>OX352763.1:18711486-21111486 GCA_947095585.1 Nephrocerus scutellatus | reverse complement strand
TCCAATATCCTAGTTGTATTGATGTTGTATTTCAATACTCTATTTCAATACCCTATTATGTAGTTGAAAAACTACACTGAGATCCTTATGGAATTTCTGCAATATTCTTCACTGACGGTTTCCCTATTAATAAGGGAACTGGAAAAGGATGGTTCTTAGATGTGAGTTCTAAGGAGACATATTCGCACTTGAAAAATAGCAAACTTCTTTTCAAACCGAAATATTTGCTATTTTACAAGTTGCGCTAACTGGTCTGTCACGAAAAGGATACAAACACGAAAACAATATGTATTGATAGCCAAGCTGTTCTACTAGTATTGAAATAATCTTGTATCAACTCAAAGATGGTTCTGGAATCTAAGAGAAGACTGAACTCGATTTAACGTGGGAATTCCGTGACACTTCTCTATACTCTCTCTCTCTCTTTCTCTATATTAAGATCGCGTGACCGTGTGTTTATGGCTGGCTGACTGGCCAAATCTTGTGATCAGTTTTTAACCCACTTCCTAAAGCCCGATTTTATTTAAACTTTGCACAAATGTGTATCTCCGATGACAACACTTTCTATTACCCCTATTCCTTTTACTATGTAACCAAGTTTCTTTATTATTCCAGTATCCAGAAAGCAATTAGTGGTGCAAGTCACATACAAACTAGTAAATCATATATTTACAGACAAGCTTACCATCTAAAATAAAAGATATGCCACTAGTTATGTCATAATTGATGTTTATTGACTATTATTTTGTATAGGAAAGAAATAATAAAGATTTATTTTGTTAACTGCAGATGCAGAAGCCGTTAAGTTGTAGCTTTGTAGCTGCTAACAAGAGTTACCGGAAGGCATATATTCTGAAGTTATGTCGAGAACATTATCCCAAATAGATACATCTCAATACAATATCTCTTTGCTTTGGATCTTGAACCAAATTGCCTAAAACAAAGAGAACACATGTTCCGGGCCATAAAGGAATCTGCTAATGTACTCGCAATAAGTTGTTTTTCCGATATTCCTATTGGTCCAAAATTAATGTTAAGCTTGAGTCAAGCAAACTTAACTATTGGTATTCGAATATTTATGGAGGCCGAATAAGGGCATTGTTAGAGCTCCAAAAATACATGTAGAAATACCGGTACTTTGTGGATATGCCAAACAAAAACACCGCCAAGCTTCTTTACGAATATCTAGAAGAAACTGTCGGAGCATGGTTTGCTAATATAGAGAATTTAAAAAGAAGATTAAAATAATACTCCTGTGTTGTAGTCTTTAATTATTTATTCGGTTTATATGAACAAAATAAATATCGATTGCTTGCTTTTAACAAAATAATTCAAATTTTTTAATGCAGTTTATCTTGGAGTTGGCACATGAGCAACCTGCTGTTTCACATGCTATAAACGACTATGTTTGCATAGTGTTTTGTTGTTGTTGTTAATATTATTTTAAGCAGGTATGAGCAAAAATGTTACTAATCTAATGAACTCTTGCATTAAAAATTAAAAACAGCTTTGGTGTGCTTCACACTCGTGACATGTAAACATTTTTTCGTAAAAAATAACTACGAACTATGATGTATAATATTACTTTTACATATTATATAGTCTGAGTAGATCTTTAAGTTCGGATACATAGATACCCGTGTTTTTAGCTCAAGTAGGAATTTTTCGGCGTTAATTTGCAAAACTACTTACCCCACAACACTTGTGTGATCAATAAGTCATAGGAAATCTTGAGAGATTGTAAATCACTTCTAACAACTAGTTGGGGTTGTTTGTTCTCTACTCGTACTTGTTGGCTGCAGCAGTCATTCATCAATTGAAATTAGTTGCAATATTAATTTATTAACTCGACACGCAGCGACATCGCCGCCACAGAGGCATATGCATGCTCTGCAATCAACAACACACATACATCAGGCACAAATCCAACAGACCGACTACCGACTATCTATCCATGAAGTAGGAGTCAGCCCACCAATAAAATCTATCCAACTCATCAAAATTGCGGGCGCTTAAGCTGCCGTGTTTGCTTAACGGTTTCGATTATGCAGCAAATCATTCAATTTGTGTTTAATTACAGGTCGGTGGTAGTGTGGTGGGCCGCTGGACGGTGCACCGCAACGGACATCACCCAATCTCCGTATGACAACAAACGACCATTGGTCACTGCGTTGACTGTGCTATGAAAGTGCAGTTTTGTTGTTGTTGTTGTGTCTTTTTTGCTTCTTAAAAATTTATTTACAATGTACTTGTCGCAATCGTAGATACAAGTTGTGCGTTGTAATTGGAAACTGAGCGCAGGTGCTGCATGGCATGAGGTCGTTGCAATTGCGATTTTATGAAATTCGAGTTCGAAAAAGATTTTTTTTAATTTGATTATTGTATCCGGTTACTGAAATTCCCAAGCGTGTGAGTTTGTGACGCATTTTTAGCAGTCCGTATGACAGGTAACTATATTTCAATGTTTTTTAGTATGAAGCTATATGATATTGTAGCACGCATAGAGCCGCTCTTAATAAAAGCTAAGGTGAATTGGAATTCAAGCTAGATAATAACATCGCAGCTGTTAGCTCTAGGAACAAGGCCAATCTGTTTGCTGTGTACCTTGCAGCTAGCTCCACGCTTCCAAGTTGTATAAAGCCACCACCCGTACCTATGATTTTTGAACAATCTATAGGACAGAATTACATTCGTACTCAAAGAGTTTTAAGCAATCTCAACACACACAAATCCGCTGGACCCGATGGTGTTTCTGCATTAGTTCTACAAAGTGTTCTTCCAAGCTTTTTTCTATCTATCCTATTCTTCTGGACTCTTCCCGAGAAGTTGGAAAACATACTTTGTCCAGCCCATACTAAAAAAGACAAGCCGTCGTCTCCTTCTTCGTACCGCCCCATGGCACTTATATCCCTTATTTCCAAGGTCTTGGAAACGCTGATCAATTTTCAGCTCAAGAAATATCTTGAAATCAACGAAATCCTTAGTGACCGGCAGTTGGATTTCGTGGGCAACGTTCTACTGGTGATTTGATGATATATCTCACCGAACAGTGGACCCGGTCTTTGCATCAATTTGAAAAAAGCAAAGTTGTTGCACACGATATTTCTAAGGCATTTGACAGAGTTTGGCATCAAGCTCCTTTTTTCCAAAATGCGTGCTTATCAAGTCGATGATAAACTGCTTCGCTGGATTAGAAGCTAAATTTTGGACCGCTCAATTCAAGTTGTATTGGACGGTTTCAAGTCTAAATTACATCACTTAAATGCGTTCCCCAGGGCTCTGTTTTGTCACCGACACTATTTCTCATTTTTATTGTGATCTCTTATCAGTGATTTCTAATCCAATGACAACAGCACTCTTAGTTTCTCATATTAGTTGAAAAAACGTCCCTCCACTTCTCATGTAGAACCCAACAACTTCGTATGTTAAGCACGTTAAATTCTGAACTAGACAGCTAAATACAATGGGGAGAAAACAATAGAGTAGAATTAAATGCTTCCAAAACCTAATGCTGTCTCATGTCGTCTAAGCGAATACTAAATCCCATGCCATTATCCATGAATGGCACTTGCATCGAGGAAACTGAAAATCTCGCAATACTTGGTATGTTCATCAAAAACAAGCTTCGTTTGAATAACCACATATTGACCATCGCTAAGAACGCTGCGATATGTTTAGGTTTCCTAACACGATGCAAGATATACTTCACTCCCTCAGACCTGGCTACTATTTACAAGGCATATATTCGCCTTAAACGTGAATTGTCTGGGCAGGTGCTCCCAAGACCATATTGCATCTACTCGACCGAATTCAGAACCGCGCGATAAACTTAGTGGTGACGTAAATATCGCGATAACAATCAAATCGCTTTAACACCATAGGAATGTTTCCTGCTCGGCACTGTTATATCGCTTTTTTCATATGCGGTGTTGAAAAGAAATATGCAGATTCATCCCTTCTATCCTCCAACCCAACCGAAATACTCGTTCCTCAACTTGAGCTCACGGGTCTACTATTAGACCTATATTCTGACGTACCAACCAATTCAGAGATTACTTCTTTCTTTTCTTTTTTCTTCACAATAATTATGTGGAATGAATTGCCTGACTTTTTCGCATTTGTATGTCATTCAAGACACATGTGCATAGACATCTCACCTTTTTCTCTCCTTAATTTCCGAACGCCCACGCTGCACTAAGCATTATAAGGGTGCAAACCCCTTGAGCGTGCATTACATTATAAAAAAATATGTGTTCTCATCGGAAAAGATACCGCGTACAAGCGGGAGCAGTGTGGCGTGGAAAGTTGGAACCGCCAACTCTGCGCATTTTCCACAGTCAACATTGTGCAATTAGTCGCAGCTTAGTGCAATTTCTCAGTGGACCGGAAATAAAATCGGTCAGTTTTCTATTCTGCCTTTTGCTAGGATTCCACCAGGCACCATAGACTTCATCATTCCGCAACTTCAATTCAACAAAAGCTTCCAAGTCACCACTCTCCATATCATTTTGAGAAGAGGCAGCTCAATTGGATTGGATGATGACATTCGCTTTTACACAGACGGGTCAAAAAATGGGGTTGGGTCAGGTATTTTGGATCAGAAGCATCAAAAGCCAAACCATTTGTACATATCTTCAGGCATTGTTGTCGCAGTTTTAGTATTTGCCACATGACGATTCATGCGAATAGAAACCGAAATCATCAGGACACTTGAAGCTTTATTTGGCTACAGCGGTCACTGCACTGTAGCAAAGTGCCGAGTGAATCATGATCGTAATACAAATAAATGTACAGGTCGATTTGTGTTTTAATATTGTAGCGGCTAGACGTGATGACGGTCTTCTACACTTTGTAAACGATGATTACCTTTGGGGTCACACCAGTTCCTTTGCTTCAGAGACCCGGAGTTTTCCAGCACTTACATCTCTGTGAATTAAAAGACGAATGATCTGCGAATTTATGTCAAAAAACAAAAAAGCCTGACACATCTTTAGAAAAAAAAACTTGTATGTTATCATATCATGTTATTTCCGTAAGTATATTTTTAAATGCAACATATAAAATTATCATTGCAGCTATAAATTAACTACAGCATTCTCACTAGTGCCTTGCTCTTCGGGCTAACCGCAATATTTATTTTACCTATAGGCGTCCTGCCCCTTTTTCAAACATTGTTTCAAGTGTAAATTCAGCATTTGACTAAAACGAATAAAAAGAAATGCAATACCTCTTATTCATTCCAAATTAGGTACTGTTATGATGTAGGTATCTTATTTAGTTGCGCGCTTCTTAGAACAATGCCCAAAAAAACATGTTTTGCATGACACATTTCAGTGTTCAGTGCAACACTTGCAACAAGATTACCTTTTACATCCAACACTACCGCGATAGATCATTTATTATTTGCCCATCAGCCTACGCCACCGTCGATATACAAAGTTACTTTTAACCAAAAAGGGAAGTTCAAGTGGGCCGCGATGCATAGATTTCAATTCAATGTTTGTTTATTCTTCTGCAAAAACTACCAATATGGGCCTTGGAACCCTTTTCTTGCCATTTGAATCTGCCATGAATCTGCAAAAAACCAAAAGATGGGCCATAAATTTTCACCAACAAAGAGACAATGATACGCCGCTCGAATTTTAGCCACTAAGTTGAACGCATAAATATCTTGGAGCTGCTGCTTCTGCTGTCGGGTCTGTCGGTGCCGGTTGTCCGCCGCTTGTCGACTTCAACCACCTTGAATTGGTGGTGGTAACATGGAAGCGTAGGCAAGCACAAAGTATCATGTTCTCTACACGATGAGAATGCATATTCAAAGGTGGAAAGATATCCAGTACTGGCACTCGGCCTGCATATCCTCATCTAACGAGCATACACATTTGCCGTAATCCACAAAAATGTATTGTGGACAGAATCCTTTTTGCGATTAGGATTTTGTATGCTCCTGGATGTGAAATTCGAGCAAACTTCAGCACTTCGAAGTACGAGAAAACAAACAAACATTCCGTATTGTGTGCAATGTGGGACAGCCGGAGACAACTATAACCAACCGGCGATTTGTGACCATGAAAGACCATCGAAGAACTCACTCTCCGGACAGGGACTATAAGGAAGGCTTTTGCGGCAACGATATCTTTAATAATTTTTGTGTCGCATGTCGGTTTTTGTTTCAATTCATTTGTGGCCGTGTCGTAGAAGAAGCGGCTGGTTTCAATGTATGTGTATCAAGCCGGTCGGTCGATCGGTCGGGACAGCACGAGAGGACGGCATACAGAGCAGATGATATGCAAAAACGGCACTTAATTTAAAATTGTTGAAAGGTACAAAAGTACTTAATGGACACACGACGGCCACGTCGACTTTGGCGATGGTATAAATGACATTTTAGAGAGCAGACATTGTGTCCAGCGGTAAACCGTCCGGCAACAACAACAACAACAACAACAAGTACAGCAACAGTAACAACAACAGCGACAACAAACAACTAACAAAAATACCAGAGAAGGGATCACAAATCATTCGGCTTTTGCATCCATCGATGGACTGACTGTCTGTAGTACCCAGGTAGCTTCTTCCCCTTCATCGTCGTCGTCATCGTCTTCTTCTTTTCAACTCCTCTGTCGGTTGGTCGGTTGGTCGATCCAACCACATTGTATCAAACTTAAATTCCAAATCTAACTTTAGTCCTTTCATTTGTTTACTCCAGTTAACTGTGGTCCGAACAATGGATAGGTTTTTCGTGCTTTCTTGTCGGTGAGTTTAGTTTCTCTGTTGACGCCGCTTTAAATGCAAATGGTACACGGTGATGATGATGATGACACCGTCTCCATGACCGTTTGTATACGATAAGCCAACCAAACACCGACGACGAATGAAGGTATTTTATGCAGAGGAACACGCTCCAGAACTCTGACAATGTGAAAATGAGTTAATAATGATGTACCAGAAACCAGGACACCAGAAAGTATCAACCAGCGTCGCTCTTCATGTAGAACATAGTGTTAGTTTGGTATTTTAATTTGCTCAGCTTTTTAGTAAATTTCTGCGGGTAAACTACATTTGGTATTGGGATGCGGTTTCTTCGACATTTCACTGGCTATTTGTTCTTTTTGTTTTGGCAAGCGGGAATTCACGATATAATCAAATTGTTCAATAAATAATTAAATTCAATTATTTTCCTGTAATTACGTCTTGACTGTAATAACATATTGCTGAAGAATGAAGAATTAAATGACTAACGAAGAGCTTTGCAACTGAACATCTAGCAGCTTTCTGTTGATTAGATCTCGTAAGGTAATCGGTGAATTTCTTTGTAATTTCAAGGCGAGCATACTGATCTTGTCTCAGCTCATTGTGATGTAAAGTTTACCTTTTTTCTGTAATATCAAGGCGAACATACTGCTTCATAAAACAAGATAGTATAAGCATCAATATCCCCATTATTATTATTTTTTATTTTTTTTATAATGAACCTACACACGATAAAGGGGTTTGCACCGTTACAATGCTTAGCACAGCGTGGGCGTTAGGAAATTAGGGAGAGGAAAATATGTCTATGCGCGCGTATCTTAAACGACTGCATATCATACAAAAGCGGAAACACAGAATCAGGCATTTCATTCCACATAACTATCGTGCGGCTAAAGAAGGAATCTCTGAATTGGTTATTACGTCCGAAAATAGCCTTAATGGTGGACCCGTGAGCTCGAGTTGAGGCACGGGTATAACGGATGGGTTGGAGAATGGACGGGATGCATCTGGATATTTCTTTCGAACACCGTTTGTGGAAAAAGCGATAAAACAGTGACAGACAGGAAACATTCCAACGATGTTCAAGCGATTCGATTGTTTTCGCGATAAGTACGTCACCAATAAGTTTTAACGCGCGTTTCTGAATTCTGTCTAGTAGATGCAATGTGGTCTTTGGGGCACCTGCCCAGACAATACAGTTGTATTCAAGTTTAGGGCGAATATACGCCTTGTAAATAGTAGCCAGATCTGAAGGAGTGAAGTACATCTTGCACCGTTTTAGGAAACCTAAGCATCTCGCAGCTTTTTTGGCGATGGTCATTCCAATGAAGCTTGTTGTTGACGCACGTACCGAGAATTTAGAGTTTTTCAGTTTCTTTGAGGGTGTTGGGGGTTTAAATTACGCTTAGACGACAGACAGGTTTGAGAAGCGTTAAATTCAACTCTATTATGTTGTCCCCACCTTGTTATGTTGTCCAGGTCAGAATTTAACATGCTTAACATACGTTGTTGTTCAAGTTCCACTTGTGACGAAGAGGGGCGTGCAGAAAGCGAGAAGTCATATGAAAAGCTAAGAGTACTGTCGTCAGCCAAGGAATGGATTGGATTAGAGGTGGTGGGTAGGAGATCATTAATGAAAATCAGAAAGAGTGTCGGAGATAAAACAGAGCCTTGAGGAGCACCCGCGTTTATGCGGTAAACATTGGATTTAAATCCGTCCAATACGACCTGAATTGAACCGTCAGAAAGGTAGTTACTAGTCCAATCGAGCATGGTGCTATTAATTCCATAAGCATTCATTTTCGACAAAAGAGTTGGATGCCAGACTCTGTCAAATGCCTTGGAAATATCGAGTGCAACAACTTTACTTTCACCAAATAGACTGGTTCCACTTTTCAGTGAGATAAGCCATCATTTCACCTGTAGAAAATCGCCTACAAAAACCAAACTGCTCGTCACTAAGGATTTCACGTGATTCAAGGTATTGCATAAGCTTACGATTGATCAGAGTTTCCATGACCTTGGAGAGTATAGATGTTAGCGCAATGGGTCGGTACGAGGAAAGAGATGACGTTTCGCCTTTTTTAGGAACAGGCTGGATAAAGGCTGTTTTCCAATTCCTTGGGACGTCTCCAGAAGAACAAGAGAAATAGAAAAGTCTGCGCAGTGGTAAAGCCAACGTTGAACAACACCTCTTCAAAACTATAGCGGCAATGCCATCAGGCCCAGCAGATTTATGAATGTTGAGATCATTTAATACTTTAGCCACTTTACGAGTACGAAAGTTTTGTTTTTTAGTTGTTTTTGTATCTAGAATTTATATTGTTCCGAGCTAATTTTATGTTTTGGAGCACTATACACCGACGTAATAAGTTTTGTTTTGCCGAAATTGATATCGTGGTTGCCTGGAATTCGGCAGTACATAACTGGTCTTCTTGTGCATAGTTTTGTGGATGAATTGTTCAATATGTGATGTAATTTCTGATTTTGAAAATAACCGATTTGTAAGATGTGTCTCCGATATTAGCCAACACATCTATTTTCTCTATGTAAAGCACTGCCTGTAATTAACTTTTATGATTTAGTTATCCATTTGCAATCCATAACATTATTTTTAGGGACTTAATCATGAGTTTTAATTTGCAAATAAATAAAATATGGTGACCCCTTGACCAAGGAGTATTACCATTTCCAAAATATGACAAAAGCCTGCTCATTACTTCATAGAAACCTAATGCAAAGATTGAACGCGATCGCATTAACGGCGTGTAAACGTATAAAGAACATACATACAAATTTTTTTTTATTAACATAGAAGGTGTATATTATAATTCTTTATTTAAAGTAACTTGAATATGTTATAGAAATTTACCCAGACACCTGGCTATATACAACGAAGTTTGAATTATTGAAGGTAATAATTTCTTTTTATTTTTGTTTTTATTCACTATTGCGAATTACAAAAAAAATTAACCACTAATTTAATTTCAGACTGCGTTGCCATTTGACTCTTCTCATCTCATTGTTTACACGTCATGACCTAAATCACCTCCAAGTCCAGATAAATGCCACCTTTGAGGTTCATTATGAAACCAGTCGAATCCTGACAATTATCGGTTCGTGTCCTCTCGTTGACGGTCACCTTGAAGTTTTTAATTACTTCGACGACAGCCGCCTTCGCCTGTGCCAAACCAAACTTCATACCTTTACACAAACAACAAATAAATTGCTTTTAATTATTCTGAACAGGTAGATCCAGATAACTACACAAAAGTGTGTGTGACCTGAGTACCTAAACATATTCTTGGACCATCGCCAAATGGTAAATAGACACCCATGTCCTTGTATTTCTTTGTGCCGCCATTCTCTTCGGCAAAACGTTCCGGCATAAATGAGTCCGGTTGCGAATAGTAATCCTCATCATGATGCAACGAATATGCGGATATCAGGCAGATGTCGCCAACGTTTACGGTTAGACGGACACCATCGTTATTCGTGAGCTCACAAGGTTCTGTGCATATTTTCGACATAAAGGCAAGAGGTGTGAAAATGCGAAGTGTCTCTGTGCGATTGATTGTGCAAGACAGTTGTGAGAGGAAAGAAAAACCCAACAAACCAGAAAACTTACCATTAATGCATTGGTCGAGGTAGGGAAGCTTCATTAGTTCATCGAATGGCACATTGCCTCCATTGTCCTTTAAATTCGATTGAATTTCCCGTCGAAGAAAGTCTTGGACTTTTTGGTGGCGACCCAACTGGAATAATCGTAAGTAAGCAGATGAAAATGTGCCAGTAACTTTGGCCTACTTACTTACCATCAGCAGACAATGGCTAATAAGAGCAGCAGATGTCTCGAAGCCATCGAAATGGAAGGTCAACGCCAGAGCAACAACTCCGGTGTCGTTGAGACCCTTCTTCTGCTGCAAGTCAATAAGGTATTGTAGAAAATCCTGTCGATCGCCAGCCTGTTTTGCTCGCATCTGAATAGCCATGCGGGTCAAGTCGAGAAAGAACTGATCTGTTTCCTCGGGATATACCCGAACGGTAAATAATCGACGAACTATCGGAAATACTTCCGTGATGAAGTATGCGAAGACGGCTTTGAATGCTTGTGCTATCATTCGTTTCGACATTCGCACGAATGTACAGTCTTCGTTTAGTTTGTCGGTGTCGACGAAGGTACCCGCCTCAATACCCCAGACAACGTCTGCGACTACCTCACCGGTGAATTTGAGAGCAAGCTGTATACAATTTTCGATCAAAGAGGCTACCATGATGCCACAAATGAGTCTATATACTCACATCCTTTGCCTCTAGAACATTTTGCGCTTTAGACTTCAGGTATTTAGTAAGCTTCTTGCAAGTCTGCTCGATCACTGGATACATGCCCTTGACCTGCAACAATAATGAAAACAAAATCATGTACTAATGATTTATATTCGCCTCGTCTACCTTTGACATTGTTAGTCCTGCGACCATTTCTGCTCGTTTTACTTTCCAAATGTTACCGGTGAGAACGAACGGATTCCCTCCAGCGATCGGTTCGACCATCTTATTCATCTGATAAGTAGAAAGTTATCGCTTTTTGTTTGAAAGATAAAAATTAAATTTTATTGCTGATCTTACCCATTTCGACGATTCATTATCTTGGAAGCATTTAAAGTTTGTTATTAGGACATCTTTTACCAATGCCGGATCGAGAATCATAAGCTGAGGGTTTCTAGTCATGAAAACTCCGACAAATCTCGCCTGCTGTTTAAAATCTCTGAAAGCAAAAAGAGAGTAAAGAGAACTCTACCAAAACTTTGTCACAAATCACTTCCCACCTATAGATTTCGTCCATGTCATACATGAAACTTCTTTTTCCGGTTATTGTAGATGGAAATGTGCCAAATAATGGCGAGGGCTTGGGGCCTGGAATTCCACGTTTGCGCCAATGGTCGAAATGGTGTGTTAAATAGATGTACATCACCAGAAGCAGACCTATGAGTAGCGTAGCTGCAGTGATCAGATATTCCATCATTTTGAAATAAAACGGCAAGTTGAGATGAGTTTAGCGCTTAAAGAACAAACTGAAATTGAATGAAAGAACCGAAGCCAAACGCTCGCTGACCGGCTGCTTATGATTGTTGCACACTTCAATATGAACTTTAGCGATAACAAGATTTACGCCGTACTCTTATCGTCCAATACGAGTGCGTCATCACTCCAGATGATATTTTTCTGTTGTTGTCATTTCAAAAACAAAAACAACCGTCTAGACTGGTATTTGTGGGTTTAACTGATTATTTTCCGCCAATCAATCAAACGGAACGATAAACTGTGCCAAACTCACATTGCAAAAGCTCAACATATACAGGGTGTATCTGTTTTTGAGGAATATATTAAAGGGGTAATTCCCTTAAGAAAAAAGAAAGAAAAATAAATTATCTCTATTGATATTAACGCGACTTCATAAAAAGTAAAATATTTACATTTCCTTATTATGAGTACATAATATGCTGTAATAATAATATTACTACTTTTATTTTTATTTACTTATTTTTTTTATATGAATACATTTTTTTATAAAAAAAAAACTACTTTAGTGCGGCCATTTCACTTTCGTCTTGCGTTTACGGTGCACGATTTTTAAAAGAAAAAGTTATGATTAGTAAAAAACGCATAAAGGCTTCGTTAACTGGGTATTTAATAATAAATAAATAATAATAATAAGAGTCCATTTTTTTTTTGAAAAATATTTAGTAACTAAAGCGTTTTTGCGCTTCATACGAAGCTCCAAGTGGTTCAACGAGTAGGCGTGTAATTTTGCTAGATCCTTGTGGTATCACAACGGACCTTCATGGTCTAAGTGCGTCGGTTTTGACTGACGGCCACTTCAACCTAATCTAACCTAAAGCTATAGTAGCCTAGAAATTCAAAATCACGCGGAGGCTTCCGGAATATCATGCATGGACTCTTTACAAAACAAATTTAGAATCCTAAGGCTCGCCTAAGGCTTAATGAAAATTGGGCTCGCAATTCATATCATCAAACAACCTCACTTGCCATCAGTCTTTAATAGAGGTATCCAAACAGGATGACCAGTACCTTTAGCGTCGGTTGACTTGCACTTTATACAAGTGAACGGAGCTAAGTGGTCAGCTGATAGCGGTATTCAAGCACGTCTCTCAGAAACAAGGAAAAATTTTTCGGAAAATTGACCAATTAGACTCGATTGACTAGTAATTTTTCAAAACCCTTGGCGGGACTCGGAAAAACGGTGGTTTGGGCTAGTGGCTATGCTCGGCAAACTCTTTATCGCAAAAATTGCATAGGTTGGTGTAGTAGGACTAGCACACTGGAAATTGGTTCTAGCGCTCTAGGTCATTACTCTCTTTCTCTCAACCGTTTGAGAATTGTTTTGGCTGAGAGAATTAATTTTCTACTGCCTTGTTTCTGTGCTTTTTTAAGCGAAAAAAAGTAGATTTCAGGTTGAGTTCTATGGACCGGAGTTGGATTTGAGCCTGTGCCGTCTGCATGCCGTCCAGCCGCTTTTGCCGAATAAGCCACTCTAGTTGATATTTTCTACCGAACAAACGCTGAACTTAGTTGTACGGAATATGGCGGAGCTATTTATGTAATGAGTAGCTTCGTTACGGTGTTTGACAGCCATTGAAAGCAGAAAACCTCGTGGATTTTAACGACAATGGAAAAAAGGTGAATGTAAGGCTGATTAATCGCTGTTTCGTAACCGTGTTCAAAACATGGATCCATCACAACACACCAGAGACCAAGGAACAATCGAGATAGTGGGCTTTCCGGTTTAACGTGCAGCAAAGAAGGCCAACAAGGTCATGGCCACATATTTTTGGGATGCACGCAGTGTCATTCACATCGATTACCTTAAAAATGGTAAAACGATCACCGGCGAATATTACTCAGAGCTTCTGGACAGATTCTATATTAATTTGTTGCAAAAACGACCGCATTTGGCGAAGAAAAAAGTGATTTTTCATCAAGACAATGCAAGGGTGCACACGTGTGTAGTCACCATGGCAAAAATCCACAAGGTGGGCTACGAACTGCTACACCATGCAGCATAGTCTCCGGATTTAGCACCTGCGACTATATTCTGTTTCCAAAAGTGAAAATATGGCTGGACGGTAAGAGATTTGGATCTAACGAAGAGGTCATCACTGAAACAAATGCCTATTTTGTCGACCTTGAGAAAACCTATTGTTTGGAAGGAATATAAAAAATTGGAAAAACGCTGGACTATATATATTGAGCATAAAGGAGGAGTTTTTTTGCCGAAAAAAAATATCTTTTATTCAAAAAGTCACTGACTTATTAATAAAATCGTATTCATATAAAATTTGAAGAAAATCGGGTAAATTTTGTAAACAATTTGTAGGGGTGCCCCCACCCCCGGGGCCCGATCGCTTACAAAAAGTGTTGTCCATAGAAGATACACATATGCGTATACAATTTGAAGAAAATCGGGCCCGAGGTTCCCAAATTTGAATAGAAAGTATTGTCATGGGAAATACACATGTGTGCAAAGTTTGAATAAAATAGGACTTTAGGAAGTGTGTTAAACATGTATCAAAAGATTCTGCCAGCCAGCCAGCCAGGCTGCCACGGGCATGAGTGTCTTTTGGATTACAAACCAAAACAAACCAAACGGCACTAAAATTTAAAAACTAGACAGCCGATTGAGCTTAATCTTTCGCAGAATATGCGTCTTAACAAAATTTCGGTAAGCCACATAGTGTGAATACGATCCCTTAGGTGGCGCTTTGTTTAGGTGAAGGCAATAGTACGCTCCTGCCGTGATAGTGAGGACAAGGCGGGGATTCATGCGTGTGGGTGGCGGAGCGCCTGGGAAAAGCTAGTAAGAAATGATGGTATGTAGTTGTAAAAGTACATAGTGTTTAAAATTATTGAACAATACAACAATCCGACCTTTACATACGAACATTTTCCCGAATTCGTCTGCAGTAAATTAATATGCAGTCTTAGATCATAATGATGCCTCCACCGTGTATTACAGTTGGGAATTCTGATTCTGAGTTGTACTGTTCACCAGCCCTTTGAAACACCGAGGTGACCAACACACCTGGATTTTTTTAGAGAAGGGTGTTTTGAAAACAAAAAAAAAAATTAACCAACATTGTACAAAACATACAAAACTGTTGTTTGATTCATCTGAGCACAATATGTTACACCAATCTTTCTCAGTGAAATGTTGGTATTCTTTGGCCCACTCCAGTCGCGACTTTTATTTTTTCCAGAGCCACAGCTTTTTTCTAGCCTTACATCCTTTAAAGTCAGTTTCTCCGATGTGATGTGAGTGACTTCTGAAGTTCTTCTTAAACAAATTGAAATTTGGATTTTGATTAACTTCTTAAGAGAGGTAATGGGACCACATTCTAAAAGGGTAAGTTGGCGTTGCTGTCCGAAGCTTCACCCAATGTTTCCACTGCATACTACAATAATTCGACAACATGTGAAGACCCTATACGAGTAAATGGGCCCCACCAATTTTTTATATTACGGTGTAAATAGGATTCCATAGAATTCCGACTAATTGCCTTTGGTAAGATACAAAAAAAAAGAGTGTCAAGGTTAAAACAAAGCCATAGAGAATGCCAACATTAATGCATTCAGCTTTTCACTTTTGGCTCAATAAGCCGGAAACTATTGTGGCCCTCTGAATCCTGTTATAATTGTATGCAATAATCAATTATCGACTAAGTTTTCTGAGATACTGACAAGAGAGGAGGAGGAATTGTTTGCAACTTTTTAAAACTGAGAATAAAATCTGAGACTCCTATATACCTAACACTACCCTGTAAAAGTCAGGCATATGACAGACCAAGCAGACATTTCACTTTTATCCATCCATTCATTCGTCCATTCATTGAATAACAAATTGTCTTGAATGCTTGAATCCACCTAAAAAGGCTGCCAAGTATGAGAGGGACCTCCTACTTTCCCATTTTCATTTTTAACTGAAAATAATAAAGTCATTGAGTCGCAAAGCAACGTGTACCATACCATGAATCAACCACTCAATCAGTGTCACGCAAACTCTAGCCGAGAGATTTCCAGTTGCAAAAGTCCTTCACTTTCGTTCGTGTTCGGTTCTGGTGCACTCGTACGGAAGCACATTGGGCACTCTTTTTGCCAAATTTCCGGTCTCACTTTCCGCAAATATCTGGCGCCTTCGCAGCGTAATGATATGGCATGACATGCATGCATCGCATACTGCACTAATCCAATGTGCACGGAGTAATAATTTAGGATAGAAAAAATTGCACTTGATGTGTGCACTTAGAAGCGTGAGCGTGCGAGGAAAAGCACGAGCACGACAGGTGAAGTCAGCGCAGGTTTAATAACTTTATTAACAAATTGCTGCTTCCAGTGCTAATCAAAAAGTTTTGATGTGCAGCGAAGAGCAATCCGGAAGTTTCTTTACTTGGGCTATGCACATGGAAACGTGAAGGCGTTCTCGCTGTCGCGTCAGTCGCCTGGCAAAATACTTTTTTGGTTTCTTCATTGCACTCTTGCTTCGTTAAAACTTAATACCTACGAGAAGAGTCGGAGTGCTAGCTAGCAAAAAACTAAATAAATAGCAATTATCCAGCGGCAGGTAGCGAGCGATAGCACGATTCGCACGTTCTCCTCTTTAGGTTCCACCATAAAATCACATTAATGTTGTGCATCGGTCGAACATGGAAAAACTAATGCGGACAGATTAAAGTGGATTTGGATCTGCTATATAGATGGACAGGCTAATAGCATATTCTGTAAAGCACCCACAATGCCTCAGTGGCGGTCAGATCAGTCCAAGGAGAACATTATTTATTTCACCGTTAGTAAGCACTCAGCGTTGGACGATGCAATAGGTCAAGTTTTTCTACACTCGTTGGTGTTTCTTCTATACGGAAGAACACAATTTTAAGATGTTCCCGACTCATGCTTTTGTGTGTTCTCCTCGTCAGTACAGGTGCGTGCTTGCACTAACAGAATCATCCAACAGTCGATCTGTTTGTGTAACATCAGCATCGCTGGCTGGTTGGCTGGCACACGATGACGGTGCTCGTCAATGTGCGAACTAAGAGCAAAACAGCGTTTGCGACTGTCCATGTTCGACGAATTATCTTCTCCGTTTGTTGGACATCATTGTCGAAAAGTGTGTTACTTTTATAGAGACATTAGACAGAACAGAAAAATACAAGTAAATTCATTTTTGGTAATGTGATATTGTTGTAGTCCGCTTTTGATGAACGCACGCACAGGTCATGTAGGGGAAATCTGAATTTAGCCATTTCCATATAATTTTTTCCACACTGGATGAGATTAGGTTTGCGGGAGTTTCGTTGCAGTTGAGTGGTACCTAATGGACAGCCAAGCTACGCTTAGGGCCTCGAATGTTTTCCACCTAGCGTCAAGACTGGCGAAGGAGTGTAGGGCGAAACTAAAAAAGAGGAAATTAGTCATCTTGTCTGTTCCCCGCTGACCTATTGGATTAATAAATGATTTATAAGTGGTGTGTTTCTCTGAATGCCTAAAAACTGCATTGATTGGTGAAAGTAGGGACCAAAAAAACTACAGACCACATATCGGAAGACATATATTCTTTCTTTCCCTTACTTCGCGGGGGTGCATAGCGCTTCTACAAACGCCCGCCAACGAACTCGATTTAACGCCTGAGGTTTCAAGAGACACGACCCGGTCCCCTGTGATCTTGCTTCCTCTTCTATTGTCCTTTTCCATGTCTTGCTAGGACGGCCAACTCGACGGCTTCCTTGTGGATTCCAGTCGAGCGCAAGGTTTTTAATATCCATTTTCGTCGTCTGATGGTGATCGCGATTGCTTCCTGCTGTGTTTTTTCCGCAAGTCATGCTTGGTGATACTGTCCGGACATCTTATTCTCAGTATCCTCCTTAGGCACTTGTTGACGAAGACTTGGAGGCGCGCCGCAATTGACTTTGTGACTTTCCACGTTTCGCAGCCATACAAGAGTACTGAGAGAAAGTTAGCTTTAGAATCCGGGAGATTTGCGAGGAGTTCCAGATATTATTTAGCATACTATAGGAGTGTCGGGCCTTGTTTACACGAGAGCACACATCAGAGTCAGCACCACAATTTTTTGACATTCAGCTGCCCAAATAACAAAACTTATCGACTTCCGTCAATTTGTTTTTGAGACGTTAATTTTTAAACCCACTTTGTTAGCGTGGAGTTCTAGTGAGTTTTATACTACCGTCATTTTTTTTCGAAAATTTTTGTTAGTCACAAAGAAAACGATATACTTTTTGGAAAAAAAAACTGCTTAGCGATATTCATTTTGGGTTTTGGGTGATGTTTTTGGAGAACACTTATTAGGGAACTAAAACAGGCAATAAAACTGCTGGACATTTTCTCGACCTCACTAAAGCGTTCAATATATTTGACCATAAGGTTTTGTTGAAAGTATTCGAAAGAGGTAATAGCCTAAAGTGGATCGCGTCCTACCTTCAAAACAGAACAGAAAAATAAATTCTACATCAAATGGTAGATTGCTTTGCTCTGAAACTGGTGTTCCAC
The DNA here is from genome assembly GCA_947095585.1 of Nephrocerus scutellatus. Classification (NCBI taxonomy): domain Eukaryota; kingdom Metazoa; phylum Arthropoda; class Insecta; order Diptera; family Pipunculidae; genus Nephrocerus; species Nephrocerus scutellatus. Next base: position 21,093,156 of record OX352763.1, on the reverse strand, counting down.
AGGGATCAGTTCTAGGACCACTCTTATTTATTATTTACATAAACACGATTTTCATGCTGATGCACAATTGAAAAGTCATGGCCTATGCTGTTGATCTGGCTCTGTCGTATAAGATGCAGTGTTTGAATACCCTCTCCAATATTATATGTGTTTAAGGCTCTTAAGCTATTTTATGTGCGAGGTGGATATCTTAACCATTGTGGTTAGACATTCTTTGCATTAGACATTCTGTTCGACCTTACACCACTCGACATTGACAGACAAGTAGTTGCTTGTTTGGCTATTCGCCTTAATGCTAACACCCAGTGGACTAAAAATGTAATCTGTCACTCCTCTATCCTGAATTTAGTCAGGATACCAGACAACATAGACACCATTCCGCAACTTTATTTCAACAAAAACTTCCAGGTCACATTCCCCTCCAGATCAAGATCAACGACGCTTACTTGGAAGATGAGCACAATCACTTTTACACAAAGGAGTCAAAACTGAAGACGGGGTCGGCAGTCGGCGGAGGTGTTTTCTCTTTTGCACAAAGATCTTATCCAAAACTCGTATAAGATGTTGCTGGTGCAGGAATTAAAGCCACGAGACTATCATATACGTCGTTCTTTCGACGATCGGGCTGGAAATTGACCCGTTGTTTTATCGCAAAATTGTGTTTAACGATTAGGCTTTTTTTGGCCTAATGGATTTGTAAATAAGCAAAATTGCTGCATATTGAGTGGGACCAATTAACAAGAGACCCTACGACTCCATTACATCTAAAAAAGACACTGTTTGGTGCGGTTTACACGTCGATTTTGCGATAAGTTGATTTCGAGAAATGGACTTGTCAATGAGCCTCTAAGGTCGTGCGATTTGATAGCACTCGATTATTTACGGTAAAGTCAATGTTTTATTCTGATAAACCAGCAACAGTTGACGTCTTGAAGGCAACCATTGTTCGTGTTTTTGTGACATACAGCCAGCAGTGGTCGAAAAAGTGGCCCCAAATTGGATGTCCAGATTGCGCTTCGTGAAGGGTGGTGACTGGTGATATTCCAGAAATCATTTCAAATACTCTGTATTGAACTTTCAAATGAATACAACAATTTGATTAAAATTAAACTTTTTGAGTTATTACTTACAATTTTGAAAGAACACTCGATATAACCTCTTTTCTCATCATCATATAATGGAATAGTTATAATCGTAATCGTTAAGGACGATAACTAAGTCAAGTGGAGTACGCCGCAGTTGATAAAAATTCATTCTATTGCATGTTTTTAAAAAATGGTAATTTTTTTAAGTTCGCTGAGTCTCCTTATAAATGACAACACTTTCACTTCCTTGAATTAAACCCTGAAGACCGAAGAATTAATCGAAATAAATTAAATTTTTTTCATGTTCGCTCAATTCATCTCATCTGTGGCACTCACACGTCGACGGTGACAACATACGAGACATTCACCGTCGTCGTTGTAGTCCTAATCCACGGCAAGTAAGTTAGTAGTGTGACATTTTATTGCTTACTACTTACTACTGTTAACTTATGCTGAACCATTTAACTCAGTTAGACAGTTAGACATCTGCTGTGTCGCTGCAATTCACCTGGGGCCAATGTAACAATAGTTCAACTCCGCTCGATTTGGCAAGCATTTCATTTGACGCAATTAGCTGCTGCTATTTCCTGAGTCCGTCCGTCGCTTTGTTGTAGCGAAATGGGAATTAACTGGAGAATTCATTGTAATGTATGTGTGTAGAGTATAGCTTTAGTCTTTGTCCGATGAGAGGGATACTATTTTTCTCTTAGCTGTAGGTCTACAAACTGTCCTTTTGTTTGTGTCAAATGGCCAATTTCTTTCGATGTTAAAACGGATGAGAGTGACACGAAACAGTGGTTCGTGTCCTATTAGTGTAGCTTTTATTCTGTCGCATGTCAGGTGTTGATACTAAGGGCGACATTTTCTTTTCGATGCCATAAGACGACATCTGGTCTGGAAGGTAATGAAAACATGTAACAATTAATTGTCTTGGGGGTTGTGTGGGAGTTAACTAAACAAATTGTTTTCCTTTATATTTTTGAAAATAAAGACCTAATCAATTGACACAACCTTCCCTGCTTCGCTCTCATCTATCAATCACGAATCGAAGTTACTTAAAATGTCGTATAAAATAGCGGTCTACCCTGACGGGCACTATGATTGATATAAGGACCCATTAAAATAGCACACACACCTTTGATTGGGTGACGCGTTGTAAATCTGTCATTGTAATGGAATTGTAAGCATTACGTCTTATTCTATGAGTGTGCAACGAAATTATATGGTATAGTCATCAGTGTCATGGATATAAGGCATAAGGTATATGATACCACAGCGTGACGCTTTTACACCCTCGCCATCTTCAATTTAATCAACCGTTAAGAATTTGAAAAGGTGTTTCCAACACTGTTGGATAGCTTCATTGCCTTCAATACTGCCTTCTATTATTAACTATTATTTAGAGGCTTACCTATGGCGCTAGGTACATTTTCTCCGGTAGGACGGTTTTTCTCGGTGCGCTATATCCAAACCAGCACATTTCGACATGAGAGCGCAATTAGTCAGAAATCGTACCGCAATTCTTCAAATTGCGATGATGGAAGTCACAAACACAATGCTGTCTCGAGAGCATTGACAGAGTTTACGCGGTTAAGGGTGTCACATTTTTTAATATCGCAGATTTTCGGCACAAAACGCGAAATTTCAAATAATCGCAACAGCGTGGAATTGATGCCAATTTGTGTCTTGTAAATCCATTTGCTTTATAATCGAGGACGCATCGACATATTTCAGAGGGTTGTATATTGATTTGGTTCTATGCTTTTGTCGTTCTTCAAAATTTTAACGACATTTCTGCTCGCAAGAAAATCGAATTTTCCACTTTTCTCTATGAAGTGGAAATTTTCGATCTTTCGAGAGGTTTTCGTTATTACTCCATTAAAAATGTGGTTACTGCTTGGCACTGTGGCACCCAAGTGAGCCAAATGGTTTGGTGGGGGAAAATATGCCTAACATCGTAACCACGAAATTTTATAATTTCAGAAATTCTCGATACGAACGATGTGCAAAATTTGTCAAGCCTATAAATTGGCAAAAATCTTACTTCTATTGTTGTTCACCCTTAAAGCCACATAAAGGCATACTATATTTGGCTCAAAATTGCTTTTCCATATTTTTGAGGATATGCGGAAAGCTACCCCGTATGGCGAAGGTGGAGAATACTTCAGTGTGCATGCATTTTCATAAAATGATCCATTGCCGTCATACCAAAATGGAAAACATTCTAACAAACAAACCCCAAATAGCATTCAGTTCAGACATCAGGAGCAGAACCTGCGTTTACTTAACCATAGAACCCATGCGGCGCTTTATAAAAATTACGAGTGAGATGAAATTATAATAGGGTTCGGAATAGTGTCATCTTCTGGAGGATAATTACCAGTTTTATAGCGCAGTTTGATGGATTTTTGAAGTAGAATTGGAAGCATTTTATGCAAGGAATTTTTTCAGAATTTTGTAAATTTGTCGGACTAATTGGATAAAGTAGCTTACGCTCAGTTGGAACAACATAGCTTCAATACGTTTTTGGCACAGATAGATACACTAATAAAGTCAGTATATTTGCGGTATAAGGAAGCTCTGGGAGAAAAAATCAGTATAGAAAAAGGTTTATACCCAAGTGAATAAGGAAAGAGTTGGCTAAAAATATGGCAATACACAATCATTACGTTTAGTTTTATTTACGCGTACAGCTTAATGCAAACATATACTACATTATCTTGAGTATAAAAACATAAAGTGATGGAGAGGCTTTTATAAAGAAGAATAGATCTAAGGTCATAAAATCTGCTTCTCTGGATGTCAAAAACATTAAGAATGCTCATAGCGCTGCTGAGTATTAGATACGAACAGGGTACAGCCCTGAGTGTACGTGAGTTTGTGTCAAGTGAGATCATTTGGAGTAGCGAGGGGCAGTCAATATTTTCCGCTAATAGCTGATGAAGGAACGGAATATCAGCGATTTCATAAGATATTTTAAGATACTGTAAGTTGCTTAATTTCAGACGATCTTCGTATAGAGCTGCATTATTGAGTTAATGGGCCACCATATTTCGAAAACCCATTTTACGCAAGGAGTGAAACATTAGCGAGTGAACCAGTGTCAGTGTCAGTGTCAGTGTCAGTGTCAGTGTCAGTGTCAGTGTCAGTGTCAGTGTCAGTGTCAGTGTCAGTATCAGAATATTAGAAGAGCATAGGCCTCAATATAATAAAGAATATCATGACAGTAAGACGCAATAGGATTCTAAATTGTAAGCTACCAAGCGATGATGAAATGAAGAAGGTAAATAGATGGCTTAAAAGAAACGTGTTGCTGATTTGAAGAGGTAATTATTATCAAGTTAACATCAAATGACAATAAATACGTGAGTATGCTGTCAACCTTTTTATGAACTGAAACCGGAGGAGTTCTTAAAAGATCATCTCTCGAGAAAGTCTGACAAAGATCCGAGAATATCAATTGTAGTGGAAAGCTTCCCAATTCACCATTCCAAAATGGCTGTAAATTGTAGGTCCCTTCGAAAAATATATACTCACAGCACGAATGGTCACTAGAAGCTAGGTCCTGGACCACACAATGGTCTGTTGCGGCAAATGTTATTATTTTTTTATTTAAATTGACGAAACTAATAGTGATTATTAAGAAAGTTTTTAGAGTCAATAATATATTCGGAATTTTTATAATCAAAGTTTTAAGAAATCGTGAATCTCAGATAAAAAGTAGTGTTAATATTGTGACCGAAAATGCAAGCTGTATAAACTAATATTGCAATAGTTTCTCTACTGAACAAGTGCAGGGCCACTATTTTATCATTGTTTTACCATTTGTAGTAAGTGCTATGTTTTTCAGAAAATCAAAGCAGAGTAAAAATTTTCCTTGACATTTACCCATCCAAGCATTCTGCCAAAGGAACTTTTCAAATCATAAATCCCTTTTATCAAAATACTTGAAGCGTATTTTGAAATGTATAAAACCAAATTTCATTTCTTTTCTCGAATTCGGATTCTCTAAACTACAGCAGTTCTGATGGCACCCTAACACTTTCCATTGCTATTAGCAAAATAAACCACAAAAGCCAACCCCACGCCAGCTTCTGACTTATTCAAAGCGCTCGCAATTCGTCGGGTCATCGAATTAATTAGAGGAAATGTACGCATTGGCCGCTTATTCGGTCACGTGCAAAATTACATTCGAACTCTGGCGCAAGGAACTGGACGCCCACAAATTGTCCTTCCAACTTAAGTAGAGTTGTTAGATTTAGTTGTTGTTTGCCATTCAATTAGACGACATCTTACAATGTTGTCATCCTGCGGTGGACTTACAGTAACGCAATACCCGTCAATGCATAGTGCAGCTACTTTAGTGGGACAACATTTGGCATTGCTATACACCGCCCCTCAACAATGTGGCCCATTTATTGCGTCCACAAAAACCAGATTGCATTCAATTACGCAAAGTGCCATGTCACGTCACTGCAGATAATCGTCCTTATTTTTGTCTTTGTTTTTGCTGGAACAGAAACTCTATTGGTTAGGGGTAGTTGCTATTGTTGCTGATCTAGTTGGATGCTGTGCTAAATGCAGTCATGTGTGGGCTTTAACTACTGGCACGCGTCCCAGACTATTGATGATTTAAATTGCTTACTGAGGCAGATGCCATTTCTTTCCTTACGCTTTTGTTTCCTTGTGATCGTTGACAAAATTAATTTCATTTCAAATAAATTGAAAAGTTTCCCCTGTCTTGTGGTTGTTATTGTTTTTAGTGTTGCATATTGTGCACTTGCTGTTGGTCGGACTTAACTTTTGAGTAAATGGAGAAGGTATTGTTATCCCTATATATCAGATTTTCGAATTCGAGTACTTCCAAAAGAGGTTTAATTTTGATATTGTGTACTGTACTTAGATAATCACAAAATTTCAACTACCTAGGTCATGTGAAAGGTGGTTAAGAAGGACATCAGAAAAGTCGAAAAAAATATTCAACACATCAAACGCGCCACACGCGACAAGCGACACACGTCATACCCGAAATATAAAAAATGCTATTTTGGACTTAAAACACTCACAAAATTTCAGCTCTTTAGGTCTTGTGGAAGGTGGTTAAAAAGGCCCTCAAATTGCTCGAAAATACAGACAAAAAGGGGTCAAGTCAAGTTAAATAAAAGTTTTTAATAAAGATGTGATATATAAAACGATCATCCAGCCAATTTGGTCGTACGGAATCCAACTTTGGAGTGCATCTGCAATGACAGGTATTTTAGCTAAACTTGAAAGCTACTAGACCGATTTTAATTAGGTTTCCACCAGGTTATGGTCTACTAGTTTAGGGTCAGTGGCTGGGTGGTAAGTGGCCGTGGGAGTAGGGTTAGGGGAGGGATCAATGTGTGTGTGGTGAAAAGTGTGTTAGGGACAGCTGGACAAGGCCGGATATTTCAGCTAGTGTATTATAAGACTAGATAGACGAAGATATCACCTGCGTCCCGTGGTTAATTAGAAATTAAAATCAGAGCGATTGGCCCTATCACGAATGTAAGCTGAAAAAACTGTTCACCGGCGAAAGCAAGCAGCCTGGGAGAAGAATCTCTTCCATGAACTAGAACAGTAGAGAGAGAGCGAGGACCGCACCGGGTGCGGAAGTTCTACCAAAGGGTCCGCGGTATGACGTAATATACACCGCGTTGCACATACTGCAAGATAAGAAGGTAGTCTTATTGCCAATATCAAAGGCGATGCGATGGATGAGAAGAGCACTTTCATAAGTTGCTAAATAGCCAGCTAACTGAGGAATTGGAGGCTCCACCAATGACCGAAGATCAGACTATGCTGCCACCACCAAGCATAGACAAAGTTAGCAGAGCAATTAATCGGCTCAAAGTTAATACGGCCTCGGGATCAGATGGTATCACAGCGGAGCTGATTAAATCTGGAGGTCCCGAAATACACCAAGCAATTCATGAAGTAATTGTGCAAGTAGAGGAAGAAGCAATTCCAGAAAGCAGAAGAGGCATTCTGCTCCCCATACATAAGAATGGAGATAACAATACCTGGGCCGGCCAAGCCTACGCTGGAAGGATGGCGTAGACCAGGACGCCCAGAGTTTAGGCATCGGCTTAAAATCGGGACCGGTGAAGGGATTAGTTGCGGTAAGACCGGACCAAGCCAAATATGATGATATATATATATAATATTACAAGAATAGTTGCATAAAATATTCTTTTTTTTAATTGCCACCGATATGCTTCCCAATCGGTTGTTGCATGATACTGCACGGGAAAATCATCTTATGTGTTGTGGAGCGATATTAACCAAGAAAAAGTATTGACTAGCAGTCACCTTTTTCTGACCATTAGACCAGTACGATGCTCGCATTCTCGCTCATATTATTAGTAGTTCTACTTGACAGCCTTGCATGAATTATTTTATGTATTTAGGCAATTACTTACTTACTTATGTCCTATATTCCCTTGTGGGTCCTAGGGCCTCTACTACGCCTACGCTACGATGACCACTTTTTCCACAAAGCGAAAGCAAATAAACGCTCAAAAAGTTTTTGGGCATAAAGCGTTTGAAGAAACAACTCCTGGAATAGCTTGCAAAACTCTTGCTAGCCTTCGGCCAGTAACAAGTTTCAAAAGCCGAATAAATCAACCATACATTAGCATTAAATTTATGATGCTGCTGCAAGTCCTACAACATGCAAATTTTAAGCAACTGCACCGACACTCTTAAGTTAGGCAATGGACGAAAATCTCATGAATCCCATACATGAATGTCAAGGGTTCCAAAGTAAACTCACTAAATTCCAATTTATCACTTACTTTTAGCGAAGTAGTCCTGGACAAGATAAGAGATTAATAGTCGCGCGTCCATCATATTAAAAGCAATTTATTCGCCCGAATAAAAAACAAACAAACAAAAAAATTTGGTAATATATGGAGATTGCTTGGACTCATAATATCAGAAGCGACATGACCAACTGAAAGTCGGAGTATAAATTCCAATCGATTGCTCAATTATAAAAGTTTTTCCGTCCTTGGCTCGCTTCAATGGTTATGATTAGTCAGTGATGTGGGACGGTCGAGTGTCGAGTGTCGAGTGTCTCGATGCACATACGGGAACGAACTAACTTTTTGGAAAGGCACTCTCAACTATACCACACATTATGTATCTATATGTATATGGATGTAGTTGGAGTCTTTTTGCCCCCATTCGATGACCAGCTGAACAAAGCTATTAAAAAACTTTTCCAAGCGCTCAACTTTTGACGCGATGTGGTAATTGCACGGCAGCGAATTTCAGAGCATGCTTGTGGACTAAATTGAGATGGCAAGATGGACGGACGACTTGTTTGTGGTAAAACTCATAAAAAGCCAGTCAAAAAACCACATGAACGCACATTAATAATGCAATTAATGGAGAAAAGTTGCCAATCGATTTGCATGCTGCGGTTGGTTAATGGATTATTTGTTCTATCGTTATGATAACAATCAATCACCTTCCGGGCGAAAGATATTACTGTTATTTAAAATTTATTGCTCATAATATTTATTTTACATCCTCCCCGTTATCGTGCGTTTTGACAGATGGTAAAAACATCCTCTTCAAGGCGGATCGAAGCTATAATTTTAAATTGGTCTGTCAAAAGCGGCACACGCCATATACCGCCCTAGGACGCAACAACTCTGATGGGTATGCTCATATTATTCGGCTGAACCTATGAATAGTAAATTCCGCTATGAAGATCCTTCTCTCGTAGACAATACCCATGCATACTTCATATCGTTTTTCGAGTCGCTGTCTCCAAATTCAAGCGGAAGAGGAATAGTCTTTCCATCCTAAGGGAACGCGCACTACATTACTAAGCAGACGAGAAAAGAACGTTATGTTTCTTAAAGATATAAGCAACGAAGGGAGTAGTTTTAGGAAAGAAATGTTTACCCTTATATTGACGCTATTCAACGAACCGCCCCGGTCTGCACATGACTATCAATTGTCGCTCATCCACGTGCCACAAGGAATATTTCCCTTTTTTTTATATTCCAACTAAGAAGTATCAGAATTATCTCCATGATTCTACCAAAAATACCCGATAACGGACGCGGCAGGAAAGAACTGCATACTCTCCTGGGGAATAATCCTGCCCCAGCAATCTGCATATTTCTCCCATAAAGAGAAAGAAACGTTGCTAAAAAAACAACGACAAGAATTACAATCAAAATTGGGGATAAGGATCTCTTTTTCTTTTTAGAAAAATTCGTCAATGATGCAACGACTTTTTTCCAAAACATTGAAGACAAAGAACACGACGACGAACAAACGAAAATTACACAAAGAAGTGCGCAACATTTCTTTATTGATGCAATAAAAAACGCCAACATCCGCACCATTGAAATGTTAGGAAACAAATTAAATTCCATTCAGTGACTTTTAATGGAAATTAATTGAAGTTTCTTTGTTGAGAGAGGTATGAGAAAATGTTACATAACAGAGTCCTTTAGCGGTGATTGGACCAGCCAGCTGAGATCCTCGCTGGATGTCCATCGCCCAGTTGTAGGAATGTCGACAGCTCTGCTCGTTTGGAAAAGTTCATTATTATGGCGATTTTCGTTTAATATTTCGATATTTTACTTGCTAAGCGAAGAAGTAAGGAGAATGCCAATTACTTTCCATTACAGCCTGAGGACGATTATCGATAATGTCTGAGTTGGGCTATTAGTGAACTTTTCAAGAGGAGGCGAATCTATAAATATTTATTCAATTATAAAGAATCCCTTGAGATGCTCACCGAGTCTTTTCTTATTCGCCCAGAATTGTGGCTACCTTACCTCTCCGTAAAGGTAAATAATGAACTATAAGCGTAATTGTATAGAAAATAATGTGAGGAATCTAGAATCCTAAAAACGAATAAAAAAGCTGAACAGTACGAGTATAGTCAGGATAAAGAAACTCGTTAGGACGGCTAACACAGAATAAAAGAATTCACAAATCGGATATACCATACATATAAACACATCGGATGACAGCACTTTATGTAAAAATTTATAAGTGATTGGGCTTGATCCCATGGCCTAGGGACTCACATATAATTTATTTTTTCAAATTATCGTGAATTTATACAAACTTTTTGCTCACATATGTGTATCTCTGATGACAATACTTTCTGTAAAAATTAGGAAAAGGTTTGGATGGAGTTTTGAAAGTGACATGAGTGGTTTTTTAAGAGGGTCTTAAGGGGGTCTTAACGAGGTATTGACTGGAGTTTTGAGTGGGGTGTTGAAGGGGGTGCCGTGACATAACGCCAAGTTAGGCCAATAAGACCAAATTGGTCTTATCACGTTTTCTCAAAGCGACATAAGGCCAAATGTAGTATTTGACTGTAAGCTCAAATATTGACAAGCGTTAGTCCATCAAGTGCGCGTCATGGCTTAGTTGTTAGTGCGTCAGACTACTGAGCGGGAGGTGCGAAGTGCGAATCCCAGAAAACGCCAAAAAGATTTTTCGTGGTCTCACCTCCTGCTAATGTCTGAAAAACATCTAAGAGTAATAAAAATTGGAAAATTGCATGGAAAGCTTCGCAATTTGCCTTTTGAATGTGGCTTTAAGTTGAAGGTCCAACTTATTTGGCTCTACAACCGGGATCCAGTCCTGGCCTCCCACAAAAAATATCTACACCAGTCCCGGTTTCGAGCCGATGACATCCAGCTTGCATTCCTAAACTCTGGGCGTCCTGTTCTACGCCATCCTTCTAGCGTAGCTCAACCGGCCTTGCTGTCGTGTCCTCTTAATTCTACTGCAAAACTCTTTTCGAGCAGCATCCTCTTCACCCATGCAAACTAGATATCCTGCCTACCGAGCTGAATCACCTTCACGCCGTAAGCATCTCGATAATGCTCGTAAATCTCATATTATAGAGTCTCCGGCATCGTCCTTCCTCACATCCGGGGCCAACAATTCTCCGTAAGACTTTTCTTTCGAACGCGGCTTAGAGGTCAGAATTCTTTTTGCTAAGAACCCAATTGTGTATGGCTTGTTTGTTTAATGCCGAATTTTTTGATGCCTTTTGAAAGTTTTGCTCTGGCTATGCAATCACAGGCAGCTTTATAGTCTATACAGATGATACAAAGAGTTTTTCAACATAGTATATTTTGCCAACGCCTTCATAAGGGTAATTATCTGATCAGTTGTTTATTTGTAGTTGGGATGAAGCCGCACTGGTATGTGCTAATAATGACTTTAGCATATGGGGCCATCCTGTCTAGTAGGATAAATGTGCAAATCTTATGCGCAGCTCTCAACAACGTTATGCCACGAAAACTGCTGCAAGTTGGGAAATCTCTTCTATTATACATGATGCACAGGATGCCTCTTCTCCAATCCTCTTGCGTCGTTTCTTCAACCCATACTTACACTATTATTTCATTAATTTCTTGGTCTAATGAAATGAGCCCTCTAAAGTTAATCAGCTTGATAGCTAAGATGCCATCTAAAACAGAGGATCCGATAGCTAGCCATTTAGCTGCTAATAAAAAAGCTCTTCCAATCGCTACAAAATGCCTTTGATATCAACGATTAAATTTTCCAATTTGTGTTTGCGTCATAATGTGTATATTGGGACTGCGAACTCTTTAGCAGATCTTTCTAGCCTGGTGCGGTCCTTGCGCTCGCAACGGAGATTTTTCTCCAAGCATTCCTTATTTAAGCATTACACTTATTACAAATTGGTCGTTCTGATATTTTCTAATTTTGGAAAACGCCAAACTGAAAAAAAATAAGCTGCGAGTAATTGCCTGGTAATGTTTGCCAATATCATAAAGTGGTTATCTACTCCACTACTATTTTCTATGTCTTTAAGTGTAGTTTATGCCATGCATCAGTGAATGACTCAATTGCCGCATGAAGTACGTTCTTTATGTTATGCTGTCCAATTTGTCTCACGATAACTTTAATAATAATCAGATAATAAAAACTAATTGGCATGTCCTCCAATCAGCTTACCACAAGCATACCACCACAACAAGCTCAAATTTATTATTATTTTAATTTTCCACACTTCAAGTACCAACAACAGAGACGAATTTCGATTACCATATTATGGAAATCGCAAGTCAAATCCGCAAACTACATATATAAATAAACTTTCGATATAAATTAACTTCCTTTCGACAAATCCACTGACCTAGTAAAAAGTTGCACCGCCTCCTTCTCGCCGATCACAGCGCATAGTTCTCTTCCGTTTGCTATTGAAATTATTCATTGAAATGCATAAAATATCCTTCTCAGCTTGTGCTTATCCTGCCGACCACAAAAGGAATAAATTGCCATAAACTCAACTCTTTTATCATTGAATATCATAGCCTGAGTAGACCGAAAGACCAACTGGACGGGCGTATATTCCCATCTTGAAAGGAACGAATTTTCTCCTCTGTTGCACCAGAAGTTGCATATCGGTCAGAAGTATTTCAGGCGCATCCAGTACGACGTTCTCGAATGGAAATCGCAAATTTATGGAACTCATTTGTTTGGGATTTTTGTGCATAAAGCCATGAAATGCTGGGCATGACAATGGCTGACACGTCTGCCATAACCGCAACCAATATCGATGATAGGCAAAATGTCGGCTGTGGCCAGAGAGATAATGTGCCAGCAGCTGTGCCAGCAGAAGATATATTTAAAAAGCCCGCATCTTTCTTTTTTTATTTTTGGAATACCATGCCATTAGTTAGGAAATTTTTAATAATTTCTTTGAAATTGTTAATCCTTTGAAAATCAAAAACCAGAGACTATAATTGCAGCAAAGAAACAAGTTTAATCCACTCTTCATCCACAGTAAGCTACTTGAATGGAATTCACTTTTAATAACTGAATGAATAATTGAAAGGACATCTTGAGGCAGTATGTAAAGTTTAAATATGTGTTGCTTCTCAGTTGATGGGCTCCAACGTAATTTGGAATAAACGTTACTCAGCTGAGTCCTGTGACGCGTAAACCTCGTCTCCCGCTTTAGGATGCAACTCAACAACAACAGATTTTGGTGGGAAATAAACAAAAATACTAAACAACTTTTGATTTATTCCCTCCAAAGGTCTTATTTCTTCCTAATATATCTACAGAATGTCACATTAGTTACAAGAATGCAAGCGTTGTCTTATCGCAATTGTTTTTAATAAATAAGTAAAAGTTATAAAAGTTATATATAGGATGGTGGTCCGCGCTGCCTTATCGATGACCTCAAGTAGCGCTAGAGTGCGCCGTTTTGCAACCACAGACTTTGGGAGACCTAAGGTACATTGAAATGAATTTAGCCATCCTGTAACGTTCAGGTACGAGATCAGATCGGTGATCCGGCACTCCGAAAGCTCCCTCAGATTGGCAAAGAAATTTTTTTTCAATTTATGGAGTCGGATGCCTACCAGGGCTGGAGAGTTGCAGAGATTATAGATGAGAGTTTCCCTCTCATTGATATCCCTGCAGCTTCTGCAAAAAGTATTGTGGGGAATTCACAGTTTGGCATCGTGGCTTCCCACCGGCCAGTGCCCAGTGATAACAGCCACGACTCTGGAAATATCTTTCAGATCAGCTCAGTGAATTTGTTTTAATTGTAGTTATGCCACATCGCCCTCGAAGTAGAGCAGTTGGTCAAGTCATTTAACCTTAGCTGTGCCTTTGTGGTATGGAAAATGAGGACGCGTTCTCTGAAGGACCTCAAAGGACAGCACACTCTTTTTTTGTGGTCGATGTCCAATGTTACGCCCTTCTTCGCCAGTACATCCGCTTTCTCGTTTCCGTCAATGTCGCTGTGCCCCGGCACCCACACTAGAGAAAGGTCCATGCTTTGGCTTACTGAAGCCAATTCAGCTTGGCCTGACAAGTTCTGAATTGTTGCTAGTCGCAGTAATGGTTCTAATGGTCCACGCATATACAAACCCTACAATTTATAGCGGTACTGTCCGCCTGAAAGATGCGGAAGCTTGTAGGACATAGAAGGATTAGGCTTTTCTAAGAAGACTCCAGCGACGACTCCATTACTCATCTTGGACTTGTCGGTGAATAGAGTCATGTCAAAAAGCCCCACAACTCCTTCGTTCTTCCAACTTTCTCTAGTCGGAAACTCAAAGACAAAACTGGGACTGAAGTTCCATTTAGGAATGCAGTAGTCAGTTAAGGATGGTATCATATCCTTGGTAGCAGCTGCAGTGCCCTTACGGTTTGCCAACAAACCACCCAGATTCACTGAGACGGACAGCGCTGCACGACGCAACGTATTAAAGAAATAGGTCGGGGGGTAATAGGCGTAAAATTGTATTGAGAGCATCGTTAGTGCAAGACCTTAGTGCTTCAGGTTTCCCAAAAGTTGCTGATCTTTGTAATCTACCTAGCTTGGTGACATTGTATTTTTTGTTAATCGCCGGTCACCAAACTAGCGCACCATAGGTAAGAATTGGCCGTACCGGCTGCAGGCCCCATTTCTTACTGATGATTTTATTACAGACGTATAAGGCAACACATGCTTTCTTAACCCTCAATTCTATTTTTGACTTCCAGCTGAGTTTCCCATCGAGGATCACGCCCAGATATTTAGCCTCTGAACTAAGTCTCTGGCCATTAAGCTTTAGGTTAAACTTTCTCTCAACGAAAGGAATGAGAAAGAAAACTTTTGTTAAATAGAAAATCAAACCAATTTATAAATCAATCCTTAAGAATCTGAAAATGCCATTCTACATATTCCGAGCGCTTCGTAACCCTCATTACGGAACATCTTTGATGACCGCGCAGAGTACAAGTAGTTAGTTGACCGAAAGTAAAAAGTAAAAGTCTTTTCGGTTTGTCCCTTCATTTTGATTCCATCGTCATTTGATCAGGTCAAGGGAAGGAGTTAAGTGGCTTTGAAAATTGAACTACAGGCATCTGTGCATCCAAACAGAAGCAAACAGTGGCGCTCCAAAGAATTTTCTCTCTAAAAATTTATCATATGAAACAAGGACATAAAATAGTTCTAATTTAAAAAACGAATAGCAAACAATTCTAGAAATGTAAATAGTAAACTTCGCGTTTGTCGAAACGGCACCACTGTACGTCCTTTATAACAAAAATCACCAACCAGACGTTGATTGGAAAATTTATTCATATTTTCAGTCTCAAAGGATGCATACCATTTATCGTGGCGCTTCCATCATAAGTGAAGGCAAAAGTTGAAGAATTTGCTTATTTATATGAAACTTTGTTAGAAATTAAGTTTTCGTTCCCCGCCAACCAAGGAAGCAGCATGTGCTGTTTGCATGTAATGTAGGACTGATGATGCTTGTGCGTTTTTGGTTACTGTTTTCCTAACTTCTGTTCAAGTTCGCAGCTGCTATCTTTGCTTCGCCACTTCCTAACCCACTCGCAACGACGTCAATTGTCAGAATAAATTATTTTCAAGCTCATAGCTTTCGCCTGTCTGTCAGCCAAAGGACCTATCGAGAAGGATAGCAGCGATGAAGTGGTGATGATGCTGGTGCGATTCCAACAAATAATAAACTTGCAAAACTTATACACAGTTTTAATTGTCTGAAGGTTAGTCTTTTCCGATAAATGTAACAATTGCTGTGGAAAAAGCTATCCTTTCAACAATGAAGAATAAGCATAGAAAAGATTTCCTGGGGTTTTTTTAATTTAGTGGGTTGTTGTGGCGCATAAAAGACTGAAACTTAACTGTGTTACGAGATTGTAAGGAACTTGTACCTACTTTTGACCGGTTATGTTTTAATTTTAAATGTGATACCCAATGTGTGTTTATTACTTACATGAACTTAGCCTACGGTATCTTATAGTCTTTGCTCGGGGTAGTATCTTTTGAATAGGAATCTTTTTTTGGAACGACACGAGTAAGCTTACCGGTATAAAATAAAAGGTGGGTTTACAAAAGTCAGAATCTGACTGAACAATAAAAGAATCTGTTCCAATAGCAAGTGATCGTAAGGTCCCATAGATTTCTGGAACTGAAGAGCATTCCAATATGGTATATGGTTTGGTGGTTTCTTGCTGTTTTCGGTTGCTTTACTAATAAAAGCCAAAGTTTAGATTGCCAAAGAACCACCGTTTCTTTTTGGTGTTGATTTTTTAATAATAATAATAATATTCGGCGCGAAAGACCGTTGCAGTCCAAGGCCTAGCTTCTCGCGACCATTTGTGTTGATCATGAAAATATGTTAACACAAATGGAAGGGACCGAAAATTTAATACCGTGGCTAGGCCAATAACCTCGCCCGTGAAAATAATAAAGATATGTAATAAAGATTACGGAACCCAAAATAAGGCTCGGATAAACTGATGAATGACGACCAAGGTAACGAAACCATTTAAGAATTTTCTCATGGAAAGTACGCTCACTGTATAGAGCGCGAGCTGTACAGCAGCTAGCTGATACCCTGTCCAAATATAATGTTGACATAACAGCAATTCAAGAGATACGGTGGACGTGAAATGGGTCTTACAAAAATCAGAATAAGACATATATTACAGCTGTCATGCAAGACATCATGTGCTAGACATCTAGTCAGAAAACGAATGAACACAACGTTATCGGCTTTAAAGCAGTAAGTGAGCGGCTATACACCCTTCGCGCACGGGACAGATTTAAAAACATAATCCTCATAAACTTTCGCGCACCTACAGAGGATTCCTTAGAAAATGGAAAAGAAATTCTTTGAATGAGTCGAACGGAAACTACATGCCTGCCCTCAGTATGATATAAAAATCATTTTGGGGGATATGAATGCAAAAATAGGTAGGTAGTTAGTATTCAGGCATTACATTGGCAGCCATAGCTTACATGAGAACTCTAATAACAATGGACAGCAAGTCAAAGAGATGACCCTAAGCATTAATTTGGTCAATGCGACTAGGCACCGAAATACAACAAGCATTTTATGAACTAATAGTGCAAGTTCGGGAGGAAGAAGCGATGCAAGAAGACTGACGAATGGGCATCCTGTATCCCATATATAAGAAAGGAGATATATCAACATGCAGCAATTATCATGGTATAATGTTGTTGAGTAGCGAGGAGTATAAGATTTGCTTCTCTATCCATCAGGATAGCCTCATACGGAAGTAAAAATATCTGCATCACTATCAAGTCTATTCAACACGGAAACGTAACGGCGAGAGGAACAATCCTCTATAATTACATTCAGTTACTGGCTTACCCAGACGACATTGATATTATTGGTAGAAACACAAGAGCCGTACAAAAAGCTTTCATGCAGTTTGAGCGGCATTCTGACCTCTTAGCCGCGTTCGAGAGAAAAGTCTTACGGACAATTCTTGGCCTCGTATGCACAACAGCATGCACAATAATTTGTGTTCTGTATGCATATTTTTGCACACAAGGAAAGAAGGGACCTACAATTAAATGCCGTATCCGAACGGCTAATTGAGAAGCTTTCCGTGACAAGTTATTATTTTCGGATGTTTGTTAGATATTCGCGACCGTAAAAAATACATTTTGTGTTATCTGGGACTTGAGAAACGAACCTCCTGGTCAGAAGTCCATGCACTTACCACTGAGTCGCAGCAATTAATAAGATTATTTTGGAAATGGTCAGACTTCTGTGTCAAGGTGTCACCGAGTACGAATTGTTTTTACAAATCGCATGTTTTTTTGATTTTTTCGGAATTTGTGACTAGGTACTATTATGCACTATGGTACTATTGTGAAATTTTCCACACCTGCTTGGTATTTAAAGAAAACAAGAGTCGCACTATTTTAGTCGGACACTTTGGTCAGGATCCTCTCTTATTTTGAAAAACTTTTATTTAACTTGACTTGACCCCCCTTTTTGTCTGTATTTTCGGCCACTTTGAGGTTCGTTTTACACGACCTAGAGAGCTGAAATTTTGTCCAGTGCCTAAGTCTAAATTTTTTATATTCCGAGTTTCACGTGCCGCGTGTAGCGCGTGTGATGGGTTCGACTTCTTTGAGGTCCTATTTAACCAACTTCCACACGACCTAGCTATTTTCTCGTTTTTGAGGTCTTTCTAACCACCTTTCGCACGACCTAGAGGGCTGACATTTTGTGAGCTGGTCAATGTCAGGGGACATCCCGCTTTTGACGTGTGTTGCGAGTCGCGTGTGTAGCGTGGAAAAAAGAAAATTCTTCGAAATAGCTCCGACCCTACAAAAATATATATTTTGGCGATTATTACCCAACAATAAACGACTTTGTGACGTGTTTCGATGCAGGTATATATAAAAGTTTGTACTTGGAAATGAAAACATTTTTCAAATCATATTTTCATAAATTGTCCACAATTTTTAAATCGTAACCTCCTTAAATTTTGCAAACAAAAACGAAATCGTAATATTTTGGAATGGGATTTCTGAGTCAATGGACCGGACCGCATGCAAACTTTTTTTATTTTGTTATAAATTCTCTTAATCTAGAGTCTAGAAGGGAGTAAGTAGTCTTTAAAAAAAATAGAATATGTTGTTATTTATTTTTATAATAAGTTTTCAAGCGAGTGCCATATTTTGACTGAAATCGGATAATTACTTGACAAATTACATTTTCTACACAAAGAACGTGAACATAATTTCATGATAGTAATACATTTAAGTTTAAATTGTACATTAAATTACAGTCCCATCTTCCAAATCGCTCGATATATCTCCTTATTACCAACACCAGATTTAAATGGACTTTTAAGAAAATAATTTCGAATGCAATACAAACGAATTGTGCTAGAAAGTTAACCCAACCGAAGAAATTCATTCGCGCAGAGTTGATTTGAAAAATGCAACTTTATTGCAAATTGCACGTCCATTCAGTGCTTGACATTTAACACACACACACACACAGTTACTATTGCACAGTGAAAAAAAAGCTTCCCAGATAGAGAGAACGACTTCAAGTGCAATAGATAATGCTCGACGGCTCGATGGTTGGTAAAATGAGAATAAATAATTCCATATAATCCTGCAACCGCACAACTAGACTCGGTCAATATACGCGATTATGCAGAGTCCTACGTCCTATGCCACAGAAACGGAGCCCACGGTTGAACAAAGAAAACACAATACGAGAAATCCGCAGGAGGAATTAAAAAAAAACGACAAAAACAAAATCCAACAAAAAGATAAACTAAGCACAACAACACAACCCGAAACGAAACAAAAACGTATCTCACTAATCCTTTTCCTGGGATTAAATTCTTTTCAAGGAACGAAGGGCAGCAGATGAGCGGTTATTCGCCTCATAGAATCGCTGCAATTGCCTTCCCCCTTCCAACTCACCTATTTACACTGAGCCTATTTGGATTTTGTTAGAAATGGTATAAACTGTGCGACAGACACGTACAACAGCAATCGCGTCGCGCCAGCGGAACAACAATCCATTCGCAGTGCAGTCAGTCCGCCAGCAATCGCCGCAAGTAGCATCGGACAGAAATCGAGTTGTGTTGATTTTTACGATTGCAACGATTCGGTCAAGGAACGCAGGAAACAACGAGCTGGGTTTGTTGTTTTCACAGAACCCCTCATATGCGGTGCAATTTGTTATTCTTTAATTATGGCTGTTTGTATGTGTGTGTGTGACACAGGGAGAGAAATGGAAACAATACATGTAGGTATGTGAAGCTTTTCATTTTCACTTCAAGCGTTTGCCTTGCTCGACGACGAAGAGTCCTTAAATAGACAACTGCTCGCAACTCTTGCTGCTGATGACAAATTTAATTTCCCCTTGCTGTTGGTGTCCGTGTAGTATGGTAGTGAGCATAATTAATTTATGTTATCGACTTTTTTCTCGCAAACTATTGCTCTTGCACTTGCCCTTGGCAATCCAATCCGCGGTTGTAATTTCATTTGTCATAAAATCTCACATCCACCCACACATATAGCGATCGCTGTTCTGCCACTATCTCCCTTTACTCTCTCTCTCTCTCTATATTGATCAGTGCAACTACTATAAGTGGATCCCTTATTCTCGACCAAGTGCGTACTTGAGCCAACAACGACGAGACGCATAGACACAAAGGACAGGATGATGCCCCTGATCAGTGGAGGGGTTGCATGGAGCAGTGGTCACAGCAAAAAAAAAAAAAACCAACCCATTTTCATCATCCCCAACGAAGAATAAATATTAAAATTAAACATAAAACGAACCAAGAGAACACATAACGGTGATGCCCGCCCGTGACAGCGGTACATGTTGTATTTGCTAAACCAACACTAACAGCTCCTAGCCTGACTGTATGGTCGCTGAGTGAGGGCTATTTGCATTTAGTATCCACTGGCTGGCTAGGAGTGGCGTTTGCCCAGGAGCAAGTGACTGTGAGTATGTTTGCGCTGATGGTTTGCATCGCATTGCCTGTATTTACACATCGAGTTTGCACGCAACCCAAGTGCGTTTTGAACACGAGCGGACATTCTGATGAAGGAAATTCAATAGTAATGGTAAGCTACACATATACACATACACAAATTGTGTATTTGTAGCAGTTGTACGTGAGCAAAGTTCAATGGGAGGGGATGTTGCGACGGTACAAAGATCCCTTGCGTAATGCGAAACGCACTTTACGCACCACTTCGCCTGAATGCTGAACATTCGATATAATTGCAAATCGCTAAAAGAGCTCGGTCGCTCTCATTTTCGTCATCGTTGTTCGTTTGTATATGCAGCTATACAAGACACAAAGGATATCACGGAACGGATGATATCAAAACGAGCGAGAAACTTGCTATTCCTGCAGGCAACCTGAAGTCGGGAATAAATTTGCTACGCCATTACGATGCTTGCTTATCATTTCTAATTTTATTCGCTTTCATTAAAATTCAGGTGTAGCATGCATGCAGTGCATTTGCCGAAGTGATGATGTTATTTAAGCACTAGAACGACCGTGTATACTTGAGAATACCTACAAAGACCGCAGCGGTCAATTTGACTATGCCCTTATACAATTATACATATTCCTTATATACTCGTATGTGTATTAAATAAAATATAAGTAATTACCTGATTTGATGAATTGAATATTTTACACAAAAACAAAATTTCATACAGACCTAATTATTCTTTACAATTTAATGACAACACCAAAGGAAAATATGTGTGTAGTAATTGAATACTCAAGATATTAAGAAAATTAAACCAGAATTGTATGTTTTTATTGATACGCTACATAACTATACTGATATGGATATGAACTTAACAATTCTAAAATAATAATAAAATAATAAAATGGTAAAAGGGCATTCTTTGAATAGACGTGAAGAAGGGTTCCTCGATTTTAAGCGTATAGGATGGCGAAGCGTAGCACCGTGGCGTTGTGAATCTAACTAACTATATGGGTAGCAAAGCGTAGTTTTGTTGCGTTATCATTAAGGCTGACACCTTTAGACCATAAATTTGAGTATTAGTGTTTGCTAGGGCTTAGCGTCAAAGGCCTTGAGCCTTGGGCACCTAAATGCGATAAAATACTAGCGTTAACCGTGTAGACGTAATGACAAGGATATCTCTCTTAAGCCATTAGTTGCGAGGAAATGCAAGCGTTAAGTGTGTGGATGTAATGGCAAGGACATCTCTCTTAAACCATTGATTGCGTGGAAATACCAGGGTAAAGCGTGTGGACGTAATGGTAATATATCTCTCTTAAGCCATTAGTTGCGAGGAAATACTAGCGTTAAGTGTGTGGACGTAATGGCAAGCACATCTCGTTTAAACCATGAATTGCGAGGAAATACCAGCCTTAAGCGTGGGGACGTAATGGTTGGGATATCTTTCTTAAGCCATTAGTTGCGAGGAAATACCAGCTTTAAGCGTGCGGAAGTAATGGTAAGTGAAACTACTTTATCGGCGGTGAGGATGGGTACGGTATTAAAAATAATTTTGTGTTGCAGTTTTGAGTCTGATCTGGCGAATAGGGTGCATGAGGAAGCAATTCGAACTTTGTTTTTTTTATTTTGACCATCAAGACTGTGTAGACTGGTGCATTGTCTTGATGAAAAAAAAACACTTTTCTTCGCCAAATTCGGCCATTTTTTTTATTGATTTCATCTTTCGAACGCTGAAAAAAGTTCGCAAATTTCACCCAATAGATTAATTTTCCTTTCTGAATATAGTCAAGGAAAATTATCGCACGCGCATCTAAAAAAACAGACACCATGACCTTGCCTGCAGATTAAACTGTCTTCGACTTCTTTGGAGCCGATTCTCTCCTTTCAGTCCATTTTTTTGACTGTTCCTTTGTCTCGGATGTAAAGTTATGAACTCATGTTCCATAATCCATGGTTATGAATCGACGCAAAAACCTTTCTTTATTGGTGTGATACTTTGCCAAACACTCGATTGAAATATCCTCACAACGCTGCTTTAAATCCCATTGTGAATAATAGCGGCACCCATCTTGCGCACCGCCTTCTCTTGTCCAAATGATCAGTCAAAATGTGATGTACAGCACTTTTTGGAATGCCCGCCATATCTGCTAGGTCACACACTTTCAGTCGACGGTCATCCAATACCATTTTGTGGAGTTTTTTTCACAATATCTGGTGTACTCAACTCATTTGGTCGACCACTTCGATGTGGTCGCTTAAACCCTGGCACCCAATATTTTATTGTTGTAAACGAAGGAGCAGACTCCCCAAAGTAGAATCTAGCTCCAATTTGATGTTGGTTGAATTGAGGCCTTTCAAATGAAAGTATTGTATTACATTACGATGACCAATATTTTCCATCTTTAAAATTTCATTGAGAGCTTTCACTATTGAAAGCTGCCGTAGCTTCGTCAATCGTCAAATTTAAGCTTTGTAAGGTTGGTACTTTCTACCAACAACCACTATCTATACGTCAGGTCGGGTACTTCTGGGACTACCCTCGTAAATCATTTCTCAACCGATTTGTATAAAATTCGGTATGGTCTTTTGAGGGTTCTCTGGGGGTTTTTGGCTCTTTTGATGGTATTTTGATGGTCCTTTTGTTGTTCTTTGAGGATCTTTTGGGATATTTTGGGTTTTTTTTTTGGTATTTCTTTCTTTTGAGTGTCTTTTTGTATAAAAGGTAACCGCGCGTAAAAGTTACACGCACTGTTTTTTATTTGTTTTGTTGTCTGGCGCGTAAGAAAACAAAACTGATGTTTTTCCGACACTGAAATAAGCGGCATACATCAATTGACCATGCGAGAAGTATAGATTTTCAAGGTTAATGCCGCAAATACTCAATGACTACCCTTGTGATTTGTTTATTGTAATTGCGAATGCAAAACCGCACCCGAAACTGCAAGCGTTTAAATTCTAATGACCAACGAACAACATTTAATTTTTATATATATAGACTAGCTAAAATACCCAGCGTTTCCTGGCTGCCCACCACACTTGCCCCGCCCAAGTGACCAGCCACCATAATATACCTCCTCCCCGCCAAAACCGCTCGAAAATATCTACTCTATCTATGTATAAAAAACGGGCTTCGAGTCAATCTCATACAAACAATTCCTAGCCACCCACCGTATATGGTATTGGGTAGTTGACGCTTAACTAAATGTAGTTATGTTGTTATAAAGAAGCTCTTAAAAATGCTGCATACATACTCACACCAAAAACTTTAGTCCCTACAACTTAGTACATTAAATCCATCATACTTTTCAGACACTAAAATAATTTAATTTTCAATTAAACAACGCGCAATTTAACAACAAAAACAACATCACAAAATTACATACTTTTTTGGAAAAAGTTACAAAATATTTGTTTTTGGTTTTTCACCATAGCGTTCGAAGGATGCCTCCATTGCAAAGAGATGCCTGAGATGAATGAAAAATTTGCGAAATTTTATTGCTTTCAATTTGGGGCTCTTTTGTGAGCAACAGCAACAGACAGCAAATGAAGATGGGAATTTGTTTGCACGACTTTAAAGCAAAGCCGATCCAGAGTCGACAGGAATTTGTTCGCACAAAGTAAAGAGTAAACTTAACTCACATACTGGTATATCTATAGATACATCTATTCCAGGATATATCATGAATCCTTTTTTGACATGTACACAGATTATTGTAATATGTGTGTGTATATTTTTGTAATGTACGACACACACACCCGGAAATACTTGAAGTAAATGCTTGAAGTGAAGCTGCGATTAAGCCTACGAGCGGGACAGCACGAAGAACATTTAACCACGAAAAGTTATAAACTCATATGGAGCAGAAAATTTTAATGTTTGTGGTTAACTGGAGGAATTTTAATTTCGGTTTTATTGCACTCTCAGAAATGTTAAGTTGGTTAAGTTCACCCTTTTTGGTTGTCGGTCAAAGTTGTGTTAGTTTTTGTGTGGTACGGTGCGATGTGGTGCGGTTCTGTAGCCTGCTGCCTCTACCATAATCCGGAAGGATAGTTACAACAGGAAATTCATTTATTTCTACAACATCCGAGATGAAGGCTGGCAAATAAGAATGCTGTGGCCTGGCTTGTGTTTTTGAGATGTTTGAGAGTTGGAAATGGAAGTTATCCTTTCGACAGTTTCAGCAGCGGGAATGATCTGCCAAACAGCATAAAAAATCGACACACAGTCATGACGATTGAGCATCTGTTGAGCTGCGTTGAAAGGTAGACAAGCATCGTAAACATCTTAATTAGTTTTTGACGACTTTTCTGTTAGTTGCCGAGTAAATGGAGTTTTATTTGTGCCATTAACAGAATAATTTATTAACATGTCAACGAAGGAATGCATTTTAAAGTTTCACCGACGAAATGTTATTACTACTTGCAGCTTTTAGTATTTGCCAATGACAGACAAAGAGACAAGCCTTAATCCTGATTATAGTCAAATTAAATTTTTGACAATTTTGAAGTTATTCTTTATATATGCCAAAGACTCAAATATCATTCATCAACTAAAATAACAGTATTATTTGTTCTTAAGTGAATTAAAAGAAAAGCTTAATCTCCAATTAATATCCATCTAGTTATGCTTTTAATATCAATGCATTAGAAACTTCTAAATTCGTACCCTCTGATAGTGACAATTAATCTCGACCAATTTCCTCATTGGAAAAGTAAATTCCGATTACTTGTCGTGTTTCACACCAGGCTAGCGAAACAAATTTTCATGTGACGACACAACCCAACCCAATATCCAATAACACTCGCAATGCTTTCCAATAGCAATGTTGCAAGCACCTTGTGGTGTGATTTGGACCATAATTTTAAATGAATCCCACCAACACTCCAGCAGCATCAGTACTGCTTAGAATTGAACAATGTCCTGTGAAGTTATGGGGTATTTTATTAAATTACAAGAGACCACACCGATAAGGACATAGACATTTTGCCTGTTACCCAACGATGCCAAAATGGCAATGGAAATGGCAATAAATTCCCGCAGGGTTACTCGTCAGAGTTAAAACCAACAGAGCTCTGGCATTGTTTCAAGGGTGAAATTTTGCCATCAGAATCCCTGCTGATGAAGTTCGCTTGCATGGGTTTACTTTGTTTGTTGTTTTTGTTGTTGTGGAATTCAAATTACATGCCGCATAAATGTCAATTAGCTAATGGCAATTAATGAGTCCTCTCCTTCGATGGGACTGAATTTTAACGTCCAGCAATTTTAGTGCAGTGTTAGGGGAAAAACGCATACACAAGGACACATTAAGTTGAAAAAATACCAAACGTGCAACGCTAATGCTGCATAGCATCATAGAGAGTTGTGGAAGAAATGTAAGTCTTGCATCAGTCTTTTGTCCGTCGGGTTCAGGTTAGCCGTGGCCAGTTTTTAATTAATGGCGAATTTTATTGAAGGTGGGAAATGCAATCGTTCACTTTCAGGGTCGATATATTCGCATGCTATTTACGCTGGCCTTCAATCAACAAAGAAATTGATTTAGTTTTCGTACAGAAATTTCAATCGGGATAAACACAACTAGGGTCGCCGCATGTATTACTTCCGTTCGTTCCGCAGTGGGAACTGAATTTCACGCACTTATCAACGTATCAGAGTACTGTTTATTTCTTGAGCAGAAATGGTAGCTGGTAACTGACGTAAATCAGATGCATTGGTAACTCAAAAGACACCATGAAGAAGCGGACTTCCACGATACTGATATTTAAAGCGATATCTATAGTCCTTTACGTTTAATATATTACATATTGTGTCTATGAAAATCTTCACTCCAGTAGCAAAATATACACTTTTACACTTGGATCAACAAAAGTTCAAAAATATCAAAAAATTCAATGTATGTTTAATTTTCTTGGATGCAGATTCAAAGCCTATTTCAACACCTATCCAGTGATGTATTTTTTTTACTGATACCGTGCCAGCAAAGTGATTTTTGTGGTCAGCATCTGAAGCACACGTTTTCTTTGTGAATTTGTCAGCATGAAAATTAGTGGTAAAAATCGAATTAAACATGGAAATCAGCTAAAAGAAATGTTATTTATGTCCGAATGACAGCTTCCATTTGATGTTTCATTGATTTCACCAAAGTTTTCACTAAATCTTGAGGTATCGCCTCCCATTCCTCTACGATAGCCTATTGCAGCTCCTGAAGACTCGTTTGAGCAATATCTCTGACTCGAGTGATATAACAATATCTGAGTGGTTTAAATTCAGCCTGTAGCATTCATATACGAGATCAATTCGATGATCCTTTACTCTGAGAGCTATTTCAGATCGGCAAAAAAACGGTTTACCTAAAGACCCGGCACAAGCAGTGTCAATACTCCGCACTTTAGATAAACCATTTTTTGCCGATCTGAAAGAAATCATCGAAGTGCCGTAAAACTGCAACGTAAGTGTATGATGGTTTTATTCTAATTTACATCCTTACAACTTCTACAGATTAGCAGCATGGCTGCCAATTTGCCATCAGTGACCTGAGCTGTTAGTCACAGCCACAGCTCTGGCAATATTCTTCCGAGTGCTTGATATTAACTTGGTGGTTTTCCTTTTGTTATAGGATGACCATATCGTCCTTGATATGGCGCAGTAGTTGAGTAGCTATCCACACATATGCCAACATTTCCAATTTGTGCATGCTGGTTTCCCTTATTGCTACGAGTTGAAGCTAAGTTTGGGGACGAAGTAGTCAGTAGAAGATGGTATCATACCTTCTGGTACTGTCTGCAGTATAGCAGTACCCGTATGGTCTTGTAGAAAACCACCCAGATTCCTGAGTCGCACTTCACTGAAGGTCGCAAAATATTTGATAAATATGTCAATAGGTAATAAGTGTAAGATGGTGTTATGGGGCTCAGTCCGACTTGAACTTAAAGCTTCTGATGATGCTCCTGCTGCTTGAACGCTGTAGTCTGCTGAGCATGCTGGAATTGCCGCTCGGGCCACCATCTTTCTTTCTTTCTTTCCTTTTTTTTTAAAAAAACTTTCATTTTTGTACACGCGCCACACGCGTCACACACTTCACAATTGTTTTTAAACTAGTCCCTCGAGACATACGAGTTTCTACAAAAAACTTTCCACTACTATAGACACACGAGCTAATGTATTCTGCTATGCGAGTGACTACACACACCCGTGTAATTCAGTCTAAAGGCTCATTTATCTTAAAAGACTAATAATATGCAAATAAAATGTAGGTCTTTCATAAAGTCATTTCAGCGATTTCTGAAATAGACTGAAAAAACCACATTTTACATTGCAAACGTTCAGGCAGCGATTAAGTATTTTACCAGTTTTCTCAGGGGTAGTAACCCCAATGAATGAAAAAATTACGCTATCGCAAGCCAAGCGCTAATCAATTGTTTTAAAACAAATCCCAAATAGACTGGTAGAAGCCGAGGTATACGACACGACAAACAAACGTACAAACGTACACACGTTCACTGAAAATTTTTCATATCCTCTGAATATAAGCTTCGCCCTTCAAGCTCCCAATAATATAAATTTTTAGAGTCCAGGAGACCTTTTCCCGGGTTATCATATTATTCACTACAACCCAAGGAACCGAATGCTCATCATATATACTTTCCAAATTTCTTGTGCAGTTATCACTGAAGATAGGAAATAGTATCCCTAACAGAATTACCTCTGGGAATAATGTAAGGTGATTTGAAGTAGATCTACCAAATGTGGTATAATGGTAAATCGTTATTAGAAGGAAGAAATCGGGTTTGGTATACATGATGAACCGAAGGTGGAATCTGAAGTTGTTGCTAGTGTCTTCCGACTCAATATAAAAGTCTCACTACTTCTTGGTATCCTAATATCTTCCAAACTGAAATCCATGCCACCGAGAACTTGGTAAATATTAAATACTGAATTTTTTTAGAAGTCGAGCGGCAATCGTTTCCCACTCGGTAGCTTTCAGGCTGGTCAGGTGCTGTTTTAAAGATTTGTTATTTGCTATCTAAACATAACAAGGTTAAAGAGCTGGACTATAACTACAAAAAAGTGATCATAGGCAAGAAGACTGTAGACAAACAATCTTGAGAAGACAACTTATTCTATTCCATGTATTATATAATCCACAACACTACTTAAGGCATATTTTTTATATGAGAAAATACATTATATATAATACCTATATTATATAGGATTAAAAAGAAAGGAAGGACACCCAGAGTACAATTATCTGGCTGGCTATCAGAGAATTAATACTCGAATTATTTTTAATCCTTCCTGATAAGGTTACAACGTAAAAATAGTTTAAAACTCCAAATGCAATTACCATCAACCGGATCACCATTTTTCAACCCTTTCTGAGTTATTTTACCAATGCCGATGGAACAACTTTGTAATGACTGAGTTCTTCTACATGTAGTTAATTTAGAGAATAAATTATGGTTTACCTTTTTGAGAACCCACTCCACCTTATACGTCACAATATGGAAGTCGCACAAGAAAAAGGACATCAACAAACACACCACGAGTTTATTTTCCTGGTACCAGACAAGTTTTTAATTAGCCTCTCAGCCATATGTTTGACCATCGGTATCCTAGGATATGGGTTCGTTTGCTTGTCACGTTTCCTTTGTTTATACTGTGGCACTTTGTGGTTGTGTGGCAATTAAACTTCGTTTTTGTCCTTTTGTGTAATCGAAATTAAATATAAAGAGAAAACTAAACGAGATTAATAAATGGATTTCCTAAGTTGGCATCTAGATTATATGTTGAGCAGGCTTTTATGGCTAATAAAGAAGGGAATGATATTTAATTAAAGACAGGTTGTAGAACTGGACCTTTTCATTAAATTAATTTAATTTTTTTTTTATCAAGTGCGGTTGTTGTGTCTTTTAATTTCCTCTCTGTTCAGCGAATAATGGCAGACCCATCTTGTGTGGACTTCATTATCAATTTGCAGTCTAGCTCGGGCATTTCCATAGAATCTTAACCACCACTCGTGTGTGTATGTGTGTGGGTTTCTCGTCCATCTAAATCTAACCAACAACCGAAACTGCTGACAGCCTATGATCTGATCTGCCCATGAGGAAGACCGTTACCACGACAACATAGCGTCTCTGCTGCCAAATAACTTTGTCCTGATACGGATGTTTTCTTTTTTTCTCCCTCGGTCGTTGGTTATTGATGCTGATGGGACTTGCACCATATGGGAAAACATGGACAAAATTTCATGTACCATGTCCGGAAGGAAGAAAAACACAAGGCGAACAGATGAGAAAATATCTACAAAAATAAAAAATAAAAATTCGGAGCAAAAGGGATTTAAGCATCGTCGTCGTCGGGGATAGTTTCTGAAGAAATTTGCATATCAGCCAGTCAGTTGGTTGTTGTTTTCGCCGCCAACGTGCTATCGACATGAGACGAAAGAGTGAGACAGTAAGTCCCCGTCCTGTCGCCGTTATGTCTGTCAACAACGAAAATGCCTAGAAATCACACCGCAGGTCCTGTTCTCTCTATTCTTCTATCACATGAGATTATCTGCATCTACATCACTTTAAAATAGCAGAGAGAGGAAGATGAAGAGAGAGAGAGAAAGGAAAAGGGTTAAGGAGGGTTAGAGCTAAATCAATAGGGAAATGCCCCCTATCCCACCCCATCAAGCAGTGAATGATTTGCATAGAACTTTTGGTATTCTCCAAAGGGAATACGCTTGCCAAACGATGCGATGCGATGGATCTAAAGGTCCACTTTTCAGCCACACCGAATTTCCCGTGACTTGTGAAGCGTATTGAAGCAATGTGCAACATTTGGAGAAGTTTCGCAGCAGACAGCATGTGTTCGCCACTTCCGAGTTCCGAAGGGCGTTAGTGATGTGTATCCTCTTCCGGTTAAAGGGAGATTTTCTTTTTCTGGTAAAGCGAAGCGATGCTTACGCACTTCAATATGTAAATGTCCTTGTACTGCCAGCCGTGTCGCTTCGTGTAACTTCATTTTATACGGCCGTACGACAACACAGCATTCCCAGCCGGCTGCTTCCTGATTATAAATTCAAATTTTATCCTTTTGTGTGCAGTGCACCCCTCACAAGGCTCTTTTGAGAGGTCTGATTGCTGTTTAGTGTACTCCCCGACAAGGTTTTGGCGCGGCATGGTGCGGAGAGACATGATGCCGTTCCACACCGGGGAGGATTGCGTATCCACAACATCATCTTCATCATCACATCATGGGGTCTTTGGTGAATTTTAATTTGTTGCGACATTTTTCGGGTCTCTCGCAGCATATCATCCGTCAAGGGTTACAAATTGGGAGAGATGTACCCTTCTTCTTCCCGGCTAACGAACAAATTAAAGACACTGCGATGGATGTTTTCCATTTCTGGTTCCAGTTTACACCTTCGCGGAAAAATTTCCTGTCAGGGGGATGATTTAGTTAGGGCTGAGTGGAATTTTTTATAAAACTCTTCAGTTTTGTTTTCATATTTAATTCGCTCCGGAGGATTGTAAGTTCATTTAGGCTTATGGCACAGAAGGTAAGGACAGATTTTTCTCGCCCAAATCTCAATTTGTGTGGAGAGGAGAAAAAATACTCATGCAATGTTAAGGATTATGCAAATTCCACTCTTCATTGCAGAGAGAAACACATACAAGGGCAGAAGTATTGAAAAAATTATCAAATCTAAATCGCAATAACAAAATTACACTTTTAGTGAAACTATTTCAGAAAATAAATCATTTTCCGAAATTAATAAACAGAAATTCGTGTTGGACAATTTAAACGAAAAATAATTCTCATTGAATGCTCTGTTTGCTCTGTTTGTCTCGACTGAAGGTGGAACCGAACAGTATATTCTCAACGGAATCGGCCAAGGAAAGTCAGCGTCTGGAACGATGTCCATGACACTGCGTAGCAATGCAATCAGTTGGTGTCTAAGCTAGGACAGTTTCGTTCAAATGCTGAATCCTTGCTGTGCAGTGCTGTCACAAAAAACTACAAACTTACGTTAATAGGTGCCTATACGAAAAACTTTTAATGGTTTTCTGACCTAATCGTATCTCTAACGAATATCTTTATCAGTAGGCACAGCCATTCAACGACGGGCGTGGCAGTGGATTGCTTCCATAGCTAACTACGTGATGCAATGAAATCCATTATCACAAGATGGTAGAAGAACGGGTCGACCAAGGAATTCATGGTGCAGAACAGTTGAGGAGGAGTCACCGCAATTTGGGAAGAGAGTTGGAGAAAGCTGAAGCTCATTGCCAGAAACCGTACACGATGGCGCTTAGGCCTATTAGCGGGAGGAAGCAAGACGTAGGTAAATATGCACAAAGATGTAAAGTTATTTGGTATGTTTGGAATTGTTGCTACCATTTATTTTATGCAGATTCTGGCCGGTCTAAAAGTGCACCCACTTCAAATTGTGCGGATCCATCCTGTTTCCTTTGCAATGAATGTGACAACTGATAGTATGTTAGAACACCCGATCTCTCCTTTGTTGAGCTTTTTCCTCTGGCAATTATGATAATGCTCTCTAGCAGATAACCAAATAACTAACGCCGGTTATGTGCACCTGCGTTTATTTATTTTCCCTTCAATTGCATCACATTCATCGGTTTCCTAGAAAACTCAGCGATGTTTTGAATTTCTGAGAAATATGAAAATTGTGAAAAGAAATTAACAACTTCCACAAAACAACAAAGTGTTCACGAAAACTTTAATGAAATCATAAAGAAAAGGCGAACAGTAGCGCAACGTGGCGCTGACTCTTTGCTTTGGCATTGGCGTTTTAATAACTTAGCAGCTCGACGAAAGCACGGCTGTTAGGTAAATACTCGAACTTTGAGCAGCAGCGTTGTGTATCGTGCATCGAATGCAAAATAAACATCCTCCATAAAAAGAAAACATATCGCACTCACACAACAATTCTACTGTACTTGGAAATATGTTTTCGTGCTAGGTGTTCGCGCTTTGCACAGCAGACATGGCACATAATAGTACTACCATTGGCGAATATTATTGCAGTTTCGACTCTCAACTCAACTCAAAAACAACCCGATAAATTTTGTACAAAACTTTGTGCAAATTGAGTGCAGTTTACCGTTTGTTTGTGTGTGCTCTCCTGTTGTTGTTGGTGTTGTCGACAAATTAGCGTTCCTATGTTGTGCACTACCTAGCCCCAGCCTAGAGAAAGTTTTGTTCATTCAAACTTAAGCGCCCGACGACGGTAGCTGATGGGTGTGATGGGCCGTGCGCCATTCGACAAATGGCAAAAAAAAACATTAACATCGGTGCCAAAATGCAGAAAAAGTATTCAGTTTTGTTCCGTGTGTAGGTAAAACCATTAGCCAAAACTATAAATAACTTCTATGTCCTTTGGCGCTTGATCAAGTGAAGCAAATAGTGGTGCATCTCTTCAATTCGCCTCCTACTCCCCCATTGAACCGCCTCCATCTACGCATTCGTTCTGATGTGCCAACCACTTCAGACTATTTAGTTTCAGACAACAAGAAAAAAGGAATAAAAATTAATGTAAGGTAGTTGTGCGAATTTAAGAAGGAATGAAAATTGCACATCAGGAATAAATTAGGCGGACAGCTCGCCATCAGTTCGCCCGCACGTCGCCCATTGCAACTGAGCGTGAAATGCACAATTTATTAATGAAAGTAGCATCCTTTTGCCGTAAAAAGCTGCTAGCTTCGCTGCATAGAATTGGACGGTACTTACCTGCGTTTCAAATGATTTTGGCATCGTACCCAAGGATAGAGAGCAAATTCCATTTCGTTGTCCTTGTAGTAGAAGTGGCTTGTTATGTTATACTGAAGAATAATTATTTATTTTTGGCGACGGCACAATATCTTTTGAAAAAGA
Organism: Nephrocerus scutellatus; assembly: GCA_947095585.1. NCBI lineage: Eukaryota > Metazoa > Arthropoda > Insecta > Diptera > Pipunculidae > Nephrocerus > Nephrocerus scutellatus. Next base: position 21,059,876 of record OX352763.1, on the reverse strand, counting down.
AACAATTTAGCGCAAAATGAATTCAAAGATTTTTCTTTCCCACTCCAATATACCTTTCTAGTTGCCAATAGAAGAACTGTGTAGGAAAAACTATCCTCAGACGAAGGAAGCCGTATCAATCGATTTAAAAGTTTTAAGTTATTGACTTTTCAAAGCTTAAACTGAAAAGGATTCGAAATATTTTTAAAATCCACCAGAAAGGAGACCAACTAAATTGCTCTTTCATGAGTTGCTAAATGGCCTGCTAACTGAGCAATGGGAGGCCCCACCAATGACCGAAGACCATACTATGCTGCCACCACCAAGCACAGACGAAGAATTAGCACAGCGATAAATCGGCTCAAAAATATAAGGCCCAAGGAGGCTCCACAATACACCAAACAATTCATGAAATAATAGTGCAATTATGAGAAAAAGCGATGCCAGAAGACTCGCGAAGAGGCATCCTGTGCCCCATACATAAGAAAGGAGTAATCACAACATGCAGCAAATTATCGTGGTATAACGTTGTTGAGTACCGCGTATAAGATTTGCTCCTTTATCCTTCAAGACAGGATAGCCCCGTACGCTAAGTCACCACCAGTGTGGCCTTATCACAGGCAAATCAACAACTGATCAGATTTACACCCTCAGACAGGTGATGGAAAAATATCTAGGTTTTCAAAACTCACTACACATTCTTTTTTAGATTTTAAAGCTGCCTGTGATAGCATAGCCAGAGTAGAACTTTATAAAGCCATGAGAGAATTCGTCATCCCAAATAAACTGATCATGTTATAAGATAAGTGAAAATATCTGGATCACTTTCAAGCCAATTCAACATCATCTATTATGGGCTCCGGCAAGGGGATGGACTGGCCGGCGTCCTCTTCAACCTGGAGTTGGAGAAAGTGATCTGAGACTCTGGCGTAATGGCGAGAGGAACAATCATTTATAAGTCTATTTAGATACTGGCTTACGCAGACGATATTTACATCGTTGGTGGAAGCCCAAAAGCTGTACTGTAAGCTTTCATCCAGATCGAGCGGGCGGTACGAAATCTGGGACTGCAGATAAATGAGAGCAAAATACTTTAACTATATCGGGTCAACGGTAGCAGCCGATAACAGCATGGAACCAGAAATAAAGGAGGCCAGGACCTGACCCCGGTTGTAGAGCCAAATACGATGATGATCATGAATTGGAGGTAAGTACTGCGATAGTTTGAATACTTAGAAAAAGAATTAATTTGACGGTAAACTATCTATAACGTGTTTAACATCACATTCCAGGCTTACGGCAGAGGCACAATTATCTGCAAGTTTTTTCAACTGGAGATAACGATATTGATATAATTGGTGGAACCCAACGCTCATTTGCCAGCATTGTGAAGTGGGGAACATGAGATTTGGTTCATAAGGACACACAATGCATTTTCTATCATTAAGAAGGGTAACTCACAACATATTTACGTATTAGTCGGATCGTCACAACAGGCAGATATAATGTTAAGGTAGTTAGTAACTATGTCAATCTAGGCTAACGTTATAACTGCGCATAACGACACCAGCTCGGAGATCACTCTTTGGACTATGAAGGCAATTAAACAGTGAAAACTTTCTCAGACTACCAAGATGACCCTCTATAAAATATTAATCAGTCCTGTTCTATGTCGATGATTTAATACAGTCTATAGTCGGTATTATAGCCGATTTCAAGGCAAGATTATGCCCTTTTCTTATATCATGGGGGAACCTTACCAAAATTAACTCAAAGAAAGGTACTTTACAGCTGACGTTTCCAGTTAAACAACCGACCGAATGCATTAATTTGTTTCACTGCAATAAGCAGAAACGTATCTCCGGTACAATCTTTAGTCGGTTTTGGTGTGTGACTCTTTCACGTTACAGCAAACCCATTCCCTGACGTTTAATTGTGATTGTAAATTTGGTTTTTTTTGCAAGTTTCCCACAGAGTTTTAAAATAACTTTACTATTCCTACAAAGCAAGCTCCTATGCATTTTTGCATATAAATTGGAAAATGTCCTCCGGAAATGCACAAACTTTAGTTAAAAGGAAAACAAAACAAAGGACGGGTAGTAAAACGTGGTACTCAAATCGCTTGGTCAATATTCAGGTAAGATACCTAAAGCCAACAGGAAATTTGAACAAACTAAAGTGGCACAAAACTACAATTAAGCGCCTGACATGTGCGCAATTTTCATTCTGTAAAAAAAAAACATCCAACATGACTACTAGATACAACAACTACAGTAGTTAGCGACACGATTTTGAACATGAACATTTGTGCACCACCACCAAAGGTTGCTATGTTCATTTAAAGTACAATTTAGTGATCGTTGGCCAGCACAAACAATAGGTTCGCTTAAGTTATATGCAAAGCTATGCATACGAAGGATTCCACAGGATTCAAGTGTATTCGAGTAGGTGTCCCTAGATGGCCTTTGTATTGGATTGTTCTGGATTGGCGAATATTCATTTTGAACTCATTTCCGTCTCCGCTCTGTATTCTATCCCAAACGAAATGAATGTGAATGAGTGAGGATTTCAAATAGACCGCTAGCAGAGCCAGCAGCGCTCCCATTCAGGCCGGGTTCCACGCAATTATAGTAATCAATTTCGATACCGGAATAGCAACACGCTGCAATACCGCAACTCTCCACTACACTTTGCTTTAATTACATTTTCTGTTATTACACAAAGCACAAGGTTTTCGGGGTGGCTGGTGGCTGGTGGCTGTCGGTACGCAGACGATGAGAGCCACACGAGATTTATGGCAAATTCAATGGAAATAATGTGGCTAATGAGCTTCGAGTTTGAATGAATTTGACTGAAATTTGGTAATATGAAAATTTCGCTGCTTGTGAGAACATTGCGCGTGAAGCGCGATGACGTGTTGTTGGCCGGGTTGCCAACATCCCGACACAAAAGAACAACTCGTTACAGTTGTTTTTAATTAAAATGCAAAATTCCAAATGGACACCGTTAGTATGGATGGCTACAACAAACAGCTTTAGCGTTTTTGGCAATTGAAATTGTTTGCATTTCGCAGTTTTCTCCATTTTGTATTTGCGTCCTTGCGCCAAATCATTATGTATACATATCTACATCTATATAGATATGTATCTACATATCCGTATCCGACTCCAGCAACAGTGGATCGAACGCAAATGGATTCGCGTTCATGGTTCGAGTTAAGTGAATTAAGTCAAATGGGTTGTTTTAGAAAATTGGAAAATATTTTGCTGGTATCATTGTAGCAGTTATGCAGACAAATATATGCGAGAGTAGATAAATTGTAATGTATTTGTTATCGGCTTTTTATCAAACAAAGCAAACCAATTTTCTAATTTTTTGCAGGTTTTTCAGCAATTGCTATTGTATGAGTGCAGGAGACACATGGAAATATGATACCAAAATGTGCTTCATCTTCCAACAGCAATTTATGTTGATCATCTTCGTGCGCACCCACCCACTATTGCTTTAGAAAGTATCTACATTTACAAAAGGAATAGATATGTATATTGGATAGCCTAACCTAATTGCAAATTTTTATTGACAGGTGATTTAACGTCCACCCTCCTCCCCCACCCACTAGTGGCAAAGTATCGTGCACCTGAAAGCAAAGAGAATGCAATGTACCGCAATTTGACAGGCTATTGAATTTCAACAGAACGATCCCTTTTCTTTCTCCTCATTTCACTGGATACATTTTAAGGTGTTCATATATACATACGCGGAAACAATCAGCGCACTCCCAGAAACACGTCAATTCAGTGCAATGAGAACGATTGCCTATGTAGTCCTTTGCTAAGAATCAAGAAGACAACAATATAGCGTTGTTATAAAGGTCGCACCATGCTAGAGTGCAATGTCACGAAGGAAGTTCAATTTCCTTATAGAAGAAGACAGAAAGACTAAATTGAATGCAGGCAAACCAAACCGAAACTAATTCACATTTCTCGATCAGTGAACACTCAATAGAGACTCATAAGCTGACTTCCCAGCCGGAGAAGAGCGCACCTCTTCTTATTATGGGACCGTTTTTTCTGATTTGCATCTTTGTCATGCATTTGTATTAAATTTTGATGAGGCTCTCTGTTAACCCGTGTACACGACTTCGCAAAATTATTAATATTTCTAATCCAATACCTACATAGTTGAATAAGAAACTGAACATAACACAGTCGCTGTATAGTCCGCAGTTACTGCCTTGTAGATGGATTCGTTGGAATTTAAATAATTGATGTGAATCTGCAGATGGGAATGTCCATCAAAACTTTGATCAAACGAGGAAAAAGTAAGGGAAACAGGTAATCCTCTGTAAGAACTTAACTAAATTAATTAAACCACTCACACTAGGTCCTATTCTTAGAGTAAAGTGTAAAAAATAGAGTATCAATGTAAATAACTGAATCGGGCAATTTATGTAGTAGCCGGCTATCTAATAGGTTTCTGAAAATTGATGTTCAATATTTTTTTTATTAAACAACAAAAAACAGTTTACTTTAATAAACGGTCGTATACTTTAGTTACTGGGCATTCCAACTCCAAAACTTTAACGTCTTCGAAACATATGACCGATATACTAACAATTACGTCGTTGAAAAGTGGTGCCTATAGGTTACTGATCTGTTCTCTGGTTCTGGTTCTGGTTCATTCGAGATTATATACGAGAGTTACGTATTCTTTTTTGTAATAGCAAATAGCATAGCTTTTCAGTGGGTAGCAGCTGATCAAGTAGGCTTGAACTTCAAGTTATCACTGGAGACTCTACGTTTTTCAGCTAATAGCAGGATGGTATTTCCCCAATACTTGGGAAGAGGTGTTCTTCCATGCTGGCATTACCATTGCGTAAGCTTTTCCATCTATCCTATTTTTCTGGACTCCATACCAAAAAAAAGCGAGCCGTCGTCTCATCGACCCATTGAACTTACATCCATTCTTTCCATGGTCATCGAAACACTTATCAATTTTCACCTCAAAAAATATCTTGAAACCAACGAAATCCTTAGTGACCGGCAGTATGGATTTCATGGGCAAAATTCTACTGGTGATTCCATGGTATATCTCACCGAACAGTGGAACAGTGAATAGCGTTCAGGTATGAGATCAAGTCGATGACCCTGTAATCTGAGAGCTCTTTCAGATCGTAAAAAAAGGTTACATTAAATGCGGTGTCTTAACCCTGCTTGGGCAATATCCTTCCGGGTTCTGGATAACAACTCGGTGGTTTTCTGTAGAATGGCAATATTAATCTTGATATGGCGTACTTCGACAGACAGCTACACCTGAGCTGTTGCTTAGTATTAGAAAAAGAGAGAATTTGTTCCTTGACTGAGCTCATTGGATAGGTAACCTTCTCCAAAGAGCCAGTGTTCATAGCACCGCCCATCTTAGCCAATTCGTCCGCCTTCTCATTACCCTCTATATCACTGTGTCCCGTTACCAATACTATTATAATGTCCAGGAATTGGCTGAGCGAGGCCAATTCTTCTTGGCACTGTTGTACTAGTTTAGAGTTAATTGTTATCGCATAACTCGTCCATATGGCAGATTGGCTATCAACACAAATACCAACAATTCCGATTGGTGCATTTCTGAGCCTTAATGCTCTACAGACATCCCTAATTTGCAGAACCTCTGCCTGAAAGATTCTAGCAGGATCGGGTAGCTTGAATGACCTTGACAGATCTAGATCATCCAAGAAGACACCTGAACCGACTCCGTCCTTTATCTTGGATCCGTCAGTGAATATTGTTGCGCCATATTACCTGGCTACTGCCCCATTCGTTCAGCTTTCCCTGCTAGGAAACTCAACGCTAAACGAGGAGTTGAAGCTTAATTTAGGGATGTAGTAATCAGTAGATGATGGTATCATACCTTCAGGTAATGTCTGCAGTATAGACAATACGGTCGTCTAGTAGCAAACCAACCAGACTCTCTGAGTCGTACTGCACTGCACATCGCAACATACTTGATAAATATGTCAGGAGGCAATAGCTGCAAGATGGTGTTAAGGGCCTCGGTCGGGCAAGACCGTAGAGCTCCTGATATGCCTGCTGCTGCTGATCGCTGTAACTTTCGCCATAATCTGGCAAATTCTAGCAGAGTCCTTGGTAGTTTCAATTGATTGACAGAAGTCCATCCATCCATTGATGGCCTTCATGTACCTTCTTAGGCACTCTTTATAAGGTTGCCAGTATTTGTTGGTATAGCAGATATTGAAGATCGACCTAAGTTTACTAAGGTCTTGGCTCTACAACGGAGGGTAAACTTTTTTACTCCGACTGATTGGGCAATAGGCTTTTAGAGCCACGTTCATTGATTTCTCGAACGTATCAATTTTGCTGTCTAATTCATCAGCCATAGTTACTTCAATATTTGGTAATTTCCTTAATTTTGACTGGATAATATTGCCGAATTTTAACCAGTCAGTTCTTTTTATGTTTTGATAAGTTTTGATTGGCAACGTTTTTGGAACATCCTGTCCATTTCGCAAAAACTTGGGAACCGTTTATCGTAGCCTTCTGAAATTTTGTGTTTGGTTTTAAAGAAACACATTTTAAAAGGTGTCCGGCACTTCGCTCAAGAGGAGCTCACACACAATATATTTAAAACCTCCTGTTTTCCAGAAATTTCTATAAAAGCCTAATATTAGTTATTCAAACTTGCCTGCAAAGTGCCTCCGATCAGCTATTAAAATTTAAAAATATGAGAATTTTCACTTTTCACGACGACCAACAGCTAATGCTCCACCAAAGTTAACATACCATTTGACCTGACGGTGTCAGCGTAGGGTGTTGTAATTACAAAAGCAATCGTCGAGGAAAGACGTGTTCTCTATCTGCCCTTTTTATGAGTGCGCGCTGGAATGAAATCACGACGAGCTCTTCAAAATTTCATACTTTGGTCTGGCTGCTCTGTATGGAACTCTATCCAAAGACAGACTTCGATGTCGATCGCACTCCTTGCAGATTGGATTGGATTAGTGCGGAGTTATTAACTGCAATCTAAGGTGTGTCAGCCAATAAGCCAACCAGTCAGCTGTGAGGGCGCCTGTAACAACGCGGGGAGTATGTCAACAGCAACAGCGAGTGGTGCTGCGATGCGCACTACTCGTTTAATCAGCGCATGTCATATGCAGTAAAATGCGAGAGCGATCGTTATGATTTCCAAAAAACACAGCCATAGCAACAACGTCGTGCCACACCTGTGTCTTGCAGCTTGGCCCAATTGAAGCATGCAACAGCGCTGTTTCCACTTAATCGAACAAAATGATATCAACATCTGAACATCAAAACAAATTTAAATTCTACCTTAGCTCGGTACAAACGGGGAAATCCCTTCTATTGTATAGTCAGCTATACCTGAATGAACATCGCATGCGCGTGTGCTCTTGCTTTTTATGATATGGCACGGACTAGTCGTCTGTCCGGATGTGGGCGCGCAATCTCGAAGTGTACTAATTTATTATGGGAAGAAGTTTCATTTATGTCATGCGATACAAATATCATTACGTTAAGATGGCTTAAGACGGCGCAAAAGGAAAGAACGACAATGATGGTTATCAGCCAAATGAGATTTTGCCGTTTGTGGGGCTTATGAGATATTTTACTTTGTGAGCTCTTTGTGTACTGAGACAATTAATTATGGAAATTAGTTTTGAGATTAAGGAACATATGCACCTTTTTGTGTAAACAGATTTGTCAATATTTGCCATTTTTTGTACTCTGAGCTTGCTTTCACAATGACAATATAGATGTATTGCAATGAGATAAGGAATATAATAATGACAACAAAATAATGAAGTCCAACAGTCGACTCAATTTTGTTTCAAGTTTTTTTCATGAAAGAGAAGATATTGAAAAACGCACGAAAGATTTTTTGCTGCAAAATATGGTGATGTACAGGTGGCAATTTGACAAATTTCTTCTATCATTACATTAACCCCTTAAACAGTTAAATCGTGTGGAAAGACTTTTCCCAAATTTGATGCTATTTTTGATATAGACACTCTATACATTTTTAGTCGGAAATGCTTTAAATTTATTCATAAAAAAAATAGAGAAAAAATCGTTCAAAGATTAGAATGATTTTCTGAGAAATGACTTCTATTTGTACTCTTAAAACACAATCAATGCCATTTGTTTATAGTGTTTTTGCTTTAACAATTTTTGTATTGCTTCTTATATACAGAGTTTCCCCTCATTCGTGCACAATAATTTGGAAAAAGATTCCTGGGTATATTCTAAGAGAAATATCGTTCTACGGTAAGAGTCTATCTCTAATGTTGACATCATTTATCAAGGATTAAAGAAAAAGCTTACTTTGGTGTACCCTGACTGATGTTAATGAAAACTCAGTCGGTATCCCTGTCCCAATAGGCAAGAAAATATACACCGGAAATGAGTCAGTGCAATGGAAAAGGTCCTGCCCAAACTCAACGGTCAGACACTCGTGCTTTCCTCTGAACCGAAATAACTCGGCGTAATCCTAGTCAGGAAACAAAACTGGAGGTTTAATATTGAATGTATATGTATATGATAGCAACAAAACCATTGTTAATAAATGGAACTGCAGCAGAAAATGGCTTTGTGGCTGTACACAGTGGTATTGTGCCCTATTTTCACCTATGCAGCGCTGTTCTGGTGGCCTATTTATTAAATATGTTGCGACCTGCAGCTTTCGTCCATCCATCTCAGGGAATCTGTGTGGCTTGTCACCAAACCATACGGTCACTGCAATATACTGCAGTTGTTACCAAATGAGATAATACAATTTTCAACCGAGTACTGCACTCCTAAACTATAGTTCAGCCCTAGCCTTGCCATGGAGTTTCCGACTGGAGAAAGTAAGAACTGGAAGGTTTTGGGGCTTTTTGATGTAACTCTATTCACCGATGGATCCAAGATGAGAAGTGGAGTCGGTGCTAGAGTTTTCTTTTAAAATCTTAATCTTTCAAGGTTCTACAAGCTACCCGACTCAGCTAGCATTTTTTCAGGTGGAGATCTTAGCAATAAGAGAGGCGTGTAGGGTCTTATTTCATAGTACCACGATAACCAGTTGGGTTGGCATATGCGTAGACAGCGATTCGTGATCGATTCACGTGACCATTATGACGACAAGCAAAAATTCTAAGCTTATATCAGTGCCAAGCTAAACTGGCTTTGTTAAGCCAAATCATAGACCTGCCCCTAGTTTGAATGCCGGGACAAAGCGACATTGGCGGTAATGAGAAAGTAGACTTAGTGGCGAAAAAGGCCGTCACACTGTACACGGACTACACTGAGAAAGTCTGCTGTACTTTGAGCTTCATGTTTTCACTTTAATTTCCACAAAACTAGAGCTAAGGTGGCTTAGCTTGACCAATTGTACCATGTCGAGGGCGATGTCGCCTACCTATAAAAAATCCATCGAGCAGATCTCCAGATCACGGAGGGATGTCTCAAGAGTGGTTGCAGTATTCAATTGTCGTTGGCCAGTAGGCAGCCACATAGCCAAACTGGTAATAACTCATTAAATCATTTGCAGAAGTTGCTAAGATGTGAATGAGAGAGAAACTCTCATTCATTATCATTGCAAGTATCCGGACCTGGCGGGCTCCGGACTCCGTAAAATGAGTAATCCCTTCTTTTTCGACTTCAGGGCGCTTTTGGAGTGTGGCATCTCCGATTTGATATCGTATCTGAATGCCACAGGTTGAATATAATCAACCCAATTATCTTTCTTCCATTAGATCTCCTGAGGACTGTGGTTACAAAACGGCGCACTCAAGCGCTATTTGAGGCCGTCGCTAAAATAGCGCGGAGCACCACTCTACCTACCTACTTATGTCATTGCGTCAATGAGGTCTCTCACTGGTATCCAGGGTAGACAAGATAATTATGCTTCCAATGCATATATGAGATATAGTTATAGGTAGAGGGTGTTCAACTGTACGAATAAAAAAGAAAAAAAAGTTAAAAAAAAACTAAAAAATTAAAACTAAGTTTAATTAAAAAACGTTTTTCCTTTTACATTTTTTACTGATGTGTCGAAGTGTTAACAAACTATAAAAAGTAACATTTATTTTTGAAGAAAAAATATCTTTTCAACATTTAATTGTTAAGTTACTCAGTAAACACCTTATTCTTAAATTTGTTTACTCCTACACGGGATAGGACAGAGCTCCATTAAATATTCTGAAATTGATCAAGGTAACATTCTCTTACGTGGTATGCATAAAAAGTCGACGACATTAAAAAACAAAACATCGTCATGGCAATTAAAAAGTCAACCAATTGCTGTTGGAGGATTAAAAATGAAATCTGCAAAAATGTCACTGAGGCGTGCAAGTTCCTAATTTTCTCGTTACTGTGCAAAGTTAACGACACACTATAAAGTGTGTTTGGTACTTCATTTCACTGCTAGCAATCAAGTGGACAATAAATTTCTATTTGATGTTCTAATTCGCATTTTGGCTAAAACTTCATCCGTTTAATTATAGCTAATCGCTTAGCTGCACAGACACTCCCAGTTGAATCAATGTAAGGGAAACATTTCCTCCTGATATTAAATTATGCAATTTACAGTTACTGGAATACACGGGAACTGCTTTTCATTTGTGTCTACCTTGATTGTGCGCTAAAATTACCCAACGATACTCAAAGATTGGGTGCAAGAATGTATCTATCAAGAATAAAATGTTGTACTCGTTGACTTGTAACGAAGTTATTTCGGAGCAACCGCTACACACCATACTGCTACTAGATATAAGCAATTGAGGCCTCTGTTGGTACACAGGTCAGTAGACAAATCGTTTAAAAATCCGGACTAATATAAAAATACACCCCGAATCACAGGTTCGATTCACCACCGTGCATAAGGAAAACATTTAAAAAAAAAATCATTCTCACTACACTTACTGCAGGGGGAATGATTTCTACTTTACGGTAGTATCAGAAATAGGAAAAAAAGCATAAAACATTACTTTTTTTTAACTCTCACCGATATGCTTCCCACATCAGTTATACAAAAATAGCATGATACTGCTCTGAAAAATCACTTTATGTGTGGAGCTGTACTAATGGCGAAATATTATTTTCCAAGCGGTGAATCTGCCGGGAATAGCTTCGTACCGTACTTTTACATAGCACATTATACATTTCGTTCTTGGAAATATTTTTGTATTCAAGTGGAATTCCACTTACCAACTGCGAGTATTCCGTTCACTGAATACAACTGTTCTTTTTTTTTTGAGTCCTTTTGCTCTAACTTGAACCTTTAGCGGGGCTTAGACGACAGACATGATTACGCAGGATGTTATGCTCGATTGTTATTTGCTCGTGTGAAGACCTGTTGGTGAGATCAGCCAACATATTCTATTGAATTCAAAATATTTTGATTTTTTCTCATGCGCAATCTTCTGAGGCAATGTTGTCAAAGTGCCACACAATTTTTGTTCTAAAAAATATTTTATGGTGGTCAGGTCGTGCATTTTGGTGGGCAAACAATTTCATGTATGGGGTTGTTGTCAAATGCCAGATCTTTGTTTGATCGTTATTCTCCAGAATTACGAATTTTCATTTTCTTTTTGACTTTCGTAGTCAAGTGGGTTTAGAGTCATTTGTATACCGTGCCCACTTGTCTATGAAAAATCGACCGCCAGTTACTTTGGGTATGTACCTCGCTGCTCACTCGCCAGTAGACGAATTTTTCCGTTTACGACCGTTTGGCCCATGGATTATTAGCTATGCACTACGCTCATTTGCTTAGTAGGCATACCTCATAACGACCTGTCTTGACCATGTTTTATCTTAAGTATTAGTAGGCATTAGATGTCTGCCAATGTAATTTTTTCTATTGGCACAAGCTCAAGGGGCTTAAACTTATGATGCTTAGCACAGAGGGTACCAAGGAAGGAAAGATTTGTCGATGTGCATGACTTTTAAATCCGGGAATACAGAGCTTAGTAAAGAGTTCCACGACTAAAGAAAACGTCTCTTAACTTAACAGTACGCCAAAAGATAGACTTAATGGTATAATGATGAGCATTTAAATCGCCACGAGTTTTGCGGTTGAATTCATAGAGGGGTGGAATGCAATTGGCTATTTCTCATGAGCAGCGTCGATGAAAAAACCGGTAAAATAGTGACAAACAGGAAACATTCCTAAGATGTTCAAGCGAATCAATGGTTCTTTCAATATTTTTGTAACCTATACGTTTTATCGGCGCCGTTGCTCAGTGGAAATGCGCAGGGCTACTGAGCAAGAGGTTCGTGGTTCGAATCCCAGTAACACCAAAAGAATTTTTCACGGTATCTCACCTCTCGCGAATATCTGACAAACGTTCCGAGTGTAATAACTTCTCACGGAAAGCTTCTAAGTCGCCGTTCGGATCCGGCCTTAAATTGTAGGTCCATTTCATTTGTGTCCAAAAATATACATGCACAACGCAAATGGTAGCGAGAAGCCCGGCCTTGGACCGCAACGGTCTGGCGCGCCGAATATTATTATTATTATACGTTTTATCGCACGGTTCTGCATTCTGTCAGTCCAGACATGATAGTTATACACACGACTGGGGCAAATGAATGCCTATGGAAAAAGTTAGAGACAGAATATCGTTAATGAAAATAAGAAAGAGATGAAACACAGTCCCGAGGGACATCCACATATTTGGTGGTGTGTTAAAAAAGACAAAGATATATGTGGACTTGAAAACGTCCAACACAAACTGGATTGAACGATTGAAAGATAGCTTCTAATCCATTATAGCAGGGTTACATCGATTCGATAAGCACGCCTATCATGTGCTTTGAACTTTGCTTTCACTAAACTTGTGAAAAGACTGGTTCCACTTTTCGGTGATATAGGCCATCAGATCAAGAAAATCAACGTCCACGAAGACCATATTGACGGTAATTGAGTAGTTCTCGTGGTTTAAGATGTTTCATAAGCTGACGGTTAAGGCTGTTTTCCAACTACTCGGAAAGGGTCCAAAAGAATAGTATAAGTAGAAAAGCTTACACAATGGTTGGCGATAAAAAACACTTAAGTAATGGGGAATATCATCTGGCTCAGCGGATCTGTGTATGCTTAAGTCACTTAAAACTCTAGCAAAAGTAAAAATGTAAATCAGTCCCATATAGTGTTCCACATTCGAGGTACAGGTGGAAGCAACACAAAATATGAATGCATGGAGCTAGCTGCAAACGGTGCAACAAGTTAATTGGCCTTAACCCTAGAGCTGACAGCTGAAATGTCAATGTGAATGATTGCAATTGACGACGAGGCAGTATTTTGAATTTCTTTTACGAATGATCCAAAATATTTACTACTTTTGGAATATTGTTGTTGTAGCAGCTCCAAATCTGTTAAACCTATTAATGAATTGACGATTTTTTGTCCAGTGTGTGAAACACTGGAATCCTTTCGGTAAATAGAACAGATCGTCGTAGAAGGTTGGAATATTGTATTTAATTTTCCCACAATCTTTGATGATGTAGACGAATTTGGGTCGCCGAGTTTTTACATTACAATAATTTCTGGTACGCTTGTATTTTTATCGTTCGTTACAGACTTTATCAACTGACATATCTACTGATGTTCAAATTCTTAGCCTTCGATATTCATTTGACATGGTCGTCATCATCAGAGTTTTAATATTATTGTGTAAAAGCAATAGTGTTATACCCTACAATGTAGGGTTTTTGGACAAAACTTTTAATAACTTAAAAAAATGTTCTTTACTTCACTAAGAGCAGACAGACTCCTCAGAATCAGACGGACAGACTCCTACCCATCATCAAATGAAAAGTTTTCTACAAAATTAGAAATACCGAAAACTAATTGATTCGGCTCCATTCTGGCGAATATCATGAAATGACTTTAGGTTTGCCATGAAAGAAATTAAAGTTTCATAGCTAATCAGTACAAGCTGAAAGGCGAGCTATCCACAAAAACCTGATGCTACACGCATAAGGAATATCGTTCTTTTCACCACACATTCATACGAGAATCAGAAAATACGCGAATTATGTTTACTTTGTCGTCTCAGATAGCAGCTTCAGGTGGTGCAATAAAAAAGAGTTTCCGGAATGAAAAATGTAACTTGCAACCAAGGACAACTCCAATTGCATTTTACACCCTTGGCTGTATGTGGAAGCCGTCCGTTTACAATTTTCGGGATTTCTCTTCATTGAGCCAATGGCACTGTTGCAGTAAAACTTAAATTTAATTGGATTACACGACGGTGCCGGGTGGAACTTTCTGTAAGAATAACATTGCTACTATACTTACATATGTGATGCAGTCGATGGAGGCAGTAATGCAAGTAATGCACCAGTGCAACTTTGTGGTGTATTTATGATTTCATTTGAGTTTTAAAATTACTTTTATGTCAAATGAAGGATCGTTTAAAGTTGTTTTTCCCCTGAAGGTAGTACTAAGTTGGCCCTATAATAATGATAAAATGTAATGAAAGAATTTTCTAAAGTTTTCTTACTTTATGTTCGCTTGGTATTATGCGAGAATCACATGTGACATGGCATTTTCTTCAGCTTGTAAGAAACTCAGTGGTATTGGTAATAAATGGCATAAAAGCCAGTTATAATAATTTCATCAAACTGCTTGAAGATTAGCAGACAATTATAATATAAAAATGACAATAGAACAATTATTTCAAGGAAATTTTATTTTCTTTGCTTAAAAAATAGTTTTCACTTTTAGTTAATAATAATAATAAAAATATTAATATTTGGCGCGACACACTTTTGCTGTCCAAGACCTCGTCGACCATTCATGTTCTGCGTATTATTTTTCCAGACACATGTAAGGGACTTACAATTTATCTTAGAAGGTTTTGGTGACAAGTTATTACTCTCGGACGTTTGTTAGACACTCGCAAGAGGTGGGACCGTGATAAATACATTTGGTGTTTTGAACCTCAAATCTCAAACCTTCTGCTCAGAATTCAAACGCACTAACCACTAGAGCCACGACTCCTACCACTTTTAGTTACTTTTCCAAAATTGGCTTGACGCACGCAACATGTTAAGTGGTTCGTGGCATTTTTTTACTGATATTAGATTAAAGATTTAACTTAAACGAGAAACTACTTAACTACTTGAAAACGATAAAGAGGTATCTAGGAGTATTAGAACTTGCTCATGGTCTGGGATGAATGACCAAATCGTAATCAGGAAATGTTTGCATATAAATAAAGCAAATGACCTTTGTAAATAATATGACCACACTACTACTCAAAACAACAACACAACTATCTACCTCATTGCAGCTGCAGAGATAAACATTCGCAACGCAATGCGTCCAGCACCAACAGAAGGCACCACAACGTAACGCAACAATATTATCACAACGTCAGCTGTCAACCGCTGACGCTGATTTGTTTTGACACAAAGATAAACATAAATTATTTTCAAGATCGCACACGGAATTACGAGTATTATTATTGAGAAGAGCGCGGGTAGTTCAAGTTGTTGGTTGGTGGCTTTTTTTAGTCGTAGCGTTTCGATGTCATGACATCATTGATCTTTGAATTCTTCCGACTTCTGAGAGCTGTTGTGTGCGCGAATTGGTTTTTTTTCTTCTTCTTTTAAATCCATTATTGCTTAAGACAAAGGAAGATCTGTATTCTTGGAAGATTCACTGATGTAAGGGATTTATTTTCTTACTGTGACAGCGACTCCATAGCGCATAATCAGCGTCATATTATTGCATGCGTAGTGTGTTGCTAAAAAAAAACAGTGTGTTGTTGGTGTTGTTGATGTTATTGAAAGGCGATTAAAAAAAACGTTGAAGAGGTGTAGTTGGTACAAGATCTGCATCAGATAATATTGACAAATAATATGCGAAATGAACCCACAATGTAAAGTCGTACGCTACACGGAAGCTTCACTCTGAAAACACTCCATGTCGAAAGAGTCGAAAGGCCTGGTAGCAAGAACTCATACTTGTTTATTAGGTGTAATAATTTTATTATTATAGTTATTCCTTATAACTAAATAAAAATATTTGCCATTCCCAGTATATATATATATATACATGTTGCTGACTTGATTCATCTCCGTCAACATTAATAAAAAAAATATACTTTCCCTATATCAATATGTCATAGAAATCTAGAAATAAATTCGGTTGTCACTTTCCACATCAATGAGTATATCGCTCAACATTTAATGGGATTTTCAGGCATCCAAAGGGAGAATCTGTTATTTGACAGCACTCGTGTTAGCCCTTTCCTGGGTTATTCATCTAAATTCTCAATTTGCGTACTATGGCACTACGTCCTGTCGATGTACCATAATAGCTTCACGATGGTCATACGCTTTTTTCTATGAACAATGATATACTACAACTTGACTGGCCCCAATCAATGGGGCTTTAAGAAATGAAAGTCCACAATCGTCTAGGCGTAAGAATCCGGAGAAGACCTTCGATCGATTTCTAGGCCATATATGAAATCAGTCAGAGAAACGAACTATACATAGCGCTGTTTAGGTTTTTTATTCCAGTCAAACTGATTTCAATATGCAGAATGACGATGAAGATTACATCGTCAGGTAGATAACGATGCTCAAGAGAAATAACCAGATACATTCCGCCCCTCCATGAATTCCACCACAATACCCGTGGCGCTTTAAATGCTCATCAGTTTACCCTTAAGCCCATCTTTGGACGTTCTGTTAAGTTAAGATACTCTTTCTTTAGTCGTAAAACACCAATGTGGAATGACTTACTAAGCTCTGTTTTCCCGCGTCACCATGATACACATGAATTCAAAATGCGCGCACATCGACATCTTCTCTTTCTTTCCTGATACCTTAGTGCCCACGCTGTGCCTAGCATCATAAGGCTGTAACCTCTTGAGCATGAAAAAAAAAACGAAAAAAACTTCATTTTTTGGGTATAAAGTTTTATGTATCGACACAGGCCACACAGTCCTTTATTTCCTTTTCGAAAGGGGCTAACTCAACAACAGTGCTTCGAATCACTTCATTCGACTTTTGGCGACGAAGCACCATCCTTGGCTAGTGTTTATGATTGGTACAATGAATTTAAACGCAAATGACGTTCACTCAAAGACGAGCCTCGTGAAGGTCGTCCTAAAACACATCGATGCTGTGAGAAAACTGATTGAAGAGTATCGTCATGTGACTTATCGGACATGACTAGCCATTAGTAACACTAGCGTATATACGATCTTACATGAATATTAAAAGGTGCTGAAGCTATATGTGCACGTTGGGTTCCACATTTTTTGACAGACGCACAAAAAAAAGGTTCGTGTCGATTGGTGCCACCAAATGCTTGAAAAATTCATTGAAGGTACTTCCAAAAACGTATACAAGATCGTAACAGGTGACAAGTCATGGAGCTTGGAGCGAGTTCATACTCATCACATCAAATAAGCGAATATTTGAGCACTCAAACGATCGAATTGATGGGTCATCCGCCTTACAGCCACGACTTGGCACCCAATGACTTCCTCCTGTTTCCAACAATCAAAGATAAGATGCGTGTACAACGATTTGCCTGTAGAAGCGGTTGAAGCGTTCAAAAACCATGATTTGGAGCTTTCATCTTCGGACTGGAAAAAGTGTTTTGATGAATAGTTTAAGCGTATGAAAAGGTATATAGATCTTAAAGGCGAATATTTTGAAAAGCTTTATTGCTTTTTGATGAAAATTTTTAATTTATTATTACTTTTACTAAAAACTTTTACGGCACCCCTCGTAGCACAAAGTCTACTATATAATTGAGCAATTCTATCATCTATCGTGTATTTCAAGTCAGAAAAAAAATACTTTGCATCTGGGACACACTCAAGACTTTGTTTTTTAAGGTTTGTCTAAGAAGAAACCTATATGGACTGCATTATTCATCCTGGGCCCATTACTGTAGTGTAGCCAACAGCTCAGGTCGGAAACTCGACAGTGAAAGTAAATTCGAAGTTCAATTTGGGATTAATGTATTCAGTTAAACCATGGTTTCTGCTACTCCTGCTTTTTCTTGTATTCTACTGCTAACGAAAACAAATTTGGTAAATTTTGTATTACTATCGATATATAAATACAACCAATCGCTGTAGCATAAAGCTTCAATTAAACTTTGAAAAAATGTCGCTTTATTTTATATAATTTATGACACTACTGCGAATCGAAGAACCCTTAACAGGTGAAATGTTAAATAACCTATATCCATGATGTTCACAAATAGATGATGTCTCATCGAGAAAAATCCAGGACAATCTTCGGCAAGATTAAAGTTTTAGTTAACGTAAGATGGAGGAAAAAAAACGTTTTTCTTTCTTTTACATTTCTTAGTACCTTGAATATTTTCTCTCTCTGAAAGTAACTATCCGTCACACTTCACACCATTCATTGCACGCCGAATAAAGTTCAATGTTATTAATTCCAGGCACAACCAAGAAAACTCTAGAAAAACCTGGATCGACCTCAAGATATGAATAATTTATGACACAATTCGCCACGTTCGCCTTACAAAGACTTTTTCTTGTCTTCCTTCTACTTCTCCTGGTGTTCTGTGCATTGTTAGGGGTTTTTCTTTCCATTCTTATAGAGGAGATAATAAAGTCACCCCGAAGGAATTCTCGTGTTGTCGATTCTCTGGCTTGCGAACTTTTTTTCTTCTTCCTCTCTCTATTGAAGGATCCATCAAAGATACGAAACGATAGAATGAATTTTCGTGAATCCTATGCGATGGTACAGTGGATCAAAACATAGAACTCATAACTCATAGTTCAGTTTACAATTTAAAAAGACCACGGAGTTTTTTGAGTACAGTTATTATAGGGTGTTCTACGAAAATTTCGCCATTTTTTTTTTCATCTTCACCGCATTCTCCAAAAATGACCGCTATTAGACCTATTCTACCATCAGCGGTCCACTGTGCATCTTGGGGTCGATAGTAAAAAGAGGGGTTGGGTTGGAAAAAATTACTGTAGAGCTCTGAGATTTTGTACACCGTCGACAACCGTGGAACGCCGGTGCAGTAATGAACAATCATTTGTGATGTACACAAACAAAGTAATCTTTGGAGCGGGATAGGTATTGTTACCTCCTGTCGCTACAAAAGGTAGAATTCGCCTTGAGCTAAAATCTAATTTTCTGGATAATGAAGGTACGCTCACTACAAGTCTCTGTGCCTGTGAATGTTAATGTATGTGTGAGTTTGTGTCTGCGCGGTATTGTGTGCGTGCATGAATGGGGCAAAAACCAAAATTTATTATCTCATGGGAATTTTCTTTCGGCCGACGGTGTTTTTTACGTCTTACATACCTTTAGCAACTGGGCCATATACACACATACAAGAGATAACAGAGTATTTTGCAGACATTGTTGTATAAAAATCTGATCAATTTAAAAAGGGATTTCTTTTAAGTTTTATGTTCAAAAAATGTAATCAAATATTTTTGGGGCAAGGCACAGTTCTAATTTAAATTGAAGTGGTCTGAGACAAAAGAAGGACAAATTAAGAAACTGATAACTGATGAACGATGCTTGGTAAAAGTATTTTTGAACCATTCGCTTAGTAGCTATAAACAGCTCAAAGTGTTCAGGTCGGTTGAAACTGGAGAAACGGATTATAGCAGGGAGTTTACTAAAGATCATTTTTCAATTCAATTGACCCATGCAAAGTTACCTCTTTTCTGTCCACATAGATGTATCGTTGGTGAAGGTATAGCGGCAACTTATTGCACAGCAACAACTTCGGTGAACCGAAAATTTTTACATTCGCATTGTTCGAACGACGGTTGAACATTAAAAATTATCCACGGGTATGGCTTACACCAAATACAATACCCCCCTTTGCCTTACTCCTAGCTCATGCAGGAGCAGGGACAATGAACGGGGTGAGTGTCTTTTTGATTTTTTTATTAGCAGGTACTTCAGCATTTGTTACTCTGGTAATACACAAAACTTTACTTTCCCGGGTTCAGAAAGGTTTAAGGGTTGGGAAGAGGTTCTAATGATAAACTCTATTAAGGGTTTATAACTTGACAGTGTCCGATGTCAATTTCTACGCTGACATTAGGTACATAAGGTTTGATATGAACCACCAGACGGTGCCCATCAAAACTTATATCAATATCAATAATATAAATATCAAAAGAGCTGACTGGATGATATTGCCGAATTAGGTAAATCACCCAATATTTGGAGAGGTTGCACGGTGAGCGGTTGGATAACATCATAACTCTTCTAGGCTTTAAGAAGTTTTTCGACCTATAAGTCTTCTGGCCCGGATGGCATACAGTCGATTATACTACACATGTCGCTGGAGCTGTCAACTTCCTGGCTAACGAAGATTTTTAAAAGCTGTCACCTACTCAATTATGTCCCCCGAAGCTGGAGAAGATTTCGGGTGGTTTTCATACCCAAAACTAGCAAAAGAGGCCTTGAGTCAGAAAGGCTTTGTAGCGAATTCTAAGTCATCATATCATGCAATGATTTGAAGTCACACAAGCATCGAGATCTCAACACGCATATCTCAAGTTCAAGTCCACGGTGACTGCCCTCCATGAGGTAGTGCGAACGATTGAGCACATGATCAGCTACAAGCAGTTTACGTTATGTTTACGTATGTAAACATAGAAGGGGTTTTCAACGATGTTCCCATTGAGGCCATTATGGAAGCTGATGGTAATTAGCAAAATGCTACTAAAATTTGAAGAGGATAGGACGAAGGTAGTTGCGTATGCAGATGACGTATCAGGCCACCACTTTTCCGTGATCCCTTATGGAAAAGGCCCTATGTAAAGTCTCATCCTGGGCAACAAGCTGTGGTCATAGAGTTAACACAGGGAAGAATGAAAGGGTACTGTTTGGTACTAAATCTAAAATACCAGCCTTGGTCCTTCCAAAATCCAATGGATAAGTCTCAGTATTAACCCCAGCGCCAAATATCTTGAAATAATCTTGGATATGATGCTTAGCTGGAAGGCTAAGGAAGCATTAAACCATCGGCTGTACACAGCTGTTGTACGGGCAATTCTTACCTATAGTTCGCTAGTCTGATGGCCAGCGATGAATAAGAAATATAATGCACCCAAACTCATCAGATTGCAGCGATCAGCAGTAGTCGGCTTCACAGGACCTCTACGGCCATGTCCGACCGAGACCCTTAATACCATCTTACACCTATTACCTCTTGACATATTTATCAACGACTAACTTAGAGAATCTGGGTGGTTTGATACTAGACCATACGGGCACTGTTATATACTGCAGACAGTACCTAAATGTACCATTATCTACTGACTGCTGCATCCCTAAACTTAGCAATGTTATGGTTATATCCTTGGACTTGAACAGACTTGACAGACTATAGTAGAATTTGTTAGCTTTACAACAGAGCGCGTATATCTCATTCCTGCAGTTGACCGCAAGTTTCCCAAAATTTTATGGAATTGACAGATTGTGGATAATTTTTTGAGCAAAAATTTACTCTGACTTTCCAGAATGCAGGCACGTATGTAATTTTTCTATAATCGCAGTACATTTGCATAACAATATCAGGACTTTGAGGTGGTGCATTTTTCTAATTACCATTTCGGCCACCTTGTTTGTTTTCCACAAACTGTTCATTTAAATAGCTGATTTGTGATGATGACTCATTATTTTTGATGTACGGGCTTACTTTGCGTTTCACAACTCCGCTGGGAAACGGACAACAAAACACAAAGCAGAAAAGCAAGCGACCGACTAATGAACACACGCTAATATAAATCACAATGTAAATTACTTCATAAAAAGCGAAATTTTTATATTCACATTTCGCATGCCACAGACATATATAATCACAATCGGGCGCTATTCTCCCAGCACATGGCGTTGCATACATTCGTTACATCGGAACCTGTGTGGAAAATGGAAAATAAGCAATACACAGCCAAGGGAAACTTTTAATCAAAAGCAACGGAAAAAAAAAACAAAAACAACCGGCCAATAAAACCAGGACACAACAATGGCACGGAACTTTAACGGTAACTAGCGCCATTATTGTAATTGCATAATAGTGTTGCTTTGCATGCATACAAACCCACTTGCACACACACACAAAAACGCATCTCCGGCGTACGCCCTGCCATGTTCACAATGAAATGACCGTCATGCGAGTCATTCATTGCAAAGTCCACGATTGCACCGTGGCAAATCGTTAAGCTCCATCGCTGCAACCCAAATGGAAAAGTGAGTCGTCGGATGACGCTTTAAATGAGCAATGATGAGCTAAGGGCACCCCAACACCACCATGGCTACGACATCGTAGAACTTTCTGCGAAACGAGAGCAAACATACTCGTACAGTTAATTATTATACAAAAAAATATGCACGCACCCCTCGGGGCTACGATATGAAACAAACGGCGTCTGACCGACCGTCCAAACGAACGATGTGACCACCCTCTATGCGCTGTGCATTTTGCCACTATACACTGTCGGACACAAAGCTTATCGGAATTTCTGGTCGGCATTCGCATTTTCTATGCGTCGACTTTGTGTTTTATATTTTCCATTTTCCGCCGAGCAAACCACTACCAGTGAATGGAAATGCAAATTCATGCATGAATGAAGACATCGAAATTACATCCTCGCATCTACAACAACCGCCACTCGAACATAACTGAAATAATTTCATCCGTTTTCCAGCTCGGGTGTCCGTTGTTTGTGTTGCTTTCGAGTTGTTGTCAATTTTTTTTTTCGTCTTCCTCATTTGAAAAGCTCCCATTCCCTTATCCTTACCGCACTGCAATCATAAAAAAGTTCCTCATGATTAAAAATGAAAAATTCATTGTTTTGGTTGGCGTTTATCTGGCGCGAGCAAATAATATGAGATGACTGACTGGAATCAGGGAAAATAGGCTGGTATACAGGGTGAAGCCTTCAAATTTTGTACTCAAACTGACTGAAAATATTCTCCAAAGATTCAAGATACATTTATTGTTATACAATCGTATAGTAAAACCAATGCCGGTCGATTAAATTGTTTTGATATCAAGATAGCCCACCCCAGTAAGCATGATGTCTCCTATGACAGATGTCATATTCTGATTTTTGTAAGAAACAATCCCCGTCAATCGCAACTCTTAAATTGCTTTTATGTCAAGTTTATACTTAAAGAGTGTATCGGATAGCTGCTGTGTAGCTCGAGCTCTATACACTGACCGTACGTTCACTGTTAAATAGTTTAGCGGATTTCGTGCCTGTGGTGTTTGGCGTCGGTGTGGATCAGTGTTCCCGAGGCAGATTCGATAATCCATAATAATGTTTCTTTTTCTGGCGATGTTTTGGCATCGCATCAAACTTACTTTGAAGTAACTACTTTGATAATTCAGCTTTTTCTTTATTTAGAAAATATTACCGGCTGCCTACAAGAGGTTATTAGGTTTGATGGCATTTCAACCAGTTAGAACATATATGGCACGTGCATACATATCCGCACCCCCCTATCTGTTGATGGCTTACTATCACTTGGATAAATCCCAACAATCATTTTGGGCCTTTTGAAAGAGGTATAGAAGATAATTACATTCTATTTCTGTATTGCCTGAGCTTAAATAAAAGTGAATTTCAATTTTTTTTCTGTACACCTTAGTTTTTGATATTAGTTAACACATATGAGACACACCCTGTAACTAAAGTTTTGCTTCTCCATGATTAATTTCGCAAGTTCATTCAAATTTGACTTTTTTTCAAATCACAAGGACTAGAGTGTCATTTCCCTGGAATTTTCACTGAGGCGTAGTTAGGCGTATAATTCTGTATATGGCAAGTCAGTGAGATAGGGCTCCGAGTTTCGGTATTGAGCTAGGTTTTAATTGAAATTATTTATTTTCATTGAAGCTTTAATAAAACGCAGCCGGACTTTTAAATGCATTCTCAGACATTAGTCAGAAATTTAGTGGAACTGTAATGGGAAATTGCAATTTGCTGATTAAGGCCTATGTGTTCAAACGCGCCTGATTACCATACACTTCTCCTTACATACGAGAGAGAATAATTACAACACAGTGTCAAAATGACATCGTCCGTAAAGCAGCAGCAAATACCGAAAACGATGGTAGTCATTAAATCCTTTCACAGCCTTTGGCTATTTCATTGTTGTAGTACCAACTGTGAGGAACGGAGTGTTTTTGTACAATCACCACAATGTTATCGTACGATCATTTGATGGAAGCAACGCCCACAATGCATTAGTAGACATTACGAACATTGTCTACCTTCTATAACCCCCGTTTAATGTTTGGTGCTGGCGGAAAAACATCTCGTTAGCCGCACCATTATTGCTATTAAGCCTCATTTTAATCAAGTAACAAGATATTGTCGCATATAAAAAGCAGTAAAGTAATTTTATTACAAAGCGATAAACTTTTTCAGCATAACATAAAAATTTTAATGTTTATTCCAAGTTTTCAACAATCACTGCCTAAGCAGGATCGGCTAAATTTACTGCAAAAATATCATCTTCTAAAACGACTTTAAGAGGTAAAAAAATAGTAAAAAAGACAGCTGCTGGGTTGTACAAATGCAGTGATAGACGTATTCAATAATATAGTTTTGTTGGAGTACTAAGAGCTTCTAAAAAAAATATCAAAATATCTCTTCGAATAAATGATTCGAAGTAAACTAAAGGGGGGTGGGGATTCCCAATCACAAAATTAATGAAAATATGGGCACTGGATATTCTTGCAAATTCCTCCAAAAAATACATAGAGCTAACCACTGCAACCACCAGACAGCAAGTTAATCTACATACTATACTGCACTTATTACTTCCGGACCTATTTATTAAATAAGTTGAGATATGCAGCGCAGTCCCTCTAGGTGGGTTGCCACCAAACCACACGAACACTGCAATATACCGCAGTTATTATCAAACGAGATGATACCATCTTAAACCGACTACTGCACTTCTAAACTGTAGTTCAGTCTTAGGTTTGCCGTTGAGTTTCCGTCTGGAGAAAATTGAAAGGACGGGGTATTGTCGGTTTTTTTATGTATCTATATTTACCGATGGATCCCAGATGAGAGACAGAGTTGATGTTGGAGTATTCTTTTGATACTTGACTTTGCTAGCAGCTTTCAGGAGGTATGGAGAGCCAATGCCAAATTGCAATCAAAGCCATCATTGCGACAAGGAACAATTCGAAACTTGTCAGGTGGTGTCAATTTGAACTGGCTTTGATAAGCCAAAGCATAAACTTAACCTTATTTTGGGACTTGTGACAAAGTGAAAATGAAGATAATGACAATAAAGCAGACTTACTGGCGAAAAAGTGCGTCCCCGGAATGTCCTTTGAGCTCCGTTAGAGAATGTGTTCTCAAAATCCTTAGTACTAAGGCATAAATAAGGTGAAATGACGTGACGAACTGAACTACACTGAGAGCGATGTGGCCTTCCTATAATAAAAGCAAATCCACCGAGCTGATCTCCAGATCATGGAAATATCTGATCTCGTACCTGAAGGCTACAGGTTGTTGGATATAATGAACCCAGTTACCTGTCACTTCATTAGGTTTACCTAGGGCTTTGGTTACAAAACGGTGCACTCGAGCGCTGTTAGAAGCATTCGCTAGGGTGGCGAGGTCAACCAATTTACCTATCTACTACTAAATTACTTATTTAGCGAAGAAAATATAATTTAACATTTACAGATTTATTTTAATAATGTTGCACAATGAAGATTCTATAATTGAGTATCAAGATTTTTTAGTTAATCGGTAATAGCTTGAGATATTTTATAAAATCGGTCGGCTCGCCGAGGGTACATTCTAAGTGCGCATTCGGTAGTCACGTGGTTGATGTTCTGCTTATAGCTTCCACAGTTACAAAATTGTATTTCAGCTGCTCTGTCTTGCGTTGTTTGTTCGCACTCGGTTCAGTCTACACAAAATTTTCCTAGTGGGGTCGTGGCTAGATGGCATGGTTGTCGGGTATTCGATTTGAAACGTCACTAGAACTTTAATCCCACTCGTACTTCCAGTACTCCGTTGCCACGAAGTTCGTACTCTAGTTTAAGGCTAGTTTAAGAGGTGGGCGTCAAGATTTAAGGCGGGAAAAAGAGCTACGCTCGATATATTCATGAATGGGGAGAAGGTAAATGGCATTGATTTTCTCATATTCTTGTAGAAGAGCATTTTGGCGTTTTAGCTTTGCAGGCTGTGTACTGGGAGAAATCGGGTTGGTGTTGAGCTGATTGTTCCTGAGATTATGATTATACTACATACCCAATCTACATAAATTGTCAGGGCAACCACTGCTATGGTATGATTATAATATGTAGACTCTGATACACAGCAATGTTGGACCAAGTAGAAAAGAACATAAAAATCGGCATGAAGCTATAATTGATATATATGTGCACATTTGAGGTAATTATGCACATACATACGAGGGAGGGTCAATAAGTCGATGACTTTTTGAATTTCCCGCATCTTAACTGCACTGTGTTGCCCAGCACCTGTTAACAGGTATCTGTAGTTGACTCCTGTCAAAATTTAAATACGCTGCGTCATTTAGTATGTGTTTGAAAGCCATTGAAAGCAGATAATCTTGTGAATTTTTAAGAAAATGGAAAAAAGTAAAATTCGTGTGCTGAATTTCAAAGAAGTGTTTAGCGATGTTCAGCCGCAATACAGACGGATTTTTGCGCCGTTTCGTAACCGTGGACGAAACATGAATCCATCTCAAAGCACCAGAGACCAAGGAACAATCAAGATAATGGGTTTCTCCGGGTGTACGTGCACCAAGAAAGGCCAAGGTGGGTCTGTCGGACCACAAGGTCATGGTCACAGTTTTTTTTGGAATGCACGCAGTGTTACAGTGCAAGACAAATTATTTGCCGTCAACATTGATCTTTTTTGTAAGAATATCACAATAGACAGCGTTAATCTTAAAGCGGTTTTATATAATTTGTTTACCTAGGCTCTAATAACGACATCCGGTCACAAATCAGATGATGAATAAATATTGCTAAACACAACTGAGTAGTAAAGCCATCTCTCGGACCACTTTAAAAGATCATATTCACCCCGGACTTGCTCGTTTGCGCTGAAGCATGGACTTTGCAAAAGGCGGATTTCACTGCACGCTTCCAGCGAAAAATTCTTCGGACGATTTCGGTACGTTGCATTTGACTGGATTTGGAGGAGAAGATTCAATGTCGAATCATACGAGCTGTACAGCAATATTGACAATATTGCCTAATTCATTGCCTATATAATGAATGTTTGAGATGGCTAGGCTATATAGAACGGATAGGCAGTAACACTTTGGTGTTCAAATCTAACCCAAAGTGACAGCACAGTAGAGAAATATCTCGCCATAGGTGCCTTGCACAAGTGAAGGGCGAAATGCAAAGGAAAGGTATGCGCAAATATAGCCCCACCTCAAAAAGTAGGTTATTCTCAAACTCTAGACCTCTACGAGTAATCCTCTAAAGTTTTGTTATTTTTCTTTTGTTTGTATCAATACATAATTTTTTGTTGTCCCATATTTCGCTGCAAAAAATATGTGACCGCAATTTTTAGGGACGTGCTAGAGAACCCTTTTTTACTACAGAAATTATGGGCTATGAAAAGCATGGTCTTTCAATATTGTCACATTTTATAAGTGTCTGTTGACCGTTATAACTGTGCACCTACTACGACAAATAAATTTCGCTTTTCTCATGCTCTGTCAAGTTTTCAAAGATATTTTTTTCCTATGAAGAATAAATCGTTTTCGAAAGCAATGTTATTAAATTTTAAAAAAATAATCTCAAAACTCTCCTACTGTTATGCCATAGCACAAAATTAATCCGCTTTTAATGCGAACTCAACCCCTTAATTCGCATTTCATCTTATCGATTGATTTGCATTTTATAGAGTGAACCCAGCGGACTTTTTGTTTACATTGATTTTCATTTCGAGTACCTACTTATCCCGAGGATTTTGACTATACCCTGCAGGACATACAAATTATGTATGCCCTCATAAATATTTATGTACTTTGTGGGAACCGCCGTACAATTCCAACTGAGCTGGTGGTGGTCGTTGGTTGTCGGTTAAAAAATATTCGTTTCGTTTATCCATCAGATTTAATCTTTAATATATTCTATTGGCTGCACAACACCCACCCAATATCGATCCGTGCTAAAGCAATTTATATGTTAAATTATTACATTGGCATCAAGTTCTTTTATTTTTTTTTTGTTCAACCTGAGTCAGTTTGGCGGGGTTAAGAATGTAAGCTACCCTGGTGGTTCTTTGCATATAGTACCAATATTTTATGGTTTCCCTGTTCTGCTTTCAAATTTTGAAAACACTCTGATAACTCTTTATCTTGAAAGAGTTGTTGTAGAAAATTTGAAGTTTTAATAAAAAGATATACTCTTGAAAAATATGTGCAATATAGTCCTGAGATGGTATAGCATCTAGAGTTTTCAATTCGAATTTACGAATACTGAATGCACAATTAATGCAAAACAAAGGTTAATCGGCGAACAACAACAAAAAAGGGAATCATATGCGCACGCAACAACAACAATACGCGAAGAAAAGATCACATATAAAGACAACGAAGCGAAATGATACAACGGGATTCTGGACAAATCGTGGGAACGAAGCAAGCTTGGGGTTCTCACGGTTTCTACGATTTCTGATCCGTTTATCACCGACCAAAATACCGTACACGCAGACTCCTCTGAACGTGATCTGCGAAGTATCCTTATCACTGGTCAGAATACCAGACACACAGACTCCTCTGAACGTGATCTGCGAAGTATCCTTATCACTGGTCAGAATACCAGACACACAGACTCCTCTGAACGTGATCTGCGAAGTATCCTTATCACTGGTCAGAATACCAGACACACAGACTCCTCTGAACGTGATCTGCGAAGTATCCTTATCACTGGTCAGAATACCAGACACACAGACTCCTCTGAACGTGATCTGCGAAGTATCCTTATCACTGGTCAGAATACCAGACACACAGACTCCTCTGAACGTGATCTGCGAAGTATCCTTATCACTGGTCAGAATACCAGACACACAGACTCCTCTGAACGTGATCTGCGAAGTATCCTTATCACTGGTCAGAATACCAGACACACAGACTCCTCTGAACGTGATCTGCGAAGTATCCTTATCACTGGTCAGAATACCAGACACACAGACTCCTCTGAACGTGATCTGCGAAGTATCCTTATCACTGGTCAGAATACCAGACACACAGACTCCTCTGAACGTGATCTGCGAAGTATCCTTATCACTGGTCAGAATACCAGACACACAGACTCCTCTGAACGTGATCTGCGAAGTATCCTTATCACTGGTCAGAATACCAGACACACAGACTCCTCTGAACGTGATCTGCGAAGTATCCTTATCACTGGTCAGAATACCAGACACACAGACTCCTCTGAACGTGATCTGCGAAGTATCCTTATCACTGGTCAGAATACCAGACACACAGACTCCTCTGAACGTGATCTGCAAAGTATCCTTATCACTGGTCATTTAAAATTTAATTGTAACGGCCCTTTTTTATAAGAACCCTGGTCACGCTGAGGATACCCCGAGTGAAAAAAACCCCGTTAAAAAACCGGTAGAACTTCCTAATTTTCTTCCCAGTGAATAAACCTTTAATTGGGTTTGGAAAGGCAAAAATTTAAAATACCGGAAATGCACATGACTATCTTGTTTTTACTTTTGTGTTGATTCTTCATCTGGACAACAAAAGTCGTTATTTCATTTATATTCCAATGGATTCCAATAGTTGGCGCTATGTGCGCAAATGTCATTTGACAGCTGATACACGGTGTCACGCTGTCAACGCAGCGTAATGATTCCGACCGACATGGCATTTGACTTAAGGCACTTTGAGTTTCGGTTGTGGTTTGCATTCGCAATTACAATAAACAAATCACAGCAGCAGTAACCTTGAAAATCCGTGCTTCGCGCATGGTCAATTGTATGTCCATCA
Source organism: Nephrocerus scutellatus (assembly GCA_947095585.1). Classification (NCBI taxonomy): domain Eukaryota; kingdom Metazoa; phylum Arthropoda; class Insecta; order Diptera; family Pipunculidae; genus Nephrocerus; species Nephrocerus scutellatus. The sequence goes on along the minus strand of OX352763.1, from coordinate 21,029,883 downwards.
GTATCAGCTTTGTTTGTTTACGCGCCAGACAACAAAACAAATAAAAAATAGTGCGCATACCTTTTACACACGGTTGAAGTGAAACTTCTTTGATGTTGTGGGCAAAAATGCCGCTTAAAGACCCCTAAAAGACCTCCAAAAGACCCCAAGACAAGACCAAAAGAACCAAAAGAAAATAACAAACATTGGAAAGATCTCCAAAAGACTTCCCAAAAGACCATCAAAAGACCCTCAAAAGACCCTTAAAAGACTCACAAAGGACCCTCGAAACACTCCCCTAAAAGACCCCAAAAAGACCCCCAAAACACCCAAAAGAATAATAAAAAGACCTTCGAAAGACCCTCAAAAGAATCACAAAATACCACCAAAAGCCTCTCAAAAGACCACAAAAAGACTCATAGGTTTCCAAGAAGATCCCAAAAGACCCCCAAAAGGCCAACAAAACTTTCATAAAAAATCTTTAAAAACCCCCAAAAGATCCTCAAAGGACCCCAAGGGACCAAAAAAACCTTCGAAAATACCCTCAAAAGACCCCAAAAAGACCCCAATTTGAATGGTTGCAAAAGTCGAATATTTGGAAATAGCATCCGCGGTCTTCTCACGTGGTCGACTATCATATATGGACTTTGAATTTTTACTAGAACATAATTTTATTATTATTATTTTAAAACCAACTCAAATCCTTTATTAAATTCCAAATATTACTTTAATGGCATCATTTGTCCCTAACATTGGATCTCACTGGAGGAAGGAAACTGAATTTTTCCCACTTAACTGATATCGCATGCACGGTCCTAACTTTAGCCTTCTCTTTAGATGTGTTGATGCACAAGAACATGGTATGGTTTTTTAGTTTGTTTAGTATTTAGAAGGACATAAAAAGTAAATAAACTTTTTACGAGCTTTATACTGGGTTGTATGCGTGCCTCATAATCCAAAGAATTATAATCCAAAGTCAAAATTTGCATTCATCCCCTTTTTGGGGACGAAATTCAGTGCCCAATTTTTAATGAACGCAAATTTATGACTTACACATAGCGTCATCGTGCCTCATTCCTTGGTGTCATAGAACTCGCTTGTTAAATTGTTCAGGATATGACAATACCCTGGACAAAAGAAAGCACATTGTTCCAAAAAACATTGTAGTATGCGAGGTCCAAAGTGTAATAAAAGTGCTTAACCAATGAAATGCAAAGTCAGCATTAACATTTTGTGTCTTTGCTGCATGGGGAGAGATATCCTATTTCCAAAGGGTTAACAAACATCCGTTCTTTCGTTGTTTTAGAAGGAGAGGTGGTGGACCAACGGATTTTCGGTACTACTTGCTTTTATGTTTATTGCGAACGAATGAAATGAAACTCTCGGCGCAAACATCATAGCCACACCCAGCGAGCGATTAGGTGGATTTTCATTTGAGTCCATGTTTTCCACACTCATGGTCGGTTGTTTGCTGTATACGAGGACATGTAATTTTTTACTGTTATGTTATTTATTCGATGCAACGTACGCATTTTTTGCAAATTGGATATGTGATCCTTGCCAAAACAATTTACCAAACGACAATTTATTGATGGTTGCGATGCTTGCTAATTTTTGGGGATGAAACTCGTGGCTATAAACATAAAATGTTGCACCATTCAAGAGGAACGATGTGGGGTGAAAAATGTTCGACCACCGGGTGGGCGGCTGAGGTGGAAGTGGAATCGTTTAGGTTGCTTTTTGATTAAGCTCGTTTGTAGCGCGTGATGCTGATAACCGTTTAAGTGCCACTTGGACGATGCTGTCAAGTGTTTGATATGTGATCCCTAATCTCCATTGATAATACGGTCGTTTATGTGAATGATTTTTCATCACAACTGAAGTGGGAGTACTCAAATTCTAAATGGGAATTTGGAGGATCAAGGTTTTATGATAAACTGTCCTGATGTCCTATGATGGCTGTCCTTTCAGTTGTGCCTTTTGTTATTTTATATTATTTGTATCATTATTGGATACATACATCCATCTTTGAATATTTAATCAGGAACGTAGCATTAAGAGAAAAATATTTAATGTCATCAATCTACCGATAGATTGTGGTTGGATTTTTGTCAAACCGAAAGATGTAGATCTCGACCTTAGTTTCCATGATTAATTTTTTTCTTCATATCAATTTATTCCTTTATTGTCAGTGTTGAAGACTATTTAAAAGTAATGTCTAATGTGTTTTCAACGTTAAGACTTCAAAAGGGATGATTTTTTAAAAATTGCTCACGCGAAAAGGAGGAGGAAAAGGAGGAGACTATATGCATGGCATAGAATGGGCGTTAAGTTAAAGGAATGCAAAACGGGAGATGCGATGAAACTTTGTACTGAACGATTCGATTTGGTGCAATACGCTTAGTGTATATATACGTATTCGAATTAGGTGAAACGCAACCGAATTCAGCACGCAAGTTCTACTCGTTTTCTGACGGCATATCTCTCCGAAAATTAAGCTCGGTAGGCTCCGGTGGGCAGGACACCTAGCTCGCATGAGCGAAGAGGATTCTGCTCGGAAAGTCCTTTGCGGTAGGATTTATGGAACACGACAGTGATATCGGCTCGAAATCGGGACCGCTGGAGAGACTTTTTGCGAGAGACCAGGACAGGACCCCGGTTGTAGAGTCAGTGGGTGTAGTGTCAGTGGGCGGGTAAACTTGGTGGGGGTCAGTGGGATGGGGCAGCTGGGAAATGCCGAAGACGATGGGTGGGTAATGAAGCCACGAGCAATGCCGGGCACTTCAGCTAGTAATAAATAAATTAATAAAATAAATAAAAATATGTGGATGGGACCGATAATTGACGAAGTTAAAAAGTACCCCTTACTTCGAAAATGTTATCCAACGATATTTAAAATGTTGAAGATCACTTATTATCACCACTGCCAGTATAATTACCGCGACAATTACCAAGTGATCGTGCCCTACCCAGTACAAATAATTGCAACAACTTACATCGCTCCACTCCACACAATCACACTCCAATTTACAACAACAAGGCAAACAGCATAACAGTTAATGTGGTATAGCTCAATAAGCGATCAACTTGAAACGTTATCAACAAAGAAATAAGTCAAAGTCATAGCTCATAGGCAATTTCCCATTTATCATGACACAAAAAGTCGCACCTTAAATAGCAGAGCGCTTAGGGGAAAAATATCGGACCAAAATGATCACGTACGTATTCATTACCTCATAAAAAGTGCAGATAGATAAACAACAATAGGCCGCATAAACGAAATGTGTTGGTTTGCATATAAGATCATCGTGGGTGGATTCCTGATAAATGGTTAATTTAATCGACTCACAGCAAGTCCCAAGAGGTTTGAAGTTAATGTAAATTATTATGCCATCTATCATCCAATAAAGAAAGTAAGAAGAGAAATTATGATCATGAGCACAGTATATAGAGATCACTTGAAAATTAAGTCGATCAAGAATTTTCAATTAAATTTTTTCCTCTCTCAATAGAATGATTGTCGTCTTCGGGGGGGTTTTTTATTCCTCAGTCACAAAAAACATAACAACATCCTGTCCTCTGTTTCTGTTTACACTAGATTGCAATATTTACTTTTTCGGCCGCCGCACCGTTGACAATTTTTGTTGACATTGATTGTACCGCTTTACAGCACTTTGCGCGCCCGTTATCAGTTAATTGATTTCAATGGCAAACAATTTATCAGTAAATGTCAATCAGTCAATTTACCTGTACACACCAAGCTATGATAAAAAGTTTATAAAAAACCTGACACAGGCCACTAGCACCGCCAGTTAAACGCTTGCATACGATACGATGTTGCAAATCACTATCGTCGTCGTCTTCGTCGTCGTCGCAATCACTTTTGCAGGCGATTCTTCCGCGGCGAGTTGGCCAACTGCGAGAATAGTTGGCGGTACCGAAGCTATCGCTGTTGACTTGCCATGGATAGTGTCTTTGCTCAGCTACGGCAGCCATGCGTGTGGTGGATCGATTATTAATAAGAGGACGATTTTGACAGCTGCACACTGTCTCGTGTTCACGAACACCCGTCTCCTTAAGGTGCACGTTGGATCTAAGACGCGATCATTGAACGAAGGAGATATCATACCAGTCGAAGACATTCGCTACCACAAACTATTCAACATGACCAACATGGACTATGACATTGGACTGGTTCGACTAGCGGAAGATCTTCAATTCTCGCCGACTGTGCAGCCTATCGCGTTGCCAAAATACCGCGAAAATGTCAATTCGGGCACTAAAGCTATCGTTTCTGGTTGGGGCTTTCAAAGTGTTTGGGGAATGGGAGCTGAGTACCTACGCTACGCCATTGTTCCCATCGTACAACAACAGAAATGCAAAGGATTGTTCGATGAGTTGATTACCGATCGAATGATTTGTGCTGGATATTTAGCGGGTGGAATCGATGCTTGTGTACTGGACTCTGGTGGCCCTCTTGTCGCTGGGGGGAAGCTCGTCGGTATTGTGTCATGGGGAATTGGTTGTGCGCAGCCCAACAAGCCAGGCGTCTATACACGTGTCTCTGAGCTGATGCCGTGGGTGGATAAATATTTGGCCTCATATAATGAGTAATATAGTGATCGACACACGCGCACAAGTTGAAGTTGATAATATCATTTGTTGTTATGTATGTATATGCGTTGAAATAAATTATCTATAAATTATCCGAAGGTTATCTTAATTACATTAATAGAAAGAAATGTTTTTCTATATCACTTTCGTTGAAAAAAGTCTACCTTAACCTTATTTGTCGGCATACAAAGTGTCAACCTTAAAAATTATTTCTGCTCAGAATATATTCTAAGGCCCATATTCAAGAATTTACCATAAAGAACAACCACAATTACAATCGCAGTGGTAAGAAGATGCACTTGCAGGGAAAAAGTTCATAAATTTTATTGTTCCGTAGTCCTAGTTGTTGTTTCTTGCGATTCTGCTATTTTAGTACTGTACATACTTTTCTATTGTAATGATGTAGGCTGCAACAGATCGCAACTTATTGCGGCGCGCAATTCAGTTGGCATTTCACGAGCGACTGGACAATGCGGCTGAGAAGGTATGTAGTAGTATTCCACCATAGATGGCAGCGCTATGTGTTTTTGTTAAAACGTTCCTTCGTTCGATCGGACCAAAAGCTAACTTTCCACCAGACCAGTTTTAACCAAGACGCCTGATGTCTTCATACAGCGTAGCAACAATAAGAAAAAGTATTTTATTTCCGCTTTTCTGTAGAAGGATATGCGAAGATCGTTAATGGTTTTCCGTTGCATTCTTGAAAGTGGCAGTCCTATTCGGTTTTGCAATTTCGCTAATTAAGACATTTGGCCAAAGGTAGGAGGAAATTTCCTTCCATAAAATTGTGCATTTGTTTGAGAATTTGCGTGGGTTTGTTTCGGTCGACTGATCTTTAATGTGCAGTGTTTGCCATATCACTATGCTTTGTGGCTACCAAATTAGAGCAAAACAATAAATTGGATTTCCCACGAGATCGTATGTTGAAGTTTTCATGGCATATAGTGGAAGTAAGGAAGTCGTTGGTGATTGTGAGACCAATTTGAAAAAGTTAAAGTCACTTCCAATGTTTTAGAAGTCAGAAACCTATAGTTTGCATACCAATGTGATCTGCTTGTCACTATGGATGGAGAACTCCAGCAAACGTAGCTTATTTATTAAGTTCACCTGGGTTTTAATTAAAATCCGTATTTTTTTTTACGACGTGGATATTGCTTTCCAACTTTAATCACAATTAAGCGAACGTTCCAATTCGAAATTCAATTTCTCAGTTGAAGAAAAACTCACAAAGAACAATATCACAATACGAGAAACCCAACTGGGACTGCCTTAAAAGCTTTCAGTATATGGCAGTATGAACGGGTCACTATTTGTACTTAATAGCGACGTATATACCGCCACTGATACGATCACAAAATATATGAGGGACTTAATGGCTTCCAGAAATATGTCTGCTAATCCAAAGAATATGAATGGATGACTCAGACTCTTAAGTTAGATGGGGTTAAGGTGGCTGTCGACACACAAAGCAAAGTTTTATTGTGATATCACGTGGATCAAGAAAATTGGTTTTCACCTGCTCGTCGAACCAGTTGGACCTTCGAATGAAGCATAAGAGACTTCTAATGTCTGTGTTTATCAAATCACTGAATTCATTGCAAAAGAAAGCTCCCATAAGGAGCTTACGATTTTGAGAGAGGGCTGAGCATGTACCGAGAAGGTCTCCTCATCCAATGTATAATCTGTTTAGAGAGATCAAACAATTAGAGCGTTTCGGATCCAGCTTGGCTCGATCTGTTTTGTCGCTAAACAATTGTTCCGTTAGACCACCTACGGTAAGTCCTGTCAGTAGCAACCAGCTTTATCATGAGTTTGCACCACCATCACCAGTGTAATTCCATGTTTGCCATCTCACCCACCTCACCGGAATATCTCCCAACATAGGTGAATGTTGAACTGCTCCGTTTTCTTGTTGAAAGATGATCGACAGTTTAAGGCTACAATATGGTTTATAGAGAATGATTTCAGGTATTTTAGAGCAGCTTGACTATTAGAGAAGATGCGGATAAACTTAGCGGATATTACATTTCTCATCAGCCATGATAATTCTTTTTATCGCCATCATTTCTGCCTGGAGAACACTGCAGCGATTATTAAGATGGACTTATATTTCACCTACCAATATTCCGTTTGTAAACCCTCGGTGTAGAAATTATTCGATTCATCTTCCAAAAGAGAAGATGAACCAGAATTATCTGAAGGGGATGGTGACTTGGAAGTTTAGAGTTGCGGAATGGTGTAGTCTAGTGGAATCCTAAAAGAATCCAGAACAGATGAGTGTCTAATTTCATTCTTGATTCACTGAGAGGTTGCACTGAGGCGTACAGCCACGCTAACAGTCACTTGCCAACTGAAGATGTCATGTGGTGTTAGCTTGAAAAGAATATCTATTGCTGCAGAGGGGGTGTTACGCAGAGTGCTCCGCTCATACAAAGACAAGCTTATCGTTGGACTTTGCTTAACTTTTCAAGTAAATGCTTGCCCCTACGAAAATGTGAGAATTTGTGTTAATAAATTAAAATACCTTTTTTAGCGTAGTTGTTATATGCTTAGGGTGTTAATAAAATTTGAAGACGCCTGACAAGGGTCCTTTTTATTATGAAATTGTTTACTATAAAAATATACTTCTTGTTTCAATATTATCGCATTTGGCATTAATATTGAGGTGTAAACAGCAACATTTTTGTACTCATAGGGTATTTTCTTTAAAATATGCATTAGAACAGGATGTGACATAATTCTATGACACATTGTTGATGTGTACTCAAAAACAAAAACTCAGCCTGGAAAATCGTTGTAAGAGTTAAAAAGGAGAAAGTTTCCAACAGCAAACCGCTATGCCTTGTGACCAAAAATTGACTTGTTCCTTTTTGCTTATTGAGAGTTCGTCCTTAGGTGTAGTGAAACTCAATAATTTATGAAATTTAATGCAGTCGACTCTTCTTACCGTCTGCAACCTGATTGCCTCTAGCAACCTGGGCATGCAGTGAAGTGAAGGACTTCTACGAAAACCCTTATTTTAAATATTGCAATTAATTATTGTAATTGAAAGAGGACATCTTGTGATTGAATGTCTAGTCCTACACACACATTAAGATATACCCAAAAGAGGTAGGTACATATTAAAATTCAAGATGAAAGAGGGAGAGAGAGAGAGAGGAGAGAGAGAGTGAGATAAAAGGAGAAAGCGGTAACTTAATTTTGAGTTGAATAAACAAAACGAAATTTTGCCTTTGTGTCTGTGGGATTGGCAACGTTTTAATTAAAGGACTCCTTAAGACGATTAGTGCGGCACTAGAAGGTCGTTGTATCATAACGAAGGCCCTTTCATCGTTTTTCATTTTAACCCAAACCCTTGTAAGGTGAGGTGCCGTTTCGTGTCGTTTCGCGCAACTATTCCTTTCGCAACTCCTTCAAATTTACCTCCTGAATGACGAACCTGAAGACAGAAGATATTTCGGCAATTGCTCCCGCTTCAATCTACTTAAAACTTTGTGATTATTTCACCGGTTTAGGTTCTCAGAATGTGCTCACCGACGACGACATGTCCCGACAACTTGCAAAGCGTTCACGTGGCTGAGGAAAACTTTTACCTCATTGCTATCAAAATTGACAGTGACATTCCTGTGCGAAAATGTTGCCGCTGCTTGATAAGAAAAACTTTCGGTGAACATAACAACAGCTTCTTTCGTCTTCTGTTGTTGTCATCGCATCACATAACATCACCAGTCTGCTGGTTAATGTTGACTATCAAGGAGATGGCGAACATTTTCGGGACATGAAAACATAAGGTGCCGCCGCCGTCGCCACCGCCTGCAAGGCCATACCGCAGCGCACACCAATTTCCTATGATATGATTCACATTAAGGAGGAGGCATTGATTGACGACAATAATTGAACAAGCTTGCCGTCTTTGTCTTCTTGTTATTGCATCTGGCGTCTGGCTTCCTTAGACAACATATTCTCATCAGTGAAACGTGATTAATATTAGCGTAGCGTTAAGCGTTCATTATAGATAATATTTCCTGATGAATCAAACTTTATCACTTAAAAATTAATGAAGTTCTGTGGCCTGAGGATATCCTCTGTGTTGTGTTTCAAAAGTTCGAGGCTGGTAGATCATATTACTTACAAAAGCGTTTAGTTAAGGGACTGGAGACATCTGACATTGAGTTATGGCATTCATGTAAAAAAAATGTTTGACACTGAAAGTTGTAATAATACATTATGTGATTATTTTGCGGTAAAACCTGTTCATGGTTTTTATTTTTAGCCCATGCCAGAGTCACTGTAGAATAATGTAAGTTTTCTTGTTAAGTATAGCTCTATGTTCAAGGAAAATTTTCAAGGCTTCTAAGCAGGAGTTGAACCCCAGTAACACCAAAACTTTCACTTTCCCATCTATCGCGAATGTCTGACAAATATCGGAGAGTAATAACTTTCTAACGGAAAGCTTCTCAATTTGCCGTTTGGATATGATATTGAATTGTAGGCCCCCTCCATTTGTGTGCAAAAATATAACTAAATTATGTCCTATATCCCCTTGTGGGTCCTAGGGCCTCTACTACGCCTACCCGTCATCGCGTGCAGTTCCTGGCAATGAGTTCAGCTCTCTCCAACTCTTCCCTAATTGCCGTGACTCCTCCTCAACTGTTCTGCGTCGTGTATTTCTCAGGCGAACAGTTCTTCTACCATCCTGAGATAACGGATTCCATTGTATTGCGTAGTTTGCTATGGAACTGTCGCCTTTTCGGAGTGTATGACAATCCACTGCCACTTCCTTCATTGGATGGTTGTGCCTATTGGTTCCTGACCAGCTATCTGGAAAAGATGGTCATTAGAGATACGGTTAGGCCAGAAAACCCTTAAGATGTTCCGTAAGCATATATTTACGATCGTTTGTAATCTTTTTATGATAGTAGCGGTCACCTTTCAAGTGCTGCACACATACAACAGCACAGATTCAACATTTGAACGGAACACTCGCAGTTGGTGTTTAAGCTGATCGCATTGCTTTGCCATATCATGGACATCATTCCAAACACTGATTTTGCTTTGCTGATTCGGTTGTCCTGTTCGGTTCCACCTTCTGTCGAGACAATACTCCCAAGATAAACTCTCTACTCTCTCTACCGTTTGTCCTGCAATCTTAACTTGAGTAACTGTGTTAGAGCCGAGGTTTAGGATTTTGATTTGGCAGTAATAATCTTCAATCTTGCAACTCCCTTTCCACATTTGTTGTCATTTGGTGCAGCTCCATAATCCTGTGTGAGAGTAAGCAAACTTCGTCAGCGTAGTCCAGATGTTTATGTTGAAATGTAAGAGTCCAACGAATTCCTCTGTCTCCAGTAGATAAAGCTACGCGAAGTACATTGCTAATCACCAACAAAAAAAATATCGGCGATAGAATACAACCTTGTCGTACCCCACTTAGGATCTCGAATTCCTCTAATAGCTTTCCTCTATGCAGCACATGACATTTAGAGCCATCATAGGTTGCTTTAATAATAGCTGTTAGTTTAGCGGGTATACCTCTCCTGCGTACGCAAGGCGAGCCAGATAAACTGTCTGTTGACACTATCAAACGCCTGCTCAAAATCGATGAACAGCAGGTGCAGTGGAGACCGGCATTCAACGCACTGTTCAATAATGATCCGCAGTGTGTTGATGTGGTCTACACAGGAGGATTCAGTGCGGAAACCTGCTTGTTCGGCATCGAGTGTATCTTCCAGATACTCCTTAATTCGCTCAAGTACTACTTTGGATATTACCTTTGCCACTGCAGGAAGAACGCAAATGCATCTCCAGTTTTCGCACTCCATAAAACTACCTTTTTTAGGGAGTTTATAGTTTCCTTCTCCCACTCCTTGGGGAAACTTTCTGCCCCCAAGCTCTCTCTTGAAGAGGATATAAAAGCTCTGCTGATGTTGGAGCGGCACGCAGAAGCTCTGCGGGTATACCATCTAGTCCTACCCACCTGTTGTTCTTTAGTGCGTCAATCGCGGTAGCGATCCCATCTTTACTGGGAGTTGAGGTGCGAATTCGGGATATTATTACTTCTGGCAGCTCCGTTTGATTTGGTTGCATATCGTTGGCAAATACACGGTTAAGGACCGCAGAGAAATGCACCTTGCATCGCTTGAGGTGATCCTCATCTGAAGCTAGTACGGCACCATATAGGCCTTTCACCGAATGTTGGCTAGAGCGGTGACCACCTGTTAGCTGTTTGGTGATTCTGAAAACGGTTCTGCTATCGCACCTGCTCGCTGCTTCCTCTACTTCCGAAGCCAGGTTGTTAATACAATTAAATTCCTAAAACGTCGGCTGATCGCCACATGACCGATTTGATTCGATGATGATTGCCTGTCGATTGATACCCAGCTGAGTTTGTGGCAGGTCTTATGCTCAAACATAGTGCCTCCTATGACAAGATGGTTGGTGTTGCAGAAATCAAAAAATCTTTCACCATTGTCATTTCGTTGGCCGAGGCCGTGCTTCGCAATCATATGTCTGAATCCTTCATTGTCGTTGCCTACCTTGGCATTCAAGTCCCCCATCACGATGACGATATCTCCGTTTGGCGTTGCGTTGAATACAACGCTTAGCTGATTGTAGAAGTTGTCCTTTTCATCCTCAGTTGAACGATTCTTTGGGGCATAACACTGTATGATAGTGACGCGCTGTACTCTAGTCCGAAATCTGGCCGATAAGATGCTATCACCATGTGGGTGCAAGGCCTCTGCGTGCTGTTGGCGTAAGCAGCAGACCCACTCCAGATTCACGTGGACTGCCGGAGGGTTTGCCGGAGTAGAGTAGCACAGTGTTACACGTTGGGGATTGATACTCTCCTACGTTGAACCATCTTACTTCACTCACTACCAGTATGTCCAAATTATATCGAAGAAACTCACGTTCCAGTTGAAGAAAGCTGGCATTTTAAGGTCCTTCGTCTTTTTGTATCGAACATATATTTCCTTGCCTTTCTATTTGTCATGAGGTATCGATGCTTTGCGTCGAGGTTCATATCAAGATATTTTGCTGAGTTCGCGTATGATATTGGTCGATTATTTATATATGTTTACCTCTAAGTGCTCCATCTAATTGTCGGTTATGTCCACATGCACGGATTTAAATTCGATAAATTTTATATGCCATATCCCTAACCATGATTTTGAGTTTAAATTCTCATCACTGCTATTCGCAACTAACATTATGACCTTAGAGTTTTGAAAAAAAAATGTGGACAAGAGATAAAATACTGGTCCAAGCACACTTACTTAGGGTGCACCCACTTTTATTTCTTTAAGCTCATATTTATGCGGTAATAATAATAATAATAATAATTATTGGCGCGACAAACCGCTGCGGTCCAAGGCCTATCTTTTCGCAACCCTTTGTGTTGTGCGTGCTTTATTTTTGCACGCACAAATGAAAGGGATCTACAATTTAATGCCATATCCGACCGGCGAACTGAGAAGCTTTCCGTTAAAAGTTATAACTCTAGGAAGTTTGTCAGACATCCGCGAGAGATGGGACCATGAAAAATGCTGGGATTCGAACCTCCTGCTCAGATGCCCAGCGGACTAACCCCTAGAGCCACGGCTCTAATATATATCTGTAATGTAGGATCCAAAATCTTTGCCTGTTGCTTGGTGAAGATCTGTTTTTAACTTAAAAATTAATCCCTCATATAAAATGTAACACCTATGCTACGTCAGGGAAGACGATTCTTCTTCCAGTGCTTCATCTATGATTCAAATAGATGTCATTTGTGGTCTTTCTACTTTTTCAAGCACGTCGCTTGTGGCAAAAGCCTTAATCCCTGACAAATTTAGTAGATAAAATTTTCTGATGATGTCAACCAACAGCAGAGTGCATTTCTCATTTGGTTTAGCTTAAAAGTTGTTCTTATTCTGTTGCGACTATATCGCGTCCCGTAAATTGTTGGTTATCAACGGCTGTTATTAACACCGCAATTGGAAAAGAGGTGCTAACGTACAAGTCGGTGGCGTGTGAAACAACGATCGAACCAAAAGTGGTAGATTTTTATCTCACTTCGATTGGTATTTTCACATACAGATGCAGATGCTGAATCAGAGATTGGGTGCGCGATATACACGGGTTGCACAGAAAGTTGAGATCTCGTGCAACGACAACAACGCCAGCAAATATTATAAAGTCGTAGAGTCATTTGGCGACAATACAGAACGGTCGACCGACGCCGACAACGCCAATGACGATGTGTGTACCCAACGAGCAGACATAATGTTGATAATTTAGAAGATAAGATTTGCGCGAATTCTAGATTTCCCCGAAGAGATAAAGTATCGTTTTAGGTCCAGCGTTGATGCATCGATCTTTGCTGGAGGGTACTGTTGGGGAGGGGGTGGATAAGAGTCTTCTACTGCCAGCCACACTGTTATGATGACGATGACAACGCGAACTATGAAATATAATAAGGAAATGTCCGCAACTGCCATAGATGGGACATCATCCATAAATACCAATATGAAATGCATGCATCTGGTCGGAGAGATACCTATTCACTCCTAGCACATGCTCTGCAGAAAGGACAAGTCTGGCGGGCAACATTCCGTACGACGTTTTGCACCGACTCTCGCGTCTCTCGTCATCAACCGATCCAACGTGTCCCTTGGTTATTTGTGGTGTGTGCCGTACTGTATAGAGGTGAAATGCCAGCTGATGGTCGTGTAGTATAGGTTCAGTTAAGTCTTCCTGAAACTTGAGATCGAAACGATAAATGGGCAGCACAACTACAGACGATGCGAGCCGCGAGACCGCGCAACCCATTTGCTGAAGGATTTTACGTTGTGGTTTTTTAGTTGGTTTGGTTACGCTCGTCTAAGTCTGAGTCTTTATAGCCCTAGATCAATCTAGCTGGGTACCTCTGAGTCGCAAAAAACCACGAACACACAATGTAGGCAACATTTAGTGTGAAGGTTCAAACTGAAAGGAAAGGTGTTAAATGCCACAAGTGTAGCGGAGCGGCCGGCAGTTCAGCTATTAACAGTCAGCCCATTATCGATGAGAAAGAAGTTTAAAGGAGTAATTGGTGCGCGGTTTTCGCCAACCAATGATGGAATGACGTGTTTTCATATGGATGTAATATACCTCGCTCCTTCATCCTTCATCATTATAAGGAAGCGAATTTCAACGAGAATTTCGGTTTTGTACGGCGATATGTTTTATTGTTGTCTGTTGTTGGTTTGCCTGATGTCTGGCATTTGCAATTTTGCAAAAGGAACGGTGACGACGGAGGGCACATCGAATTTAATTGGATGATAATGCAGTTGGTTGCATCACGAGCTCCGAGGATATCGCAAAATTACATCTCCATTTGGAAGTATTGGACAGACGATTTGTCTACACGATCTTCAGAGTGTTAGACACAGGACAAAAATAGAGAGGAAATTAAAATTTATTGTGCAACCGGAGAGTAATTACCTGCATTGCGAGATTGGTCGGCAATTTTTGGTTCACTCACTCAGTTCACTCTGGAAATGAATTTACTTTGAATTGTGATAACTTTTCAAAGTTGAAAGTTGGAAAATTGATGTAAAAAACGTGTTACGAATTAATTTACGTTTCTTGTTGCATTTCTTGTGAATAAAACTCAAAGAACAGAAATAAATTTTAAAATTCATTCCAAATGTTTACGCCCACAAGAATGTGAAAGAACAAAAGAGTGTAGAGAGATGGTAAATAATTACATTACTATTAACAGTAAGATACAAATTAACGATTATATTTCAAATATGATGAGAAACGCATAAGGAGAGGCGTTTGTAAGCTTCATGTGACGTCTAATAATAGGTAGAATTGTTCTGGAACTACTAATCAAAGGCGTATCACCTTACGGTTATTAGTAATAATAACATTATTATTATGATTTTTATTGGTGGTGGGTTGAGGTGCAATGCGATCTTAATGTCCCAGATGTTTTACCATTTTAATTAATTGTATAGTTTCTTTATTAATGCCACTATATCTACCAAGTTGATTCATTCGGCCAGAGAACTATGACCGAGAGACCACATTAGGGTGATTTTGCTGTTTTTAGCCAGTTCTTTCAAGTGGCAGGAGATACTCCACGTTGTTTTTAATTGAAAGACTGGATCATTTAATAATCTATTAGTGACTGTCGCAGTCATATAGATCACAGTTCGTTTGTACCTTTTTTTTTTTGATACATGCTAAGATGAAGGCTTCTATTGCTATTGTTTCTGCTCGAAATAAGGTTGGAGATGTGGTTCAGGGTCCGAGTACTCCTGCTTCTATCTATTTGTTTCTGGTCTATTTGCTTTTATTTGATTCACGATTTCTAGTCTGATAGCTCTTGAATTATCCTCCCTTTTGATATCTAAGAGAATATGTGAGAGCCTCAGAAGCATTTTTGGAGCTGCCGTTGGTCAAATCTTTACAGCACCTGTTGCACTTAAACAGATTAATGTCTGGATTCTATTTAGTTTGAAGTTGCACTGTTTTTTGCCACCAAATCAGGACCGCGTATGTGAAACTGCGTCTAATAAGGCTTTGGTGTAGCCATAAAGTCTTTTGCGTGTTTACTTCCAACGTTTAGCTAAACATACGTTGGCAGGTAGAGTAAGCTTTACTAGATTTGTTAGTAATGTATGACATGTTGGATTACCATGTAAGCTTTTGGTCAAACACGATCTATAGATATTTGGCTTCCTATTTGAAGGATTGAAGGTGATATTTTGGGGGGTATTTTGGGTTTCCTTTGGGGTTCTTTCTTTTTGGGTATTTGGGGTTCTTATGGGTGTCTTTTGTGGTCTTTTGGTAGTCTTTTGATGGAGGTTTAGGGTTTTTGTGGATCTTTTGCTAGGTATTTTGAGAGAGGGGTCTTTTTGGAGGTCTTTTGGTAGTCTTTTGGTGGTATTTTGAGGGTCTTTTTGAGTCTTTTTGGGGCTTTTTAGGAGGTATTTTATGGGTCTTTTGAGAGGTATTTTGGTGTGTCTTGGAGCGCAAATGTCTGTCGCGCCGAATGTTAATATTATTTATTTTCCGTTTCACAAATACGGTTACCGTATATATGTGTCATCTGTATAAAAGAAAGTGCTGCCAATAAAAAAATGGCGCGACATACTTGTCCATCTCGCTTAATCCACCACAAAATTGTAACAAAAGAGATAAACTGAATAAAAAAAGTGATCACTGTAATCATATTGAAATTGTATATTCGAAAATGTCCGCAGAATCTCTGAAATAAAGGGTGATCCATTTAGAGATATCGGAATTTAAATTGAAATAAAACAACAAAAATTCAAATTGATTGGGCCATCTTTATTATTTTTGTTCAGAACCATTCATGACATTTATTTGTTTGAAGATAAATCCTTTACAAATGTTGGCGGCAACTGCGCCGTAATTCAGCCATCAGTAAATACCAATTTTGAATGACTCGCTCGAGGACTTCGGTCGCTATCTCACGAATAACTTGAGTAATGTTGGCTTCCAATGCCTCAATCGTAGCTGGTTTATCCACAAAACTTACTTAGACTTTACATACCCCCAAAAAAAAAAGTGTGATATCACACGATTTTGTTGGCCAATCCTCCGGTCCGAAACGAGAGATCAATTGCTCACCGAAACGAGGACGCAGTAAATCCATTGTGTCACGGACTGTATGGGATGTAGCGCCGTCTTTGGAAGGTCGTCCGGCTTCAATTCTTGGACTAGCTGTCTTTCCATGATGAAATGTCAATGAATACTGAATCAAATTATGTATTTAGTTTGACAGTAGTCACGCGTGACATGTCAAAAAAATTCTATTGGAAAAAGTACCTCCAATCTGATCACCCTTTATTTAAGAAGTACCAGAGGAATGGAGGATAAATAACCGATACGATCAAAAAAATGCTACTGGGTGTCGTATACTGATATCGGATAAAATACATCGGCACTATCAAAAATAATATTAGTGTCTTTTAAAAAAAAATTGAAATCACTGCATCAGGAGAGACACTTATGTGCCATTAAACTTTGTGGCTACATAACTTAATGTGAATTTAATGTCCTCTGTCGCAGCCGTAGTAAAACGCGGGAGACATCATTCACATTGAAAACGCCTTTAAAAAGTTTTCTATCCCCAAAAAACCAAGGGATGGAGGTGAACTTTCAAACACATTTGGGTTGGCTCAAGTCAGACGACTTCGACTAACAGCATTACCATAGTCTAAGCAGTCTGATGTCTGGAGTCGAAAATGCTTGCACATGTCGGTCGTTTCCGCAAGTTATCAATCCATTGCCAGACAGCCAGCCAGCATTTCGAAGGACGATAGATACATTCTTTTGCGTTCAACATTAAAAAAAGTTAAACTTGAAAAAGTTATCTGCCAAAGCGTACGCGCACATCAAAAATCCTCAATAACAATCCTACCGTTGATGTTCTACTTCAACGATTATTGCATTATAAACGAGCAATAGTCAGCAATAGTCAGCGTCGGGGCTCAAGAGAACCCTATGAAACCAGCTCCATCCAACCCAGAAGAGCATTTGCCAACTCCAACTCCAACTTTTATGAAGGGTATTTTTCTGGTCCAATGCAGCGGATAATAATCGTGTGCAGTGAGGAAGACGAAGCCGTAGCTAAATAATAATAATAATAATGTAGAAAACTAACTAAAAGGACGCAGGACCGACTGAACCCTGCAGTAAGTGGCTCGACAGCAGCCGACATAATGCATTCAAGTTCAAGTTGAAACGGAAGGCAAAGCAAGACGGCGCTCAGACCAGGAATAAAAATGAAAAATGAATCCAAATTACAATCCGAGGACCAAGAGCGAATAACTCACAGCAAAAATGAATGAATAAATAAATAAAAACAAAGACACAACCATCCAACCACTACCGCCGCAACGAGAGCAGAATAGTAATTTGTGCACGCTCGCTCCGCTTCTTGCTATCACTCTCATCGGGAAAAGTTTTCAGCTCCCCGTTTTTTGTTGTTGCTTGTCCTGTCCCATTTTTTTGTTTCGCATTTGTTTGATTTATGAAACCGCATGATTGCGGCGAATGCGGAACAAATTCAATGAGATTTTTCCTGCAACAAAGAAGGAGTGGAATTGTAAATTAGCTGGGATGACAAAGTATCTCAAGAATGCACGAGAGTACATGATTGCAATTTACTGATAAAGGATAGAAAAATGTCTTTCTTCTTGTTGTGAAAGGACGCCGATAGAGTGTCCTTTGCAAGGAATTCTACAATTCAAATATATTTTTGTGCTTCAATCAAGGCAAAGCAGACAAAGCAATTAGCTTATAAAAGACTCTTGAGAAACTACAGACTCCAAGAGAATTCCAATTTGGTATTTAAAATATCATCTTAAGAGGGTTATAAGATTGTTGCTTTTGAAACTAACCTTGAGATAATGACGCACCTGAAAAAACGAGGATTTTTTGGGGTGAAAGACACTTTTTTTGTGATATTTACTCTCTCAAGGTTTGTTGGCCGTCATGGATGAACAAATACTTCTCATAGGTTTTCTCGAGTATATTCCAGGCCTTCTTTATATAAAAAATATGAACGCAAATCGTCATCATCATCGTCAGTGAAAAAAGTTTTAAAAAAGATTTTTCGAAACTTGAAAAACGTCGGGCATTTTGAGTCTGCTACGTAAATATATAGGAGAGCCCAACAAGTACTTCAACGACATAATTGATCCATTACAGGCAAATCCACTGAGGATGAAAATTTAACCTTTTGGTGATCAAAAAACAAATATTATTATACCGTCCGCCTATAGTCTTAAATGTTACCCATGATGTCAAATAAAGTCATCGATGAATTTGGAATTTTTACATAAACCGATACTAAAGATGTAGGTTAACCATGGCCATTATCTGAACGCCGATCTTGGAAGAGCACTTTCCTGACTTGCTAAATGGGCAGCTATGGAATCAGGGGAGGCTCCACCAATGCCGCATGGAAGAAAATATTAGATCAATAAATGGTTTTAAAAACAATAAGGCCACGGGATTAGATGGTATCCCAGCGGGAATGATTAAATCAGAATTGCAATACACCGAGCAATTCATGAACTTATAGTGCAAGTATGGGAGGAAGAAGCGATGCCAGAAGACTGGCGAAGAGGCATCTTGTGCCCCATACATAAGAAGGGAGATATCACGGTGTGAAGCAGTTATCGTGGTATAACGTTGTTGAGTACCGCGTATACGATTTTCTTCCGTACCACTCAGGACAAGATAGCCTCATACGCTGAAGTCGTCATTGACCATATCAATGTGGCTTCATCCCAGGCAAATCAACACCAAATAAGATTTCACTCTTAGGCAAGTGATGGAAAAGTGTCTTGAGTTTCAAAACTCACTACCCCATCTTTTTATAGACTTAAAAGCCGCCAAAGTAGAACTTTATAAAGCCATGAGAGAATTCGGCATCCCAAATAAACGGACATAACTATGTAGGTTGTCCATGACCAATTTTATAAGCCTATTTCAAATATATAGATCACTAAAGCCCTTTCAACATCTATAACGGGTGCGAAGGCGATGGGATGGACTGGCCTACGTTCTCTTCAACCTGGCATTGGAGGAAATTGGAAATAATCCTAGACTCTGATGTAAGGGCGAGAGAAACAATCCTCAAAAAGTCCATTCAGATACCGGTTTACATAGTCGATATTGACATCCTTGGTAGAGACCCAAAAGCTGTACAAGAAGTTTTAACCAGATCGAGCAGGGGGCAAGAAATCTGAGGCTGCACATAAATGTAAGTAGAACAAAGCTTGTAAAGGTCTGCGAGCAGAAAATCAAAAATTAGTGCCTGAGTTGAAATAGTAGAGCGCGAATTGGAAATAGTTCAATGGTTTAGCTATCTTGGGTCAACTGTTGCAGCCGACAAAAGCATAGAACCGAAAAAATGCGCACAGTTGTCTAAATCCACCAAAGCCTACTTTAGTCTGCCAAGACCCTTCAAATCCAGGAACTTAACCATTACATCCAAGCTGCTGGTGAATAAGACAATGTGCATACCAGTACTTACATATGAATCCGAGATTTCTGTGATTAGCAAAAGGCATTCTGACTCCTTAGCCGCGTTACTGGGTGTTACTGGGATGTCGACATCGTGAAGAGTATTAAGCTCGGTGGGCAGGACACCTAGCTCCCATGAGCAAAGAGGATCCTGTTTGGAAAGTTCTTTGGGGTAGAATTTATTGAATACGACAGCGAGGCCATCCAAGTGTACGCTAGAATGATGGCGTTAATGAGGACGACCAGAGTTTATCAAACAAACTGAATGAATTGGATCGAAGTCGGAATCGGTGGAGAGATTTTTTTTCGGAAGATCAGGACCGGACCACGATTGTAGAACCAAATATTATGATGATGATGATGACACATGATCTTACATCGCGACTAGCTATTCTAGTATACGAACACAGTTATTATAGGAAGATATCTAAGGGCTGAAGAAGAAGCTTTAATCTTTTTTTAATGCTTTGATTGAAGTTTCGATCTTGGTGTTGTTAAGAAGGGTTTTGCTACTAAAATCTCATTTGAATACGCAGCGTCTATACTATCTTCAAGAAATAGTCTCGAGTTGCATAAACGTTTTTCATAACTTTTCAGAGGACAGCTATATGCTTGGTTGGGTATAACTACTGATTGTTTCGCCTTCATGAGCGAGTTGAACCCACATTTACTGGTTCTCGAAGTCTGCCTGTATTTCTACGGTGGAGATTTTATTTGTGCGGACGCAGTACGAAGGTGTGCATTGATCACGTTCCATTCCGATATCAGTGCCGCGTTTTTTGCAGTCGTCAAAAAAAATATCCCAAAACGCCAGAATAACTATCTGGCTATTTACCTGTCAATCTGTTAAGATGTCCGTATTCTATTAGTTGACACCCGGTAATCTTATGACAAACCTTATGCTCCAATAACAAGGTGATTGACATTGAAGAAGCCCACAAGAAGTTCGCCTTTTTCATTGCGCTCTGCGTTTGATTGCTGTATTGTCGTTGCCTAAATTCCTTCATTACTGATGATGTACCCGCTTGGTGTTAAATTCTGGACAGAGCATAGCAGACTATAGGAATTGACTTTTTTCCACAGCATCCTGATAGGGTGTATAAATCACAATATTATTATTTTCTTGACTTTAGCCTGAAATCTAGTTGTCAGTTTTATGTCGCTCGGTTCCGTCGAAGAAATGTTGATTTTGCGCTCTGTCGGAGTTAATAGTTAACTCGATTGCTTCCAGTAGGTTGACCAGAGTAGAACAGAATAGTAGTACTATATGCCCTCATAATATTATAAAATTAAATTCCTTTTTTGTAAGTTGTAGATATGGTAAGTCTACAAATTTCTTACAAAAACTCTTCTTTTAAAAGTTTAAGTTTTAAAAATTCCTAGTCACCCTTGTAAGCTTCTTAAATTAATATTTCCTAACACATTTGTTTGTTATAAAACCTTCTGCATTCCACTTAAATAATGAGAACTTGTGGTCATTTCATAAAATAAACAAAGAATACAAAAATCCCTTTCTTAATTTTGGGCACAATTAGAAGCAATTAATCCTGACGGTATTTTCTGCACACCAAACCACATCATCTTTGTCCTCAATTGACAAAAACATACCAACACCTTTATCTGGCGTATTCTGCATACAAATGTACCATCTGAAACAAATACCAGCCCATGTTATGTCACATTGTGACCACACCGCGACACGCCATGATGCGAGGCGATAAAAGTAACATTAACTTCCCGTATTTACACACTTGACTCGACTCGAATCACAACAAAAACTTGGCGGATTCTGTTGCAGTGCGATGCTGCAACATGCTTGCCAATCTGTCTGTTGTCTGAAGCCTGTCTGACTGTCCTTGCTATCTGTACGATACCCCCAAATACCACCATCCAAGAAATTATATTCTCCTGTGTCTGGCTGGAAGGACACATATCTAGCCATCGTTATACAGAGTGTTGCATCCATTGTTGCCATGTCCAGACAGACATCGTTATTGTACTTTTATTATGTGTGCCCCATGGCTTAGATTCACCCCGTGTGTAATTAACCCCACGTCGCGATGGACTTGACGGTCTCTCATTGGAAGCGTGTAGCCTGTGTTGTATACTATTACACGCTTGCTGAACTAACTCACCTTTGTCGGCCCCCCGGCCGCGCAATGCAACAGAAATGATTAACGATCGCGCGGTCATAAATCATATTTTCTCGCCGCCCTGAATTGTTCACCGATGATGGCGTACTCCATGTATAGACAGAGTAGACCGCATGTTGTGCCCTTGTTCGAAATGGGTTATGGCACCACTCCAATCCCCTTTACACCATCCCACATGGCAAGCAAATAACAGAAGCACATTCTGCAATATTTTTGACACTTTTAATACCCTCAACAATGGGTTCTATACGCGAAAAGCGATTCACTCAATTCCCCGGGCGTTTAAAACGGACCGGTGAGTGCTGTTGGTGATGTATTAGCAACTTCTCGACTCTTGGTGCTTATACAGACATATACAGATGATGCCACGTAGCCCCGAATGATGCCAAAATAAAGAGCGGAACAAACGCTGCACGCTCCCTTACAGGTGTTAAGTACGATCCCAAATGGAGTTTTCCTTTTTGCGTTTCTATTTATGGGATTTTTGCTCTCTGACGGTATCGTAACCGTTGGGATGAAAAACATTCACAAAGGATTTTGGTTGCGAAAGTTGCTGCTCTTTTTATTGTAATATCCATTATCCTTCGAGTCCTAGATTTAGTGGGAGTGAGGGTACCGGATTATACCGCATTTTACGTATAAAAAATCACAAAACGTTAAAATGGCAAACTACCACAAAGCAATGTTGGGAGTCACCGGCTGTTTGGCTGTTACACTGCAGGGATTAGCGATGGCATCATCCAGCCAGCCGGATGTGAAATGGGTGGAGTGGGGTTATGCTTTCACATAAATGTAATAAACTTTTTTTTTGTACTGCGAATAAACGAAATCAGGTAGACGATGCGACGCGGATAGTTTTTTCTGCGTCTGTGGCAGTGGGGCAAAGAGCGGTGTTCTTAGGAAATTAAAATGAGCAATTATTAGAAATTCTGGCAAAGTGAGGTGTAGTATCATATTCATAATATTATCGGAGAAACGAAAGACGCATTCATCTAGATCTAGATCAAAATCTAAAGATGCACATTAAGTTTCCGACCTGTACAGATCAAACAAAGGACGAATAAGCGAAGAATGCATATTGGATTTAGATTTGAGGAAAAGTTAAAATATTTGCATGCAATTTGTGCTAATAGTCCACATTTTCAAAATGCCGGATAGATTTACACAGAGCACTTGTGATTCCTTTGACTGCCCGAGGATGAAATTATGATACTCTCACATAATGAATGTGAAATTATTTTGTTTGTGCTTGTTGTTGTATTGTTACTATTCCACTGGATAACGAATAATGGATTTTTCAAAAATTACAATACATGATGATGATTCTATATTTATATGATTTCTGTTCACCTGAAGTTTGTTGTTATTTGGATTTCGGCTTTGTTTGGTTGGCTGGTACCCAGCTATGTCCTTTTGTTCGGTTCAGATTAATTTATCATTGTCGCTCTGGGTTGAATGTGCAACCCACCTGGTGACTATAACATCTGTGGGAATGCTATTATTTGTGTAGTTA
Source organism: Nephrocerus scutellatus (assembly GCA_947095585.1). Taxonomy (NCBI): domain Eukaryota; kingdom Metazoa; phylum Arthropoda; class Insecta; order Diptera; family Pipunculidae; genus Nephrocerus; species Nephrocerus scutellatus. The sequence goes on along the minus strand of OX352763.1, from coordinate 21,006,588 downwards.
TTCTGGTTTGAATAAAGTTGCAACGTTCCATATGAATTAACGAGAAGTGGTATGTCGCGAAAATTGTTTGAAAATTGTTGTCTAGCTCTAGCCAAATAATTCAAATGTCATCAAATGGCTCTAATATGACATTTTCCTTTTTTTTAAGGAAGAATCAGTATACACATTGTCAAAAGTCAACAGTCAAATTCCAAACTGTGTGTTTCCTCCTCTCCCGGCCTGCTAATTAAGCGCAATACAAATTGGTTTCTTGCAATTATTGATTTCTGTTGCAATACTAGATCATCAACCTTAGTTTAATGCAATTTACAGATGTCAATTATTAATTTTTCAGTCATCGCCTAATTCAGAAATGTTGCAGACTACTCAAAGAACATTTTCAAATCTAAACTAAAAAGTATAGACAACCTACTCACAAGTATAGCTGATATGTTAAATAGTCCCCCAAGTGACTCCTCGAACCTCTGTCTTAGAAAAGACTTGTTATCTGCCCTTGACTCATATTTGCTGTTAATTACGATAACTTAAAATATTACATTAAGTCTTCTTTAGTATTCCATTTATCAACATTCAATGACTCGTTAAATTCCCTTCGCTCTGATCTTACGGACCCCACATCAATAATCAGTGACCTCTATGGCTGCTATATTATGTCTACACAGCGTGATTCCCGGCTTTTCGAAAATGTCCGCCTTCATGTTGCCTATTTATATGAGAAATGACAAATGTTATGATTTTGATTAAAAAAAAGTGCCTCTCAACATGAGAAATATCTACACCCGTTTTCATTAGAATTTTAATATTTCTTCTTCCATTGTGGCTCATAATGTATCCAAACATCTCTCGTATCTGCAAAAATCCCGCAACAAGCACAACAAATATTTTCGCCCCTAACTCCTGTCCAATTGTTGCATATCTCACAGTAGGTAGTGTCCCGCAGTTCATTTCCCATTACTATCAGAATGTTAGGGGATTTCGCGCACTAAAACCTCGATGATGCACCTTAACTCAAAAACACTTCCTTATGACATTTAAGCCCTTACTAAAACAAACCGCTTTCCTAATTTTTTAAACTGTGAACTCTTCACATCTGACTTTGCAGTTTTTCCCGCTGACGGCCAGAAAAACGTTGGCCTCTCCTGCGGCCGCGGTGTTCTTTTAGCCATACATAATCATCTCGATGTAACCCTCGTTAAAAGCTCAAACGCAGCTTCTTTAGAGTTCGTATATGGTAAAATATCTGTATCCAAACGGAGCGTACACATTCTCTGCTGTAACATTCGCCCTGCTCAACCCGTCCAAGTATACCAACTGTTGTATTTGACGTCGTTGATCCCGGTGACGATCTTATAATTGTTGTCGACTTCAAACTCCGACTTCAAAGTTTTGTTCCAACTGCTTCCTCTTCAGCGACGGAAACTCTCCCTACTGAACGTCTTATTGACTCCAGCCTTTTTTAGATTAGTGGTATCACCAACAACCTTAGTAGACAGACAAACAGACAAACAGACAAACAGACAAACAGACAATCAGACAAACAGACAAACAGACAAACAGACAAACAGACAAACAGACAAACAGACAAACATACAACCATACAACCATACAAACATACAAACATACAAACATACAAACATACAAACATACAAACATACAAACATACAAACAGACAAACATTAAATTAAAAAGAATTAAAAAAGGAAAAAATTAATGATAATCTGATAAACAAATACGTCCAGGGGAAAGGAGCATGGAGATTAAAACAAATGTAAGGAATAATCTTTTATAATGTACACAAAGCTTTACCCTATCTTTTATTTTTCACAGATATTAAAATCAATTCAATTCAACTCGTAAACACATTTCAAAGATTTGTTTAATTTAGAATAAAGTCGAATCAAAAGCACCCGATTCTTCGGCGTTGGTCCAACCGCCTACTAGCCAATAACTCCCATTGATCTATATCGCTAATAGGTCAAAAACCAAACAGAACTACAGTCACATCACATCACAAGACACCAAATTTTTTATTGAAATACCAGTAAAAAAGCATTAGTTCTCTAATCTGAATTGTTATTTATTTTTACTAAATTTTTATAAAAAACTTACCAGCAGGAAAGAAATGTTAAAGTTTCAATTCAAGCTCTTTTTATTACCATCTGATGACACTACACTACAACAAACAGCTGTCGCTCGCTCACACTCTTTGTCCCGCTTCAAATCAATTCAGTTCCTAAATGCAATTTTCTTGATTCACTGCACATTTTTGTAACATGATTCCCTTATCAGTATTTTCATGAACTTCAAAAACCAATTTCCACGCTGTGTCGATTGTGGATAATCAAGAAAAATGAATGCAATTATCTGCTCAGTGTTGGAGATAGATAGAGCGAAAAATCACGATGTCATTATGGAACTTTTCACTACACCCTCATACAGATGCTGTACTGCTGCGATAGCACAAGTTGAGATGTAGCCTATTGCTTGCTCGACAAAATCCAATAACAACACCTTACCACACCCGCCCACCAGCCGAGCTCAATGACAAATAAGGGTAGAACTCATTTGCAAGGCTTGGCGCATTATTGCAAAACACCATCAGTCTCCGCCTCGATTAAATCTTTGATCTCAGTGGAATGTGATGCGCGGCATATTGCCGAAACTGGATATTTTACGACAACCGCTTATGTGCATCCCCTAGCAGTTCACATAGAATATAAATAATATACGAGTATATGAATCAAGAAGCGTATATCGCTTGTCATCGGCGACGACGTCTATTTTATTCGATAAGGACACGCGTCACTTGTGCATCAAATTGAATTCCTATTCAGCGATTTAATCGAATTTACTCCACATGATCCTCATGAATGATTGCGAATGCGTATAGAGGAGTGTTGTTATTGACTGAATCATTCAAACGTATTGAATTGTGATTTGCGCTTTCATTGTGAGGGGCGGAGAGGGAACCGTGCTGCATGTAATAACACGCGGTATTGTGCAAGAAACAGGAGCCAATACGAAAAGACTTTGATTACTTTACAACAGCGTTCATTGATTCATTCAAATGTAACTTAACACCCAATTAGTTCATGGCCAGAAGAGTTTTGAAATGGCGAGCCAGATTTTCATTAACAATCAATGCAGCACTCAATGACTGCAATAATTCGAACTGTATTCCTTAATGGATTTTGACGATGACCGAACATTGTAAAGCAGTGTCTTTTTTTATGCGCTCAGATGTCCAAATTTATTGCCTTACTGCTAGCATACCCAATGAACTCCACCAAGTATATTAAGAGCCCATAAAAGGATAATGTCAGCGCCTGACACATTAAGAGCCCGACTATGACTATGCAGGGATCTCGGCTATATGAGACTTAAGCTAGATGATAGGTGGATGCACAAAAACAACGACAACGATATGGAGCAAGCAAAAGATTGAAACAGCCATTAAGACAAGTGAAGAATATCCTTCGACGTTTGCAGGCGGTCGCATGTTTCCAACAACCAAACGACCAAAAACGACCAACACGACACAATGACCATCGCTCACATATTATTTGTGATTTATCACAATGAGTCGGGCGGGAACGGGGTGCTACACGAAGAAGTAAATCCCCGCATGTACTGATCCTTATGTGTACCTACGATCGATGATGACAATTTTATGGAGGTTTTATCCCGAAACTGGCATTTCATTTGATAATGAGACTGTGGCGTCTGGCAGCACATAAAGTCTCTTGCTAGACACGGTCCATTAGTTGGCTAGCGTTATGTTGTCCTAGTCAGGAGCGGTAAACCTCTTGTCATTACTGTGTCTGATATCATAATTGCCTTTTTATTGGTTTCTATCTTCTTCGTTTTCCCTTAAATGTCCGTATAGAAGTGGTTTATAAGTGCGTTTTGTGCACTTTGTTCATGTCATACCGAGCAAAGACGAACTCACAACATAGCTCATTCGTGATAACAGTGGAATTTTTTAGCAATCTCGTATAAGCATAAAAGCATTGTCTATGGAAAACATCTTCACGATTCGGCCAGAGATGAATGTATGAAAGGAGGGCATTTTTTGCATCCTATGCTTCCAACCATCTCGACCCTCCCAAGGCGAAGAAAATCTAAAAGTGCCTACTATAGGCGCGACACAATTATTTATCATAACGACCTAAGAGACGTAACGTCGTGTCTGATGGAAAAATTGATTTATCAGTTGAGAGACTCTCACTGCGATTAACCTGAAGAACCTATCCCATGCACTTCAGCAAACAGAGAGCTGATGCGCGACATGCCGCAGGCGGACAGATATTCTGATTTTGTGCCATACAAAGCGATGGAACACATATCGATGGAAATTAAGTGCATTGCGAATCAATGGAGCAATGCGAAGAACAATAATCCATTAGTGTAACAGGCGGTCATGGCGACATAGGAAATAAAACCAAAGAACACCATACAATTTGTATGAACAGCGAGCCTTATGCATTATGTGTGAGGTTCCTGATGACATCTTCAGATATATTCGTACATACATACAGACACATACATTAGGTAGGCATTGCGAATAATTCAAAATGATCTTCTTTGTGGTTTCAGAGCACATAAGTCATAGCAGAGTAAGATTTATTACCATTACTTGCAAATGCCTTCAATGTCTTCAGAGGTGCATTGTTCCGATTGGTCATCATAATATACTTCAGAGGTTTCACTATAGTGCACATTTGGTTTTGCATTTGGAATTGCATGTAATGTTAAATAAGGAGTTAAATTTCAGTTTTTGCTTCAATTTGGGATGGTTGCCAAAATAGGGGGAATAACACAGAATGCATCAGAATTTCAGGTGGCCATAACCACCTATGACTGGTGGAAATGCGATAAAACCTCCACGTATATTTTTAAAAACAAATGGAAGGAACCTACAATTGAAGGCCAAATCCGAGAGAAGAATTGAGAAGCTTTCCGTGACAAGTTATTACTCTCGGAGAACGTTTGTCACCCATTCGCAAGAGGCGGGACGCCGTAAAAATTACTTTTGGTGTTACTGGGATTCCAACCACGAACCCCTGCTCAGTACCCATAAGAGAGGAGATATCACAATATGCAGAAATTATCGTGGTATACGTTGTTGAGTACCGAGTATAGGATTTTCTCCTCTATCTTTCATTGGGATGACTCATCGTCTTCCGAGCAAAACCTACTTTCTGTCTCTGAGCCCACACCAATTTGGTTAAGGTGATACCGCAAGTCACAGTGACCTGTTAGAAAACTCACCAACTTTCTAATGCAATCCCTATTAATATTAGGGACTTCCTTGTAGGAAAAGAGCCTGATTAATTATTTGGATTTCCTCAGTACCGGGACGTTTTCCAAGTGGGCTTAATGAAGTTTTTGTTCGCAACAACTTAGTCACTCTAGTCACTTATTAGTAATGTGGCAGCAGCCACAATGTCGGGGATTTTGCAAAACATGTCTCCTTCAGTAATTGAGTCAATAATTTTTAGGTGACCCACATAGTAACCTGGTTTGTATCCGTATTCTAGTTGTAGCTTAATAGCGCCTCTAGCAGCCGTCTTCCTAATGAATTTTTGGTGAGGAGTGAAAGCCCTACAACAGCTTCTAGTGCTGACGTAGGCCAGGTGCGTATGGCACCCGTTATACCTAGATAGGTAATTCTTTGTAGCTTCTGAAAGAACTAGAGCCGCCTACGTAATAATAGGTCTCACCATCATTGTATACAGCCAATTTATCATTTTAGGATTTAGATCCTAAGTTCTGCCGTAGAGGCGTCTACTGGCCTACAAGGCCCTAGTGTCACGTTCGATGGCGGACTTGATATGAGAATTCCAGTTAAGCCGTTTATCAAGGAGGACACCGTGATATTTAACCTCACTGGAATAATATAACGTGTTAATTTTGATGATGATAGGTTCCAAATAGACCAGTCTTCTTTTCGTGAAGGTACTAGAACGGTTTTGCAAAGATTGTTTGATAGTTCTCCTCTGGTGCACCATTCTAAAATGTGTAGTAAAGCCACTTGCATGACACTAGAAATAGTCATGTCACATGTGAAATGACTAGTGACCATAGAAGGTCAAAAATCACTCCTCCTTGCGAACATCCCTTAACTGCAGTCACAGAAGCAGATACTCCTCCCGAGAAGGAAATAATATCTCGACTTTCAAGCATGGCCCTTATCCAATTATTAGTCGAGTCTTCGACACCTCTGCTGCTGATTGCCCTTTCAAAAGAGTCCTAGTCAATGTTATCAAAAGCGCCCTCAATGTCGAGTTAGGCACACAGTGCCACTTCCTTGGAGCGAAAATTCCCTTCTATCGTCATTACAAGATAGTGAAGAGCACCCTCTGTGCTTGTGCCTTTTCTGTACGCGAACTGACTTGAGTGCAGAGGGGTAGAAATTCTAACCGGCCTGTAATATGAACATCATGGTTTTGAGGATAAATGATGTTAGACTTTAGGCCTGTATGATGTAGGAAGCTCACTATGCCTATTGCCTGGTATGCATATAGTCCAATAGATTTAAACTTCTGAGACATGAGCTACACTGATTAGAAGGAAGCGAGAGCGTCGGTTTTGTCGAATCTACGTGTTCCCACTTCCCTGCCATACTTAAGAAAAATCCTTCGCTTCGTGTTATGAAAACATTTCTTTGTGTAAAAGTTTGTTTGACTAGGAATCACAGACATACTCCTCCAATTTAATATATAGATATATATGTATATTTTCATTTATTTGCATAAACTTTTGATCTTATTCACTTGAAAGGTATAATAAAATGCCCAGACTTTGGAAAGAATGAACTCAATCACCATCGATCACAATTCAAAGTATCCTTTCTTCATGTAGACATCACAGCGCGTACAAATGAAGAAATACAACAACAAAAAACCAACCCAACAAATACTCTGCATGTAATTCATTTAAGCTCTAAGCACTTTGGTAAATATTTGTGCAAAACTTAATGTTTAATTTCATTTAATCAAACACAGTTTAAATACTAATTTCCAGTCAACTTGTTTTAGACGGGCAAACACCTCGGCCAGGACAAACATTGGCCCAACTTTTTGTGGTCTTTCATATGCGTTTGGATGGCATACGTGTCCACTCGCTCGTATATTGTGTCGTAAGGGCCGGGCAATACTGGGTGTTATTAATCGGCTTTGCTTCTACGTATGCAATCTAATGGTGATATATGACGAGGTGATTTCATGGTAATTCCTGTGTGTTGTGGGTGTAAATAATGTGTAACTAACTACTACATTTACCTACCGATTGTCGTCATAGGCATAATAAATAATTTAAAATGTGTACTTAAGTGCTATGCTCGTATCTACAATCTACCTGACGATGGCCACCCAGACAGAGTTTGAAATTTTGGTTTGAGTTTGAATTTGAATTGGTTTCGGTTGAATTCTGCACGCGCACGCACAATGCACTTACCCCACCACACCGCCATGCTGCCAGACAGATTGAACCACCAAAATAATTGCATACGGATGCGATAGGTGCGCCGGTTTGGGTTGCCATTTGCTGACCATGCAACGGATGCCGCCACTTCAAATAGGGTATGAGAATGAATTAATACAACGATATGAACATTATAAAACCACATTAGGATGGATGGACAGACGCACCGAATGGAATGGCACATACTGATGCAATTTATATTGCAGGTTCCGCCACATGCATATCGGTGCATCATGATGTGAGTGAACGCACAGCAGGATCTTCGCACTCAGCAAACAATCAAATCGAACGAATTGACGAGAGGCGTCGTCTCCCGCCAGTCCGATTGTTTTGGCCATAATTGAATATTCCGGAGGACACTGATGCGGTAGGGCGAGGAACGACATACTATAACACCGGGCAAACATTTAATCGTTCAGTTTAAATAATTTACTATTTGATTGTGCATCGTCAGCGGTGTGGTGGAAAAGTGGGGGAAAACGGAGGCAGAAGGGTTGGGAAATCAATAATAATTGCTGTGTGCTCAGTGGTTGTATTTATTATGAGACTCCTTTAGCATTAGGCTAACTGATGCCCTGTGGGAGGTATTAGTATCTACTCGTGTTCAGACAATTTTATTTATTTGCTCCGAATTCTTCGGTTGACTGGTAATTTAATGAATTTAATGAGCAATGCGGGTGTTGCGTATTTGCACGAATGTTAAAATTTTTACACGAAAGACAACCGCTGTGCAATGACCGCAGACTGTCTAAGCCACAAACGTTGCCAATAAGCATTTAGAAATGCCACAAACAATTTCGGATAGTTTGCCGAATGACTTTAATAAATTTGCAACAGAGCATTGATAACATTTTTGATGTTCCATAGAAAGAGTTTGTCAATTTCTAAAGTGTCCTAATTGAACAAGCTTACTTCACCCCTAGCTTAAAGGATCCGTCACACAGAACGCGGGCCAGCGGCGACGGCAGTACAGTACAGCAACCGCGGATGGCCGAATCATTTGTCCGCGCCGCTGGCCCGCGTTCTGTTTGACGAAGCCTTAAATGAGTCGACTTTTTTTGGTGAGCACTGCTGGTTACATTGGATTAGCTTCTTGGGTCCGTTCTCCTTTACATTGCCTTAACCGTTTCTTTGTATAATCCAATGTAATTTTGAGTATTTATCAACTTTTTAAGTTTGTAGAAGGTTTTGATCGTTGGAAGTGTGTTATTTATCATCATATTTGGCTCTACAACCGGGGTTCGGCTCTGACCTCCCGCAAAAAGTCTCTCCACCAGTCTCGATTTCGAGCCGATGTCATCCAAATTAGCATCCCTAAACTGTAGGCGTACTGGTCTACGCCATACTTCCATCGTAGGCTTGGTCGGCCTCGCTGTCGTGTTCCATTATCCCTACCGCAAAGGTAGGTGCTAGGTGTCCTGCCCACCGGAGCCTACCGAGCTTACACGTATTTATTACTCACGATGTCGACATCGCGGTAACGGTCGTAGATCTCATCCTTATAGAGTGTCCGGAATCGTCCGTCCTCACATAAGGGGCCAACAATTCTCAGTAAGACACTTCTCTCGAACGCGGCTAAGAAGTCAGAATGCTTTTTGCTAAGCACCCAAATCTCGGATCCATATGTAAGTACTGGTATGACCATTGTCTTATATACCAGCAGCGTGGATGTTGTGGCTATGTTCCTGGATTTCAATAGTCTTAACAGACTATAGTAGGCTTTGTTGGCTTTAAGCAACCGTGCGCGTATTTCTGGTCCCATGCTGTTATCGGCTGCTATAGTTGACCCGAGATAGCTAAAGGATTGGAGTACTTCAAATTCGCGCTCCATTTTTTTAAAATGAGATACCAATGTTGGATCTTCTACTTGAAGACGTGGCCACCATGTACTTTGTTTTGCTCTCATTTATGTGCAGTTCCAGATTTGGTGCCGCCCGCTCGATATGGATGAAAGCTTCCCGTATAGTCCTTTGGGTTCTAACAACGATGTCAATGTTGTCTGCGTAAGCCAGTTTCTGAATGGACTTATAGAGAATTGTTCCTCTCGCCGCTACCTCAGGACGTGTTAGTGATCCGGATAGTTTTACTTGGCTTATTTTAACAATGGTCATGGTCAACCTACATAGTCGTCAGTTTATTGGGATGCCAAATTCACTCATGGCTCTTTATAAAGCCAGGCTACTCTGGCTATGCTAACATAGGCGGCATTAAAATCTATAAAAAGATGGTGTAGTGAGTTTTGAGACTCTAGACATTTTTCCATCACCTGACTAAGGGTGTAAATCTGATCAGTTGTTGATTTGCCTGGGATGAAGCCACACTGGTATGTACCAATGATGACGTTAGGCTATCTATTCTTGAAGGATAGAGGAGAAAGAACGCGGTACTCAACAACGTTATATCACGATAATTGCTGCATGTTGTGATATCTCTTTCTTATGTATAGGGCACAGGATGCCTCTTCGCCAGACTTCTGGCATGGCTTCTTCCTCTCATACTTAGACTATTAGTTCTTGAATTGCTCGGTGTATTGCGGGACCTCTTGTTTTAATAAGCTCCGGTCGTTAAAAAGACCTCAAAAAAGTCAAAAAAAAATGTTCAACCCATCACACGGTTGAGTTCAAATGTATTTTCGTATAAAAGCAAAATCAGGTTGAAAGTAGTTGGCTGGCCAAAGTGGGTCGCACAAAAGGACTCACGATATCTAGCAAACATAGATAACAAATAATTGTAGCATCTGGTTGGGTACTTCATACCAACGGGCTGTAAATGCTTATGTAGACAAATCCTGGAATAAATTGTTATTAGGCTCTCTGTGGCTAGCGTCACAACAAGATGATCCATGCAAATAGTGAGTAAGTTGACGAGAGTCATCCAGCTGATAAGTGATGGTGATGGCGGCTTTAATTCACATCGCTTTTTGTTTTCCGAAAAACTATTCTGGCACAACAATGCTGGCAAATTCTGTGGTACGCCAGACCACAGCAGACGAACAGGAACTAATCAAACCGTACGAGATTAAAACCAGGCATCAGCAATTTTGGTTTGGTTTTGGATGATCTCAGCGGCAGTGGCAACGGCAGCAGTGAAACAGCGCGGTTCGGTATTCAATTGAAGTGCGGATTGTGGGAACATTGCATTTGCACAAATCGATCAATTCAAAATGGCTGTCATGCCCCATCAACCCTGCTGCACCACCAGATAAGCTCTTCCGTTTGCGGCGGTGTATTTTATGCATAAAATTGCTGGAATTTATTGCATTGCAGTAGTTCAGTTGTGCAGTAGTACGGCGGACATTTGTCATTTTGTGATTTGTTGAATGAATATGTTGCCGCTTAGATTGATTGGCAAATTGGTACCAACAGGGATGTTTACTCGTAAACTACAGCGTGGGCAGAAAGATATCACCACATTTTTTATTTATTTATAAACTTATTGCAAAGGGAGAACTCCATGGATAACGTACACCACGGCCAAGCCGTTCTTTAATATTAAAAAATCAAAGGAATTTTATTTACAATAAATCACATTCCTCGCGTTTGTAGCCAGTTTCAATTTATTTTCTTAGAATTATCCACTTATTCTCCCTGAAAAGCAATACGAAAGACGATCATGAAACTAAAACGATGAAAGTCAAAATGTTCCAATCAATGGATCATAGGTCAAAGAAAATCTACAAAAAACCTTGATTAAGAGAATATTACAAATAATGACGTAATGGGGCCTTCAAAATTTTTGAAACTTCAACTGAACAATTTGGTCCTCCAGGAACTGGTTGAAAGCCAACAACTTGACAGTTAATTGAATAAACAAACGAAAAAGTTACACAGAACTATCGACCCGATAGGCTTATCAAATTTCAGCTTCCAAAAACTAAAAAACTCAAAAATGTTGCAAATGTTCCCCAAAATCAATGTGTTTCTTGTCGCTAAACATTACACCAAGGATGAGCGGAAGAGCTTTTAAATGAGGAGGTTTTAAATGAAGTTTGCCAGAAAAGAGAAAATAGCTTTTCTATTCTTTGACGGTTCGTTGTGGTTTTTCTTAGTTCGGCCAAGTCCTCTGCAGCAACTAAAAATTCAGGTTTTTGATAAAGATTTCCCAATTCGGTTTTTTGGAATTCTCTATTTTTTGTCTCTGGAAGCTATGAATAAAGACCTGACAGTCGCACTAAAAGATAATCATCTGACAACAATTCGATTGGTCCTACGGTGGAAACAGGTCATTTCCACAATGTGTCAAGCTCGACTTAAATTTCTTATCTGGTGTTTGCGATTTGATGATAAATCTATGAGTCCAAATATTATTACTGACAAATTAGCAGCAATAAGAAATTTGTGGAAAATGTTTATTCAGAAATGTCACGAAAACTATACTCCTGGCCTCTATATGACAATAGACGGACAACTTTTAGCATTTAGTGGCAGATCATCTTTCCGCATGTACATCCCAAATAAGCCGGCTAAATATGGCTTGAAAATTATTATGTTATGTGATTGTGGAACTAACTAAAAATATATGGTGGATGCAATACCATACTTGAGGAAAGGTGCATATACTTCGCCGTTGCTCACTGTATGAGTGCATGTACTTCTGAGCAGGAGGTTCGTGGTTCGAATCCCAGTAACACCAAAAGTATTTTTCACGGTGTCCCACCTCTCGCGAATGGGTGACAAACGCCTTGGACCGCAATGGTCTGTCGCGCCGAATATTATTATTATTATAATGCAATATTCCACATAACTCAAATTACTGCGATAGCGAATAAAGGTTTTTATACCTCGTCCTTTTTTTTATTTAAATAAAATTTGGATTATATTTAAAAATGCACCTTTTTTAGATTAAAATTTTAGAATCAAACTTTTATCGATTTACTTACCAATTCTCGCTGAAGAATAAAGGACTACATATTATAATTGTCATAGTGGATTTAAAAATAAATTCCCTTCATGAGGTGAATATCCTTTTAATTAAAATCAACATAAGCAGAAATAATGCAATTAATAACATTAATCGTCATGTTACGCCACCCTGAAGAGCGTAATAATTTTCGCATTAAATCGTTTAGCGTACAGAGTCAGAGGGCTGTCCGTCTGCGTATAGACACAACAGTCGCCATCCCTATAATTTACTTAGGGGACTGTGCATGTCTCTTGGCAGCCAACAAAGTTATAAATTTCAAAAAATATTAAATTATTAATAAATTCCGCTTGCAAATTAGACTGCATCTCGAATTCAATTCAAAAATACTCCGTAGGAACGAACGTCTTTATTCATAGCTTCCAGAGACAACGTACCACATGTTTCTATTCTCGTGCGCCGTGAAACGCATCTTGGTGCGTGCAAATTGAATTGTATGCAAACGCTTGCAATCGAATTAAAGTGCAAAATGAAATAAGCTCGCCATTAAAATTCCACCAACCATTAACAGATATGCAGAGAGACTGGGAAGCATGCAGCAACTGCAATATAACAAGCAACATTTAGGAATTGTTTGGCAACGACACAACAAACGCACGATCAAAAATTATTTTGATCTATTTTTGGTTGGAACAGTCCTTCCTCCTGACGCGTCTGTCTGTATATTAATAATAATTATTACATTCGCTACGGTGTGCTCCTTGAGGAGAGTGTTATCTTCAGATTCATATCGAATCAAATTAAAGAGGACAAGAGGATTGTTAGATTAGCAAGAAGATGTCTCGACGATGGGCTTCCTATGCGAGAACTCTTGGCAGTTTGACAAAAAACGGGGAATTTTCATTAATGAATGAAAGTGACAGGTTGTTCGGCCGGGAGATAAATGAACTCGACTTTCGCCCTTCGGAGCTGTTTGCTGTGCAGATAATTCAGAACTCCAGCGCGTCCATAATCAAAACTGTAACAAATGTAAAGCAGACAACATTTTTACTGGATTATGTGCTCGGCATTAGTAGCTAGGATTTATTACCGATGCACAAATTTGCATAGCCAGGGATTATTAAGATAATTGCCTTTTGCAGTTAAAATTAAACCTTAATGGAGTTGGAACTGTTAAGGCGGGTGCAGTACAGCAAGCCTATGATGACGAGATGACTTTCCTATCGCTCGGATTAAATTTCCATTGCTCACTCACTCAGCAGTGTAGCTCATGCATCTAATAAAGAAAATAAAATTGAACCTAAAAAAATTTAACTACGAGGACACCTGCAAAAATTAATTTTTTCAGGACTACAGCTTACTGGGAATTTGTTTTTGACCTGTACGAAAAGATTATGAGACCGGTATGAGAGCGCTTATATTTGAATACGAAGCTTTTTGTTCCGTAAATAAGTGCACCATGCAATAAATTAAAGTTGGGAATTTGTATTATAAAGCATGGCCAGAATAGCATCTACAGCGGCTAAACGATTTAAGAATTGTCTCATGGAACGTACGCTCACTGTATAAAGCTCAATCTGCACAGCAGCTAGCCGATACCCTGTCCAAATATAGTGCTGGCATGTCAGCAATCCAGGAGATGCGGTCGACGGGGAATGGTGTTTAACAAAGTCAGAACATGACATAAATTACTGCTGTCATAAGAGACATAATGTGCTCCGGATGGGGTTCTAGTCAGCAAAAGAATGTAAACCACCATTATTGGCCTTAACGCAGTAAATGAACGGCTATGCACCCTTGGCATACGGCGTAAATTTAAAAACATAAGCCTTATAAACATTCACGCACCTAAAACGGATTCCTCAGATGATGAATATAAGAATTCTTTAAATCAGTCGAACGGTAGCTCCATGCCTGCCCTCAGTATGATGCAAAAATCATTTTGGGGGATATGAATGCAAAAATAGTGAGGGAAGCAAGCAATAATTTGGTCATTTCGAGTACAAGGTTTGCACGTAAGAATATCCACAAAGCCACCTGGGTATCTCCTGATGGAGCCACTCGCAACCAGATAGACCACGTGTTGATAGACCGTCGCCACAACCCGAACCTGATGACGGTACGAACGCACCGAGGTGCCACCATCGACTCGGACCACTATTTTGTTGCTATGATGCTCCGAGCGTGGATTGCATCATCACGAAAGACTGCATTCGCGAATAAGATTCGTGTCAACACATCTGCCCTTCGCATCGGAAAGACCAGAAACTTTTATGGCCAAGCCATGGGACGCGCCCTTAATACAGGGGAAGTACGTCATCGGGCTGAGATTTCTGACGCAGAAGAGAAATGGACACGCCTTAAGAATAATGTCATTAATACTGCTGGTTTCATCTTAGGCAGTAGTGATAGAGATCGGAAGGACTGGTTCGATGACGATGAATCTTGCGAACCGAGCAATGCAACAATCTCAACGTGGGCACGCGAATATGAATAGAAGATATGGAAAATCAATTCACAGGCGAAAGAAAGCAGCCTGGAAGAAGAATCTCGTCCGGGAAGTAGAACAGTACAGAGAGTGAGGACCGCAATAGGCGCAAAAGTTCTACTAAAAAGTCCGCGGTATGAGACAATGTACACCGTGTTGCACATACTGTAAAGACAAAGAGGGTAATCTGATCGCAAACCTGGAAGGCATCTTAGAGCGATGGGAAGAGCAGAGTTTCTAAATGGCCAGCTAACTGATTTGATCAACGACCACAATATACTGCCACCACCATGCATAGCTCGTAACCATCCTAATAAAGCATAGTTTGAAGATGAAGATCATCCAGCAATTATTACTGAATATACTTCCATTCTGTGGATGCCGTTGCTCAGTGGAAGTGTAAAAAAAATATGTATATTTTCGAACAGGCCAGGAAAGGCCTAAGACCGCAATGGTCTGTCGCGCCGAATATATTGCCAGTTCACGGTATATGTCAATTAACCAGACTTTCGACGATCTATCGGAGAAAAATCTGTCGGGATTAGATGGTATTCCAGCGGAACTCATAAAATCATGAGGTCCGCACTATACCGAGCAATTCATGAAATAATAGTGCAAGTATGGGAAGAAGAAGAGACATCCTGTGGCCCATATATAAGTAAAGGAGAAATCAAAACATGCAGCAATAATCGTGGTATAACTTTGTTGAGTACCGCGTATAAGATTTTCCCATCTATCCTACAAGACAGGATAGCCCCATAGGCTAAAGTCATAATTGATCCATACCAGTGTGGCTTAATCCCAGGCAAATCAACAACTGATTAGATTTACACTTTTAGGCAAGTGCTGGAAAAATGTCTTTAAGGACCCCTATGATACCATGGCCAGAGTAGAACTTTATAAAGTTATGAGAGAATTCGGCATCCCAAATAAACTGACACAACTAGGTTGACCATGACCAATGTTATAAGCCATGCAAATATATTTGGATCATTATCAAACCCATCTATCCGACATGGGGATGGGCTCTTTAATCTAGCATTGGAGAAAGTGATCGGAGACTCAGACGTAACGGCGAGAAGAAAAATCCTCTATAAGTCCATTCAGATACTGGCTTACGCAGACGATGTCAACATCGTTGGTATAGTAACCAAAGAGCTGCATAGGAAGCTTTCATCCAGATCGAGCGGGTGGTACGAAATCTGGGGTTGCACATACATGAGAGTAAAACAAAGTACATGGTGGCCAGAATTGATTGCTGAATTAAATATAATAGGGGAGCGCGAATTCGATGTCGTGAAATCGGGTCAACTGTAGCAGCCGATAACAGTATCGAATCAAAATCTGATGCTTAAATTGAACACAATTTAGAGCAATTTTTGTAAGGTAACTGTTAGTAATACCTACTAGCAAACAGAAAAAAAAACCATAAGTATTTAAGAGTTCATTCCTATTACAGTAACTATAACCTTTTATTAGCCTGCTACATAGCAAATTATTGCACTTTTTTGTTTAAATTTTTCGTTTGTTTCTATTACGCCCAATAATTCCGTTAACAAGCGCCACTATGCGTATTGGGGTGTACGCAATTACCCATTCCAACTGGAGTACATTCGCACTCACAAGTAACTGGCACAATAAAGAAACAAAAATTCATAAAACAAAAGCAAAACGAAGTAGGCGAAGAAATAAAAGAAAATGTACGCATTATATTGGAAGTGTTAGCACACACACGTACAGACGCACACACCATCAAAACGCATACTAATCATAAAGCTACATGCCACATAGTAGTGTATAACAATGTGTGTTCCCATTTTCCGCGATTACTTCCGTTACGACGGCTGGGACGACGAACGCGTTTTATTTTCATTTATTATCCTTACCGAGCACTCACTCCCTCCCTACCACCACGAATGCACAACAAACCTTCGAGTGTATGTGTGCATACGTGCGTACTTTTTTTTCCTCACAAAGTTAGCCCTAAGGATATCCAGTAAAGCTGCAACGCACACCAATATGGGGGCCTTATAATATACGAGGTGCGTAAAGGATTCTTGCGATGTTATCGCTTGACTAGTATAGTTCTTCCGGTAAGGGTTGGTGGAACGAGATAGGAAGCATAAATGTTCGCTTCACGCTCAAGAAGAAAACTTCTCGCTTGTTCAGATGTATACTAACAGCTTAACTTGGACGACTTCTGAGTGAATTGCCTCTATTCTTATATATAGGCAGGCGCCGCAATCTGCTCAGAACGAAGAATAACAAATAAAGCGCAATAAAAAACGAAGAATAGGAGCAATATGTGTTTACGGAACACTTAAATTTGCATTCATTCTTTCCTCTTAGTTTCCATTTCCAATTCCAATCCGTAATTTCTGAATCAATTAATGCAACGACTGATTCCATCCATATGCAAGCAAAATAGAAAGGTTCGACTTGAACTGCTCAGCTCTTATCACACGTATCTTTTGTGGTTTTACACAATTGTGTGCTACGTGCTGCATATGGCTGTTGTGTGTCTGGTCTGTGTGCGTACGCCAGAAGGAGTTGAGTTATCGAGTGAGCGTAATGGAAGCGTTTGTGGTTTCGAGAAATCGGGTCAGTCGTGTGTGTAATATAGGTACGCGTGGAGGGAATGTGCTCCTTACGAGGAGACGAGGACAGTCGTAATAATTAAAGGCCTTCCTGTCGACGCTGGCCGATCAATCTTAAGCTAATTTAAATGGAGAAATGGTAAACCAAACTGGTCTTTAATCGTTTAACTCAGTTGCAGATAATACGATGGCAATGGAGAATACTGAATGATTAATAGTTTACGTGCAGTAATTAGTTTAAAGTTGTAATTGGTCAAAATTGGATTATAAGCGATTGTTCGAAGTTTGTCTTAGCCTTAGTTTACTCTAATTTTTTTTTATATATTTTGTTCTCTTTAAATATTTAAGTATTATTTATGCCTCGTATGTCTGAAACGAGGTAGAAGGAAGTAGAATTAGGAAAAAGCACCTGCTTTGTAATATGATATCAATACGATTCGCACAAGTCAATAACTTACACAGAAGGCATTTATAATATGGATTAATATTTATTTTTGAATTTCTGAAGAGAAACTTCATAAGGCATGTTGTTATATAAAAACTTCGCTTATCTAAATTGTTAAATAACAACTCATACACCATATATCTATAAATAAAATGCACAAGAAGATCAACACACAGTGTATTGTGAGTGCACCACTATGGGAACTCACTCATAAATGTCATAAATGTAAATAAATGGAGTGCGCTACATTCAAATTGTAAAAAAGGTCAAGTAGATTTATACGTATTTTCTTCAACAAATATATACCTTTCTGTTAGATAATAAGAAATTATAACTAAAAAATGGATTCTTTTCAATAAAGAATTCAGGTTCGATTAAACTCTCAACTTGTTCGATTCTCATTTAACTGCATTTCTTTGTTCTTTCTTTCCTTTACTCCGCGGAGGAGGATAGAGATTCTACAAACGCCCGCCAACGAACTCGATTTAACGCCTGAGGTTTTAAGAGACGCCACTCGGTCCCCTGGGATCTTGCTTCCTCATCTATTTACCTCTGGCGATAGCCGCAGTAAGTAATATCGATGATCAGTTGCGTTCCCTGCAAGGTCCGAAGTATTACACTAAGTTTTGGTTCACTCCTTCGGTTAAATTCATAAACATAAACTTTATGCACTTACATTTAGGACATAGTGTCTATATTTCACCGACAATAGTAGTAGTAGTAGTATAGAACAAAAAATCCGATGGGCAATAAGAGGCTTCAAGCCCTATAAATCGCCTGGTGTGAATGAAGTAATCCCAGCAGTCATGCAGGCTGGATTAGATAATCTCCTTCCACACTTAAGAATATTTAGAAGTAGTCTAGCACTTAGGTACATAAGCGACAAGCTGGAGAAGGGACTTTCATACCGAAAGTGGGGAAAAAAGATCCCACCCATCCCAAGTCCTACATACCAATTAGCCTAACTTCGTTCGTCCTACAGACTATCGAAAAAAGGTTATCGACAATTTTATAAGGTAGGAAGTACTAGTAAGGGAACCACTACACTCCAGTCAACATGCGCGTACAGAGCGGGCAGATCTACGGAGACCACACTGTGGGAGCTGACAGAATGTATAGAGGGGTCACTTGCCAGCGCTATGCGCTTTCTTAGATATCGAAGAAGCATTTGACAACGCATCTCATGAGGCGATTAGAATTTCTCTGGAGAGAAAGAAGGTAAAAATCACAATCACTAAGGGTATGTGCGAGAACAGCGAAAACCATAGTCGGTGATGAAACCATTATGGTGAGCATAACAAAAGGATGTCCAAAAGTAGTGGTACTGTCCCCCCTTTTGTGGAGCATCCTCGAAGATGAACTAGTTCTGCGACTAGCTGCGGCAGGAACTAATGTCCAAGGCTACGCGGACGATATAGTCATCCTGGCAAAGTGGTAGTTCGAAGAAGTGCTCTGTAGCTTAATCCAAAACGAATTAACCCTTTATGGTATGTTTAACATACGAATTTCTTTGAGTTCCACATGAGAAGTGGATGGACGTTCCTCAAACTTATATGAGTACTGAGAGTGCTGACGTCAGCGAAAGAGTGAATTGGATTAGAAGTAATGGACAAGAGATTATTAATAAAAATGATAAAGAGCGTCGGAGACAAAACAGAGCCCTGAGGAACACCAGCATTTATCTGATGTATTTTAGACATAAAACCGTCTAAAGCAACTTGAATTGAGCGGTCAAAAGGATAGCTTCTAATCCACTGATGCAGTTTTTCATCGACTCCATAAACACGCATTTCGGACAAAAGAGCTTGATGCCAAACTCTGTCAAATGCTTTGATAATATCGAGTGCAACAGATTTGCTTTCGCCAAATTGATGCAAAGACCGGTTCCACTGTTCGGTGAAATATACCATCAAATCACCAGTGGAACGGTGGATCTCGTTGGTTTCAAAATATTTCGTGAACTGAAAATTGATAAGCGTTTTCATGGAAAGAATGAATGTAAAGGCTAAAGGTCGGTACACAGAAGGAGACGACGGCTTACCTTTTTTTGGTATGGGCTGGGCAAAGGCTATTTTCCAACTTCTTGGGAGGAGTCCAGAGGAATAGGACAGATGGAAAAGCTTCTGGTACCACCACAATATGGCTTTGAAGCACTGTTTCTAAAGCACATTGAAGGCAATGTGTCTCAATCATCATTAGGTTGATATTTGGAGCCTTCCAGCTAGAAGGCATTAAAAGCTGCTTGGTAATATCTTTCAGCAACTTTATTTGATCTTTTGAACTGTACCGTGAGTAACATTTTCAGTAGATTATGTTGGATGGCTGTAATGTCAGTTGACTTGTAGAAGAATACTAAAGTCCAACGTAATGTTAGTAATTTTCCATTGTTCTTTTCAAAAATGTTATCCAAAACTTCGATTTTTTCATTTGTATTTAAAGTTTATCTTCTATCCTTAGGAGTATTCCTATCTTAAGCTTAGATGATCAGAAGAGCAGATGATATTTTACCATGGCCGAACAGACTTAATAAATCGCTGCTTCGACAAAATGGGAACAGTTTCATCTTCACTGGCATAATAAATATTGCAACAATATTGTTATGACATCAACAAAGCTGTGCAACTTCGAACATATTGTCTCATTGGTTTCCAATGCCCACAAATCAAAAATGTGACAACTTCTCGTTCCGAAAGGTTCGAACAAAATGGCCACGACCACGACTACGACAAAGATTCATAATCGAACAAAAATAACAATAACAGATTGTCATGATTGCCGCACGAGTAGTGATATGGTGGAACGTTGTTTGATGTCATGGGGCCAGATCCATTTGGTGTCCAAACAAAGAGTCTGCCGTTCACTCGGGTCATCTTAAACTGAAACGTCATTGTCATCCGCATAAGGAAAAGGCGTGCGTCCGGTCGACAGGCGCATTTTGACCACGACAGATCCACCACTGAACAGCCGAAACCAAAATGAAACATGGATTTCGTTTTGGCATCAAGTAGGACTTTTCGCAACTGTCTCAATTGCTGCGGTCGGATAAATGCTATTCGCTATTCGGTTGGTCTTTATGACCCCTGGATGGGTTAATGTTTAGATAGCCGCACCAGTACTTGCACTTTGTGATCACGGTCAGTAGTACACAAAGCGAACGTCGGATGATATGTGGCCATTATTTTTAAACAAACTGAATTCAATGGCCATTGAATTGTTGTTGCTGTCTCTGTTTCCAGTGTGTGATTGTGCGCTTGTTCGGTCTTAGTCGCTTGGAGCAAATATCCACTCTCCTCCTGTTAACTGGGCTAATGTGGGGCTCTGCTCCATCGGCGAGATTCTCTGAATTATGCGATTTCTAGATATCTCTCTGAACTGTGTGTGCAAGAGCCGAAGAAGAAGAAGAAGAAGAAGGGAAAAATGTTGTCAACGGCCGACGTACTCAAATTCATGTGGCACATGTGTGCCATGGTTACCACTGCATCGGTGTGTTCCGAATGGCGCGGTGCGACTATATCGGTAAATTTATTGAGCCTTTAATTATGAATGCACTAAGTCAACTCGCCGATGGAGTTACTCGTAGAAACTTCAAATGAAGGCAGTAGTCTGGATGTATTAGATTTTCGACTTAACTGGATGGGCCATTATCCAGTGCAATTCATGGCTACGAGTAGTAAAAGCACTGGCGCACGACCACAAACTCAATATCTGGCAAATAAATCCATTACTAAGGGCAATTTGTATTCGCAAATGCAAACCGTAAATTGTTGGAGCAGAAAAGCCACATAATGGACGAAGGAGATGAATAACGTTACTATCCCGCAATGAACATCAAACACTAGAAAGTCAAAAAGTTCATAATTAGCCAAAATAAATCTTAAAAACCTAAAAACCCTTCAAGCATATCCAATAAGATGCTAATTTTTACTCCTCTAGAGGTTAGAAGTATATGTATATATTTCCAAGAAGAAAATCCACTTAAAAGTTGTGGTGAGACCCATCCACCCGTCGGAAAACCGCGCGGTAATTAAAATTTAATTTTAATTTCGTCCGTATTCTTAACCAATCAAAAGGGCATGATGGCGAAAAAAGCCCTGCCAGGAGCGCGGTCATCTTCATTAAAAAAAAAACATAATTATTTATAAGAACCGCATTACGGCCGACCGATGTTCTTGATGGATCTGAAGTATGCGGATGTGCGGATTAATCGCGAACAACCCTTTTCGCCAACTTCACATTTATTTTCGTTACCAGGTTATGCCAAGAAGCTGTAACTAAAAGCGTTTGGGAGCTTAAAAACTCACAAAAGAAAAGTTAAATTCCATCTTGTGAGATAGGAAATCTCCTATTAAAGGTATTTGGCTGTTTGCATTTTTGTTGGGAAATTATTTCAATGCGGAAAAAGTGAAATTATCTTCCACTCGCTAATGTTTTCCAAATGGTACTTAAGGCGAGACAGCTACCCACAACAAAAGGATGCTTTTTCGTTTATCCTGTGATGAGTTTTGCGCTAAATGAACATTTGGCATCTAACAAATTAATTTGCCTGCAACTAGATACATAAGTATTTCGAATTATTGTAGATAATATTCAAAAGAACTCATCCAGACATCCTGAATTAATTACATCGTTTGTGTTGTAGACAACCCTAGCTCAAGAGTCTGATTCTGCGACCTAAAAAGATCTATTATATCATAGGATTTAGCTAATCTAAAAGCTACCTCCATAATGAAGGATATGGTGTCCTTGTGGCAGAGTTTCGCAGATCTTCCGACGAACATATTGCCTTAGGGAAAATACCTGTCCTTACCAAATCAGTGCAGGACAATCAAAGAGAATATGCACAAATGATTCATCAACCTCCGAGCAGAACCTACATTGCGTGTCTGACCCTAGACTTAATTTGCTAAGGTGATATCGCAAGACACAGTGACCTGTGAGAAAGCTCACCAGCTTGTCTACATCAAGGATTTCCTTATAGGAAAAGGGCGTGAATAATCGTTTGGATTGTCTAAACTCTAAGATATTATCCCAATGGATATTATCCCAATAGATATTATCCCAATATTATCCCAATTATCGAAGTGGTGGAAGACCAGTTGACACCACAGTAAAGATCCGATCCTAAGAACGCAGATTTGTCTGATCCTTGTCGAGTACCTTGTGGATTCGTGCTGCTACTGGCAACATCAGCAATGTTATCGCAACATTTCCTACATGTATGTGGAAGGTCAAATTGTGGAGAATTTGAGCATTCCAATGAGCATACCTGGCTTCTGCCTTCAAGCTTCTAACTCGCACGATGAACTCCACTTTCCTCGCTTGTTATGTAATATACTATAATTCCACAACATATAAGGTAAAGCCTCGATTATATCAAGGATTCCTACTTTTGATTCAGTAAAGATGACTTCAAAAAGTATAGAATTTGAAAGATTTTTATTTGATCGTTTTCGACTGGAACATGGAATATAAAACGAATCACTTTATTGCAAGTTTCTTAATGTTTTCTTAGTTCTAAGTTAGTTCTAAGTTTATAATGTCTATGTTATTAAATAACCAGTTAGCTGTAAAATCAGGATATTTTATTTTATTAAATACTGTACTTCCTCTCACAAAAATTTCATTCCTCAGCACCTCCTAACCGTGATGACACGTCCTGATCGTGTACGAATGCGAACCGAACGACATGCACGTTTTTGCCTTGACAAGAAACCATCGTCTGCAACTTGATCAACCGGAATATTCTGCGTGAAGGAATAATTTGTAGTTTAAAGTTTGGTGTGCAACACTATTTTTTTGTTTGAAATAAACCTACATTGTCCTGCTCCAATAATTGGTCCAAGTAATCTTCTACTTCAGAAAAACTCTCATGCGATGTTGCTGAAATCAACTGTACAGAATCATCCCGAGCTAATAATTCTGGTGCGGTGGGAAGACCAAAAGCCAAAGCGAATACTGACAATAACAGAATGCATTTGAGAGCTGCCATTTTACTAGATTTGCTTGTTGCTATTTGCAGCTTAGTGACTGTTTGCTTTTTACTGATTGATGATGAACTCAATGGGGAACCCAGTATTTATAGTCGAGGTACTTAAGCGTTTTGTGACTTTACTATTTTCCTGGAATGGGGTACAAACCCATATCACTCGGTTTCCGGTACTACAAAATATGGGAAATCTAATTCCCAAACATGTGGAAAAACTTGATATTTTCATCATCGTGCATCATTTAAAATGCACATCACTCAGTTGAGCTGTCTTACTTGCGTCAAACTTATATCTTACAACACGTATGTAGTTAATAAGATTTCGTCAGTTTTAGCGTTTGCGGTTTTAGGCAGAACTTGAAATGAAAAGTTCGTGTGAGTGAATCCCCAACGCCAATGCGGGGAAATTCAAGTGATTGATCTCTTCGTTTAAAGACAAGCGTTTGAGTATTAATTAAATCGATATGAAAGCACAAATGCTTAAACATATCTATACGATTTGTTTTTCAGGGCTTAACAGTTTTGTTTACATTCTTCAAGTTATTGCGAGCCCAAATGGCGAATTAATCATTATTTGTCTCATTGTGTGTCAACTCGTATATCTAGGCATTTCCCAGTCAAAATTTAATGGGACTTGTTTTAAAGCAATTGTTTGGCGTTTGAGAAAATGTTTCGGTAGTAAGTCTTAATTAAGTCCTTAGACTAAATTACAACTTTCCATATGGGAAGCTGAGAATCTCCGCTTTTCTATTCTAAGTTATTATTATAATTCGAAAATTGGATTTTTTTAGTATTTTTTGTATAGCTTTTAAGTGTTTTATTTTGTTTTTATACTAGCTGAAATACCAAGCATTTCCTGGCTATCCCCACCATACTATCCTTCCAACTCACCATCCAGCTGACTAAGAAGACCTTTCCAGACCCAACTTAAGATACCCCAACCCATCTATAAGAGCACTCTCAATCAATTGGTTTTCAAATACGCGTCTGGGTTATGGGGATTTTAGGCATTCCGTTGAGCATACCTTGCTTCTGCTTTTTGTTCGCACATATGCATATTAGGTCTCTTACAGCCGAATTCATGATGCCATCGAATGATTTAGATTTTTGTAATCTAGTGGAGGAGTGCGGGGCGAAGGTAAATGCAATTCCTTCATCTATACTGTGTGCTGGGATACACTGGCAGAGAAGGAAATGAAGCAGAGGATAAGCTCACAGAAACTCCACTAGTACAGGCAGAACCATTTTGTGGCATAGGTTACCGCATATTGCGAGAAGAGATAACTAGAATTGAAACAGAAGTTGCTGCCGTAAGATGAGAAAATCTTCCAATCCTACGACAAGCAAAATAAATGTCGGGGAGCTATAACCCAAAGAGGTCTCGCATGATATTGGAACTAACAGAGGTAATATGAGAATTAATACCAGGTTTTTACCAGGACATGGTAGACTGAAACACGCATAAGGAAATTAAGAACAGAACATAGTGGCAGCTGCAAGCTATGCCGAAAGGTGGCGGAGATTCGTGGGATCTTCTCAACAAATGCGGAGGAACTATCCGAAAGAGAAGGGTCCATATGAGAACCCACGCAATATTGGAGTCTGTGTAACATTCGCTAAATCTACAACATATCATTTATTTCTTAAGAGCCATTGGTATGGAGAGGAAGAGTATGCATTGTCACCAAAGCACAAGTCAGGGTGAAGCGCAATAGATCCGCATGGGTCGCAGTGCTACTACAAGATACCCCAATTCTCATCATCATCATCATCATTAAAAGTTTAATTAACTTTTATTCTTTGGGTTAATTCTTCCATAGCCAGTAAGAAAGAGAAGTTTTTTTTTCAAAAATTTTCAGACATATATTTTATGTATTCGCCAATGTTCGAAATATAAAACTTATAACTTGTTAAGTGTAAGCAAAAAAAACAAAAAAAAACCCTGATAATTAAATCATATCGATTTCATTAACGCCAATAAGTTTAGCTTTGTTTGGCTTTATAAGAAAAGAGCAAAATCGCTTAAGTTTCCCGGCATTGACGTTGGGGATTCACTCACACGAACTTTTTCAGTTTAAGTTCTGCCTAAAACCGCAAACGCTAAAACTTACGAAATGTTATTAACTACACACGTGCTTGTAAGATATAAATTTGACGCAATTGCGACAGCTCAACTGAGTGATGCGCATTTCGACTGATATATGATGATGAAAATATCAAGTTTTCCAACATGGTTGGGAATTAGATTTTCCATTTTTTTTTTGTATAGGAAAACGAGAGATATGGGTTTGTACCCCGTTCCAGGAAAATAGTAAAGTTGCAGCGCTTAAGCAGCACGACTATAAATACTGGGCTCCCCATTGAGTTCACTATCAATCAATAATAAGCAATCAGTCGGTAAGGTGCTATTAACAGTAAGCAAATCCAATATAATGGCAGCTCTCAAATGCATTCTGTTATTGTCACTCTTCGCTTTGGCTTTTGGTCTTCCCACCGCACCAAAATCATTGGCTCACGATGATTCAGTTCAGTTGATGTCAGCAGCATCAGAGCAGAGTTATTCTGACGTGGAAGATTTCTTGGACCAATTTATGGAGCAGGACAATGTACGTTTATTTGTAGAAAAATATTGTTATACACCAAATTTTAATTTATTTCTCCATACAGAATATTCCGGTTGATAACGTGTCAGAGGATGGGTTCTTGTCGAGGCAAAAACGAGCGTGTCGTTCGGTTCGAATTCGTACAAGATCAGGACGTGTCATCACCGTTAGAAGGTGTTAGAAGCATATACTATTCTTCTTTATAACAGAAGAGAAAGGCGACGCTAAAATGACTTGAACTAATTAACGCTAGAATACCACTACAATTTTATTAAAAATATTTGATATTATAATAATTTTTATTCCTCAAATTTAAACTTTAACTCTTTAAAATGATTAACGAAAATTAATACATATGGAACAAAGGATACCTTGGTACAGTTTTATTACAATGAGTTCTGTTACATTCACATACGAGATTGCATTTTTTCGCATTTTTCACTCGAACAGTAATTTAAGTGTCGATCATATAAAAGTTTATAAGAGATAGCAATTAGGGCGCAAACTGTTACAGCACAAATTGCAGGATTATATACGCGCATATACGAGTATATGGAGCATTGAAATTGTCCTTCCGCATTATTCCAATGCGATGAAGCAGAATAAATGACGACGCATTCGGATTCGATTCGATTTTATCATCAAAGTGGTGACATTTTTTTTGCAATCGCTCCTGGGAAAAGGCAAGTCGGATGGGTATATGGTGCCACAATGATGACGAATGTGAATACTCGCTCTTCCCATGTGGAAATATTAAAATGAAATTTTTCGGTTTTTTTTTATTTCATAAAAATGTGCTCGCGCTTACTGGTGCCATTGTTCGATTGCGAAGGACACTGCAGTGGAAAATGACACTGCGTCCATTGTAGTGGAAAAATGAAAATTAATAATTTTTCCGACATTTCGCGAGTCATCCACATTCCATACGACGAGATTGGCGAAAAGACTTCATGTACACTGAAAAAGGGAATTTGGAAAAAATTATCGGAATCCAAAAAGTTCGGTCAACCGCATAAAATAACTGTGCAGCTTGTATCAGCAGTGATTATGGGCGATGAGTTTTTCTTTTACGCCGACAAACGTATTCAAATTTTTATGACATAGCCAAAGAAGCACCAATTGTTATGAACCTTTTGCTTCAAATAAAAAATTTGGAATTTTTCGGGTCATTCAAGAGGGACATTCAGTAGAAATTATGTAAGCTTTGTTCATTTATTGCACGCATGACAAAGCAAACAATAGCATTCCATAGAAGCAGCGTATTTTGTAATGAATTTCAGAGCTCTAACTATGCTTTTCTGGAATAGAAAAAAGATACAAGTGACTTTTATATACAGAAAGAGTTATTTCTGATATACGAAAATACAATCTTAGGGAAATTTGACATCTTAAGTGCGGTCTGGCATGTTTGTATTGTTTCACGAAAATTGTATCTATTGGTAGCTTTCGCTAACTCAAACACATTGACTGTACTTATTACGTCTGTTCTATCTCCCTCATTGAGTCTCTGTCCACCACAAAAAAAATATTGAGATGTTTAGAATATAGAATCTGCGAAGGAAAAACTACAAAAGCTAGAAGCTATCGCTTCTATCAAGATTTGAGAATCAGTTTGTTGAGATGTGCGATATCCATCTAGATAGGATATCTACAAAATTCGACTTCTGATGATTTAATTAAGAAGCATTAATGAACCACAACTACAAAAGGTTTTTAAAACTTTGTCTTGTTTTTTGGCTTAACATTCTCTTAATCACTCACTGACCTAACCTGAGTAACCAGTACAGGAATTATAAGGAAAAATATTGATTGACCAAGCAATACCTTATTTAATACAGGGGCATTGACACCGCCAGCACAGCATGAGAAAAATATCTCTATCACTCACCAGCAAAGATATCAGCATTTAATTGTTGCTATTAAAAAAAGTCATAACATTTAAAATTTCGCTTTCTTTTCGCTTTTGATGTGAAAAGTGTTTATCTACCATGCCACACCCACTTCCGTAGTTTATTTTGCCGACAAATTGATATTTTTCCACTTAAAAGAGCATTTTGTTCATCAGTACAGATATAAGGCCACTATACTGCATCCCTAAACTTAGCTACAACTCCTCATTCATTGTCCTACCAGGGGAAACTGGAAGGATGGGGCAGTAACGAGGAAATTAGATGCAACAATATTTACTGACGGTTGCAAGATGAAGGATGGAGGCGGTGCTGGTATTTTCTCGGATGATCTAAACGCGCCATATAAAGTTTGATGAGGCCATCCTACAGAAAAAGGAAAACAACATAGTTTTTATCTAGAACAGGATCATCGAGTTGATCTCGTATCTGAACGCTACAGGCAAGATTTAACCCACTTAAATATACATGCGAGGTTCCTCCAGATTTTTGACATCAAAATGGCGCACACTAACGCTAATTGAGGACCTCGCAAGTAAATCAGGGTCCACCAATCTGCCTAGCATAGTTCACACACGGATCTGCTTATAATGAGGTTCTGTATAAATATTAAAATGGATCAGGTATTGTTCTCCTCCTCTATGACTGGGATGAAGGCCTACCCCTAGAAGCGAACCTTTCCATTGGCTCCCAATTCTAGCCAACATTCATAAACTCTGATAGTCTTGGTTCATGGGAGCTTTCAAAGCATATCACGCTTATTAATATAAGTATTTAAAAAAAAAATTTGCACGCTCCACACGCGACACAAGTATTAAAACAAGTATTTCAAAAAAAATGTACACGCGACACGTAACACGCGTCAAGTCATCGCAAGTCAAGTTTTAAAACAAGTACATTTTTAAAAAAAATATTTAAACGCGCCTCACGCGACGCGGACGTGTGTCACGTCATCGCAAACCGAATTTTAAAAATAAATAAAAAAAAAATTACACGCGACATACTCGAAACGTAACACGCGTCACGTCACCGCAACCAATTTTTAAAACGAGTAATTAAAAAAAAATTACACGCGCCACACGTGACGGGTAAATTTTTTAAAATTGTTTTTAGAGGGCCCCCGACCCCGAGGCCATTTCACTACCAAATTTTTACAAAAAGTGTTGTCCATCGGATATACACATACGTATACAATTTGAAGAAAATCGGGTACTTTTTTTTAAAAAAATTTTTATGGGTGAATAAAATCGGAATTTAGGAAGTGTGCTAAAAATTGATAATAAAATTCTGCCCACCAGCCAGCCAGCCAGCCACGGGCACACGAAGTTAATATAAAGAATTTAAAAATAGGAGTCCTGAGCTTTCTCAGAATCTCCATATTAGGAATGATATTGATCTTCAAGAACTTCCAGGTGTCTATGGTCATAGAAATTCGTTCACCATAAAAATTCAAGGAGGTATAATCATAACATTGGATAATCCTGAGACATCATCATTACATTTGGCTCTACAACCGGGGTCCGGTCCTGGCCTCCCGCAAATAGTCTCTCCACCAGTTCCGATTTAGAGGCGATGTCATCCAGTTTTGCATCCCAAATATCTGGGCGTCCTGGTCTATGCTATCCTTTCAGCGTAGGCTTGGCCGGCCTCGCTGTAGTGTTCCATAAATGCTACCACAAAGCACTTCCTGAGCAGGATCCTCTTCGCTCATGCGAGCTAGATGTCCTACCCAACGGAACCCATCGAGCTTAATTCTCTTCACTGGCACTGGCACGACCATTATCTTATATACCATCAGCTTGGATGTTATGGATAAGTTCCTGGATTTAAAGAGTCTTTACAGACTATAGTAAGCTTTGTTGGCTTTAAGCTACCGTGCACCTATTTCTGATCCCATGCCATAGTTTGAGGATTGCACTACTTCAAATTCGCTCTCCACTATTTTAATTGCGGGACCAATTCTGCTCTTCTTCTGATCTTCTGCTCGTAAAGGGGGCCACTTTGTAGTTTGTTTTGTTCTCATTTATGTGAAGCTCCAGAATTCGTGCCGCCCGCTCGATCTGGTGGAAAGTTTCCTGTACAGCTCTTGGCTTTCTACCAAAAATGTCTTTGTCATCTTCATAAGCCAGTGTGTGAATGGAATTATAGAGGATTATTCCTCTCGCCGTTACGTCAGAGTCACGGATCACTTTTTCCGACGTCAGGTTGAAGAGGACGCAGCCAGGTCATCCCATCTCCACTATTTTAATTGCGGGACCAATTCTGCTCTTCTTCTGATCTTCTGCTCGTAAAGGGGGCCACTTTGTAGTTTGTTTTGTTCTCATTTATGTGAAGCTCCAGAATTCGTGCCGCCCGCTCGATCTGGTGGAAAGTTTCCTGTACAGCTCTTGGCTTTCTACCAAAAATGTCTTTGTCATCTTCATAAGCCAGTGTGTGAATGGAATTATAGAGGATTATTCCTCTCGCCGTTACGTCAGAGTCACGGATCACTTTTTCCGACGTCAGGTTGAAGAGGACGCAGCCAGGTCATCCCGTTATCGGTGCCCGTTATAAATGTTGAATAGTCTTGATAATGAATTGAATTGGTTTATAACATTGGTCGTGGTCAACCTATAAAGTCGTGCCGTGCCGATTTCTCTCATGGCTTTATAAAGTTGAACTCTGGCTATGCTATCATAGGTATACAAAAAGATGGTGTAGTGCGTTTTGAAACTCTAGACATTTATCAATCAACTGCTTAAGTGCGTAAATGTGATCAGTTGTTAATTTGCCTGTGATGAAGCCACACTGGTATGGACCAATGATGACTTTAGTGTAATGGTCTATCTTGTCTTGAAGGATAGAGGAGAAAATCTTATACGCGGTACTCAACAACATTATACCGCGATAATTGCTACATGTTGTGATATCTCCTTTCTTTTGTTTGCCGCACAGGATGCCTCTTCGTCAGTGTTCTGGCATCGGTTCTTCCTCCAATAATAATAATACTCGGCGCGACAGACCATTGCGGTCTAAGGCGTAGCTTCTCGCAACCATTTGTGTTGAGCATATATATTTTTGCACACAAAAGGAGGGCACCTATTATTATTACTCTCTGACCTTTCGCGAGTTGTGGGACACCGTACTGTTACTGTGATTCGAACCACAAGCCTCCTGCTCAGCATGCTCTTATCCACTGAGCCATGGCGCTCACTGTTCCTCCAATACTTGCACTATTATTTCATGAATTGCTTGGTGTATTGCGGGACTTTCTGTTCTCTGGGATACCATCTGATCACGCGGCCTGATCCTGAGACATCAGTGCAATCAAAAGAAATCAAAAGGAATATTTCCATTACTTAAGAGTGGGTCAATTACCAATTGGGACAGGTAGTCTTTCGCTTGACACGCTATCTAACCATTATTGGGTTGACACTGTTCGGTGTCTCATCGCATCGTTTAGTCCTGACATGCTCTCTACGGAGGAAGCTATTGTCGCTTTAATCCTATCTTAATCACATTAACATAATCGCTGATCGATCCTTCATTAAGTGCACCTTTTCTTCGTATTCTGGCATTTTTCGCTGCATTGTAAGTTTACGCTTCCGTTGCAGTTGCAAAAACAGTAGTGTCCTTACCATTGCTTTCCCTCTCATCAACGGTATACCTTTTGCCTTATTCTTATTATTATTATTTATGCTTTTTTTATGAAAAATATAATCATATTACTAAGCGGATATCTCGCAGTCATAAAAATTCCAAAGTCCTTCTGATTAGCTTCCTTACATACGCCTAAGAAGCAACAAACCCAGGGAAGTTGGGTGTACGATGATATTATTTTCTCGTTTCAATTTACATTTATGTTTCCATCATTCACTCGCTCAAACACATACCACAAAATAAAATGTTTATAATCACAGTCATTACACAGAGTCAAACTGGAATAGCCTCTGGAATGAACAATTTCCCGGTTTTCATTTTACATTTTACGACAGTTGCTGCGGTAGATGCCAAGATGCATCGACACTCGTTCGTCGTCTCGTTTATGTAATAAGCAATGAAATTATTATCATTTAAGCTGATGGATAAACCGCTCGAGCAACTAATACAAGGCAGCCACAAATGACGCCACGAAGTAGCAATTTTATGACGACTCATTAAAGAACGGACGGACGGACGAACTTCTTGGAATTATCTTTCCGCTCTGATTAGTTATTTTAATTGACTCATTTGAAAGTCAATTAAAAATGTTGTGCGCCATTTGTGCTTTATTGAAGTTGTTGTAATATTGGTGCACCTTCCTTATAAGCTGTAACGGGAAATATTAGCACTGCCTTCTGCTAGGCGTTTTAAAATTTTTCTTGTCTTATATGTCTCACGGACTTAGTACTCTTATCTATCAATGGCTAGAAGATAATAATTCCACCCCGCAGCATATGACCCGAAGTCCTTCCCTCTTCATGATGCCACATTATCTTAGGGTAAATTACATTTTTATTGAAAACTTGAACTCAAATCTGATGTGTCTTAATGGGAGCATAAAAAACAAAAGTTCTTAGTTTCTGGTTCGTACTTGGTTTTTGCATTTCTTTGCTATTCGTTTGGTCCTACGGAGCGTGCAACGCTTACTCGACTATGAAAATAAATCTGGTCCGGAATGCCACAAGACTGCGATCGGGCATCGCGTTCATAGCAGGCTAGCGGATGGGATAGTTGGGGTGGGATACATCCACTAGACTCTCTAGACACCGAAATTAATATGTGGTGATTCAGGAGAATAACCTTAAGATGGAATGTCCGACCCAGAGCTGTGGGCTCAAAGAATAAATATAATTGTGGGATGTTCGAAATAGGCAAGTGTATTCCACTTGACTACGAATATTTTTAAAAACAAATGTATAATGTATTAGGTATGGGTACGGTTGAAAGTTGTACCTGTTTCGATTTGCAGGGAAGTGTTACAGGAACAAAATGGAAAGGCGAGAATAAGAAATACTGCGCAGTGGTGACACGCTGGTTTTCTTAACCAAACTGCTGGTACCAGACTATCTGCTACGAATCATTGCGAGCATCTTCCGTTACAGAACCTTGTTGTACACCCAGGTGTACCACAGGGCTCTGTAGTTGGACCGCTACTATGGAATGTGATGTACGGTGGCATTCTAAAAATTAGGACCTGCTGGAGTAGAAATCGTCGGATACGCGGATGATATAACTATAGTGGTTGTTACTAAAACACTCGTGGAGTTAACGAAAAAATGTGATGAAATGATCCGGGATGTCAAGAAGCTGGGTTAGTGCTAGCGGATCACAAAAGCAAAGCTGTACTGATAAGTAGCAGAAAAAATGTGGAAAGAGTGACAATCCAAGTCGGCAGACATCGAGCCCACATATAAAATACCTCGGAATCCTACTGGATCACAGGCTCAATTTCAAGAAGCATCTAATATATGCCAGTGAAAAGGCATCGCGTGCAGGGAGAGCTCTTGCGGGGATGTTGCCCAATACTAGTGGGTCTAAGCAGCTGATAATAAAACTGCTAGCAAGTGTCAATACCTCGATCTTAATGGATGCGGTGCCTATATGGCACCCGGCGACTTCTTACGCCAGCTACATGAAAGGAGTTACAGCAGAGTACAGACTGCCGTCGCTCAGAATATGCTATGCATTCCAGACGGTCTCCACCGATGCAGCAGGTAGGATGCCAGTTGACATCATGGCAACAGAAGCAGCAGAAGTGAGAGACCTCACGAACCAACAAATCAGTGGAGGTCAGCGTACAAGAGAAGACATTCGAAAACGTTGCGAAATAGAGTAGCAGCGTAGATGGGACGCATCTACAGAAGGCAAAACCTTCTCTATAGAAAGCCCAACTCTACGCATACTAATGCTGTAAGCCAAGACCAAACGCATGTGTGTTTGTGGGATGTGAATACAGTGTACAAAAAATAAGTAGTCGCAAAGAGCGAGAAACGTAAGATGCGGTAGTGGGAAACAGAAAAATTTTATATGGATTTTGCTCTTTAGTTGATTACTAATACAAATACGTTTTGGATGAAGCCTAAGCATGTATCTGTGTACGATCGGAACAGTTGGGCTTTCTATAGAGAAGGTTTTGACAGAAGGCCGATGGACGCACACGCTGATCCCAGACATCCAAGTGTGGGTAGCAAGAAAATATAGAGAGGTAAACTACCATCTGACACAATTATTGTCGGGGCATGGATATTTTCGTGACTATCTCCACAAATACAAGCAAGCATATAAGCTATTCTGTCTTAACTGCAAGAACAGTGTAGAGAACGCAGAACACGTACTGCAATGCAATGTTAATGCTAAAGGTCCACTGGGAAGTCTTATAGAAGATTTCAAACTTACTTTAAAAAAAACCTTATTGCCGTGGTGCAAGTT
The DNA here is from genome assembly GCA_947095585.1 of Nephrocerus scutellatus. Classification (NCBI taxonomy): domain Eukaryota; kingdom Metazoa; phylum Arthropoda; class Insecta; order Diptera; family Pipunculidae; genus Nephrocerus; species Nephrocerus scutellatus. The sequence continues at coordinate 20,971,827 of OX352763.1, read as the reverse complement.
ATTGGGGTTCTCCCTTGACGATAATTTTTTATACATAAAAAAAATGCGGCTAGCCTATTTCTCTCACAACCAACAACTTCACTAACAACTTCACTAGTGTTAATCTCAACATGTTAGTGTAATGTTGATTTGGAGCAGTCGAACGGGAGCTCCATGCTTGCCCGCAGGACGATGTGAAATTAATTTAAAGGTTTAAAGATTTAAAAATCTAATTCACTCAGTGCGATCAAAGCTGACGAGTATGTCAGTTCATTGTGATTAGCGAAAGAATCACAGATATGCCCACCACGATATAAAATTGCAAATGTACACGAAAGAGCATTCGCCCGAGAGTGTAGTATCAATTTTCTAACCGCTTGGTTGGTTAACGTCAACAGTACACTATAAGCTTACCTTGTTGCGCATTTTGGTGCTGGTGGTTCAAAAAAGTTTTGTCGAACCGAACCGAAAAAGCCAACCCACCTATCGACCGTATTGTTGAGTCTATATATACAGTATGCAGTATATATACTGTACCGCTGATGCAGCGGCAAATAAAAACTTTTTTCCAACCAAATTTGTTTGCCATGAATGCACAATCGTTCCACAGTGTTTATTGTTTTGGAAGGGGGATGGACGCACTCAAATATAATTAAATGGCTCTTGAAATTATTTACCAATTACTTTGCTGAAATTTTTACATTCAAGACCGTTAGTAAAACAGCACATGGCTGTACTAATATTACAAACTAGCTGTGAATTACAAGCTAGATTTAAAAGCTATTAGGATCAATTATTGCTCTTAGAACTGAAACTGGAAACGAACCGAGTGAACGGAAACATACAGTGACTAAATAGATTCGTCATACGAAAACAAGAGACCAAAGCGTTGTGGCGAACATAAAATATAGCTTCCTCGCTTGTATCATCCAAAAATACAGAGATCGAAAAAGTCAGATTCCTGATTCCTGCTGCATTGCAACTCATTCCATTCAATTGGAAGCACTTTCCTCTGCCACCACTTTATAATAGAGTTTGTCTCAAGTCAACAGAGCGAAACATATGCTTCCGTCCGGTTTGTGTTCGTCCTTCTGAGCACTTCTACCAAACCAAATTTTCATATCTGCACCACTACTGCGAGAACAACTGTGTATTATTTGGAACTTTGCATCGTAGAGAAATAGCGTGAAGTTTGCTTGGCTTGGCTGCGGCTGCTGGAAAGCTTGTCCATCTGTTCATCAGATACCGCTGTTGCTATTGCTAACTGTAAAGTTGCCTCGTTTTCGTTCAAGAAGGAAACCACTTATCATTCTCTACTCAAATTGTGTGTGATTGTATGGTATATTTCAGTTGTATTTGCTGGAAAAAATACACTTGCTCACTGCCGATGGAGAAAGTAACCAAGTGGATAATGGGAGCTGCAAAGAAACACTCCGGCCGCAGCAGTGAGGAATATGTGGCCATGACTAAAGCATACTCTATTCCGCATATCCCTTTGTCTCAATTAGAAATATGTGCAATGAATCGACCGCAATGAATTTCCATATGAATACAAGGACCTGTTTGATCCATTCAAATGGAAACCTGTTTGATCCATTCAAATGGAAACCTGCGTCAAATTAACCCTCACAAGGGCATAAATAAAATATCTTAAAACGTTCCGTGTACACCCGTGTGTATAAATTAATATTATATGAGAAACTCCATATAAACGCGACAAGGTTAATTTTATACTTTTGGATCACATCCGAGCAACTCCTGCAAAATGTTTCATGAGGGATTCCCAGTTCGGCTGAGAGGCTGCCCAGGAGCCAATCGCCCGAGATTATGGCAACTACTCTGGAAATATCTTTCCGTGATCTGAAGATCAGTTGGGTGGATTTGTTTTTATTATAGGAAGGCCACATCGCTCCCGACGTGGTGCAATTGGTCAAGTCATTCCACTCAACTGTTCTTTGGTGACATGGAAGATGTGAACACGTTCTGTGACGAAGCTAAAAGGATAGCAGACTTTCTCAGTGGAAAATTCGACATTTCATTTATATGAACTGCGTGGAACCGACTAATTTGGCTTATTTCAAACCGTAGCAATTACGGCTGTGATATATGTGGTGCTTCGATCGGTGCGTTGTCTTACTAGCACAGAAACATTAAATAGTGATTCGAACTTAGGCCGGTCCTGCCTTGATATGTGTTACAAATCGGTGTTTTAGTATCTTACATTTATTTCAGCTTCAGCCTCTTTACGAAGCATATGTTTCAGAACAATATCATTGTCTAGCTAATTCCTCCGCCTTGCAGTTCCTTTCCACGTTCTTATGGCACAGGACCCTAATTCTTATATCGAACTGATCACCCATCTCGTTAATAGGGGAATGACAGCTCAACACCACCTTTGATGTCAGTGCGCCGCTTCCAACGATTTTATGGTCGCCTGACTTTCGACATAAATGATAATCTTTTTAAAGGAAAGTACATTATGTTTCCACCTCCTGAATCGCTATCACCTCAGCCTGGTATATGCTGCAGTGATCAAAAAGTCGGACGAAGATGCTTACAGTTCAGCCTGTCATAGAAGACTCCAGCTTGAATGATTAGGTTATATGGCCAGCTTTGTGTCATGTGCAGCCGTCAAGTTGAAACCACATGTGCTCCAAGAAAACTTTCAAATTTTCCACAAGATAGCCAGTTCGGTTAGCGATTTGACTGCAACTAGATTACCAACATAATTGAAAAAAAAGTATATCCAATGACCCCTCTAGTATGTGGGTGTAGTGGCATTCTAAGAATAACTTCCGGTTACCAACTTGGACGAATGAGATAATTAACTTGGGATAGTTTTCGCACATGCCTAGTGCCCAATTACTGAAGTTCTAATGGTCTGTTGGCTTCAGATCAATTTCAGATCAGATTTTTAGATCAAAGACATCTTTTATGAGCCAACCTCAAGTTCTTGCGCGAAATTCAACACAAACTGGCAACATAAAGTCCTAATTCCTGAGACCGACGTGTAATCAACAAATTTGGGAGCTCATTTACACTCGCGGATGTAGTCGCAATAATTTCTGAGCTCCTTCCGTTTCTATGTCTTATTGGCACGGCGACATTATAAAGGGCACAAATGTTGCCTTAAATTGTTTCACCAGGCGTTCAATTGTTTGCTTATCTGTTTGGAGCTAACGCACGTAAAGTTGTCGCAGATGAACACGAAATATTATAATAAATTTGGATAATAACCAAACTTTGTCGAAGCGTGTTATTTTCCACAATTAAATGGCAAGTATAGTTCAGTTGATGTATCAATAAAGGCTTTGCTAGCTTTACATATAGCCGAGGAACGCTATTAGAAAAATGGGGCGTCCCAATTTAAAATCTCTTGATATGACAACGCTTGCCAAACAGACTGTTCTACTTTACATTTCTACAAAAAATATTCTCAGATTCCTACTTATAACCACGACAAAATATTAAATTGCTCACTCCACTTCCAAGGTCATTTTAATTAACAATACTAACCCTCATTTGACCTCAACTCGTCCATTGTTTTCAGCTTGAATCGTCGTTATTGTGCGCAGAACAACAAAGAAGGACGACCCTTTTTTCGCGTACTCCTTATTATATGGGTATGAGTAGAATAGTGGATAAGCGAAACGCATTCAAGTTGAAGAGTTACCGCCGCCTCACCGAAGGATGACGACGGCGGTCGCAACTACTTAAGCTAATTAATAGCTGGGAAGCAAGTTCAATTGAGGGAAGAAAGTTTCAACAACCGTATTTCGGTGTAGTTCTGACTAAGACCATTAGCCACAATGAAGTCAGTCGTAGCAGCGGTAGCCAGCAGACGCAGACAAACGCTTCAGAAATAAGGACATGCATATATCCCTCTGGGAATTTGAAATATACACCGAGGGTTGGGCACTTACTTTGATCCATTGATTACTCACTGCTGCATAAAAAGTCGCTAAATGTTTAGCATTGTGTGTGTAGCTGTGTATGCTGGGAGACCGCCGCAACGCATGCGGCTTATGCGTATATGGTACTCGTATGGCGCTTTCGGTCAAAGGAGGAGAACCCTTAATCTTTGTCTTTCCCTTTTTCATACATAGGTCTATACAACGCTTTTGACATCGAAATCAACAGAATAAGGATATCATGATTGTTGTTTTTTTGTTCTTTGTGTTTTTCCACTGCTAACAAAATACGCGTTCCATTGATTTTAGTAAGTGGATTCCGTTTTTTTTTTTAATTTTTAATAAAACCGTTGTCCCCCCTTAACAAAAGATTTTGAAAAAAATGAAAAACTGAACGGCATCCAAATATGTTTATCCTAACTTTAGTATTTTAATCGTCTGCGAGTAACGAAGAAAAATGGATTACTTTTTCATATGAAAGTGATATCCCTTCGTCCTTTTGCCGACGAAAGAGTTTCCTTTGTTTATGTGTTGTTTCGATCCTTTTGTTGCACTGAATACAGATATGTATGCCTTATGGCTGGTTGCTGATCTTAATTAAGATATTAACCCATTAAGGTCTTATTTGAATACCCTCGACATTCCCAACGACATTTTTCATAAACTCATTCGTATACGTCTATAACTGGTATTTTTTCTTTGAAATTCCGTAGTCTGTATGGGTCGCTGCCATAATTTCCTTTTTCGAATTGGTGAACTTCGAAGAGTGACACAAAAATTATTATAACCTCTGAAATTGCATAACTATAAGACTATAAAACTGTGTCCATGTTGTGATCCCTCTTTAACTAGAAATGCTCAGTGGAAGTTGAAGTAAAAACTCTTATGCGAGCATATATGTACTTAGAAGAGTGCACTGTATTAGAAAAAAAGCTCGGCAATTACAAAAATATAGTAATGCCAGACTTAGCGTACCTTGGCTGTCTATCATAATAGCTATTTATTGCCACATGTAGTTCACATCCAAACAAAAGCACATATTTCGATGACATGTACTTTTGCCCGGAATATGCTCGAATATTGCTTCAAAGTACTTGGTTCTAATCTCTTTGATCCATCCGTATACTATCTTATGGCTACCGGGTGTATTTTGTATAAAGTCTCCGACCTGAATTCCTACTTAATGCTCATTCTGACTTCTAAGTTATTCTTTTATTCAATCTACTGTCATGTTATCACACGGCATGATTGCTAAGGGAATCTGCTTGAAAAGTGATAACACTTCTCCTCTTGCACTGCCATCCGTACAACAGCTTACCTTGGTCAAATGTAACTTTCTCTCCTTGGATTTGATTTCTACCACTATGTGTAGTAGAAGTAGCCCAATGGTGTCTCCTATACCCGCTGTGGGCAAGTTCTCATGGCCTCTGTTATTAAAAAACAGGCCAGCCTCTCTAATTTTTTTCAGTTCCCTTCTTGTAGTAATTATTAGTTATAGGTAATTATTCAAATAACTATCATGTTCTACTGTACATCAAGTGCATTATTCTGTGTCTAACTTCTGCACCACTATCCGTGCTCTTTTTAAAAACTTTTACTTGACTTGACTTTACCCCTTTTTGTCTGTCTTTTCGTCTACTTTGAGGTCCTTTCTAACCAACTTTCACACGACCTCGAGAGATAAAATTTTGTGAGTCTAAAATATAGCACTTTTTATAATCCTGCTTTTGACATGTGTCGAAATGCCGCCATTTTCTCGTTATTTGAGGTCTTTTTTAACCACATTTCGGACGATCGATGTTTTTGAACGTACAGCACAGCATCGATCCTCATTTCTCGGTGAACAAAAAAAATCGTGGTACAACTTCGCTTGGCTATTTAATAAGCGACCAATTCATAGAATTCCAATAAAAGGAAATTTTCTCAATTAGTGTTCAAAAGTAAAAATTCACAATAAATTATATGACAATAACTTGCATTAAAAATAAAACGAAATAGGTATCTTCCTGTCAAAAGTTCACATCGGCATCACAGTCGGCCAACTCTATTTCTCGATCCGAAACTACATCGTGAATATGGAAAAAGTGATTGATTGCTCTTTCCGTGAAAACACAATTCGCACATATATCGTACGAGTATCTAACTACATTATAAAATGTTATGTGAGCCAGAAAAATAAATTGTAAAAGTTGTTAAAAGTTGTGTTGTTATTCTGTTGATTCCAAATGTAATTGAAATCAATAAGAATGACAGCAACGGTTGGAGGAGGAGAATCCAAATATGAACTGTCGATTGATCGTGTTATGTTTATGGGAGCCTTTGGTGAAGTTGGGGAAGTTATGATAAATTGCTTGCCTCGACTGACGATAACTGGTGTCTTTCTGACATTTGATTTGTTTTTCACACTCGAGTACAAGGGCGAAACAGCATTTGTTAGACGGAGCCATAGTACATCATAACGCTCACACAAAATACAACAAAAATAATGTTATCGAATGGGAATATCCCATAATCCGCTTTACAAGAATAAAAAAAAGTCACACGTAATACTTCGCTCATCGAAGAAGAAGACTGCATCAGTCCTAAGTTCTTTCGAAAGAGTCGACACCTCCCAAACTCTCGGGCTGCGTTGGCATTTTCTGATAATTCCACTCCTGCCCTCCACTGAGAAGTGTTGAAATTTGTGTCAAAGAAGATTAAAGCTGTGCAACGAAACAAACTGACAAATTGTGAGCTGGGAAAATCCATCATCGACACGAATGGAAGAAGCTACTATCTACAACGCGTTAATAACGCAAATATTTATCACTTAATTCCTCGAAATTAATTACATCTTTTGGTGGGATTGGTTGTGTGTCTACAAAAATTTTCTTTGATTTTCTCATCAACGCAATGTCATTAGGAAGCTAATAGCAGCTGTCTGTACGATACGAGAGCTCCGATATGGCTCGCACGTAGAAGGTGTGCGAACTCTACTGGGCTGCGTGACTTTTTAGTAAAAATATCTCATTTTCATTTCGTAAGAAACCACTGGTAGACTTGTGTTTGTGTCAGTGCTTGTATAGGGTCCACAGACCAATTAAAATACGAGAAAGGGTTAACGCTTTAATTGGGGTCATGACTCAAGACAGAGTGATCTTAAGCATTGCTTGTTACAAATCGAATATGACAATCAGTAACTTCCCACATCAGCCGGTGGGCAACGTAAGGTCCTGAGATCTTGGTTTTTTTGATTAAATATTCCATCAAAACCTTGTTCGAAAGGCGACTATAAAATCGTTTAAAGCGGTCCCACTGACATGACAGGTAGCGTTGAGCTGTCATTCCTCTCTTTACGATATGGGTGGTCTGTTGAACATAACACATAAGGATGGTTTGGATCCCACGCCACTTGGATGTGGAAGGAAACTGCAGGGCGGACGACCTCGCTAGACGTAGTACGATTTTGCAGCAGCTCCCGGTATGGGCAGATGAAGAGAGGCAGATGTTAACAGGCGTAACTAAAGCATGTGCTTCGAAAATAAGCAGAAGCCGTAATGAGCGAAAGGTTGGAATACACTGATAATATTTCAAAACAAGTTTGACCAAAATGGAAGCTCTCAACTGCGCTCATTTCCCTACAAAAAAATATGTGGGGATAGTAAGACGAGAGAAGGACTGTTGTCAAATATAACGACTTCTGCAGAAGCTACATGGATGAAGATTAAGAGGAGACATAGGAACATCTTCTTTGGTCTTGTCCGATATTAGTGTATAAAAGAAACAAACACTTAGGTAAAGGATTAATGAATAACCTCTCAGATTTACGAAACGACAAAGTGCGAGACAGCTTCGTTTCATTTAGAGTTTCGAAGGGTGCTTTAAAAAACAAAAAGTTTCGTGGTAACAGAAAGCACCACTTTTGGTCTTAGTGAGCATTTACTGGCATCACAACCAAACCTAACCTAACCTTGCTCGAAAGCTTAGCAGCTGTTGCAGCGTACATTACATCTTTTCCCATACATCCCATCCCATACAGTAAATTTGCATCATGGAACCGTGTAACGAGGTTTTCGCAACCGTGGTACTACTCAATGTTACCAGGGTTCTTTGTATATTAATAAGGTCGTTACCATAAAAATAATTTGTTTGTTTAGGGAATGGAATTCAGTCTTTTATTCTCTGTTCTTCTCTTTGGAATACACTGTTGTAAATTAAAATACTTAGAATTTGGATTTATTTTCTATTATTTGCTTATGACTATATAGTGTTCTACTTATTTATAAATTTGTATTTAGGTCAACGTAGTGACGTGTTTGTCCTAGCGCTGCCTTGTGGAAAAGTTAGATGCCGGAACGAAGTATCTCCAGGAGTGGGATTTCACCCTTTCCGCGTTTTCTGAAAGACAGATTATTCTGGCGTTTAGCGTGTAAGTGAAGGCAAGAACTACGCCCTTAAGCCGTTTAATTATTAGGAATTTTAGCCATTAGCGTAAAAGTGAAGGCAAGGACTTTGCTCCGAAGCCGTTCAATTGTGCCGTTCAATTCTAGCATTAAGCGTAAAGGCAAGGACTTGAACATTTTTCAGCGAACGTGTGTACATTTGTACGTCTGTACGTTTGTACGTTTTGTACGTTTGTACGTTTGTACTTCTGTACGTTTGTACGTTTTGTACGTCTGTAAGTTTGTACGTTTTGTACGTTTGTACGTTTGTACGTTTGTACCTTTGTCCGTTTAAGCCGTTAAGCCGTTCGATTGTGAGAAAATTCTATCGTTTAGCGTGCAAGTGAAGGCAACGGCTTCGCTGTTAAGCCGTTCAACTGTGAGCTGCCTTAAGTGTGGAAGTGAAGGCAAGAACTTTGCTCTTAACTTTACTTTTTTTTTAATCAAAAAACCCAAACATATGTCGTTGTATACCGAAGGACCGTAGTTCATTTGGCATTAATAAAAAGTGTGTTTGAATGCCCACAGATAGACACGTAGGGCTGAAATCAAATAACCATATGTACCACCGGTGGACACCGCTGTCCATTTAAACGTGTTAAAGGTCTTTTAAGGGTCTTTAGGGGGTCTTTTAAGGGCTTTTTTTAGGCGTCTTTGAGTGTCATTTGGGGCTCTTTTATTATTGTATTGGGGTCTTTTGGTGGAATCGTGGGGCTTTCGGGGTCTCTTAACGGTTCTCTTGGTAGTTTTGTAGTTTTTTGGGGGTCTTTTCAGGGTCTTTTGTGATTCTTTCCAGGTTTTAATGGGGGGTCTTTTGTGATTCTTTTGAGGGTCTTATTGAGGTATTTTTATTATTCTTTTGGGGGTTTCGGGGTTCAAAGAAATTTCACTTCAACCGCGAGTAAAAGTTACACGCACTGTTTTTTTTTAATAGTCTCATTCCATACACATAGTCCAACGTTTGCATTTTTTTTTATTTCTTCCGAATAGTATGATTCCTTCGTGCGTTTGTCTCAATGATCGTTCAATAAGGCAAAATACCCCGAGCTATCTTTTAAATTTCGAAAACAGAAAATAATCATTGGCGGCTAAATATGGAAATGGAGAATATGGTGGATGGGGAAGTAATTTGTAGCCCAATTCATGCAGTTCTAACAATCACAATTTATGGTCTTGTCATCTGGTGTATCGTCTGAATCGAAAAAATGTCACAGTTTGTCTTAAAATCTTTGTTGAAACTGTAGGGAATAGCTGCTTTTATGGCAGTGAAAAAGTTATTTTACTAACGCCATCTGAGAGGGCTGGTGAAGGTCCTTTTGCTACCAGGCATTCGTAAGACCAATTTGAACATATGCCTGTCCAATCCTTCATATATGAAAAATAGCCACGTCCTCTTGAGAAAATGCCTTAGAGCGTGTACGATATGTATAGAAGCGAACATTCCAATTACAGGCACTATGCGACAAATAAGAAACTCCTGGAGTGTCGATAATTTAATACTCTTAATTTCTTATATTGGGTGTTTCTTTTATTCGTTCAGAATTTTACCTAACTGAAAAAAGAAAACAAATAGAAAGTTTTTGAAAGTGACGTATTGACAACCGTAATTCTGAGGGTCTTTACAACTTTTAAACATATTTAACCCCACGAGAAAATTAAGTGGAAGTAGGTTTAAGTAAACACAAATAATCCAACAAGCCTTTAGCTTCCAAAGAGCAGTCTACAGGCAATCACTTTGCATTATTTTAAAGTTGCCACAAATTCTAAATCCCGTATTATTTTTCGACTACATAAATACATGAATCAGTAACACCCAACGAAAACTTCAATGTTTTACATTTCTCGTAGACTTTTCTGTCATTAATTTTAATTATGATGTTTCCTTAAGTCATCTCACTCTTGGATTTATGAATCAAAAAGCTTGTTCACAGAAAACCTCAAGATACACTTCGAAGACGAGTACACCATCCATCAACAGTTAGTCAAAAATTTCAATTAAATTACGAACTACCCTCCGCGCCACTACCACTCTTCAGATAAATTCAGCCACAGCCTTAGCTACCATCCACTAAAATAACAATTCAACGCTTAGCGGGTAGCAAAGCCACGGTATCCTTAAGAAAATTATTTAATTCAATTTGCCTCAAAGAAGCTATTGTCGTGGCATAACCCGCCCGCTGGCAATAATGCTACTCACTGTGCCTAACCCTTTTCATTAGCGTTATAAAATTACGCATCTTCACATTGATTAAAGTGGATATTCTATGTAATTAATATTTTATGTAATTGTTTTTGAAAGTGAGGAAAAACGAACGCACTTTCCGCTGATCGCAGTGCTACTGTGCTACATTTTCGACTCTGTTACTACATCCTCGACAGGCGGTAGCTGTTTTCGGTTGTTTGAGTTCTGGTTCTGGTTCGTTGCTCGTATCGCATCGCATCAGCAGAAATTAGAAAATTCCTTCAACGCAAGAAAAGTCAACTGACAAATTGGATTTTCCTCTTCAGCTCAGACTTTTGTGTCTTTGTCTGGAGTACGAGTCAAACTTGTTCCTCGAACGTCTTCCTCGTATTCCCTTATCTCTTCCTATTTCATTATATTTTCGTACAAGATGACACGACCCTCGACATTGAAGTCGCTCGGATGTGACGACAAAGGAGACTCATGGCCGTTATCGACACGAATAGAAGATGATTCAGGATTCTCCAGAGAAAAAATGTCGGCGACGCTGTCGAACGGATCAGACAAGTAGCGATATGAGAAATAAGAAAATTTAATCTCCTGCTGTAAAGCAAAAGTATTGTGTGGCAAGCTAGAAAGGATTCAAATAAAGTGAATTGAAGGCTGATGGCTGATGGGCGGTGTAGCTATACGCTTCCCACTTCTTCCCTATGATTGTCCTGACACAACATGTGAGCATGAAAGTCGTATTGGTGTTAAAGATTTCACTGAATTTCTTTTTTCCCGTAAATTCTATTGCAATTGATTTATCAGATGTGTCCTATCGCTCTCACCACCACCAAAAAACTACTAAGACTCACTTGCACCAAAAAAGAGTTTCTTTGTTATTCTGCAGCTGCAGCTCACAAATCAAACGCATTTTTAGGTCACATATCTTGAACTAATATTTCGGTTCAGGTTAAAAATTTGACAATTTCGTTCATTCGCTCAGTTTGTTTTGTTGTTGTTCTGTGGTTATCCAAAAAAAAGTGTAAACTTTGCGCAAAGCTAACTGAGATAAATGATAAACGTTGCTGATGGTGGCTGGGTGGATAGATGGATGATATTGGAAAGCGCATATCAATAAAATAACAGTCAGTTCAATAAGTTCGTGTATTGAGCTCACAATTTTGTATGTAGGCAATTTATTGGTCGGTAGAAGACTTGATAACCCACATCTGACCAGACGAACTTTATTGCACACTCAGAAATACAAATTCTATACTCTAAATAAACGCTGTTCCTTTCTGAGTAATTAAACTTGTGGTGTATACGGCCACGAATTCGTTAATAGAGTTATTTCCTTACCTGGCGATGATTTATCATTGGGTTTCATTAACCAAAGTTAGTGGTTTTAGGACGGCAGAAAGGGTATACAAAGGAATCTTTTTGAAAAAAGAGTAGAGGTTAGAGGAAACTTATTTGCTGGAATTAGAGCTTACCATTAAAGGTTGCTGAGGAGAAACATATATAAAGTTTGAAATACAATACTTCTAATAATGATGTGGATACTATTTCCGATACGAGCTTACACATCATTCTCGATTGTATTAGCCGCACTTTATCCCTTCTGTCTGTCAACTATCTTTATAAGTCTGTCAACTCGAAGGTGGCTCGTATTATTTTAGCTGCAATGTGGCTATTGAATCTAACCTCACTGTAATAAAATTAAAAATTTAGATGAATCAGTACTAATTGCAAGGCGAGACAAATTTTAAAAATTTAAGTTGAAATGTATTTTATGTATCTCCGGCGGGCAAAAGGGTGGGTGTAAGTCAAAAACTGATTTTGATACAAGCTTATGAAATAATATTGTGATGAATCTTTTTTGATTAACATCGTCTCATTTCTTAAATACTTTTCTTTTTAAATTATCTATATCAACTACGCGTGTTTATATCGGGTGTTTCAACAGGTGCGCTTTAACTTTTCTCCGATAGGGACGGCGAACGACGCCATACTTTTTATTGTTCTTTTATCATTTGGAAATTTCATTAGTATATATTTCATCATGGAATGCTACATATGTGAACAGCGATTGCAAATTGTGCAAATTTTTTATCAAAATAATCGTTCTGTTTCCGCTACTTTAAGAGCATTACGGCCATTTTACGGTCCATTTAACAAGCCAGCCCGTTCGACAATCGACCGTATAGTAAAGATCTTGGCCTACATCCGTATAAGATCAAGCTGACACAACATCTAAAGCCGTTTGATCATTTGAAGCGACGCCGATTCGTGAATTGGGCTCAAGAGCAAATCGAAAATGATGCAGATTTTCACCGAAAAATCATCTTCAGCGATGAGGCTCAATTCGTACAACGTGCACGCGGTGGTCATGCAAAAGAAATCGAGTTTCATACTTAAATGTATCATGTGTATATGTTCAAATTCGTTAATAAAAAAAGTTAGTTCAAAAGTCGAACAGTTTGTGTTTTATTCAAAAAAAAAGTTGAAGTGCTCTTATTGAAAAACCCTGTATATTTGTGGCTGGCTGGCTGGCTTCCCAAATCTGTATCGGGGACTTGGCCTCTTCAAATTAGATATGCTTGCGACATCTATCGAATCCACAGGAGACATGGATAAGGCAGCATATCAATTAAATGATATGATGCTCACTTCCTATCAAGATAGGTGCGCCCTAAAACCAGTTTGTGTACACAAAAGGTTCCCTGGAGAAACTACCAGCTGGCTGATTAGAAAACTCTTCAACTCTGCTAAACGTACTTTGCTAATAGCACAAAGATTTGGGGGGAATACGGGTTCTCTCCCACAGAATACAATTCAGAATTGAGACGACCTAAACGGGCCACATGGAGAAATACTGTTAAAATAAAGCTGATAAGCTAGTAGCTGCAAGAATCCATTAAGAGTCTGCTGCAACGGAGGGTAAATTCCGATTAGCTAGTGACAGGTAATTGTAAGCCAAACCGGACAATAGACATAGTGAGGTGCCTAAATCCCATAGACCAATAATTTTAATATAATTTGTCCTTAACACCATGTGGTGAAGGTTGGTTAGATTTGTCCACCCCTCTGCACTCAAGTCAGTTTGCATACAGGAAAGATAAAAGCACAGATGGTGCCACAACTATCTTGTTAAGCAGAGATAGAAGGCACTTTTCATTGCAAGGAAATGGATATGTTTGCTTTTCTTGACAATGTGGGCGCATTCGATAAAACTGGCTAAGACCCAAGCAAGCAAGAACAATTTGTAGCAGAGGTATCGAAGACCCGACCAACCAATGGACAAGGGCCATGCTTTCAGTTCAGGAAGAGTGTCCTCGTCTGTGACCGCGATTATGGGTTGTCCCCAAGGGTGAGTCCTATCACCCCTTCTGTGGTCACTAGTCATCGACAATCTTTTAGTCGATCTACATAGATCAGGCTACATCGCCATTGGTTGCGCGGATGATTTGCCGATTTTTGATAGTAGTAAACACAGCCGTGTGTGGGCGCCGTAGCTCAGTGGATAGGAGCATGGACTCTTGAGCAGGCGGTTCGTGGTTTTAATCCCACCAACACCAAAGTATTTCTCACGATGTCCCACCTCTCGCGAAAGTTTAAAAAACGTCCGAGAGTAATAACTTGTCACGGAAAGCTTCTCAATTCGCCGTACGGAGCCGGCATTAAATCGTAGGTCTCTCCATTTGTGTGCAAAAATATGATTGCTCAACACAAATGGTTGCGAGAAGCCAGGCCTTGGACCGGCGGGTCTGTCGCGCCGCTATTATTATTAAACACAGCACGACCATTTCTAGTATTATGCAAGATTCTTTACTACACATTTTAGAATGGTGCAGCAGAGAAGGACTTTTAATTAATCCTTCAAAAACCGCTCTAGTGCCTTTCTAACAAATTGACTATCTGAGTCAGTCCATATTCCAAAACTTAAAGAAATTTGTGGTTGGAAAAGTTTAGAGTCAAATGAAGGGTGATGAATATTTTAGGAGGTCATCAAGAATAGCATTTCAGAAATAAAAGTAACATATGACTACCAACATCAACACAATTAATGTAATCTCTGTGAACTTTTTATCTTGCATTTTGCAGGAATAATAATCTTTGAACTTTGTACTATCGGATACAAGAATTTAGAATCCAATTGCAATAATGGATTGCTCTGAGCATCAATGGCAAGTGCAATGGTGTTTTGTGCAATTCGATTAACTAAAATTTAAAAACAATTTTCCCCTTAATGAGTCTATCAATTTGCACCTACCAGACGAATACATTCGCATCACACTGTAATTTATTTATGCATAAGTTTCAAGCGGATTGCTGTCTATTCGCCCCGATACTCGTATAATTTGGCAATATCAATGCAGTAGTTGTTCCAGCTGCATGTCGCTCGCTGGTGCCCATGAATTAAGGCGATATTGCGAACTTCTTTTACGATCGAAAGTTCCATAATAAATGTGGTGTTCCGCTCTGCTCTATATAACACATTGGGAGTGGCTGTTGGTAGTGCAATATATTTTCCCGAACGTCACTTTTCTTTTCGATTGCGCTGTTGTTGGCTGTGTGTACAGAGTTTGGTGAAAAACAGGACATGCACGATGGAAATATTGAACATAAAAGGCGACGCTTCTGTGCGTCTAACGGGGTACATCCCAAAAAAGCAATAAACCTAAAAATTCCTCCACACACCATCGTTCAGCAACTAATGCAATAAATCTCACATGTCTCGGTGTTCGCTTGGAAGAAAAATATATTTTTTTATCCAATTTTCTGTTGCTATCTGCTGCCTGTCTTACATGTGCGCGATACTACGATGTTCGACATCTTGAAGAAGGTTTTCAGCACTGCACCAGTGTGTTCGAATCCAGCATGTCCTTGTACTCGTACATATTTTAGGAGAACCTTTTATGTTTTATCGAAAATTGGTATTCACAGCAACATTTGAACGGCTTTTTGTGTGGAAGATTATTTCAACGGGCAATTGTGCCAATGAATTGTTGTGAGGAGTGTCGACAATATAATATATCTGATCAGGAGTGACTTTTGTTACATTAGGACTCAAAATCCGAGGATTTTTCAATGAATTTTAAAGGACATTTTTTGCACTGAAGCAACAAAAAAAATGTCTCCATTCATAAGCTTAACTTTTCCTTCATTTTCATCACAATCACAATACACCTCTGCTGTGATCTTAAAGCTGTGAAACAACCCTAAACACTTTCCGTTTTACTAAACACTGAGTGAAGAGTTTACCAAAAGGACATCTGCAAAAAGGCAATCCTTTCTTGTTACAATAACTTATCGATGTATATATAACTCACACTTGCCGTACAGAACAAAAGGATACAAAAGGATACAAAAACAAAATAGAGCTGATCCCTCATCGATTGCAGAAAATCCAATTATATTCATACCTTTCGTTTACGAAACAAAAAGCTCACACACAAAGCCAAAACAGCAACAGACAAGCGGCAAGTAATTTTTGCCGCCCTCGCGGTGAGCGTCTGTGAGCTGACACCGAATGAATGGTGTTGGGACAAAACCAACCAAAGCAACCCACATGATTTTCACCATTGCCTCCCACAATTTCACAGGAGCCGTTGCAGGAGCGGGCGAGAACAGCGGCAAGCTGGGATAGCATGTGTGTTATTTCCCACAGAACCGACGAAACAAGGGATCGATTTTCCAAGCTGCTGATGTACTCATATTATTTCGAGAGCAAAAGCACAAATTACATATTCACTGTAAAACAATACTAAGGCGATAATGTTGTTCAACCAGAGAAAGGCGGCAACACTAACTAACTCTAACTGGGATTCGATTTTCATTTAAATAATTTACTACGGTCGTATACGACGGCGGTTACGGCGAACTTACTCCTACTTAGTCTTGTATCTGGATTTAGGTTTAGCCCTTTTTTGTCACTTAACATAATTCACGTTCCAAAGCAAAGGGAGTCTGAATACTACTGTACAATAGGAGTAATCGTAATAATTGGAATTTAACTCATAAATCTCATTTGCAATTTAATTTTGCCACTCAATTAACTTCTCACTCACTGCTTTTATAGTCGACGCAATGATATAAAAATACCGATTGTTAATTTTGGAAGAAAAAACTGTACGTAAAGGTAACGATTGAGATTTTATTTACCATACCTACCAAAGTTAAGTTCACTCAGTAATTATTGTGTCACATTCCAAGGGAGGAATGGAAAACGTACACCAATTCAAGGCAATTTCGTTTAAATTGCTTTTGTGTAATAAGCACACACCACCATGCATTGAGCACCGATTGATTTTCTGATAACAATAATTAAGGTAATTGCCAAAATTACGGCATAATACGATGGTTGATTGATTGTGTGCGGTCCAGAGTCGTTTCGTCGATTTCTTGTACTCTCGAAACTAAACGATATATGCAGAGGCATTCAGATGTAATTTGAAACGAACGAATCAATTATCCAGAAGATCCAATTCCAGGCGGAATTTTGGAGTTATTTCATTTCGTTGGTGTTGCCAGAAATGATGCCTTGCTGACAAGTAGAATGGAAATTTGAATAAGAAAAAAAAACAATAAATACAGCATATAAGGCTCCATCTTGTCAAGAAAAGTACTTCTTACTAGATATGATCCTTATCCATGAGGGCTGTTAGTGCATTTGGTTAGACACTAAGGCGTAATGTTAATTATCTGACTCACTCTAACTACACTGATAATAAATGTTGGCAGCATTGATAGATTACGAAAAAGTATATAGATGCTTTACCTGTTAACTTTTTGAGCATAAGAGACAAACCAGATAAAGACACTACAGACATACGGATACACAGAAGGAATGAAGGTGAGTTGATGATCTTCTCGTTTTCTGTGGAAGTGCTGCGATGAGGATGATTTCCAGTTGCCTTTCATACAGAAACAAGTGATCTGGAGTTCGATACGAACGCACACGTATGCAAATAGAGTATCTCCTGGTCAGACGGACAACAATGTCTAAAAAACTGCGGCCAAATACCATCATCATCATCATATTTGGCTCTACAACCGGAGTTCGGTTCTGGCTTCCCGCAAAAATGCCGCTTGATGGACATTCCCATCTGCAGATTCTCATCAATTATTTAAATTCCAACGAATCCATCTATAAGTCAGTAACTGCGGACTATACAGCGACTGTGTTATGTTCAGTTTCTTATTTAACTACGTTGGTTTTGGATTAGAAATATTAAGCCTTCCCCAAAAAAAGCCTGGTGTATGCCATCCTTCTAGTGTAGGATTTGCCGGCCTCACTGTCGTCTTCCATAAATCCTTCCCCAAAGGACTTTCCGAGCATGATCCTCTTCGCTCATGCGAATTAGGAGTCTACCGACCTTAATTCTCTTCACGATGTCGCGGTAACGCTCGTAGATCTCATCATTATAGAGTCTACGAAATCGTCATTCCGCACATACGGGACCAACAATTCTCCGTTAGACTTCTCTCTCGAACGCGCTAATAGGTCAGAATGCTTTTTGAGAAGCACCCAAGTATCGGATCCATATGTAAGTACTGGTATGACCACGGTCTTATATACCAGCAGCTTGTATGTAATACTTAAGCTTCTGGATTTGAACTTGAACTTGACACACTATAGTAGGCTTTGTTGGCTTTCAGCAACCGTGCGTCTATTTCTGGTTCCATGTTGTTATCGGCTACAGTTAACCCGAGATAGTTAAAGGATTGCACAACTACAAATTCGCGCTCTACTATTTGAATTGAGGGAACTTCTACTCGCAGACGGTGCCACCATGTACTTTGTTTTGCTCTCATTTATGTGTAGCCCCAGATTTCGTGCCACTTGCTCTATCTTGATACAAACTTCTTTTAAAGCTCTTGGGTTTCTGCGAACGTTGTCAATATCGTTTGCGTAAGCCAGTATCTGAATGGACTTATAAGGGATTGTTCCTTTCGCCGTTAAGTCAGAGTCTCGGAACACTTTTTCCAACGCCAGATTCAAGATGATGCAGGCTAGTCCATCCTCTTGTCGGAGCCGGTTATAGATGTTGAATGGGCTTGATAGTGATCCGAATATTTTTACTTGGCTAATAACATTGGTGATGGTCAACCTACATAGTCGTGCCAGTTTATTTGGGTTGCCGAATTCTCTCATGGCTTTATAAAGTTCTACTCTGGCTATGCTTTCACAGGCGGCTTTAGAGTCCATAAAAGTATGATGTAGTGAGTTTTGAAACCCTAGACATTTATCCATCATCAGCCAAAGGATGTAAATCTGATCCGTTGTTTATTTGCCTGGGATGAAGCCACACTATTAAGGGCCAGTGATGACTTTAGCGTATGGGGCTATCCTGTTTTGAAGGATAGTGGATAGTATGCGGTACTCAACAACGTTATACCACGATAACTGATACACGTTGTGATATGTCACTTCTTATGTATGAAGCTAGGATGCTTCTTCGCCAGTCTTCTGGCATCGCTTCTTCCTCCCATACTTGTAGTATTAGTTCATGAACTGCTTGGAGTATCTCGGATCCCTCTTTTTTAATCAGCTGGCTGGGATACCATCATAATCCGAGGAGTCGAATTATCTGCTAACTTCGTCTATTATTGTTGGCGGCAGCATAGTAAGGTCTTCGGTCATTGGTGGAGCCTCCAATTTATCAGCTAGCTGGCCATTAAGCAACTCATTTAATTGCTCCCCCCATCGCTTTCCATGTCCTTGAGATCGGTGATAAGATTACCCTCTTTTTCTTTGCATTATGTGCAACGCGGTGTATATTGCGTCATGCCGCGGACTCAGCCCCCGCATCGCTTGAGCGTAGATGTTACTGGTATATTCGTTGCGAAGGGCAGCCGAGTTGACACGAATCTGATTCGCGGATGCAGTCTTTTGTGATGATCCAATCCGCGCTCGGAGCACTATACGAAGATATTCGTCCGAGTCGAAGTTGGTACCTCGGTAAGTTCGTACCATCATCAAGTTAGGGTTGTGGCGGCGGTCTATCAGCACGTGGTTTATCTGGTTGCGAGGAGTGCATAGCCGTTCAGTTACTGCTTCAAAGCCGATAACGGTGAGTTTCATTATTTTTCTGATTAAAAACCCCACCCAGAGCACATGATCTTGCACGACGGCTGTAATATTATGACATATTATAATTTTTGTAAGACACTATTCCCGGTCCACAACATCTCTTGGATTGCTATTTTGTCAGCATATTTGGACAGAGTATCGGCTGGCTGCTGTGTAGGTCGAGCTCTTACAGTGAGCATACGTTCCATGAGAAAATTTTTAAATCGTTTAGCCATTTTCGTTGCCGTATCCGTAATAACGTTTTTTAATGGCAAGATTATTCGAACCGCGCCAACTTTACTTTGAGAGGACTAGCCCGATCATTCAACTTTTCCTGTATTTGAGGAAAATTTCCGCCGACCACCACGTGGAGGGGGTTGATTGCACTTCCACCAGTCAAAGATAGTTTTGGCCACCTGAAATTCTGATGCATTCTGCTTTATTCTCCATATTCTGCTGATGCCTGACCGGCATCATATACATACATCATAACTCTCGGAAGTTCAAAAGTAAACAAATACAAAAGGTCGTACATGATTGCCGAAAAACTTGCAGAGAATTTATTTTAATGTACATCAAATTTTCTATCAGATTATCCAAAAATAAAACAACAAAAAGTTAAAAAACAATCGACAGCACTATCCTATCAGCCACTCCCATCAATAAGGAGTAAAATCATTTTTAACTGATGCTCCATAATGACCTTTTGATTGATGAGCTCTCTCCATCAGTTTGTTTTTTGTGTGCAACATATTTATAACTGATGTAGTGAGACTGGCCTGTGCAAAGACTGCATCGAACAAAACCCAATTAATCCATATCCAAATCTTTGACCGATTTACTGAATAGTCAGCCAGACGGTCAGCCAGCAGCCAGACAGACAGACTGACTGATAGCATACAGCAAACATGAATCAATTTGTATTTTTGGGGGTCTGCTCATGTTGCACGTTTACACGCAGTCCGCCAGCAGAGGCAGCAGATGGTGCCAGCGTGATGATGATCACGTTGATGATGGCGACGATGATATGCCAAAGTTGCTGGCTGC
Source organism: Nephrocerus scutellatus (assembly GCA_947095585.1). Lineage (NCBI taxonomy): Eukaryota > Metazoa > Arthropoda > Insecta > Diptera > Pipunculidae > Nephrocerus > Nephrocerus scutellatus. The sequence goes on along the minus strand of OX352763.1, from coordinate 20,951,223 downwards.
TAGGAGCACTGCAAGAACGAGATGAGCAAAAACGTAAAGTTTTATCAGCTTTAGCTTCGTCTTCAGCTGGAAATGCTCGTACTATCAGCTCAGTTACGTATTATTTCCCCCTAGCCATGTGGAAGAGATACCTGTTCACGCTTCATTGCCACCGATCGATATCAAAGTAATTGGAGCAAAGCGAAGGGATTCCGTCGTCCATCTTCGACACTCGTATATCAAGTCGAAGAGGAGCTACTCGTGTATCTTTCAGATTTGTTTGTTTTTACAAGACGCATATGAGACGCCGGCTGTAGATAATATTATGTCGGAGAGTCGTGCGTTCAGCCGTTTATACGATACGATTAAACCCAGTCGGCGTTTTCCTGAATCACGATGATGAGGGATGTACCATGTACGAGTATGCAATACATCTCCGACCTATACGCTCCTCTTATTCGAAAATGAGTTGTTTTTTGTTTTACACGAATTTCAATTACTTTTGACAAGGATAATAAGTATGTACTTACGCGCTTTCACATATGGGGCAGGGACAGGGCATGGTGCAGGGTGTAATACCCCTAATCGTAGCATCGACAAAACTTCTTTTCTGAGCTCTATACGTGCGTGAGCGGCGTACGGGTAGCGCGTTATTTACAAACAATACGAGGAGAAAATATCGATTGGTAATAAATTACGAGTATAATAAATGATGATGGTAGGAGTACCTACTTTCTGTTCGTGGCCTTATGCCATTTTCGCAAAGCCACCGCACCAGCCATTATGTCGGATTATCTTACAAAAGTTTCAGATTGTTTTTTGATGTGAACTTTCTAGCTGTGTAGAAATAATATTGTAGCAACTGAAAGAAAAGAATTAGCAGCATAAATATTTGGCAAATGTTCTACATGATATAAAAGTACTTTAATAAACAGATTAGATTCTTGTTCATAGTTTTTATGCTGCCCATTGTATCTGTAAATGAACTGATGTAACTACGTGAAGTGTTTTTTTAACTTTCCCACATATCAGAGATACAAATTGTGCGTAGTTTGAATAAAATCGGGTTCAATTTGAAAAAAATTATCTTCGAGATCCTCGGTCCTCTGATAACCAAATTTTTACAGACAGTGTTGGTATCGGAGATACACATGTGTGCAAAGTTTAAATAAAATCGTTTCGATGTCAAATTATTTGGCGTTGGTCAGACAGATAATAGTATGTGGTTTTCCAATTTGGTTCAATCTAAGATCTATCTAAGATCTGGATTAGCTGGATCTGGAATATTTAAGGCTAAAAAAAACCACAAAAATTCAAAGCACCACGCTAAGCATTTGAGGTTTAAAAGCAGGTTAAACGTAGCTCAAATGCTGCACCCCTCTGCAAAACTCCCCGAAACCCTCCTAAAGAACCCATTCAAACCCTATCAAGACCCACTTAATACCGCCTTAAGACTTCCCTCAAAACCACCTCAAGACACCGTCAAGACCCTACTAAAGATTCTCCTAAAACCCTCTCGAGACACCCTCAAGACCCCCTCAAGAACCCCTCAAGACCCAACTTAGGGCTATTTTAAAATACCCTCAAGACCACTGTCGATATCACCTAAAGATACGTCAAGACTCCAATCACAATCGTCTCAAAACCCCCTTAAGCCCCACTAAATACCACCTAAACACCCCAATCAATACTCCCCCAAAACCATCCTCAAGACCGTCTAAAACCACTCAAGAATCCCATAAAACCCTCTTAAGTACCTCTCAAGATCCCCGCAAGATCCGACTTAGGGCTCTTCCAAAATACCCTCAAAACCCACTTAAGACCTACTCAAGACCACCACAAAATACTCTTAAGACCCCCTCGAGAACCGCCACAATACCACATAAATACCCCATTCAAACCCCCTCAAAACCCTGTCAAGACCGCAAAATACCAATTAAAACCTTAAAGGGGGGTCCTCACGACCTTCCTGTAAATATTCCTCAAGGCTCCTCCTCAAGTCCCTCTTAAAATCCACTTAAGACCTCATTAGGACCCTCCCAAGGCGCCCTCAAACCCCTCTCAAGTCTACATCAAGACACCTTGAAGACTCCACTAAAACTCCTCTTAATATCCCCTTAAGACCACCCCAAGAACCCACTGAATATCCTCTTAAAACCATCTCAAGATCCCCGTCAAAACGTCCTTCAACACCTCCGGCATGACCTGCGTCAAGACCTCCTCAAGACTCCACTCACAACCCTCTCAAAAGTCCATTAAGCTACACTTAAAATAACCTAAACACACCACTAAAGACCACCTCAAGTCCCAAAACCTTCAAAACCTTCTAAAGACTCATCAAGAATCCCATTAAAATCCTCTTAAGAGCCCCGCAAGAACCCCGCAAAACACCATCAGGAACCTCTAAAAATCTCGTTTAGACCCTCTTAAGATTTTCTCAAGACGCCACTAAATACCACACCAAAACCTCCTCAAGACTCCCTCAATAACTCCTCAAGAGTACCTCTAAATTCTCTGCAGATCTCCTCCAGATCACTCTGGGAAGAAAGTGTTATCTCGGAAGATGATAGATGATATATACTGACGGGTCAAAAACTGATGATGGTTTTTTTTTCAAAAATGCTAAATATAGGTCTATCTTTCCGTCTTCCTAATCACTGCAGTGTTTTTCAAGCAGAAATCATGACGATTAAAGAAGTCCTGTCTTGGCTGAAGAAAAACGTCATATCCACTTAGGATATCCGCATCATCTCGGATAGTCTAGCCGCTTTGAGATCTCTATAGAATCAGTCTCTACGAACTCTATTGTAACCGTAGATTGTCGATGATCTCTCAGGGAAATGGCGGAGCGGTTCAATATTCACTTGTATTGGGAGCCGGGACATTCTGTGGAACTACTGGGCCGATAAACTCGCCAAAAATGGTACTACATGCAAACTCATGTTAAAGCAGGATGCTACTGGCAAATCCAACTTTAGATGGACAAATGATATAACTTTTGTAGCGATAAAACAGATCTGGGAACATTTCAATGACTTCTGCAGAAGCTGCATGGACGAGGAAGAGGAAGAAACCATTATTAACTTACTCTCCACATGCACAGCTCTTTCTCTAAAGCGTAAGCTCGATTTAGGAACCTTCTTTTACAACGACCTTAAAGATTTGCCAAGCACTGACATCAAAAGTCTTCTACACTTCATTCGAAGTTCCAACTGGTTCAATGAGTAGGGTGAGAAATCCACTCGATCCATTTGGCATCACAATGAACCATGTATTGGTCTAAGTGTGTCGGCTTTCTGCCGACAGCCACCCCAACCTAACCTTACCTAATTTGTAATAATCCAAACATATTATATTACAATGATACGAATGCTTCCCATCCTGTGCAAGTGTAAGATACGCTCAAAGTTAAAAAGTATTGAATAGATATTATTAGTGCAAGTGTATGACGAGATATCGTTTCCAACTTTACGCATTTAATTTTTAAAACATAGTAACTTTTTCTTTGTGGAAACGAAAATATTAGTTGACTGGGAAACACAGTGTAACAAATGGTTAAATGTGATTTACGATTAAGGAATTTCATCAAATTATCTGTACTCCTTTTAAATTAGCAAAGTGCTCCAGTGAACCAATCCTGCCACATAGATCAACAATTACGTAACAACTTTAATTCTGGAAACTTTTTCTGTTAATAATAAAGACTTTTTTGTGTTTTTTATTAGCCCTAAGCGATGGCGTTGGCATTACTACAGCTTGAAGTTTCAAAGTTTGCCAGGACTTTTTTTTTTATACACGCAAACAATATGGCTTCATATCTTCGTGCTATCATCACAAAATGAGATTTGTGCTTAAACATCCCGGCGATTATTATCAGTGAAAACAAAAGCAACAAAGATCCATTTACTTTGTGTGGTAAGAGAAATTTTTCTTGTGGATAAAAATTACCCTGGAAGATTTTTGCTTATCCTGGAGTGGGAAATACCAGCGCCTTCTGATAACTATAGTGAATATATATTATGTAGTACACACACAGACACAAATGTAGGAGAGTATGGTTTTGTATTAACAAACAAATGTTAGAAACATTTTATGGAATGGAAAATATTGTTAACTTGAGGAGAAAGAAAAGGTCAGCGGATTGAGGTTTTAAAAAACTGTGACAATCAATCGTTATTGACAAAAAATTAAAATTCCATCCACTATACACATCTACCGCTAATTTAAATTAATCATAATTTTCATTTAATTGCTTCAATAATACAGCTGTCAGTTTGCACACAAATATTACGTAATGCAATTATCTGATGATAATTACATTTTACGGAACTTCAACTAGAAAAGCTCCTGACACAACATTTGCCCGACGGTTATCACTAAATCTATTCAAGTGCAAGTACCGCCCCTTCCTCCCCCAAAAACAGAGTATAACTTAACTATCCATCCCTCGAGCGAGTAATTAATATTCGAACTATTACATTAATTCGTGCACTTCAACTGGCGAAAATTGCACTCGTTTTGTGCTTTGCTGCAATTGCACCGAGGAAACTTACCATGGTTATGATGATAAGGGGTGGGAGTAGAGTATGCGCCTGTGTGTGTGGTGCACTTTCATGTCAAGGATTATTCAAATATATACTATAAGGTAAAGTGCACGAACACAGAAAACTCGATAATTGCATTAATTTTGATTTGCTGAAGGGGTTGGTGATGGATGGTAAGTACCAACACCACCACGTGGCAAGATAGCGGGCTATAGCTGACGCTGACACTGCCACTGTAATAAGCAAATCAGTTGAAATTTTCTAATGGAATTCCAAGCGCGAAGTCTGAGCAGGTGCCACGCACTAGTGTGTTGCATTAGGCTAAAGGAAAAACCCAACGACAACAAATGCGAATCGACGTTTCCGAGCTATACGTGCGGAAATTGATGTGTTGAGTGCGGTGCACGTTCCAGTGTATACCAGAATATGCATACCGTGACTACAACGTGGACGAATTTATAATAAAGTCGTTCTAAGCTTCAAAGGAAAGCTGACATACACACACTCGAATATTATTCATAACTTAATGTTAGTTATGGGGTAAACATTTGAAAATGTGAAATTCTTGTCAGGAGATTTGGCAACATTAGCAACACTATGAAATACATATATTGATATTAAACTGCTTTAGCACTATTATGGCCAATTGCTATTTTCAATGGAATTTCAATACGGCACGTCGCTTCTTCACTAATTCCCAAATGAATTTGTTAAATTCTTGGGGACGATGGCAATAATTGGAGGGATTTCTTGTTGTGTCCACTTTTGAAGACATCGCCCATCTTTATGACACCTTTAGTCATTAGGGTAGTTTTAAAAAGTGCGCTTCCTATTTTTAATTTCTTCTTTAGCTATTTTATTAGACAAACAAAAATGTGTACATTTCTTATATTGTGTAAAGGGAAAAACGCTGGGATCCAGCCAGTTCCAGAAGTTTTTGCCATTTTCTAGTACTTAGCAGCTAAAATAATCTTAGAAAATTTATAATTACAATTTAAATTTACAGTGTTATCCCGGTAAACGCAACTAATGAAATCAGGGATGCTGCGTAAATTTAAGGCTGTTGCAAAAACTGAGTGATAAGTTTTCCTGTTAAAGACGGACACTCGCAACCAGATAAACGACGTGTTGATAGAACGCCGCCACAACCCGAACCTGAACGTAAGAATGTTGCTTACCGAACAATGCAACAATCTCATAGAACACGGACCCGCGAATATGAATATAACGAGCTCAGAAGATATGAAAATAAAGTTCGCCGGCGAATGAAAGCAGCCTGGTAGAAGAATCACGTCCATTAACTAGAACAGTAAATAGAGCAAGAAGGACCGCACTAGGCACGGAAGTTCTACAAAAGAGACCGCTGTATGAAGCAATATACACCGCATTACACATTCTGCAAAGATAAAGAGTAATCTGATCGCCGATCTTAAAGGCATCTTAGAGCGATGGGAAGAGAACTTTCATGAGTTGCTAAATGGCCAGTTAACTGAGGAATTGGAGGGTGCAACAATGACCGAAGATCATACTATGCTGCCGCCAACAAGCATAGACGAAGCTAGCAGAGCGATAAATGGCTAAAAAATAATAAGACTGATGGGATCCCAGCGGAATGGACAATAATAGGGGGCCCCACATTACACCCAACAATTCATGAAATAATAGTTCAAGTATGGTCACCCTGTTATGGCTTGCTAGGGATTTCAATACATCGTAGTAGCATTTAACGGCTTTTAAGTCTATTGTGTTATTGTGTTTTGTAAGCGTTATCGTGCTGCCTGATTATCTGAGCAAGTATGGGAGAAAGAAGCTATGCCAGAAGACTGGCGAAGAGGCATCCTGTGCCCTATTCTTAGAAGAGAGTTATCATAAAATGCAGCAATTATCGTGGTATAACGTTGTTGAGTACCGCGTATACGATTTTCTCCTCTATCCTTCAGGAGAGGTTAGCTTCATACGCTTAAGTCATACCATCAGTGTAGCTTCATCCCAGGCAAACCAAAAACTGATCAAATTTACACCCTTAGGCAGGTGATGGAAAAATGTTTAGAGTTTCAAAACTCACTACACCATCTTTTTATAGACTTTGAAGCCGCCTAGCCATAGTAGAACTTCATAAAGCCCTGAAAGAATTCGGCATCCCAAATAAACTGACACGACTATGTAGGTTGACCATGACCCATGTTATAAGCCAGGTAGAAATATCCGGATCAATATCAAGCCCATTCAACATCTATAAGGGGCTCCGACAATGGCTTGGATTGTCCTGCGTCCTCTTCAACCTGGCGTTGGAAAAAGTGACCCGAGACTCTCACGTAACGTCAAGAGGTATAATCCTCAATAAGTCCATTCAGATACTGGTTTACGAAGACGACACTGACAGCGTTTGTAGAAGACCGAGAGCTGTACAGAAAGCTTTCATACAGATCGAGCAGGCGGCACGAAATCTGGGGCTGCACATGAATGAGACCAAAACAAAATATATGTTGGCCACTTGTGCCACGACCAGACTTGACCGACAACATATTTCATTGATAATGTGAAAGATCGTTTAATTATCAACCAAACAAATATTAATGATATGACCGTGTTTCATATAAAACAAAACTAGCTGTAACTCAACAATCGCGCGATATAGTTGCAATATTATAAAGTCAACGGAAGTTTTTCTAGACGCAGCCGCATCTAGAGCAGCAGGTTATACATATGTTACAGTCAACATAACAAAAAATACTGTTGTCGCAAAGATGGGTATTGGTACACAGGACTATTGGCTGTTTGCAAAAAAACGGCTAGAAGTACAATTTCATAAAAAATAGTGGTTCGGTTTGGATCTGTGCTCTCGCATAAACGTTAATGGCAGGCTATACAACATTTTCGAATATTCCCATATATTATAACTGAAGATATTCTTCTTCAGATCTAACTTCATAGACGACTTGTCCCGAGGGTCTCTAGTTTTTCTAGTTTTATGTTTGCTTTCATAAAATATGCCTTAGATGAATATATATAGACCAGGCAGGAAAGCGTTTCACTGCTCATCACAAGGATACAGTATGATTGCGTTTGGAACCACCTTAGGAAAAAATGCAGATGCCATCATTAAATTCCAAATTCCATAGTAGTCTGTGATTTGAGCACTCTGATAAGTCTTGTAAGACAATAATCGTCGTAGAAGAAGTAGGGTTTTAGAAACTTAAATAGCGTCAAGTGCGGTCCGTTTACTAGGGTTTATTTATACACCCAACATGACAAGAGGCAATAATAAGATGGTGTTTCACAAAAACATACTCAATGACCATGCATCTCGGAGGATTCTTCAGATGTATATTTTGAAAAATATATTGCTAAGAGACCAAAACATCCAACAAAAGTTATTTTTCTCTCCAAAGTAGCCAACAAAATTACCTTTTCTCTCCAAAGCAGCGAACAAAACTAAATTTTCTCTCAGCGTATATTCTACCGATATTCAATCGATATTCAATCATTCATAAGTCCGCTGGAGTGAAACCTGAAAGTAATACTTTTTCCGCCTTATATGGAAACATATGCTACAAAAAACGCTTCCATCAATTAAGGATCAAAACAAAATTTGTCACTAACACAATTTGCCAAGCATAGCTGCTGTCTACTGATATCTTTCTATCGTATTTGCGTTAACGGAGAATAATGAATCGCTTTAATCGCACATATGTGCTCAATAAAAAATAATTCCGACAGCTTATAAAAAACTACAACAACATCTCGTGTGATTTTTACAAATTTTTAATCTCCACAATTTACGAGTGCCAAAAAAAAACTTTTAAATTTATTTTACAACCCAATTGAGGTTTGATAAGCCAGCATCATCACGTCATAAGGCAAACAACATTCACGCTCAGGTCTTCCTAAAATCCAGAGCAACAATAAATTGTTCGACATTTTACAGCCGACTTTCTGTGGATGGCCTGGAAAGTGATGTTGTGCAGGGGTGTGGAGAGGAAAGGTTAAGCTCTGTATGTGGAGGTGGCAATGTATCACCTTAGATAATAAAATTATCGACGACAGCGCTGATGCCGCGTGGCTTTGTACTGTGCCGCTCGTCCGTTCGGTTCAGTTTTTTACGGCCACGTCACAGCGAATGGAATTAACCTGAAACAAAACGCTATTTACGATAGAGGCGTCTGGTCATGAATTTGGGAATTATTTCTTCTTTTTTTTTATTTCACATTTGAAGCGTCAAACAACAAATTTGCTTTTCGATTGCAACGCGCTTGCTGCACGCTGCCATATCAAAGCGATAAAACCAATTTTCACCTCTCAATGGATATTTCGGGATATGTATATTTTGTTTTTTTGTTTTTTTATTTCTAGCTCGTCGTTGTTGTGTCAAAATCAGATTTAAACTTCTGAATTCTGAAATTCGAGAGATTTATTCGATTTTCGGTCATGGATCAGTTGATGTAATAAATTTTGCTGTTAGCGCACAAAGCATAACATTTCGTGATCAATTTTGGAAATGTCAAACTCAATAATAATTTTACGATGCTTCTTTATTGCTATTTGCTTATTGTTATGTCATGAGTTATTTGTTGTTGGTTTTTTAATTCATCTTTTGGTGGCCTTTTATTGTTTTGCCGAGATGATTTTCTCTCCAAAAGTGAGGTGTGAAAAATTGTTAATGCATAAGGATGAACTCTATGTCAACATTTAATACAAATTTTTATATAATCTAATAGGTTAATTATTATTATAATTTTAAATAAATAAAAGTCTATAATTAAGCTATTACATTAAGTAAAAATTTATAAAAAGACTTAAAAATTAATAATAATCAATATTATTTTAAAACAAATACATTAATATAAAATACATATATTTAAATACAAGTGGAAATGATTCTCAGCCTTATTTATAAACGTAAATGAGCCAGAACACTTTCATTCCATTTCTATAACATTTTCATTTTGTTTTCTGACTCTTCTATAAAAAATTATAAAGAGTCTCTTGTGAATTTTGAATTAGGCAGTCGAACTCGGTTTTGCAAATCACATCAACTGGAATAAACTAAAATCTTTGCAAACATTTTATTTTAGTTATTTGGTCGAATTATTTTTAGTTTTATATTTATTACTAGCTGATAACCCGGCATTGACCGAGTACTTATTTATCCCAATCTTCTATTAGGCAGTGGTAGAAAAAACAAAAAAGAATGATATCTATCTATGAGGTAAAATCGCAGTAATTTTATTAACAATAGTATATTACAAAACAAGCGTGGAAAGCGGACGATATAAGCACTTCTCAGCGAGTAATGTACGCTATTTTTCACGCGACCAAAAAAAAATTTCTCTGATAAACTGCTAATGCGCAATGCAAAACTACTATGGGAATATGTGTTCGGTGAGACTGCAGTAAATAACAAAAGTATTTTATACGTTAACACACTAGTGTGGATAATGACACGTATATTGGTGATCCTCTCCCTATAAGAATACAACTTACCAAAATTAGTGTCCTACCAACAATATTCCTCACAGTCATACTAAAAATTTTGGATTTGGCTGTCAGCCCTCTCCAACCAACAAAACGTATTACCCCTCACCAACAGTATTTGATTCCAGATTGTAAGCTATATATATACCAAGTTTTGTTGTAATTGGTGAGGGCGTTCCAGAGTAAGTTAGGCACAAACAAACATACAACTTCTCTATTTTATATATATATATCTAGAATAAATAGATGACTCATTCACCAGCTGACAAACATGAAAGATCGTTTCGAATATTGTGAACTCTTTGGGGAATATACTTAAAGGAACTCCTTGGGTTAAATCTTTAAAAAAAAATCATATGAGAGTGGTGGGGGGGAGGTGTACGTAGCGTTTTAATGCGCAGAGACATACTTTTGACCTTACATCACTTAACACCCTGTAACTCTTGAAGGCTCTTAAGGCTTAAGGTCATTGTTGATCTTTTTCGAAAGAAAATTAAATTTTTAAGGTAAAACAAAGTACATTTTCTTAAATTCTTAAAACTATTACCGATATAAACGTCGTCAAATTCAGATTTTTTTTTAAATTCTCTATACTAACTTCGCGTGCCCTTGGCTGGCGGACTGGCTGGCTGGCTGGTTGGTCAGATCTTGTGATAAATTTTTAACCAACTTCCTAACGCCCGATTTTATTGAAACTTTGCACACATGTGTATTTCCGGTGACAATACTTTCTATAAATTATTTCTATAAATTTGAGAGTGATCGGGCCGCGTGGCCGGCGGGCTTTTCTACAAATTTTTTCCCATATAACGGCATCAGATAATGTCATACTTTGATGACAGTGTTCTGTGTGTGTGGTGCGCTGTGAGCACCACATGAAAATGGTGGTAAGAATGGAGACTTGAAAATGGTGTCCACTCACAAAATTAGATCCTTCTGTGCAATTCCTTTTGAAGCAGATTATTCACTGGAGTGAAGTGGTAAGAGTGCATCCATTCCACGTGTTGCACTGTTGCTGCAGAAACTCTAAGACGGCATGCAACTCTTCTAATTAGTACCAGTAGTAAGACAACCCTCACTATCTTTCTCTTGTTGACCGAATGCACAAATGTTTTGCCATGGATTTGTATTAAATTGAATGCACTTTAATATTGCATTTGACAAAAAAATGTATCCGAGAGCATTTCTCGAAATAATCGTGTTTGTAAATACAATTTTAAAAAAGAAAATTTTGATTTTGACGATCTTCACATCGGTATGGCTTATGATGTTCAGGATTTAATTTTCTTTTAAAAAAGACCTTGTAACTAGAAGCGTTCAAGTGTTACAGGGTGTGAAATAATGTAAGGTCAAAAGTAGGTCTTTTAGCATTAAAAGGCTACGCACACCGCAGGGGGTGAAAATTGACCACGCTCCCATACGATTTTTTCACGAAATTAAACAAGGAATCACACCTGTAATTATTTGCCACCTTAACAGATACATCCTGTATATAAATACGAAATGCGATAATGAAAGTTCTAACGATAGTTGTAATTGAATCTAAACACTGAATTATCTTAAAAGGATTTTAGTTTCATGAAAAATACATTTTTTTATACTTTTCTCGTAACTTACCAACTAATTATAACTCTATGAATGAAAAAATTACACCATCGCAAGCCGAGCACTAAAAAATTGTTTGGAACAAGTCCCATTAAATTCAAACAAAAAAAGACACATACACTGAAAAAAAATCATTTGTCCTAATTAATAGCTTCGACCTTCGGGCTCGCAATTATATATATATAATATATTTAAGAGGGTTATTTAAGAGGGCCACTTTCAAATGCAAAGCAAGGCAAGGCAAGGCTTATGCAAGGCACGGACCCGCACTACGATGAGGGTAGGGCGAGCAATTATCATTCTTACGGGTTTCGCATAAATTTTAAAACTCTTTTTTCAATTTTCAAGCCTTTCCCAAAGCCCAATTTAATTGAAGCTTTGCACACATGTTTATTTCCGGTGACAACATTTTCTATTAAAGTTTTACATTGATCGCGCCGCCGGGTCGGGGGGCTACCATACAATTTTTTTAAATAATCATGCCCTATGGCGGCATCAGATGACGCCATACTATAAAGTGTTCCGTGTTTGCTGGTGCGCTGTCTGCAGTGCTGCTTTACGTTTGGGGTTGGTTAGGCTGCAGTGCTTTGTAGGTTTTGCTTTATTGTTCAGCAGTACGTTTTGAACGTTTCTCTCATGATCAGATAACAAACTTTTTCAATGTTTTCCCTCTTTAGTTATGGATTTTAATGGAGCAGTTCGCCAAAAGTTGCCACAATATCCAAGAATCTGCTTTAAGATGCATTTTTTTGCAGTTTGGACCGGTGTTCCTTCGGCCTTTGGGGCTAAGCTGATTTTTTATTTCGTAGCACGTAGTACGCTGCCAACAAGCTGTTATAGACGTTCCACTGCTAAACGCCGGGAGTATTGAACGTTCTGAGTGATTGCGAATGCAGGACGGTTTTTTTTTTTATTATTTAGGAGGATTATATTTTTCCCAATTGACAAGAGAATTATTTCTAAACACCAGCATCAGTGAACTGCAGTTTGTCCTGAATAACCAAACATATATTACGAGTAGTAAATCGTATTTGTAGGTTCCACCTGGAGTCAGAAGAGAATTCTACTTAGAGTTTTTTTGTTTCCTTGAAAAATTTTATATACGAATCTATTTCTACGCCATTTCAGTAGAACTACGAGTGCAGAAACTTCTATGTTCCTATACTCCCTACGCCGCTACAAATGGCCCATGGCCATATTCCCATAAAGGTACGAAAGGCAAATGAAAGACACTTTATAGCATGGGAGAGTTAACAGAAAAAAACAACAATCCTTCCTCAATAACACTTTCACAATGCGTTCGACCTACACTCGACTCGTGTGAGTCCTTCTTAGTCTCTGCGGCGCAACGAAACCACACGACGCAATACACCTTCCGGCTTCCGAATGACAACCGTTAAGAAGGCAATATCTATCGTTGTTGTAAACATCTATTTCCCCCCGATTGTAACCGCTAACTAAGAACTGGAAGCACCCGATAGACCGGAATTGAACTCAAGTCTCAGTTGCTCCTGTTGTCCTTGTCAGCTTAGGAGCTTACAGTCAGCCAGAAACGCCAGCCAGCCAGCCAGCCAGCCATCCAGTATTGTATCTTCCTTCCTACCGCACCCATTGCAACCGTACGACAAGTTGAATTATTTTCACTTAAATGCGTAGAGACCTACTTTAGTGTCGATGGTACCGTGTACGGGCGCGCGTTTATGTCACTGCTTAGCCAGCTTAATGACTTCGTAATTCGATTTGTGTTACTGGCACGATAGAAGGATTCTTGCCTTCAGAATATTGCAAGTGGAATTACATACGTAAAACGACAACGCGAATAGGAAATTTCGCAAGCTGATGTGGAATTAAATAAACGTTATTCCTTGGTGAGGCTTTGGGGAATATATTGTCACAAAGGTTGAAACGCATGAAAAAGACAAAGAAGTAGAGGAATTGTAGGACTGGAGCCAAACGCAACGCAAAGGGGAGTTGTGAGATAATGCGATGTACTCGTACTCGCACAGTGGAACAAAATCTGAGTTGTGATTGCTGTACAATCGGTGGACAACAATTAAGCGATTTTTAAAAATTCCGGATACTAAAAATGCATACGTCATACCAGTTAAATTCAATTTCAATTTAACTGAACCTGATGACGGTACAAACACACCAAAGTGCCAACCTCGAATCGAACCACTATCTTGTTGGTATTGTGCTCAGAGTGCGGATTGTATCACCAAGAAAAACTGCATCCACGAATCAGCTACGCAACAAAGAGTCCAGAAATAACTATAATCAAACAATTAGTTTATTAAATTCAAATTTTTTATTTTAATTTTTTATCATAAAAAAGAAAAACAAAACAAAAAACAAAATGGCAAATCTTCATCAAAAACCGGAATTGAAAGTTGCTCCGGAGAACTTGGTCAAACTACGGAGAACCACAGAGAATTGTCAAGAATTTTGAATACAAATTTTTCTCTCATCCTTTGTACAATGTCACTTGTCAGGGCTAATTATTTTTCTTGACTTTTCCAAGGCTTTCGACTCTGTCAATCACAGCTTCGGTCGCAACATGTCATTAACAATAATGAATGCTCATCGAAACTAATTGTTCTTTGGGTGTCCCGCAAGAATCTATACTAGGTCCACTATTACTTTCATGCTTCATAAACGACATTGGAGACAACACAAAGCCTAAGTACCACATATATGCTGATGATATGCAGCTATATACCTCCTTTCCTAATAGCCACAAAAACTAGCCTTTAGAAAAAACAATCACGTGCTTAGTCAAGTATTTCGTTGGTCGGTAGAAAATAAACTTAGTCTTAATCCGAGAAAACGAAACCGCAAATAATTAATAGAAGAAAATCCACAGAAACATGTCCAATGCTTTATCTTAATGAAAGGAGGTTTGAAGGCTCACGCATGTCATTATTTATAATATTTTCTTGGCTAAAGGTATGGTGGTAAATATTAGCTGAGCATAAGAATGTAGAGTACCTAGTAATGCAACAATTTCATAGAATGTGGGCACACGAAGAAGAAGATGTAAATAGCTCAGAAGATATTAAAAATTAGTCCATCAGAGAAAGAGAGTAGTTTGATAGAAGAATCTTGTCAACGGTACATACACCACGTTGAACATACTGCAAAGTCAAATTTAGTAATCTAATCTTAAACAAGCTTGGAGCGATAGATAAAGCTCATTCATCCTCCTAAATAGTCAGATAATTGAAGCATTGTAGGCTCCACCAATGATCGATTATTGATGTTGCCACCAAGCGTAGAAGAATTTAGAAAAGCGATGAATTGGCTAAAAAACAATAAAGGTATCAGATGACATCATAGCGGAGCAGCATAATAGTGCAATAAATCCTTAGCAGTTATCGTGGTATATCCTATTGGGCAGGATATGCCCATACCATTTAAGTCATCACTGGCATATAAAAGTTGGCTTAATGCCAGGTAAATCAACAGCTGATTAGATTTTCACCTTTAGGTAGTCGACGGAGCTTCATCTGCTTCGTATTTAATTGTAGACTTTAATACCGCCTGTGACAGCATAGCCCTAGTAGAACTTTATAAAGAATTCGACAATCCAAATAAACTCGCTCATACGACTAAGTAGGTTGACTATGACAAATGTTATAAGACAAATATATGGCCTGGGTCCTCTTTAACTTGGCATTGCAGAAGATAATCCGAGGCTCTGGTGTAAGAACGGTGAGAAGGGCAGCATTCTATAAGATTCATTCAGATAATAAGATACGCAAACGATATTTACATCATTGGTAAAAACCCAAAATCCTTACAAGAAGCTTTCATCATGATCGAACAAACGGCATGAAATTATTGTAACGTATTTTCTTGGGTGACGCTCTTCAGTTACCCAGCGTTCGTGTTCGTTGTTGTTGATCATGTCTGGAAGGGTGATTTTTAAGCCTCTGCACCAGCTTACGAAATTTCTTCTTCCTGTTTTTGTTGCTCGTACTCGGAAGCAGATGAGTTCCATTTTTTTGACGTTGATTTTCAACCCCCACTTGAGCTAGTAATCCCAAAGTGTACCTTCACTTTTCGGGCAGCTATCTCAGCAGAGAGCGAAACGGCGTATGTTATGCATTCATTACCTAAAAGCTTGAAGATTGTTACGGCTGTATTGGTGGGTTGATCTGTCGTGTAAATGCTGAACAGGACTGGTACAAGTGGGGAACCTTAAGGAACTCCGGCTTTAATCATTCTCCTATGTGATGGGCTTCCGGTGTACTGTGTACTGGTGTAACAAAGAAGACCCTGTAAAAGAGACATTTTTTAATAAATTGTACGGTTTAACTGGGGAATCCAAATCTAATAAGTTTGTACAGTGGCCCGTTGGTCTAGACACTTTCGAAGCTTTTTCGATGTCTAGCAAGCAGGCTAATGTACAACTTTTGACGTTCAGTCCTTTAATGACGTCACTGTTAAGCTTCAGCAGAGAGTGCAGCGAACTGAAAGAAAGAAATTAAGTTTCTTTCCGAACAAAACGTATTGATCTTTTTAGGGATCAAGAATTCCAATACTTTACTCATACAAAACAGTAAAGCTTATTTTTGAAAAAATTATAATTTAACGATTCTGTACTCAAAAGCGAGAAAAAGTTCCACAGTAGTTGCAGGTCGCTTTCAAAGCCGTCACCACACCAAAGTGCATTTGTGGCATTCTATAAGCTTTGAGAATGAGTAACGCGGTGTATTTGCTACATCCCCGCGTTTTAAGCCAAAAAGCAGGAGTACCCTCATGCACGCCCGGTGACTTACTTCGATAGGCCGTGACAGCTTACACACATAATTCTAAGTGCGTACTTACATATTCACGTGCACATGTCGCATGCTTCGCACACAAAGGAGCTATACTCATGCGTATAGGCACCTGATTAAGCAGAATTTATGCGATTACCAGTCTTTGGTTGGTTGATGGGGAGATGGGGATCGGAATGTAGATGCATTACAATGTACGCAGCGACGACAATATGTTGCCGTTCGCACGCGCCCTTAATCCTTTCCGACCGTGTGATTGCCATGTGGTGTGCTCGCGAAAAGATTGAGGGGGGGTTCATTATAGGACTGCGTACAAAGTGAAATGAGATTAAGGAATAAAAACGGAATCAATACAAATAGCAGTGACATTCCTTTGGGATTGATTTGATTCGCACGACGTTAAACTTTTCACAAAGGAATCCATAAGCATGGATGCATTATAGGTGATGACAACGAAACACAGCAAAAGCCGATTGAATGTGGCGCGTATAAGAGCACCGCGATTCTTTCGTATCCGTGTGCATATACATATATGGTCAGTGCGGATCAAATGACGAGATGCGAATTGGAATTTCGTGGGAAACATGAAATCGGGCGGCGGAAAATCCTCCCGGCTATTATCGCATATCAAGGACACTTGAGAACCTCAAAAAACACGCCAGGACTAAAGGAAAATGCGCGAACGTCAGCAGGAAACAAGCAGCGTAAATTGCCTTGCAGGTACGGTACACTATGTGCGGTTGATTGGTGATATATACACACAAATATACGCACACATACCGTCCGTCCGACCGGATGCAAAACAATGGCATTTTCATTTCCAGTCTATCGAGTCTCGACTTTAGCTCGTTGAGTGTCCAAATAGCACTCACTACGTCGACCAGCCAGCCGCCACCCGCCGCCAAGTGTAACGTCTGAGGTCTGATGGGTATTGCTGATTGGGCGGACACTGCCGCTTATGCGAGTGTATGCGGGAATCAGATCAGCGCGCCACCGCTTACAATGTTCAACAGCGCATTTCACAAATTTACATTCTTTCTGCTTGACTTACTGTTTGCCTAGTGGTGAACACACATTCCAACATACACACACGCATACACAAACAGACTCAAACATACATGTTCGCTCGCTCGTGTGGTGTTGAGTATGTTGAGCATTCGAGGAAGTGTCGCAGCGGTTTTCAAACCTTTGTTGCCAGAAGCACCACCCTCAACCCTAAACGGACAATGGATGTGGAGGGAAAAAATTAATTCTGAATTCTGCAGGCCAGCTAAAAACGACTTACGAGCACGTCCGTGAAATCAGCATGACACAGAGCAACGGAACGACTCGTTGAGATACAGGACTATTACCGAACCACCTGCACCTGGACGGCAGACATAACACCAGCAGTGTTTGCCGACATATTGGGCGGGCTGACAGGCGGTCGGTTATCGAACAAGCGGTGATGAACGATGTAGAATTTTACATCCTTTGCTGAACCATGGTATACACAAACACATGTATCGCTGCCAGCCATTGATCAGGTTCCAGGATGGTGTTATTAACAATTTGATTTGAGTGTTAACGGTCGAATGAAGTCCCGCAGGCTGCGGTGGACATTATTAAGCACAGGTACAAGGTACAACACTTAATACGTCTCTATGAAAACTATAACATTTTTCATAATTTCCTGATCCATAAACTGACATCCTGCTATGGGAACTTATTTCCCCATATAAGATAGTCGTTGAAATAAGTTCACAATCAAATGGTACTGCCTCAATGTGGACATTTGTTTTGATTTATGAATCTATAAGATAAGCGATGAATGTAATATGCTTGTGCTTGTTTCTAAAGATGATGTACTTTCAAACATATCAAATTAAGTCCTATATGGACGAATTAAAAAAAAAACCAAAATAAGTTTTCATTCACTTCTTTTCCTATTGGTGGACCTCAACGTTTTTCTTCACAACCGATCCATACTACTAATATTTAGCTTTTGAAATGCTAATTAATTATCAGTGTATGCATTAGTTTGAAACACGAATCACGAAACGAAACGGAAACTCTAAAGGCCAAGTAATATTCCAAACTTTTTAACAGTCAGTGACAGCCGAATATGGATGACCAAAATAAACTAAACCTAAAGCAGATAAGCACCGTGGCTCTATTGGATAGTGCGATAAATTTCAATCCCGGTTTTGAGCCGATGACATCCAGTTTTGCATCCCTAAACTCTGGGCGTCTACGCAATACTTCCAGCGTAAACTTGGCCGGCCTCAGTATCGTGTTCCATAAACCTTACCACAAAGGAATTTCCGAGCAGGATCCTCTTCGCTCATGCGAGTTAGATATCCTGCCACCGGAGCTTACCGAGCTTAATTTTTGTTTACGATGCCGACACGATGTAACGCTCGTAAATCTCATCATTATAGAGTCTCTTGAATCGTCCATCTTCACATACGTGGCACACAATTCTCCGTTAGACTTTTTTCTAAGAGCTAAGAGGCCTTTATAAAGTTCTACTCTGGTTATGCACCTAAAAAATTTCAGTTTAAATCGTTCATCGAAAGGTTCATAAGGGTTAAATTGCAACAAATACTCTATGAAGACCGACCATCGCCCAAACGCTTGTTTCTCCGATATTGACGCAATGTTAGATAGTCGGCTGGCCACTTGAAATGGCCTCAGATGAATATGCCCTCTGCTAACAAGAGTTGTGCTGTGTGAGACTTTAAAATGCAAGTGCAAACACTCATGAAACGCTTGCTCTGGCATGTTGCTACGGTAATTAAATTAAATTAAGAGGACAGTTAAGTCCGGTTGTAGTTGGAGGTGCTGCGTAGCTTGGGCATTAGACAAACGACTCCATGCTGTCCCCTGCAACAACTATATTTTTAGATTAATTTGCAACAATGTTTTTTTAATGACGTAATGGAATATCTCCTGTAGCTCAGATTACGGCAACGCATTCATACATTCAGTGTTAGAGTCCGATATGTATATGTCTCATGCGGCGGCTTATTGGTGTTTTGCCGGTGGTGTTGTTTTCATTATTATTGTTGGATGCTGTTGAACATTTTCATCGACCGCTTAGAGAAACGGATAGATATAAGGTGCATTTGATGCTGCATACATTTTTTTTTTAATTACGCTCGACAGATCACGCTTCCTGATGCCAAACTAATAATGTTCTTAGCATAGAAGCCTCACGCTATTTACGGCTCAGTAAAGTGGTCGTAATTATAATTTTCTGTGCTTCTAGATTTCTTAATTATCGCTTGCTGCATACGATCATATTTGTATCTTCAACCGGGATCCTGGGGTGCTGGCTTCCTCTACCTATTGCCTATTCATAAATTTTATTTTAATAAAGATGAAGATTTCTCCCATCCAAGAGCAATAAAAATACATTTTCTTAACCGCAAGAAAATTATCCCATCATAATTACCCGGTAATACAATTACCATTATAACAATGAAAATATTTAATTGATTGAACGACCTTCGTCTTACCCAAGGGCGTGTGCGTCCTTTATGCAGGGGATAAGAAACGAATTGCATAATAATTTGCAACTTCTTTTAAGGCTGGAACAATAACGTCAAATGGGGGCAAAACAATTTTCCGCTTGGATTACGAAAACATTTACTGCACTGCCTCATCAAGCTAGATGATGAGAAGAGGCCATTTTTAAAGGAACTTTTTATGTGCATTACAATAACAATGATGACAATTATAGTTGACGCAGTACATATTAGGCTGCAAGCAAAACGGTGAGATTAGCATAACAGCACAGTCCAAGCGGAATGAAATGTGGTGGCTCTTGACAATGCGAAAGGGACTACACTATAAGGTAACTTGAACAATCAATCTCTTCATACCAAGGTTATAAATTGTGTCAAACATTCCAGCTAATTACACAGTAGTGTCCGCGGAAGGTGTACTTGCGATATAAACATGAAAAGGGGTTTAGTTAAGGCGTTTCCTTGTCCCAATTCGTCTCGGACATGAATGCAACAACAACCCACAGCTTTGAACAATGTCTCTTGTCGGGTGTGGTAATTATCAAGAAGATTTTAATGAATTTCATTAAAAATGCAAGTGAGGGCTAAATGAACCAGATATGTGTTGTAAATGTTGCAAATCAACAGTTTTATAAATCCACGTCCGGATATTATTTTATAACTAAAGGTTTTTGTACTTTACCCTTTAGCTCGCTGTATGAAGTTGGCTATGCCGTGTCAATGCGCTATAAAGAAGAAGAGATTCCAAGCACCTTTTGGATGTATTGAGTAGAGGTAGAAGAACGATTGCGTCCAGGAACTCATATCATTATCCAATTGTATGTATTAACTTAAATTGCTTAATACTTAATACTTAATTCCCTAACGCCCATGCTGTGCTATGCATTATAAGAAAGACCTTAAATAAATGTAAAAAATTCGTTTTTCTTTTATATATACACGCCACACAGTCCTTTATTATTTGGTAATAATCGCCAAAATATCTGTTTTTGAGGTCGGAACTACTCCAAAGAATTAATTTTTTTTTCACGCTTCACACGCACCACACGCGACTCGCAGACGACGAAGGTAGTGACCATCACTTGCTTTTGGCTATGCTTAGGTTACAAACATCTGCTCAGAAGGTACATTTACATTAAGGAAGCTATCTTTCAATACAAACGTTCTAAGTGACCCAAATGTACGCCAAAATTTTGCCAGCACACTCAACGATATAGCGTCAAACTTACAGTTAGTTGTGAATACTGATTTATCTGTTGATGTTATGTGGGGTCCAGCAAATAACGTTTTTATTGCAACCTGATCAGAAACTGTACCTAGACAGACAAGAACGAGAGTTCCTGGATTTCTCAAAATACCTGGGACAAAATCACACACCGAAGGATATTGGAAGTTAGAATCAATGCGGAAAGTGATGCTCATCGAAAACTGATCTTTAAGTACGAGTATAGAGCAGATCATAACAAACTACAACGATGTGTGAGACGTGCCAAAAGAATCAGGGTGGTCAAGCTTGCGGAGAGTGTGGAACATGCTGCTGGAAGAGGTGGTGCAGGTGTGCTGTACAGAATCACCAAAGACATTGTTGAAAAGCGTAGCGGTACGAACTATTCTGAGCTCGATGTGAACGACAACGTTTTGGTAACTACAGAATATCAGCTGCGAAGGTGGAAGGATCACTTTTTTACACTGCTCAAGGATGACCAGGATGAAAACTTGAATCCACAACGTACGCACGTCTTCCACAGGTATTAACACTAGCCCCCCAACAATCTCAAAAATAAAAATCGCGATCCACAGAATTCCTGAAAGCAGATCCTGGAGCAGCTTCTTTCATAACCCCGATACACAAAAAAAGATCAAAGAATGATGTAACTAATTATCGCCCTATTGCTGTATACTTAACATCTTATAATGGAATATGCGTTTTGTTTCTGAGGATTGTATTCCTTAATAGGATCAGCCATTACCATTAGTTCAAAGTAAATCACAAAAAACTTTCTAATCACTCAGCTTACTATTCTGTTTAACTAAAATTTAATTAAAAGTCTTGTTTTCTTCTTTTCTTCCATGGTCCATGGTCCATCATCCATCGTCCATCGTACATCGTGTTTTTTGATAAAAACAACACAACGCGTTAAGTGCTTTCAGTTCTGCCGGCCAAAAGCAACAAAGTTAAATCAATTGTTGTATTCTGGAAGCCATTGAAATGTTTTCCTGGAATTCGCTACTTTCTGGATAAGTTGAATAAAAATCTATTGTTCTTTTGTTTGTCTCTGTCTGTAAACTAATGAAAGCTCAGAGCTAAAATACTCACCAATTGAGTTAGAGGGGGAAGAAATGAAATTTTCGACGGCTTTTTACTCGATTCATACGTGCAAATCAACACACGCACAAATCCAAAAGGGGACAAATGGAATTAGCCAAATTAGTGTCACTATTCACTTATTGGATTTTCCACCACAAAAATTTAACTAAAGTCATCTTACTTTTTGCACACTTTTGGTTACTGGTTGTTACATAATAAATGTGTAAAGTGGCGACGACATCAACTACCACCTATATAACATATAAATGTATAAGCTTCTAACAAAATTACTCGCGATTCTTGTGAGATTCGCATCCTCACGTCCTCACGACGTTTATTTGTCTTATAGTTGTCGCGCTTGCGCTTGCTATTCCAAGTTACCACACTCGAAAATCGTGTTTATTGATGCAAGACAACCGCAACGAAAGCATGTTCCACGCTCGTAGCACAGTCGCCACAGCCACAGCAATGGACCACTTGTTGTTCGTGAAGTAATTAAAACTGAAGTATAATTTTCGTCACGTGTAGTCAGTCAGTCAATCGGGAGGGAGGCTAGACAAGAGACTGGCATAGATACATACGTATATACGGGCAGTGAAACCTCAAATTGATGATTAGACATTTTCAGCAGCGTCATGTCAAAAACTTGGCAAACAAGATATGTCCGATTTACCATCAGTTACATGTGCGGTCTGGTTGATCAACAAGAAGGCCGAAATTCGATTGAACCTTTAAAATAAAAATAAGTAAAATAGTTGACGATTTTAAACAGAGAAGGGTCAAGAAATTGATAAATGAGAATTTTTCAAGTTTTTCCAGATGAAAGGCTAGATATTTTCATGGTTATCTTATCTTATTTGCCCACTTAAATGAAAGGTACATCATCTCAGGATAAAAAATCTATGCAAGTGTCCCGATTTCGATCCGAAGTCATCCAGTTTCGCATCCATAAACTCTGGGCGTCCTAGTAGGCGTAGGTAGTGGGCGTACGCTTGGCCGGCCTCGCTGACGTGTTCTATGAATCCTACCGCAAAGGACTTTCCGAGCAGGATCCTCTTCGCTCATGTGAGCTAGGTGTCCTGCCCACCGGAGCCTACCGAGTTTAATTCTCTTCACGATATCTACATCGCGGCAATGATCGTAGATCTCATTATTATAAAATCGTGCTTCCTCATATACGGGGCCAACATTTCGCGGCTAAGAGGTCAGAATGCTTTTTGCTAGGCACCCGAGTCTCGGATCCATAGGTAAGTATTGGTATGATCATTATTTTATACCAGCAGCTTGGATTTTTAGGTTAAATTCCTGTATTTGACAGACTATAGTAGGCTTTGTTGGCTTATACCATCCGCACGCGTATTTTATGGATCCATGCTGATATCAGCTGCTACAGTTAACCCAAGATAGTAATAAGATTGCACTACTTCAAATTCGCGCTCCACTATTTTAATTTCAGAACCAATTTTAGATCTTCTACTCGTAGACGTGGCCACCATGTACTTTGTTTTGTTTAGCTCCAGATTTCGTGCCGCCCACTCGATCTGGATAAAAGCTTCCTGTACAGATATTGTCAATGACGATGTCAATGTCGTTTGCGTAAGCCAGTATCTGACAGGACTTACCATCCCTGCATATATCGCTTGACCGCAGTTTGTCTTTCGTGATAATGCAATCCGCGGTCGGAGCACCATACAAACAAGATATTGGTCCGAGTCTACGTTGGCTCCTTGGTAAGTTCGCACCGTCATCAGGTTTGGGTTCGGTCATCAGGTTTGGGTACTCAACCACAGTTGTCCTCAGACCAGTCAACCTGACGGTCAAACCTAGTCTGTGGGCACGGACAACTACCGCGATACCAACGCGACATTGGTGAGGTCTGACATCAAGGGACTTAGTTCATTTAGAGTGGCAAATCATCGTCGGAACCTCGAACCCCATCATTTGTCACTAGGTATAGAAACTATCCCAGGCACATAAGATCCAGCAGCTGCTGTACGAGCAAGCTGCTAAATACGAAGGCAGTGCCTGTTCTAGACATTCTTAGTACTATCAGCCTTGCCCCTTTTATCTGCCGAGTTTAACTAAGTATCAAACCCATTAAAAGTAAGATACAGCGGTCCCCTCGGGGAGCTCGAGCTCTATACAGTGAGCGTACGTTCCATGAGAAAATTCTTAAATCGTTTAGCCGTTTTCGTTGCCGTGGTCTTTGTCATTCATCAGTTTATCCGAGGCTGATTTTGGGTTTCGTACATTTTTTTACGTGCGAGGTTATTGGCCTCGCACCAACCTTACTTTGAAGGGACTAGTCTGAGTACGGGGTCAGTTAGATGAGCATATACCCCGAAAATTGGTTCAGGCCGTTAAAGAATTTTTTGATCAAAAAGTGAAGTCTGAACAATGCAGGGTCGAGCATTTGCAAATATAGTGAACAATAGTTTCTTTCTTATTTACATCCTGGAGCCGGTGTTACTTGAAATAACCAACTTGCCTGCTTAAGTGCCCAATAGAAAGTGACCCGTACTTCTTGACACAATTCTGTCAATATCTTTCCATAATCTGGAGATTAACTCGGTAGTTCTTCTTTTATTTTAGGTAGGCCGATATATCTATGTCGCTCTCCATGTGGCAAATTTATTCAAACTATCCCAACTTAATTGTGTTTTAGCGCTAACGGATGAGAGTATTCGTCTCTTGATATAACTTAGTGCATCCTTGCAAAAAAGCCGATGTCCAGAATGATTCTTTTATTCGCTTATTGTTCTGCTTTCCAATGTATCTGACTATACCCTGGCACCTAGGCGCAGGGACATAATTCCCAAAAGGAAAAAGTTGGGATTTATATCTACTGTCCCTGGGACATAAGTTTCAAAAGAAGTCAAATCGAATCAATTTGGGACTTATGTCCCATTAAAGTGAGTCATAAGTCCCAAAAGTAAATATTGGGACTTATGTCCCTGCGCCAGCAACTAAACCAGGAATATGTAAAGGGAATTGGCAATGTTTTTCATTGCACAGCCCAACAAGTTTCCAGTTACTGACAGTCGCATAAATGGCTTTTATATTGTATTGGCTGTTTACGCCTAAGGTTTAGTAGTCCGATGGAAAGTGGATTCATATGTGTTGGTACCATCTGCAGAATATTTCGGTGCCGATGAAAATTTGAGTAATACTGCACTGGACGTCTTGACGAATTTGATAAATCTTTTAGGAGGTATTAGGTTTAAGATTGGTTATTTAAAGTAACGGTCTGAAATAACCCTAAAGCTCCTATGATAACTTCTGCTGATGATCTTGGTATTCTGTTCAATAAGTTTTTTCACATATAGGATACATTAAGCACCAGAGTGGGAATCGATTTTTGTTAAATAACGGCCCGCCGTTACCGACCTACTCTAAACGGCTATGTGAATTGCCTTTTCATTGAATTTAGTAGAAAAAATGGAAAACTCAGCGCACCGCACATCACATCATCATCCCAACAAAGAGCACATATTTATCTGGCCAATTGTATCGCAATTGGTAAATATAAATAAAACGATCGATCCACCATGCTTAGCATTGCAGCCTTAAGCTTCAAGACAATCCCATCGCCATTGGCTAATGCTGGCACTGACTGGCTGGTCTGGTAGAAAAGGGCCACCCATAAGTTCAATCAAAAATTCGCTGTCCGTCCGTCGATATTCCCAGCCATCATCCATCTAGCGAGTTTCCTCCGCGGTGAAGAACAACCACGTTGTTGTTAAGTTCCATGTTATCCGCGTTCGGTTTTGTTACTTCTCATCCGTGCTCGTGTCTTGATGTACTCATTGTACTCGTCATCATGATGCACATCATCGGTATATGATCAGGCAGCGAAGTCAGTCATCGTCGAAGGCAAATGAAAAGACATACTGCATCACGACTTTTCCCGTAAACTCTGATTTAACTCTTAGCGTTTTCAAGCGGAAGAGGAAAGCTGAACTAGCGCCTGTCTGAGTGAGTGAAAAGATTTGTGTAAGACAATAGTACACTGATTTAGAGAAAAAAAAGAGCGCGTGTATCGTGTAGAATAAGATGTTAACCTCAGAATGCTACTCAGCGTTATTCAAAATTCTTCAGAGCCAACCAACCAACAATCGATCGCCGATATATGTCTTCCGATAATGAAGAACGAAGCACAATGAAGACCTCCTCCTCTTTTTAGCGCTCTTACATTGTATCAAACTATGTTTTTAATGCTAAAGCGCATTATGGTCGTAATTACCATTACCGCTCGGGAGATGAAGGTTGGCCAAGATTTTTTTAAAGATGCAATTTAGAGTATTTTACCGCAGCAATCGCACAGACGTGAAAAAAGTTTATTGGAAAAATTTTACGACTCTCACACGGCTTTAGGTGCATTGTTTTCCATTCCTGTGTGGTTGTTAGATGCTTTTGCAGGCCAATTGCTATATAAATATTGCCACACGATCCATTACAATTGCCGTTACCTAACGAGCCGTGCAATTTATTGATAAAATTCGCAATTCATGGGCAAACACCATAACGGCTGTGCATGCGGTGACAGGCCAAAAAGTAACAACCATTGGCGGCACTTTTCTAAAAAATGGCTACACGATAAGAGACAAACTCAGCGCGTGCACCGTTCGTACCGTACGCTACTTGATTGCCAACTGATCATCACCGCAACTGCGTGGCTGTGTTAAATTGCCTTAGTAGCCGGTGGTCACTTCACCTGAATTATATTGTTGAGTCAAATTCATGAGACATTGTATGTTCCACCAATAATTGCCTTCGTATGCCGGAGAACAACCAGAAGCTCTGATCGTGTTTTATTCTAAACGCAAGCCATCAATATTGCAGCATTTCCGACAAACTTTCCACTATCCGACTTATACCTTCATTTCTTACCACATAATAAATTGGCATCAAATGGAGGAATCGCTTGCGGCATTTCTCTCCTTTCGATATTTGGCGATTGTGGCAATTATCACGGTGCGCTAACAATGTGCTCCAGTAAGTAGGTGTTCAAGTATGCGTACGGGGATATAATCTTGATGGAGTATCCAATTGTGGTACGCAGGTGGTCCCTATGTTGCACACGATAATTGGTTGCTTGTTGCGCATCGCACTAATTGACAGTGAATTGGTGTATCTTTTTAGTTTCAACTTCCCAACCGAATAAACCATTGATAAAAAGTTGCGATCTTCAGCAATAGAGTTGTCATGAGAAAATTTGCAATCCTGCTTTAAACGCAGAATACTTTTTACATTTTCCATGATAGCTCGCAGTTGGAAATAAAGGGTGGATAGAAGTTGTAAAAATAACACAAAAAAACAGTTCAAATTGTTTTATTTATTTGAAAGACCGATATATGGCATCAGCACTTGATAACGACATTGGGCATATGGCCGCTATAGCTGTTGTAAACGACGTGCAATTTTAACGTTCAATTTTGGGCCCTTTCCTCAACCAAAAATTCATTTCAATTTGTATAATTTGGTTGCGTTTTTAAAACACTAGTCTATTCATAATGATTTGCAAATATATACTATTTATAAATATCAAATAGAAAGTGCAGTTCGATAGCTATTTTAACAGCTAACCGTTCAGTAAGTTCCATCCATGCAAAGAAAACACCCACTATTAACCAACGTTCTTAAAAAAGCAGTAGGACGGATATACTTTAAGTCAATTTAGAGAATATTATTTAACACAAAAAGAGCTGTTTATACTTCGTATTGCAACCGATTGCCATGAGACTGCTAAGACCCTTGACTTTGTTTTCAGCATTATCTGCTGTTCATCAGATCTGTTTAAAGAAAAGCAAGATCCTACATTTAATCTCTAGGCCGCAGTATTTTGGCAACTGGTTTCTAAAGCTACCATCCAGCTTTAGAACTAACGTAATCACTAACAAATCTCTTAGTAAGATATAAACTGAAAATTACCTATATTTTGTTTTGGACTCGTGTGAATGCAAATAGATATGATCCAAGATGATCATTGTCCGTTTATAGAATAAATTAACAGTGTCTTGAAAGAGTATATTTGGCTTCATTGATTTAAGCAGCCGTATGCGTATTTTTGGTTCCAAATGACACGAGATAGTTAATGGATTGTACTTGCGCCAATCTATCTCAATTGAGAGATCCATGTGTGATCTTCTTCTCGTAGACGTGGTTACCATGCACATAGTATTGCTCTTATTAATGTGCAGCCCGAATTTTGTGTTGCTCAATTTGGAAGAAAACTTCTTGTAGAGCTCGTGAATGTCTGCTAATGAGTCAATATGATTTGTGAAAGCCAGTAAATGGGTGGAATTATAGACGATTGTTAATTTCGTCACAATATCAGAGACTTGGATCACTTTCTAAAACACCAGGTTTACGAAACTAACCTTCCATGGATAGACCCATTATAGATCTTTTATCAAAGAAGCGCAGATACCCATACTTTCTTACTTATGTTCTATATCCACTTGTGTGTCCCAGGGCCTCTACTACGCCTACGCGCCATCGCGTGCGGTTCCTGGCAATGAGCTTCAGCTCTCTTCAACTCTTTCCCAATTACTGTGACTTCTCCTCAACTGTTCTGCGCCATGTATTTCTGGGGCGACCCGTTCTTCTACCATCCTGAGATAACGGATTCCATTGCATTGCGTAGTTTGCTATGGAACTGCCGCCTTTTCGGAGTGTATGACCAATCCACTGCCACTTCCTTCATTGGATGGTTGTGCTTTTTTTTTTTTTAAAAAAAAAGACTCATTGCCAAGGGATAAGACCCTGAATGACTTTCGTCACGGCCAGTTATCTGGAAAATATGGTCATTAGAGATACGTTTAAGACAGAAAACCCTTAAGATGTTCCGTAAGCATCTATTTACGATCGTTTGTAATCTTTTTGTGATAGTAGCGATCATCTTCTAAGCTCTGCATCCATACAACAGCACAGATTCAACACTGATATTTGAATTGGAAACTCCCTACTCTCTCTACCGGTTGTCCAGCAATGTTAACTTGAGTTACTGAGTTAGTGCCGAGGTTGATGCTTTTCGTTTTGGCAGTATAAATTTTTAAACCCGCAACATTTGCCTCCCTTTCCATATTTGTTGTCATTTGGTGCAGCTCCATAATCCTGTGTGAAATGATTAAAGAAACGTCGTCAGCGTAATCCAGATGTTTAAGATGTAAGAGACCAACGAATACCTACGTTTCCAGTTGATAAAGCTGCGCAAAGCACATCGGTAATCACCAACAAAAAGAGTATCGGCTATAGAATGTAACCTTGTGGTACCCCACTTAGGATCTCGAATTCCTCTGACAGCTTTCCTTTATGCAGCACATGGCATTTAGGACCATCATAGGTTGCTTTAATAATAGCTATTAGTTTTTCGGGTATATCTCTCCTGCACAAGGCGATGTTCAATGTTATATGTTACATAGATAGAATTTTGATTCCAGTTCCATTCATCAATAGATTTTACATATTCCAATATAATTCTTTACAATATTCATTAAATTAGCCTTTAGATCTTAACAATTTCCTAATAAAGTTTTTGAATTCATTTCTAGAATAGAGAACCCTCTTTTCCCTCATGAGATTAAAGGCACAACATCTGTCAAATGAAATTACCTCGAAAGTTCACTTTGTTATTGCACGTCGAATGCAGCCATCGAAAATCGATAAGCACCGGGAACTATTTTATTGCAGTAAGCACTGCAGTAGTGCACAAACCTCTTGAAATCCACTTTAGAAGGCCGCATGCTGTCCCACTTTAGAAGCATTATCTAGATTGAGGTTTTAATCGGCTAAAGGATCTCGGACAATTTCAAAGTATCAGCACCCTCAGTCACATGGTGGTTCACAAATACTTTGAAATTTATTTCCTGTGCAACGACCGGCCATATGCGCCACCGAGAAGGAAACCACATTACAACGTACACAAGAGTCGTCAGGCATTCATTCTGAAATTGAATTTCATTTGCTGCATCTTCGAGTTCAACTTCACGGGCAAACGCGTCCTCGCTCAGAATGTGAAAATTGATTTTCTTGAGGACATGTGAGGAGTTTTCCTTTCAATTCCACTCGATGGATGCTGTTGTCCTCGTCTAGTTGCAAGATAAGGCTAAACGTACTCTTAACCACCCACCTATAGGACGATGTTCTTCGCTTCGTCAGTTTATGTTGGTCCTTCAGACGATATTACAAACTGCACTAACACTTCTAATCGAACAGAAGCGCATTTTCTGCTTAAGACCTGTAATTCAGGACAGTAAAGTGGAAGTAATGAAAGTTCAAAAGAAAAATACATAACAGTAAAATAATACAAGAAAAAATATGGAAAAAGTTGACCCCGTTAGGGAGAAACTCAGCGTAAATTGTCTCTTTAAGTTCATATTGGTTTCTCAATTTACTTCCATGGAGAAAGCACAAGTTACTCGAACTTTAAATCTGATTCCATGCCGTTTTGAGTTTCATATAATGGGAATTCCATAAGACACATCCAAGCGTATAGACGGCAATTCAGTCGGCACAGATTCCAAATCTGATTGCAGTACCGTCGCACCGAAGATGGTGCTGGACACATTACCTCATATTGTAAAAATTGGAGCAAGGGTGGGTATACCATAGAGTGGAGCATAGTGTGTACGTTTTATTGTAACGCAGCGAAGGTTATGCTCCAAGGAAACCTGTAGCTTTTCGTGGGAAGTGCGAAATGCCCCGACAACAAAACCCAGCCACACCACACAGCGACTGCAACTCCTCCCTCTACGATTGGTATCGCTCAATGCACCGTCGAGACGCATTGCCGCCCTGTAAATTATCGGCTAATAAAGCCGCAAAATAGTTGTATTAAAACCAATAAGTGGAATAATCGATCGCTGGTTAGCAGCGGACTGCGTGACGTAAATAATGCGCAAACGACGAGCGCCGAAGGAGGAGGATAAATTGCGATGAACGAAATTTGATAGCGCCACAGAGGGAGTGGAGTGGTTCACTTTTGCATCTTTCTTCTTGTTATTGCAAAATTACTGTGAAGATACTACCGATATATTGTACTCTCGCTTGGCAAGAAGTGATACTCCGATTAAGAGCCGCTTTACTTGCCAATGTATTAAAGAGTCAATAAAAGTTAAAAGCTTGTAATTTCAGTACTTACCCTCCTTAGAATTTTGACCAGAAAAGAAGAAAGAATCTACCGTTGCTTGAACTGAGACATATGACAAGAAAGTGACGACACATGTATCTAGCAAATCGATCAGTTTTATAAATTGACCCGCTTGGAAAGTTAAGGATATAGATGATAAATATTAAAATAAATATAAAATACCTTTGACGCTGGTGTTTCATTCTGCCATCAGCAGAATAGGGTGAATAACACAAAATGCATCAGAACTGCAAGTGGCCCTTACTATCTATTTTTTTTATAATTCGCGCACGCAAAGCCCTAACCCTTATAATGCTCGGCTATATGCTTGGCACAGCGTGGGCGTTAAGGATAGGGAGGAAATGTCTATGAGCTTGTGTTTTGAATGTCTGTGAATCATATTGATGTGGGAAGACAGAGATTGGCAGAGCACTCCACATAAGTCTTGTACGGCTGAAGAACGAATCCCTGAACTTCACTTTACGTTCGAAGATGGGCTCTATGATTGGTGAAAGTGCGATCAAACCCCCACGTGGTGGCCGCCGGTAATTCTCCTCCAATACAGGAAAAGCTGAATGATCGGGCTAGTCCCTTCAAAGTAAGATTGGTGCGATGCCAATAACCCTGCTCGTAAAAAAAACTTTATTAAGAAACCCAAAATCGGCCTCGGATACACTGATGAATGACGACGACCACGGGATCGCAAACGGCTAAACGATTAAAGAATTTTTTCATGGAACGTATGGTCACTGTATAGAGCTCGAGCTGTAAAATAATTAGCTAAAACCATGTCCAAATATAAGGCTGACATAACAGCAATCCAGGAGATGCGGTGGTCGGGGAATAGTGTCTTGCAAAGAGCAGGATATGACATATATTACAGCGGTCATGCAAGAAATCATGTGCTCGGGGTTGGGTTTGTAGTCAGCAAAAGAATGAATCCCACTGTTATCGGCCTTAAAACAGTAAATGAACGGCTGTGCACTCTTCGCGTGCACATAAAAACATAAAACTCATAAATGTTTACGTACCTACAGTGGATTCCCCAAATGACGAAAAAGATGAATTCTTTGAATCAGTCGAACGGTCCATTCTGGGGGATATGAATGCAAAAATAGGTAAGGATCCAGTTTACAGGCAGTACATTGCTTTACAAAAGTAGGGCTATCCCCTTTATTTGCTATTGTTAGTTGGCTAGCTACTAAGAATTCTAGCAAAGACGAACCTCTTTTATTTGTATCCATGCTTTCCCATACTATATTGTGGGCACCTGTATCGCATCCGATGATGAGGACCTTATTGGTACTTCTACAGTAGTCGTCTAATATTTGAATCATCCTAGGTGGGGCTTCTTGCTCTTCTCTTTGGAAGTATGCTAAAGCAATGATGACCTCTGTACTCTTCTCCTGGATTATGACCTCTGCTATGGTAGTGACTGTGTCCCTGTCCGTGAATTCTGGAATAGGCAATATATTAATGGTGTTGTCTACAATAATAGCAGCCATAGGTTAGTCTGCTTCTTTGTGATATATTAACTTACAGTTTTTGTTTCTAAGGCCCATTATTTTGGCTTTTATTACCCAGGGCTTCTGAAGGAGTCCAATATTGGAGATGCCTCTGGCATCACCCTCCACGATTTTGTGTTAAGACCTGCCATTGCCTTTGTATAATATTGAGTATTTTTAAGACCCGAGGCGCTGGTTAAGTATCCTACAATAGTTACTGGATGTGGCAACCCTTCTTCTTTTGTGGCCAATAAAAAAATAATTCCGTCAATTTTGGCACTTTCTCACTTTTTGAGATAACCAGTTAATGGTGCGATGTTATCTGTCTTGTGCTGTGCTGCCAAATATCCATGGAATGCATTTCGATTATGTTCGATTCGCTCGTACAAAGGATTAATAATAATTACGACTTAAATGATTGCGCTGAACAACAGGAAATAAATTATCCTTTGCGTTCGTCATTATCGACAGATCAGATTTAATTGAAGCAACATCCGCACAGCATTGCCGACTCCCGATCAAAGAAGACGAATAAGAACATGCACAAGGTTTGTTAGTGGACAGCATCCTTTTCCACAAACCCCTCGTTCCCGGAGCCAATTCGCAAAGTAGGAATTATCCGTTTTGTTTATTTCGCGTCGCTTGCGCAAGTAACAAATTCGGAACTAAGGTCATAAATGCGCGTTGTGTCTTTGCAGCAAAGCAGCAGGCAAAGCTTCTTATCTAGATTCAAGCGTGGATTTGCGGACGTTCGGAGTACACTCGCACTGGCCTCTAATATAATCATTTCACGGCTTAATTTGAACGTTTGTCGGGTGTTGAATTCGTTAAATTTGCGCTTCAATAAAAGACATGATACCGAGGGCGGCGGTTGCGCGGGATTCATAAGATGCGCACAACGTCATTGGGATAATTGAAGCCGTGAAACTGATGCATTGGTTGGTCGTTGGCCGTTGCGTCGCACCGAACAATCAAAAGCAACGCGGTCGTGGACGGCGGCCGGCCTTACGCTAAGGTATACGCCTTTAATTACCCGTCAAGATAAGCAAGGAAAACTGCAACAACAACAGCAACACAATTCGAAAGCGAAATAACATGAAATGCGTAGTTCATCTTTATCTTTAGCTGTACTGCACCGCGCGCTGCAGCATTTACCCAAACCCTGGAGTTTCTGGTTCAATTGCAATCTATATACCAAGTCCAAGTCGTGACTTAATTTTGTGCGACTGCTGGGGGACTAAGTGCAAATAATGCAAGTGCACTTGACTTGGGACGTGAAGGACAATGATGTTGCATGAAGCAACTTTGGATTTGTTCCTGTGATTGTTCTTTTTGCTACATACAAGAGTCTCAAAAGATGGTACCGAGTTATTGCTAGTACCTGGTGCCTGGTGCTGCCGGGAGGATCTGCTGCTCTCCTTGTACTCCCTGCTCCGGTAACAAAAAAATAATCGATGACGGCAAACGATTTCGACGATTATTTTATTACGAATCGAAATTATGCGCGAGAAGGTGGAGCCGAAGGATATTTTAATCCGCCGCAATATGCCATGGGTCCATGTTTCGTCCGTCTGGAATTGTGTGTGTGTGTGTTGTGGGCTGGAACACGCTTGCAGATCATTCAATAAATTCCAATTTTAATCATAATTGCTTTCTGTGCTTTTTTTCTTCCATATTTTGCGGTTTGCTTGTTCCTGCGGTAAAAGGTGTTTCTCTGCTCTGAGTCCGTACAGAGCAAAAAAAAAAGTTGTTATATCCGCAGGGAAACTAAATTACTTACCACAAAGAAATTGAATTCGTTAAATATTAAGAACAATTGCGATTAAAACGACAATATCTTATGATTTGCTATATCATACCTATATACATATATCCTGATTTCTGGGACCACATGTAGTTTTAGGTTTTCACATATAAATTATTTGCTTCTGGGAGGTGGAAATGAGATATTTCGATTCCACTATCTGAACTTCATTCCTTACCCCTTCCCGAAATTAAGACTTAGTTGTACCGACACCTGACACTCGTAAAATGTTTTTTTATTTTTACCCCGTACTGTTGGTCCGAACCAACAGAGTCCATTTGCATACCATTATCACTTATTATGAATTGAAATAGATTGCGGCATCAGCAAACATTTAGTCAAGAAGAATCTTGAATTAAAACATATAGAGTGGATACATAGAGAATGAATAAGGGCTAGGAAAAATACTTTTAAATATAAAATATAGTTTTTGTCTTTATAATGTACATTGCTGCCATATAATGTCATGCACAGGTTGATTGTGAAGCAATTAGGGAAATGAATTGAGGAAACGTCTATCTACTTGCATCCTGAATGCCTGCGTATCATACAGATATAGATTATTACTTCTCGATTTTACTGTAGTCTTAAAGGATAAGAATATTGCATTGAAAGAACGGCATTTTTAGCGGATAGTATACTAACCATGCATGCCACATTAAGCTTCCAAGGACAGTGCATTGCAGTCAAGTAATTACGATTAAACATAATTACTAGCTCCTTTAATCACTTGACCTAAATAACAAATGCAACATATCAACTATAACTTTATATTTTGATACAATCAGGTAATGTGCAGTCTTTGGAATGCAAAGTTTTACAGAGTTACAAAAGTAGCAAACATAACAGACTCGTTGAACTTTTGTCTCTAACTAACTAGCTAACTAACATACTATAACTAACTAATATTTTTTAAACCTTCAAATAGGAACTTATTCTACAAGTTCTGTTTGTATCTTAGTCCTACATGAGGCATAAGGAATAATCCAAGCATGTGACCTAAGGTATTTAGGACTTAACCACCCACTCGACTCTCCCTCAATTCAGAAATATCTGTTAGATGATTTCTTTTAATTCCTATTTGTATTAGTAAAACAGATGCATGTACTTGTTCAATTGTACAAGTTTGGGATAAGAGCACAACTAATCTAAAGTTAAAACAAACTCTGTAATGTTTTAAAGTGAACTCAACCTTAGTTTCTATATTTTTTACTCTATTATATTTATTTATATATATTATTTAATGTACGCGCTCTTATGCTATACAGCATATTCGTGGGCAAATAATTCAATATGCAATGCTGACAGGTAAGACGGTTGATTACTGAGCCTAGGGATCGATTCGCATAGTACAACAACTGATCTTGTTACAATCTGAAAAACGGAAATGGATGTTTGTTGAATGCTGGGCAATTTGTCGATGCGTCAATCCATACATCTATACAGTAGACGCGCGAAATAGTGAACTAATAGAAGCCAGCCATTTTTATAGATTGGATTGTTCCCTTGACTGATTTCCACTTCAGTAGACCGACTATATAAAAAAAACGCTGGTTGAGATTTTGTATTGAAAATAGACACGATAGCTTATAAAAAAGGTAATAATAGAATAACGACGACTTTTGGCTAATGTACCCGGATTAAGATTGGTTTCTGGAATGTGTGGACGCTCGTTGACTCAGGGAGTCAAAATGCCAGATTTTTTTAACTGGAACGTGAGTTTCTTCGATATAATTTAGAAATACTGGGAGTGAGTGAAGTAAGATAGTTCGACGCGGGAGAGTACCAATCCCCAGCGTGTAACACTGTCCTACTTTACTCCGGCAAAACCTCCGGCAGTCCCCGTGAATCTGGAGTGGGTCTGCTGCTAACGCAGCACGCAGAAGCTGGCCTGGCAGCCACATGGTGATAGGATCTTATTGACCAGATTTCGCAGTGAGTAAATTATGCTTATCATAAGTCAACTAGTCAACACAGCACCTCCAAAGCATCCAGGACCGGATATTATAATATATATTGACCTATTGCGGTCACCGCACACACATTCTTACATTTTGTTAATTTTGCATTTATTATTGTTTAAATTCGAAGAAATTGTTCTAGTCTTTTAGTCTTATAGTCATCTAGTCCTCTAGTCTTCTATTCTTCAAATCCTCTAGTCCTCTAGTCTTCTTGTCTTCTAGTCGTCTAGTCATTTAGTTTTTCAGTATTCAAGTCTTCTAGTGTTCTATTATTCTAGTCTTTTAGTCTTCTAGTATTCTAGTATTCTAGTCTTCTAGTCTTCTAGTCTTCTAGTCTTCTAGTCTTCTAGTCTTCTAGTCTTCTAGTCTTCTAGTCTTCTAGTCTTCTAGTCTTGTAGTCTTGTAGTCTTCTACTCTTCTAGTCTTTCAGACTTCAAGTCTTCTAGTCTTCAAGTGTTCTAGTCTTTAGTCTTCTAGTCTTGTAGTCTTCTACTCTTCTAGTCCTCTAGTCTTTCAGTCTTCAAGTCTTCTAGTGTTCTAGTCTTTAGTCTTCTAGTCTTGTAGTCTTCTACTCTTCTAGTCCTCTAGTCTTTCAGTCTTCCAGTCCTCTAGTCTTCTAGTCTTCTATTCTTCCAATCCTCTAGTCCTCTAGTCTTCTTGTCTTCTAGTCCTTTAGTTTTTCAGTATTCAAGTCTTCTAGTGTTCTAGTATTCTAGTCTTTTAGTCTTCTAGTATTCTAGTATTCTAGTATTCTAGTATTCTAGTATTCTAGTCTTCTAGTCTTCTAGGCTTTTAGTCTTCTAATCTTCCAGTCTCCTAGTCCTCTAGTCTTTCAGTCTTCTAGTCTTATAG
This sequence comes from Nephrocerus scutellatus, assembly GCA_947095585.1. Taxonomy (NCBI): domain Eukaryota; kingdom Metazoa; phylum Arthropoda; class Insecta; order Diptera; family Pipunculidae; genus Nephrocerus; species Nephrocerus scutellatus. Next base: position 20,913,770 of record OX352763.1, on the reverse strand, counting down.
TCTTCCAATCTTGTAGTCTTGTAGTCTTCTAGTCCTCTAGTCTTCAAGCCTTCTAGTCTTCTAGTCTTTTAGTTTTCCAATATTTTAGTCTCCTAGTACTCTAGTCTTTCAATCTTCAAGTCTTCTAGTGTTCTAGTCTTTAGTCTTCTAGTCTTCTAGTCTTGTAGTCTTGTAGTCTTCTACACTTCTAGTCTTTCAGTCTTCAAGTCTTCTAGTGTTCTAGTCTTTAGTCTTCTAGTCTTGTAGTCTTGTAGTCTTCTACTCTTCTAGTCCTCTAGTCTTTCAGTCTTCAAGTCTTATAGTCTTCTAGTGTTCTAGTCTTTAGTCCTCTAGTCTTCTAGTCTTCTAGTCTTGTAGTCTTGTAGTCTTCTACTCTTCTAGTCCTCTAGTCTTTCGGTATTCAAGTCTTCTAGTCTTATAGTGTTCTAGTCTTTAGTCTTCTAGTCTTCTAGTATTCTAGTCTTATAGTCTTCTAGTATTCTAGTATTCTAGTCTTCTAGTCTTCTAGTATTCTAGTATTCTAGTATGCTAGTATTCTAGTATTCTAGTATTCTAGTATTCTAGTATTCTAGTATTCTAGTATTCTAGTATTCTAGTATTCTAGTATTCTAGTATTCTAGTATTCTAGTCTTCTAGTCTTCTAGTCTTTTAGTCTTCTAATCTTCCAGTCTCCTAGTCCTCTAGTCTTTCAGTCTTCTAGTCTTATGATCTTCCAATCTTGTAGTCTTGTAGTCTTCTAGTCTTCTAGTCCTCTAGTCCTCTAGTCTTCAAGCCTTCTAGTCTTCTAGTCTTTTAGTTTTCAATATTTTAGTCTCCTAGTACTCTAGTCTTTCAATCTTCAAGTCTTCTAGTGTTCTAGTCTTTAGTCTTCTAGTCTTCTAGTCTTGTAGTCTTCTACACTTCTAGTCTTTCAGTCTTCAAGTCTTCTAGTCTCTAATGTTCTAGTCTTTAGTCTTGTAGTCTTCTACTCTTCTAGTCCTCTAGTCTTTCAGTCTTCAAGTCTTATAGTCTTCAAGTGTTCTAGTCTTTAGTCCTCTAGTCTTCTAGTCTTGTAGTCTTCTACTCTTCTAGTCCTCTAGTCTTTCGGTATTCAAGTCTTCTAGTCTTATAGTGTTCTAGTCTTTAGTCTTCTAGTCTTCTAGTATTCTAGTCTTATAGTCTTATAGTCTTCTAGTATTATAGTCTTATAGTCTTCTAGTCTTCTAGTCTTCCAATATTGCATTTAAATATTTGAATTGTTAATTTTGCATTAATTGTCTAGAAAACACCCTGCTCGATTTGACTAGTAACTACCTTTCTGACCGTTTAATCCTGGTCGTATTGAACGGATTCAAATCCAATGTTCACCGCATAAACGCCGGTGTTCCTCAAGACTCTGTTTTATCTCCGACACTCTTTCTGATTTTCATTAATGATCTCCTATCCACCACCTCAAGTCCAATCCATTCTTTCGCTGACGATAGCACTCAGCAGCTTTTCATATGACTTAACGCTTTCTGCACGCCCCTCTTCGTCACAAGTGGAACTTGAACAACAACGTATGTTAAGCACCTTAAATTCTGACCTTGACAGCATAACAAGGTGGGGACTACATAATAGAGTTGAATTTAACGCTTCTAAAACCAAATGCTGTCTTCTGTAGTCCAAACGTAATTTAAACCCCCAACCTTTATCCATGAATGGATCTTGCATCAAAGAAACTGAAAAATTCTCAATCATCGGTATTTGCGTCGTTGGAATGACCACTTATTTGCCATCGCCAAAAATGCTGCGAGATGCTTACGTTTCCTAAAACGGTGCAAGATGTACTTCACTCCTTTAGATCTGGCTACTATTTACAAGGCGTATATTCGCCCTAAACTTTTATACAACTGTATTGTCTGGGCAGGTTCCCCCAAGACCACATTGCATCTACTAGACAGAGTTCAGAACAGCGCGTTAAAACTTATTGTTGACGTAAATATCACGAAAACAATCGAATCGCTTGAACATCGTAGGAATGTTTCCTGCCTGTCACTGTTTTATAGCTTTTTCCACAAGATGTGTTCAAAAGAAATATCCAAATGCATCCCGCCCATTCTCCAACCCATCCGTAATACCCGTGCCTCAACTCAAGTTCACTGTTCCACCATTAAGCCTATCTCCGGACGTACTAACCAATTCAGAGTTTCCTTTTTTAGCCGCACGATAGAAATGAATTGCCTGATTCTATGTTTCCACATTTGTATGATCTGCAGTCGTTTAAGACACTCGTGCATAGACATCTCATATTTTCCTCTCCCTAATTTCCTAACGCCAACACTGTGCTAAGCATTATAAGGGTGCAAATACCTTTAGCGTATGTACATTGTCATAAAAAATGCATTCTTGCAGTAACGCCCAAATTAGACCAAATTGAATCAAAAATTTTGGTATAAATTATAGAATCAGAATAAGCTTATCAGTCAAAATGAACAAATGGTCTTTGTTTTTATTCTCCGCACGGGTTAGTCTCGTAATTTGCGCCCCTCTCTGATTACATGAATCCAGTTCAATTCAATGCTTAGATAAGAGTGCATTCCGCATAATTTTAAGCGAATATTTTAGGCCAGGAAAATACACTTGACGCGGCATACATTTTTGTATTCCGTCCACCCAGGTACGCGGTACGCCATTAGATACGCCGCAATTTTCCCTCACTTATTCGTAATTATCAATCAAAATTGAAAATCTTCCGACAAAAGAAGTCATATTTTTTATTTGTTTTCCTGTGCATATGTGTGTGTGTGTGTGTTAGTGCCCCTAACAACCGGGTCTTTTTGGTCACGTATCGCATCGTCTGTAATGCCGATCGGCGGCAAAACTGCCCATAGAGAGAAACAAACATGCAAAAGCAATCAAATAGCCAAATATCCACAAAGGAGCCTCAATCTATCAAATTAGTCGAAGACGATTGAGGCGCGCCGGCCGTCTGGCCGTTCGTCGAACGATCGGTCGAAGAAAAAAGTCAATGCAGACGGAGAATGCACAATGAAATCCACACAACAATAATTTATTATGTTATGAGCACACGTAGAGCAGCGCCGCACATGCGCACATGTTGCTACCCAGTGTACCTGCGCCTTAGAGTTGTACACTGTGTAGAATCTACATGTGGATGGAGTGATACTCGTTCCGTCTGCGCTTGGAGGCTCCAATGATTCCAATCATAAATTGCATTTGCCATACACACCGCTTCTCGGGCAGGGCAGACTTAAGGCGAACGTCGCCGACGACGGTTCCTGCACAAAATTCATGCAGAAATGTATGGTCATTGTGAAGAACCTTCACAGCATCGTCACCGTCAGGCGGCCCCATAGAGCATGGGGAGTCAACTTGAAGTGGACGTATCATCATGGGAAGTTGCGCGAGCGGACTGACTGTATTATATGCTCTGTTTTTCGTCATCGACATCACGTTCTTATGTCGGTATGTGTATGTGTATATGTTCTTGATTTGATTTGAATTGTTCTGCCCATGGTGCGCAAACGTGCGCCGCGCTACTATAAATTCGACCGCCTCAGATACTGCGGAATCAGGCCCCTTCTATAAAGATTGCAATTCCAATCTGAATCCGTTTCATTCTTCCAGGCAACTCTGATGTCAGATGCCCGCTGCAATTGAAGAGTCGAGTGCCGCTCGTACATGTGTATGAAATTATTGTACTTCAGATACAAGTTGTTGTTGTTGTTGTTGTTGTTCCTGCTAATAGCTAGAGAGCTTCAGCGCACGACGCTTATGATGTTCATGTTGATGTTGATGATGATGGAGTTGATGGAAATTATGGCAATTTTACGCTTCTAATTATTTTCTGCATTTCTGCAGATCATAGACCTCATTTATGCGAGGCGAAGCCGTCCAGACAATAATAATTTCCCAGGTCCATCGTCGGAAAGAGGTGAAGCGCCAGAGAATTACAAAAAATACGCAAACATCTTCCATTCTTCTCCACCGGGGACTACCACTGCCTCTCCTTGCCAACCAACTGACGAAAGACTATTACACGGACTTCTTTAGCTCATATAAACGGGGTCATAACCACATCCATTGTGAGCATGCGAAAAGTGTATCGTCTCGTGGAACGATGTACGTCGCGTAATTGCAAATATCATTAATGGAATTAAATTTCTCACTTGAGCTCGGGGATTCCTCCCGCTGAGTAGGAAGGCTTCCAGCTACCCTCTTCTTTGTTAAATGAATTATTATTAAGTTTATGTACATAGGTATATTTTTATTGTTATTATCAATGTTCCCGAGAATGATTGCTTATTTATTTTACATTGGCCGCCAAAGAACGTTGGACTTGCTCAAGGGCTCCAGTGCGTCCCATTAAAAGCGATTGAAGCTTTCAATTAGTCGCGCAGGATAGACTTTTTTTAATTTCAGAATGCACTGTAAGATGGTGGAATAAGCAAGCAAAGATGGAGGGTTAATAAAATAATCGACACTCAAGACTTTCGTTTATAGCCGCTGAGATATTACACCTTTAGTAAGAAATTCATTCATTTACGTCGTGAACAATTTGAGTGTTTGCGTAATAAGCAGACAACATGCTTATTCCGAAGCGTTGTTCTTCCGTGTGCCAAATCAGGTTTTGAAACATTTTATAAAAAGTCATTAGGGCTCGAGACGTACAGCAGCTAGCCGATAACCTGTCCAAATATAATGCTGACATAACAGCACTCCAGAAGATGCTGTGGACGGGGAAAAGTATCTTACAAAGAGCAGGATATGGCATATATTAACAGCTGTCATGCAAGACATAATGTGCTCAGGGTGAGGTTTCTAGTCGGCAAAAATGAAACCCACCGTTATCAGCTTTAAAGCAGTAACTAAACGGCTATGCACCCTTCGCGTGCGGGGTAGATTTAAAAACATAAGCCTCACAAACGTCCATGCTCCTACAGAGGATTCTCCAGATGATGAAGAGGAAGGCTTCTTTGAATCAATCGAACGGCAACTCCATGTCTGTCCTAAGTATGACGTTAAAATAATTCTGGGGTATATGTATGCAAAAACAGGTAGGGAGCCAGTATTCAAGCAGTTCATTGGCACCCATATAGCTTACAAGAGAACACTAATGGTAACGGACCACGAGTCATAGAGATTGCAGAAAGCAATAATTTGGTCGTTGCGAGCACAAGGTTTGCGCGTAAAAATATCCACAAAGATACCTCGGTATTGTCTGATAGAGCAACTCGCAACAAGAGAGACTACGTTTTGATAGACTGCCGCCACAACCCACAACCTGATGACGGTACGAACGTACCGAGGTGCTAACTTCGACTCGGACCACTATCTTGTTGGTATGGTGCTCCGAGCGCTGATTGTTTTATCACGGCTGCCCTATGCAACGAAGAGACCAGAAATAACTACGGTCAACCGATAGGAATCGCCATGAATGCAGCGAGAGTAAGTTCTGGGGGGTATGGTGCTTCAAGAGCGTATTGCATTATCATGAAGGACTGCATTCGCGAATAAGATTCAAATCAGAACGGCTGCCCTTCGCAACGAAGAGACCAAAAAAAAACTGCGGTCAACCGATAGGAATCGCCCTCAATGCGGAGAGAGTGAGTCCTGGGGCTGAGATGTCGGGCGTAGAAGAGAAATGGACACGCCTTAAGAATACTGCCATCAATACTGCTGACTGCATCTTAGGCAGTAGTCGAAGCGATCGGAACGACTGGTTCGATGACGAATATAAGCTAGCGACTAAACGTAAGAATGTTGCATACCGAGCAATGCAACAATCTCATAGTACGCAGGCATGCGAAGATGAATATAAAGAGCATAGAAGATATGAAAAAAACAGTTCACCGGGGAAAGAAAGCAGCCTGGGAGAAAAATCTCGACCGTAGACTACATATAACAGTACATAGAGGGAGTACCGCACCAAGCTCTGAAGTTCTACCAAAGAGTACGCGGTATGACGTAATATACACCGCGTTGCACATACTGCAAAGACAATCAGGGTAATCTGATCGCCGGCCTCAGTGGAATCTTAAAGCGATGAGAAAAGAACTCTCATGAGTTGCTATATGGCCAGCTAGGTGAGGATCTGGAGGCTCCACCAATGACCGAAGACCACAATATGCTGCCGCCTCCAGTCATAGACGAAGTTAGCAGAGCGATAAATCGGCTCAAAAATAATGAAGCCGCGGGATCAGATGGTATATGCCAAAACCTAAGAAAGGAGATATCACAACATGCAGCAATTATCGTGGTATAACGTTGTTGAGTACCGCGTGTACGATTTTCTCCTATATCCTTCAAGAGAGGGGAGCACCATACGCTAAAGTCATCATTGGTTCATAAAAGAATGGCTTCATCTCAGGCAAATTAACAACTGATCAGATTTACTCCCTTAGGCAGTTGATGGAAAAATTTCATCATCCATCTTTTTATAAACTTTCAAGCCGCATATGATAGCATAGGTGGGCGTTGTGGCTCAGTGGAAAAGTCCATGGCTTCTGAGCAGGAGGTTCGTGGTTCGAATGCCAGTAACACCAAAAGTATTTTTCATAATGTCCCACCTCTCATGAGGGTCTTGCAAACTTCCGAGAGTAATAACTTTTCACGCAAAGCTTCTCAATTCGCAGTTCGGATACGGCACTGTAGGTCCCTTCCATTTGTGTGCAAAAATATAAATGCACAACTCAAATGGTCGCTTTGGACCGGAACGGTCTGTCGTGCCTAATTTATTATTATTATAGCATAGCTAGATTAGAACTTTATAAAGCCATAAGAGAATTCGGCATCCCAAATAAACTGGCACGACTATGTAAGTTGACCATGACCAATGTTATAAGCCAAGTAAAAATAAAATCACTATCAAGCCTATCAACATCTATAACGGGCTTAGGCAAGGTGATGGACTGGCCATCGTCCTCTTCAAGCTGGCTTTGGAGAAAGTATTCCGTGCCGGTTGTGGAGGGGGGGGGGGGAATCCACTCTAAGTCAGTTCAGATACTTATAATACAGATACAGATACAGATCATGCGGGTGGCTGCACATAAATAACAAAGTACCTGGTGGCCACATCTGCGAGTAGTAGAAGATCAAATATTGGTTTCTCAATAAAAACAGTGGAGTGCGAATTTGAAGTAGGCCAATCCTTTAACTATTTCTGGTCAACTGTAGCAGCCCATATGGCACCATTGAACAAAAATACGCACACGGTTGCTCAAAGCCAACAAAGACTACTGTAATCTGTCAAGATTCTTCGAATGCAGGAATTTAACCATAAAATCCAAGCAATCCAAGCATCCATGCATCCAAGACAATGGACATAACAGTACATACATATGGATCCGAGACTTGGGTGCATAGCAAAAAGCATTCTGCCATCTTAGCCGCCTTCGAGAGAAAATTCTTAAGGAGAAATGTTGGCGTCGTATGTGAGAAAGACCGTTTCCGGAGACTATATTGATAAGATCAACGATTACGAGGCCGGCAAAGCATACGCTAGAAGGACGTCGTAGACCAGGACGCCCAGTTTTTAGGCTTAAAATCTGGACCGGTGGAGAGATTTTTTGCGCCAGTCCAAGACAGGTCCCAGGTTGTGGAGCCAAATATGATGATGATTATTATCTTTTATATTACGAACAAACATTGTGTTTTATTTGCGTCAACATATTCATTATTTTGATTAAAAACAAATTACATTTTAAACAAATTATTTTCAGTTAAAACAAGATTGTAGGTAATGTTTACACAGCGGCTTTGTGATAGTGGCAGATCAATTGGGATTATACTACTCCTGATGCTGATGGTGGCGAACGACAAGACATGATATTTTGTAGTTGACTGACACTGACATTACCATTAAAGCCCAATAAGGAAATATTGGTCTCATACTGCTTCTCTTCTGTAAAGAGTTACAAACACTGCAGGATCAAAACTCATTCTCTATCACACTCTTCCTCTAGCGATACTGTTCTTTAACTTCTAACTCTTTTAACGTAAATTCCATACGTATAGAAGAAGAATTAAATATGGATATAATTTTAGCGATTAAATAAACTGATTGAGTTCCTTGATCTCCAGAAATTATCATCAACATCATCATTATCGTGACACTTATGAATTCATCAACACTGATGTCCTTTCGTGTGCTCGTGATGCTGCATTAGACGAAATGTGTCGCATCATGTCGGATTTTTTGTAGCTTCAGTTGTAGATATGATTGCTTGTGTTTAGTGTGGGGGGAGCGGTGGCATAAAGAATAATCGCGAAACCAATAAAAAATCAGCTTAGCATGCGTGACGCTGTCTAACTCCACATACTGCTTTGATAAGAGCTTACAAGGATATGTAGCAAGATGAAAGATTTCATAAACCTTAGTCGCTAAGAGACAGGATAATAACTTATTGGATGATAGTCACTCGCAGCGGTAGAGATTTTGGTTTCAAGACGACCGTCCCAGCGATGACGATAAACCACTCGTCGAAGTGAAGAGCAATGCTCAGCTCGATTTAAATCGAAAATACTCACATAAATCATATCCATCTCAGGCATCAGACATCAGGCGCAGCATCAACAGCAGCATCCGAGACGAGCGTGCAGGAGATCGAAGAGTTGAGATGCGACGATTTCCAGGGGCACAAAATGACGTACCGCCTCCTGCCAACTCGAATTGAGAAGCCACCAAGTCGTTGCAAGTTAAGAAGAAGTTAGTTCGTATCCATCACCGTCCAACCCTACCACAGCAGCTCGCTTTTAACCACAACGCAGCATGGCGATAGATTGCCGCCTGTGCTTCCTTCGTGCTTTCTTGTGCTCCGGCAACGACCGCAAGAAGATATGGTGTCTGTGAATCTTCCCTCTCTAGGTCTCTCTAGTATGTTAATGGAATATTAATAAATTGCGCAACAAATTGCGTATTCAGTTCAGGTTGATGCAGTGCTTCATTGCCACTGCACACTGTTGGACACTCCGGATGGCTGATGATAATTATGGCCAATTTTCTTTTTCAGAGGGCAAGATATGCCACGCGGATATTCTGGAGCAGCGATTCCAGAAACGGATAGGATGGCCATGAAGGAAGGCAAAGTCGATGGATGCTTCATAAAAAGACTCAAGGTTCATTTTTTATTTGTGACAAATTGATCGGCCAGGCTAAGAAGAAGCCGTTTTCCGTTTTTGTAAATAGACATGAACACGAGACTGGGCACAATGTCGTCCGCTATGTCGGGACTATGTGTGTTCGCCATCGTGGCGGTCAGCTTGACAGCACGGCACAGCACTGTCTTACGCGATGTCCAGCGAATGCGTTTTAATTTTTGTCGCGCAGCTGAGACCTGAAACTAGATTTTTTTTAAAATCTAAAAACGCGTCCACTCTTTGCGACCGACTACGATGGATGCCCATTATAAATTGCCTCTGACTATTTTTAGATAAGTCGCTTTCTGTCATTTATATGCTAGAAGAGCTGAGAAATGCAGCCTCCAAGGTGGGTCTTAGCACAAGGTATGCACGCGCTACTGCTACTGCCTTTCGCAGAGGCTGTAGCTTCCTGTCATTTTTCATAATCGCTGTACGTCGCCTGCCAAGCGGCCGGCGTATTGCTGGTTGGTGGTGAAGGTTTCGCTTTGATTGTCGCAGACCTCCCGGTTTTGCTTTGGCATTCCATCATCATTCATAGTTCGCGATGTGAATAATAATAAAATTACAAATAATAATAAATCCGGTGGCGGCGGCGACAAAGCAGACCGACGACACAAAATTACGCGGCCAACATCATTATTTATTTTCTATTCCCCACCCAGGGTGAGATTTGTCGTGCTGCCGACGCGACCACACTGATGGCTGCCATACGAATACGGAAAAAAAGCTAACGGTTTTCCCAGTCCATTTTTACTGTCCAGGATTTCAACATTACATCTGGGTTATCTCTCTCTCTCTCTCTAACACTCTAACATTCCCTTGTCCAATGGCTATGCAATTTTATCAGCTATCACACATCAACCCCACTCGTGTCACTCATTTGCTGACTCGTCGCTCGTCCTTTGTCACAATAAATTGAAAATCACCAGCAATAAATTTGTCAGTGCGCAGGAATTTGTTTTAAATTTTCCAGCATGCTGAGCAATAAATCGTTAAATTTCCACTCGGGAATGTTAGGATGTCACAATGTAGGAGCGCATTTTCTTGCAGGATGTCTACCATTTCTCAGTTGTTGCGCAATAAAGCAACCAAGGAATTGCCGAATGCCAGGCCATTCATATATGAGTGACCTTTTGCACTAAAAGTTTGGGTTTCTGTGTTGAGATAATATACGTTAGAGAGAAACCAAGGAAGGAAGGAAGTGAGGTTTTTGACACGAATTTATTGCACCAACCATTGACTGACTGACCGACTGACCTCTTGCTTATTTATGGTTTTTAGAAAATTTTAACAAATCCTTAAAATGGCAAGAAAATTTGGAGATATTTGCAATCAGGACAATGGTATGGCAGACGTAAAATATTCATTAAAGAAAAAAGTTAATTAATGCGCTCTTCATAGGCACAATTCAATTGGTTCATTGGCTCATTTGTTCATTTTCTATTGTGAGTAAAACTCGCCATAAGCCTACTGGTATGCATTTCTTTATTACCAACTGCATTTGTAGGTATTTTCTCCATCGTGTCGTTATTCCCTGAATACACATTCAGGGTAGACCAATTTTTAGTAAAAATTTGGTAGACAAAGTAGGCAAAGACAACAACCAAAAGTTGTGTTTTTTGATTGGTCTGACTACTGCACGCCGAAACTGCCTAATTATATTTTCATTCATCTAATGGACATGAAGTGTCTTTGGTTTAACGTGAACACCGCCAACATAGAGCATAATTCCACGATCCTCTTCGGACACGTATTGGTCAATTAACGTCCATCTCGAGAGATGTATTGACTTAATGGTTAGAGCAGAACCCATCTTAAATCCCTGAGGATCTTTGATTCACGACAACCGTTGAGACATGCAACTCCACATATAGACCATGCTCGCACCGATTACACCAGGACGATCATTGATGTACCAAAGAAATTGGTAACAGCAGGGGACTATTGATGTACCAATACTAGTGCTCAAGCCCACTGCTCAACCTGGGTCCTCAACCAATAGGAGGCACAGACTCAGCTAACCTCCAAGGAGGTCAACCTCATCCGTTGGCATAAACCAACTTCCGTATTACCAATGCGACCTTGGTAAAATCTGACATCAAAGGCATTAGCTCGTTCAGTATGAGTGCTAATTCTGGCAGCACATCATTCAGAACCTCGAACCCAAGCATTTGTCACTAGGATAGCATCCTATCATTGACCCCCTAGGATAGAAACTATCCCAGGCAAATCACGGCCTGCAGTTCTACGACTAGTCTTCTAAATACGAAGACAGTGCCCATTCTAGACGTTCTAAGTACTAGCAGCCTTGCCCTATTTATCTTCCGAGTTTACCAAGTATCACACATCATCTCATATTGGTCCTGCAATTGTACGACTAGGCTGCTAAATACGAAGACAGTGCCAATTCTACACATTCTAAGTACTAGCAGCCTGCCCTATTTATCTGCCGAGTTTACCAAGTAACACATCGATGAAGTACGATACAGCGGTCCTCTCGGGAAAACATCATCTCATCACGGTCCTGCAGTTGTACGACTAGGCTACTAAATATAATATAATATATATAATATACTAATATAAGACAATGCCCCCATTCTAGACAGCCTTGCCCTATTTATCTGCCTAGTTTACCAAGTATCAAACCCATCGATGAAGTATGATATAGAGTCTACTCATGAAAACATCATCTAATGGACAATCTGCAAAACAATTGTAATATATAATAATAATAATATATCTGGAACTTATTTCTTATATTTCTTAGAACTTTTATTTTTTAGCTGATCTAAGCTCAAGCCTATGGGTAAATTTTCATGAGTTCTTTTTTCAAAATGACTAATAAAAAAGTTTCTGAAAACGCCTAACTTGCATAACTATATCTTTTTGCAGTGGAGTTTTTATAATATAGTCATTTTCTCTTCTATTATTAACCTTTAACTAACTCCGCCTTGTTACGAGGGTAGCATGCCGGTTCCAACCCCGGGTAAATGTGGATGGTTTGAGGAAACCGATTAGTCCTGTCCTCAGTAAAAGCCATTCCTTATCTTAGGTGTAACAGCCGATGGATGCATGGCTAAGAGGGAGCTTAGTTGCTTAATCTATAGCTGTCCTCAGAAAAGATTGCGGTAACAACCAAATCATGGAAGATTTTACAAAGGAAGAAGGAAGGTGTGAACCTCCACCTCGTACTGACGATAAATGACGCCTCCATGATGAGGCTTAAAACCTGCAAAAGTATTGACCAGGGTCCAGTTGATTCTTAAGAGCACCGACAATGTTTTAGCGTCTGCTTGTGGCACCCCGGACAAAGAGGAAGTCGGTAGTTCGACGAGCTATTTCACTGGCCATGATAGTCCCGTCGGTTCCGGTATAATTCCCACTAAACAGGCTTTGGTACGATACCAAATCTAATAAGCAAGTCCCACGACCAGTTTCTTTGACCTCCAGTACCACTGAGAATAATGCACTAGATATATACAGTAATGGTGCGGTCTTTTATCTCGTACGTGATCATCGTTTGGTGGCCGAAAGTTTTTGAACGGACAACAGCAAATAAGCTTCAGAAGCTTCAAAGTATTTCCTGTCTCGGTATAACGGGTGCCATGCGTACCTGCCCTACGGTGGCATTAGAAGCTGTCATAGTGCTTTCACCAATACAAATCTTAATTAGAAATATAACCGCTAGATGAGCTATTACGATACAGTTAAAGTACAAGTACAAACATGGTGACCATATGAGAAACCTAAAAATACTTTATTCGATTCCCGAAAGAGACGTGTTTTTCACTATCCCCCCGACACTATAGTTAGTTTATTTGAGGTAGAAATATTGGACCGTGCAAACTGGTGACTGCCAGTCAACTAATTTGATGAACTATCAAAGATTGACTAAAAGTTGATCATTCCTTCTCTATGTTCAATTCAAATACAATTCGCTCCAAATTATACTGCAAGCCTTGGGTTTACCTAAGAGACCGCGTTGACCCTATTCTGAATATGATGATGATGTATTTTGTAGGTCCAATTGAATGTCGAAAATGTCATAGATTGTAGCAAAAAAACATATACTTCCAAAAAAGTACGAACAAAGATACTGTAAGCCACATAAAGTTCTCATCTTTATACTATAATTTCGATAACTCGACCCGCTTGTATAAAAAGACAGGTAAAGAACAACAATTCAAAAATACAAAACGAAAGAAGAAGCTTTTGTCACTCGCATTCACGCAATGAAAAAGCAGAAAAGATCTAAGTCTGCACTTCTCTTTATCTTGTCAGCCGTTAACAAGCAGTCAAATGCAGAAACTTGCTAGGGCGATTTCTGATTGTAACCTAATGTATGAATTATTAACCTTCATGTGGACGGTGGAGTGGCTCCAGTTACGGCAACAGCAATACAATTTAAATCCAGAGAACTCAATGCTAAATATTTATATGAAAAGGAGTAGCCATGCATTAAGCGAGATGCTTTTTCGCTTTTGGTTTGGGTTTTCATCTCGATGATGTACGACGCGAGTACGCAGGAGGCATCTTACGACCTAACTCAACTCAACTCAACTCAACTCAAATGCTAACGCAATTATTTATAGTCTGCTGCCCTTGAAGGAGACATAAATTGACAAATAATTGGAGGTCTATTCGATGGATGATTTATTCGAGACGGTAATGGTAACGTTAATGCTGGAGGAAGTACTCCAGTACATACAGGCAGAGCGCCGGCCAGCAACCAAACCGGCCTAAATGAGTAACGACCCGAGGCTAAATGGAATGAACTAACCGGTCACTAACGCTGAAGCACAAAGCTTTGGTTCCTGTGACTGCTGCTTTGATGCTCCTGTGTGAGGACGGCGACAACGACTTTCCCCTCCGCTTCTCATTCTGTCGGTAATGGTGCAGAGTTTATGTGTGTGCTCACTGCCTGGAATATATTCGCATAGCTTCTGATCCCTTAACGTCGTGCGTCGTATAGTAGTTGGGAATTGTTGGGATGCAATAGCAATAATCATAATCATCATCAGTGCTACGGGGCAAATGGACTGTCGAGATTTGAGTTACTATTACGATGCGATACAACAACACCTATCCAACCAACCAACTGAACCGAGGTTGTTAGAGAGCGAGGAAAGTGTAAAGAGACTTAACAAATAATCACAAGTCGGGATCTTATCTCATAATGGCTCATCTCCTTGTGCACTTCCACGCATTGTGAAGTGCATGTCTGAGGGATATGGGATAGAGGTGGAGTGCCAGATTGAATGGCACGAGCTGCGTAACCATCTCCATTAAATTACCACATAATAATTTTGATTCTTAGGCACACTACACGGTGGAGTTGGCGGGTTGACGGGGAGCATCATTTCAGTCCATTTCACTCCTCGTAAGTGCAAAATTGGTGGTGCACGGATGCACAGGTGTGCGTACACCTTCACAGAATAAAATACTCACACACACATGACGCATTGTTTTTGGTAATATTGTTCCACAAATTTCCATCTATACAACCATACAGTATCAATGATAGTGTATCGACATTTCCGGCCAAATGACCCAAAGACCCCCCACAGCTTATAATTGGTCGTTTAGTTTATTGCGATTGTATAATGAATTTTATTGTTATGGTAATTGTTGTTGTTGCGTCCGGCAACAAAACCGGTTGCTGTCAATCGCGTACTAATTGCAAATCAATTTTATTGCTGCAATGTTGGTCGCACGCTCCAAGTAATTAGCAATCTACAAAGCAGTAATCATTGGTTTTGATTATTAAAACTCGAATGAGTGCTTTGACCCAATTATTTAATTGTGTATATCGGCTAAATTGCGCAATTAAATGTTTGTATTTTTGAAGTTGAGAAAAAGGTGGTCATATTGCTCGGCATGCAAATATTGATGGCCGCGAACTCTATCAGAAGAATCACAAGAATCTTTAATATAAAATGATCATATTGATAGTAGTTCCAAAAATCCTACCGCAAATGACTTTCCGAGCAGGATCCTCTTCGATCATGCGAGCTAGGGGTCATGCCTACCGAGCTTAATTCTCTTCACTATATCGACATCGCGGTAACGCTCGTACATCTCATCATTATAGAGTCTCCGGAATTGTCCTTCTTCACATACGGGGCCAACAATTCCCCGTAAGACTTTTCTCTCGCACGCGGCTAAGAGGTCAGAATGCTTTTTGCTGAGCACCCAAGTCTCGGATACATATGTAACCATTGTCTTATATAACAACAGCTTGGATATTATGGTAAAGTTCCTGGATTTGAAGAGTCTTGACAGACTATAGTAGGTTTTGTTTGCTTTCAGCAACCGTGCGCGTATTTCTGGTCCCATGCTGTTATCGGCTGCTATAGTTGACCCGAGATAGTTAAAGGATTGCACTACTTCAAATTCGCGCTCCACTATTTTAATTGCAGGACCAATGTTGGATCTTCTACTCACAGACGTGGCCACCATGTACTTTGTTTTGCCCCAGATTTCGTGCCGCCGTCTCTATCCGAATGAAAGCTTCCTGCAGCTCTTCGGTTTCTACCAACGATGTCAATATCGTCTGCATAAGCCAGGATAAGAATGGACTCATAGAGCATTGTTCCTCTCGCCGGGACATCAGAATCTCGGATAAATTTCTCCAACGCCAGGTTGAAGAGGACGCAGGACAGTCCATCCCCTTGTCGGACCCCACGATAATTGCTGCATGTTATGATATATCCTTTCTTATGTATTGAGTACAGGATGCCTCTTCGCCAGTCTTCTGGCAACGCTTCTTCTTGCCATACTACCATTATAAGTTCATGAATTGCTTGGTGTATTGCGGGGCATTCTGTTTTAATCAGCTACGCTGGGATCCCATCTGATCCCGGGCCTTATTATTTTTGAGCCGATTTATTGCTCTGTTAAGTTCTCCTATGCTTGGGACAGCATCATAGTGTGGTCGGTCTTTGGTGGAACCTCCAATTCCTCAGTTAGCTGGCCATTAAGCAACTCATGAAAGTGCTGTTCCCATCGCTCTACGATTCTTTTGAGTTCGGTGATCAGATTAACCTCTTTGTCTTTGCGTATGTGCTACGCGGTGTATATTACGTCATACCGCGAAATCTTTGGCAGAAATTCCGCGCCTGGTGCGGTCCTCGCTCTCTGTACTGTTCTAGTTCACGGAGATTCTTCTCCCAAGTTGCTTTCTTTCCCCGGTGAACTGTTTTTTCATATCTTCTAAGCTCTTTATATTCATCTTCGCATGCCTGCGTACTATGAGATTGTTGCATTCTTACGTTCAGTCGCTAGCTTATATTCGTCATCGAACCAGTCGTTCCGATCTCTACGACTACTGTCCATGATGGAGTCAGCAGTACCAGTGACAGTATTCTTAAGGCGTGTCCATTTCTCTTCTACGCCCGATATCTCAGCCACAGGACTTACTCTCCCTGCATTTAGGGCGAGTCCTGTCGTTTGACCGTAGTTGTTTCTGGTCTCATCGTTGCGCTGTGTTGACTCGAACCTGATTCGTGGATGCAGTCGTTCGTGATGATGCAATCCTCGCTCGGAGCACCATACCAACAAGATAGTGGTCCGAGTCGACGTTGGCACCTCGGTACGTTCGTTCCGTCATCAGGTTCGGGTTGTGGCGGCGGTCAATCAACACGTGGTCTATCTGGTTGCGTGTAGCTCCATCAGGAGATACCCAGGTAGCTTTGTGGATATTTTTACGCGCAAACCTTGTACTCGCAACGACCATATTATTGCTTGCTGTCATCTCTATGACTTGTTATACCATGTTATTAGTGTTCTCGTGTAATCTATGGGTACCAATGTACTGCCTGAATACTGGCTTCCTACCTATTATGGCATTCATATCCCCCAGAATGATTTTTACGATGAGGACAGGCATGCCTACTGTGAAAGCAATTGCTTCCTAATAATGTTCTGTAAAGTCTGTTATCGAACCCTTTGCAATAATTCCGTTTTATGCTCCGCTTCCCAAAATTGTTACACTTGCTCAGTTTTGATAATTTAACAGTTTCACTGCACCAGTTTCAGTTTGTATACCATTAGTCAATGTGGCCTACATACTGATCACCGAATTGCTGGGCTCTTGCAGCTTTCCTTACAATTACTACAAAGTAAAACTAATAACTTTTCTCAATAATGGCGAATTTTCCTCTTCAATGGAAAATCTCTAGATACAAGTTGACATGTTGCTCTTGTCTACTTCAAATGGAACGCCTGCCTGCCTGCCTGCCTGCTCTGCTCCAAAATCAAAAACAAACTCATAATTCTCCTCAGAAGCAGCAGCGTCATGTAGCACAGGATCATAAATTATGTGGAAAAAGCAATAACTCTTTGTGCGTATCACATGCGTTTCCAATTAATCACCAGGCAGTTTACACATCGTAACATGTGCATTCATTGGGGAGCATCAAAAGCATCCGAGCAAGCAAGGCTGCCTAACCGCACACATCTCTAAGCAAGTGCACGATGCACACCGCCACTCCCCACCTCCCACTCCCTCTATCACCGATGTTCTTCTTTTCAAAATTCGCGCTAATTTTTATTATTGCCCACATGAAGAGAAGTCTTCCGACCCATGTCCTACAGAACAAAGCAGAGATTTTCTTTCGTCAACAAACACTTGGGTCTGTGCACAGTGCCATATGTGTATGGGACACTGGATGAAGAGTCATTTTGTGTGGAATCCGATTTTGATTTTGAGAATTAAGCAATCACAACGAGTGGAGTACCACGATGCAATGATACCACCAGCAACAGCAAGAAAAAATTCAATTCTTGAATGAGAAGATCAACAAAAAAACAACCACAACAAAAAAAAAATGCTTGCCGCTCCATTTGGTGTGAGGTGCCGTCACCGTGTCACTGAGGTGCCTCATGTTTTTCATTTGCCAGCGCATTTTTGTGTACATTTTTTGACTCCATTTCATTTGTGAGATTATTTTTGCTTTTTGTCCACTCCATTTAGTTGCGTCTCTATGTTGGAAGGAATTCAACGTTTTGTGCTGGAGACTTCAATGTAGCGTTGCAAATAAAAAGAAGCCGATGGTGGTGCACCGTCACGAAAACAACAACTGTCACAGCATAACACGCTATGCTCAGTGGGAGGGCGAAGTGTCATCTTCACATGAGCAAAAAATGAATTTATCACCAGCAGCACCAGGCGGCAGGAAGCGTAAATAACATGGCGAGCGCTGGCACATGCAAGAAGGTCCTTTACTCCTTCTTTGTGTCATTTTGACGATGGAAAATCCCTACTAAGTAAAAAAAAGTTACCTTCGAGCATTGCAATGGGAGCTAAATACGATTCAGATAATGCACCACATGATGAAGAATGGCGAACATATTCTTCGTTCATCCCATCTCTCAACCACCACATTACTCCAACTTGTTACAATAATAAAAACATGAAATCTGGGAAATATTGTTGGCCTTTAAGGGACAACAAACCTGACTCGAGCATGCTGGAGGGAGGACAAGTAGTTCTTCACAGTCTCTCTTCAAACTCTTCCATGTTCCATGATACGTTGTAATTATTATTATTGTTATTTTTGCAGTGAGTAATTATTATTGCTATTGTGTGATTGTTGCTCCCTATATGTGTGTGGTTGTTTCTGCAAACGATAGTGCACTGATCTGACAACGTTTGCCAGAGGCACATTTCCTTTCCTTGTTTATTATCCTTGGTGCTTTTGCTCCTTATGATGATGAGCCATGATTATCATGTTCCTTGGTATTCCATCATCAATGAAAGTTTTTGCTGATTGCAATTCAAGGTCTCTTGACGTTTTTTTCATCATCATCATCATCATCAGTGCAAAGTATACTCGTACAATGGGAAATGAAAATGAAATTGAATGCGAGTACCTACATATAAAAAAAAAAAAGAAAATGGGGAGAGAGTAAAAAGAATGCAACCCGCATTGAATAAGGGAAACTGAGTGAAAGGACGATGCCGTTTGTGAAACTTGCAAGTGGTAAACAATTCCTGCTGCATATTGCGGCATATTATAATTATTATCCTGGAAAATACTATCAGTAGAGGTGTACCCATTTCCGCAGTTTTACTATTTAATGACTGAGTTGCTCCTTGCTCTTCAGCTCGTTTCACTTTCGATTTGATGAGTTTCCACTTTTGCAGTGCGGAAATTAAACGCTTTAGTGGCTCTTCTATGGAATAAACTTTCTAATTTGCAATATTAAAGTAATGGTTGATGGTATGTATAAAAAAAATATACTCGTACAATATAAAAACGAAAGGCTTAAGCATCGCTTTATTATCCGCGTGAACTGAGATATGAACGAGCCGAACGAAACGATTCGTGGATGCTGATTTAGTACTAGAACGACCGCGGTATCTTTATACCTAAAACAACCAACGGGCATATTTTAGCCCGTTTGTAATTTTTTGGTTTTATGCTTCTCTTTAAAAAGGATAAGGATGATTATTTAATGTAGGATTTTTTATTGAAAAGTTAATTAAGGTGAAAGCACTGATATTATGCGTTTAGTTCGATTAATACCATAACCATACCATACGCTACTGATGAGCAAAGTCAAAAGTACCAATCATAGAAGAGGAAATTTAGATAAATCGGCTCAAAAATAATAACATCACAGGATTAGATTATATCCCAGCGGAGCTCATTAAATCTGAAGAGCTAACACTACATCAAACAATTCATAAATTAATAATGAACGTATGGGATAAACAAACGATGCCAGAAAACTGGAAAAGAGCCATAATGTGCCCTATTCATAAGAATAAGGATATATTACCGAGATCGTAATACAAAATAATGCAAATATGTCAGTGGTTAGAACCATTGGCTCCCACTTGGAGGTTAGGTTAGGTATTTTAGGTGGCTGTCAATAAAACCGACACACTTAGACCAGCAATGGTCCATTTTGATACCACACGGATCAGGAAAGTTTGCATCCACCTACTCGTTGAACCACTTAGAGCTTCGTATGAAGCGAAGCGAGACTGCAGATATCAATGTTAATAAGATCATTAGTTTCGTTGTAGAAGAAAGCTCCCATATGGAGTTTACGTTTCTTTGAGAGGGTTAGACAAGTATAGAGATGATGGATAATAGTCTCCTCCTCCTCGTCATCCATGCAGCTTCTGCAGAAGTCATTCCAGAATTCTCCGAGTCTTGCTACATACTTGCCAATAAGATAGTATCCCGTAATGACACCTACAATAGCACCGATGTGCGATTCAAACACATGGAGCGTTTCAGCTCCAACTTGCGCCAGATCTGCTTTGTCGCTATGCAAGTTGTATACCGTTTGATCACCTACGATTACTTTTGTTAATAGCATTCCGCTTTAACATGAGTTTTCATGTAGCGATTGGTATGCCCAGAGAACCATATTTTGGTCACCACCCATACCCGGCACCCAACACAGGTGGATATTAAACTTCTCCGCCACCTCCCTAAGAGATGATCGGTAGCTAAGGGCTAGGGATTTCAGCGCGGCTTGGCTATCCGAGAATATACGGATATCCTTAGCGGATATGACGTTACTCTTCAGCCAAGATCTACATAATCCCAGCCTGGAAAACGCTACAGTGATTAGGAAGACGGATAGGGAGGCTAAAGTTTAGCTTTTTTGAGAAAACACCTTTACCAACTCCGTCATCTGTTTTAGGCCCGTTTGTGTAAAAATGAATGTGTTCATCTTCCAGGAACGCGCTTTTCTCCCATAATGATCTGGAGAGGAAGGTGACCTGGAAGTTTTTATTGAGATAGAGCTGTGCAGTGATGTAGTGTATGTTGTCTGGGATCCTGACTAAATTCAAGATAGAGGAGTGGCTGATTTCATTCCTAGTCCACTGGAAGATAGCCTTCAGGCACATATCTGAGCTAGTAGCCACTTGCCTGCTGAAAATGTCGAAAGGTGTAAGGTCGAAGAGAATGTCCAGTGCGGCTGAGGGGGTTGTACGAAGTGATCCGCTCATACATAGACTAGTTGATCTTTGGACCTTGCTTAATTTATCTAGATTTACATTCTTATTTAAGGCAGTCCACCAACAGTCATAAGAGTAAGCCTAACTACCGATGTATATATAGCCAATAAGTTATATGGGGTTGAAGACTCCATCTGCTAACAATGGCCTTTTTTCATGAGAAGAGTGCCACTGTGGTTTTCGAAATTTTTCTTCTATGTTAGGTTTCCAGCTCAACTTCCTATCCAAAATAAGAACCAAATACTTGGCTTTATCGGAGAGATTAGCATCTTGCACCTTTAGTAGATGGAGGGTCAACATGTGGGATTTTGTATTTCCTTGTAAAGAGGACCGTAGCAATCTGCCCAATCTGTAAGCTTATTGAGAGCATTTTGCAGGAGTTCTCTTAAGGTGTTAAGGTACTTTCCTGAGATGAACTCTGCAGCCCTCCCTTCTCAGGCATACAATCAGCTCGTTTACCACTAAGTTCCATATAAGGGGGGGGGGGGCAGGACTCCACCTTGTAGGGTTCCTCTGCTGACAGATCTTCTAGCAACGATACACCCAGTTTGGGTTAACAAACCGACTTGTGAGTAGGAGGTTAATCATTTCGCCAAGTGGTCATCTACCTTAAAAGCGCCTTCAATCTCTAGGAAAACTACCATAGTGTACTCTTTGTAGTGTAGGGAGTATTCGATGAGACATACTAGCGTATGCAGAGCTGTTTCTACAGATTTACCCTTGCATTTACCCATTTAAAGGACACCGGGTTCAATTCCCGGGAGGTCCAAAAAACGCACGAATTTTTGCTCACCGCACTGATCATCTAGATTAAAAGAACACATGATACGTTGCGGTACATGTAATATACAGTTGCCTTATACTGCTGTATTCACATGTACGATTAAGTTGATGTATGAAGTAATCTAGATGTAGAGCCAATCAATGTGGGTTTATGAGCACTTTCCTTCTTCCGGCTGGCTGGCTGGCTGATCAGATCTTGTGATCAATTTTTAACCCACTTTCCAAAGCTCGATTTTATTGAAATTTTGTACACATGTACATTTTCGGTGACAATACATAATGACTGTGTTCTGTATGTATTGTGCGCTGTGAGCTGTGGGCAGCGCTGCTAGCTTTACGATTAGGTTTGGTTTATTGTTGGGTTGCAATTTTCTGCAATTCTTTTGCTACAACGCATCCTCTTTAGTTTGCTGGATGCGCTTCTTCAGAGTTAAAACATTTTGGAGGATTGCTTTTGGGTTCAATACAGTTAATTCTTTTCAAAATGTATGACTAGATCTTTGTATTTGAATTCCGGCGTTAATCTACTTGAAACTCTAGCTCCAAGATTTGTTTCTGGAGTTCAATGTGATTCCTAGCCAATGTCCCAAGATGATCTGTTGTCAACAGATTGCCTCTGTAACATAGCTTCCAGCAAACTGATATCAAATTTTGATTAACAATATTCATTCACCCATGCACAATGCTCCTCGGTGACAGCGGAAAATGTTACTGTTCCTGGTTTCGATTTATTGTTTTGAACCAACAATTGTCGGGTAAATGGCAATTCTAATTATAAATACCCGATCTGAGACATCACAAGCAGACTCAAATTTTGATGATCTTATAAATAAAGCAAATATAATGGTTTCTTGTTAGATTTTCCTTAAGTTCCCTAGGTAAATCACATCCAATTCTTAAAATTATTTACAACTTCCTCTCCTATTAACTATTAAGAAAATGTTTCAGTCCTCCGTCACAAAAGAAAGTATATCTTATGTTTGTGGAAATAAAGCAACAGGCTTATGTCATTTATGTCGGAGTATCAACAGTCCAAAGGGTGGGTAAAAAAAGCTAACAAAGAAAACACAAGAGGGAAACGATATAATTACCTTATTCCTCAATGTAAGGAAATTTCCATTCTTTGCAATGTTCTGTACACGCACAAAAAACATAAAGCCACAAAGAGAAAGAAAGAATTCAACAAAATGTCATTCAGCTTAAATGGAAAGAGCTTCACTTGAACTCCTTCATCAGCCAGCCACAATCACCACAAACGGTACGGTTACGCAAGAACAAGAAGAAGGACGCACTCAGACGATAAGATTTTTATCAAAAGTACTTCATTGCACTTGATACACGCAATGGCACTGGGCAGGATCCGCACCTGTTGCGCTGATGACGTTGAATTCAATAAGTGCATCCTTCATCCTGTTTGCATTATTGCAGTGCAGTGCGATGCAGTGCTTTGCAATGGAAAAACATCCTCGACCGACCACCATCGACATCAGTTGTTGTTGGATTGTTGCAACCGCCGTCAGTCGCTTTCGCATTAAATGTGATGCAATGCACAAACACAACGCAGATCCTTGAGCCATCTCGTACCTATCGCATCTTGAACTTGAGCTTGAGCTTAATGTGACGCGCCGAGATAATCAAGTGACTGCGAAAGCGGTGCACAGCTCAGAACAACAGCACAGCAATACAGATACACGCGCATGCGACCGCACGCAATTTCGCTTGAGGCGTAGGCGATGCATTCGAGATGATTTCACACCAACACCGACAGAGGATTGCGTTGCTTCGATTTGAAAATTGCATCACCGCATAAGTCTGGATCTTGTAGGGGGAAATGTGCACCAACATATTATGTCAGGCGACATATAACAAAGACCAGGGAGAGAGCAAGTGCATAATATGCACATGTTCACGATAGTCCTTGAGGCATACTCATTCGCATTTCTCACCCACCATTCCTGTTTTTTTCTTTATTTTTATCTTTTTTTTTTTTTCACACAAAGAATGGGGCGGTGAGCTGTTGCATTTATTTTTCTTGTCGGTCGGCGGTTTGTTGTTGGTTGAACGTTGGGACAAAACTAATTACTTGTATGTTATGTTTCAAAATGGGTGAATTCATTCCTTTTTTTAAAAAAGCAATTGTTTATTGCATTTTAATATTTTGAATACTCATAACTTCGGACGGAACCGTGAGCAAAAATTCAAATATAAATTCCGAAGCCATAACAAAGCACAAAATACTAACCATTCTTAATTGAGCTAGCAATTCATTGGAAATCTACAGAACGGTCAGCTTACTAAGATCTATCTCTCTTCGAAAAATGCATCAAACAAAGAATTGAACAGTTTACAGGTGAAGAGCATAGTATTCCTAACAAACAGTTTGGTTTTCGGCCACATAACTTGAACATTCATCAATTATACATAACCAAGAGAATAATTTCGCTCTGGACCTCCCAGTAAAACCGAAATACCAGCAGCAATCTGGTCTGTAAAGAAAAATAAAGCGGTGGGTATTGACGGCATCCCTGCCGAAATATTCCAAGCGGCGCCAAACACATTGGCTGAAATTCCGTACCCACTCATACGAAGAGCGTGGGAAAATGATAAATTTCCCCAAAAGTGGAAAAAAGGGACGATCGTCATGTTTTAAAAAAAGGGAATCTCAAAGTATGTGGAAACTGGAGAAGTATATGCGCTTTGACGGCCGTAGCTAAGATAACAGCTAGAATCATATTAGAACGCGTAAATGTGCATTTAGATTCAACTCTCGACGTCGAACAGGCAGGCTTTCGCTCTGGATCACATAAAAACCTTGCGGATCATAATAGAATAATGCATCGAGTACATATCTCCGCTACATCTACTTTTCATCGACTTTGAGAAGGCTTAAGGCTTTTCACAGCTTATATCGAGATGCTATCTGATTGGCCCTGCGCAGGAGAGGTATCCCAGAAAGACTTATAGCTATTTTCAAAGCTACATACGATGGAAGTAAATGTAATATGGCAGAGTAATTTGAAGTACAAAGTGGAGTACGTCAGGGGTTCATTCTATCACCGCTGTTATTCCTGGTGGTCATCAGCGATGTACTCCGTGCAGCACTGACGGTAGGTAGCAATAGACTATGACAAGTTACCTTGAACACCTGCACTACACTGATGATGTTTGCCTGCTCTCACATCGGCTAATGGTCCTGCATATGTTGGCCCAAAATCTAGAAACCGAAGCAAGCAAATTGGGGCTCAAGATAAACACTGCCAACACAAAAGCCCTGAACACTTTTTACACCCACTCTCAACTCAACATTGCTGAGCAGGTAGTCGAAAAAGTTGACAACTTTCTAAACCTAAGAAGCTCAACGCGATGGCACCGAACTAGATGTGTGCAGCAAAATCGGTAAAGCAAGGGCTGCGTTCGGAATGCTATCGAAAGTCTGGAGAAGCAATGTTTCCACCTTAAGAACTAAGCTTCGACTGTTTTGCTCCAACGTCGAATCAGTACTGTTGTATTGGTGCAGTACTTGGAAGGTTAACAAGTCTCTACGTCTCTCCTTGAGGATCTTCTGGCCCAATCGTATATCCAACGACGAACTTCATCGGAGAACGGGCCAAGAACTTATAGACGTTTTGGTACGAAGGAGAAAGTCGCAGTGGATTGGAGACACACTACGGCGCGACGACAATTCCATTGCGAAATATGCAATGGAGTGGAGCCCACTCACCCAGGCAGGTAGAACAGTGGGACGTACTAGGAGGACGTGGCGTAGGACAGTCGAGTAGGAAGCAGGGTCTCTGGAAATGAGTTGGAGGTAGCTCAAACACGATGCAGAAAGCAGAAGAAGATGGCACGTGGGCGTTTTCATTGCCATGGTCGTCTTCGTTCATCCGAGGCAGATTTTGGGTTCCGTAATAATGATTTTTTACGGTCGAAGTTAATGTCCTCGCGCCAACCTTACTTTGAAGGGACTAGTCCGAACATTCAGCTTTTTCTGCACTGTAGGAAAATTACCGGCGGCCACCACGTGAAGGTTTGATCGCACTTCTACCAGTCAGAGATAGTTAAAAATTTCCCGGCATTTTTCCCAGCTATTAAACCAGTCGTGGTCGTGTTCGACCACTGCCAAAGATTATGTCCGCAGTACTATTTTTAAGGTGTGTTCATTTCTCTTTGGTGAACGGCAGAATAAGTCTAGCTGAACCGAGGATTTTAGGGCATATTATGTTATACAGATATTGCAGCATTTAGTCTAATATTGTGTGCTAGGCTGCTCTCAATATGCGGCATTATTAAATTCTCTATATTAACTTCACTTGCCCGTGGCTGGCTGGCTGGCTGGCCAAATCTTGTGATCAATTTTTAACCCACTTCCTACAGCCCGATTTTATTGAAATTTTGCACACAGGTATATCTCCAAAGACAACACTTTCTATTAAAATTTGAGGCCCCTCGGGCCGCGGGGTCGGGGGGCTCCCATACAAATATTTTACAAAATTTACCCGATTTTCTTTAAATTTTGTACACATATGTGTCTTCGATGGAAAACACTTTTTGTAAAAATTTGGAGCGATCGGCCCCTTAGGGACCCCAATATACAATTTTTAAATATCGCTATATCGCATCAGATCACGGCAAAGTCTGAGCTCTGTGCTTTGTGAGCAGCGCTGTTCGCTGCCGCTGCGTCATTTGGTGAATGATTTTGCCACAAAACGAGCACGCAGTGTGTGTGTGTGTGTGTATCCCCGATTAGAGAATTTACAAGAACAATTTTAATTTTTATGGGTTGTTAATTTTAATTTTTAATTTTTATGGTTGTTAACTTACAACTTAAAATTTAGAAACGAGATCCCAACCATTTTTTTCGTTTCATTGTACAGAGTTAAGAAATGAACTGTCACGAGTTTTCGTCAATTTGACCCACTGTAGTGACTCACATGGAACTGGTAGAGCTTCGTGAGCTTAGGTTTAGGAGGCTTTCTAATGAGAGCGCATTATGCGATTTTACACTTGAAGGAAAGAAGGTCGGCTGGAAAAAATGTCCCCAACCGTTACCACTGTAGTGATTTTTTCTTCTTCATATTTTCCTGGATGACTTTTGTTTTGTGTTTGTTTGTGTATTTGTGCATTTGATTGTTTGTTTTACAAGTGATGCGCTCTTTTTTGCCGGATAATTCGCTTATTGGTTAAAAAGCATTTATTACAGAATGCGCTTGTCGTAGCCCGATAATTAACAAAAAAAAAAGCTTAACTGACTGTAATGCACGCTCATTTATACAAATCATTAATCCAATTACACGATATTTGCGTAATAATTCTAAAAATATGTTTGCACTCAGTTGATTTTCAATTAAAAATGTATTCTTCTGCGTATCTGTGTTTGTTTGTGTATTTTAGACGAAGGACATAATTACGCGGCGGCAGTGGAGTTCGAGTATTGTCCGTTTGTTGGGTAAATTAAAACATAATACGTTGTGCAGAGCCACATTTGCAAACACATCACACATACAACCACACACAAACAAAGCAAACAACGCTCCTGGTGAGCAGACTAAATTAATTTTTGCAACAAAAAACCACAATTTTCCAATTTTCAATTTACATTTGATTAACCGAATAGCCGCCATTGCAGCCGCTATCCCGCCTAACCGCGGCAATAAATTTAATTTTTCCAAAATGTATCCATGAATACATTCTATTGCAATTTTTGTTTTTAGCGATTATTTTTTGTTGTTTCGATTAACTGAGCAGATCGTCATCGTAATTGCTAATGCAGTTTTTGGGAAATTAATTTGTAATTTGAATGTAAAATGGAACGTAGTGATTAAATTATATTCTTACATTAGAGTATTGAATGTCCTATTTGCTGGGTGCAAAATAAAATGTATCATGTCCAACAATATATGCTGGTAACTCATAAGCCAATATTTACTGGGTCGGAGATCTAGTGGCTATATATTGCAACTAAATCACATTTTTGAACATTCGCTTGTCATTGATCCGTTTGTTTACAATTTATTTAGGACTAACTGTTCCCGGGCGCTTTGCTACCCTCACACATGAAAACCTGCCTTACCATCTTACCACCTCTGGGTTGGGGTGTACTATAGCCTATAACCTTTCTCTACCCGCCAATAATATACATTGAAATTTTCATATAAATTGGTTAGTAAATGCGAGTATCCATAAATAACAACCGCACAAAATTTAATTTTTATTTATATAGATTTTTGGATTTCAAGTTATATCGAAGCTAGTTATTGTACATATGACCATCGTCACACACCATACGATTAACTTAATATACCGTGTTTATAACCATATCCGTATACAACTGAGTAACACAATCGGTAGAAACGTCTGTATTGCATCCGAACGACACCCAGCATTACCAATGGGTGAGAAATGCCTTTTCTCGTTTGTTTTTTCTCACACAAATATAATTCACACATCGTTTTTCGTCTTGCACCATGCGATTAGCCTAATATACCGATTTTATAGCCATATCTGTATACAACTGAGTAACACAATCGGTAAAAACCTCTGTATTGAATATGAACGACACCCAGCATTATTTATGGATGAGAATACAATGTCCTAATGAGGATATTACTCAAACATACAAACTTTACATGTATTTTCCTTTTTTTTCTTCCTCACACCAATATAATTCACACATGGTTTTTCAAAATACAGCACGATAATAGGCAAAACACCAAACCATATTCGTAAAACTGAACCAACTTAAGAATACATTATCTGCTTTTTTTGAGTTAATATACTCAGCCTTTTGAATCTCCGCGAGTTCCTCGGAACTCAAATATATTCTTCTCCTTGAATTTTTGCAAGCTCCTCAAAGAACTGAAATAGGTTATATTTCTTTGGTCAATTAATTCTCTTCTATCTTTTCTTTTACCGATAAAGTTCTCTTTCGTCTCTCCTTATCTCTTTATCCCGTTTAGGCCGAGGTCCTGGTGGAATTCAAGGCATATTCTTCTCGGAACAACCAATCTTTAATATTTCAGCACACGTTTCGTTTGTGTTAATGACCCTAGCCCAGTGGCTGACACTGCGACATAAAAAGATTTATTGTATCATAGCGTGTGACTAATCTAAGAGAAGTACCATCTCCCTAATGAAGGAAATTATGAACTTTGTGGCGTAGTTTCTTAACTCTGCTGACGAACATATTTCCTTATGGAAAATACGCCTCCTTAACCAAAGTAATGCTGGACATTCAAATAGAATGTGCTCGGGTGATTCGTTATCTTCCGGGAAGAACCTAAATTCCGTGTCTGAGCCCAGATTAATTTCAAGTATAGGTGCTTGTTCTCGTCTTCAGGATATTTATCAAATTCACAGCGATTTAAAAATACCAAAATAACACTATTTGATGTGTCGCCTCACATCGACATACGGAACAGTTAGAGAAAGTCGAACGAGCCGTACTAAGCTTATGAAAATGGCGTCTGCAGCGACTATTGGTTTGATAAAAACAACGAAATTTTAGCCACTCCCTGGAATTGCAAACTTACTCGTCATCCTATCTTTTTTGTACCATGTGTTGTACATAATAACATTTCTCTGTCAACTTTTCAATTAAAGACAGGCACTTGTAAAAATATGACACGGCATCAAATCCAATCTGGACGTCAGGGGATCGAACTTTTCCTTGTCGGCACGATAAAATAAAAGGGAATATTTTCGGTTAAAATTGATAAATAGTTTCTACGCCTTGTCTGTGTGTTATTGCGTAGTAAAGTTTAAGACATTTCATGCAGATTCTGGAAATCACATTAGCAACTCTTCTCTTCTGTTTGTTGACTTTCTAGTCTACCACAGAACAGCTCATGTCTATCGTTGATGCCATCCATAATTAGAAAAAGAGCAACTTTTTGCGGAATGTAAATATCATCGAATTGAGAAAGTTGCCACCCAGTGTAATCGTCGTCATCATGGAAAAAGGGATGTCCTAATGAGGATATTACTCGTATTAAACTACTTATGGGAACACGAACTATCTTATCAAGTATCCGTTACAAATGTGTAGTACGTCGTAAAATGGATACATCCAATTAGGGATGGAAATGATTTTTCTTCGCCACAATTACATGTTGAACAATGTTCGTTTCTTTAGATTCAGAGTCACTTTCGTTGTGGTTTCATTCGAGGACTCGGACAAGGCCATTAAGTCCATGATCGGTTTGCTGGGTAGTGTAACTCTTTATTCAAGTAGATATTTGCGGCAATTGCCGACTTCCAGACTTCAACTAATGGCTACAGCCCACGAACATGAGGTTTGCCCGACAAAAGGATGAGATAATGCGAGTGTCAATAAAGATTACATGTCACTCATCAGCCGCATCATTGACACTATCCATTAGGAAAACTTGTCATTGACATCATTTGGGTAAGTTTTTTTTCCAGTTTAGTGCATAAGTTACAACTCGAACACAGTGAATTAAAACCGAAACAAAAAAAACAAAAAAAAATTGTGTTCCCATTTTGAATCGTTGATTACTTTGAATTTGCACAGCTAATAAAACAACTAGGTAGTGATTTACCACCACATCAGAGAAAAAGGGTCTGGGCTTCACTATAAATGCTGAAAAATATAAACAAATGCGAAGCGCTGCAACTCAACCACAAAAAACCCAGTCGTAAAGCAGCACACCAACCATCACAGCGCACCAACGTACATGGCGTGATCTGAAATCGCTATATGGCATGATTATTAAATTAGCGGCACGGTCACTAAAAATTTTTAATAAAAAGTGTTGTCACCGGAATTACACATGTGTGCATAGTTTTATTACATTCAGGCTTTGGAAAGTTGGTTAGGCCCTTAGGTGATGGAAAAATGTCTAGAGTTTCAAAGATCACTACTGCTCACTGTTTTTGTAGACTTTCAAGCCACCACAGTAGAAATTTATAAAGCCATGAGAGAATTTAATATCCCAAATAAACTGACAAGACTGTGTTGGTTGACCATGACCAATGTTATAAGCCAAGTAAAAATATCCGGATCGCTATCAAACGGGCTCCGACAAGGAGATGTACTGGCGTCTTCTTAAACTTGGCGTTGAAGATAGTGATCCGAGACTCTGATGTAATGGCGAGAGGAACAATCCTCTATAAATCCATTCAGATACTTGCTTTTGCAGAAGACACTGACGTCGTTGGTAGAAACCAAAGAGCTTTACAGGAAGCTTTCATCCAGATCGAGCAAGCGGCACACAATTAGGCGCTGCACATAAATGACAGCAAATTGGCCACGTCTGTGAGCAGAAGATCAACAATGGTCACTTAATTAATACAGTGGAGCGTGATATCGATGTAGTGCAATCCTTTAACTATTTCGGGTCAGCTGTAGAATTCGACAACAGCATGAAACCAGAAATACACGCACGGTTGCGAAAGGAAACAGAGCCTACGATAGCCTGTCAAGACACTTCAAATCCAGGAACTTAACCATAACATAAGCTGGTATGGAAGACAACGGTCATACCAGTACTGATGTGTGGATCCAAGATTTTCGTGCTTAGCAAAACGCATTCTGACCTCTTAGCGGCGTTCCAGAGAAAAGTCTTGCGGAGAATTATTGGCCCCGTATGTGAGAAAGGACGATTCCGAAGACTCTACTATGATGGCATCTACGAGCGTTACTGCGATGTCGACATCGTGAAGAGAATTAAGCTCAGTAGGCTCCGGTGGGCAGGATACCTTGCTCGCATGAGCGAAGAGGATATCGGAAAGTCCTTCACGGTAGCTTTTATGGCAGACAACAGCAAGGCCGGCCAAGCCTACGGTGGAACGATGGCTTAGACAAGGACGCCCAGAGTTTAGAGATGTAAAACTGGATCTGTATCGAACTTATTTCTTGGTTTAAAGCCGATGATGGTGGGTTTCATTCTTTTAATGGCTAGAAAGCCCAACCAGAGCACATGACAATTTGCATGGCAGGTTAAGTATATGCCATATTCAGATTTTTCTAATACAACATTCCCGATCATCAGATCCCTGATTAATGTTATGTTAGCTTAATATTTTTACTAGCTATCGAGTTCTGTTCTGTTCTCCAAGCAAAAGTTAAATTTATCGTCATAGAGAACACTCAGAGAACAATTCGATATTCCAAAAATATAATTATGGACACAAGTGGGTTAATGAGAAAAATTCACTTTTTTCAAGGGTGTTTTGTGCTACTTGTGGCGAATGCACATGCGAACAACAGTACAGTCTTTAGTCAGACTGAGGTCATAACAAAACTAAAATTCCGATTGATTTGATTCCATTCGTTCATGACTGTTGCTTTGGCAATACATTTAGATAAAGTTTATTTCGTCAAAAGTCTGACTCAGGTGTGGCTAAGTGTATATTCGTGCAATTAATTTTATTATGTCAATGAGGAATTCCATGATTCTTTAGGCGGCATTCCATTTTGTGGCTGCTCCGCTGACCCCTACAGCTGATGAAAATCATTGGTGGGAAACTTCGCTTCGAAGTGAACGTTATAAACACCCTGCGGCGCTGTTATTTTATACCATATACGTATCTATAACCCATACTTTCGTTAATCTGTTCTTGAGTCAATTTCCAACGCGAATAAGCGCGCGTTGTTCTGACTATTGGGCGCATTCAGATTGCGACAAACAAACGTGTTCTGTATACCGATCATAGACAAATGTACCAATGGAATGCACTCTATATTTGCAAATGAAATACGAAGCATGACCCGATGCAAGATTGGACATCATTAATATCTTTTCAAAAGACTCGCTGCTCCTTATCTGCATTATACACAGCAGCATAACAAGAGAGGCACTCAAATTGTGTGTAACGCTCGTTCGACACATACTCATCACCATATTTTTGCATTGGCAAAGACGATAATGTCGCCCTATCCAGCACCCACTTACTATGCTCCATTTCCATTGTGATCAACAGCAATGCAGCATCATTTGATCAACACAATAATCAATCTACGAAGCTTTTGTGATATCGCATCGGACGCGGTGGCGTTGTGGAGATGTTAACCGAATTGTCATCATTTTTCATTCGGTCGAATTAAAATGTATTCAGTGATGATGCGATATATGAGTGCGAGTGTGTGTCTTCGGGTACCTAGACACAATACCCACCCACAATATTGTAGTTGGTCTTTTCAGAGAAGCACAAAAATAACAGAAGAAGTGGACGTCGATGGTTAAGAAGAGTGACTTTTGCTTAGTGATGTCTGCGGCAACCAAAATGAATAAGTGACTCCAATGAACAATTTCATCTATCTATCTGAGTCTATCTTGATATATCTTCTCAAGAATCGTGTCGTAGTGCAGCATTCCTTTGGAATCAGAAATACATAAAATGGATGCCGCTCACCGTTCACGCCACCAAGTGATGTCCATGACTCTATGACTGTCCGACACATTGGTTCAGCAGTCCAGCACGAGCTGATGTTGTCGAAGTGCATTAGTTGTCCATTGAATCGGAACTACATCTCATTTATTTATAGATGAAGAGACAATTGCTGCAAGAGGTGCGGATAATATATGATTTTAAGCACACACTGCGGTATTCCGAAATATTTTGTATTAACCATCACATTGTTGGCAGCAAAAAATCTCAATTATAGTTGTTGTACGTGTTAAGGTTGATTCGTTTTTTTCTTCGGTATTCAGTATAAGGTACCGAAACATTGAGAGTAACACCTTGCGACACGGAAAAAGTTGGCAGTTTGGAGAATTGTCATTCAGTAGAACTAATCAATTCGACAAGTAGGTCACCCTAAGCAGATTCGGCGCAAAATGGTTAGGAAGAAATCAAGGCAGATGAGCATAAAGGCAGATGAGCATAAAGGAAAATAATTGAATAGAGCTGAGATTCGTTGCAGACTATCTTGATATGATGGCGAGTAGGCGTGGAAAACGCCGTATGCCAAATAACAAGCTTTTGGCGTCCTAGCTTACATCTTCCTTCTTCCGGCAAAGTTGTTTTCCAAAAAATCAAACCGGAAAGAATTGTTCGAGCAGTTCTTCGTTTTCTTCGCTCATGCGTGCTATATGTGTCCTTCGAAATTCATTGCATCATATTCCTCAAACTTTATCTCTCTAGCTACAAGACTGCATGAACTATCTCAGTCATTTCCTTGGTATCAGAGTGTAATATTATCATCAAAAATATTGAAATAGTGTGAAAATACCAATGTGGCACTAAGCTGCGAAATGCAGAAAGTGATCATCAGGAGCAACTGCAGAATGAAGTACTCCCACCTCAAAACCGTAAGATCATCTTAAATTGTTCGAAACACAAATTCCCTATGCATAAGAAAATGGTACTTATTGTTGTTGTGGTCGCTGTGGTGTTGTTCACACAATCACTCCAATATGAAGATAACAATTCCAAGCTAACAAGCAGCAGCACAGCCGCCAAAGGACTCCAAATTCGTTGTCCTAACAGCCATGCAACTGGCAAATATGGTGCGATGCATGGCAACTACATATGAGTCGTCATCATAGAGACGACTTTGTAGCTTGGAAGAGAAGATGGGCAAAAAAAAAACGAAATAAAAAAAACCGGAACACGTGTACCACTTAAAAGTCGTGCGAATGCAATCTATTCAGGATCATGTATTAATTGCACGACTTTATTGTGCAACAGCACCCGGATTCTTTGTCGTCGCGTCGACATCAGCCATCTACTAAGCACGCTAGGAGCGCAGTGATTTGCTGCGATCCATCTCTTGTGATGCGGTTGTAGTGTAAGCGGCTGGTGTTCAGCGATCAATGTTTAGGTGCGCGCAGGTATGTGCGCTCGCTCGCTCACTCACCGCTGAAGTGAATCTCCAGTTTGCCCCCACCCAAGCAAGTCGACGAGACGTTCGCGATGAGCCGACGTTCCAATCGAATCAAATGGATCAGCAACAAAACTGAAACAACAGCCACCACGTTTGGAGCAAGGCAATTGGTTGCCGAAAAGGATCCATCTCGAAATCGGCGAACACCGGATGGAGACGAGACGGGACGTGTGTAAGTCGCGCATGCATTCATGTTTGTTTCCTAAGTGGAATGTAATTCGTAAGTGCCCGTGCGTCGGTCGTCGCAGTCGGGAATCCCTCGTGTTCCATCCACGGCTCCGCACGTTGGTGCACAAAGTCAAGAGTAAGAGTCTGGAGACTGTTTTTACCGCCCATGAATCTATACACAAACACACTTCGCTCCTCGCTCTGTTAAGAAAAATTTAGTCCTCACACTCAGTTCTGGAGTTTGTTCAGCAACAGCAACATCTCCAAGCGACAACGTTCTGAAATTGTAATTTTTTCACCGCCGTTCGGCATGGTGTGTATATGATGATGTGATCGCCAATTTTGTCGCCCGCCAGACCGACAGCTTGCCCGCCTAAAGGCCAGCGGAGCATCTGCTTAAACATAGTTCTCATAGCAAAGGAAGCACTATCCGCCACTGCAATAGCGCAAAACCTAGTTGTTGTTGCACCGCACCTTTCCTCTTCTGTACCGTAGCATACGCTCATATATGTTGCTTCGGCTAGGAGCTCGACATTCTATTGGATGATTGTAGGAAGGAAGCATAGACGAAGGCCTCGGAGCTGTGCTCTCGCCATTACCCGATAGAATCGGCGCACTGTTTCAGGTGTTTTACAACGAGGAATGTTTACATAAATTTCTCGATTTAGAATACAAACATCCTCGACCGACGGCAGACGTACGGCGTTTGAGGTTTCTTCGTCTTCTCCGCCGTCAAGCTAAGATTGGTGCGATGAGATTATGCGCGCTCACGGCTCATGCTTTTGGGGAATTTCTGTGTTTTCGTTTTATTTATTTTTTTCTTTTCTATCTTTTGCTTTTGTTTGAGGCGCACTCTGATTGTTGTTGCTGGTTTTGTTTTTGGAGGGAGTGAAGCTATGAGTGGCCGCACAAAATTTTGTGTCAGCATGAAATCTGCAAAGAACTTATTAGATCCTTGTGGAGTATTTCTCATGGGAATTATTCATATATGATCAATTGATTTAGTCTGTCTTCCTGCCACTGAATCCATGCTACAAGGTGAGAAACTTAAAATGAAAATTGATTACAGATTACAGATTCGAGTGACTGATAGGCATGCAGCGACCCAAAATGCCAACACGCAATCATCGCCTGAGCAAGAAATATTATTCATACAGGATTTTTTAGCATGGTAAGCTTAAGATTGTTACTGCACGATCAGTTGGTGATTTAATTGATCTCAAGTATTAATTTCTGTTTTTTAGGTATAGGTATAAAACAAAAATGAAGTTCAGAGTGTGGAAGTTTATTTTTATTTTACAAGCTACGGAGGCAGTTTGATTTTAATTTCCCATCAACTGCCTTCTATTAGTAGACTAATGCCAAATTTTGAGCAAGCTGCGTCATTTAGTTTGTGTTTGACTGCCACTTAAAGCAGCCAACCTCGTAAATTTTAATGAAAGTGGAAAAAGGAGTGTCTGGCGATGTTCAGCCACAATCCGAACGATTATAATTTCTTAAGAAAGCGCATTAAGACGCTAAATTCAAATCCATATTTCCAAAGGTAGAAGGAATCGTTCAACGAACGTATTCTTTGCAACTAAGGCCATACATCTAGAACAGGTCAGCGATCTCACTTCAGAAGCGTTTATTGCAGCTGTTTGAAGATTTATATCCCGGAGAGGATTTTGTGCTCATTTCTACAGTGACTGCGGAACAACATTAGAAGGAGCAAGGAAAGGATTACAGTGGCAGGTTAAACTTGTGATCGGCCAAAGCAACAAGGAAGGCGCAGATAAAATGATTACAAATAGATTACTCTTTGAATCGCCAGCAGCACCACACTTGTTTGGTTTGTGGCAAGTAAAATGGAGTAAAATTTATGAAATACCATCTAAAAAAGGTCATCGGAGATACTACTTTGACACTTGAAATGCTGTCCACAATATAAACGCATGTAGAAGCCTGTTTATATTCTCTCTTCCATTTGTTGCAATAACCACTGATATTGACGACAACCCTAAACTTACGCCTGGACAATTTCTCATTGGCGCTGCCTTAAATCCATTACCTGATCCCAGACTTGACCATAAGAAAAGTTATAGTTAACGTTCAAGGTTAAGAAAACAGATAACATAAGATTTTTGGCAGAGATGGTCGTCAAATAATTTGGCGCAACTTCAACAGAGATCCAAATGGAAACAAGTACAAAAATACGTTTCCATTGGTAAAGGACGTTCGGCTACCACCAACTTAGTGGAACTTTGTCAAGATAGCATAGCTTATTACAGGAAATGATCACAATAATGTCCGTTCAGTAACAGTCTATTGCAACAAAAGGCATGCAAAATGACCATTATCCAAACTATGCCCGTTACCGATTTAAACTAATAAATAAGAACCAGGATCAGATGATAAGAGAACAACAACCGATATTAACACCAGAAAGTCAACGCTGCAATACAAAGCTTACAATTCCCTAGTGGAAATAAAACCCTTTTATGGTTGAGCATCATAGCTATCGCAATGAGTTCTATAGCTTCTCAACAAATCGCTAATAATTTTGAAATCACACCATTTGAAACACAACCAGGTATATACTCGGTGAAATAAATATGATCGTCAGTTCGTGGAAGACTATAGTATTCTTCAATCTTAGTGAGCAGAATACTACACGAACAAAAGTTGTTTCAAACACATAAAGGAGATTTGTACGACAACACATTTAACACAAGCAACAAGAAGACCACATTTTTGCACACAAATGGAGGGACCTATAATGCTTTCAGTGGCAAGTTATTACTCTCGGACGTTTGTCAAACTTTCGCGAGAGGTGGGACACCGGGAAAAATAATTTGGTGTTACTGGGATTCGAATCGATAGACCTTAACAACGACTAAACTTTTGCACGCAAACAGTGTTTCACCAGCACAGAGATTGAAATGATCGAAATTTGATTTTATTGGAACAGTTACAAATGAGCTGTTTGGCATTGTGGATCAACGAGGAACCATTGAGAATATTAAGAACAACGAGCACCATCCACTGAACCTGTTGAAAAAGCAAACCACCATCATAGATTCAACGTTAACTTTTTCATGATACATTTTGTATCGACCAATCGACAATTGAAGGGTCTTAATAACATGGTTTCAGTACTAGAAAATCAGAAAAAGGACGAATATATGTTCCCACAATTCATATCGACTGCTTTTTCAAGAATGGTTTGAGTTTTCGTACAAGAAACAAAAATATAGCAATTAATTATGGAATAGAAAGTAATGTATTAAAATGAAAGTATTGGTGATACCATTTTCCACAGATATGTATCTCCAGAGAATGACATCATTAATAGGTGATGAAAATTTCGAGCTTACATTCTCTTCCAACAGCATTATTTAGAAACACAGACCTATTTCATTTATTTCTCATAACTCTTTCGATTCTTACCAGAAATAGGATTCTAGCTTATTGTTGACCCAAATTGTACAAATTAATTTTTGATATAAAAGAAAGACATTTAAGCCATAAGTCGTAGGCAAATAAACAACTCATATGACTTTAAAACTTGTGCAATTTTAAAATTCATTGCACCATCTGGTTTTTGCATAATCTCGGCACAACCTTAAAAAGCCATGAGAGTATTCGGCATCCCAAATAACCTCTGGCCAATAATAATTATTAATAATTTATAATTGTTATTGGTCCGGAAAAGTTTATTTAATCTTTTATCACATCGCTTATGGTCACTCAAATAACAATAAACTTCAGATATAACGAACGATGCACTGCGACAATTTATATTCGAAAACACCATTAGCACAATAAATCACTTGCGCACACACACACACATAGACACAGTTCAGACAAAACATAAATGACTCAATTTGACTGAATCGCAATCAACAATGTTCCATTTGACTTTAAAAGCCACATAAGCCATTAATTATTAATTAAATTGTTTTTCGTCTTTTGTTGTTTGCTTCGCCTGTAGTACGCGTTTGCTCAATTATTGATGGCGACGGCGACGGCGACGCCGAAAACTTGAACACCGGAAAATTATTGATTGTTTTTTGTCAGACCCAACAAGTTTACGGTAGCACAGGCCAAATATTTTGATTGGAAAGTTTATTCGGCTCAACAATGAGTGTGTATTACGGTGTCATTTAAATGTCGGTTTGCTGCTTCAAAAAGTCAATAAGACTAAACTCATAAATTAAAAATTAATTCACAGAAGAAGGCTTAGCCAGCCAGTCCCATCCCCAGCCCCTGTCAATTGTTTGTTGTCACAGTATGCGGCCATTTAGTTGCCATATTTGCATAATATATGGGATAGCTACTTGGTCAAATGTTGTGGATTCCATTCCCATTTGAATTAAAATGGAAAAAACAAATCACGAGACGATCAAAAGCAATAAATTAACTTTAAAGGCACCTGTTCCGCGAATATCTACCTAAACAGGTGTCAAACGAGATACTATATTGACAAGACAGTCGGTGTATAAAACCCAAATATTTACTGTCACAGAAAATTTGCGATTATTAAAAAACAAAACAAAAAACGACTATACCGGATGTTAAGTTAATAAAATGTGTCTTGTGTAGGTGTGGTTGTACTATCTTGTAGGTAGCTCTTGTCGCGCTAACACCCCTGGTTCGTTACCAATTTATGCAAACTTTTTTGAGAAAATATAAACATAGAAAAGTTAAAAGACAATTAACATTATCAAGCTTCACGGGTGGCAATCATAGTATGGTGAAGCGAAGTAGTACATCCTCGTAAGATCTTCGATAGAAATTAAAAATTTCAATTCTACATGTCATGTCATGTACATGTCAGTGACTTTTTGAATAAAAGATATCTTTTCGGCAAAAAAGAGTTTTATTTCTCAACATAGTCTCCTTTCAGCTCGATGCATTTAGTCCAGCGTCCAACTCGTTTATTACTTGCAAATAAAAGGTTTTCTCAAGGCATTCAAAATATCCATTTGTTTCGGTGATGACACCTTCGTCAGACCCAAATCTCTTACCGCCTAGCCATTTTTTAAGGTTTGGAAATAGTAAATAGTCGCAGGAGGCTAAATCTGAAGAATATGCTGGATGGGGTAGCAAGTTCGTAGCCGAATTTATGATTTTTTGCAATGTTGACTACAAACGTGTGCATCTGTGCATTGTCTTGATTGAACAGCACTTTTTCTTCGCCAAATGCAGTCGTTTTTGCTTTAAAGCAATATCGAATCTGTTCAAAACCTTGACCTTGTTGGCCGACAGACCCACCTTGGCCTTTTTTGGTGCACGTTATCCCGGAAAAACCCACTTTCTTCATTGTTCCTTGGTCTCTGGTGTGTTGCGATGAATCCATGTTTCGTTCACGGTTACGAAACGGCGCAAAAACTCGTTTGGATTGTAACTGAACATCACAGCTTTATCAGCACACGAAATTCACTTTTTTCCAATTTTTGTAAAATTCACGAGGCTGTCTGCTTTCAATGTCTAAATGATGCAGCTTGCTCAAAATTTGACAGTAGTCTATTAATAGACGACAGTTGACGGAAACAGTGTTGCATTTAAAGATACTGCGCGGGAAATTATGAACAACCTGGTTTGTGAAGTCAGGACTTCCGCATACTACCTAGTATATGTGGCAGATATAGGTAACCCTTGATCCGATCCTGCATATAAGTGAAAAGTTGTCTAAATGTTTTTTACTCCATAACTTAAGCGATGGAGATATCACAGCGGCGAAGCTGGAAACTGTCAAAGGCATATAGTTATGAATCTTCTCCTAAACACTAATGAGCTTGATAACATACAGCGCCGGTCACAAGAATAGGGACCGATTGGGATGCATACAAAGCATCCCTCAAAGATTTAAAAAAAAATGAGGAGACCAAGGCGCTTATCCTGAAAAGCCTTCTGTGAATAAATAGAAGAATCTTCTGATGCATCTAGGCTAAGAAAATAGAAGAATCTTCTGATGCATCTAGGCTAAGAAAAATCCTCTCTACCAATCTTATAATGCCTCTTTGAAAAAAGCAAATGGCTCGACACTATCTCTACGAAGGAATCGTTAAATCTACTTCTTGACATCCTCTTCCCAGGTAGCTCCCGTGTTATCAGTAACGTTGACCAATTCAGGTGAAACTGTTATACAACTATCTCCCAACATATTAGAAATAAGGACAAATTTTTTTGGGCGCAGCATAGCTTCAAACCATATAAATCTGAAGGACCGGACGGCATAATTCCAGCCGAGCTGCAAAGGACTTCGGATATTATCTTTCCTTCGCTAGAGACAATTCTCCCTAGCTGCCTTGATCTGGTCAACATTCCGGATCTATCGAGAAAAGTGAAAGTGGTTTCATACACAAAGCAGGCAATTGTTCCCACGTTAGTCCGAATGATCTCAGACCCATCAGTCTTTCATCGTTCCTCTTAAAGATACCAGAAACACTTATTGATATTCACGTACGCAATAGCATTGACAAGAGTTTTCTGTCTAATGATCAATATGTCTACTGCAATGGTAAATCTTTAGGAACGGGCTCTGCATACGCTAGTACATCTACATACTATCTTATATTCCCTTTATTATATGGAGTACCACTGTCTTATCAACGCTATTCATCTCAGTAACCCCAAAACTATGGATTCGAAACATCAGACCATACAGATCTATTAATTAATTTAATGTCAATTGTCTTGTAACGAAAATATTTCTAAATTTTTTTTAAAATGTGTTTCTCCCATTATGGTTTATGTCTCTGTTAAAATTTGTGAACCACTGAATCGGTATGCTGACGTTATTTATTCATAGATTTAGAAAGAATTTGTGACACAACCAATTAGTATATAGAGGTTAGTTTTAACAGAGCTTTATATTGCGAATCATTCCGCTAAGCTCTGGACTTGTTTATGCCGTTAATGTATCATTATCTCTAGGCTCAAGTTAAGGAAAAAACTCCAAAAAGGATTGAATGGCATTACGAGAGCGCCAATTGGGACGGCATTAATACATGCTTTAGGAAATTTAACTATTTATTCCTTTCAGAATAAAGTCTGTCAATCCGAAGAAGGCAAAGAGGCTTTCAGGAGCAAGGAGGTAAGCTTTCGGTTGTATAAAACAAACCCCATAGAGGAAAACCGTCAAAAATACAAGCGTGGCAGCAATGATAGCAATGTAAAAATTCGGCGACCCAAATTCGCCTATGATCAAAGATTGAGACAAAAAATACTACAATGTCCCAACAGTAGAAAAAAAATGTTGGTCCATGCATGAAAAGAATCAAAAATACTCTTTCGTCGTCAATTCCAGCGATCATTCACAAATACCTTCCAGCTGTCAGCTCTAAGGACAAGGCTAATCTACTTGCTGCACATTTTGCAGCTAGCTCTACGCTTTCAGACGGTTCTTTGCTTCCAGCTGTACTTCCGAGTGCCGAACACGTTATGGGACAGATCTACATTCGCACTCGTGAAGTTGCTAGAGTTGTAAGTGACCTCAGGATCAGGTTACTATACTGTAGAGGTGTTCTTCATCGATGTCATTACCATTTCATACTTATCCTGTACCTCTGGACTCTTCCCGAGTTGTTGGAAACCAGCATTTGTCCAGCCTATACGAAAAAAAGGCGAACCGTCATGTTTCTCTTCGTACCGACCAATAGCACTAACGTCCCTTCTTTCTTAGGTCATGGAAACGCTGATTAACCGTCAGCTTAAGAATTATCTTGAATGACGTGAACTACTCAATGACCGCAAATATGGCTTCCGTGGACATCGTTCTACTGGTGATCTGATGGCATATCTCACCGAAAAGAGCAACCAGTCTTTGCACAAGTTTGGTGAAATCAAAGTTGTAGTACTTGTTATTTTAAAGGCATTTGACAGAGTTTGACACCAAGCTCTTTTGTCTAAGATGCAAGCTTTCGGAATTGATGTAACCCTGCTTCAATGGATTAGAAACTATCTTTTAAATCGCTTAATACAAGCTGTGTTGGATGG
This sequence comes from Nephrocerus scutellatus, assembly GCA_947095585.1. Classification (NCBI taxonomy): domain Eukaryota; kingdom Metazoa; phylum Arthropoda; class Insecta; order Diptera; family Pipunculidae; genus Nephrocerus; species Nephrocerus scutellatus. The sequence goes on along the minus strand of OX352763.1, from coordinate 20,870,883 downwards.
TTTTAAGTCTGATATATACAGCATAAATGCCGGTGTCTCTCAAGGCTGTGTTTTGTCTCTGACGCTCTTTCTTATTTTAATTAACGATCTTCTGTCCGTAGCCTCCAATCCAGTACATTCCTTCGCTGACGACAGCACTCTTAGCTTCTCATAAATGTTGTCAGGTTCACGTCCTTTCTCTTCGGATGTGGAACTAGAACAACAGCGTATAGTAAGCTCGTTATATTCTTAAGTATTCAACGTTGCAAAAAATGCTGCTAAGTGCCCTGACTTCCTAACAGGGTGCAAGAAATATTTCACTCCCTCTGATCATCTCACCTTCGGACGAACTGTTTAGTTTAGTAGGGACTCTTTCTTTAGTCGTACAACACGAATGTAGAATGCTTTACCAAGCTCTGTATTCCCGCATCCATATTATCCACAGGCATTCAATTCATCGATATCTCCTCTTTCTTTCCTTAGAACCTTAGTGCCCACGCTGTGCCAAGCATCATAAGGGTTTTAACCACTTGAGCGTGTGCCGATAAAAAAAAATTATAGCTTAAGAACTACTTTGTGCCTAAAAGATACACCCAATTAGTATAAAGAAGATAGCTAGTAAGTTTGTTTAATTTATAAGAAATGATTTTTTTTTTAAAAAAAGTATATTATTTATTTATATGTATAAGCATAAGCATTGTTACACAATTTTGTGCAAATAATTTACCCATCCCATTATTACTTAACTAAATTCAAATCTTTTTATAGAAATTATTTTACCTTCTTTGTAATACGTTAACTTAAGCCATCATAAGCTTTTTATTGGATTAAATCGATAATTTGCTGAAGATTATTTGGTGAATACGAGGATTTGAATATAATCCACGCTTACGAGCTTCAGAATCCCCGTACTCTGCAATCTTGAATTATTCATAGTTGGTGTTCGTGTACTACCATCATCATTATCATCATCAGTTAACTGGAATTCTTTACTCTTCTTCTAACATCAAATATTTTGTTATGTTATAGGAGGACAACAGTAATACAAAATATTTGTATAAATATTTACAAACAAAACTAGTCACAAATTGCCAATAACACACATATTTACTTACATACTCCATTACAGATGACATGATGGAGCCGCTCACCGCTTATCACCCGCTACCCCCCAGAACGCTTGTAATTAGCAAAGGATTAATAGTGGATGGACGAAATCAATATTGATTGCTTTTGCTCTTCGTATACGAGTATGTGCCTGTGCTATGTGCTGAGCTTTAGTCCTTTAATTATGATGGATTATTTAGAATTAATTTATTGTGTTGGTTCAGTCTGCCATCCATATACTCCTGCGCTGTGCTCTGTTGTTATGTTGTGTGTGTCCGTGTCATGGGGAATCATCATCATCAGTATTCGATCTATTTCGTAAACACAAAATGTTTAATTAATTCCGGATTAGTGCGAGAAGATCGACTAAACGAGCAAACAAAAAACATCAGCAACAGCTGCAGTTCCTCGTATAAAGTAGCAAAATTACTACTTGTAGAGACGACGGCAGTACGACAGACGACAGTTGTAAGGATTTTAGCAATTTTACGAGAGGAAAAGTAATTAAAATTCTAACGATACAGCAAGACAGCGTGACAGAGCAATGTGGGTCAACGTGGACGGTGCTGAATTAAGACTATAGCCAGAAATCGGTCAAATTGTGTTCCCTTAAACCACACAAATGGTGTGTGTATAGGTTTTTTTCATAATTTACACGATTTTTTCCAGCACCATTCAGGAAAATAATTTACTTCGTCAATCTCAGACTTGCCTCACAGATAATTTTGGGGACAACCAATGTCAGCATGCGATTTTTCTTTTCGATTGTAACGAGCAATTTTCGACTGATAGATAGAAAGATAGTTAGAAAGATAGAAGGTTAGACATACACAAAGATAAGGGAAAGGAAGGATAGAAGGGTAGAATGATAGAACGATAGTAGAATAGAAATATAGAAAGATAGGAAGATAGTAGGATAGGAAGATAGAAGATTAGTAAGATAGGAGTTAGTAAGATGAAAGATAGAAGGATATAAGTTTAATGAGATAGAAAAATAGAAGGTACATGAATCTTCGAATTCAACATTAGGTTAGGTTGGGGTGGGTACCGACCCACTTAGACCGCTTATGGTCCCATATGATACCACATGGATCGAGAAGATTTTTCACACTACTAGTTGAACCAGTTGTAGCGTAAAAGAATTCTAATATCAGTATTTGACAAATCATTTAGGTTATTGTATGTTTTTCTTAAACTACATTCTCTAGCAGATAATGGCAAAAATCAAGTCTACACTCAAGAGGCATCAAGCGAGAAATCACAGTTTCAGTTCGTGAATCTTGAGAAGGCCTTAAACCGGTTTAACCAAGAATATATATGGAGATCACTTCCTTGGAGGTGAATTCCCCCTAAAATAGTTGTTATTATAAAGGAGTCAACAACGCAAGTTGCTTCGTTTCGCATAATGGACAGTTCGCTTCGAAATGCGGGAGTAAGTGAGAAAAGGGGATGTTATATTGCACAATCCCTTTTCTACCTGGAATAGATGATGTACTGACTGCCACCATACAAGTAACATCAGAAGTCTAAACAGTATGTGTCGGTCACTGCAGAGGAAAGGAGTGTCGATCGGTCTGAGGATAAATAAATAAATAATGCCGACAGGCCGCTCCACACATCAGCTCATTAATTTGCAGTAGGCCTATTGAAGAGATCGACAGACCGTTGCGGTACAAGACCTAGCTTATCTCGCGACCATGTATGTATATTTTGGTACACAAATGGAAGGGACCTACAATTGAATGCCGTATCCGAAGGGCGAATTGAAAAGCTTTCCTTGACAAGTTATTAACTTCGGATGTTTGTCAGACATTCGCGAGAAGTGGGACCGTGAAAAATACTTTTGGTGTTACTGGGAATCGAACGAACGAACTTCCTGCTCTGAAGTCAATGCACTTATCCACTGAGCCACCGCACCAACTGGATTTCGATATAGGGAAGTGAAAATAGCGATGCGTTGGTCACACATTGAGGAAACCAAATGATAATATGGTGTAAAACTCCTTTGAATGGAATCGTCATTGTTTTCGGCTGGTTGAAAGACCAAGAACAACGTTGAGAACCTTAGCAGAAGCAGACGCCCTGAGGAAAACGTAGCCACAGTTGAAATATCTAGCTGAAACATTTAGATGTCTTCCTAACCATATAGGAACTTCAAGGCCTGTGGATGCTGTTGTTGTTTACAAACCACAGTGACACAAACAAATATTTATAGAGTAATGTTTTATAATACAGGCTTAGCCTTAAACCTATTAGCAGATGCATTTTAGCACCTTTTTTTTGCTCTTTTTGCTGCTGTGTGCCTTTTCCACGTTAATCTTATATCAAGATTGTTGACATCTATTCGTTGAGGAATTGGGTGATCATTAATCATTGGTGATGGGAAGCTGCTCTTATTTAAAGTAAATGTTATGTGGGTACTTTTGGTTTCATTTATATTTATTCTCTATGTTGATAACCATAAGATGATAGCTTAAGATCTCCGAGGCAGTTGCCGGATTCTAGCTTGAATATAGAAAGCAGTGCCATCTGCAAATGTTAAGGTAAGAACGTTGTTACACGTAGGTAAATCCGAAGAGTACAGTAGGTAGAGGAATGGATCAAGGACACTACCTTGTGGAACACCGGCATAAATGGGATTTGTTCCGGACGTAAAACTATTATATTTAACGGCAAATTAACGATTTGAGGATCGAATGCTTGAGCGACATCTTAGAATACAGCAGAGCAACATTGTTTACATTCTTACATTCCTTATGTCTTACATTCCTTATGTAAGATTAGTCTAGTCACTAGTTCAATTATTCCATTTGAATTTTTGATATTAACAACTTTTCAAATAGCTTCGATACAATTGATTAGTTCACTATCGGCCTGTATGAGGAGAGTGGGTCTAGGTCCTTAACAGGTTTGGGTACCATTATAATTTGGGAAAGTTTCCACATTTTTGGGTAATAGCCAGTGCATACAATTTTGTTTTCCGTATGTAATCGTTGTAAGAGAATGACACTTAAGTACCCAATGATCCCGTATCGTTGGCACTTGCTAAGTCTTTCGAAAACGAACCGATCGCAAACAAACTAAAATAGCAAAGGCCTTTGTGGTTTGCGGCTACGATGAATACTCGACTGTGAAGATTCTCGCATTTCCTATTAAGTAAATCAAATAAATAACAAATGAATAACAAAAGAAAATCGGCCGGGCGAGGGTTAAAAAAGCTCAAAAGAAGACTCCGAATAAGTTAAACAATAATTTTACCTAAATGCTTCGGTTAATTAAATTACTACACTGGTCACAGCTGGCGAGAGGAACATCTAACGATAGCGGTGCAACCATCAGAAAGTCTCTTGTTCCATAAACTGTAAACATTTAAAAGAACCGGCTTCGGGCAGAATAAAACTGAAGCTAAGTCTAAGAGAACAACGCGATAATGTTGGATTTAATTATTACAAGCTGACGGATTAGTGCGCCAAAGAGTCAAAACATAACGGTAATCGCTTTTAGCGTTTGTAGCTAAAATTCCTCTCCATCTAACTCGCAGTCGCCCGACTGACACTAATCTGCTTTGACGAGGCAACCGCATTAGCTGTTTGTTGGCACTAACAACAAACGACACAGTGGTGTTTTCCACGGCTAACGGATACTCAACGGATTGGTACCAAGCAACAATTTTCTTAGAGGTCTTGTCGTCGAAATTCAACCTCAACATTTACTGTATGTCTTACAGTCGTAGTACCAGCAATCAATGCAGGTGTTGGGACAAGGATTGTCAACCCGTTTGCCGCTTGGTCATGTTAATTCCAAAGTTAATTCGTCCAGACACAGTTATGTCGTCGCGCAGCGCAATGTGACGGAGATCGTTCATTTCGAGCATAGCCCAGATAATGCAGAGCATATGTTCCGTTTTGTTTGATGTGATGATGATGTCTGTTTTGGAATGGGAAGTCGATGTCCCACACTACTCGATGTCGTCCACTCTCAGTCGCCATCAGCCAGTCAATCTTTCCCACATAGAACAACGCTGACGGAACTGAGTCATGCTTCGGCGGCTAAGCAGCACAGCACAGCACACTGCACTCACAGCAGCGGAGTGTCGGTCGCAATTATTAATTAAATAACCAGAAATGACAAATTATCACATCGTTTAAGTTGGTAATGGTCCGGGCGGGAAGCGGAAGGAAGCTGCCATTCCACTTCTGAGTGCTGCTACGTTGGTTCGACACAGCTGAAAGCTGACGATGACATCGTCGCGCGATGCCGATGACGATGATGATGATGACGACGACGGCGACAATGTACCACCACCAGGCCTACATTCGCTGTTTGGCTGTGGCTGGATGGTGGCAGCCATAGGCACCAGAGGCATCATATTGCAGCTCCATAGTCGTTGTCGTCGAGCCGGCCGGTCGTTCCGCAAGCGTACACGCTTGTCACAATTGATTAATTACGAAATAATTATAGAAAAAAGGAGGAACGACCGAATGTCGTCTGCATCTAGCGCAGAGAAAAAGAGACAAAGTCTAGTGGGGAAGGGAAGAAAGCAGGCTTTAACAAGCAGATACATTCAAAAGGTTGGAAAACTCATACACACACAAACAATGCCCAATGATTAAACAAAAACAAAAGAAATTTTCGGATAAATCGAAAATTGAATTCAATATGGCGGCTTGACACGGATGCTGTGCTACTTTTTCCTTCCGGCGTGCCATCGATTATGTTGACGATCATGACGCTAGCGAATATGGGTGTATCGGTGTGGTTCGGTCTCCACATCCACCATCCACAGCCACAATTTTCCAATCTTTCAGTTTGCTTTGGCAGAAATATTGCTGACGTTCAAATAAATTGCCAACATGAGAATTGTTCGCCACCAGCCGGCCGGCAGCAGTAGTAGCAACGAATATCGCTTGTGCCGGTCGGTATTTCAATGGGAGGGGTGGTGGATGTTATATCGAGGTATCGATGTGACTTTATCGAAGTGCGCGCATAAACCGAGAGCGTCCGGCCGACGATGGGAATTATTGTGATTTATTATTTTTAAATGGCTTCCAAAATTAGAACCGTAATTCTTCGGCAATTTTCCAGATGACCTCCGACTGCTCCTCCTCGAGGAGAATGCTTCTGAGCTGAAAAGAGGCTTCTCTAATAAATTTGCTCGTTGTTGCACATTCTATTGTAGGTACTCGTATTTGGAGCAGATAGTGCGGAGTGGTTTTGCTTGATGCACCCAGAAGGATATAATGTGCACTCTCAGAAGACCAGAGCCGGTGGCCTAATGGAATCGGTCATCGGTCATCGGTCATTGGTGCCATAAGAGAAAATAAATGAATGCAATGCAACTTGTGTGTTATAATAAAGTATGCCATCTGTATTATATTAAAATGGTGAGATACTCGTAAATAAGGATATTTCCGAAGAATGTAATGCTCTCTCTAAAAAATTAAAATTGACCCAGAATTCAATTCAAAGTAATTATTTTCCTGGGTTGGTGTTTAAATTTTAGAAAGAATTATTATTATAATAATAAAAATAATACTTGGCGCAACAGACCGTTGCGATCTAAGGCCTAGCTTCTCGCAACCATTCGTTATATTTTGTTATATTTTTTTTACACAAATGTCACCAAATGGGACAAATGGGGAAGGGACCTAAATTTTAATGTCGTATCCAAAAGGCGAGTTAGGAAGCTCTCCGTTACAAGTTATTACTCTCGGACGTTTGTCAGACATTCGGGAGAGGTGGGAACGTGAAAAATACTTTTGGTAATTCTGTGAAAACCTCTTAATTAACCTCTATAGGCACGGCACCCACCGGAAAGAAATATTTGTCAACTTTCAACTCCTATTCAACTTTAAATTCCCACACAACAGCCGTCATAAAATGCAAGATCTGTAGCAACGATTTTATCGTCATCATATGTGGTTCTAAGACCGTGGTCCGATTTCGACCGTTTTCGAGCTGTTTGGTATCACTAACCACTAGAAATCTTGGTCCATGCCATATTTCAACTGTAAGACTGGCCTATCATGCTGTCAAGTCCCATAAATCCTTCTGCAAAAGACTTTCCGAGCGGATCCTCTTCGCTCCAGGATCAAAGAAAACTCTAACCCATATGGCAGACACTGCGACCTAAAAGATCTATTTTATCTTAGGGTGTATTTACTCTAAGAGACGTAGCACCTCCGTAGTGTAGAATAGTTGGTCTTTAGTAGCAGAATTTCTCAAGTAAATTTCCTTATAAAAAATGCGTGCTGGGCATTCGCAGGGATTTTGCTTGGGTGATACCAATTTTCTTAAGGAGTGACATTGCAAGCCATAATGAACTGTTAGGAAACTCACCAGCTTCCCAATGCTATTCCTATTAGAATTAAGTATTTCCTTATAGGCCTTATTAATTGTTTGGATTACCTCAGCCCCGGGACATTATCCCAGTGTCTGTGTCTGGCAAGAAATTGCATTGCATCGTAGAAGTCCCTGACTGACAACGAGTCCATTAGGATGAATCCGAAAAGGTATATATTATAGCGCCCTTAATTACTAAGATTAATTCTGACGCAGATTTCAATAGCATGGAGTTCCGCCTGGAATACCATGGTCCCCCTATCCCCCTATTCCGATCCCGTTGTTCATTTTGAATTGACTTGTTGCTAATCCGGATATTTTTACTTCGCTTATAACATTGATTAATCCACTTACATAGTAGTGTCGGTTTATTTTGGATGCCGAATTCTCTCATGGCTTTATAAATTCTACTCTGGCTATGATATTATAGGTGGCTTTAAAGTCTATAAAACTATAAAATAAGTGGAACTCTAAAATTAAATAGAACATATTTAAGTGCCTTTTTTCAATAGCTTAAACCAGGCAATTTCGGACTTATTGATTTTTTCCTGAGTGACGACGATACTCGTATTGCAGTATCGTATAGAACTAACTGACAAGTTAACCTTCAAACGAGCTAATATAATGAGCTTACTTCTGGCATTTGTTATGAATATGCTTTGGCAACCCATAATGACTAGACTAATGTATGAACAAGGCTACCAAATTATCCAAATTTATATTGAAAATCAGTAATCGATTCACGCAACTTATAGACGACTTCTTGATTTCTATGATGATCGTGGAGTTAGGCTTATTTTTGGCTTAACGGGTTTGCTAATAACCAAAATTGTTGAATATCGAGTGAGACCAATCCACAAGAGACCCATTACATTACATTCCATTAATAATAATAATATTTGGCGCGACAGACCATTGCGGTCCAAGGCCTAACTTCTCGCGACCATTTGTGTTGCACATGTTAATTTTTTGCACACAAATGGAAGGGACCTACAATTTAAGGTCGGATCCGAACGGCGAATTGAGAAGCTTTCCGTGACAAGGTATTAATTACTCTCGGAACGTTTGTCACCCATTCGCGAAAGGTGGGACACCGCGAAAAATACTTTTTGGTGTTGCTGGGATTCGAACCTGAACCTCCTGCGTAGCAGCCATGTGCATTACCACTGAGCCACGGCGCCCACTACATTACATTCCATTACATCTAGAAAAATGCACCATTTGGTGCGGTTTAAACCCTGGTGGCATTATCGGACCTTATTTCTTCGAAAATGAAGCCGGAGGTCACGTTGCTGTCAACGGAGATCGTTACCGCACAATGAACCATAATTTTATGTCTCAAAATATGGATGACATTGATCCGGACGTAATGTGTTTTCAACAAGATGGCTGTACATTCCTTATGGCGACGGCAACTATCGTCTTATTGAAATCAAAATTTGGCCATAAGTTGATTTCGAGAAATTGGCCTGTCAATTTTGACTTACAAGGTCGTGTAATTTGATATCTTCCGATTATTTTCTTTGGGGACCACGTAAAGTCAAGACTTACAAGGTCGTGTGATTTGATATCTTCCGATTATTTTCTTTGGGGACCACGTAAAGTCACTGGCTAATGCTTATAAATCAGCAATAATTTACATCTTGAAGGATAATATTGTTCGTGTTATTTGTGACATGCGGCCAGCATTGCTCGACAAAGTGTCCGGAATATAAAAAATCCTATTTCGGACTTAGATACTTACAGCTCTCTAGGTCGTGTGGAAGGAGGTTAAACAGGAGCTCGAAAAAGTAAAAAAAAAAACAATAATTTCAACTCATCACATTCGCGAAATGCACCACACGTCACAAGCAAAATATAAAAAACATATATTATGGACTTAAATACTCCAAAAATTTCAGCTCTCTAGATCATGTTGAAGGTGGTTTAAAAGGACCTCTAAGAATTTCAACCCATTACAGCATTGCTCGACAAAGTGACCCGAAATTGTATGTCCAGAAGAGCCGCGGTTGCCATATTATGCCCGAAATCATTTTCAAGTATTATTGCCATGTATTGATCTTTTGAAAGAATAAAACAAATTGATTAAAATTAAATTTCTTATAGTTTTTAATTACAATTTTAAGTTGTATTGAGCTTAAAAAACATCCATTATATTACAACATTGCTATAAATTCACTAACAAAACCTTATAAACAGCTCTCTCCGCACCTTACGCTATATTGTTACAAAATTATTCTTCTTACCTTGACATGTATATTGTGTAATCCGTGCTCTTGGTAGTTGCCCCCATACTCAAGCTGTTCTTATTTTTGTAATAATGTTAAGAAGGCGATGCCTGCCTTCTTCAGGTTAGAAAACTCAGTCAGCAAGACAACCTATTAACTACTTTACGGCTGACCTGGTTTTTTACCTGAATACCACATTCGCGTAGATATAAGTGCAACATGCCGCGAAATAGTGGTACTCTAGGTCGTCGTCTTACCTCTCGAATACTTCCCACAACCATCCATATAGAATATCATTGCAGGTTGCTGCTTAAGAAAATTGTTCCTCCCTTACGAGGATTTAAATGGGTCGCAGACGGTGATGGTATCTAAAAATTTATATCTAAGTAACTGAAGTGACATTCAAAGTTATTAAATGTAAAATCCGAAAAAGACATTCTTCTCGAGCTCGAGAGTTGCATAACAAAAAGGTTCGTGTTTTACTATAAATGTTGTCATCTATGCAGTACATCCACAAGATAAAAGCGGCATAGATTCGCCGAATTTATATTTCTGTAGTTTGGTAATTTCGCAAAGAATAAGTTTAAGTTGCTTCTTGATTGCGATAAGGTATCGAGATGCATCGGTATCGTAGGTTTGTAGGTCACGCCACACACAAAAACTGAAGAAGATCACTATCATTCTGCATCCCCGTACGAAGCATAATTTTGTAAGTTATTTTATGTCATAAAAAACGAAATATTTTACATGTTTACGATACAAAAGCACTATCTTGTACGTTCGTAAAAATGGGAACTCCTCGAAATATATAAGAATTTTCGTATCGCAACAAAAAAAACTTTTTGGCGTCACTAAACCAACACCAACCTGCAGAGAGAGAAACTTTTTTTTGGCAAGGACAAAGTGTTGGTCGGCACCAGACAGGATATTATGATGTATCAAGTAAGAGAAAGAAAATCGTTCGTTGCAAAAGTGGAGCAAGCAAAATTCATTTACAGAACACGATGGCGCTCACAGGATGCAATAAATTGCACTGTGTGTGTGCTGATGCTTGGTGAAGTGAATAAAAAAAAAAAAAAATTTAGTGCCATGAGTGCATGCTGAGTTCGCAGAGTAGAGCTGGTGGATGGAAGATTCGACACTCCAGGAATTTCATTGCATTGCAATGCATAAAGTAGCGCCTTTTCCTGATGTACATCTGCAATGCAAAGTTGTAATCGGCGTCATCAGCGGATCCGAATTAACTTTGCACTTTATTAGTTTCAATTTAATAAGATTACCATTACACACACACAACCAGACCATATAAAGGTAATTCTATAAGCGTTACATGGTATATATTGATTACTGCGATGCACTACTTATTGGATTTTAAACTAAGTGGAATTAGTTTTAGTAACTGTTCGTATTGGTTTTTTGCACACAAATGAAAGGGATCTACAATACGCATACGGCATTAAGTATGCGAAAGACAAATTGAGAAGCTTTCCCTGACAATTATTACTATCGGACGTTTGTCAGACATTCGATAGAGGTGGGACCGCTAAAAATATTTTTGGTGTTTTCCTGGTATTCGAACCTCTTGCTTAGAGGTCCAACGCAATAACCACTAGAAGCATGACGTCCCAAGAGCTATATTTACATTTACTCTATTTCTGTTCAATGTAACGATTTTATGGAGCTCGGAGCAAATACGGCTTTTATTAAAAAAAAAGCGTGAAAGAAATGGTACCAAACTAGAGCCCCTTCGGATAAAAATCAGTCCTGGCACAGCATGTTCGACGAACAATTAAGGAACTTTAAGATTCTGATATAAATTCCTTCCTAAATAATCTTAATAATAACAATATTAGGCGCGACAGATCGTTGCGGTTCTAGGCCTAGCTTTTCGCGACCATTTGTGTTGTGCATGTATATTTTTGGACACAAAGGGAGGGGACCTACAATTTAAGACCGGATCCGAACGACGAATTGAGAAGCTTTCCGTGGAAAGTTATTACTCTCGGCACTTTTGTCAGACATTCGCGAGAGGTGGGACACCGTGAATAATACTTTTGGTGTTACTGGGATTCTAACCACGAACCTCCTGCTCAGTAGCCATGCGCTGTTCCAATGAACCACGGCGCAATTATCGCGTTTGAGTTTGGTTTTTGTTTTCACTGCAAGCTTTGTTGCCCGCATGTCTCTGCCAAAACTTCGCTGTCACAATATTGGATCCCCGTGGGGGTTCCAATTGCGTCTTAACCTATTCATGGTTAGGGTGCTGGGCTTTATCACAGGATATTAAATAATGGTCGCGGATACTTAGAGTATGCTCGGGATGAGTAATGTCTTCGTACTTTGCGACTCGAAGTAGACTACTGGTACTTATGGGCTAGTCTTTGTATTTAGTGGTTCATTTCATACAATTCGTACAGGTCTGTGATTGGGACAGACGGAATAGTAATATTCCATACGGCCTATGAGATAGCAGATATCCTAGTGACAAATGATAGGGTTCGAGATTCCGGAACGAGGGTCACACGAACGAGTCAGATTTAAGATTTCAGTAGCTGTACATAACAAGAAACGCTTATAAAAATGTAATTCAACATTTCACCCTGGTCACGAATAGTTTTACCCGCTCTTTTTTGTCTCAGCTTTGTTTTCTCCTACTCAAGTCCCTCAAATGCACATAGACATAGATTGCACCTGGGTACGGCACTTCCGTATTTTAATTTGGTCGAATGATAAATTATCATCCTTCTAATGCGAGCGTACAATAAAATTTATTCTTTGAGTATCGTCGACATATTTTACCAGCAAGCTACAAAAAAACTCACGGGCACGAAAACTTAATATAGAGGATTTTAAAAATGAGGTAGAAGACGGAAATTGTTTATCAGGATCGCGAAAAATAACTCTTCATCTTCCGACCAATAATTCAGTAAAAATTAAAAGAGACTTCAACTAATTAGAAGCAAACATCATTACTCAATCAAATGATCAATTTTGAGATTCTTGTCAAAGAATCTTTATTTGTACCAATGTTGTTTGGAAACAAAAAATAAAAAATACCTATCTACTAAAATTCGATTTTTCGCCAACTTCCTCTGAAACATTGGTTGTTGTTTTAGCCACTACACTTCTTGTCCAACTGCTTTGAAGGGAAATATTACGTACGGTTTTCCCTGGCAATGCAGGATAACTTTGCATCAGCCACAGACACGCGAATTGTAACAAGGAAAGGATGTCATCCACAGTCGTCGCCTAGGAATACAAACAAACCGTGCACGGACAAAGGCAATGCAAAAGTATCGGTTGGAAAACAAAAAGAAATAAAAAAATAAATTATAAGAAAAATAAATGGGTTCAAAAAGGACCTGCAGCACTGAAATAAATTAAAACTTTCTCCTCTGACTGGGAACGGTCACTGCGTGCTGCAGAGGAACTTCAAAAGACCCATGGACCAAGTGAAAAGTCAACAAACTCGGTTGGCTCTGCTTTGGCGACCGCTTTCGCTTTGACACATAAAGTAAAAATAATACTAAGAGTTCAGTTACACGCGTTGTCAAGGAACTTTTTAATAAAACTCTTTCTCCCTTTTAGTTACAAAGCGAACAAGTAAGCAATTCCAAAGAGTTCGCGCTGACTTGGACGCATGGAACTGGCGTTGACCGTCACTTACAGAAAGGCCTTGCGGCCAATACTTTGCTGCAAGAAGCAACTCTGCGGACGTAATAAATTTAATTTCTTTTCAAGTTCTCCATCTCTTGCAGTAGTTTTTTTTAGCAATAAACTTTATATTCCTGCATGACAAAAAAAGGTTCTTCCAAAACTTCTCTTCTTCATAGAAATCCAAACGATAATGGATTTTTCAACAAACAGTAGTCGAACGCTACTATAGAACAAATTGCAACAAACTGAAGAAGCTTAACCGCAAAACAACTTCCAAGATTCAACCTCCACTTTGATATGTCAGTTGGCGAAAGTGAATCTCGTAAATTGGTGCAAAAAATTGATCGTTCAACGCGTCTCCCACTTGAATGAAGTCATGATTCGATAGCAGCTAATTAACCGATTCCCCATGACTGAGTTGCCCATATTATATCGCTTCGAATTGCGCCTAATAAAAAGCAGGAGAGATGAGCTGGTCGTGCAATAAATGTCATCGCTAACCACAGCCAGAAGCAGAAGCTGTTGCCTGACTTAAAAAAAAAATATCACCTTCCAGCCTGCTAAAGAACTGGATTAATTCACATTCTTTGTCGATGGCGTGGCTATTTGCCTGTCGTCCAGGTGAGCAGTCTTGTAGCCTATTCATAAATCTGCAGTTTTACTGCCAGGAGCTCTCGGCGTTAATGAGCATTTATTAGCTCACGCTGATTGCTTAATGTCACCATCCATGCCATTAGGAGCTATTTGGTTTTCCTTTCTGTTATGTTATTTATTTTCGAATCCCTAATTACACACAAACACCCTGTAATTTCACTTTGATAAATTCCCACAAGTCATTAGGTGGTAGCAACAACAAAGTGGCGACTTGTCAGGATGATGCGATGCAGATAATGCGTTAACCCACACAGTATTGTCTATAAGGAAATAAATCAATAAATTGGAGGTTTTTATTGTCTTCGAGCTGGATCTTCGAGCTGGATATTTGCATTCATTCATTGATCAGGTGTATCTTGTGCAGTTCTTTACACACAGACGTAGGTTTTTGCATCTTCGTCAGTTGGGGTAATTTACACCTTGGTAAGGAAAGGATTGGTTCTTTTGAGAGTAAATTAATAGATAACATGATGTTGGTATTCCAAACTGGATGACATCGGCTCGAAATCGGGACCGGTGGAGAGATTTTTTGCGGAAGGCCAGGACCGGACTTCGGTTGTAGAGCCAAATTTGATGGTGATGTGAAGGGGGTGGTGAACAATAACATTTCGAAAAGAGAGTTATGGTTGCTTTAGCCTCTGTGTTAACTTTTCGATATTATAAGGCCTGTTTTCGCTAAACCATATTCCCTATAGCATTTGACACAAAGTTTTGCTTTTACTTGATTGATTACAGGATCATTATAGGATTCCGGATCATTTCACGATACTTAATTAATGATCATAGCATGATATAAATCATACTATATAAATTATAGAATGATTTATATGATGGATATAGCATTTTAGCATAATTCTATCAGAATTTATAGCATAAATATAATAAAATAGCATAATAAAGGATAAATATAGAATAATTGTGAGAAAATTCTAGGAAGATTATATGAAGATTAGAGGATGATTTATAGCTTGGATATAGCACTGCTACATGATGAATCTAGCATGGTTATATGACTAGTAAAGGATAATAATTAAAACGTTTATAGGATAAGTGAAGATATCATTTCTACGCGAAAGTCTGGAAAGTCTGGACCTTTCCCTATACCTTACTTTAATTTACTTTCATATCTTCTTTGTTATCAATTCAGTGTCACCGTTCGTCTATACGAATGTAATTTATCCCAATTTTTAAGAAAAAGTTGTTCTAAAGTTAAACACTTAATTTATAGGCTGTTTTGTAGCACGCTTTAAAAGCTTTCTTAACTAAAATAGTGCTAGCAAACCATACTCTGTGAGTAGTTGAGACAGGAATGTATAAACCATTTCCAGTAGCCCGATCAACCTTAAGTTGATTGTCCTTCTTAACAAAAATCTGTTGCCCCTCTCAATGCTTCTGTCTAGTGCAGTGTGCAGCTGCAAGGAAAACTTGAAAAAGACATAACACACATTTCATGGTGCAGATCCTTGTTCTCTAAATGAGTTCACATTTTGTTTTACACAGACACACACAGGAGCATAGCTAAAGAGTTTTTGGGCCTATTCGAAAGATGTCGTGCATACTCAGATGGGTGCAATTCATATCAAGCAAAGTGCATGTCCACCCACGTAGTTTGTTGTTTCGTTTGCAGCAAATATAAACATCAAATAAAGTGCTGTGTACTTATGTCCTCTGATGTCGTCTCTGTATCTGTCTCCAACGTGGATGGCCATTCCTTGAAATGTGCATTTCACATTGTTCATATACAAAAACGATGCAAAGTGTTTTTCTGTGGCCGTTGGTCTCATAAAATTCATAATGCACTTGGTTGTCCTTTTTGTTCGTCTGCTGCCCCAAACACAATATTGTATCCTCTCACTAACGATTACACGTTCAAGATACCAAGCAATAGAGAACATACCGAAAAGAAAAGAAGGTCACAAGGAAGAAACCAACAACATCAATTGCAGAAAAACAAAAATGGAAAATGGACACTTTAAGAGGAGTTTCTCGTTCTCAGGATGGGTGCGGATGTTGTGTGCATTGTTTTCATTTAGCAGCGCTTTTCAATGTGAAGCTTTAGTGGTTCACTGGATGGGCTCAGCAAAAATGTGTAAGTTTTTTTAGGTATTAGCCACTTTAGTTGGATTTATTTTTGTTATACCTATAGACTGTATGAGATGGAAATTGGTTATATTACTTCCGTTTATGTTTTGTTAATTATAAAGTATTATTATGAGTGTGAGTGCTGTAAGTTAAGAGATAACAGTTCAGTACAGACAGTACATTTATAAATTATTAAATATAAATAAGTGTTCGTTGGATTCCGATAATGACCTTCGTTAAAAAATTTACTATCGTCAAAAGTTCCTTTGAAAATTCTAAACGGCGAGTATTTCTCCAGAATCAAATCTCACTCTAATTGTACACGCAGGCAGGAAACGAGAAGACCATAATGAGAATGTTAATGTTATATACAGACCATCTTAAAAGTAACGCATAATATAGCATCGTTTAAAAGGATGCAAAGGATACTAAAACACACCACAAAGCATAACAATCGCTAAAGCATCACATCACAGAAATGGAATTGATGATTATATGGCAAAATGGCACAAGTTTCCTTTGTTTGTCAATGGCAATGTCGCAATATTCCATTACGATTATTTCTATATTCACATAACCATATTGGCATACTTAGAATTTCAAGAAGGTTGCAATCGATATAAAGCAAGAAAGCAACTCAAGGACAATCAAGAAACTTATTCAACAAACAAACGATATAAATGTCAATGAAGTAAGCTTACAAGGAAGTGTTGATAAAATGGTGACTATAACTTTAAGGAAAGCGGGTATGAAAGAAGTACACCTGCATACACCTTATGAATACCTATAAATAGGTCAACCAGAAATCGAATAATGTTGCCCAGAGGAACAGAAGATAAAGACGAATAGACGAAATGTGAATATATTTCTAGGCGCAATTCGCTTACCTCGGATGAGATGTGATGAGTATACTAGTATATTCAGTACCACCAGTACACCCAGAACGCCCAGTACCCCCAGTACACCCAGTACACCCAGTACAACCAATACACCCAGTACACCCAGTATACCCAGTATACATTACAACAGAATTACGCGAAAACATAATGCAGATGAGAATACAATAGTCTCAAAGGTAGAAAGTTGTGCCAATTAATTGTTCCCACCATATATGCCTAAAACCTTCTTAATAAAAACGAATTGCTAATTACTTGAACAAATTCACACAAATGAAACAGCCAGGTGTATTATTCCCAGCGTCCCGCAAAAAATATCTTCACTGGTTCCGATTTCGAGCCAATATCATCCCTAAGTTGTGGGCATCCTGGTTTTCTAAAAATCCTTTCACTAAGTAGTTTTGGAGTAGGATACTCTTCACTCATACGCGCTATTACTGTTCGAAAGTGTCAATAGAAAGTTTACCAGGCTTGCCTTGCCCAGGAGTAGTATACCCGATAAACTAATAGCTATTATGATTATATGTATTATATTATACATATATTATATAATATGAGTCTAAATGTCATGTTCTGTCATAGAAGAATAAGTGGGGTCCGACAAGGTTGAATTCTATTGCCGATACGTTTTTTAATTGGTGATTAGCGAAGCGCTGTGTGCAACTTTGTCTATACTGGAAAAAAAAGGAATTCCTTGGACTTGGACATCTGAAATCAAACATCTGGACCATGCTGACGACGTTCTTTTACTCTCTTACAGGATTATGGATCTGCATCAAATGAGAGCAAGTTCGGAGAGGGAGGCAAATGTCGTACAATTTAAGATTGATACTGTCAAAACCAAAATCAACAACCTCGGTACTAAATCCTTACTCAAGTTAGCATTGCTGGACAACCGGTAGAGAGTGAAAGCAGTTTCCAATATCTTTGGAGTGTTCTCTCTACCGAAGGTGGAACCGAAACCAGGATATTGTCAACTGAATCGGCAAAGCAAAGTCTGCGTTTGGAAAAATGCCTATGATATCGCGAAGCAATAAAATCGGCTTAAACACCAAGCTACGACTGTTCCATTTAAATGTTGTATCACTTCTGTTGTATGGGTCCAGCACTTAGAAGGTAACCGCTTTCATCACAAAAAAAATTACAAACGATCGTGCCTTTGGCACATCTTAAGGGTTATCTGTAACCCCGTATACTCTAACTTACATCTTTATCAGGGAACTGGTCAGGAACTAGAATAACCACATAACGACGGAAGTGCCAGTAGATTGATCATACACTTCGAAAAGGCCACAATTCCAAAGCAAACTACGCGATTCAATGGAATTCGTTATCAGCAGATGGTAGCAGAGTAGCGAGCCGACCGAGAAATACATGGCGCAGAGCAGTTAAGGAACAATCACGTCAGTTTGAGAAGAGTTGGAGATAACTGAAGCTCATTGCCAGGAACCATTCACGTTGGCGCGTAGGCTTAGTAGAGATTTTAGAATCAAAAGGAGGAAACAGGACATACGTAAGTAAAAGTATGTGCACAAGTCTCGGGTTCATAATATATAAGTTCTGTTGCATTGCTGATACACCAGCAACTTGGAATTTATGGTTAATTTCTTTGACTTGAAGAATTTTGGAAGATTAGCATTTGTTGGCTTTGAGCCGTGCGGGTTATTCTATTTCCCATATGGTTTCCGCCTGCTACATATGACCAGAGTTAGTTAAAGGATTGCACTACTTCTATTTCGCGTTCCACTATCTTAATTAAGAAACCCATATTGGATCTACTATGTGCAAACGTGGCAAACCAGCTCACTTATGTGTAGTCGCAGATTTTGTTCCGCTTACTCAATGTCAAGATCGTTTGTGTTAGCCTGTATCTGAATGGACTTTTCGTCGATTTTTCCACTCGCTATTACATCAAAGTGGACCTTTGATGTACAATAGGCTCTTCTACGAGCCCGTTGTACTTGTTGAATGGGCTTGATAGTGATTGAAATATTTTTAATTGGCTTATAATAATGGCCATGGTCAGCTAACATAATCGTTTTAGTATATTGGGCATAACGAATTCTTTATTGGCTTAATAGAGATCAACTCTATAGCTATGCTATCACAAGCGCCCTTAAAGTCTATAAGCAGATGGTAAAGCCTATGAGTGAAACTCTGATAAGTTGCTGATTTGCCTGGCAGAGAATACCTCTTCTCCAATATTTTGGCATCGTTTCTTCCTCCCATACTATTAGCTCTAGCTTTGGTTGGTGTAGTGCGGGCCATCGAGATTTGATCAGCTTGGCTGGTATGCCATCTGATAACGAGGCCTAAGGGTTTTGAGGCAATTCATCTTCTGTCTGACTTCTTTTTAGATATGTGAAAGATGTTAATAAATAGCGCTTGAGCACTTGAGCGCTTAAGAGCTTGAGTGGAATGGTATTAGTAAGGAGGAGTTATAAGGAGTTGCTCTCTTTCTTTGAAGATTCTTGGATATCGCTGGTTATTTCTGACCTTAAAGGTGTTTTCATAAAATTGCCGTTTGTAGTGTTTAGCAATTATGATATTTGTATTGTTATCACTATAAAAATATAAATTTTAACTTTGACGGCTTTAGCGGACTGATCTGAAGATAACAACATACATTTAATTCTGAGTTTTCATAACTCATAACTGAAGTTTGGATTCGCGCATGATATGCCTATGTAGTTATTGCAGGAGTACCTTCCTGTTTGGTATCGTTTAAAAATAGCCCAACCTTGGGCGGAACTTAACAAATTTATTTATTGACGCAACAACAAGAGCATATTTTTACTGTGGACTTCAATAAATTTTTTGTGCTGATATTTTGATTTGCGATTTGATTTGATTGTTGTGCCATGGTTGTCGTCAGCATTTTACTCCAGTGGGAATTCAGGCGCGTCAAAGCGAACTACCGCGTCGAGTATTGTCCAAAGGTGAATTTATGCCATGTAGCGATTGCACTAAAATTACGTAATGCATGCCATTGCGCAGAAATAACAACATTAAAGCAGCTCTTTGAAGATCCGCGACTATCAAAGCTACAAAGTCCTTGAACATTGCACTTGTACAGTTTGCCATGAGGATATACTGTTTCTATGTGTATTTTTTCCCTTCTGCACTTTTTTTGTAGCATGATATTTTTTGCGTCAGGTCCGTGAAAAAGTTGACATCTTCGACGAACAACGGCAAACTTCTCGTGTGTGCAAGTCTTGATAAAAACATTCTACCGAAGAAGATCAATATTTTGTTCATCTTAGCTTAGTCTTAGGATAATATCATACACCAAATAGATGTTGGAATCATGCTGCAGCCCGCGTCATACCGATAAACCGTAGGATTTGTATTGTTATACACGCTGATGATTCTATTTCTGTCTGCACCGCAGCAACTCTTTTGATTTTCTTTTTTTTTGGATCTGATTGACTGATCGAGTTTTTATACCGACTGAAGGACGATTGCTGGCGGCACGCCTTTCTGTTATTTTACCTGGCTATTGAGTTTGCTCCATGACTATCATACCATCAAGGCAATGCGACAAACAATTAATTTGACAGCGTGACATTTAGGGATACATTTGAAATATAGTGCTTGTCGCGTTGAGTTGAGTTGGAAATATAAGGATTTCTGATCTCCTTAAATTATTGGATCGCGAAACGAAAGAATGAATTGTATTAGCAGTAATGGACAAGATATAATTACTAAAAAAAAAGAGAGAAAACAGAGCCCTGGTGAACTACAGCATTTATACGATGCATTTTAGACTTGAAACCGTCCAAGACAACTTAAATTGAGCGTTCCAGAAGATTGCTTCTAATTCAATTAAGCAGTTTTGCATCGACTCTCTAAGCACGCATTTTGGACAAGCGTGATACCAAATTCTGTCAAATGCCTTAAAAATATCGAGCGCAACAGCTTTACTTTCACCAAATTGATGCAAAGACCGGTTCACTGTTCGGTGAGTTATACCCTCAAATCATCAGTAGAACGTTGCCCACAAAATCCGTACTGGCGGTACTAAGGCTTTCGTGTGTTTAAAGATATTTCATGAGCTGAAAATTGATCAGCGTTTCCACTACCTTCGAAAGAATGGATGTAAGTGCTATAGGTCGGTACGAAGAAGGAGACGAAGGCTCGCCTTTTTTGGGTATGGTCTGGACAAAGGCTGTTTCCCAACTTCTCGGGATGAGTCCAGTAGAATAGGATAGATGGAAAAGCTTACGCAATGGTTATTTCTGGCTCGTTTAAAATTTAATCGGTTTTCCTCAATAGGGTTTACTTTGTAAAACCGAAAGCATTCCTCTCTAATCCTAGAAGCCTCTTTACAGCTCGCGTCATAGTACACATCTTCCTTTGGTTTGACAGACTTATTCCTGGAACGAATAAGCATTATGTTGGTGATTGCATCAGCGGCGGCATCCAAGTTGCTATCGCCAAATACTCTAATCTTAAATTCCTCTTTAGAGCTCGCGTCATAATACCCATCTTCCTTTGGTTTGACAGATTTATTCCTGGATGGGATAAGCATTAAGTTGGTACTTGCATCAGCGGCGGCATCCACGTTGCTATCGCGAAATAATAGCAACCAGTTGTTTCTCAAAAAGAATTTGTTAAGGCCGTCCCAATTAGCTTTCTCGTAATGCCACACTGTTTTTTGGGAGTTTTTTTTCTTACTGTGTGGTTTATTACCGAGAAATTAGCTGATACTACACAATCGTCTGACGAGCCTAGAGCCGATAATACATTGACGGAGTATTTATCAGGACGAGAGGTAATGAACAAGTCAAGGGTGTTTGCGGAATGATTTGCAATGTCAGGTGTATTCTTGTAGGCACATTTACAATCTTAGCATGGTGACTAAACTCAGCGAATATATTAGCACCCCTTCCTTCAGGTGTTGACTGGCCAGAATAGCGAAGCCACCGAGAACTGTGCACATTGAAATCGCCGCAATAACTATTCCAGTTTTACGATCTTCTGTGATAATTCCTAAAAATGAATCAGATATTCCATCAAACTCGTTAAGAGTTGAAAAATTGTCTAGGCTGGGGCTTCTATTAAAAAAAACTGTAGTGTATGTTACACGTTTGAATTAAAATTGATACACTTACTATTGATTTTTGGAAGAGCATAACTTTTTTTAGAATTCATAGTATCTTTGTCGTAATATTGACGGATAGTATTAACCTCTATTAGTGAGCCAAAGTCACTGCTTGGTAGGAATAACTAAAAAGTTGATTCCATTCTATGCCTTTCAGTAGAGTAACGTATCATACACTCATTTAATATCTATAATCACACGTGTGTTGACAATTCAATAAATAAATTAAAAAGTTAGTTAGAGAGCATGAACTTAGGCTCAACGATTCCGATGGGATTTCTATTCAATACACTTACCATTGACCTACCGTTATGCATTTTGACAAGATATGCAAGCGACAAAGACATTTCAACACAAATTATATGAACTTCTAAGACGCAAGGAGGAATCACATTTTCTCGGTATAGAAGGATATATCGAATTTCATTCGAAACTTTGATCAATACAAAACGAATTGTTCTTCCCTCATAGACACACAATCCTAATGCCATAAACTTCCTATAGGTACGTATGTGTTAATTAAGTAGATGGTAGACGCATAATACTACTATCAGATATTTTACGAGTATATCTCACGTGTCTCATTACAGAACAAATGCACATATCAGCACCCATCATGTTCACTTTCAACAGACAAACAGGTTACAAAAGAGTGTCCAAGACCCAATCAACTGGCGCATACTAAATTATCATTAGCTCGCATTGCACTAAGGAGCATCTGATCTCATCACATTACATCTCCGCTGATAACAAAACCGGTCACAAGATCGCGCTCCATGATTGAATTAAATCGTTTGATATCTTCTTTTGTTGTTGTTGTTGTTGTGGTTGTTGTTGCTGAGTTTTGTCGCATTTGCATGACTGAGGTGAAAATGAAAACATCATCAGATGGAACAAAGCCTTCCACAAGGAGACGACGTGTGTAGTGTAGGTAAGAGGTAAGACGATCGCAGCCCATATATGAGTATGTAGCTCCGAACAGTCTGCCTGAATAGCTGAAAGACTGTAGACTTGGGGGCTGTGCTCGTTTGTGCCCCTTTGTACCGCTATCTTATCTTAAAAGACATTCAGTAAACGATTACTACCTATGTCCCAATTGTGATTACTCAGACTGTGTAGACTGGTGTAGGCAGATGACGAAATACGAGCTGAGGGACAGACGGACGACCCACTCGTTATGGATTTCTTTTTTAGTAGCTGAGTGTTCGTCTCTCCTCGCAGCTTCTTCTTTGTCATTGACACCGGCGGCCCGGTGGAACCCGCTGCGATTGATAGTATAGTCTGACTTTGAACGAACCAAAATCATTGTTGGTCGTGGGTCTGGTGTGGACACCGAAAAGAAAACAACAACAAACCCTATGGAGGATGGAGCAGCATTTTACGATTACAAGTTTAGGACAGAAAGACAAGAAACACAAACTGATCGCCCATATAATTATTTTTTCCATGTTGTTTGTGAATGTGGTTTTTGTTGTTGTTTTTTTTTATTTTATTTTTTTTATTTTAAGAACTCGACTATCTGTCTGGGTTCGGACGCGGGAAGGATGCCAGTGAGCCAGTGAATTGGTGAATCTGAAACACTGCCTACATGCGCTGTGCAACTTCTGGCGGCTGGAAATATCATTGCGCGCCACTGTCGACCCTCGTTCACATCAGTCCCATGGCGGAGAACAAGAATTTATGATAAGTAAATGTTATGTCCAATTTGAAAATTGGAAGCACATGAAAATGAATATCAAACGTAATGAAGGATCGTTACGCTGATCGTCATGCAGCCGCGTGTTGGAGGTTACTTGCGTTCTTGCTTATGGCGAGAGACTATTGTGCGGATATGACGGGAGTTTTACTTGTCGGGTATACATTTTGAGGCTTGAATTTTGTATTTTTTAGAAATTTAGCATCTTATCAATCAGTTCAAATAGGGCGACAAGTTGCTTCATTTTTTATTAAAAGCTTCTATTTAACTTGCTATGTTCGTTTACCACAAATCTTGCAAGTCAATTTTCATTAACTTCCTGCTTTCCAATTGAGTTGAAATTTTGCCTAAACGTGTATTATCGTTGACAGTGCAGTGTTATGTTACCAATGTACTTTTCCAATAGTGGACTATCAATGTAGAAGCATCATAATTTTTTCTGTCTCAAATATTTGACGTCTATTATGATACACTTACCGTCACCCAATAGAATTGAAATTTTCGCACACAGATGCAGTACTGATGACGTTACAATACTTTGCTTTCACTGAGCTGGTCTGATTATGGACTCTAAAAATACAAGCAGTTCTTTGGGTTCACCTGTTTGTTAGCTACAGATTTTGCACCTTGATTTTCATAAACTTTTTATTGTCTAATTAAGTTGAAATTTTGCACAAACGTGTAGTTCCGGTGACAATGTAATTGTTGCGATGCAGCAGCTTCACAATTTTGTGTATGTCAAATAATTCAAGTCTATTTTAATACTCTTACAGTCATCTAATAGAATTGAAATTGCATACAGATGTGCAGTCCTGATGACATTGTAGTGATATGATTCCACTGAGCTGGCCCAATGATGGACTCGGACGATACAAGCATTAATTGAATTGATTTCACATATTTGGTAGTTGCAACTCGTGCAACTCGATTTTCATCAACTTCCCGTTGTCCAATTGAGTTGAAATTTTGAACGAAAATTTAGTCCCGGTGATACTATTGTGGTACGAATAAATAAACGATCGACATGGAATGTAGAAGATTTACATGTTTGTGGTCATGTTTTGCAGTCCTATTTTGACGTACTTCTCATTATCCAAAGGACATATACAACAGTACTGGATGCATTACAATACCAAAGTTCCACTGAGCTGGTTTGATTATGAACTCGAAAGATACAAGCAGTGCTTTGGGTTCACCTGTTTGATTGCTATAAATATTGCAACTTGATTTTCTTCAACTTCTCATTGTCAAATTGAGTTGAAATTTTACACAAACGTATTGTCCCGGTGACAATGTAATATTTTGGTATAAATGAACAGTTGCGATAGTGTACTTGGAATGTAAAAGGTTCACTATTTTTTATGATCCAATGATCAGGAGCAGCAAGGTAAGTATAGTGAAGAGCGTAAGATGGTTTTTACAAAAATCAATCATGACCGCAGTTCCACTTCAACAACGAATTTCGTAAAGGTCGTCCAAAATCAGTTGATGTTCCCGAAAACATTAATGCTGTGTATGAACTGATACTGCAAGATCGTCATGAGACTTATCGTGAGATTGTGGCATCCTTGGGCATTGATGAGATATTGCCAATTGGTCGAGAGAAATGCTCAAAAATATGATCACAATGCTCAAAACATTTCTGTAACATCGTGACAGGTGACGAAAAATGGATTTACGCCTATGAGCCCAAAAACAAACAGCAGTCGACGGCATGGGTGGTATCAGCCAAATCCAACGAAATTTGTTCGCGCACGAAGCTCTTTGAAGTAAATGGTCGCCTGTTTTTTCGGAAGAACTGGACATTTCGCAACCATACCACTGATGCTAAGTAGAAAGGTAATTTCTTTGTCATATTTTCCAATCTCAATGAGTGCCATTGAGCCCAATAACTTTGTACTGTAGGACTTGCTGTTTCAATCTCGTGCGACTCCGGTCTTTCTCGTTGCTCCACCCATTGAAATATTGGAGCAATTAAAAGTATTCGGCGAAATAAGGAAAAGGAAACACCGAAAAAGGATCATTCTCCACCACGAAAATGCTAGCTCGCAGACACCGTCACAAGCAACTGAATATTTGACCAGACAAAATATCGAAGTAATGGGTCATCTGCCGTGTAGTCCTAACTTGGCACTCAATTACTTCTTTTTATTCCCGCAAATCAAAAACTAATTGCGTGGTCAAAGTTTTTCGACACAATAAGAAGCAGTTGATGCGTTCAGGATGCATGTTTTGGTGGTACCGAAGTGAAAAAGGTGCTTCAAAAATTGGATAATCCTCTTCGCTAATGCGAGGTATCCTGTCTACCGGTTCCTACCGAGCTTAGTTCTCTTCGCAATGTTGACATCGCGGTAATGCTTGTAGATCCCATCATTATATAGTCACCGGAAACGTCCTTCCTCACATAAGGGGCCAACAATTCTCCGTAAGACTTTTCTCTCGAACGCGGCTAAAAGGCAAGTCTCGGATTCATATGTAAGTACTAGTATGTCTTATACACCAGCAGCTTGGATGTTATGGTGAAATTCCTGGATTTGTAGAGTCTCGACAGAGTAGAGTATCGGCTGTTATCGGCTGCTACAGTTGCCCTGAGATAGTTAAATGATTGCACTACTTCAAATTCGCGCTCCACTATTTTAATTGCGGGACCAATGTTAGATCTTCTAGTCGCAGACTGTTCTGTTCGTCTATTCCTCTTTTCCATTAACTGGCTTCTAGGGGATTGAAAGCCACTGGTATTTTTGGTGAAAATTGAACATCCAAGTGTCCTCTGCCTACTAATAAAAGTAATTCAAGAAAACCGAAAGAGGTACTTGCCAATATAAGTCGTCAAAAGCTGAACATATTTTGGTATGCAAGTGGAACGATAATAGTGTGATCTCACAGTGGCTTCAAGTGTGGAGAAGATAAATCCATTGAATAAAAAGAATCTTAAGAAATATACAAATAGATCAGCCTGCAGTCATCAAATCGTATAGCGAAAATATGGGCTGTGTCGATAGAGCAGACCAAAATATTGATCTATACCGAACAGTTATAAGAGGTAACAAGTGGTAATAATGGCGGAGAATATGATCATCTCAGTTTTTGTAGGGTGTTTATAAGAGGATTACTCGAAACCTTCAGAAAGAACGACAAGCGTAGTACTTGTCACATTTATAGGCACTACCGAGAAATATCACGTTATGCTCATATCGATCACCTGATTGAATACCAGGGAACTCAGCTTTCAAACTCAGAATCGATCACCTGATTGAATACCAGGAAACTCAGCTAAGATGAGCAGTTTGCAAAAGGAAGACTAATTTTTTTGTCAAAATAAAGCATCCCCACATTACTCCCGACCGTATAAACATCCCTCATTTTCCTGGTTTTCCGAAATATCTAGATATTTTCTGATAATTTCCCTGTCATACGACATTCATATGGATAACAAATTAATTGACCACCGAGGTGTCGAAATAGTTTCAGATTTAGGGCTGCACTTTTAACAAATTGTTTGCTGTGGAGCATTTGATATTTTTTCAACCTAATACAACCATATACGTAATACGTATATACATATATATCTTAACTATCTTACTAACACTGATACAAGTAGTCTCTTGTGCTTTATACGAAGCTCCAAATGGTTCAGAGAGTAGGCGCTAAAAATTTTCTCAATCCATGTGGTGATTCTTTATCTTATTTGTCTCTTTTCTTTTCTCTTGGTTTTGAAATAAATTATTTTTTACTTTTATTGCAATAACATCAAAAAAATATTTAAGATACACAATATGTACATATATAATTTTGTATTTCTGTTAAGAGGATACCTCTCTTAACCGGACAGATTTTTATACAGTCCCGTGCGTGTCCGGATATTGGATAGTTCACTGTATTATTATCCTACAAGAACAAGTCAGTGTAAGGACTCCCAAACGAACAAAAACCATCGGTATTTAAGAGATGAAGAACAGAAGCTTAATACAAAAGTATATTTGGAAGCTTTGCCATTGCAATCAAGATCAATTGACAAGTGAACTCCAATTTATAGAGCCTAAACTATAGCAAATAAGCAGGCAAACAAGCAGCGCTACCCGCACTATGCAAATACAACGCCGAATTTCATAATTACGTTAACTGCAGCAGCAACCACAACAACAAAATCGACAAAATGCAACTTATAAATAACAACACGTTGCTCCACGTTGATTGCGGCATATGCGATTCCAACAAACCACAAATTTTATAGTCGAACCACAATAAGAAGGACATCGCAAATTCGCAGCGAGCTCAATGTGACGTGACGGTGACCCAACTGCATGATCGCACGCCGAGTAAATACATAAAGGATAAAAACCATCACCTCACCGTTCATCATCGGTCTAGCATCCAGCTGAGCGGTTGGTGCGAATTTTATTTGCGCACCTCAAACGCC
Source organism: Nephrocerus scutellatus (assembly GCA_947095585.1). NCBI lineage: Eukaryota > Metazoa > Arthropoda > Insecta > Diptera > Pipunculidae > Nephrocerus > Nephrocerus scutellatus. The sequence continues at coordinate 20,842,718 of OX352763.1, read as the reverse complement.
ACAAATATCTGCCCCATGTGGAAACCATTTTAATGCAGACAACGGTCGCTCGTATTTAAGATCACAGCGGGCAATATTGACAGGTGATCGCGAAAGTTTCATTTCATTAAATCTGCTACATCTTCACATGACTGTGTGTATGAATATTGGCAGTGCATTGTCGGTCAATTTACATTCGAATACGGACAAATGTTCGAGCGTCTGTCGCGCCGGCCGGCGTACATTTAAATTATTACAATTTGAATAACATTACCGCTCTTATGAGTTAGGTTTTTGTTTGTTTTCATCTCCATTTTATAGCCCTATTTCCTCTCTTGTCTTTTCATTTCTTTGGTGCATATTTTTTGCTTGTCTTTGGTTGGCAATACTGCAATTGGCGTTGAGTTGTTTTTATTGCATATGCAATTTGCCCCTTTTTGCAACTTTACCACTTCTTAGGGCAGCGCTCACAGTGTTTATTCATCCATATAAATACATACTGCAAGTAATTGGCCATAATCATTCCGGAATTCTCAAGAGAATGTTATTGCACAGCACAGTACAGAAATCAAAAACCTTTGACGCGACGGTGCTGTGCAAATATCATATCGAAAATTTATTTTTATGATTTCACTGATTGAGATTCGGAATTGCGGATGATGCAGTCAACAAGGAAACTACATTTTTTCCAAAATTTATTACACCCTGCACATTAGTAATGGTATGATTGCCGAGTTCACATAGTTGTGTTACAAGGAACTCGTATATACGAGCCATTACGATAAAATCGCGCGATTACAAACCATCACACGTGCCACACACGTCATACGTTGAATATAAAAAATTATATTTTTGTCTTAGACACTAACAAAATTTTAGCTCACTAGGTCGCGTGGAAGGTAGTTAAAAAAGACATCAAAAGTCGAAAAAAATTTTTTTTCAACCCATCACATGCGCCACACGCGACACTCAATAATGCTATTTTGAACTTAGACACCCAACTTAGGCTCTCTAGGTCGTGTGGAAGGTGGTTAAAAGGTCGAAAATACAGACAAGTTATTTAAAAGTTTTTAAAAAGAACAACCACAGATTTTATACCAATACCTCGAAAGGATATTGTCAGTTGCTATTACTACAAGTTGTTTTCCGGTGGGCAGCCATGCTGCTAAACTGAGTATTCCACATAAAACTTCTGCAGGAGCAGCTCTCATCGACTACCTTTAAGCAAACCATTATTTTCTGAACTATTTCGGAATACAGGATTATCTAACTGGCATTGGGCGGTGTTTCAATCTGAGGACATATCCTTTAGAACGTACCTCTTAAACAGCTTTTTAAACAGCTTCCAAATATGCTAAGTTAATTAATTCTCTTTCGATATCCGCTGGGATGTTCAATCAGTACTCATTCTCATTGGTTCTACTCATGCTATTGTCCCAAGTTATCTAAGATGAAGAAAAGAAGAATGGATTGGTGCAAAGAAAAATCCGCAGAATAGTAGAATAGGAAGTAAGAGCAATATAAATGAGTTGCAGAAAGTAAATCTTTCAGAACTCTGAACACAAGTAAGTACGTAGCCGAACACTTAGAGCTTTGTTTTCTGAATGCAAATCATATCAATTACACGTCACTTTTATTGCGGTTTTACTGTATATGAGAAAAGAGAAAGCGTTCCTGGCCGCATTTCACATTGCCCTGAATTTTACACTGCCAAGCCAGCCACCGAATACAACAGAATCACCACGATTTGTCAATTTTTCTTGCCTCACAAGTTATGAGTTTGGAATAATGGCAATATTTGTCATTTCTATTAAATCTCTAATATTGCTATCATCTCCACCTTAACGACTAGTTCATGTGTTAGAAATTAGATAGTCTTTAAGATTCTTCTTTCTTTCCAACGCCCGCCAACGAACTCGATTTAACGCCTGAGGTTTTAAGAGACGACTCTCGGTCGCCTGGGATCTTGCTTCCTCTTCTATTGTCCTTTTCCATGTCTTGCTAGGACGGCCAACTCGAGGGCTTCCTTGTGAATTCCAGTCGAGCGCTAGTTTCGTAATGTCGTCTGCTGGCTTTCTCAAAGTGTGGCCAATCCAGCTCTATTTACATCGTCTGATGGTGAGCGCGATTGCTTCCTGCTGTGTTACTCTCCGCAAGTCTTAATTGGTGATAATGTCCGGCCATCTTATTCTCAGTATCCTCCTTAAGCACTTGTTGAAGAAAACTTGGAGGCGCGTCGCAATTGACTCTGTGACTTTCCACGTTTCGCAGCCATACAAGAGTACTGCAAGAACGCTTGATCTGAAGATCATTAGCTTTAGATACCGGGAGATTTGCGAGGAGTTCCAGATATTATTTAGCATACTATAGGAGTGTCGCGACTTGTTTACACGAGAGCATACATCCGAGTCAGCACCACCATTTTTTGACATCCAGCTGCCCAACAAAACGTATCGACTTCCTCTATCTGATGTCCGTCAATCGAGAGATCACATGTTCCACTAGCGTTAACGCGAAGTAGTTTTCTTTTTGAGACGTTACTTTTTAAACCCACTTTGTTAGCGTGTCTTTAAGATTACAAAACGTTAAATGATCCTGAGAAGATACCTGCGTTGATTCTATCATTAATCTTCACTTTGTGCTACTACCTTTTCGGTTTGGTTTGACCTCAACAGCGCAACTAGGCTCGAACTTCACTTTAGGAGTCCTGTATAGTCAATTGAAGGTGGTATCAGATCTTTTGGATTTGAAAAGTTCAAGACTTGATCCGGTTGTTGAAAATAGTTGTATTCTACTTAGCTTACTTGTGTTGGGTTTTTTTGTTCATTGCAGCTTAACATTCGTTTGTAGTCGGAAACTACCGACTATAGTTATGTTTTTACAAAAAATGTTATATATGTATTTTGCATATTCTTTCCATTAAATTAGCCATTTTTTTCATAAATGAAAATTAATATTTATTTACATACTCGAACTCGATTCAAACTCAAACGCAACGTTCCATCAGCGAATGCACAAAGAGAAAAATAAATACAAATTAACTTTATTGCTTGTCTTTGAAAGGATGCAGTTGAAATTATTTGTACAATTATCCAACTGCTATATAACAGCTATTACAATGTTATTGCTATATTGCCACCGTTAAACTTCGGATACTTTCGGATTGAATGAATACCGCGACGAGAGTCTTTTGAGCGGACAGGTACCTACTTTTTTCCCGTCAATAGCTGGAATTGTTTGTTGTGGTCCTTGTGGCGACTTTGTTGTACAACTAATCATACCTTTTGCCAACACAGTTGCATCATCTCTTAAACAGTTTTTTCACGGATCGTTTTATTGTTCTCCTCCGGTTGAATTCAAGTCAAGAAAAAGTACATGTTAACAACTGCTAAATAAGTTACACTCCTTTAGGTACAAATATAAAATTAATTAAGAAACATACTCGAGCTGCTATAAAGTTTATGTGTATCTACGTCTGTTTTAAGCGTTTTACATTTTAACGACGCCATTGATATGCCATTGAGTCATTCTGTATGATTTGTGGAGAGATATTTTTTTTTTGAATTGAAATGAATTCCTTAAAAAGTATCCAGCTGCGTTTATTAACCCAACAGGAGATTGTAACAAGCTTGCTCGAGTGACGCCTGCTGGTCACCCAGGTTTTTCTCATCTTCCTCGTGCGTTACAAATTAAAAAGTATTCGTTTTTCGGTATAGATTACAAGACTGTCGGTTAAATAATACAACGTCGGTTTAATACTTAAGCTCAATACCACGATACAAGTAATATAGGATATGCTAGAGATTTTTATTTTGGAAACACAACCTTGATAATGGAATCCCACAGGGATAGCTATTATCAGTCATACTATTCATAACACCGTTCGATTAACTTGTCAAAATAATAGATAAATATAAAATCGTAGAGCACTCTATATACGCAAATGATGCTATAATTTTTTCCAATATAACGGACAAAAATTGCCAACAGCAACATCAGACTGTTAAACGCCCGTACAATGCAGCTGTTTGTAGAAGTATTAACGCTTTCCAACTTTTGTGAACGTGTATAATACTCTTCATTCCGTCTAGTCCCAAAGCTCTTCAACTGCAATAACAAAATTCTTTTTAAAGACATCTCAAATGCCGTCAAAAGAAAGAGAGCCTATTAGCTGAAATCGACTATCCAGCACTAATTAGAAACTGTGGGAAACTCGGACAACCTGTTCTGTTCTATTCGACCTAACACCTCTCGACATTTTCAGCAAGCAAGTAGCTGCTAGCTCGGCTATTCGCTTCAAGGCTATCTCCCAGTGGACTAGAAAATAAATCGGTCGCTCTTCTGTCCTGAATTAAGTCAGGATCCCAGACAACATTGACTACACCACTTCACAGCTCCATCTCAATAAAAACTTCCACCTTCACCTTCCCCTCCAGGTTATTCTGGGAGGAAGGCAGGTGGCAGGCGAAAGATGAACACATTCATTTTTACACTGACGGGCGGGTCTAAAACTGATGACGTAGTTGGTAGCAGTGTTTTCTCAAAAAAGCTAAACCTTAGCCTCTCTTCACGTCTTCCTAATTACTGTTGTGTTTTCCGGACAGAGAATATGGTGATCAGTGAAGCCTTATCTTGGCTGAAGTGTAACGTCATATCCGCTAAGGATATCCGCATATTCTCGGATAGCCAAGCCGCGCTGAAATCCTTGAAATCAGTTTCTACAAATTCAACCATAGCCCTTAACCGCCGATCATCTCTTAGGGAGATGGCTGATCAGTTTAGTATCCACCTGTGTTGTGTGCCGGGGCATAGAGACATTCCGGGAAACTGTATGGCTGACGAACTCGCCAAACAAGGAACTTCACTACCTATCTTACCAAAATATGTCTCGTTAAGCATACCAATCGCTACAAGCAAACTCATGTTAAAGCGGGATGCTACTGACAAAACTAATCGTAGGTGGTCAAACGGTACAACTCGCATAGCAACAAAGCAGATCTGGCCAAAGCTGGATCCAAAACGCTCCAAGTGTTTGATCTGTCAAAAATGATCGCACATCGGTGCTATTATATGTGTCATTACGGGACATAATGTTATAGGCAGGCAAGACTCGGAGTCTTCTTGAATGACTTCTGCAGAAGCTGCATGGATTAGGAGGAGGGGGAGACCATTATCCATCTTCCCTCTACTGGTTCAGCCCTTTGTAAGAAACGTAACCTCCACATGGTAGCTTTCTTATACAACGACACTAATGATATTATCAACACTGATATCAGCAGTCTCCTTCGCTTCATACGAAGATCTAAGTGGTTCAACGAGTTGGTGGAGGGAAACTTTCCTGATCTGTGTGGTATCACAATGGACTATTGCTGGTCGATTTTACCGACAGCCTCCTTAACCTAATCTCACCTAAATTTTTTGTATTCTTTTTTATAATATCAAGTTCTTTCATCCTATAATATACCAGTACGCCACACAGTAGTAGTGGTTTAACTTTGGAGCAACAGTCGTAGCTTGGTTTGGTTTATAAGATTTTGGAGTGGGATTCAATTCCCACTTTCTGCCACTTCTATGACTTGTTGTCGATTGTCCAGTATAAAGCATAGTAAATTGAGATAAGTACAGCTCATACAATTACCTCGACAAATGCCTCATACTACAGATGCTTACAGATTGTTCGATCAACGTTTGTAAATGGTCATTTAAGTTGTTCCTTAAATAGATCATTGCAATTCATGTTAATTGGATTTTTTATTGATGGTATAGGCAAGACAACCATCTACGCGGTGGCGTCCGGTAATTTTCCTCTAATGCAGGAAAAGCTAAATGATCAGGCTAGTCCCTTCAAAGTAAGGTTGGCGCGAGGCCAATAACCGCGCGCCCGTAAAATATTATTATTATTACGGAACCTAACGGGAGGCCAGGATGTTGTAGAACAAAATATGATGATAGGTAAGACATTTCACGTGAAGATCCTATTACAACTCAGTTTTGTATTTTATAAGCTTGAAAAATAGTTTCCAGTAGGTACTTGAAAGCTCTATAGGTATATACATCATTGCGCACAGTAGAGCCCGCCGCAAAGTGGCAAGGTAAACATAAAGAAAACATTTCCATTAATAATGAAAAAAGAAACGGCAATTTACCGGAAGTAATTACAGTTTTAACCGGGTGTAGTGCCTGTTCGTTTCAGTGGTTACACCCCTCTACGCACCATCCTATTACAAGCGGTGAGCGATAAATGAACAACGGCGTGACGGAGCGTGAATTGTTCTCTCAAATGCATTTGCCTTTTTTGCTCGCCCCATTGCGAAACACGAACCATTTACACCATTTCTGTTTCTAAATAGAACTTCCGTCGACTTGGCAAAGGAAAAAAATTCCATCGCCATGACGCGGTGTAAAAGAGTTACAACTATGCCGGTGCTGACGGGGCTGAGCGGAGACCCACTAAGAGCGGATAGGAAATGCATCTAAATCCATTTTGCGCTGTATGGATGCAAGCGGCAGTCACATTCCGCTTTGCTCCATTCATCCATCCATTTCCACAAGCAGTTGTAGCAGCAACATCAGAGCGGTGTGTTTATTTTTTCACTGCTCTGCATCCCCCGTGTTAAGCATACGATAATAGCACTTTCAGTTGGAAGGAGCGACAAGTGAGAAAGAACGAAAAAAATTACCATTATTACCGCTATTTTCTAGTTTTCCCGACCGACCATTGACTGTGCATGGAGAATGTGAGCGGAAATATTGCAGATTAAGACCCAGAGTTGCGACGAACGTAACTCATGGTAATCTCGATGAAAAAGAGTCGAGCCGCTCGCGCAGATGAAGGCAGAAAATGAATGTTCATACCATACCGCATCTATGCGTACTACACCTACACTGCACCATCTGCGGTGACACATTTTCTGCACAAGAGCATTTAGGGAAATGCCTCGCCGATGTACTGAGGATAGTTGTTGACACAGGAATATCCTTGATGGCAACGACGAATGTAAAGGGAATGCAAGTGGATTTCTATTTGAAAACAACTGACATAAAAAAAGTGGGTAAAATAAAGTGCAACAAGGACCTTTTCGTATAAATTTGACGGGCAATTTGTTGCAGCGGTGCATAATGCAAACATATCTATGGGAACAGAACAGTGCATTGCATTACAATTGTATTGAGGTTTGCTCGTCAGACAGAAGAAGGGTTTGTGCCCTTAGCCCTTAGCGGCAAGGAGTTGTTTGTTGCCACAAATTAATTTTTATTGCATAAGACAATGCTTGAGAAATATTGGCAAATAGTTTCACAAAAGAGTAAAGCAACTGGGAATATGCTTGAGTGTTGGTTGTTGGGTGAATTATGGTTTTCAAAAGATACTGAAGTCGCAAACTCCATTTCGTCCATCTAATTTGCAACAAATTTTTAGATTAGCAGCACAGCGGTTCCAACGAACTAGAACTAGACACACGGACCCCCACCGGAGTTTTCTTTATCATCATCTATATATACAATATAAAATGATTGTGCATATATTACGCATCAAAGCCATATTTACACCACATGTTTGGTTTGTTGCTCCTGAAGGCTTATCTCTTTTTTGGGTCCAGTAGGTGGCGCTGGAATCGAGATATTTTTGAAAATGTGATTGGGCATATGCTGTATGTAACTTTTTTACACCTAAACCACTAGACGTATAGAAGCGATATTCATACCATATGTTTGTTTGATGCTCTGATTAGTTTACGTTTCTTTTTAAGCTCGGTAGGTGGCGCTGGAGTTGACATAGTTTTGAAAATATGTATTTCTAAAGTATAAAAACGTTGGTGATGCAGCCATGCTTACAACATATGTTCCTTCGGTACTCTGATAAGTTTATGTTTTTTTCCCGGTAGGTGGCGCTGAAATCGTGATATTCACGAAAACGTAATTAGTTTGGTTATAAGTAATTTTCATTTTACACAAACAAAATATTGTAAAATAAGTAATTATTGATTCTTCCAATCCCCTTAGGTTGAAGGTGTGACCGATACTAGTGTCGGTTCTATAGTTCTTCCGGTCGCTTAGGAGAATAGTGATGGTAAGGCACCACTTTGTGGAGGGGATCGATAGGTGATGAGGGTGACCGATGTTAGTATCGATTTCATAATTTTCGGGGCCGCCCATATGAACATTGTTGGTAGGACAGGTTGGTAGGGGTGAGTGGGGTCCATGAGGTGAGTGACCAATATTATGTCGGTGATATAGTTTTCGGGGTCACTGTGGTGAATGATGATGGTAAAGACACCTCTTTTGAGAAGGATCGATTGGTGAGGGTGGTCACTTGGGGTATAGATGAATACTAATGGAAAAAAACATCTTTATGAAGGGAAAGAGGGTAATGGTAAATATTAGTGTGGATACCATAGTGTTTGGAGACGGTGAGATAAACAGTGATGGTAAGTTACCGCTATTGGGGTTCAGTGGAATGGGGACGGTGTTGGGGAGATATTAGTGTCAAATTTTTTTGGAAAGCCGGACAGTCGGCTACTTCATAAGATTCAGCACTACAACTGGATTTCTGTTCTTTCTCCAGCAATATATCTCTTCACCGGTCTCTATTTAGTGTCAATGTTAAAAAATCCCGCAATAAATCTCTTTAGTAGATCTGGTTTAGTGCCAATGACATCCCTAAATTCTATGTCTCCTAATCCACGTGATACTTTCAAATCGCAGAAAAACACTAAAAAGATTTTTCACGGTTCCACCTCTCATGAATAATAATAATAATATTCAGCGCGATAGACCGTTGCGGTCCAAGGCCTATTGAAAATCGAATTGCGAAGCTTCTCGTGGCAAGTTATTAGTCTTGGATTTTTGTCAAACATTTAGATATAGGACCGTGAAAAATATTTTTGGTGTTTTCTGGGATCCCTAATACGAACCCCCTGCTCAGAAATTCATGCACTAACCATTGAGCCACGGCGATCACTTCCTCCGTTCCGTTGCGATCCAAGGCCGAGCTTCTCGCTACCATTTATATTGCGCATCTATATTTTCGGACAATTTACAATCTACAATTTAAGGCCGGATCCGAACGGCGAATTGAGAAGCTTTCCGTGACAAGTTATTACCTCGCGAGAGGAGGGACACCGTAAAAATACTTTTGGTGTTTCTGGGATTCAAACCACGAATCTCGTGGTCAGTAGACATGCGCATTTCCACTGAGCCACGGCACCCACTACCTCTAACGAATGCCTAACAAAAATCCAAGAGAAGCATACTGTAGTCGTCAGTAATTGGTAGCGCCTTCAATTCCATTAAGTAACTTATGAAAGGTATTTTTTTTCCTTGCATTATGTGCAATGTCGTGAGTATTCCGTCATACCGCGGACTCCCCGCTATCTGTACTGTTCTAAGTCACGGTCGGAATTTTTCTTCCAGGCTGCTTTCTTTCGCAGTGAACCTTTTTCACGTATTTGTGACCTCTTCGTATTCTTCTTCAAACAAATTCTTTAAGAACAGTGTTGTACCAACTCCTTAAAGGAATAAAAGGGCCCTTAGTCTTACATTAATTTAATATCACTATTGTCATATAAAGAAAAATTTTCTCCACAGTCATTCAGATCCTCGTAAAAGTATTGCATGTGTTGATGTTCATACTTGTCTGTTCGTGCTTGCGTTTTAGAAGGAGTAACCTCGGCAATTGGTATACTAATGATATTTGCATCGCTTGGTACGCAATATTCTTTTGTTCAGTCGCTCGCTTACACTCCTTATCGAACCAGTCGCTCTGATCTTTGTGACCACTGCCCAAGATACAGTCAGCTGTACTAATGACAGGCATCTTCGTTTAAGCGAAAAAGGGTTTGACTCGGATCTGATTGGTGAATGAAGTCCACAATCCCCACTCGGAGTACCATACCAACAATATATTGTTCCGAGACGACGTTTACAGCTCGGTACGTTCGGATAGTCATTAGTTTCTTGTTCTGGCGGTGGTCTATCAATACGTTGTCTATCTGGCTGTGATTGGAGATATCCAGGTGGCTTGAAGGATATTCTGCCGTGCAAACCTTGTACTCGCAAATTCTTAATCGCTGCCATGAATGGTTGTCGTTAGTGTTTTTGGGTAGGCTATGATCCAATTTACAGCCCGTATACTGGCTCCCGAACTTTTTCTTGTTCATATCCGCTAGAATGATTTCCCATTTGACTGGTTTCTTTTCCACCCACGAGGGTATCCTTTGCAGGAGTCTTACATTTCTTATCTGGAAATATAGAAGCAGCAAAGCTGGAAATGATAAAATTCGTTTATTACTAAAGTACGAGTACCAAAGAGAGGAGGCTGTTTGCTGGAAACTTGTCGTTCTTCATAGCTATGTAAAGTTATTCTGGGAGATTATTAAATTGTCCTTCAAATATGTTTAGAATGTTATTGTCCACTTGACCGAAATAAATGTGGGTTAGGTAAAGTGTACTAGGACTGTGTTTTTTCTTTTGTTATTGGTGGTTTTCCTGAAGTCTTATAACACAAGAAAACCGTAAAGAAACAGGAAATCTGTTCAAATGGGCAGACGGACACACTTCATCGTTCATTAATGGAACATTATTTTTTCTACGACATGCGACATCATATGTGGCATGATGTCCTTTATTCCGTGTGTGTTGTATGTTTATGGCAAAGATGAAGGAGTGATACGGGATGGTTTGCTCTATTCGTTTGATGTCAGCAAATGAAGTTCTGAGAACTAATTTATCAAGGCAGTTGTTATTATCTACGTGTTGCCTTAGTTAACAACAAACCGAAATATTATAACGATGGTGATTTTGTCTGTCGCGCAGTGAAGTAGTAGTAGAAAGATCTCATCTGAATGTGCAAAGGCAGAGGAGTGATGTATACTAACCGTACCAGGTTATTAGAATATTTTTCCTATTGTAGTTTTTCTCAATTTTTGTTGTTTTGTTGCTTTTTGCCATCAATAATAGAGTTGCCACTGATTCGCTAGCTGCTATGGATTATCACGATTATTGCCAGCTTTACTTCACTCGTAATTTATAGCTCATCATGGTGGTCTGTAAATAAACTCAAAATTCAAGCAAGAAACTCTTGACGGTCGCGAATCAACGACGACGAGTCATGCCGTGACGGCCGTGACGAAATTTATTTCAGTTTATCGATGATAAATCGTCATTAGCCGCGAGCCGGCGATCCGTTTGTGATCGTTTAATTCTGATCGCTTCTCATACAAGTACGTGCAGCTGACCCACTCGGTTTCTCGGTTATCGAGTCGCATACCTATTAATATAATTATATGTAGGTACATAATGGGGGCATTTTTTGCAATCACTGTTGATCGTTTATTTTAATTAAGCGAAATTAAGTGGTGATTATAGGTCAAGTAGAGGAATAAAGCAAATTTTTTAGCAGTCATAACGTATAACTCACCTCACCAGCGATGACCGGATTCAAAGTTTAGAGTCTTAATTACAGAAAAAACTATTCAAACAGAGGGTAAAGTCGCAACTATGGCTTATCAAGTGGTGGTAAAATGGTAAATTGAGGTTATGGTTACGAGATTTTCGTCCATAGGAGTATGTAAGTAAAGTAACGTAAACTGAAGAGTTAAGATTAGAAGGGTTGGCAAGGGTTGCTGTAGAAGTATTGCGAGTTTGTGAGTTTTTTCAGAGAGAAGACGGTTCATGTTGTCTGACTTTTTTTTTAATTTTCCTAAACGATTTATGCACTTTTTCATCCAGCTAATCATCGGAATAGTGAGCCAATCGTACCGAAACAATTTTAGAAACGAGATTTCATATTCCTCGATCGTTGTCTGGGATGAGTTCCTAATTTCTAACTTCATCATGTGGTTATACAAAAGCCCCATATCTTGAATATAATTTTAAAGGAATCACGGAAAAACAAGTCCATGATTATATTGGCTGCTCATCTATTGATTGTCAATGATGGAGCATTATCACAGGAATTACTATGGTTTGATTTTTTCCATCCACTTAAACGGCTCTGTAAATCATAATAAATTATGTCCCGATAGATTTTTTGAGACGTGTCAACGCAATATACCGTTTATAAGATCGCTAAATAACATATGAAAAGGAACCCTCGTACAGTTGTCGCATATTACTTATTGCTCGTTTGTCAAGCCCTTTAATATTAAGTTAATTTTTTGTCATCATCATCATTGACTCTACAACCGGTGTTCGGTCCTGACCTCAGCAAAAGGTCCCGATTTCGAGTGAGTTTGGCATCCATAAACTCTGGGCGTCCTGGTCTATGCCAGCGTAGGCTGTGCCGGCCTTGCTTTCGTGTTCCATAAATCATAACGCAAAGGACTTTCTGAGCAGGATCCTCTTCACTGCCCTCCGAAGCCTACCGAGCTTAATTCTCTTCACGATTTCGAATCCGGAATCACCCTTCCTTACATACTGGGCCAACAATTCTCCGTAAGACTTTTCTATCGAATGAGGCTAAGAAGTCAAAATGTTTTATTCTAAGCACCCAAGTCTCGGATCCATTTGGTCTTATACACCAGCAGGTTGGATGTCATGGTTAAATTCCTGGATTTGAACAGAACAGAACAGACAGACTAAATTTGGCTTTGTTCGCTTTGAGCAACCGTTCGCGTATTTCTCGTTCCATGCTGTTATCGGCTGCTACAGTTAACCAGAGATAGCTAGAGGATTGCACTACTTCAAATTCACGCTCTACTATTCTAATTGCGGGACCAATTTTGTATCTTCTACTCGCAGACGTGGCCACCATGTACTTTGTTTTTCTCTCAATTATGTGCAGCTCCAGATGCCGCCCGCTCGATCTGGATGAAAGATTCCTGTACGGCCCTCCTTCGCTTTCTACCAAAGATGTCAATATCGTCTGCGTAAGCCAGTATCTGAATTGACTTTTACAGGATTGTTTCTCTCGCCGTTACGTCAGAGTCTCGGTTCACTTTCTCCAACGCCAGGTTGAAGAGGATGCAGGCCAGTCCATCACCTTGCCTGAGCCCGTTATAGATGTTGATGGGCTTGATAGTGATCCGGATATTTTTACTTGGCTTACAACATTGGTGATGGACAACCTAAATAGTCGTGTCAGTTTATTTGGGATGCCGAATTCTCCCATGGCCTTATGAAGTCCGACTCTGGCTATGCTATTAAAGGCGGCTTTACAGTCTATAAAAACATGGTGCAGTAAGTTTTGAAACTCTAGACATTTATCAATCAACTGCCTAAGTGCGTAAATGTGATCAGTTGTTAATTTGCCTGGGATGAAGCCACACTGGTATGGACCAATGATGACTTTAGCTTATGGGGCTATCCTATCTTGTAGGATAGAGGAGAAAACTTATACTTATACTCAACAACGTTATACCACGATAATTGCTGCATGTTGTGATATCTCCTTTCTTATGTGTTGGGTACAGGATACCTCTTCGCTAGTCTTCTGGCAACGCTTCTTCCTGCCATAATTCCACTATTAGTTCATTATTTGCTTGGTGTATTGCGGATCATCCTGAGCTTATCTGCTCCGCTGGAATACCATAAGATCCTGGGGCCTTATTATTTTTGAGCTGATTTATCGCTCTGCTAACTTCGTCTATGCTTGGTGGCGGCAGCATTGTGTGGTCTTCGGTCATTGGTGGAGTCTCCAATTCCTCATTTAGCCGGCCATTTAGCAACTCATGAACGTGCCCTTCCCATCGCTCTGAGATGCCTTTGAGATCGGCGATCAGATTACCCTCTTTTTCTTTGCAGTATGTGCAACGCGGTGTACATTGCGTCATACTGGTGCGCCTGGTGCGGTCCTCGCTCTCTGTGCTGATCTAGTTCACGGACGAGATTCATCTCCAAGGCTGCTTTCTTTCGCCCGTAAACTATTTTTTCATATCTTCTGAGCTCCTTATATTCATCTTCTCGTTCCACGTTCTATGAGATTGTTGCATTGCTCGGTACGCAACATTCTTACGTTCAGTCGCTAGCTTACATTCGTCATCAAACCAGTCGTACCGATCTCTACGACTACTGCCTATCAGTTCTCTTTTCCATCTAATCAATGCTTTAAATACCTTCATTTAATTAAATCCACCCCCTGTGCCTTTTTTCTTATGAAGATTGTTCCTGTTGGTCATCATCTGTGTTTTTGCAATCTTCTTCTTTTGATTTAAAGAAAATATTCCCCCAGGTACCGCAACACTTAAATGCTAATATGCACTTCATTATGCTCTATACAGACTACACCAAGCGCTTCTGACAGATGAAACCTAACGGTACCACCACCATGTCAAATTATGTCGGAATTTTAATTAATGATCATCGCCAAAGCGAAAAAAAGTGTAATATTTTGGTTTCTTGGTTAACACCGCCACGTTGAACAGTCAGTTTTTAAAACAAAGCCGCCGCATCGAGTGAAATTAATGTGCGTGCAATTTCTCACTCGGCCACAGAGCGGTCACCCCGGACATTGCCCTCATTCAGATGAAAGGAATTCTGTCAGTCAGCTTGTGTTACTGTGACGCGCGACCCGACGGACGAACGGACGTACGAGAGAGACAATTAAAACAAATGTGAAATTTTCCGCGCGAACTTAATTTCGCTGAATACTGGCAACTTTGCATCGCTGATTGGATACGCCAAAACGTCAGAGCTGGCATATTAACCCGAAACACCAAATCCACTACTTGCGACCGTCCGACCAACCGACCCTCTGACCACTTGGCCGCATTTATTTGTTTCTTTTCAAACGTAGAACAGGTCGAATCTGAATTAAATTTTGGGCGTAATCCATCATGGAACGACGGTGCCTTCGAGGTGCGTCCGATCTGTGCTGCAGCAAAAAAGCGTGAAGCTTTGCATTTCAAGTGGCCCTAATGGCAGTCGTTTCGGACACCTCAAGGGTGATGTCGGCGAGAAACCCTTTTTTGCCCTTCCAATGTTCATCCAGCATTTTGTGCCTAAAATATTCACAGTACAGTTATTGTTCCTCGCCTGCATCTTTCTGTGAACATTTGTATTCCACCTGCCGTCATTTATACACACTCGCATGTATGTATGTAGCCGCGCGCCGCAAAAAAGGTGCGACAATGAATGTCATCTTGCTGTCACACATTCATTCGTCAGGACTATGCATTGCATCACGGAGGCTACTGGCACCAAAATTACAACACTCTGCCATTTGCCAAAAAAAAAAAAGTCAAATTTCCTGGAACCAAATGGAACGGACACAGTGAATCGAATTTCGATTTTCAAGCTCCATCCAATCCAACCAGTGATGCGACGACGACGACAACGACGACGACGACGACGGGCCAGGCGGAGAGCCCAATTATTCAAACTTACGGACAGAAGAACCATCGATTGATGAAATTTGAATACAATGGCCACTTTGACACAATCTGGGGATTTGTGGAGCGCGAACTTTGCAATATCTTTAGTGCTAAAGTGCACGGTCGGACGGGTCAGACAAGAGGAATAATTGAGGAAGATTTCAGGTAAACTGTCACCAGAGGCCCATCGAATTGCACACTGCCATGGACTGACTGGTTGTTTTGTGTTTCTCCTCACACCTTTTGGTTGCCAACATCACCGCATCCGGCAAATGTAACTTGGACGGATTTTTGCCTCTGTTCAAAGCCGCTTTTTCGTCTCATATATGCAAAGTCCTAACCATCAATCACTCATCTTCCAAATTGGTCGAGAGAATTTGATTCTTCAGTGATGACTGACTGACGGTGATTGTTATGTAGAGCAGGCGGAGACAATCGATGATGCGAAGCCGAAGTCGAAGCGCTGTGAATCATTATGCAGATGTCGCTACACACCGTGTCACAAAGGAGCAGAAGTCGAATCTTTTCGTTGTCATGTTGCGTTTGTCTTGCCCGACATCCGATGGATCAAGTGCCCGTTAAGTGTGCTACGTTTGTGGGTGTGGAATGTGTGTGTGTGTGTGAATATGTGTTATACCTGATGCATTTTATTTCACATATTCCAAGCGAAGTAGCAGATACTTCCTGAAGAAACTTTCTAGGACGACAACGCAGATTTTGATCTGTTGATGTTGTCGTAAATCGATCGATTTGTGTCGGTTTTATTGGCACCTTTAGATCAACTTGTCCTCTGGCCACATACATTATATATGAGAGCTTGAATGCCTTGAAATATCAAAATATAATTGAGATTACTTAACCCTAAGACTTCCGTATTTCCATTTATTTTCGAAGTCGGAGCAGCCATTTATGTAAACTCTAGAAACCAAAGAGATTATTACGTCGGATTAAATTCCAGTGACATTTACCTGGTATGAGTATGAACTCAACTTAAACGAATATTAAAAGACATCAATTTTGAGTTTTTTAAATATGATTTGCTTCCGAATCCGGTGAAAATTGCTTCGCCGCATGGAAATGATATTATTGTGCCGATATAATAACCCCTGGATCCAGCACAAAACTCTAAATCGACTCAGCGAAACTTTCCCTTACGCCTGAATCAGAATTTGCTTTCCTCTGTAATTCATGATACTGGTACAACTTGTACCCACATCGACTAACAATCGCGGAGTAAACACCAAGTACTGAGATTTATTGCTGGTCCATCTATTCAATCAAATAACTGAATTACAACACTCATTCATTATACGAGCAGTCACTGTATAAGTCCAGAGCTCTGCCTGGGCGAATTTGAGACTTCCAAACATCTCTCGAAGTTCGCTTTCGATCTTTAGAGGCATTGACAGATTTGCTATGTCAATTGCAACAGGAAGAGCACATTATCCTCTTTACTATACTCTATACTCCAGTGGAAATTTATTCTTTTGTCAAAACTGCTTACGACTAACACCAACAACATGCATAAACTTCATGAAAAAGAAGGTCTTTGAACTGCCTGAGACTTTGCCATATTGTCTCTTAAGGAATACCTCATAAAAAGTACGTTATCTTATTCAGTATTACGTTGCTTCTCTGTAAAGAAAAACATTTTAGTCGGGATGGACATCATGAAGTTTACCTCTCAAAGGTGCTCTTGGTGCTTGGTAAATCTTGGAAGAATGGTTATCTCACGTACAGTGAATAGTACAAACTTGGACAGCGCGATTCATAACGTATTTTCTGGAAAGTTTTTGAAATTGCTACAAAAACACCGTGTAAAACACAAAAGGGTAGAGTGCTAAGTACCTAACCTTGACAAGAAAAACCCTTTCTAAGTCGCTTTCTTTCTTATGACAATGGTAGTCAGCGCTCAAGTACTGATTCTACATTGCGACGAAAAAGTCATTCGCGTGCTTGTAACATTGCTTTTCGATACCTATGCCATACTTAGTAGCTTTTGCAGTATACATCAAGTTTAGTGCCGCCACCGTCTGCCGAGACGAGGCTTACTAAATAAAGAAAACAGTCGATTTGCTCGACCTTTTTCGCATGTGAAAGGTGGAATCTGAAATCCCGAAGGTTTTATTTTCGAAGTGTCTATGATTTGTCTGACTATTCTTGCTTCGGCTTCTAAACTAAGAGCCATTTGTCTTGTTCTATATTTCGGAGCGAATGAAAGCACATATCGTCAGCAAGTGCTTTTATGGTGGATGTCCTTGTCCAATGTATTGTTATTGCTCCAATTACCACTAAAATAAGAGTGGTCACAGTGAGCAGCCTTGTGGAACCCCATATTGAATTGCAAAGTTAACCGATATCTGTTCTTTTTGTAAGATGTGGCAATAAGCACGCTCGTATTTAGCCTGTATAATACTACTAGCTTTTAGATTTTTAAAGATACCTGTCTTGAAAAAAGTATGCCAGATGGAATTCCGGCTTATACTTATAAACGCCTTCTTAAAATCTATGAAGAGTAAGTGAAGCGGAGATCTTAATACGACGCATTGTTCAAGAATTATTAGCAAGGTTTTTAATGTTTAACTAGCAGAAATACCCGACGTTTCCCGGTTGCTCCATCCCACTGAACCCATGCCACCCACCAACTGACCACCAACCCACTGACCTCCGTCTACACATTGACCAACTCAGCCACCCAGAAAACTATATATCGGCAAAAAATATAAGTGTTCGAATCGTTAGTTATGGTCTTGAGTTCATACAAAAATCCAATGGAAAAAGCACTTTCGTTTTTCCCGAATTTTCCAATTACCCATCGAACATTGACCATTTTTCTTTTTGTCTAAGCCTTACTCGAACTCTGATGAACATTTTAAAATAAAAATGAGCCAAATAAATCCAGGCGTTATCGAGTGATGCGCTTCCCAACGAACAGCATTTCATTTTTATTTATATAGATGCAGCACTATATAGGCGCGGAAGCCTGCTTGTTCAGCACTGAGAGTGGAATCTATAGATGACTATTGATCGTTCCAGAAATATTCTAGGTGTTTGTCTGGACAGCGCGGAAAGTACACAAATGTCTCTCGAATATACTATCAGGTTTCCCTATTTGTAAACATGACAATTTTAAAAATTTGAATTCCCACGCTTTCACTCTGTATATGTATCTGCTGGGGCTTACTTGAAAAAATCATTCATTAGAGATTCTATCAATTCCCACATCTTTGATTTTTTTTAAGTTCTTTAAATGGAATGCGGGGAGGTCCGGTATATATTCGGGAATTTGAAGCTTCCAAGTACAGGGACACTGCCGGTAAAATACCAGTTCGAAGTGCTCCTTCCATCTTCGTAGCTTATCCTGCAATGATATGCTCTAAGAATTTCGCTGACCTACTCGTATGGTTCCTTAGAATATAGGGAGACTACTTCTTTTCTTGAGAATTTCGATCTCAGTTTTTATGACCGTCAGCTGGAGTCGATTTATTTATGAAAAGTGCGTGATACGTTATCAAATGGAAAGTTTATAATCATCATTTCTAAGTTCTTATGATCTTTGTTGTAAGTTTTTCACTACTATCATACCAATTGTAACTAGGTCTCAGAAATATCCCAACCAATGAAAAACGAAAGTTTTTGTTTTACGTTTATATGCAAAATACCCAAAGCTGAATCACACAGACGCCAAAGAATATCTTCAGTCGAATGCAAATTACATCAACCAACCCGATGGCAAAACTTCGTCAAGTAATACATTCTCACCTCGTTGACTACAATCAATAAACATCAACGAAAGGGTTATCACGCCTATTTGGGGCACTGACTTTGACTTCTAATGCAAGACATATGCGCGCCGGGATAATTTATTATGCAGCTAACGCGCATTTGGCGCCAAACAAAAAACGGCCATTTGGATCTCCAAATGAAAATCGCCTAAAATGCTTACATCTAAGTGAATTCCTGTGAGATTTGTGATAGCAATGCAATGTTCACATGTCAGTTGTACAATCGTTTTATTAGTTGTGGTTGTCCCGCCTCATATCTTGAACCTCACGCCTCACACCTTACACCTCCGACAACACCTCACACCGCCGACCCCACACCTCTCACCAGACACCGCCGACCACACACCTCATACCACACACTTACACCTCACAGACACTATCAAACTCATATTCCGAAGACACTTGAACTTTTGTACGATCGCAGGACGATTGTGATGTAATCGTCCCAAACAGCCCCAAGTAATAAGTTTGGCCCCAAGTACCTCTGCCGGAAATAAATCACCTTTAATGGCTGCTGTATAAAATGCTGCGCACCGCCGACCGTCGTCGTCGCTGCAGTGGGAAAAACATATTTCAATCGTTCAGCTTACACTGCTGCTAAGCCCAAGCAATTCATTCTCAAGCAACTCGCTCGTAATCAAATCAATTTCCACAGATCTCACGTTTTGCAATTATTACTACAAAGATTATAAGAATACTCCAAGCTACCCCCTCGTAGATGCCATTTCGTGTCCGTCGAAGGTATTCCTGTCATTGATGGGCTTTTCAGTTTTGCAGCCGTTGGCAGACATCGGTATAAGCTACACATTTTTTGCTGGCTAGCACAATGGTATAAATGACAATGCGACAAGTGCATCGCAGCATAATCTACGCAAAACCACTATGTACTGACGTGAAGGTTGTCGCCTCTTTCATGAGCTTTTCACCCTAATTTACCACTGCTATGATAACTTGATTAGGCCAGAAGAAAAATCATTTCAGTTTTTTAAGGTTATACGGTTCTAAGAGGAAATATTAGAAGACAAACTAGTCCTCTAGTCGACGCAACTTTGCGGCTCTCCTTTCATGTTAATTCGGCAATCAATTCAGGGATTCCATTCATTAGATAACCTTTCTATTGACCACATTTTTGAGAAATGCAAATCTAAGTGTCATATTTGGGGCATTGCTCATAAGTAAGTCTTTTTGAGGCACTGGCAGAAACAATATTTGGCTTTTTCCACTGTAGAGGCGTGAACGCATGTTAAGCTGCTTCTGGCAAATTTAGCCGCAATTGGAATAGTTACAATGCGTTTGCTCATGTGTCGAAATTTTAAGTCTTCTTGCTGATAAAGAATCCGCATTGGAATAAGTGCTGTTACTTTTCTTTAAAGTAGTCACTTCAGTGTACAACACTATCATCCTATCTTTTCATTCTTCTTTTGCTTGGTCCATTCCCCCACATTCTATTCCTGGACGGCTGTTATATCAGCATTGTATTTGTCGAGGGCCTACGCAACTGGAGAAGAGTTCGGATGGTTTTCATATCCATGAATCAGCGAAGGAATTTAGGACTCTTAGTCTTCAGCATTCTTACTAAACGCTCTGGAGCGCATTCTAGACCAACAAATCAGGCAACGATCCGAAGTCTCGTAAGCATCGAAATTTCATCATTCATATCTCAAGGGTATGTCCACAGAAACGGCCCTCCATGAGGTAGTATGAACGATTAAGTACACCATGAGCTACAAACAGTTTACGCTAACCAACTTCCTAGATGTGGAAGGAGCTTTCAACAATATTTGCACTGAGGCTATTCGAGAAGCTTTGACATAGATAAGAGTGGAGCACTTGCTAACGCAAGGGATCATATCCACGCTTGGTAGCAGGATAATTCATGCTTACCTCAGTAGCTGCAATATTACCGAGTCCCACTTCCCAAGGAGAGTCACTTGACCTTCGCTGTGGCGAATGGTTATCGATAAAATTTTACTAAAAATTTGGGGGAGGTAGGACTACTATAGTTGCTTACGCAGATTACGTGGTAATACTCCTATTAGGTCAGTACCTTTCCATGATTAGCGAAGTTATGGAAATGACTCTGGGTAAGGATGGCTCCTGAGCAACCAACTATGGCCTTCGAGTCAACTCTGGGAAAACTGAAATGGTAATATTCACCACAAAATCTAATATACCGTCTATTGTCCACCTAAAACTTAATGGTAATAGTTTCAGTCTCACCCCCAGCGCAAAATATATATAATCGTGGCTAGAAAGCTCAGCTGGAAGGTAAACATAAAATTTAGGGCAAAGAAAGCATGTGTGGCCCTCTGCCAACACTCAAAGCCCTGGTGAGAAATAGGGCCCCAACCAAGAATGGCTCTCTAGCTATACACAGTTGTTATATGACCCATTCTGAGTGCTATTCTAGTGTCCAGCGACGAAGAGGAAGTACAATGTCACCAAGTTCAGCATATAACAGCGATCACAAACAATTGGCATCACAGGAACTTTACGGTCGGGTCCGACTGATGCTTCCATTTTAGACCTATTACCTTCCGACATATTTATCAAATATATTGCAACTTGCTGTGCAGTACGGCTCAGGGAATCTGGGTGGTTTGCTATTAGACCATACGCGCACTGTGATATACTGCAGTCAGTACCTGAAGCTATGATACCATCCTCTACTGACTACTGCATCCACAAACTTAGCTTCAACTCCTTCTTCGGTATCAAGTTTCCTAACAGAGTAAACTGGAAGAATGGTGCAGTAACAAACAAATAAGTGAGGCCTGCAGGTGAATAAGGCTCACTAACGCACAGGGTTGGCATATGTGTGGATATCCAGTCTTCTATAAAGGCAATTCATGCGACTATCATCCACTCGAAACAGTGTGAAGAAGAATTGGCTCCGATCAGCAAAATCCTGGATATTCGATATATAATATAGGTGTAGGGGCACAGTAACTAAGAGGGAAACAAGAGCGCGGACGAATTGGCAAAGTGGAAGGAGTTAGCTGTCTAATGAGCTCATTCAAGGAAACATTTCTCTAAGTCACAACTAAGGTGGAGCAGTCTGACGAACGACGCCATATCAAGAACGTTATAGCCATCCTATAGCAAAAGCAAAAACACCAAGTTGAAATCAAGCACTCGGAAGAATATTGCCAGAGTTATGGCTATCACCACGGGTCACTGAGCAGTGGGCAGCCATGCAGTTAAGCGGAGTATTCCACATAACACTTTTGTAGGAGCTGTTATGAGGTATATGTCAAAGAAACATTCACCCACAACCTTTGAAGACGTCCGGCGAGAACAGTTTGCCAATCTGAAAGAGCAATCAGAGTACAAGTTTATCAAATTGATCTCATATTTGAACGCTGCAGGCTGTATTTAAAACCATCTTAATATCCATTATTAGGTTTCCCTAGTTATGTGATACGAAAATGGCGCACTCGAGAACCTCGCAAATGCAGTTGGTTTACCACTCTCCCTGTGTACCTATCTAGGGCCTCCGCTAATTATTCGGCTAAACGTGGTAAATTAAGAGTGCGTTTCGTCCTCGTTGTCCTTACTCAACAACAATGAATCCATTCATATGCGAGACTGTTGGCTGTATCATGAAAGCGCAGAACATTTCCTACGCTCTTCTTTTGTTCTTCTTTTTTTGGGTAACTGTTAAAGTGATCTTCCAAATTGAATTAAAAATTTTAATTTTTGTTTTATAACTCAGCGGTAATTTCTTTGGATCATTCGGATATAACATATAACTTTAGACTGTAAAGAGTCTTCATATCCTATAGGAACCTAAAGATAACATCAACAACCATCATTAAGAAAATTGTTGATATGGATATGGGAACTTCTTTGATCTGATGATTCGACGATTCATTGAGTCGATGGTAAAATAGGCTTTTTTAACCAAAAATAATCCATTCTTCAAAGTTAAAATCTGTCATTTGACCGAAACGTTCCGGTTAAGTAGGAAAAATCGAACAATTGGCAGGATATACTACTTTTTCTGCCAGATAATGTCTTCAATTTCTTTTCATCCTCGGAACTGCTTCTCGGGCTTACACGCACGTATGTATGTACTCCATGGCTCACAACACTTTCCGCACGTTATTTTATTGGCCAGTGTGCCTCCAGCCTGCATTTAGCAAATAATAAAGTGTGACTAATGCGCCAAACATTAAGAAAAATTATTATGCTCAGTAGGCACGCACAAAGCGATGGCTAAATGGACATTAAGGGGCATATGTTATGAGAAGCATCGTAGACTTCTTGTTAATCCCGCGGGAAACGCCCCAACGAATTCATCATTTCGTTTGTGACGATGACGGCGCGACGATTTAGTTCACAGTTTACGAGTTTGCATTTACGAGCTGTAAACCCCTTTTTGTTTGGTTTTATAGCAAACTTCACAGAACTGCTTTGACCAAAACAAAGTATGGAACGCACATACACTCGCACTGGACTAATTGATTCATGTTTGCAAGATACTCCTAACTTTGTACTACATATTATGTGCACTGACTGCGAAAAGAATAAAAATAGCGTGGCATGCAACATGATGCATGCCACACACATCAACGCACACAAATACACATTAGCCACACATTAGCCAAATAGAAACGTACATCAGTAGCGTAGCTACTGTTCTGGCGCGTGTGGCGTGGCGAGGTACGGCATTGAGTGTGCTCAGCTATAAAATTGAAAAATATTACTTGCGGCCGATGTTTACGACGTTTGCACGTGCTGCCCATGTTACAGTTCAGTTCGTAGGCAGGATAAATGCATTTTTGCACGAATTATTGAGTGAGTAGGTTTTATCATAATACCCCTGGCAAGCGGTCATAGGGGACTGGTGGCTTGGTCAGCCAAAAATACTCCTAAGTATCATCCACCACTTACCATCGAATCTAGCTTCTTCTTCAGGAACTGATGCGCTTCTGCTAGAGGGTATCATTTCCCGGATATTTTTTCTTCGCGGGAATCGGGAATTTAAAATTAAATCGAGTAATGTTAAGAAACCCAAATCATCCAATGCCTGACATATTATAACATTTATATTCTAGTCAACCGACCTTGTATAAAAATGTAGGCTGTTAGCATTTGTGTTTCTTGGTAGTGTTTCATGTGCTTTTCTTGTCAGTGATCAATAAATTTACAAAAAACCTGTGTTTTTGAGCAAACATATACTCGTAATACAGATAGTAAAAAAATTCGCCTACGACCAAAACTTGAGACAAAAAATACTACAATGTCCCAAAGCTAGTAAACATTCGTGAAAAGAATCAAAAATGCATCCTCGTCGTCAATTCCAACGCTCATTTATAATGCTAAACATTTTGCAGCTACACGATTCCAGATTGTGCATTGTTGCCGCCTGCACCTCCGAGTATTGAACACTCTATGGGACAGATCGCACTAGTGCAGTTGCTAGAGTATTAAACGATCTCAATACTCACAAATCCGTTGGGCCAGATGGTATTTCCCCATTAGTTCTGAAGAGGTGTTCTTCGAAACTGGCATAACCATTACGTAAGCTTTTCCATCTATCCTCTCTTCCCGAGAAGTTGGAAAACAGCCCTTGTCCAGACCATACCCAAAAAAGGCGAGCCGTCGTCTTCTACTTCGTACCGGCCCATAGCACTTACATCCATTCTTTCCAAGGTCATGGAAACGCTGATCAATTTTCAATTCATGAAATATCTTGAAACCAATGAAATCTTTAGTGAACCGCAGTATGGATTACGTGGGCAATGTTGTACTGGTGATCTCACCGAACAGTGGAACTTGTCTTTTCAACAATTTGATGAAAGCAAAGCAGTTGCACTCGATATTTCCAAAGCATTTGACAGAGTTTGGCATCGAGCTCTTTTGTCTAAAATGTGTGCTTATGGAGTCGATGAAAAATTGCTTCATTGGATGAGAAGCTATCTCAATTCAAGTTGAGTTGGATGGTTTCAAGTCTAAAGTACATTACTTAAATGGTCGACACTCTTTTTCATTTTTATTAATGATCTCATATCTGTGACTTCTAATCCAATTCACTCTTTCGCTGACGACAGCATTCTCAGCTTCTAATTTAAGTTTGAGGAACGTCCCTCCACTTCTCATGTGGAACTTAAACAACTACGTATGTTAAGCACGTTAAATTCTGTCACAGACAGCATAATACAACGGGGGGAAAACAATTGAGTAGAATTTAAAGCTTCCAAAACCCAATGCTGTCTCCTGTCGTCTAAGGGAATCCTAAATACCATGCCAGGCCATGGCTTTTATTCGCCATAAACTTGAGTACAGTTGCTATCTGGTCTGGTGCGCCTAAAACTACCTTACATCAGCTAGATAGAATACAAAACCGCGCAATAGATAAGTTTTATCGGTGACGCAAATATAGCAAAATCAATTCGATTCGCTTGAACACCGCAGAAACGTATCCTGCTTGTCACTGTTTTATCGATTCTTCCACCAGCAAAATCAAGAAATGAAATAAGTCCCACAATTTAGAGCTTTCTTACGTTATGAAAAATATCCTTTTAAAAATAATGAAATATTGTGACTTATTTCCTTTTAAAAAATTTGCTGATTTATTTAATAAAGATTTTTAAAAGAAAATAACATCTTCACCATTAACCAATCCCAACCAACGAGTTTGAATACTGAGTTATGGTCTTGAGTTCTGACGAAAATTCCATTGAGTAAGCACTTTCAGTTATTCACGAATTTTCCAATTTTCCAGGGTACTTTTCCAATTTTTGTTACCCCTATAACTTTACACGGACTATTACGAACATTTCAAAGAAAAATGAGCCAAATCGGTGAAGCCGTTTAGCCGTGAAAAAGTAACAGATAGACAAGGCTGCTTACACATACGAGTTTTTTGCAAAACTTACGGTTTTTTTTGTCCCACAAACTCATCTTAAATCTCATGTTCCGAGGTTGTGACTTCCAGGGCTTGATGTAACCCAGTTAAGCCAGGGTAAATGCAGAAAAGGGCTTATCTGTGTGGTGAGGTTGTTCGTTGCTTTCAGTTTTTGTGATTCAATACTATACACTTTCAAAGGGACGACCTTATTGTCGAAATGATAAGTAATTTTTTTTTATTCTCATAAAATTCGTCATTTCAGAATCTGTGGCTAAACAAATCCTATCCTCAACTAAACAATCCTGCCAACCCTCACACAAAGCACCAACAATTGCATACCAATTGAATGAATTGATGATACACAACCTGCAGGGTTGAATGCTCCGCGAGGAATTCATTACAAAAGTTTCGGTTTCCATTTTTTTCGTTGGTTTATATTTTTACCAAAAATCAAAACAAGAAAAAAAAATAACTTCCTATAAATGTCAGGGTTTTCCCTCTACGAGTAAACAAAAAAGCCAAAAGCCGGCAAACATTTAAGGACCGTGAAATATTTTGTGAATGTGAAGGTGAAGGCTCCTTCAATGGCATGTGCGCCCTTCTATTAAATTTTAACTGAAGAATGAATGAACGTTGGACGATGAAAGCGATGCGATGGTGAGGCAAGTACCTCAGAGCAGTCAATACCTTGGTGGGTGGCGTTGGTTTTTATTTGAATTTATTTTTTTTTAATGCCAGTCAGTGAATATTTGTCCTACAAACAGAGCGCGCGGTATCCGTGAGGTTTTAATTTCATTTTTTAAGTGGAAATGAAGAGCTCTCCATATCTTCCCCAACATGACACGTTCGCGAAACCCACGCCGAGGTAGTGGTACCGCATTGAAAATTCAACAGGAAATGGAAATGAATCGGTTGAAATGTTTCTTAACTTCCGTTGCTTTTCTGCTGTCGGTGGACAGGATATGCGGCTCACATAATCGCAAACTAAATTCCTGAATATATTTACTTAAAAGTAGGTACCGTCATCCTTTACTGATGAAAGGAGGCAGACAGAGCACATGTCGTGTAAGAGTGATAGAGTGAGAGATAGAGTTCTTGTTTTTTTTTTATCCTTAGATGCCTAAATTTTTTGTCGGTTCTTAATGGCAGCTAAAATGTAATATTGTAAATGGCTTTCCAACGGGATAGCATACAGTAAAAAGGACCAAATAAAATCAGTCGTAAAAGCTTTGAAGACGATTTAGTACGAGTATATCTTGAAGCGGAAAGTTAAGCGGGCATTTCATTGTACTCCTGAAAATGTTTTCTTGTTTTGCTTTCAATTGTTATTGCACTTATAAATAAGTTAAAGTTGAATACTCTGTTATGGATATGGATAAGGATATTCGATCTATAGAGAACTTACTGGCATTTACAAGAAATTGAATAGAGAATAGAAAATTATATGAATTCAACTTCGTCAAGTTCTAAGTCACATAAAGAAACCAGAAGATCCACCCAATCCTACATATTAAATGCCAATTAATCTAATGCCTAATATAAGGAAAATATACACTTAAGAGTTTATTTTGGAAGAAACTAATTGACAGAAAACGACGGCGTTAATTGGAACACAATACCATTCAAATGTACTCAATGGAGTCTCCTGCAAAAGTAAACCCAATGTTTAGTGACTGTATCGCATAAAACGGGCGATCTACCAGCAATTTTAGGCTCGATGATGGTCCTGAAATCGCTAAAGTCTCTGGCTTATTGCCAAATACCGTGAACTTGGCATAGTCTTAAAAGCAAAAAGTCTTGAAGCGACAAATGACACAAACGAAACCATTTCTGCAGATAATACCCCGTCACAGAACTTCGACTTCAATAACTTGTTGAAACCACATAAATGCTTCAAGGCAAATGCATGATGGTCCTCTATCGATCTGTAACTACGTTATTAGCATTATTGAAAAAGAAGTTTGATAGCACTCCAGTATGAAACCCCGATAAAACAGTAAATTTGTGTGGTTGTAATGGAATTTCGTATTCCAAATAAACTGGCACGACTATTAAGCTCATTCAACAGATATAAGAAGCTCCGACAAATATATCTACTGGTACGCGTTCTCTTCAACCTCGCGTTGGAGAAAGTGATCAGCGACTTTGATCTAACGGCGAGAGGAACAATACCTATATGTGTCCATCCAGATACTGGCATATGCAGACGATCATTAATAGAAACCTAAGAACTCTAGAAGAAGATTTCATCTAGTTCGATTAGGGGGCGCAGAATGTGAGGCTGCACATAAATGAAAGAAAAAGTACATAAGTATTTACATAGTCTGCGATCAGAAAATGCAATATTGGTCAGACAATGGAGCGCGAATTCGAAGTAGTGCCATCCTTCTATTATCTAAAAAAATAAAAAAATTCTAGTAATGTACCCTATGTTATGTTATAAGACAATAGTTATACCAGTAATTACATATGGATCCGTGGCTTAGCAGAAAACAATTTAACTTCTTAGTCGCATTTTAAAGGAAAGTCTTACGGAGAAATTTTGATTTCGTTTGTAAGGAGTGACGATTGGGTTCCATCGACTTCGACTTGACACCGATCACAGCAACTGGCCATTAGTCGCACCAGCCTGAGGATAATATTACATATAACCTCGGATTATTTGCTTACAAGGTCAAGATGACTCAGGAGTTAAAAGCAAATGACCAACCGCTTCGATATCAGTTCACAGCGTGGACCATAGACCATCTTGGTAATGACGCCGTTTTTGGTCGAAAAATCATCTTTTCAGACGAAGCGCATTTCCATCTCGACAGCTGTGAGCTGTGATTTGACGCCGATGGAGGTTTTTTCTATGTTCCCGTTAGGGATAGATGTTATGCGGATTATCCAGAGACATTTCCGGCTTTAAAATATAACACTGCTACTGTTATTCGCGAGATAGGCGCCGAAATGATTCTGAAAGGAATAAAGTCTATTATACCAATAAGGATGATGTTTGTGATTGCATCAGCAGCGGCATCCACATAACTATTGCAAATAATAGCGACCAGTTAATACTTACAAAGAAGTTGTTAAGGCCGTCCCAATTGGCTTTCTCGTATTGCCATACGGTTTTTTGGGAGTTTTTTCTCTAACTGCGTGGTTTATTATAAATGAGCAATTAGCTGATACTACACAATGGTATAAATTTTATATGTATACAATCCAAAAGGCACTATCAATAAAAGTGTATGCTCTTTCTTCGCTTTAAGTTCCTCCATTCAAAATGAACTTTCTGCCAACAAATTAACATTTCCCTTTGGAATACTTAGAAAGTTAAAATTTCATTAATTTTTTATTGAAGAGGCAATCGACGCTTATAAAAGTACGTAAAGCTAAAGTTACCGAACATTTTGGTTCCATTACGATAAGAAATATGTTCATGTCCCCTCTTGCTGTCGATCATCTGCTTTCAGTTCACTGCATAGTAATAGCCAACGAAACCTTCTTAACAACTTTCTAGCATAATCTCTTCCTTGGCATATCCTTCAAAGTAGTCATGTCTTGTCGAACAACAACAATTCCAGCTAAATCGATGGTAAAGTCTCGTGTTTGACAACAAAAGTTAAGCTGCATTTATGGCGTAGGTAGAAGATATGGTCCACAAAATTTCAATCGATTATTGATCCGCGCCTTATCGTTGTCACCCTGCATAAGGGACTGGTCGGAGCAAACAAAACTTCTTAATAAGTCGGACCTATCTTTACCCCCTACTCACTACAGCTTTGTAGTGATAAAGTGAAAAATTATCAAGGATTTGTGATTTAAAACTTTTCGAAGTATTCCTATGCAGCAAATCGCCTTTGCAGAATGAATTTTCAATGGTTTTGCAGAGTAAATCGTGTATGTGTGTGTGTGCATGTGGTTTTGTATTTTTATGGTTTTGTATGTTGATCGTTTAAACTCTTGTGCTAGGATGAGATTATTTTATTTACGTGTACTTCAGCGGTTTCTGCTGCATTCTTCTACCAACCCAAGGACTTTCAGTAGAGGCAAAACACTTAAAAAGTCCTTAAATGACGACGATGAACAAAGACTAAAAATATTGCATAAAGCACACAGAAAATAATAATGTCCGGACTGGACACCCACTCATCTACGGGTGTACGGCAGGACAAACAGAGAATACTGTGGAACTAAATGGCAAACTTTTTACAAACCTTTAAAATTGCTGTTGCTTAATTTTAATGATTATTTGTTATACTAATATTTTTACCTTTACTACGGCTGCCGGATTGGTTAATTATACCAATGCGATGTGTCTTTTTGGGGACAAAGTGTACAGATTGTTCCAGTGTGCAAATGAAAATAAAATGAAAAGAAGACATTTCCCTGCAAATTATACCTGCGCTGGGGAAACCATTCCAAAGGATACCGATTACCAATGCCATCAGCTTGGGAATATCCTTCACCTTTTCCTATCATCTCTGTCCTGCTTATCTCATCAAACACAGCGTGCTACCTCTTTCCTTCTGCTGTTGCCAAATGAAGATGACGCAACTAAAGTATATTCCTTTGTTGTCGTGTTCAATCCATCTTGAAGGGACAAAGGCGAAGGCAAAGGACTTTATCGTTTTATATGCCCTATTGTTAGCCGACAGGTAAACACAGAGCTTTCTGTTGCAGGATTTTGCGCCATGATACCATCCTATACAGCATGAAAGTATATAGTACTTGACTTGGCTTACGGTGGAGAGAAACCTCTTAAATTATCCTTTCTCTCAAGATGTTCCCTCTTTGAAAATGAACACCGTCGCTGTATTGTGTCCTGTGTGCGTTGTCATCCAACAAAAGATATAATAAGATTTCTCGGATTCTTCCAAAGTGTCCTCGTAAAGTGGCTGTTTGTGGGTTTGTTGTTTTTATTTTCCTATTAAACTGTTAGCTGATGGGCATCTGGGTAACAACGAGTCAACTACATTCCGCCCTAATAGCAGGGTGCAATTTGTGAATTGAAGTAAATTGCGACAGCCGACCGACCGATCGAACGACCGATGAAAGAAAACTGCTGACGACCGCTTGAGACATTGGAGTCGTCAGGTGAGAACAACTGAATTAAACGTATTGCTTGATATGCTTTCTTTTATTGATGTCCTTTGCACATACTTAGTCCTTCTTATTGTGCTCCAGACCATTAAGTCAAACACAGAAGACAAAACATTGAAAGAAATTGGCGATGACACATTTGTTTTCGTCGTCTTCTCGTCGGGTGGATGGATGACACCACAGTTTCAAATTATTTTCGTCCACATATAAGGCTCCCTTTGTTATCCTTGTTGTGGTTGTGGCTCACAATTACATACGCTTAGTCAGAGAATGGTTGAATAAACCTACGTTACGCCTTTTTTCATCGCACATCAACGCAATTTAATGGATCCATTGTTTTTTATACTTTAGCTTAGGAATACCTAATTGGATCTCGTGAAATAATAGGGACTAAGTGAGATTTAAGCTATGCGCAAAAATTGAGGTTAATTCTGAAAAAAGTTGTAACGTGCTTACTCGGGTTACGCTCTCCGGTCACCTAGGGTTCTTCTCAACGGTGTATCGGTTTTATATTCTAGATGTAGGGTTTTCTTCTATATTCAACAAAATTTAGTTTTGTTATATTTAATTAATATGCCTAACAGTAATTCTACTCAATAACTTCTTATTCGTTCAAGTCGGTGCTGTCGAAAGTAGCAAGTTGGACGAGCATAACTTGATAATAGTTGGGGCAGCATAGTGCAGCTTATGCTTGTATGCAATAGTAAAGGCTATGAGGTTCGGTATTTGGGTGTAGTTAGCACGGGAGAGGTTCGCATTAGTATAGTGGCGAAGTCATAGGTTACGACTACACTACAACTCAACCAAAAGCAAGTGTTGTACTTGCTGTAATGACTGCTATAGCCTTGGGCTAGCAGTAGGCTTAGACTTAGACGAAAAGTCCAGACTGGCATTAATGGCGAAAGCGTACGCTGCGACTCCATCAATCCAGTAAAATAGATTAAAGTCAAAAATAGGATCGAGAGATTCTAAGTTCAATGTGAACTTTTTGAAAACTAAGTTTCGAATGCGGGAGTTACGGTACGAGAATACGGTATTATTAAGTATTTTTCCGTGCAATATCAGGTTATGTTTTCAAAAGCCGATTGGGAATCATATCGATGATTCTTTTTTTTAAAAAAAAGAGTATTTTATGCAATCGTTGTTGTTGCTTGATTTGTATTATCTCTATAAGATTTTAATTCCCAATCTAACCGCCCAGATATTGCCCGGGGAGTTGTGTGTTTCCTAATCGCGGCTAAGGGTGGCCAAATCGAAAACTGCTTATGCAACATTTTTTACATTGATTCAATAAAATTCTTAAAAAAATAAAAATTCTGTGGCGTTTTGTTTTGGTAACACTTTGTGTCAATCACCCGTATACTTGAGTTTCTCGTGAGTCTAAGGACTTTAAAAACGTACAGGTGTCTTAAAGGAAGGATTTTTAAATTAATAAACAAAGGCCAACTAGGAGCGTAACGATCTTTACCAGAGAACTAAGTGTTTCTGCGCAATCAGTGAGGGTCTTAAAGTACCAAAATATGATCCGTCCCAACTAGTAATTCCGTATTGAAATTTGGAATGTGTGAGGTGGCCATAGGAAAAACATGGTTAAAGCAAAATGGTTATCGAGCAAAATGGTCTTAGCAAGCACAGTTTTCGTGTGACTATCATTAAATTGTATTTTAAAACCTTCCAATTCAGCTTGTGATCAATCAAAACTCCAAGGTATCTGTAATTTTTCACGCATTCAATTTTAAAGCAGTTCTTAGAACAGTTACTCATGAAGGAAAAGTTTTGTTCGCCACTGCACATTTGCGGCAAAAATAACACAATCATCAGCATGATAAAAAATATTATAATCCAGTAA
Source organism: Nephrocerus scutellatus (assembly GCA_947095585.1). Taxonomy (NCBI): domain Eukaryota; kingdom Metazoa; phylum Arthropoda; class Insecta; order Diptera; family Pipunculidae; genus Nephrocerus; species Nephrocerus scutellatus. The sequence goes on along the minus strand of OX352763.1, from coordinate 20,809,853 downwards.
TCTATTGCCAGATGGATTAAAAGTCATTAGTTTGGTCTTACCACCGATTACCAATTCATGAAGCGCCAACCATTGTCTTATAGTCTTAAATTCCTCATAAATTCTAGCAACGCACTCGAAAGTCGAGGAACATTGAAAGACCAAAACTATGTCAACAGCATATGCAGTAGGTTTACTCTTAAAATTCAAATTCAGGAAAGAATTAGTATAAATCAAAAATAAAAGAGGACCAAGAACAGAGCCTTGAGGTACACCATTTCTTAAGGTAAAAGGACTGCTGAATTTTCCATCGATCTTAACAACTTGTTTTCTATCTTTTAGATATGTTCGAAACCAATCATTAACTGTGCCCCTAAAACCTGAATTATAGAGTTAAGTTAAGATTAAATCGTGGTCAACCATATCAAAAGCTTTTGAAATATCAATGAAGAAAACCATTGATTTTTTCCCATTGTTAGAGCCCTCAAACAATTGGCTACTAACTAAACCTAATCTAAAACCAAACTGTTTACTTGACAGAAAATTATATTCATCTAGAAAATATACCATTCGAGATTTTAGTAATTTCTCAAAAACTTTGGCAAAAGTTGATAGAATAGAAATAGGTCTATTATAATCACTTAAGTTTCTGTGATTACCTTTTTTCCTCAGCACATTTAACTGACTGACCCTTGTTAATGTTTAAATTGAAGATATAGCACAATACATCGACCACATACCAGGCAATTTTTTTCAATAGAAAAATTGAAATCCCATCTGTAGTGCAAGAAGTTTTATAATTTGAAGACATTATAAGCTTATAAAGTTCAAGAGATGTAAATGGGTCTAAGACAAAAGTATTTGAAATAACTGTTTCCTTTTGTATGTCTGCTGAAACACTACAATTAGAATTGTTGTAAGTTGCTAAATCGGGCTTCAGTATTTCTGATATATTAATAAAGTATTTCCGACTAAAATTCGTATCCTCACTCCGATTTGATGCCAGTGTCTTTACTTGTTTACATATAGGCTGTAGCGAATCTACCTGCCACTTTGTTACCACGCCACAGCCACCACTTCAGTGCGCGCCTTACCTTAGAATAAATGCCAGACAATGCGAATTCCATACTTGTGTTTCTAATAAGAAATTACTGATGGCCTTTCACAGAGCCACGCCTTCGCAAGCTCAACGTTGTAAATAAAACGCTTAAACATCTTTCGTTTTCCATTTTATGATAATTTTATTTCATGAATGTTATTAACTTTTTACATAGTTTCGCTTCGTTTTATTATTATAATTATTATTATTATTATGTTTTTTGTTTTTATCTCCCCCATTCATATGTATATCATAGTTTTAGATTCACGTAAAAACTAATAATAGTTTCACTAAATTTACAGAACAAAATGCAGAAAACATTTGATGAGAAAAAAGTTGCATTAGCAAAATGCTTAATTCTATTAATATTTAATATTTAACATTAGTTGTCTGTTTGCTTATTATATGTAGTTATTTTAGTTGTGTTGATAATTTGTCGATATAGCTACAAGTTATTTATTTATTATATAAAATAATTATTTACAGTCTTGACGAAATGTTTGTCTCTGATTTATATGATTTATTATTTTGTTGTTGTTAATTACTATTAGCATTGCTTGAGTTTACTGGTTTTTTTCTTTTTCTTCTTCTATAATATGCGGTCATGAGTTGCTGTTTAAGTTAATGGTTAAAAGTTGGTTGGTTGGTTTTCGGATGGTTAGAGAAGTTGGAGGAGGAGGAAGATCACTGCCTAAAACTAAAAAGATATGGCAAACTGTTTTTTTTTTTTTTTTGATTTTCGATCACACTTCACTAACAATTTATGGAAATTTTGACGACAATTTTTATTTTATTTTCCTAAATTTAATTTTTACGTATTTTCTAGCCAAAGGTTTATCTTTTTTACTTAGTGACATAAACGATAAAACAATAAACAAATAATAACTTAATTTACAATCGAATATTTCGCACCTCAACGAGAACTGCTGAGGTTCTGTTTGGTTTTAATTTTTTTTTTTCTTCTTAGATTTGGATTTTTCATCTTAAATTTGTTTTCATCTTTAAGGAATATGATCGTGCTCATGTTGAAATTGTTTTTTGTTGTTCTTGCCATTTGCAATATGGCAATAAACACACAATTTACATCGATAAAAAATTTTTTGTTGATTTTTTTCTTAAATTTTGATTTTTTTTTGTAGTATAATTTTGATTTTGTTTCCTAAAAAATTTGTTATCCAAAATGTTTCATTTCTTCTTATTTTTAATTAAATTTACACCAAAAGGAATTTTGTTTAATAAATATGTTAATTGTCGTTTTTATGTTACATTCAAAAAGGGGAAAAGATGATATACTAGCTTGCCTAAGAGACGTATGGATAGAAATTTTAGGACGGGGGGGGGATTGAGGTTAACTTGGTTTGTGGGTTTTTTTAAATCTTTATTCCAAGCACACATGACGAGTATTATAAGGATAGCAACGGTTATACATTTCAGCCAAGCTAATTAAGGAACTGATATAAGAGCAGATCAGATGTATCGTCTTAAAGCACCTCATCAATAATGTGATGATGCTCTCTCTGTTTGGTGGGATTTTTTGCTGAAATTTCTACCGACACGTACCTTAAACTACATACCTTCTACGGTTCTATATTCTTGCATCTTCGGTAAGCAGAGCACAGCTAACCTGACTAGGCACCTGTCTGCAGTAAATCATTGGAAATGTTTCCGGCAGGCCAGTCGACGATAAAAAAATCGTTCTTGATTACACCATACACGTCTTATATTACACTAAAGGGTTTTCAACACAAGTTTTCACTGACTGCTCAAAGCTAGACGGTAGAGTAGGGGATGGAGTCTTCTGTGACAAACTTGGATACGTCTGTTCGCCTTCCCTACTACTGCAGAGTCTACTAAGCGATTGAGGAGGTACTCACTTGGTTGAAGCGTACAGTATTCTCTTCAATCGACAAAGCCAAATCAAAATTACAGACGTCAAGAGAATTTCAACATCCCTATAGTATGTGTCGCTGATCACTCGGACGTTATGTGGAAATGCTGGGAGGATAAATTCGCTAAACATGGTACTGTTATCCAGCTGCTGCCGGAAAAAAATATGTGTAGAAGGCATATACGACACCTTACTAAGCGGAATTGGAAACTAAGAGGTGTAGCTTAGCAAGACTAGTGTTACCATAGATCAGCTTGGCGCGCTTCAAGCACCTAATTTACCTCCAAAGAAGAGAGTTAAGAACATTTGAACTGTGTATTTGGATTTCCGTGTACACCGTCAACAGAGGGCATAATTCCACGGTTCTCTTTGGACACGGATTGATTTTGCGACTTCAATCAATGCCCAGTATAGTTGGGATGTTTCTCATTGATGGGAGCGAGACCTATCTAAACCTCTGCCAATCTCTGGGTCACGGCACCCGGAAACCCACTGAAAAACGCAACGCCACGCCGAGTAAGAAACTACGCCGAGCAAATACTCTACCCGCGCATTTGTGTATCAACCACAGCCACCACGATGCTCTCAGAAGGAGGCCAACCTCAATAGCCGGGGACGGAAGAAATCCTTGGATAAGTTAAGAACAGTTGTAGAAATACTGACAGAACTCTGGCCTTTTAGGGAGGCGACAAGGGTTGGTCTGGAATGACTACTATAGAAGATGTGTGCGCCGTGGCTCTAGTGATTAGTCCGTTGGACTTCTTCTGAGCAAGAGGTTCAAGATTTGAATCACAGAAACACCAAAAGTACTTTTCACGGTCCTACTTCTCGCGAATGTGGGACTCATGAAGGGGACTTACAATTAAATGCCGAATCCGAACTGCGAATTGAGAAGCTTTTCGTGACAAGCTATTACTGTCGGACGTTAGTCAGACTTTCGCGAGAGGTCTTACCTCACCCTGAAAAATACTTTCGGTGTTACTGGGATTCGAACCACAAACCTCCTGCTCAGAAGCCATGCTCTTATCCACTGAGCCACGGCGCCCGGCCTATAGCTTTTGCAAAAACGTGTTAGGAACAATTGCCTGTTTTACATATTAGTATGGCGACTCAGTTCTTGACGTAGCCCAAAAAACAAACTTCCTTCAAATTCTCTATTTAATTGACTTTGAAGAGAAAAATCTCCTTTTAGCTTAGCTGAAATGTATGGTCTGGTCTAAATTAGTTATACATTAAATATTCAATTATATTTACTCGTACAAGTACTTGTATATGAGTGTACCATTACCATACATGATGACAGTGAGCTAAAAATGAAGTAATCTACGAGTATTAACGACGAAGGGAAATTCAATATTTAATATTTTTAATCTTACGCAGATAGTAGGAGTATTTAATATAATAATCATTAATAATTAATATGATGATTGCGGTTTGCTAGGAAAATATTCAAGCAGCGATTGTGGTAGCGTAAAGTAGCAGCAAGCAAAGCTTTAAAAGTTTCATTCAATACAAAATGAGAAAAATCGCAAAAACACCAGTAATTCGCATTAGTAATTAATGTTATGTACGAGTTGTTACTTGTACGTAAATATAATGAAGATACTTAAACTCTATTAATGAACAACTATCAACCACTCTCTCTCTATTTTTATATCTCTCTCACTCGCATTTATTACAAATTCAGTCATGAAGATCAAAAGAAAAATGACTCCATAATATCTATAGTATACAAACTCTATCTTTCTCACTTGCACTTGAACAAACCACGCAATCAATCGTTCATTTCAGGTTCGAACTAAAAGTCGATACTATTTTTTTTTTTTTTGATTATTGAAGTTTTTCCATTTCTTTTGTAATCATATGTTGTAATAATATATTATGTATGTTATAGCTAAGCATCACTCGTGAAATAGTTTTTGTAATAATTAATTATTTTGTATTTATATTCTACATTTAGTCGCATTACTCGTTTTGTATCTATGAATGTACGTTCTCTTAGTTAGTAATTCTTTTGTTTACTCGTTAGGTCGTTATTGTTGTCATTGCGGTTGAGATTTTGTTTTATTTTTTATATCTTGCAAAATAAACTCAGTTACTTACTAGGGTGACAATCGAAAAGACGTTAGGAGGGACTTCTCGATTGTGCCCAAGTGAAAATTTTCAAGATGCCCGATATACGAATCCAGCTTACCACCCAATGAGGAGTCATTGCGCGCCTTTTCTTAAATCAAAATTTAATTCAAAATTGCGGTTACAATAACAATAGATAAATTAGAAGCGATCGTGCTAGGGACTATAAAGAGCTCTCTACATTCAAAATTAATTTAGCATCTAAAACAAAATATATCCTTCTGATAGACCACAAAGGTAAAATTTTATATGTGAGCTAATAAGGATTAAACGATTTTGGCTATCTTAGTGCACTTCTCACTCCTGACGCTAGAGTAGGACATGCAATTTGGATCGCTTCAATGTGTCGGTGTCAGGATCAAAGGATTGAAAAACTGTGAATACAAGTACGTCAAAAAGGATATTAAAGTGTTTACAGTATTCGAAGTGCAAAACAACGCCATAAACAAAAAACCCACGTATTTCCAAGCTCACGCTGTGTCTAGGGCGGTCAGCCATAAGTAGAATAGGGGGAATAACACAGAATGCATTAGAATTGCAGGTGGCCGTAACTATCTCTTACTGGTGGAATTGGGATCAGACCTCCGCGCGTGGTGGCCGCCGGATATTTTCTTTCGAAACAGTAAAAGCTGAATGATCGGGCAAGTCCCTTCAAAGTAAGGTAAGAGCGAGTCGTAGAACAAAAAACTTTATTACGGAACTCCAAATCAGCCTCGGATACACTGATAAACTACAACGACCACGGCAACAAAAACAGCTACACTATTTAAAAATGTTCTCATGGAATGTACGCTCACTGTATAGAGCTTGAGGTGCACAGTAGCTAGCCGATACCCTGTCCAAATATAATGCTGACAAAACAGCAATCCAGGTGGTCCGGTGGACGGGGAAACAACAAAAAAACGTGCGCGGATCAGATTCGAGTCATTACAGCTGCCCTTCACAACGAAGAGACCAGAAAAAACTACGGTCAAGTGATAGGACTCGCCATAAATGCAGGGATAGTAAGTCCTGGGGATGAGATGTCGGGCGTAGAAAAGAAATGGACACGCCTTAAGAATACTATAATTAGTACTGCTGACTCCATCTTAGCCAGTAGTCGTAGAGATCGGAACGATTAGTTCTATGACGAATGTAAGCTAGTGACTGTCAGATTTTCATCGTTTAGCAGGTGAGGGAAAAATGTCTAGAGATTCAAAACTCACGACACCTTAATTTTATTGACTTTAAAGCAGCCTATGATAGCATAGCTAGAGTAAGACTTTAAAGCAGCCTATGATAGCATAGCCAGAGTAGAACTTTATAAAACCGTGAAAGAATTCGGCATCATCCCAATCGACTATGTAGGTTAACCAATGTTATAAGCCAAGTAAAAATATCCGGATAACTATCAAGCAGTCATGGACGACACTCACAAGCTGAAGAGGACAATTTAGAGAAAGGCGCTTAATGACCTCAATGCGTAGGAGCGTGGAGGAATCATGATATCTGGTTACATCATTAACTTGTATTAGTATAATAGTAGTAAGTTGTTTTTTGTATTGTATTTGTATTGTTTCTGTAGTTTATGATTGGTAGTGGTCATTAAAGTGGCTTCTTAATTTATGTGTTAATATCTCTCTTTCTCCCTATGTGTATATATGTGTGGGTGTGTGTGTGTGTGTTGTTAGTACTGTGTTTGTGTTTGAATTGTTTTTTTTTCATGTATCTACGTAGTTATAGCAGCGCGCGCTTACACCTTTAGAGCATTTCTTGAACAAGTCGTTGGATTCTTGCATATATCATCCGTTCGGCGTGTCCCATACGCTGACGAGGAGAATGACGAGGAAGTTAATGAGTTTTTCTTGGGTGCCGACCGAGATGCCGATGCCGATGACGATGATGACGACGATCCAAACAATGACGTCGACGATGGGGGCATTGAGACAATCACTGAGCTGGTATCATCCTCGATGAGTGCCGCCTTATCGCTAGGAACTCGTTGACTTCGCAGCATACACACATACAGAAAGAGGATCACCGCCAGCAACAATGTGCCAGCGATCACTCCGAACAGCAACGGTTTCTGCATGTCCGACAAGACAGCTATTGTCAGGATATTCAGATCGGGCTTTGTGATCGGTTCGATTTTGCTGATGTCGCTGTTCTTTGTGTGCCAATTGAAGATGAAGTTCGTATGCTGATTGATTGATTCGACCGACTCATCGTCGAAGGGCACTCCGGCGGCAACAGCTGGCGCAGGGATTGTGTCCTGCATTGCAATTGTATTCAGTTGTGACTTTGATGATGATGCGGATGATGCAGATGATGATGATGATGGTGACGATGATGCGGATAATGATGATGATGATGATGGTGATGATGATGATGGTGATGATGATGACGACGATGATGATAATGATGATGATGATGATGATGGTAATAGCGTACTGGTAGAAAATTGCTTTTGTTGTTGCTGCTGGTTGCGCTCTTGCGATGTGATTGCTTCAGCGGTATCGATAGTCAGTGGAAGTGACCGACTCATGGCGCCAGTTATCTGCAATGAAAACGGAACAACAAACTTTGATTACAGATTGTTACAAAAGTACTCGTATATTGTAGTGGTGGATGAAATAGATGGACAGACACTAGAAGTATTGAAAATCTTTACAGATCAGATATTCACTAATCCGGTCCGCTTGAGGATTGCAAGCGCAACAACATTGAGTGGGAGGTTCGCTTAGGTTTGACGGCCAGTCTCTACAAATTCAATTCTAGCCCTTAACTGCCGATCATCTCTCGTGGAGATGGCAGTTTAATATCCACCTAAACCGGGGCACAGAGACATTTTGGGTAACTGTATGACTGACAAACTCGCCAAGCAAGGAACTACACTACCCTTCTGACCTAAATATGATGGTTCCGCAGGCATACCAATTGCTACATGCAAAATCTTGTTAAAACAGGATGCTAATGTAAAAACTGACTGTAGGTGGTCAAACGGTACAACTTGCATAGAGACAAAGCAGATCTGACCCACGCTGGATCCGAAACACTCCAAGTGTTTGCTCTCTCAAAAAAAATCGCACATCGGTGCTATTGTAGGTGTCATCATTGGACAGTGGCTCATAGGCAGGCATGCAGCAAGACTTGGAGTATTCTTGAATAACTTCTGCAGAAGCTGCATGAATGAGGAGGATGAGGAGGAGGAGACAATCGTCCATCTTCTCTATACTTGTCCAGACCTCTTCCAAAAACGTAAACTCCATATGGGAGCTTTCTTCTACAACGACACTAAAAATATCATCAACATTGACATTGGTAGATGTTTTTTTGCAGGAGCCATCCCAAATCCATCCATCCACAGATATTTTTTATCCGTCCAACTATCAATCTAATTTGCATCATATATGGTACTCCACTCACCTTGTTCTTGCAGGTTACTTGCACGCGATATTTAGTATCTGGCCACAGTGACAATTGAACGTTGAACGATTCCGTCAAAAGATTGCCCATTAGACCGCCTCCGGACACCTCCCAGGTAACCAAGCATTGATTGGGTGTATTCAGTGGTGTCCAAGCGACATCGACCAGTACCAAAGAGTCCTGTTGGAGCATCGACACCGTTCGCAGGGCCCAAGTTTCACGAATTGATTTGTTGATTTTCGGTGGTGGAGGTTTCGCACATTCATCCCAACACTGAAATTAAAGTAAAGATAGGTGGGGTGGGAGGTTAATGAGGTAATTTAAATTTAATTTTGTTTTTATGAGAGTGAAAATTTGTATCTTAATGTGTAGAGAGCTATAAGTGGCAAAAAAATGTAGCCACCACAAAGCACACAGCCAAACTGAACAAAATTAATTCCAGGCTTACCACATGCTGATTGAGTGAAATTTAGTAACTTAATTACGCTTCTAGCTGAATCCATAATCGATGAAAGAACTTTCGATTCTCTTCGCACGTCCGCAGATCCATCCATAGACATATTGTGTATGCAGTCGAAGACTGCCAGTTGCTTTATGTTCTTTTCTTCGGTTTTGCAGGCATATGCTTGAACTTTTTTTTCTTCCGTCCACTGGCAATCAGCATCTTGAAGCCTTCATTATATTCAGAAGCAATTAATCACGTCCGCTGACAATGATCTCTCTTTGTGTACAATGAGTGCGGTTGGGAGGTTAAGAAAGTACACTTCACATATGTGTACGAGTATATGTTGGGAGGAGTTCATTTCATCTTGAGCTCTTCGTGATTGAACAGAATTTTTATTCTTTCGTGTTTTTTTTTGTGGTTAACAATTTTGATGCTCTTAAGCACTAAACAGAGATTAGTGATGCCTTGAAGTGGGTTAATAAGTATATCCATAAGCCTTTCAGTAGGTAGCTGTATTCATCGTACAGTTGAGCGAGAACACTTGGAGGGGAGAGAACATTGGAATGCAATTTGAGCAAAAATTTAACTTTCTGATTGATCTCTGCTTCTTGAAGTTTAAGTTGTTCGGTTCCTTTATGTGTATACCATCATTAGCTATGCACTTGAATTTCTGTTAGTGGGCATGATAGTAAGTGGACCCTCATTTAAGACTCGGTTTCTAGTTATATTGTGTTCTCCACGGGTGCAGTTATCTTTATATACTGCCACTTTAATCTTTTATTTGCCTTTGAAGAGCTTGCTACAATGCTGATCAGGCTCTGCGAAATGACATTGAGCATCGGCTTTGCGCCAGTGAAAATTTTATGGAACTTATTTGATTAAGCGTACAATGAGAATTGTTTTCCAACTTCTCGGAAATAGTCCAAAAGAATAGGATAGATGGAAAAGCTTACGCAGCGGAAATACCAGCTTGGAAGAACACCTCTTCAGAACTAATGAGGAAATACCATCTGGCCCAGTGGATTTGTAAGTATTGGGTTCGTTTAAAGCTCCAGCCACTGCACGAGTACGACAGAAGATCTGTCCCGTAGCACAGCAGCAGCGAGGATCGAGCTAGAGTCCCTGTATCGAAGCAAAATAAGAGAAGTGCAGCGTAGTGTAAGACGTGACAAACGTAGTTATATTAACAACCTGGCCTCAGAAGCAGAGGAAGCAGCGAGCAGGTGCGATAGCAGAACATTTTACATAATCACCAAAGAGCCGACAGGTGGTCATCGATCTAGCCAACATCCGGTGTAAGGCATAAATGGTGCGTACTCGTTTCAGATGAGGATGAGCACAAACGATTGAAGGACCATTCGACTATAGTCCTTCACCGTGTAATCGGCAATGATATGCACCCAAATCAAACGGAGATGCTGGAAGTAACAAGTTTCACCTCAAATCCCGATAAAAATGAGATAGCTACCGCGATCAATGCACTAAAGAACAACAAGTCGGTATGACTAGATGGTATACCCGCAGAGCTTCTGCGTGCCGCTCCAACGATATCAGCAGAGCTGTTATATCCACTTGAAGAGAGAACTTGAGAGGCAGAAAGTTTCCCCGACGAGTGGAACAAGGGACTGATTGTCAAGCTATCTAAAAAGGGTAGTCTTATGGAGTGCGAAAACTGGAGAGGCATTTTCGTTCTTCCTGCAGTTGCAAAGGTAATAGCCAAAGTAGTACTTGAGCGAATTAAGGAACATCTGGAAAATAAACTCGATGCCGAACAAGCAGGTTTTCGAACTGGATCCTCCTGTGTCGACCAAATCAAAACCCTGCGGATCATTATAGAACAGTGCGTTGAATTCCGGTCACCAGTACTCCTGCTGTTTATTGATTTTGAAAAGGCGTTTGACAGTATCAACAGACAGTTTTTCTGCCTTGCCTTGCATACGCGATAAACTAATAGCTATTATTAAAGCAACCTATGATGGCTCATGGGCTTCATAGAGGAAAGCTGTTAGAGGAATTCGATATCCTAAGTGGGGTACGACAAGGTTGCATTCTATTGCCGATACTTTTTTTGTTGGTGATTAGCGATATGCTTCGCGCAGCTTTATCTATTATCTCTTTATCTTAGCTCAAATATTTGAACTACGCTGCTACGGTTGCTTACTCTCACACGGGATTATGGAGTTTCACCAAATGAAAAAAAAAACACAGTTCCAAAACGAAGCCGCCGAGTTGGTCGTCCTAGTAGGACATGGAAAAGGACAATAGAAGAGGAAGGAAGATCTCAGGGGACAGAGCGGCGTCTCTTGAAACCTCGGCGGTAAATCGAGTTTGTTGGCGGGCATTTGTAGAAACCCGATATTCCCTCGCGGAGTAAACGAAGGAAGAAGACACCAGTTTTTGCATTTCGTGAGGTCGCCCTTCTTTAGCAGCTTAATAATAAAAAAATGACAGTTTACCACTCTTCTTATTGTTGAGTCATTTGTCGAGAGTTTTCATCAGGTGACCTCTGGCAACATTTAAAATTTAAACCGTGTAATTGTCGTTTATATGGATGAACGAGCATGGCTACGGAAAAGATTTCCGTTCTCAATAAAGATTGCGGGTTTTTATCATACAGAAGTGAATACCAGTATTTTAGCAAAATAATAGAAATGATAATAAATACAAAAACAAAGGAAATTGTACAAACATAATTGTAATATACGTGATAATAGCCTTAAACCGATACCTACAAAATCTTTTATTTTAAACTTAAAAAAGTCTGTCTTCGTGACATTCATAGTTCTTATTAAACGTTACATTCTAATTCTAAGCCCTACTGCGTGCTTTGTTTTCAAGTTAATGATCCAAATTTAAAAAAAGCACAAATAATATTAATATAATCATATAAGGTAAAGTATGTTCTCTCTTAAAATAAACCTTACTATCATGCAGATTAATTACTCGAACAAAAAGATACAGCATCTCGCAGAGCTTTGATATGATTAAGATTATGGGAAAAGTGAAAACTTGAGATTAATAATACTCGTAATTCATCTGATCCAGTTGGTATACATGGCTCACTCCACTGGTCACAAGAGAACGCAATATAAGAATATTAAATTACTTTCAATCTAAAGTACCAGCATCTTTCCAGTCAATCTCCAACTCGCACAATTAGCTACTTGTGATGAAGAACATAAAAATTGTGTAAAGCACAACAGTATATCAATAAAGTGAAGAGGAGAGGAGTAGATCGGGTCGCACTAAATCCAAGGGACTAAAACGCAACGTCACAGCCCTCCTCATTTTATATTACAAGAATCAATGCAAGTTCTAATAAGACCACATCAGATAGCAGCAGCTCCATCTCCACAGGAGTCCATCCGTTCATGGTGCTATTGTAATTGCGAATTTCTAGAGGACTACAGTGTTGTGAGAAAACCAAAGAAAAAAACCAAGGAACACACTGAACGTTCAATGGGCCATATTACTATCTACCCATTGCGTATGCTCAGGAAATGTCTTCAAAATGCACATACATAGGATGACCGAATGAATCGTGTCGAAGGCTTGTTTGCCTTCTATGATTAATTGCGCTTCCAACTTGGATGGGTTCGACTTGTTTGTTGTGGTTTAGTTGAAGAAAAAGATGCCACTCTGGGGGTCGGCTCGAAAACTCATAAAACAAACAAACACAACGAACGTAATTACTTCTGTGTGCTGTGTGTTGTCTTCCAGTAAGATATTCAGATTCAAAATCGAGGTGAACCAGAAAATTCATCGTTTTTGCAGAAAAGCGACACGAAATTAGCTGTCAGCTTGCAAAATGATATATTATGTCAAGAGGTCATTATTACAAGGATTCTCCCTTCCTAGACTTGTGGTGGGTAACTTGTGTTTTGTCCTTCGGAAATACGCAATTAATTGCTGAAACGCCCCATTACACACACAATGTACCCAATGAATAAGGACATTAGACTGACTTGACCTATGACTCCATGGAATGCATAAAGGCAGCAAGCCGACCGCCCATTTGGAGTTTGTTTTGTGGCTGACAACCAACAAATCGATGACTTCCAAGCGGCACGCGGCATCACTTTCTATGAATGCTTCCCTTTCCAAAGATAGTCGGTTTGGCTAACGTGTTAATCGCCTGCTCATTACGAGTTTATGGCAAATTAGCGCGCCTTACAAGCAAATTCTCAATTAACAGTTACCGTTGCGGTTGGTTGGGTAGCTCATCAGCGAAATATGTATCTTAATTTCGTGCTAACAAGCCACTCGACAGATTGTGTTTTCAACTCGTGTAAACTGCTCAAAAAATGGACAACAATGTTGTGTAATAATTGTAAGGCAGCAAAAGACGATCAGTATCAACCAATGAACAAAAAAGACCTCCTTGTGGGATTGCGTGATATCGCGAAATTTCAATTTTGGCATACATAGCTTATGGAACTCAAAAGCGCACACTAAAAACCCACCTACTGGACGTTGAGTGTTGATGGTGTTAAACGATATGACTATGAGCAACGCTTAGTGTTGATAATCGCAGGTGATTAGCTGCGAATTATTTTCTGAAATTTGTGTGTGAGAGAGAGAAAAGGCACACTTTTTCAAGGATATCGCTAGCACTAGGAGGAAATTGAAGTTAAATAAGGAAATATGTATTAATTTTTGAGGACATTGGGTAGGTGATTGATATATAGGTTAACCCTACACTCTATATTGCATGAACTTATATCCAAGTGAGCAAAATAAATTAAATTAACAAATCAATCAAGAAAAAAAAGTCACTAACTTTACGAATATAATCAATAACAATAACTAACAATAACTTAACAGTCTATTTCTATATATTTGACTTCCTTTATGGAGAATTTTCTTTTCTTGATCGTTGAACTACTTTCCACGTAGGTTAATGGACTATTTACCACTTTGTTGTCGAATCATGAGAAGTGCGATCAAACCTTCACGTAGTGGCCGCTGATAATTTTCCTCTAATACAGAAAAATGATCGGGCTAGTCCCTTCAAAACCAGGTTTGCGTGAGGCCAATAACCTCGCCCGTAAAAAACTTTATTACGTAACACCAAATCAGCCTCGGATGATTCACTGATGAACGTCGAAAACCATGGAAACGAAAGCAGCTAACGATTTAAGAATTGTTTCATGGAACCTACGCGCACTGTATAGAGTTCGAGCTGCACAGCAGCTAGCCGATAATAATAATAATATTCGGCGCGACAGACCTTTGCGGTCCACGGCCTAGGTTTTCGCGACCATTTGTGTTGTGCATGTATATTTTTCGACACAAATGGAAGGGACCTACAATTTAAGGCCGGATCCGAACGGCGAATTGAGAAGCATTCCGTGGCAAGTTATTACTATCGGAAAGTTTGTCAGACATTCGCGGACACCGTGAAAAAGACGTATTACTGGGATACAAACCACGAACCTTCTTCTCAGTAGCCATGCGCTTTTCAACTGAGCCACGGCGCCCACAGCTAGCTAGCCGATACCCTGTCTAAATGAAATGCTGACATAACAGCAATTATGGAAATGCGATGGACGGGGAATGGTGTTCTACAAAAATCAGAGTATGACATTACAGGTATCATGCTAGACAATATGAGCTCGAGGTGTGGTTTCTAGGCCAGCAAAATAATGAAACCCATCATTATCGTCATTAACCAGTAAATGAACGGCTTTGCCCACTTCGCGTGGGGGGCAGATTCCTTCACGCACCAGCAGAGTATTCCCCAGATTATGAAAAAGAATAATTCATTTATCAGTCGAACGGGAACTCAAATTCTGCCCTCAGAATGACGTAAAAATCATTCTGGGGGATATGAATGTTGAGATCATTTAATACTCTAGGTCTAGACACTTGACGAGTACGAAAGTAAATCTGTCCCATAGAGGATTCACTCGTGCAAGTACAGGCGGCAACAACGCGCTATCTGGCAGCGTAGAACTAGCTGTGAAATGTGAAGCAAGCAGATTGGACTTGTCTATAGAGCTGACAGTTGAAATGTCATTGTTAATGAGCGTTGGAATTGAAGACGAGACAGTATTTTTAATTCTTTTCACGAATGACCAAAACTTTTTACTTCCTTTGGGACATTGAAGAATTTTTTGTCTCAGTTTTTGGTCATAGTCGAATTTGGCGCGTTTAAGGTAAGCATTGCAATCAGTTCTGACTCGTCTAATTTTGGTTCGGTTTTCCACATCAGTGAGCATTTTCCTTCGGTTTGATACACTCTGTCCTGGAAGGGATAAATTGTCTCATACCCTCGAGGATTATGTTAGTGATCGTATCAGAAGTGGCATCCACACTATTGGCGTGGTAAATTAAATTTTTGTAAATTATTGGCAAATTGCATTTATTTCATTTATTTTTAAAGTTATATGATTCTAATTAAGAAATAAATAACAAAATTAAAGTGTCAACAGAATTTTTTGGAGTTATTTCATTATTTTTAAAATGAACTTATTGGACTTGTTTCATAAAGAAATAAACCCCAAATTTTGGAGCTTATTCATTTCTTGATTTGGATGTTATTTAATTTTCCCTAGGAGTCAATTCATTTGAACTTACATCATGGAGTCCTACTTTATAACCTCATAATATGTATTTTAATTTGGACTGTAAGAGGTGCAGTTTTGATTAGAATTCAATTGCATTTCTGTTCAAAGGTTCACATTAATAAAAAACTTACTTTGATACTTTGATTGAGCAAAACCAACGAATTTGGTATACAAATAAGATGATACAATCATCATCATCATCTAAGTGAAAAGACTCTTTATTGGGGGAAAAAAGTGAAAGTGAGAACAGAGAGCCAGTCAATAAAACTGAAGCCAACTCAACTAGCAAAGATCATAGGTAAATTTTTTGTAAAACTACATTTATTCAAAAAGAAAAAGAAGACACGACGATGATGTCATTGCATATCCAAATCATAATCTATGCGATGTTGTGCGGTAATTTATTGCAAAATGTTTAGTTTTAATTCGTTCGCCACAAATTATAATAACAATGATCATCATCATCATTATTATCTATCATGATCAGCTAGAGTAGCAGCAGCAATAGCAGTAGGACGACGCAACACGTTCTACTCTACCATGAACAAGAACAACAACAACCGCGAATGATTTATGTAAATTACCTGTTGGCTGTTTTGGCAGTTTTGGCCAACCCATTCCGGTCCGTTTAGCGTTATTCTACTCGTACAGTTTGTTTGCCAAACAACTTATCGCGCTACTAGGATCTAATTGACCTTTAATAACTTAGCAAGTTAATCCGGCCAAAAAGAGCTATTTATTTGTGCCTCTCTCAAGCCAACTCATTAACATGGAACAAAGGTTGCTCGAATGTGATACCTGCCGAATAAACAACCGTCTTAAATCAAAGCTAATCGCTCGGTGGAGTCCGCGACGTATACGGTGGAGAAAATGAAGGCTTCTCAAATTACATTACTCCCATCGATTATCTGGCTCCGTCATGAGCGCTCGCAGGTGTATTCAACGTTTTTGACGTTCAATTTGACATTTTTACCGGCGAGAAATAGAGTGGAGCTTCACCGCCTTTTATTACATTGATTTGAAAAATGTCAAAGGTACAAGTTATTTTTTCGCCGGTGCTATACAAAATATGCCTACAATAAGCGGAAGACGTCTTCCTTTAACACTGCCTTTATAGCGGTTAAGCTCCGACTATATAGTATGTATATGGCTAGCGACTAGCTGCTGGTTGCGTCACGTAACTGTCGTAAAAAAAAATTGGCACACACAAACACATAAAGCTCTTCCCGTTAAGTACCCGTAAGTAAACTTTCGATTTCATTTTATGGCCAAACGAAATGGAATAAGTTTGCTGAAGATCCCTGCATGTGGAGAGTGGAATATTAAATTTTGCCGTTTTGATGGCCAATAAAGGATACGACTTTTTACCTACCCATATATACCCCATATAACATTACTTCTTCCAACAAATCGTAAAAAATCGTAAATATTGCGTGAGTGCAATAAAAAAAAAACCTAAAGAACTTTTATGACCTTTTGGTAGATTTTACGACTACGGTACTAAAGTCGCTTCAAAAGTGCGCTCCATCGGCTCATTAGGCATACTTGCGTTTAAAGTTACCTACACATTAATGAAACCGGACGGTCGGTGGCAAAGCAGCAGTTTCTATAACGTCTGCTCGTTAGCGCAATGCGGACTGACACGGGCCAAGCATGGAATCTTCCAGCAGCAATATTGATTGGCGCGTGAATTACCATAATTTCTGCATTGCGATGCAAATTTTCCCAGCGATCCAGAGCACGGGCTCGTCTCGGCCGGCTGCTGATTCGCGGAATGAGAAACGTGCGTTGCATTTGCGATTTGAATTCCAGCCGACACACCAACAGAGCGCATTTGGAAAGTCAATATAACCGCGACGATGTCCTCAATATCGCACATGACGTAGGTATGCTACATACTCGTACTTAGAACTAAATTGAACCCTAAATAATTGCATTACAGGGTGCTACAGTTAGTTCTATACAGGCGTCTTTATACAGAAAATTATATCGGACACTGCGGTCGAAGTAAAGTACTTTCGTTTTAGAATATTTTAAACTAGCACGCTTCGAATTTTAGTGGATTATTTCAAGTAGGTACCGTGGCTACGTGGATAAGTGCATGGCTTCTAAGCAAGAGGATCGTGGTTTGAATCCCAGTAACACCAAAAGTAGTTTTCACCGTCCCACCTATCGCGAATAGGTCACAAACGTTCCGAGAGTAAAACTTTTCACGGAAAGCTTCTCAAATCGCCGTTCGGAACCGGCCCTAAATTGTAGGTCCCTTCCATTTGTGTCCAAAAATATACATGCACAACACAAATGGTCGCGAGAAGCCAGGCCTTGGACCGCAACGATCTGTCGCGTTCAATATTATTACTATAGATAGTGTACTAAAAGATATATATACACTATACCAATAAATTTTTTTAAAATACACTCTCTGTCTGTCTTTAGCGTGGAAATTCTAGCAAATAATACAGTGGTTATAGGAGAATAAAACGATGCCCAATGGCTGGTCAAAGGCATCCTGTGCCCATATACAATAAGAAAAGATTTGTCATAACGTGCAGCAATTATAATGTTGTTGAGTACCTCGTATAAGATTTTCTACTCTATCCTCCAAGAGAGGATAGCCACATCTACTTAAATTATCATTGGCCCATACCAGTGTGGCTTCATCCAAGAAAACCAACAAATTATCAGATTGGTAAGCAGGAGATGGAAAATTGTGTAGAGTTTTAAAACTCACACACAGTAAAGATAATCAAGCACACATTTAATGTAGTAGGCAATCGTGTGAATTGTAGCAGTAGAAATACGCGAACGGCTGCTTAAAGCCAACAAACCCTTTCAAGATTCTCAAATCAAGAATTTAACATAAAAGACATAAAAGAAAGCAGTTGATGTAAAGGACAATTCTCAAACCAGGACTTTCATATGGATATCTGAGACAAAAGGGGTGCTTAGCAAGAAGCACTTTGATTACTTTGCATTAGAAGGAAACATGAAGAACTATTTGCCCCGTATGAAGGGAAAAACTATTCTGGAAACTCTATAATGATGAGATCTACGACCATTACATCGTGAACAGAATTAAACTCAGTAGGCAGGACACTTACTCGCATAAACAAAGAGGATCATGCTCGCGAAATTCCAGTGCAGTTGGATTTATGGACGAATTGATGATGCACAATTTTTTTGTTTTTTTAGCTACTACAAGCTGTCTGATTAGTGACTTTAACAACAACAAATTTATGTATAGATTTTTATTTTAATAATTATTTAAATGATGCATCACCCCGTATACCGCAAATACGAGGAAATCAGTTCAAAATCTATTAACTTACATCGAAATGTATTTGTGCATGGAAATGACTGTTTATGCTCCTGTGCAGAATACACTACGCACCCATTAATATTTGACTGCTGCGGTGATATCTTCAAAGTTTGGTCGATTCCAAGAAATTATCAGTAACAATGTGCGTCATATTGATTTGCTGTGGGTTAAGGGTGGGTGCGTGTTCTTTCTTCCTAGAACTGTTAAGGGGAATAATAATACATGTATTCTACTTCAATCGCAATTTTTTTTCTTAATGGAAATTGAATTATCAATATTTCAAATTCATTTAGTATAATTACCATTTCGCAGGTACTGATCGCAAATACAACTCCCTAAACGAATTGCTTATCAAATTGTTCACTCATTGTTGACTAGAATTATTAAAAATCTCACAAATAAGCAGCTTTAAAGTGCTCTCAATTAAGTAAAAAACCTGTCAATTATTTTTCCATTACAAACTAAAATATGAACTAAAGTGAAAATCTAAATTTGTCAAGAGCGCAAATATTAGCCAACCACTTGTAAGTCCCAAGCGCGGCGGAAGTTCCATTTTAAATTAAACAAATTGAAATGTTTGTGCAAGAGCTCTGAAATCTTATGTATAAATACTCGCATGTATAGAAACGCTACTCTTGCAGATGCAGACTGTAAAGCAAAAAAGTTGAAGTACACAATACTCTAAAATATTGCATATAATAGAGAGTAAGCTACTGCTACACTTGGTAGTTGCCGGCTTGAAATAGTTTCATATTTCCTCAGCGCATAGACGTACAGAGTAAGCGACAAATATTTTCAAACTTAAAGTAAAGCTTCGTGCTTGTTACTACTGAAAATTTGATATTTTTCGCCAAAGATATCAAGTAGCCCAATATAGCGCGATAAAAAAGCAAGTGCAGTGTAAGACTAGATAAGGACTGTACATCGACTCACTTGCCTCAAAGGATGAAGGGGCAGCAAGCAGAAGTGACCGTAGGACTGTCTTTAACATCACTAAGGAGCTCACTTGAGGTCGGATCTCCAAACAACATTCAATGAAGACTTTGATGGTAGCCTTCTGATGTCGGATGAGGATCAGCTCACTAGATGGAGAATATTTCCCTATACAGTCCTAAGTGGTCTGATCTCGAACGCTAATGCGTCTTCCGAAATAATAAAGTTCCGAATTACGAAAACTGAAATAACTGCAGCAATCAAGTACCTTTAGAAAAAGAAATCGGTGGATTTTGATGGCAGCTCTGCCGAAATATTCCAAGCGGCGCCAAGTACATCGGCTGAACTGCTACACTCTCTCATACGGAGAGCATGGAAAAATTAACAATTTTCCCAGGAGTGGAAAAAATGGGGTGATCGTCAAGCTTCCAACAAGGGAAATCTGATGAATTGTAGAAACAGGAGAGTTATATGCTTTCGTTCATCCTCTTGTATCGATCACATGAACACCTTGCAGATTATATTGGAGGAATGTGTCAAGTAAAGGTCTTCGCTACATCTGCTGTTTATCGACTTCCAGAAAGCTTTCCAAAGCTTGAATTCAGAGGCCATCTTGTTGACCTTGCGCAGGAGAGATATCTTAGGAAATTTTATAGCTATTATCAAGGTTACATACGAGCGAAGTAAGTGTTACGTCCTACACAGTGACAAGATGACGCAGGACTTTGACATTCAAAGTGAAGTACGTCAGGGGTACATAATATTACCGCTGTTATTCTTGGTGATCATCAGTGCAGCATTGTCGGAAAGTAACAATGGAATTCGGTGGATAATGAACACCTCGACTACGCTGACGATGTCTCCCTGCTTTCACATCAGATAGTGGGCCTTCATCTGATCAACCAAAATCTAGAAGCTGAGGGGGGCTTAAGTTTACGACAGCCAAAAGAACAGCCCTTAGCATTTCTAACACCCGCGCTCAACTCAGCTCAAGTTGGCAACTTTCTTTACATATACAGTGTGTTATCGACTGGTCGCTATGCCCCTCTAGGGGTGAAAGGTTTTAAACAAGAGAGATGTCTAGAACCTGTCATACAAAATTGACCAAAACATTTCACTTTTCTTACTTTTTTCTTTTGATATTGAACAGAAGCTTTGGCATTTTGTAATTCTCGATATTAACTTCGTATGTAGGACTTACATATTTTTTATTTCGTTTTTTAATGTACACACGTTCAATGGGTCGAATGAGGAGCTAAAGCTAAGTTTATGGACGCAGTAGTCAGTAGATGATGATACCATACCTTCAGGTACTGTCTGCAGTATGTTACAGTGTCCATATGGTCTAGTGGTCTAGTAGCAAACTACCCAGATTCTCTGAGTCGTACTGCACTGCACGTCGCAACATACTGGATGAGTATGTCAGGAGGTTATAGGTGTTAAGCACCTCGGTAGGACATGACCGCAGAGCTCTTGTAATGCCAACTGCTGCTGATTGCTGTAATCTGCTGAGTTTGGTGGCATTATACTTCTTCTTCATCGCTGGCCATCAGACTAGCGATCCATAGGTATGAATTGGCCGTACAACAGCTGTGTAAAGCCAGAGAACCATCCTTGATTGAAAACCCCATTTCCTGCCGATGGTTTTACTGCTGGCATAGAGTGTGGGCGCCGTTGCTCATTGGATAAGTGGATGCCTTCTGAGCAGGAGGTTCGTCTTTTGAATCCCAGTAACAGAAAAAAATATTTTTCGCGGTGCCCCAGATAGATATAGGATCTCTCGCGAATGTCTGACAAACGTCCGAGAATAATAACTTGTCACGGAATGCTTCTCAATTGGCCGTTCGGATACGGCATTAAATTGTAGGTCCCCTCCATTTTGTGTGCAAAAATATACCTGCACAACACAACTGGTTGCGAGAAGCTAGGCCTTGTCTGTCTGTCGGGCCGAATATTACTAATAGAGTGCCACGCACGCTTTCTTAGCCCTTTTCTCTATGTTAGCATTCAAGCTAAGCTTCCTATCCAAGATTAGTACGAGTACTTTACCAACAAAAAAACTCAAGCAACATTTTGAGGAGAAAAAAAATAAATTTTATATAATTGCAAGCCCGAAATTCGGAGCTTATATTCAGAGGACATGCAAATTGTTCAACGAGCGTGTGTACGTTTCACCGTTTGTTTGCCGTGTCGTATATCTCGTCTTCTACCAGTCAAAAATTGATGGGACTTATTTTAAAATAATTGGTTAGCGCTCAGCTTGCGATGGCGTAATTTTTTCATTAATAGGGGTTAGGTTAATATCCCTGAGGAAACTGAAAAAAATACTCAATCTTCGCATCACTATCGATTTTTTTTATGCCGAAAGGTTTGCAAAGTTAAATGTTGTTTTTCAGTCTATTACAAAAATCGCTCATGACCGAAAGACCGATAGCTTATGAATGAAAGACCTACATTTAACGTTGCATACTATTAGGCTTTTAAGATAAATTAGTCTTTTAACTGAATAACAACTTAATATACATACATGGGTGTGTTTAGTCACTAGCATAGTAGAATACATTAGCTCGTGTGTCTATAAAAGTGGAAAGTTTTTCATTCCTAGCTTTCAGTACTAATCCCAAGTTAAAGTTACAGATGTAGGACTTTATTTTTAAGGGAAGACGACAAAAAAGACGTTACGTTACGAATTTTGTGAATTAAATGGTTACTATTGGGCTTTTAAGATAATTCAGTGTTTAAACTGAATTACAACTATCCAGTCTTATTACTATGTTATTACAAAAATATTTTTTTTTCAAAAAAGTGTTCAACGAGCCTGTTAGCCAAAAAAATCCATATTATCTGGTGGTGAGATTTTTCATGTTCAGGCATACCAACAGACAAACGAAATGTACTCAATGAGTGTCGCGTACGGGTAACAGGGTAACTGAATTTCTGGAGTTGCTTTGTTTTGTGCGGCAACAAAGCATATATATGTACAAAGTCCAAATACATTCATATACGTATATGTACATTTACGTAGGGTGCAAAAACTGAAAAGGTCAGAACCAGATGTCTGCAGTTGCATTTTGACAAAGGAGCAATGCACGAACCACGAAACTGTGTAGTGAGTTGACGGATTGTGGCGGATTAGTGCTAGAGAATAGAAACAGGAGCAGGGATAAAAGTTTTGCATTTGGTGGAAAAAAAATTTAATGCTACATTCACATACATAGATTTGCTTTTATTCATTTTGACGAATGCGTGGTGTGTGCCCGTAAAATATAAAATGTTTTCGCAATTGTAGAGGGTGGGATGCAATGCACATACACATTATACAAACACACCCAGATACACACACTCATAATTTTATATTTGAACAAGGCCAAGCGAACTGACCGCGGGTTCTACATTTATTTTCATTAGAAATGTTGTTGGTGCTGCTGTTTAAATTTTTTCCCCCTTCCATTTCGAATCAAGGGGATAGGATCGCTCTTGGAAGTGCAACGACACAACATTGCACTTTGTAAGTCGCTTGTCAACAGCAAACTGCACTGGAGCACGCGCATCTAGCTCGTAACGAGTGTGAGTATAGAGGAATGCAATTTCCAGAAAGGCACCAAAATGCACACACTCACACATACATCTATCACAATACTGTAGCTCGAAAGTTTCATTTTCATTTCAAAAAGATTACCAAAACCTCGGAAAAGTTACAGAAAAAAAGTTGGATACAACGAACGGCTTGCAACTGGCGGTTCCTTAGGCATTGCATTTTCTAGGGAATAACAGGACGATACTGGTTACAAATGGAAACTTTGGCATGCTATATAAACACACACACACACACAGTCAATAGGGGGCAAAGGGTTGTTTCTTTTGAGGTTTCGGTTAGTACGAAATGCATGACGTTTGTCGTGTTATTGTTGGTGTAATTATTTGTACTGTGACTGACTGACTGACTGTGAGTGTGTATGAGTGGGAGTGTGAAAATGGGGTAAAATGTTTCTGATGATGATGACTCACCAATAGGTGCATGGCGTCAGGAAGGGAGTTATAGTTATAGGGTGGATATCCATTCTGCAATGATATAAAATTAAAGATATTAAATTGCATTAAATCTCTGTTGATGTTTCATGTTTGAGTTGGTGTTGGTGGGCAATGTCGAACGGGTTTTTTTTTTGTTAAATTCAAGTCCGAACATATCTTTTTTTTGCATTGTTTGTTGTTAAAAAAATGCACACAAAGCGAAAATGCAGCGTGCAAATTTTCATCAGTTCCTTTGCCTGTCTGTGTGTGTGGCTAAGGGTGTGCATGACTGACAGAAGTTTTTTTCTGCAAGTACTCGCCGGGATGGATGGATGTATACGGACGGGTATGTTGGATGGTTGTTTGTTTTTGTTTTTTTTTGGTTATGAACATTTTTTGTGTACGTGGGTATTATCTTTAGGTAATTTAATTTTTATAGCGAGGCAATTTTTTAGCCGGAACAATGCATGCAAAATTCGCAAAATGGTATCCACAGAATTCCGACGGTATCCATATAATGGCAGAGGACGAGGGATGCTCTGAGAGGATATATGTAGCAAGGTACGATAAAGTGCCAGTATCAGCGGAAATATTCTCCAGATTCAATGTACCATTGTGTGTATGTGCTGTCGTTGCGTTCAAATTTCGGAGGTGTTCACGCGCTCACTCACACATTACTTATTGATGGGGAAAAAATTGTTTGTTGCTCATTTTATCATTGACGCGTCGTAACTGGTGTTATGTTGGTGCAATTTTCCAGCGATCCCTTTGGAACTCGCCAAATTGGTTTTCTATAATGGATAACAACAACAAGCACCACAACGATGATAAAATGCAAACAATGCACCATAAAATGGTTGAACAATCTGCTTCGCCAGCAGCGCATCTATGATGTCAATGACAAAATGGCGGATCTTTGAATAAAATTAACGTCATCAGAATTACAAATTATAAAGAGAGAAAAAATGCCAATAATTTAATGTTATTGTCAGTGACGGAGCTTATAAATGGTGGGCAATTATTGTGAAAGTTGGAGTGTCCGATTTAAGAATGGAAAACAATTTCGTGCATGTGGCTGGCCTTTCAGTAAGCCATCCTATGAGTCCAGTTTTCAATAAAAATTTCAACGCTGCTGATTAATCTGTCTCCAAATTTGACCGACCCAAAGAGATCGATTGTCTGTCCACTTGTACGACATGTGGCGTCATCTCGTTAAAACCAAAGGTCGTCCACATTCACGGCGTCGATTTGACGCCATAAAAAGTCAGCTGGCTCTGTAACGGTCGCGTTTTACGGTAACGGCGTTTCCAGCAGCGTTTTCGAAGAAAAATGGGCCACCATTCCGAAATCCAAACAAAAGTGTCGCTTTTGGTGGATGCATTGGTCTCTCTACGATTACGTGTACCTGTTCCAAACCCCAAATGTGGCAGTTATGCTTGTTTAGCTCCCGAGATGGAAATGCACTTAATCTGAAAAGATGATTTTTCGACCAAAATCGACGACTCGCCCACGCAGAAAACTGATATAGAAGCGGATGGTTATTTTCTTTCAACTCCTGAGTCATCTGGACCTTGCCAGCGAATAATCCAAGGTCTTTGTGGAGTATTCTGCTCAAGCTGGTGCGACTAATAACTAGTTGATGGGATTGGCGTCAAGTTAAGGTCGATGGATTCTGTTCCACATCATGGGCCACAGCCGTGTAGGCTAACTGAAGAAGACAGATGGTAACTACACGTTGGACCGAGAGGACACAATTAGAACGTTACTTTAGGATCACTTCCCCGGTTCGTCTACTTATGTTAAAACACATACCCTAATGCTCCTAATTGACAGCAGGGTAAATAGTTTATCGGGAAAAATATTTAGTCCAGATAAGGTTAAATGGGCGGCCGTAGGCTCCCTCGAACTATTCTAGGCATCTTTCCAGCGCTCTTACAGAGGGCAATTAACTCATCCTACCGTGTTTGATTGATTTATTGAGAGCTAGCTACAAATGGAGTTACATTATTCCGTATACCTGGAGATACTTTATATTTATCCCTAAACCAGGCAATAGGCCTGGTGAGATGCCTAAATCATACCGACCTATAAGTCTAACATCATTTGTTCTCAAAAGTATATCTCAGCTTCGTTCAGTCAGAATTTGATGGGACTTTAACAGAGATGGACTATCTATCAATTCCTGCAAAACCGTGTCTCTCACAAAGAGAAGATGGGTCGTTTTTAGCGTTCGGCTTGCGATGGCGTAATTTTTGACGCGTATGGCACGTGTGATGCATGGAAAACTGTTTTTTTTTTTTACATCTGTGGACCTAAAACAACCTTTCACATGACTTAGAAAGCTGAAATTTTGTGAAAGTCTCATATAGAATTTTGGATATTCTGCGTGTGACACGTATCGCATGAAATAAATTTAGGGAATTTAAAAAACCACATACCATTCCAAGAAAAGTCTACAGTTAAAGTCTTAATAGACACAAAAT
The DNA here is from genome assembly GCA_947095585.1 of Nephrocerus scutellatus. Lineage (NCBI taxonomy): Eukaryota > Metazoa > Arthropoda > Insecta > Diptera > Pipunculidae > Nephrocerus > Nephrocerus scutellatus. Next base: position 20,783,589 of record OX352763.1, on the reverse strand, counting down.
GGCCTTGGTTCAATATTTTTTTAACTTTCGAGGGTTAAAGAGAATTCATAAAAACTCTGAAACTTATTTTTTCCATAGACACAATGTTTTCTCTTAATCAGTAGCCTCTCACACACTTACTGGATACAAAAACTATAATCAATGTTTAACCAACAATTTTCAATACATCAACCGCCGGACTCAACATAATTAATGGATCAGCATTTCACCTAGTTTTTATCAAATAAACCTATATAACCTCAATCCATCAGTAAATACGGAGCTCTAAACATCCGGCACGAGAGTCAAGCACTCATACTGATTCCTTACTTGTGGGTCAAAATGTCCACACCGCTGATCAAATGAATCGTATTAACCTCTTGGTGGTCTTGGTTTGAAATTCACCTTTTTTTCTATAGACTGTAGCCTCATTCTTGGTACAATCAGCACCGATAAGCCACTGAAATGGTAATTCAATGTTTATTATCTGATTTTTAAGTAGAGACCCAATGTTAAGTTCAGAAGTAGTGGTGGTCGCAGGTACTCATACATATTAGCAATCAAAGGCAACACAGAAGCCTCGCGTAATTGTGACAATCTTTTTGTTATTCAGAACCCTTTTGTTTGTCAAAATTAGCTTTTCTATAGCTGCTGCTGCACTCCATGGGTGTTTTCTGAATCAATTAGTTGTCATTATGTAGATGTGGGCTCCCATATCAATTTTTCCTTTCCTTCACCGTTTGCTTTTGACTTTTTCGTTGTGCCATCGGAAGAATTGCCTCTTATTGATTTCTAAATGAGGCAATCGCTGAGTTATTGTCACATTACGAGCTGAAATGTGATTTTTTAAATTTTCGTTGATTCATATTTTCTGTTATTATGGCTTACGGAATATTTGTCACCTCTAAGCTGTCATTATATTACCAGTTTTAAGCATTTGCTTGTGGAATCTGTACGACGGAGTAAATATGATATTTGCATTAAAATAGAAAACAGTAGGATAATAATTTGTTATTAACGATTTGTTAAATGACCACCTGCTGTAATTGTTGCTCAATAGAAAATACTTTGTCTGTTGTTGGGCCACAAACGCCATCACAGCAAGTCAAGTACATGGAGTATTACATACGTTCGATACGGTGTTCATTAAATGAACATTATCGGAACCAATTATTGACAAATTGTCTTAAAAAAAATAAATTGACTTAATTACGTTAAATGGCATACATTATAGAGTTTGCAACTTCCCCCCACCCGTGGTAAGGGGTTGCAAACTATCCTTTGATTCCACTTATAGGGGGCAGGGACTTAGTCTCTCCAGTTTTCGATTGGAACAGTTATCATGCTTAGCATGACTCTTATCAGGAAATGCACCTTGCGATGCCGTGACGTTGACTCGATAGCCAACGCGAAAGTGGAGTAAGCATACATATAAAGCAACAAATCCTGTAATAGTCCATTGTAAGAATATGTAAATATAAAACCAAAGTTAGGATAAGAAACAAAATAAAAGTAACAAGAAAACAAACAAATGGTCTATGTAATTTCTGTAACAAAGCTCTTGGATCCGCTGAGCATACCCCATTTAATCATTTAATGAAGGGTGTGGTATGGTCGTCCTTCAGAAAGTTGCGGATGGCTATTTTGAAGGCCTGTACTTAAAAAGATTCGGGAAACACGGACTCAACCAATTGATTCCACATCGAAGTCACTCTCGGATAAAACGAGGAGGGTTTTACATGAAAAATGTTATAAGGCAAATTTATGTTGATTAGACCCGAAACGAGTGTTAATTTTGCTGACAAAAAGACCTGTCACTAGAAAACGGGTTTCTGAAGAACATCTACCGTTGTAAAATTTTTAGAAAACAGTTGAAGCTTCTACATTTCGTCTATGCTCCAAAGAATCAAGAGATGAAGTAATGGTTACATCTTGCTTGTCACTGTTTTATCGCTTTTTCCAAACGCGGTGTTCAAAAGAAATATCCAGATTGCATCCCGCCCATTCTCGAATCCATCCGTAATACCCGTCCCTCAACTCGAGCCCATGGTTCTACCATTAGGACTTTCTTCGGACGTACTACCAAATTTATTGGTTCCTTTTTTAGCCGGACAATAATTATATGGAATGAATTGTCCGACTCTGTGTTTCCGCATTTGTATGATCTGCAGTCATTTAAGATACACGTGCATAGACATCTCATCTTTTCTCTCCCTAATTTCCTAACGCCCATGCTGTGCTGAGCATTGCAAGGCTGCAAGTCCCTTAAGTGTGTGTACATTATAAAAAAAATTAAGGGTGGTATAGTCTATCAGCATAAGCCAGTTAATTCACGTGGTTTAACAGGAAATAATAGAGATGTCTCAAATCGCAAAAGACTGTAGGCTAATTCATTTCTCGAAATCAGCTTATTGCCAAATTTTGATTTCAATAAGTCGACGGTTTCCGTCGCTTTATGGAATGTAACGCCATCCTCTTGAAACCACATCTCGTACGAATCAATGTCAAACAAAAAATCCTTGATCATGGTGCGGTAATGATCTTCATTTACTGTAACGCGAACTCCGGCCTCATTTTTAAAGGATTAAATTCCGATTATGCCACCAGTGTGTGAACCTTTCAGAAAGTTCTACCTAAGCAATATAACACCCTTTACAAGTCTCGGGTGTGAATCTAAGTAATCTTAGTATCTTTTTCTCGGTTTCGTGCGAGTACATAGGCGCTCACTAGTCGTTCTTTAATAAATTATATGCTAAAATGTATTACTATCCTTAGTTTTTTCTCGCAAATATCATATGAGCATCTGTATAGTAAACCGGATCGGGAAACTTTACACATCACAAACAAGGTTCAGAAATCGCAACCAATTGTTAAAACCCCACAGCGTGAAGGAAAATTTACCGAAGAAGAGTTGCAGAGTTATTTTGCATGGCTGCTAATTAAAGTTTCAGAAAACGTTTACTAGGTGTGATGGCTATACTTGCATCGTATTATGTTCCGTTCATTATAACATCAGCAATAACAGCAATAAAAAAAATCCAATCAGGTAAATGGAAATGGAAAATACAAAATTAAAACAAAAATTGGAAGACAAAAAAAAATCCCCTATTAATCCCGACAATCCAGCGAATCGAATGCAACAGCCAGGCAAGCAACAAAATTCCCATTAATTTTCATGGTGCTGTGCCGGGAGCGGAATGAAACAAAAGAAATGCGCTGTGGAAAAAAAACTTCATTATAATTTCAAAAAAAAAACAACTCGAACAAGAATGGAAGCCCACAAGAGTCGATCGTTGTTCACAGGGAGCAGTCGTATACATTTTCGTGTTAATGTCTGAATCCGTTCGTCTATTTTTGACGCTTCTATACTGGGTCTGTCTCCGGTTGTATTTCCGAAATTATGTTGGGAAATTTTGAAATGTTTCTATATTCTCTTATTTATTGTTTATTGTTATTATAAAGTCTCTTTTATTACCTTCATTTACAACAGAGTGATCCTGGAAATTCGCTTTGCTGAATGAAATATCAGAATCAAATAGTTAGTTGTTTGGGGACTGCTAAATCAAGTTTGTCTAATTTACATTGGTTGGTGTTGTTGTTTTTGTCACGAACAAGCGCACAATTTCAAATACATTATCACTACTGGACAGCAATAGCCCCTACCAAGCACGCAACCACTATTCCCAAGTCGAGGTCACCGGAAACCATTTGCATTTTATTTGATTGATTTCTTGTTTGTGAATATTTCATTTAAAATAAATTAAACGCTCAATCAATTACGAAATATTGAAATTAGAACATGTAACTAATTCACTGACCGCTCATCTGTTGGTCATCGTTAGGCGGAAGTAATTTTCTCCCGGCAAACTTCGAGCGGTGATTTATCGCGTTGCAACCGCCGAGTGTTTTTTTTTTGTGTTTGTTTTTCTAAAGGCAACAAAAAAGGTGATAGTTTGTCAGTGAATTTGGTCAGTCAGTCAGTCCACTACATCCCTAAATAACAAAATAGGGAGGTAATTCCACCGATAAAATGGCAAAATTTCAACGAGTGCTCAAAGCTTTGCAGCATAAATCAATCGGATTCCTATTGAAAATCTTGGATCCATGAGGGTAAAGTGTTCGTCAAATTGCCTCGATTCTCTCTCATCCTTTGAAATCGAAAAGAAAAACATCTTCTCAATATGACTAAGAACAAAGGAGGATGAATTAAGTTGAGTTTCTGGTATATATGCGGTTCGATCATCCATTTTGGAAAGGACAAGCGTAACAACTGAATGCTAAAGCTCTGTGCTTGGTTGGCGGCTTCGGTTTAACTGTGAGTATACGCACAGACTTTTCTGCTTCAATTTTCCGATAGGGTTTCCTGGCTTGGCTTTTAGTCGTCGTAATCGTCCATATAAACGGATAATTGAACATTTAGTGGAAAATATTGGGCCAACATATTATGCAGTTCAGAACGCTCCAACCAGATGAAGAAACGCAACGGAAATGCGCAGAGTTAGAACTTTTTTGTAATTGATCTTGACGCGTTGTGATTTACTTCGGATCAGAATCATTTCATAAACCAAGTCAATGATTTTTTTTCAGTTAGAAGAACGGCTATGCAATATATGTATTTAGATTCATGCCACTAAATTGTGTGTCTAGTATGTCTTCATCGTAGCTGAATATTCCGCATTTGCACCAATTACAAGAGGAGTCCCGCAGGGTACCATTCTAGGACTCATATTGTTCAGCCTCTTTATATGTGATATAACATCAGTTGTAAAGTATTGTCTAATACACTTGTTTGTTGATGGTGTGCAAGTTGCACATGCAATAATTATTTCTAATCCTGGTGTATCTTACCTAATTGATGATGATCTAATGGCTATCTCAAACCACGAACCCCTGCTTATTAGCCATGCGCTTTTCCACTGAGCCACGGCGCCCACTGAACTAACCTATAGTGCATTTTAATTAGACAATATCGCGGATTTTGAGTGTGTTATTACTATTACTATTACTATTACTATTAGATTTACAATTATTACTATAGATCTGAGGGGCATTGTAGGTACTTATTGAAATTGAAATTGATCAATTGTTTTTCAAAAGAACATTTAGCTCTTGTTGAAATATTTTGGAGCGGGTTTTTTTTCATTTCTCAATCCTGAAAAATCACTGAACATGCCCCGCGTCAAAGAATGAATTAATTAATTCCCTTTCCATAATATTGATTGGATATCTGATAGAGTTGTAGGTATAGGTACATAAGGCACTAAAGAACGCATCTAACAACCTAATCAAGTGCTACAACGTTTTCCTCCGTTGCCGTTAACTTTCCTAATTAAACGACCAGCGGAGCGAGCGGCGGCTGCTTGGCTGGCTGCTCGTCGTCTTGTAATCAAATCGACACATCACGTACCAGTAAGGGGTAGAGTACGAGATGCTGACGAGACGTCGCGCAAGATATGGGTGTGTATGCATGCGTACACACACAAGTCGTGGAGCTAATGGGGCTCCTCTGAGAACTTCAAGCCATTCTCAATCAACATCATCATCATCCTGCAGTTCCGTGAGGCAATTGCGCATTCATAGCGCAACAAATTAAGAAGTCAGTTAATTTCCCCCTCGTGGACGTGACTATAATTTGCTGTTCGAGTGTCCGTCTGTCTGACTGTCTGGCTGTCAGGAAAGTTTATTGTGTGTGCTGGGCATGTTCTTTTTTTTCGGACAATGCAAGAATTAACAACTTCCTTCTCCCAGCGTTGCACTCTATTCACGTTGCCCCACCACATACACATTCACGTTGTTTAGCAGCAGTGGTCGTGTCAGCCGAAGACGTGTCATCTTCGCTTTGCCACTGCATTTTTCTACGAATTTTCTTCCAACGATGTCCAATTCTGTGACCTATGAACGCTGTTCGATAAGGCACAATTCTAATGCATGGGTGGATGCACACAGCGCGTCGATCAGCTCTTGCACATGTCATGTTTTATTGGTTCCTTGCGGTGAATATTGATATGTCTGATTGACATTCTGGGTTTCCATTGAATTTTATTTGTTTTTTATTTTGAATGAAATTAAATCTAGCAATTCGCCCAGAGTTGCTCCATCCAGCGCTTGGTTGAATGTGGGAAACATCTGTTTTGTCATAATTAATTGTTAACTGAATGATAAATACATAATTATGAGAATCCACAGATTAATAAGAAATTTCAATAAACGTGAGGACAGATTCGTTTCCGGTTCTCCTTGGGTTCCCCTTAAATGCTGAGAATTTTTTATTTGTTTCATAAGCCTGATAGAACTTGAATTTTGTAAAAACTAACAGAAAGAGTTTAATTTTAATCATATTCTTTTATGCATTCACCAAATTAAAGCAAAGACCGGCTCCACTTTATGGTGAGATATACCATCAAAACACCAGTAGAATGATGCCAACGAAATCTGTACTGCCGGTCACTAAAGATTTCGTTAGTTTCAAGATATTTGTTGAGCTGAAAATTGATCAGCGTTTCCATGACCTTGGAAGGAATGGATATAAGTGCTATGGGTCGGTATGGTCATCGTTTTTTAGTATGGGCTGGACAAATGCTGTTTGCCAACTTCTCGGAAAGAGTCCAGAAGAATTGGATGGAAGAAAAAGCTTACGCTATGCTTGCAAGAACACCTCTTAAGAACTAATGGGGAAGTACCATCTGGCCACCATTATGAGTGTTGAGATCATTTAAATCTCTAGCAACTGCAGGAGTATGAAAGAATATCTGCCCCATAGAATGTTGAATACTCTGTGGTGCAGGCGGCAGCAATGCACAATCTGGAAGTGTGGAGCTACCTGCAAAATGCACAGAAAACACGCTTTGTAGCTTTGTCCTTAGAGCTGACAACTGGAATGTCATTTTAATGAGCGTTGGAATCGACATCGATTCTTTTCACGAATGACCAAAAAATTTTACTACCTTTGGGACATAGTATTATTTTTGGCCTCAGTTTTTGATCGTAGTCGAATTTGACTCGCTAAAGATTGTCATTGCAATCATTTCTGGTTCAATGAAAATCTAATCGGTTTTCTTCAGCATGGTATACTTTGTAAAACCGGAAGCATACCTTTCTTAGAAGCCTCTTTACAGCTCGTGTCATACCATCCATGTTCCTTTTGTGTAACAGACTTATTCGTGGAAGGGATAAAGTCTCTCATCCTTATTGGTATGATGTTGGTGATTGCATCAGCCGCGGCATCTACGTTGCTATCGCGAAATAATGGCGACCAGTTAATACTCCCAAAGAAGTTGTTAAGGCCGTCGCAATTGGCTTTCTAGGATTGCCATACTGTTTTTTTGTGGAGTTTTTTCTCTAACTGCGTGGTTTATAAACGAGAAATTAGCTGATACTACACAATGGTCTGACGAGCCTAGAGGCGATAATACATTGACGGAGTATTTACCAGTACGAGAGGGAAGGAACAGGTCTAGGGTGTTTGCGGAATGCTTTGCAATGTCAGGTATTCGTGTAGGCTCATTTACAAGCTGAGTATGGTGACTAAACTCAGCGAATACCTCAACACACCTTCCCTCGGGTGTTGTCTGACCAGAATGGCGATGCCACCCCGAATTGTGGTGAGTCTTTTTTAAACTGCGTGAGATAACATTAGACAAACCTCGACGCTGAAAACCAGACCCCCGGGAATCTTTGACGAGAGTTCGTTATACATTAACCATAACAAGCTGATTGACATGGAATGGAATTTCGCAACGTTAATTCCCTAGAACCGAATTAGCCCTTTTAATAATAGGTAGACTTTAAATAATTTAAATTAACTGAGAAATAGAACCGAGTTTCCGTCTTCAAACAATCACATCCTCCACTTGAAAGTTCAAATTTGTCTGATCAAAAAATCTCTTTCCTTTTTCCCTGCAATGATATTGACATTGAACTGTAAAGGTACTACCTAGTCCATTATCCTCATCGCCCCATCATTCGCTCCCATGAACACCTGATGCGATGTGAAGTGCGGTTTTTCCATGGCTGCGTCTATATCCACATTCGCAATTCGCATCCAAGGATTAAGTTTCGCAACAAAGCGTACAGAAAAACATTACGACTGGGTATTTACATATCCTGTGTATGTGTGTGTGTGTTTAGTCGTTTCAGCTCTCAGTTGTACATTTCTTTGAATTCAAATCACTTCAACTGACAGCATAGTTCGAGATTGAAATCCATGTTTGCGATGATGAGATGACGAATGTGGAGTGTTGAGGACTGTGTTGTTATTGTTGTTGTTGTTGTTGTTGTAGTTGTTAAGGTTGGTGGTTGTGGTATTTTTTCTTTTCAACTCAACAACAAAGAAATGGCCAGACAAAGGTTATCTGATTCCTGTCATCGTCCAAGCAATCAAGCCGTTGACAATTCAAGATCAACTCGCATCGCGTAAAATACAGACTCACGCACACATGATTGTCATTAATTTATTTCAGTTAATGTGTAATTCGATTTGAGGCAATTTTATTTCAGTTAATCGTGTAATTGTAATGTGGAGGGGGGAAACCCATGAGGAACAAACGAAATTTATTTTCACAAGTTTGCATGCGGTGATCGGATGAGACCGAGATGACAGTTGTAGTTGTTGTTGACAATTGACGTTGCCCTACTGTAGTTAGCGGTATTGGATTTCCTTTTCATGTGTAGCACTCGCATACACACACTACTAGTATTCACACTCATACTCGCGCCTGTGAATGTGACCGAAATTAGCGACAATCGCTGAATAATGTCTCCTGTGTCTTGTTCAATTGTGCAGACGAGCCCTGTTGTCTACCATCTACCCGATGGAAAGATGGATTGAATGGGGTTGAGTTGAGACATGGATGCTTTTCATTACGCACGATTTCCGTCTGGTTTTGTCTTCCTTTTCCATACAAAGACAAACATAGAAGGGTACACAAGACAATGAATTTTAATATTAGCCGAAAAGTTGATTAAATTTTGCATTTGCGTTGTCGTTGTCGTTGTTGCTGTTGTTTTTGTTGACGAAATTACAAATGAATTTTATAATTTAATTCAACATCCGGTTCGCCATAATCTTTTGCTTACTCTGCTTATGCTGACATTACATTTTGTTAGCAAAAGCTTGACCTAAACAAAAACATAAAAACTGAAGCCATGATCGTGGATACACATGAGCCCGATCACTTTCAAATTTTTACAAAAAGTTTTGCCATCGGAGATACACATGCATTTACAATACAATTTGCAGAAAATCGGGGACTTTTTATATAAAATTTGTATGGCTACCCCCCAATCCCGTGGTGCGATCACTTCCAAATTTTTATAAAAATATGCTTTCAACTTTAAAATGATTCAAAGGGTACATTTTAGGTTATGTTAATGGAATCTGTTGTGTCTCTTTTGGATTGGCCTCACAGACAGCTCTCAGCTCAAAGCATTATCATATCATCATCATACCTGAAAGCCCTGGCCTTCTGCAAAATATATCTCAAACGGTCCTCATTTCAATGTCAATGTCATCCAGTTTTTTTTTTAATTTCCTTAATGTATATTTATTCGTGTCCTCTATTTATTTTACATAACAAATAGAAAATAATAAGAAAATAAAAACCGAAACAAACAAATATTCCTCCTAGGAGGAGCATAGAGTGGAGACAGAAGTTTAAATTTACGCCATACGCCTACTCTACGCCATTCCCTTTCGACTGATCTGCGCTACGTGTTCACTGGGTGTCCCGGGTTTCGCCTTCCTTGAGGGTTCCATTTTGGCAATGTCGTGATCCAGTTTCCACAGGGTGTGCTCTACACATTGCCATTTCTTAATTTCGATGCTGATTGGCTCATAAATTGTCAGGGCAAGTAGATCAGAGATTGAGATCGTGTTTGGCCGAAAGATGCCACACATTCGACGTTGACACTTGTTGATGAATAATTATAATTTTTGAGAAATAGTGGTTGTTACTTTCCAGGTCTCATAACCATATAAGAGTACCGATATAATACTAGTGTTGAAGATCTTTAGCTTGGGGCTCCTAGAGATCTTATGCGCTCGCCACACTTTGTTTATTGAGCAAGCAAGCAAGGCGTGAATATTTTATTATATGCCATCAACCTTGCGCTACCCGGTTAAAGCCCCCTATAAGCAAAATAAAAAGAGCAAATGATGGTATAGCGGCTTCAACCATAGCTTGATCTTATACTGGTGGTCAGAAATTGCATCTGCTATTGATTTGTGTGAAATTTGGCAAATAGTTCCAGACCTCGGTTACATGAACGAGAAAATATCTGAAAAAGTTATGGAAATTTTATGTCGGAATGACAAGGGTGCCGATGCTAAAGGATCGAGTGAAGTGCAATTTATTGTATAAATAGACCGTAATGTAAAATAATGTAGAATGATAGAATGTAGTAAAATACAACGTCCTGCCTCGAAAACATTTTTGAAGAGGGCCAAGGTGTAATCGTACCTACATAGTTTATAGACGTATCGAACTGCATCATTAGAGGCCAATAATAGCTCAAAGTTCACAGTGGGTGTTATGCTTGCCCAACAGCTTATGTTCAGAGTGGGAGTCAAGCTTACTTTTAATTATAATTATGTAAAGAGAATTATATGAGAGTTTAGCTTACATAGATGTACAGTTACAGGTGAGTCATAGCTTACGCAAAATACCGCGTGTGCGACCAATCATTATGTTTATTTGGTTTGGTTAAGAAATATTTCAAGTTTATTTTTATTCCCAGGATGGTAACGCAGCTGGAAAAACTTAGATTTGAGTCGGCCTTGTTGTAATGGGGTAATACTGAAAAAGTTACACTTTTTATTAGAAAATTGTAATAAGCTGTGATTTCAGGGGATTCAGTTTCGAACCAAGAAGAGAAGACCAATCAGATGTAGCCTTCAACTAATCATCAACAAGATCATCTTTAATGTCAATTGGCCTTGATTTTTACGTCTTAAGTATAAAGAATCGGTCCCAACAGGGAGCCTTGTGGTACACAGTACTCAACTGACTAAGATTCCCCAATGTGTACGCTTCGATATACCTATTTGACAGATATCTATATAGAATTATCTTTAAAACCAAAGAGGTTCCTTAGTTTATTACATATCATATCATGACTTATAGTATCGAAGGCCGAAGAATAAAACCGCTAAGCTGTAAAATAGTAGATCCACAACAACCTGCACGTTATATGACAAACAAGCATCCGACCTATTTTATTGTGACAGTGGTCAATTGTGTTAGTCATTGGTTGAAGTTAACTGCGTTCATCGGGCACTATACAAATATGGTACAGATGGCAGTGTTGTTATAGAAGGCCTTCTTGCACTTTCTTAATAATATGAAATTGCGAGTTGAGTAAAATAATAAAATAAATAAAAAGAAATCCAAATGCAAATACAGACAAATACGGGAATAAAATAGAAATAAAGAACATTTTTACGTTTTGTAGCACGTTTTGTCTGGAACAAGCTGTTGATATTCAGCACTGTCCCCCAAAATACAGGACGGATGGCAACCGTAATTTAAAAGTGAACACAAATCTTACCAAAAGTTTATTTTTCAGAATTCAATATTAAAACTATCCAATTTATGCCATATAATGAGGAAATTTGGTTTGTAAACTTACAAAGTCCGGCGGTTACCAGAAAAATTTTAGGACACCGTGGCTTACCTGCAAAGAAATGAAAAAGAAAAGAATATTATAGGATTTTCAAAGAACAACTAACTGAATTAAATTTTAATGTAAATTCTCTAATAATAAGTATAATGAATTCCACTATAAAAGCTGAAAAACAAAGTTGTTGCACTCGACATTTCCAAGGCATTCGACAGAGTCTGTCATCAAGCTCTTTTGTCGGAAATGAATACCCATGGAATTGATAAGGCCATGCTTGTTTGGACTAGTAACTACATTTCTGACCTTTCAATTCAGGTCATATTAGACTGTTTCAAATCCAGTGTTCACCGCATAAACGCCGGTGTTCCTCAAGGCTCTGTTTTGTCTCCGACACTCTTTCTCATTTTCATATATGAACTCCTATCCGCTACTTCTAATCCAATTCATTCTTTCGCTGACGACAGCACTCTTAGCATTTCATATGAGTTCGCGCTTTCTGCATTCCCCTCTTCATCACAAGTGGAAGTTGAACAACAACGTATGCTAAGAACGTTGACAGCATAACAAGCTGGGGTCTACACAATCGAGTAGAATTTAACGCTTCCAAGACCCAATGCTGTCTTCTGTTGTCTCAGCGTAATTTAAACCCACAACCTTTATCCATGAATGGATCGTACATCAAAGAGACTGAAAAACTCGCAATACTCGGTACATGCGTCAACAACAGCTTCATTGGAATGACCACATATTCGCCATCGCTGAGAATGCTGCAAAATGTTTAGGTTTACTAAAACGGTGCAAGATGTACTTCACTCCCTTAGATCTGGATGCTATTTACAAGGCATATATTCGCCCTAAACCGGAATACAATATGTACATTAAATGTATAAATGATGCCGCTATTTGCAAGATTATTCAAGAAAAATCTTTGTATGGAAGCCCCCCAACCCAGCGGCCCAATAACTGCTAAATTTTAAAAGAAAGTGTTGTCACCGGACATACACATGTGTACAAAATTTCAATAAAATCGGGCTTTGGGAAGTTGGCTAAAAATCGATCGCAAGATTCCACGACAAACAGATAAACAGGCAGCAAATCCACGGACGAGCGAAATTAATATAGAGAATTGAATAAAATTGGGAAAATGTTTCAATAAATGAAGAATACAAATAAACGCAAAATAGCTGCATATATTTGAGCCATATGTCAGGGCCTTTGACTCCTATCAATATCCGCCTTTGTAAATAGCATGCTGTTATTTCTTCAATTTCCAGTACCGCACTCATTCAGAGCCAAACAAATATCGTGACAGTTGATACATTTTAATGTTTCAGCCCGGTTTAGGGCAGAACAAAACATTTCGGGACAAAACATAAAACATGGACCTTATTTGCATTTACTGCTATTTTCTCTGTTATTTTTTTGGGTTCTTTTATTGTATTTATTGTGACTATTCCAATATCCTGACTGTTCGTCTCTGTGATATCTTACAAAGCTTCAGGCGATTGCCATTTCTGGTCATCGCTTGACAACAATCGAGAGCGTGGCAGCAGCCACGATCGGCAGAGCTCCATAAAAGTTCAGTCTGCCATCGGACACTGTACTATTATGTCATTCGCACTTCATTATTTGACATTCACATACACACCGCAAACACAAATATGGACAGGAAGGAAGGAGCACAAGCACAAGCAGAGGCTGTCCGGCGGCAGTCTAATGCAGATACTCATTCGTACCTCCAATTGGATATTTATTAGATGCAACGAGACATTATTCGTTTTTGTTGTTTCTCTCGCACAAGGAGTCATACGTTCAAGTCTCAGCACAGCACCACATAAGTATCACTTCGATGTTAAATTATGCCACGACGATCACTATCCGCATAATTTTTGGTTGCCACCATTCATTCTTCAGTGTTCAGTGCTTTAGGTTTTGGTCGGACGGTGGTGCTTTTAATTTATAAAGCTCCCACCCGCCCCGACAACCGCGCTACCAGCCAATAAATCTCGCCTACTGCAGTTAACAGCATGTTTTTCGCACCTTTTCGGAATTTACACGATCGCATGTGAGCTGCTATTGGCTTGTATTATACGCGACTTGTATAATGCACGGAAGAAGTCAAAAATGTAGAATTTCCATATTAAAATGCTAGCAGTACGGGTGGAAGCGGGAACGGAAGGTACAACAATTTGCATATCAGCTCGGTAGTAGCGTCTCGCAAGCATATTGTAGCGTGTTCGATCGACGTTTGGTAATTTGCAGCAGCAGCAGCAGCAGCAGTAATGCTGCGGTAAAGCCAGTGCCAGATTAACGAGCAGTTAACAATATTAAATTTTAAACTTTTTGACATAAATCATTTGGGCGGTGGCGGTCCAAAATTGCAAGTGCCAACAAAACTGAAATATTCTCTCAGTATTCCAGGAGCGGTATGCACGTAGTTCTGTCTGTTCAGTTTTTGCCACACCCTCAGTGAACGATGTCAAATAAGTCAATCGATTCAGCTCAATGCATTCAGACGATCGGACCAGTTAAGTAAATTCCCCCCTATATTCGGTTGTCTAATGAAGTCATTGGGTTAATTTATGACACGAAATAGTTTTTACTTTCTTGTGGTGGAATTAGGTTATTAGTCCCAGAATTGATTTCTAATTTTGATAAATAATTCATAAGACGCTTTCCTTTAAATTAAAAACCTAAGTTATGTCGGGGTGTTTTTGGAACATACGAGTCGGAGGTTTGCGGTAGAAATTTATGGGACATGACCGCAGGCCAAGCCTACACTGGCAGAATGGCGTAGACCAGAATAGAAAAAACTAAAGAATTTAAACAGAATTCCATAGATGAGTACCTTAGTGGACCAGATCTTAAAGTTGACAATGATTATTCATTCCAGAAAACAACTAGAAGATTTAAACGACGCTTTGTCCAAGTACCACCAATCAGGAATGATAAGAAAAGAAGAAGAGAATGGCTAAACTCTTCATACAACATTTGGCTACGGTGTTTTAACCACACAATATTCAATATAACATTAATACATCCCAAGTTTATCAACCGAAAAATCAAAATCAAAATCAAACCAGTCACACCATTAGAAACTGCGCTATTTAAGAAGAGCAGTCATGATCATTACATAATTATTATATGTCTATTTTAGACTTAAATATGTTCCACACGGCGCAAATACCAACCAAGACCCATATCATTGTTGCCTGTGCTATCAAAACTGTTTAAGAAATTCCTCTTAAAGACACTCAAGACATAAATAAGTACACCTGACTTTCAATTTGGATTCAGGAGTAAATTCTCTACCATAGATCCGATTCATAGAGTAACAACTGTGATTGAAGAGACAATCGAAGAAAACAAACGCTGCCCTGCAATATTTCCAGATGTATCACAAGTATTTGACACAGTATGTCTCTTCCAAATTAGCAAAGCTCTACCAATGAACCATTGCTGGAATCTTTCTTATATGCGATAGAAAGTTCGGAGTATCTCATGAAGAATCCTACTTAAGCTTTTGTCAAATACAAGCAGGTGTACCGCAGGGAAGTGTATGGATACATTCTTATATATGCAATATACCGCTGATGTACCAACCACAGAAGAAAGTTTCATGGTCACATTTGCTGATGATGATATCGTTTTAACAGTACAAGCTTTAACGGAAACGCAAGCCATGTAATAATTACAAAAAGCAATTGATAATATCAACCAATGGACTACTGTGTGGAAAACTAAAGTCAGCGAGACGAAATCGACTCATGTAATAGTTACATTGCGATAAACAAATAGTAATCACCTTACATATGTCAATGTAATTCCGAGTTCACAAGCGGATTTTGCGAAATACCCAGGTTTACATCTGGATAACAGAATAAAATCCTTCCACCGTAGGCTTAAACGGCCTCGCTGTCGTGTTCCATAAATCATACCGCGAAGGAATTTGCTCATGCGACCTAGGTGTCCTGCCCACCGCAGCCTACCGAGCATAATTCTCTTCACGATGTCTTCATCGTGGTAACGTCGTAGATCGCATTATTATAGAGTCTCCGGAATCGTTCTTTCCATCATACAGGGCAAAAATTGTCCGTAGGACTTTTCTTTCGAACGCGGCTAAGGGGTCAGGTTATGCTAAGCACCCAAGTCTCGGATCCATATATAAATACTGGTCTGACCATTATCTTATACAACAGCAGCATGGATGTTATGGTTAAATTCCTGGATTTGAAGAGTCTTGACAGACTAAAGTAGGCTTGTTCGCTTTGAACAACGGCTTCTACAAATGACCCGAGATAGTTACACTACTTCAAATTCACGCTTCACTATTTTAATTGAGGGACCAATGTTGGATATTCTACTCGCAGACTAGGTTACCATGTAATTTGCTTAGCTCTCATTTATGTGTTTCCTGTACACCACTTTTGTTTTAACCAACGATTTCAGTATCGTATGCGTAAGCTAGTATCTGAATGGACTTATAGATGATTGTTCCTCTCACCGTTACCGCAGAGTCGCTGCTCACTTTCTCCAACGCTAGGTTGAAGAGGACGCAGGCCAGTCCGTATCCTTTTCGGAGCCCGTTATGGGTGTTGAATAGGCTTGATAGTGAACCGGGTATTTTAATTTGGCTTATAATATTTGTCATGGTCAACCTACATAGTCGTGTCAGTCTATTTGGGATGTCGAATTCTCTCACGGCTTTATAAAGTCCTACTCTGGTTATGCTATTATAGGCGGCTTTTAAGTCTATAAAAATATGGTGTAGTGAATTTTGAAACTCTAGACATTTTTCCATTACCTGCCTAAGGGTGTAAACTTAGTCAACTGTTGATTTGCCTTGGATGAAGCTACACTGGAATGGACCAATGATGAGTTTAGCTTGTGTGGCTATACTGTCTTCAAGGATATAGAATAAAATCTTATACGCGGTACTCAACAACGTTATACCAATTTAATTGCCGCACGTTGTGATATCTCCTTTCTTATGTATGGGGCACAGGAAACCTCTTCGCCAGTTTTCTGGCATCGCTTTTTCCTTCCATACTTGCACTATTATTTCATGAATTGCTTGAATATTGTGGTGCTCGGTCATTGGTGGAGCCCCCAATTCCTCAGTTAGCTGGCCATTTAGCAACTCATTAAAGAACTCTTCCCATCGCTCTAAGATGCTTTTGGATCGGCGATTAGATTACCATCTTCGTCTTTGCGTAATACTGCGGACTCTTTGGTAGAACTTCGGTGCCTGGTGCGGTCCTCGCTCTCTGTACTGTTCTCTAACTCTTATATTATTGCATTGCTCGGTACGCAACATTCTTACGTTCAGTTGCCAGCTTAGCTTCTTCATCAACTCCAGTCGTTCCGATCTCTACAACTACTCCCTTAAATGCTGTCAGCAGTACTAATATCTCCATTTTTTTTCTACGCCCGACATCTCAGCCCCAGCACTTACTCTCCCTGTATTAAGGTCAAGCCCTAAATGTAGTTTGTTCTGGTCTCTTAGTTACGAATGGCAGCCGTGTTGACTCGAATCTGTCGCACTCAGAACACCATACCAACAAGATAGAGTTGAGTTTGGCACCTCGGTACGTTCGTACCGTCATCAGGTTTTGGTTGTTGCTGGGTTGTTGCGTGGTCAATCTGGTTGTGAGTGGCTCCAACAGGAGATACCTAGGTTGTTTTGTGGTTTTTTTTACGCGCAAGCCTTGAACTCGCAACGACCATATCTATGACTGGGTGTCCATTGTCGTAAGTGTTCTCATGTTAGCTATGAGTGGCAATGTACAGCCTGAATACTGGCTCTCTACCTATTTTTTGAATGATTTTTACATCATACTGAGGGCAGGCATGGAGTTCCCGTTCGACGGATTCAAAGAATTTTTCTTTTTCATCATCTGGGGAATCCTCTGTAGGTGCGTGAACGTTTATGGTTTTAAATCTGTACCGTACGCGAAGCCGTGCATAGCCGTTCTTTTACTGCGTTAAAGCCGATAACGGTGCGGGTTTCATTCTTTTGTGGATTAGAAACCCCACACCGAGCACGTAATAACTAATCACTAGTATGCATTTGTGAACTTTGCTATTTGTCAATTAAAGTTTTAATTTGTTTATAAGAGTGGTGTGGTGTTTTTATTTGCAAAATCCATTGCGAACCTCTAGAAAGCCTAAAAATCTGTAACTATAACCATTAACCCGATATTTTCAATGCCAAAAAAAATCTGGACTTATTTTCTTGTTTTCTTTTTGTATTAGTATTATACTTCTGGAGATAATATTCCAATCATTTTAAGTTTCTTAAACTAGGTACAAAATAAAGCTCCCTCTTTATAGTATACAGCTATATTTTTGTATTTGTATCCTTCGATTCACTACAAAAGCTCTCAATGACAAATGCTGGATTGCTTCACAAGATTAGAAAGAAAATGGAAAATCCCAAATGTCTAATCAACGAGTTTCCACACTTAATTTAAACAACAATACCCTAACAGATACGAAAATGGAGGCGTGGATGTGTAGAGAAATATGAAAATCAGTTGCGCACGGAACGAATGAAAATAAAAAATGAAGACGGAGATGGTAATTTATTGTTATCCCAGTAAGCTACATTAACTTGTACGTACCTACATCTAAAATATTCCAATTCCAGGCCTAAAAAGCACTCAGTGCTTGTGTGTTTTCTTGTGTCATGCTAGGCCAATGTAGAATCAGAGGCGAAGCTAAGATCAGGGAAATTTACTGCATCCATTTACCCGAAAGCGATTATGCGAAGGAAAGAAGAAATTGTATTTGTTTTTTGGAAAAGTTTTTCCAAGGACGTGTGTGGCAAAGAGTTTTTTTTCTGTGATAAAAAAAACATTCTACCGATGCGCAATGCTCTAGGATACTCTTTTTCATTACTTTTGTGCCCATCTTTTGTGTTTCACCATTTATCCCTCACATTCCCATCTGGATAGAGTCCCGAGTCTTTGCTACTCGTGTCGTCCTTTACTAAGGAGGATGTATTTTGTTTTTCAATTATTTTTCCTTTCCAATTTCGTCACAGACAGACAGTTCACCCTTTAGTGATATATTCGTTCGGCCTCATGTCATGCCAATAGGATGTGATCTTCGACTCGCTAAATCCAATATGGAGTTGTTGTCGAGACAAAATGTCGAAAGACAAAAGATGTGTGAGACAAGTTTTTTTTGTTATAATCCTTGTGCGACTTCTTTGGCAATTTCTAGGAGCGTGCGATTAAATTTAATAACAAGAAACAGTCCAATTGATGGATGGATAGCTGGGACGAAAAGAGGTATGGTAAGATGCACAGAAGGTCAGTGAAACGTAAAATATATGAAAGAAAAGGCAGAAGCATGGTAGGAAGGAAAAACGGATGGTTAGACTGGCTGGGGAAATGCCGGATCGATAGATAGGTAAATGGATAGATGGGCGGAGGTAGACAAAAGGACACTTTTTTTTTAATTGCGATTGTAAATTTTTTCAGTTTCAATAAATTAAGCGAAATACTTCCTATCGCAGTTCCACTTGGAAAATGCAACAAAGAAATTGATAAGGTAGTGACCATCAGTATTGACATTTAGGTCCTTTTTTGTATTTCTCCTTAACCCGCTCGTAGCGCAGAATAAATTGTATTATTGATTGGCGAAACACAGTAAGTGCATACTTATGTTTGTGTGTATTTTTTTGCCTCTAAACAGGATAAACGTTTTTTTTTATCAGCATCACCATCATATCAAAGACCGCATCATTTCTTGGGAACAAATTAAAGAGGAATAAGGCTCAACCCATTCCTCCATCGTCTAATAAGAATCTATCGTCAGAGATATGGTGGCAGTTATGGGACGCAACATGACGGTGGTAAATTAAAACACATACCACCCATCCATTCCTCCAACCCTTCATCATTGGCTGTTGTAATTATTTTGGGAGGTTTTTTGTTGGGTGAACTTCACCCCTGTTTTCTGGTTTCTCTTTTTTTCTTTATTACGTTTTAGATAATAATTTTTCTAACGAATATATATGTAACGTTGGCTAAACAAAGAGGAAGAAACTTGCGCAGCCGCGGTATAGATGGGAGAGACAAGCAGCAATATTGACCATAAGGACCGCCATTAGAAGTATATTAGCTATTAGCGTTGGCATTACATTCTAAACTCTTCCCGAGATGAATCCACTTTCTTTTTATGTGTGGGAGGTTCATTTTTTTTTACAACGCACAAGCAAAGGAGGTCCCACGGCGGTAAAGTGGTAATGATGATGATTACCCTCATTATGGTCGTAATGGTAGCTTTTGTAGAAAAACGTGAGAGCTTAGTGAAATGTTTGCCATTATTTAGTTGCCTTTGAAAGTACTTCATGGGGATCCTTGTATTCGAAGGATATGGAAATTCGTTTAATCAAATATCTAATTAAGTTTTTTTTTTTGACTTTAAGGGCCAACAGTTCAAATGAAAAGATATCGCGTATGTAAGTAGTTAAGTCCTTTTGTAATGTCATTGCTCACTTTATCTTTTAAACGAAAAACTGTAAATTTTACAGTTAGTATCACTTAGGAGTATTTATTGGATTAAGAGAAATGGTATGTTGCCTTTGAATGATAACTAAGTGGTAATTACAGAACTTACCCACTGTAGGTAAAAGTATAGCGTAATGCTGGTTCTATCTGTTTTAATTAAAGATGTATTTCACTTCTTCGACTATTTCTGATAAAGTTGCTGAAATATTAGGAACTGGGAAGGACAATAATAGATCTTAATATAAGTTTAGAAAGTTTAGAAATAAATGCTAAAGACAAGAAGACTAAAATGATATGTTGTTTTACACATGTAATCTGATTTTTCACTTTAAGGATAACCGTCCTTTTTTAAATGCAGACATTATGCTGCCTTAAATCTGTATGCACTTCTCTGCGGTGGCACAATAATGGCTACTTCAAGACGTTAATAAAAAATTATGATATTACTTTCAAAAGTTTTTTGCTTTATAATATTAATCGCAGTTCTTCCAGAAAATACTGTGTAATTGATAACAAAAAAGCGACCCTTTGCAACGAAGAGACCACATGCTACTCTTTCAACAGCTTGTGTGAGTAACATAAGTATTTCTTGGTTTACCTTGAAGGAAGCAAATAAAACATAAGATGAATTATGCAGCCATGTTGATATTGCCTTCTTATAATGGTGTCCCGTAGGGTTGTATCTTAGCACCTGTATTTTTTAGCGATTTTATTAATGATTGTTTGTAATTACTGTTTGTCATTACTTATTCATTTTTGATGATGACGTGCAAAATTATATTTGTCCAGGCTGCTGCAATTTCACGGTGGTCCTCTGACAATGATCTCATTCTTAATCCAGCGAAACAATAAACAGCGAAAACAAAATTTGACCGAGTACTGATTCTTGAGGTATACGCTTATAGTTCCTATATTCAATCAGGAAGAAGTAGTTATTTATAATAACTATGAATCTATGAATTATTAAGGGAAAAAAAACTTGAAGGTTGCTTTCAATGATTTGGTTCGGTACATATATATGTAACGGACGGACTTATTTCAAAAACATATATGGATGCAGCCGTTTTACTTAGTTAGATACCATAATCGTCCACAAAATTATGACGAATATAAAAAATTTATTATATTGCAGTTTGTTCGCTCTTCCAGCACCTTGACTATAATAAAAACCATAGTTTGCTTACATTAACTCTTTAAATAAATGTCCACTGGATGATGGAATTCTAGAACAGAATTTAAATATCTCAGGTAGTTCGTTGCCATTTATATAATTTACCAAAAAAAAAATCGGAAACTTCACAACTTTTTCAATTATTTCCAGCCAATTTAATTAAGATTCACCCTGAGACACATTTTAATGCTTCCTTGTGGCCAGAAACAAGTTTTAAATTTCCTTTTCTAATATAGATATGTAATTATGTCTTTTCCAGAACTGGTTTAGCCATTTTATGCGATCCTTCCTCGAACATTTTCTATTGTTCTGGTTCCTAGTTCAAAATTAATCAAAATAATTTCCAAAAAATGAGTATGTAAAAAAAAACAAAGCCATTAAAAGTTCCTTTCTGTCCTTGAGGGAGTGACTTTGTTTGTTGTTACCCAAAAACAAAGTCATACAAAATAATTTGCTCTCGATGAGATGAGGCAAACAACAGACAGATATCTAATCATAATCTGCTTTGTAAACATATTTTCCAGCATCCTGATTAAGGAGAACTCAAAGAAAATAAAAAGAAAATCACAAAATTAAGGATATACAAGTTAGGAGCGGAAAGCTGTTTGAACAATCACAAGGAAGGATGATGCATTGCCGATGACGATGAAAGATTAAAACAAAGGAGATGTTCTGCTCGTAGTCACAAAGACGCACACATACACATATACACAGAAAAGGCAAGATGAAACAATGTCCGGAAATCCTATTAAAAATCTCGTTTCCTTTTTGCCGTTTGACTTGGCTTCCTTTTTGCCGAGCGCAACTTTCGCAATATTTTATATCTGCTGCTGCATCAGAGAGACTTAGAGTGTGTTCTTAATCTGTGCTTTTAATCTCTGTGAAAAGGATAAGCAAAGCCGTCGTGGAAATTCATTAGATCCTTGTTCTTTTCCAACTGAAGTACCTAAAAAATTACGGGTTTATGTTTTGGCCAAAATTACTGCTTTAATTTCACTTCTGTACTTTATGTATAAAGAGGAAAAAACCCGAACAGCCTAACAAAAGTACAATGATATATATCGAGCGACCACCCTGATCCGCCCAGCTATTCAAATGCTTTTATCTGCTCAATGTACGCGATATTCTACTATTGATACCTGCATTGAGCTGAGAAGCGGATATCAACTTTCAAAGTCAAATAACTCACCCGTTTATCTCTATCTGCTATCCTACTCGGCGCTGAAAGTTTTTCCCGCCATGATATAAATTTGGCTCCTTCCCCTTTTTTGCGTTTTTCCATTCCATTTTGTGTGTACATATGTACAACATTATGTATTTATAATATCGTGGGCAAATATTTGTCAACCTAATTAATAATTATGTTCAACATAACACGATATACAAACTTCAGGTCGGTGGTATCACCGCACCAGCCACCCCCAGCTGTCACATCATTCACCAGCCCATGTTGCAGCCCATTATCGCATGTACATTCATTTTCTAAACAAGCGAACAACAACAAACCTATCGCAGCCACCCTTGTCGTTTGAAAAACTCCAACTCAGGTCTTTGTGGACAGATTGAAAGACACCTTCCACTCACTACTCCACCTTGGAATCAGCCACACCTTACCACCCCATCCACATTGGACGCACTCCAATCAACATTTAAGCAGAATAAAAGCGAACTTTATTCAAACGGGCGCAGAAGGGAACGAATCATGTCGAATGGAAAACTTTAAGCCTTCCGGAACTTTATCCTCACCAACAGCACAGAGATAAATGTGCGCCAAGAGACTATGGAACAAAAAGTGAGCGTATCTGATAAAACTATTGCCTTATTTACTTTTGTAGTATTTCTCCAAAAGAAGAATTCGTTTGTTGAACAATAATCTAGCTGGTGTTCCACAGGGATGAATATTTGGGCCTTTTTTTTGTAAACATTGCGTTCAAAGTTTTCTCCAAAAGAAGAATTCGTTTGTTGAACAATAATCTAGCTGGTGTTCCACAGGGATGAATATTTGGGCCTTTTTTTTTGTAAACATTGCGTTCAAAGTTTTCTCCAAAAGAATAATTCGGTTTTTGAACAATAATCTACCTGATCTTCCACAGGGATGAATACTTGGGCCTCTATTTTTTTGTAAACGTTACGTAAAAATCAATATAATGAAAATATGTCTGAACGATGAAGATTCTGTCATAACTTCCTGCAAGAAAATCAAAATTTTTAGTGGATCTTTAATATCTTGGCTAATAATTTAAACCCCGCTCTAGTCTTAGTGATTTCTTTAGTAAATACTTGCTAACTTTTGTTGTGTCCCGAAGTAAAACGTTGGACGCTTTCAGCCTTACAAAGCATATAATCAATCTAGGTCTTATAGATTAATCTTTCAAAAGTGGTCCTTGATAACTTAACACTCAAGCTTCGAATCTTGTGTACTTACTTGTATTCTGGTGCGACCATTGGCTTAAACATATTTTAGAGTTTATAAACTGATGCAATTGATCCGAAGATATATCTATACAAGTCATTATCATTATCTATATTATTTAGAAGGGCGTGTAATATCTCGTGTAAGCTACATTTTTTTTCTCACCCGTAGGTAATATTTCGTGCTTTTGAGTCACGGTACCAGTTGTAAAACTTTATAGGATTGATTGACAGATTTCGTGGCACCATCTCGCTTTAAAAGTATTTGACTTGTCTAGAGTTTGTCGATCTTCCAATCCATAGAAACTTCGTCTGCGTTAGCCAGTTTCTAATTGAACTTATTGTGGCGATTGTTCCTCGTGTGGTTATATTAGAGTCTTGGATTCACAACTTTCAAGGGGAGGCAGAGCGTTGCCTTGTTCGAAGCCATTATACATTTTAATTGGATTATTATAAAAGTAAATTGAATTTGATTCGCCGAATATATAAAACAATTTTTGTCATCAACTTATCATTCCTGCTCCAGTGTGCATAATGGCACCCTTTTAGCAACCCTTAAAAAACAAACTTCAGCTTTAATATGCAATCAAAAATAAGAGTTAAAGATTTTCTTTTCGCCAGTCTTTCGGCGGTTTAACCCTTTTTTTTCGGCATGATACCTACCAAATTAGAAAAAGTTGAAGTATCGAAGGTGCGCTTTCGAACAGAGCCTCTCAACAACCATTTCATTTTGGTTCATTATTTCACAATGCCTCTAGTATGTTGGTGTGTGCACAAAAAGTTACACATTGTACCTACTGACGGAGGAACAAGCGAAGTGTAACGTGTCCCTACAACTTTACGTGATGGAGGGCGTAAATGTTGCTCATATGTGCGGCAGATAAACATTGGAAATAAAATACAAATACAAATAGAATCGAACGTCCAACCAACTTTCCTGTCCAACCGTTGCACGACAAGAATTATCGTTCTCAGGCCTAAAGCAGAGCACTTTCGGAATTCTCAACGAAATTAGAAGTATACACCCTTTGTATCCAAAAATGCTTGCCGCGCTCTTTTACCACTGTGGTATCTTCCAATGATTTGTGTTTTAGATATCCTGAAGCATCGGAGCAGGGTTTGTTGTCGTCTTGTTTACCTTGTAAGTCAGGTCATCATTTTTAGGCTGTCGTATCATCGCATTAATACTGGTGGAACTCTGGAATTGATGGCCCTATTCATAGCCATATCCTGCATGGCATGGAATACGAAATTTGGAGCGTGCAAAAACGTAATCGGAAAGTCACTATGTTTTGGGTCTTTGGCTCCAAATAGTACTTGAAGAGAATGGGAGAGATAGGGAAATAGCATTAGAAGCGTTTCAAATTCATGTAATGATGGCGATTCTTATGCTGCGCAATGTCCAGCTTCCATTAGATGAAACGACAACGACGACGAAGCTGATGCTTATGGTCGTTCGGACAGCATGTTTCGATGCTGTTTATTGTGAGGGATTCGGTTTGGTTCGGTTCGGCAGCAGACACAAAAAGGACTCTCATTCCGGCATAAAAGGCCATAACAAGACTTTTAGATTTTCATTATAAATGCAATGCTGGAAGCTGCAAGCCTGGCTGCGAATGTCCGGTTTCCCTAGGGAATGACCAACAACTCTGATTCGATTGAAAGGCTATTCGGATGGGGAAAAGCACAGACACACACAAACAACTCTTTCGGCTGACCGCACACTGACGAAGGGAAACAAAACAAAGTGAACTTTTTGCAATAAAAATGGGAATTGACGATGACGACGACGACAGCTGGCGTACTTTATATGGGGCCGCCACCCTTAAGTATTCATTCGGTTGAAACTTTAATGGAAAAATCCTAAATTGAACTTTTGATTGTATATACTGAGTGGTAGTGAACCGTTTTTTATAGAACAATATCGGTCGGATTGCCCAATTGATGTTGGAGTCTTTTTTAGGCACGGACGGACTTGAATTATTCGTCACTAAAAATTGGAGAAAAGACTAAAATTTAAAAACAAATTTTGTTCCAAGTAAATTTAATTGAATAAAATCGTACATCAAATTATTGGGTGGTGCCATGGGACCCCAGCTTGCCAGAATGAGTCTCAAACTATGCACTGAAAAACTACAATTCGATCTTCGAACAAAGCAGGTCAACTAAACAAGTCCGTAAAAAAATTTGTCAGTTGATGCTGTTTGGTTTTGTGTTTGCAAAGTAATTACAGAAAAGTTGTAAAAAATGTGCACTAAGTTAATAGAAGAATCATCCGGAATTTTCTCACTTTAGAACAAAAAGGCACAATATAATATTGACGCTTGAAAAGGACAGTTTTTTATAGTCCTTGCGAATAACTTTAATGTGTCTAAGATGTCAGCAACATTCATTGACTGAGAAGGAGTTTTTTTGAGCCTTTATTTCTTTTTATAAACATTGCTTTTAAAGTTCTCTCCAAAAGAAAAATTCGGTTGTTGAATAATAGTTGGTGCTCCACAGGGATGAATATTTGGGCCTTTATTGTTTTTTTTTTTGTAAACGTTGCGTTGTCTCACTCTAGAACAAAAAGGTACAATATATTGACGCTTGAAATGACAGTTTTTATAGTTCTTGCGAATAAATTTAATGTGTCAGCAACATTCGTGGACTGAGAACGAATTATTTTCCTTCGTTTACACATGTACATTTCCACAGTCCAGCAATTCCGGCGCTGAGCGGTAATTGATAATTGGTAATTGATTCCCTCAACGCGGACTCGCAATTTATGTCCGTAGTGATGCTGCGTTTTAACTTTTGCCTTTATTCAGCCAATGTCCCAATCAGGAATTTTATTTCATATGGCTCAAAGTGAAGGTTCAAAAGCGTAGCATACACTAACGAGTTTCATGCACTGTCTGATTCAATTGCAAGAATTGTCCCAATAAATCATAACACTAAAATCGTTATTGCAGGGATTTCTTGTCCTGGTAAATACTCCGTCAATGTATTATCGCCTCTAGGATCGTCAGACCATTGTGTAGTAGCAGCTTTTCGTTAACAAACCACGAAGTTAGAGAAAAAACTGAAAAAACCGTATGCCAATAAGAGAAAGCCAATTGGAACGGCCTTAACAACTTCTTTGGGAGAATTAACTGGTCGCCGCTACTGATTCTTGTTGGTATGAGAGACCAGGAATAAGTCTATCGAACCAAAAGAGGATGGATGGTGTGACTCGAGCTGTAAAAAGGCTTCTAGGATTAGAAAGGTATGCTTTCGGTTTTACAAAGTAAATCCTACTGAAGAAAACAGAATACATTTAAAATGAGCCAGAAATTATTGCAATGTCCATCTTCAGCGAGTAAAATTCGCTTATGACCAAAAAATGAGGCAAAAAATACTAAAAATGTTTGGTCATTTGTGAAAAGAATCAACGCTTCCACATTGTGTATTACTGCCGCCTGCACCTCAGAGTATTGAACACTCTATGGGACATATATTCATTCGTATTCGTGTAGTTGCTACAGCTTTAAACAATCTCAACACTCACAAATTCGTTGGACCAGATGGTATTTCCCTATTAGATCTGAAAAGGTGTTCTTCCAAGCTGGCATTACCACTGCCAGTTTTTACATCTATCCTACTCTTCTGGACTCTTACCGAGAAGTTGGAAAACAGCATTTGTCCAGCCTATAGCCAAAAAATGCGAACCGTCGTATCTTTCTTCGTACCAACACATAGCACCTACATTTACTCTTTCCAAGGTCATGGAAACGTTTATCAATTTTCTGCTTATGAAATATCTTGAAACCAACGAAATCCTTAGTGACTGGCATTACGGATTTCGTGGGCAACGTTCTATTGGTGATTTGTTGGTATATCAACGAACAGTGGAACCGATCTTTGCATCAATTTGCAAAGCTGTTGTACTCGATATTTTCAAGGAATTCGACAGAGTTTGGCACCAAGCTATTTTGTCTAAAATTCGTGCTTGTAGAGTCGATAAAAAACTGTTTTATTGGATTAGAAGCTATCTTTTCGAACGCTCAACTCAAGTTGTCTTGGACGGTTTCAAGTCTAAAGTACATCATATAAATGCTGGCGTTCCGCAGGGCTCTGTTTTGTCCCCGACACTCTTTCTCATTTCTAAATTCTCTATATTAACTTCGCGTGCCCATTGCTGGCTGGCTGGCTAACTGGCTGGCTATATCTTGTGATCAATTTTTAACCCACTTCCTTAAACCCGAGTTTATTCAAACGAATGCGAAATGCTTAGGTTTTCTAGCTCGATGCAAGAAATATTTCACTCCCTCTGATCTGGCTACTATCTACAAGGCTTTTGTTCGCCCTAAACTTGAGTACAATTGTCATGTCCTGTGCGCCTAAAACTACCTTGCATCAGCTAGATAAAATACAAAACCATGCCATCCATACTAATATACTAATACTAATATTGTAAATGTGAAGGTTACTCTGTCTGTTACGTTTTCAGGAATAAAATTTGTGGTAGTCCGCGTAAGGTTATAGGAATAAAAGAAATTGGAAAAAATGCCTGGAAAATCGGAAAATCGGGAAACACTGAAGGTGATTTTTTCCATGGATTGGTCAGTGAGTGGGGGTAGGGTTTATATGTGCGGGTATGGAAGCGCCAGGGAACAGCTAGTTATATATATGTATATTGTTAAAATTACATGCCATTTGTTTTCTCAACAAAACTGGATACCCTGAACCACACAAAACAGGTTGGAAACTCATTTTTATTCATTTATTCGCCCATGCCATTAAAAACAGAACACGTAAAAGGTTTCCAGTAAGGGAAAATATAAATGATTTTGACAACAGCAACAAAAAATGCCTTACATATGTCAATTCCATTCAAAAATAAAAAAACAACAACGAACATCGTTACCAGTTTTAAAAAAAAATTGTCCTTCAAAATCACATCAATCGCCGCGATCTACTCATTGCGAGGAGAATTATAATCACACCAAAAAGATTTATGACCTACGAAAACCTGTCACCGGAGAATGTTGGCGAGTGATGACATTGCGGCTGTCAAAAAAAATTTTCCTGACGAGATGTCAGCAGACGACCGACCGTCCAAAGAGGAACAATAATTTCGCTCAATTATAATGCCGATGATGTGATGGGCGATCTCGAGAGAGAAAAGAGATCCTTTTTTGTCGCAAAACTATCGACAACATTGGGTAGGGTAGGAGCCGCTCCCCCATTAAATGCGATTCCAAAGTAATGTTCCAGCTGAATCGTTCGAAAAAGGAAATACAAGACAACAGCCAGCCGCACGCCGCCGCCACCGCTGCTGGCTGTCGTCATCATGGTCGTTGGGTCCATTCATCGCTGCTATAGGGAATCACTGCGCCGCCTAAAAAGAGGAGAATTTAAGATCAGATCAGAGACGAAGCCGAGACGATGCTGCAGAAAGCAAGCAGCAGCGGACAGCGACGCGCTGTCCATCCCATTTGATGAGTATAAATTTCATTTTGAAGACATTACAAAAGGAAATTGTTAGCTGAGTAGGTATGTAGGTACACGTAGGTAGGTTCCATCCAGCGTGGCCATCGCATAGCCTCATCATCGTAAAATGTTTTTTTTTGTGAGTGTGCGCGCTTAGTTCCCCTTGAGGCAGTGCGCCGCGCACGTCCAGGTATATACCTAATGTGTATAATCCAGCAGCTTGTGAGACGTTTGGAAATACGAGTATGTGCAGGAGTATCATCTACCTACTCCTTAGTGCACAGATCAAACAGAAAATCCGAAGAAATTCGAAGGTATCCGGGGAGTTGATGGTTTTACAAGTTAAGTGGTTAACAAGGGCTCCTTTGGGAGTTGGTTAAGTTTTTCTGAAATTAATATTTGGACCGATTTGGTAGTTAGGTAGCAACGTCTACATTCAGCTGAAAATACAATTTGGAAGTTGTGTACCGGAAGAAGAGCTCATGAATTATGAGGGGAAACCAGGATTTCCATTTCATTTCATTCCATTTGTCTAAATGTACTTACTTCCATTTCGGGCTCCCGACCACGAACGAGTCTTTACCTGAGACATGGTTGCCTTCAATTATTTGCCATCCCGGTCACGCTACAGCCAAAGCTTGGTCTTTAAAACGGAGGTTCGCTCTTCCTTGCCGACTCGAACCTGGTGGATTGGATACGAAGATCCTCTTGGCTGGAGTATTATTATCCATGTGGCCGAGCCAATGTGGTTGAAGTTTTTGGTTTTATGGACTACAGCATAGAGCTCACAGTTATACCTTTTGCTCCATTCACCCTCCTCGGACACAGTATCAAAAATGCGTCAAATAATTTTTCTTTCAAAAGAGCCCATCATCAGCTCTCCCATCATGCTTATTGTCACATAAAGAAAGACTTGCGTGATAAGGGTTCTGTAGAGCTTGCTTTTCGTATTTCGAGTATGAAGTTCCAAACGCATTTGTATTGCCAAACCGAAATAGCAGCGGTTTCCTAGGGTAAGTCTTCCTCGAATTTCCACCAGGGTAAGTTGGTGTTTACCCTGAGCTAGATAACCTCCCTAACTACCTCGAAATGGCTGCTGTCAATAGTGACATATCGTTAGTGACATTTTTTGTTTGTTGTTAGCTAGGTATGTGTGAAGATCAACAAATCTCGCCTGTTGTTCAATCGTCATGAAAGACTCTATCCCAGCACCCTCTGAGCTGTCGATTTCGTCCGGGTAGCCCAGTAGATTAACGGATTTTTAGGAAACAGTGACTTTCGTGTTAATATCTGCCCTGCGAACTATCTGCTATAAAAGGGGATTGAAGATGTCTCATGCTATCATATGTCCTTCCCAATAACTGGTGCTTGCTTGGGATAGTTCAGATGAGCTGTACCCCGTTACCGTTTCAGCCGTAAAGAGCTCCTGACGATGAATGCTATTATAATACGGCTATAAAGTCGACGAAAAGATTGTGATTATCTTTTTCAATATTTGCCTCAGTGGGAAAATTTGGTCTATGGTCGATCTGATGCCATGCCAGAAGATACTGTAACGTTGAGTTTAGTGATTCATTTCTCATCCGTTTGTGGAATGCTCTGCCATCGCTATGATTCCCAGGCATTCAAAGCACAAGCTCATAGACATCTTCTCATTTCTTCTCATTTTCCTTAACGCCTGCTGATTATTCTATTGCAGAAAGGTTTTAGAAGTTCACACAGCACTTTGGATATGATGCGACATTAAAATGGAATATGTCTCGATAGTTCTGGCGAGACATAGGATCGCCTTTCTTATAGATAGGTCATAGGAAGCTGATAGTACAGTCGTCGGGTATGATTTATTTGGTTGATGACTTCCAAAGCAGCAACTCCGTTCGAAGAGCTCTGCTGCTAAACCATCAGTGCCGGCAGTCTAGTTGTTGTCAAACTTTCTTGTAGCTAAGCCCACCTCTCCTCGAATTGGTAGTGGAAATGTCTCTTCATTAACTAGACGCGAGTTCTCTTCTATCTATTCTATAACTCTATTTACATGATATAAATTTAGTAGCTGCTGAAAATTCAGCTTATATCTAATATTTTCTGCGCTTATGATTAGATTTCCCTCTGTTTCAAAGAGCCTTCGTTCCGGTTTTAAAGCCCACAACCAGTTGCTCGGGTTTCTTATTAAACCTATTGAGGTTGTTTCGATCGTGAGACTTCCTTGCGTAGGCCCTCTTCTTTCTACGCAGGATTCTCTCCCATTCTACTGGCTCGATACTCTTCGTGGGTGGTACTTATTTTGCACTGTAGCATTTCCACACGTGAATTTGCTATCACCTTTACCGCCATACGCATAAATCATCATACCACGAGCTCTATCTCTGTGGGTGGCTGGAGTACGGTGGTTTCGGCTACTCCCTTGATGATGTCGCGATACTGGGACCTGTGCATCGCGACATCATCAAAGTAGCTTTTATTTCAGTTTGCTCTTGCTCATCAGTGAATACAACATATTCCTTTTTAAATTTCATTTATGATTCCTATTACTTCATGAATTCACTAATTAACCGATCTCTGAGACATATAGTTACAAGCCATAAAATCCCGTTCAATGCCTTGTTGTTAATATCCAAATAATAATACCTTATATTAATACCCTAAGGCCTAAGTAATATGCACAAAGGAGTCGACACAAACTGGGTCATTTTTATTTTCATAAAATAACATTTTTGTTAAAAATTCCAAACAGAGATCTTTAGGAAACCGGTCTAAGTCCATGAACCGACCAGAAAGGTAGCATCTTCTAATTAATTTTCCGTTTTATACCGCTTAGCAGTCTAATATGACTACTTACGACTTAAAACACTCATACGCACACAGAACACACTCATTGTAGTATGGCGTGAACTGATGCCGCTAAATGGCATGCTTTTAAAAAAAAAATTGTTTAGAAGCCCCTCAAACCAAGGGCCCGATCAATAACACATTTTTAATAGAAAGTGTTGTCACCAAAAATACACATGTGTGCGAAGTTTTAATAAAATCGGGTTTTGGGAAGTGCGTTAAAAATGTATCTCGAGATTCCACCACCAGGCTTTTAATTTAGCTTTTAAAAGAAAATGTTCAGAGTTGACGTTTACCCCATGGGATCTTTAAAAGTTGTCTAAATTCTAACGAATATTTTAAAACGTTTCTTAAAGCTATTTGTATGACAAGTACTATTGGGAAGATTTATTCAACGCGGCTATTTGTCTATGATAAGCTTCCAAAGTGAACGCACAGATGGTTACCACTCTGAGTGCTCTTTTCAGTGATGTTATCGTAATTTTTTCTTTTCAACTTTCAATATTAATGTATTCTAATTATGACGAACTGGTAAAGGACCTGCCAGCTAGAGATTTTTCTTCAAATCTTTTCTATTTAGTTTTTAATTTTTTATTGTACTCTGTATGTCGTTTTTAATTTCTATTTTTTCCCCCAGTTGTGTTCTATTGTAAGATTTTAGTTACGAATTTTTGTGGTCTACTTGACGTGCCTTTACTGCGTTGTCACGAAAGAAAAACAAACGGAAAAAGAAAAAACAAATGATGAAAATTTATGGGAAGAGAATCCATTGATTTGTCCATCGAAAGAGTCGCAAGAAGGTGTGACGCTGCTTAGAAGGGCTCTTCAAACTCAAAAGCCTAAAAGTGATTAATTGAAATGTATGCGCGATATGTGGTGGCGGAGCACAACATGCATCCATCCATCCATCGATCCATTCAGTAAACACCACCACGCGGGATACTGAATGCACGGGAAGTACAGTGCTCAAGTGCAACCAGGGAAACAAAGAAAAGGCGTGTCAAACTATTAATAAACAAATCCCCACCTCACATTCTTGTGTAAAGGAGCGATAGGTGATCGCCTCTTCCGAGACAAACAGAAGAAACAAACACACGAGTCCGGAATGTGTTGCTGTGTTACATACTTCGTCATAACACACGGCCCGGCCACACACACTCGCATACAGAAACACGCATGGATATCATGGAAACATAGGAAAACTCTTCGGGAAAGACAAAATGATTAATTGCGTTCTGTGTTGAGCTGTTGTACAACGTTTGTTGTTGTTGCTGTTCTTGTTGTTGTTGCCGCAAACAAACTAAGGAACTGGCACTCTCGAGATACTTGTATCATGCGACGTTGGCACACGACTTAAACAGGGAAAACTCTTGCTGCGCTAGGTATACACCTTCTCGGACTTGTTTCTTTTTTCTTTCTTTTCTTTACAATGTACTCGTTACAGGGGTAGAAAGACAAACTGTGAACATCTGATTCTGGCCGGGGCACGCACGCACAGATCCCTTAATGGCACGCCGCGCCGCGCCGCTCCGGTTTGGAATTGGGTTTAGAGGGTTCTTTGCTAGTAGTTAGTAATCTGTTTGAGTTTTGAATTAATTCGTATCGTATCGTATTTGTGCAATAATAATGAAGCAAACACTCTTACGAGGTCTCGTTGTCCGCTTTCGATAGAACTGGATGGAACGTGACAATAGCACAACTGCTCTAGAACACTATTAAGATTAATAATAATATTATTAATAATAATTAATTAATGTTTTAAGAAAAAAAATAGTAATAATAATATTCGGCGCGAAAGACCATTGAGACCATTGTGGTCCAAGGCCTAGCTCCTCGCGACCGTTTGTGTTGCGCGTGCATATTTTTGGACACAAATGGAAGGGACCTACAATTTAAGGCCGGATCCGAATGGCGAATTGAGACGCTTTCCGTGACAAGTTATTACTCTCGGAACGTTTGTCACCCATTCGCGAGAGGTGGGGCACCATGAAAAATACTTTTGTGTTACTGGGATTCGAACCACAAACCTCCTGCTCAGTAGCCACGCGCATTTCCACTGTGGAAATTTTATAATCGGAGTCGCATGTGTGCAAGGTTTGAATAAAATCGGGATACTTTTGGAGACATTTACATGGAAGCCCTTCTAACCTGCGGCACAATCACTTCCAAATTTTTATATAGTGATAGTGATGTCATTTCTCACAAGCCGGATTATTAATTCAAAACTGGATGTGACGTCTGCTAGAGTTCTGTCTGCAGAGGAACTCTGCACTGTGGTGTCCTATCCCTCCTTCTATTGAACTTAGTGGTGAATAAGTGGCTGATATGCCTTAGAAGGAGGGCTGCGGAGTGATCTCTTATGCAGATGACGTTGATATTGTTATTTGAAGAAAGCACTCTAATACCTTAAAGGAACAAAATGCCGCATGTACACCCAAACTATATTAAGAGCATTAGCTTAACTATCTCTGAAGAAGCCAAATATTCTTATTCTGAATGGAAGCTAAGCAAGAAGCCAAACATACAAGAAAGAGTTCGCCAATGCAACGGTGGCACACTTTTCATGTAAAGAAGCCATTGGAAAACAAATGGGGTCTTTAGATCCATATTACTCATTGGCTATATATTGGAAAACAAATGGGGTCTTTAGATCCATATTACTCATTGGCTATATACAGCGTTAGTAAGACCTACACTTCTATACGGTGTGGCTGTATGCTGGACTGCCTTAGATAAAGTGGTTAATCTGGACAAGCAAAGCAAAGTGTAAAGATCAGCCTTTTTATGTATGAGGGGAGCACTTCGCATAACTCCCTCCGTCAAACTGGACATTCTGTTCAACCTTACAACACTCGACATCTTCAGTGCAACCTCCCATAGGACTAGGAATGACACTTGTCTGTTCTAAATTTGTTCAGGATTCCACTAGGCAACACAGACTATACCATTTCCGAACTCCAATTCAACAAAAACTTCCAAGTCACTATCCCCTCCAAATCATTCTGGGAAGAAGGCGCTCACTTTGAAGATGAATACATACATTTTTACACAGACGTGTCAAAAACTGATGATGGGGTTGGCGGAGGTGTTTTCTCAAAATGGCTAAATATTTCCGTCTTCCTAATTACTTTAGTGTATTTTAGCAGAGCTTATGGCGATTAAAGAAGCTTTATCTTGGCTGAAGAGGAACGTCATATCCGCTAATGATATCCGTTTCTTCTCTGATAGCCAAGCTGCGTTAAAATCTCTGGAACTAGTTTCTACGAACTCTATTGTAGCCTTAAACTACCGATCATCTCTCAAGGATATTTAAAAAAATATATTTAAATTCAGTCTGAAAACTTGTTATGCGGCCGGTTATTAGAGCAGTTACCCTATCGTAATATACAAAAATTAAACTTTGTCTGTATTCCTGTATTCCTGTATGTCTGTATGTCTGTATGTCTGTATGTCTGTATGTATATTCGCGATTCACTTTTTGATGTGGTGGGGACGGTTGGGGTGGATATTTTTATGGTGTTGGTGTAGTGATTGTGTTGAGAGGGTTGACGTTGTGGGTAGCTAGGTATTGTTTTTACAGGTGACCAGTTACTAGAACTGTTACCCTATAAAATATAAAAATTTCCCACTATTTTTTTTAGTTATATAACTTTTGGCTGGTTATTAGAGCATTTATCTTATAAAAATTTCCCAATATTTACCCCTATGTTTTTTAGTTTTATAAAACAGTTGTTGTCCGATGGAAAATGCTGCTAATGATGAGAATAAAAAAAGAACAAGTTGTACACAATAACGAATGCATAAGGAATACGAAACTTAAAAGTCTTGATAATAAAATGTCTCTCAGACCCAAACCAATACTGCGCCATAGCAGTCAGTTCCACTTTTTGAATTCATTGTCCTTTGGAGACACATTTCGGAAAAGTTACAAATACAATTACATACCGACATACATATATTTACAAAAGTGCAAAACTTTTCCCGTATTTCGCCAATTTCAACTTTTCCACCTGCGCCTGTTTTCCCCATCAAAACTTTGAGCAGAGTCAGAGGCAACTTTGGCAATCGTTTCCTGTATTTCTCCATAGTTGTTCCCCATTTGCACATGAACTTTATATCGCGAAGTTATATAAATGTATGAGCATATAAATGCACCCCAAATTCACCCTTACCGTCTGCCAGTCTATCGAGTGTTCACTTTTAATTGCGAGTGAACATCAGAGAAATAAGTTTTAAGCGGAAATAATTATATGAGTGGAAGTGCTGCTCATTTTGTCGCTTTACAC
This sequence comes from Nephrocerus scutellatus, assembly GCA_947095585.1. NCBI lineage: Eukaryota > Metazoa > Arthropoda > Insecta > Diptera > Pipunculidae > Nephrocerus > Nephrocerus scutellatus. The sequence goes on along the minus strand of OX352763.1, from coordinate 20,747,326 downwards.
ACTTCAGCTCAATTATCGTTGGAAAACTCTTCACTTCAAAAGCACATTTAATTATTATCCTTTATAACGACGAGCAGCATGCCAAGTGGCAAAATGTGACAATCTTATTTTTCTTGGTTCAATTATTTTCAAAGTCGGATGCATTATAAATGTACAGACTCAAAAAACGGCTCTTGATATTTACGACAGTGGAGCTTTTTGACTTTTGACTTAGGTCTTGCAAGGTTGTGAAGCACAGTTCTTACGAAGATTATTTCCAGACCTTCGCGAGTATGTGGAGCACAAATTTTAAGAAGTGCATTAATCACAAGCCTACTGCAGAGCAGAAAGCATAAGTTAAGAGCAAGCAACAGAGCCAGAAACAAGGTCTAAGCAAGCCGCAACGAAGACTATTTATCTCTGACAAGACGTTTCAAATATAGCAACCAAAAAATAGCAAAAATAGCCACCTCTCCTTGAATTCAAACACAATACTGGTGGCGCTCTAAACGGGCACATCTTCGGACGACCAGTTTAGTTCAGAATTTCCTAATTCAGTGTCATCATGCTATCATTTAATGCCGTATCTGAAAGGCGAATTGAGAACCTTTCCGAAACAAGTCATGACCCACGGGCATTTTTCAGACATTCGCGATTTGGGACGGTGAATAATACCTTTGGTGTTTTTGGGATTCGAATCTCGAACATCCTGCTCAGAAGTCCAACGCACTAACCACTAGAGCCACTTAATTAATAACAAATCCGAGTATTGGGTGCTCAATAAATAGCACTACGAACACTTAACCACGGCAGAGGAAGGTCTATAAGGTTGCATACGAATCCATTAGAGACGATTTCAACGACACTTAAGCTTTGTTGGAATCTGGTTGGCAGGACATTACTCATTTCACAATCTAAGACAAAGACCTTAGTTGAGCATGAAAATCTACTGTATGAATTAGAAATTAAATTGGGACGCCCCATTTTTCCAATAGATTTTCTTGGATATGCGTGAAGAAAGCTGCCGTTTATTTGACGACTGCTAACTCCACTATACTTGCCATTTAATCATGGATAGTTACACACTTCAAGAAATTCACCAAGTTATCCAAATTTTCGCGATTGATTGCGACAATCTAACGTGCTCTAACTCCAATTTTCGGACTTCGTACTCGTCCAGATAAACAAACAATTAACCATCCAGTAGACAAATTTAAGGCAGCATTGTATGGACTTCGTAATGTTACCGTGCCAACAAGCCAAACAAATGCAAGGAGTGTCTAGAATATTGCGACTGTACCCGCGATTGTTAGTGAGGTTCCAAATTGGTTGATTCCATGTCGATCTCAGGTCTTTCTTTGACCAATATGTGCCGAATTTTGCAAAAGGACTTTGCCCTCCATACTTATAAGAACGCATTGACTCAGGAAGAGAGAGCGAGCGGCACATTCCACAAAGCTGGCCAAACAATCGGGTTGCTGAAGCTGGTTTTGTTTCGCTTTGTTCGTATGATTTGACGCCTCTGGATTTGTTTGGGGACTATGTCAAGTCCACAGTCTATACCAATAATAATCGTACATTGCAACGTTGAATGCACATTTATGCAGTTGCCTTATATTGCTCTAAACAACTAATCTGATAAGCAGATGGGAAGACGTAATTTTCTATTTCTATTTATAAGAAAATAGCAATTTATCTCTGAAAACTGGCACAACACCTTGTCACACTGAATCAAATTTCATGAATGACAAGTGCTCCAGTTCTTCCTTCAATTTGTCCTTACGCGTTGGATAACTTGTGACAGATTACTCCGGGAAGCTTCCGGCTCTGATCCAGCCCTCCTTCATAAGAATATTTCCATTTCAATTTCAGCTTTTCTCCCCTGCATGAGAAATAATTTAATCTTTCTGAAGCAGGATATAAGGATATTATAAATCGCAAGGTGCTAGCTCATCGTCAGAACTACTGTGAAGCTAAGTGTGAAAGGAAGCCGTGAAAGGTGACTTTCTTTTCTGTTGCCATATTCAATGGAAATTTTCTTCATTATGCAAACGCAGATTGAATAGAGCGACACACTAACTAAGAAAACGTCAAGAGGATTTACGGTGACAGCGATGATGATGATGATGACGATGATGATGTGGAGGATAAGCATGAGTTGAAATTATGACGGTGTGGAAGGGTGGGTGGATGGGTATATACTGATTATATTATTAGAATGATGATGCTGGCATAAAACTTTGTTGTTGTGATTGAAAAAGATGACGATGATGTCCATTAGAGAAATGTTTACAAACTGACAGCTGTTGCTGCATAAATATTGACGCTGAAATAACATTTCAGCACAAAACTCTGAAGCTTTAATACGATTCTTTTTAAGGTAGCAAATAGCTCAATACAAATTGTGACAGATTAACAAGAGTAAGTGCCTAACCTGACATAGGTTGTGTTGGCTGTCGGCAGGAAGCCGATCCGCTTAGACCAATAGATGGTCCATTGTGACATAAACAGTCACGCAAAGTGTATAGAACAAAGTCGGCTGATTCAGTTTCATCCATATACCACACCACAGTCAAGTCTGTCCACTTCTTTTTATTTTAATTTCAAACACTCGAGGAAGGGTGAGGTAAATTTTCTGCATTAATGTCAATAATATCTAGCTTGTGGCTGTGCTACTCATTCTTTGCACACCAATAAATGGAATGCTCCGCTTTTACAACACATTGTTACATGAATAAAACCTTATTTACACTTTGGCCGCGTATATGATGAAAAAATGGCCATCTTATTGACCACCATGCACTATATGATGGCCACAAGTTCATTTCATTCCGAGAAGTCCGAGCCATAGCAACACAAAGTGGAGCATGGCATGGATAAAATAGCAAATTCATTTGCTGTACACGGTCAGCTTCAAATACCTGTTTCGTTAACTATTCCCTTTTGGCCAGCAGCAGCAGTGGCAGATATCAGGACAGTGCCATCGACGAATCAATTAATATACCATTCGTCGTCGTCCCCATCGTCGTCGTCGGTATCTTCCATACACTGAAATCGTTCATGCAATTCAATCAAAAACTTTTTGAAGTGAATCGTTTCGGAGATGACTGTGGTGCAGATGGAAACACAAGCCACTTAGTGGAACCAACGGTAACCATTACAAAATGACCACATCCACTTGCAACCAACCAACCGAAAACACCATCGGAAAGAAACTTGGAATCATCGTTCATTCAGGACGATTTTTATGTCCGTCCTTTCTGTGTTTGTTTTTCAAAACCTTTTCGTATTTTCTAATTTTATTTAAATTTTTTCAAGCTTGTTGGGGGGCAAATTTGCTGTACAGATACTTCGTAAATAAATGGTTACGCGATGCAAATATTTTGACATGGCTACGATCAAATTCGGTATTAACCTGCAAGCGTAGGTTTTCACCAAACGAAGTAAACCTTAGCGTTTTGATTCTCCTTAAAAAAAATACCTTCTTGTGGTTCAATTCGAAAGGTTTTGATTGATTATTGTTTTTGCCTACCACCTTAACAAAGGCGCAACTAAAGCATTCAAGACAAACAAACCTGTCGGGCTGTGAACTTTCCCAAGAAGCAGACCCAGCTATATTAACAGAATCTTAACATCCGCTCATAGTCAAATCAGAGGCAATTGAAAGTTTTCCTGATGATCGTTAAATTCCAAAAAAAGGAAAAGATAATAGAGAGTTATCTGTTTGCTTTCTGAGGTGTTCAAAAATTCTAGAACTAATTAAAAGTCGGTAAGATTCCACTCTCGATGCCTCACAACCAGATTTTCGAGCATGATCATCTTGCATTGATCATACACCTTTGATATCATTATAGAACAGTGAGTCGAGTTCAGATTTCCGTTGCCCCTGCTCTTAATAGGTTTTGAGATGACGTTGACTGGTACATGCTTTACGCAGGAGAGATAATTCCGAAAAACGAATACCTATATACCTATATTGGAGGCTTCAATGTCATTTCCCACACAAAAGGCCGATATCAGACAACTTTGCGATTCTATATGGAGTTCCACAAGGCTACATACTGTCGCTACTCTGATTTTTAGTCGTTATTAGTATCATGCAGTCATAAAAACAGATATATATGAGGCTTCTAAATGTCACGTCCCACACAAAAGGCCGATATCGGAAAATTTTGCGATTCAATATAATGTTCCACAAGGCTACATACTGTCACCAATCTTATTTTTAGTGGTAATTTGTGTCGTGCAGCCATAACAACAGATACCCGTTAAATATATCCTTCCTATTCACTGACGATATCTGCTTTCTTTCGCATCGATTATTGACTTACTCCATAAACTACACCGAACACGAAGAGTCTGAAACATGGCTAAAAGAAAAACCATCATACAAACCATATTTAAGTTGACAGTCGGTATGTAGAGCCGATCGTACAGGAAAGTAGTGAGAATTTTTTCAGACGATAGTGGCGGCACTGAACTGGCTGTATGCGGCAAAAGCTACGATCGGAATGTTGCCACAAGTATGGACAAGCGAAGCGAAAGCACGGAAACTAAGCTGCAAAACCATTCTAGTAAATTTTACGAAGAGAAGACTGGTCAATTTCGGACCTATCATCATCAAAGGCACCACATTAGATTATTCCAGTGAGGTTAAATAACTCGACGTTATCCTTGATAAACGGCTAAAAGTTATAAAGTCCGCCATCGAACGTGCCACTAGGGCCTTGTGGGCCTTGTTAGCTCTATGTACTTAATTCTCTATGGTATATTAGCGTAAATATGCAACGATACAACATCTTTGCAGACACTTGAAAGGTAATTTATGAAAAAACTAAACCAAAGTGGGCCAAGAATGGAACCTTGAGGAATACCTTGAATAATCTCTTTCTTACTCTTACCTACTATCTCACTTACACTTACTCTCTGCTGCCTACTAAATGAGTAGAAAAAGAGTAAGAGAGAGTAAGAAAAACTAAAGATAAGGTAGAGGAAACATTCTAAAACATTGAAGACATATTATAAAACACATTTTGAGAAAAAAAGCTTCAAAATTACAAAAAAAAAAACACTTTCCAGCAATACAATAACAGAGTGCATTAAACCAATCACAATGGCATGCTAAAAACACTACAACCGGTATTTTGGCCCAAATTCCCAGCGAGTTGTTACGGTGTGCAGATCACTGCTGATGACAAGAAAAAAAAAGAAACCAAAATTCTGGCATAAGAGTCTGCAAAAAGCCCCACAATTGCCACGACAAACGATGTGCGAGATAAGGTGTAATGTGATTTTTATTCGATGTCTTCAATGTGTCACCATCTATCATCACGAAGACGACGACGACGTCGAGCCACAGAGAACCACGAAAGTGGACAGCTTGGAACGTTGTGGCAACTCGTAAGTACGCGCGAGGATGCAGAGAAATAAAACTTCGAGAATTTAATAATTCGTCGTCGCGCTGCCCTATTGGCATTTTAATTTCATAATAATTTTGCTGCCTCCTTTTGGGCGGCACAGTGGGACGCGCGCGCCGACTTGCCCCGCCAGATAGCCAGGCCAGCCTGTCACAGTAATTAACACGGCACCTGGTTCCAATGCGGTATTCATCGTGTCTGTTGCCACGTTAATCGTACATGGCGGCACGATATATCTTAATATACGAAGATGGGTTGCGGTTCAGTTTCATTTAAAAAAAAAAATTAAAATATCGAATCGACTTAAAGCATTTTAACGTCATCGTTGTTGTTGTTGACAATCACTATAAGCATGGCTTAAATTCAGTCCGGCCGTCCGTTGGTCAATAAGTAGTGTATGCCTCGTCGCGTATCTTTGCATGATTAATTGGATTTTCGAAGGAGATTTTCTTTTATTGCGTCGTCGTTTAGTCTGGCCATGCTTTGGCTATGCATTCTCTGTGTCCTCCAATGAATGAATGAATGGATTCCGATGACACTAATCTCTTCACATCATCTTTGCATCTCGGATGCATAAATAAAGTAAATTGGATAAAGTAAGAGATGAAGGTATTCTTCTTCTGCGGCTAAATCTGGGAAATTGTAAAAGTGGAACAATCACACACACACTCTAACACTACACTGACACTCAGTTCCATTTATGTATAAACAAAAGCGGACACTCACCGTTGAACATTCAGGTCTCTGCTGACAAAGCGAATCTTTGATTGCGAACTGAAACGAGAGAAAGAGAGAGAGACATAGGGTAATTGATGTGAAAATATATTTTTAGAAAAACATAAAAGAGATTGTATTTTTTATGTTAAATAAATTAATTAACAAATTGCACTTAAGAGGAGGTGCAGAAATCTTTTGTAACAGCATTACGTTTCGTTCATAATTCGTTCGGTGATAATGTTTGGAGATACCTTGGAATTTGTGTAGTTTTGTTTTTTATTTTTTATACAGTTATTTGCAGTTTTTTTATTTGTTTGCCAATTTTAATATAAAAACAGTTTTACCAACGTAGTAAAATCCACTCAAATCAATTGGCAAATTCGGAGCATCACAGGTCCATTTATCGAAATCAACTTATTGCCATCCTGTTGGAACCACATTTCGCCATTGCCCATTGACGTCAGATGTCACCAAGGTAGCGGGTAGCGGGAAATTGGTGGGTATCACAGATGAGGTGACTAGAGCTGTCAGACGTGTCTGTGACAAAAAGAAAGATAGCTGACGGTGGCTGGACGGCATCTGCTGCAAAATCCCTGGATCTTCTCACAAATACACACTCCCTCACCAGCAGTTATCAATGCATAGATAATTTGTAAAGGTATCTCGTGATGCAGTGGATAACATCATAACCCAGAAAATGGATTCATTGGCTTTAAGAAGTTTTTTGGCCTATAAGTCTCCTGGCCTGGATGGCATACAGCCGATTAATGGGGTCTTCAACCAAAGATGGCATTCTGACTGTACACAGATGTTTAACGTCCAACTCTTACCTATCTGATCGCTGGTCTAGTGGCCAGCGATGAAAAAGAAGTATAACGCCACCAAACTCAGCAGATTACAGCGATCAGCAACAGTAGGCATCACAGGAGCTCTACGGTCTTATCCGACCGAGACCCTTAAAACGATTTTGCACCTATTACCTCCTGAAGTATTTATCAAGTATGTTGTGACGTGCAGTGCAGTACGACTCAGATAATCTGGATGGTTTGTTACTAGACCATACGGGCACTGTATTATTCTGCAGAAAGTACTTGAAGGCATCATCTACTGACTACTGCATCCTTCAACTTCTCGCCCAGCGTTGAGTTTCCTACCAGGAGAAACTGAAAGGATAAGTAACGAGGTAATTTGACGCAACAATATTTACTGACGGATCAAAGATGAAGGATGGAGTCAGTGCAGGTATCTTCTCGGATTATCTAAATCTGTCAAGGTCATACAAGCTTCCCGATTCAGCTTCTTTTAGGTCGAGATCATTGCAATTAGGGAGGCCAGTAACGCACAAATCGGAAGGGTTGGTATATGTGCTAATAGCCAATCTGACATAAGGGCGATTTATGCGACCACAATAAACTCGAAACTCGGACAACAGTGCCAAGAAGATTTGGCCTCGATCCACCAATTCCTGGACATAACCATAGTTTGGGTGCCGGGGCACAATAATATAAAGGGTTATGACAGGGCAGACGAATAAGTTAAGATGGGCGTCGCTATGAACAACGACTCTATGGAGAGGGTTAGCTGTTCAATGGGCTCAGTCAAGAAACAAATTCTCTCCTTTTTTATTACTAAGACTCAGCTCAGGTGGAGCAGTCTGTCGAACTGCGCTATATCAATATTGATGTGGCCATCCTACAAAAAAAGGAAAACCACCGAGTTGTTATCTAGAGCCAGGAAGGATATTGCCAGAGTTGTGGCAATTAGCACGGGTAGCCATGCTGCTAACTTGGGTATACCACACAGCAACTTCTGCAGAAGTTGCAAAGATGAAAATGAGAAAGAAACTGTCATACATTTCCTCTGCAGTTGTCCGGCCATAGTAAGCAAAAGAAATCGCAGTTTACACCTCAGATTACAGTATCATCGAGTTGATCTCGTATCTTAACGCTACAGGCTGGATTTAAAACACTTAAATATCCATGCTAGGTCCCTCGAGATTTCTGGCATCAAAATGGAACACACTAGCGCTAATTGAGGACCTCACATGTACAGCGAGTTCCACCACTCAGTGCTATTATATGCTCGTTAACGAGTTTCGTATTATACAACCGGTTGCCGTTATCCCTTAAATCGGCAAGGATGTAACATAGGCTCTGCTTCCACTAGTGAGTTAATAACAATAAATAATGGTGATATATCGGTGAGTTCCCAAAGACGGTAAAAAGGCAGGAGATCTTTACCGCATCAACATCAGCGGGCCACATAAGATGGGCATGATGGATGTCGCCGACAGAGGGGCGCAATACGGATTACTTCGCTACCATTCCCGATCCGTGCATTCCTGGAAGATTTCCGCCAGTTCGAAGAGAACAAACTGCTACAGAAAACCCAACATATTAAGAAAGATATACATAGAGAGTAAATAGTAAATAGGTCAGTACACAGTGAACATTATAGGCCTTATGAAAGTTCAACCGTCAAGATGTATGCCATGTGCTGGTTTAGTGACACTGATATGCCACAGGGGATGAATTTGTGGTGTGTCAAGATAAAGTTTTTATTTCTACTTTTCTGAACCTCTTAAAAACTTTAATTTAACACCCCTTTGTCTGTCTGTTTGTATTTTCGACTTCGTTGAGGTCCTTTTTAACCAACTTCCATACTTTTTGAAGCAGCTCAGTGTCATGGGCCATTTCTGAGATACAGCGTGTTGCTAGCGGCATGATGTGACGCTTGGAAAAGTAGTTTTTTTTCGACCTACCGCCTTTCTGAATGTTGGGAAAACATCACGTCAGTGTAACTACATTTAGGTTTCCAATTCTTATTTATTCTAAGTTGACAAAACCGTAATTTTGCCGAAATGCAAAAATTTAAAAAAAAAAAACACAAAATGGTGTACATAGCTCTTGAGATTAAGTTGATCCCCATTTCGTCAACATTCTCTCGATCAATACAGAACGATGCTTGAAGGCTTGAAGTGTGTCGTTCGTAACTAATACACACACACACACATACACAATGCGATATCATCACTGTTGTGTCGCGCATTATATTAACCCCAATTCACGTCGCTGCTATCTTTTAAGTTGCAGCTGACAGACAAAACGGTGCACCCCAGCCAAATTCCGTGGAACTTTACTTTGAAACCAATTTTGAAAGTACTGCTGTGCTGCGCCGCATGTGTGGCAGTCAGCATGCGACACATAAATTGAAAAATGTTGAACATCAGCAGCGTAATAATGTCAAGCGTATATATGTGTGAGTGTGATAAAAATATCCAAATGTTCCTTAAAACCGTATATGAGCATTTCCTCTCACCCCTTAAAGTTGTGAGTGAAGAGAATTATCCGCCTTTTTGTCGTCAGAGTTTGGGGACTTTTGTCCAGAAAATAGAACGATTTGCGACTTTTGGTGGCAAAATAAATGTGTCCTTTGTGCTTGTGTGTGTGTTTTTCAGGTTTAAAAAGCAGATTACCAAGAAAACGACGATTTTTGGAGCAACGACCAACTATAGATGGAGTGTAGCTGCTGCTCCTTCCACTTCTGCGAAATTTCAATGCCTTTGTCCACTCTGTCGTTTCAATGGAACTATAATTCTTGGTCTGGACGGACGAACGCAAGAGCCCTTGTCTAATTTCACAAAATAAACCGACTGCAGTCATCTTCACTGAACACACCACCACCAGTTCGAGATTCTTTCCGCTGCGATACACTGCCGTAAATCCAATCCAATTCATTTGAGGTATGCAAATCTCGCTGTTGCCGGCTTTGTACATGGCACAGTAAGCTTGATGACCAGCGGAGTGCTGCAGAGGGTCGTCGATCGTTCAGTTCGCGGTCACACAATGAGGTTGAGACTAAAAGTGGACAACAAACTTAAAGACAAAAGCGCTGATTGTCGATCTGACATGTCCTCTCCATTCGCTGCGTTGTGTCTGTTGTTGCCCCAAGCAACTCAGCATGACAGTGTTCTGTGTTTCGCCTTTGTGGCTTCTTCGCCGATTGTCCAACAACTGCCTAACTGACAACGATCCCATGAAGATCAGCAGACGAACGAACTACGGGCTTGTACGGGAATCTTCCTACCTATACGTATCTACCTGCCTTTGAAACTATTCAAATTGGACACTATATGTGTCAGAGGACCTCTGTTAATTGTGTGATTGATTGATTTATGGTTAGCAGGTCCTTCCTGGGTTAATATTCCTTTAATGGATCTGAGCATTTTCGTGCGAAAGTGCAAATGGAAGCACACCACCACAAAGTAGAAAGGTAACAATAGCAAATTTATATGACTGAAGGGCAAAGCAAACCAACCAATACACACACATACACCTGAAATGAAAAAGTGAAAGAACATTTCGAAAATTAGCTGGCGAAGAATCTCAATTGATAGCCAAAAGTTGGCGCAGTGACAACGATTTATGTGAATAATACGTTAACTTTCGATTCATCTGTGCATTACCATATACATTGTTATCTGTTTCCCAGAATTTTTTCTTTTCTTTGACATTCCTTGGAATGTATATAGTGGCCAACAATCCTCCGCAAGACTTTTCTGTCGAGCGCAGCTAAGAGGTCAGAATGCTTTTTGCTAAGCACTCAAGTCTAGGGTCCATATGTGAGTACTGGTACGACCATTGTCTTATACACCAGCAGCTTGGATGTTATGGTTAAGTTCCTGGATTCTAAGAGTCTTGATAAATTTGCTGGCTTTAAGCAACCGTGCGCGTATTTCTGGTTCCATGTTATCGGCTGCTACAGTTGACTCGAGATAGTTAAAGGATTGCACGGGGTCTGGTAGCATTAACGTGGCAGTTTAGTATAGACAGCACAAACCGAAAGATAGTTCTCCGGGGACAGATAAAAAATACCACCCCCGGACATACAAGAACTGCTCGACCATTGCCGAAGGCACGTTTACTGTGCTACTACTGATTGGATATACTGCCAAGGTACACAGCGAAGAGTTGTGGAACACCGTTACAAATAAGAGGGGTGAGTACCTTTTAGAGTTTTTGGTGAAGGAAAACCTAGATGTATATAATGTGGGCAGGGTAGCCGCTTTTGCAACTAGGGTTAGGGAAGATCTACCAGACTTCGGTACTCCAACTGTGAGTCAAGTAGTCATTACATCTTTATCAGATCATAGGATAATCCTATTTAAATTGGGAAGGCTTGTAGAGGAGGACATGATTAAAAAAAATCAAAGAAGAACAATTTGAGATGCAACTTAGAACACATTTCAGTTCAAAGAGTGGCCAAATGTCCATAAGAGCTGGAATATGTGCAGTAAGTGCGACGAATAGGGCAATCTGTGATGTATATGAGTCGAGTTGCCCGGTGAGCTCTCCCAAAGTTAGCAATGAAGCTGGATGTTGGAGCGAAGTGCTGTCAACCGTTCGAAGGCGGGCGGGTAACAATGTGTAATACAGAAGTTAGAAGAGCCAAACGTTGAAGTTTCCGTAACTTCTGGGAGCAAGTAACTAATACTACAGCGTCTGCCAGACTTCCCAGAAAGTGCAGTGACCAGAAACGAGCCCGAGATGGGTGAGGAACAAGTAAGAATGACTAGCAGAAAGCCGCCGAGATCTGCACTGAACAAAGAATCCAATGAGCAATAAAAAGCCCAACAAATTGGCAGGTGTGGACGCGGTAATCCCTGCGGCCATGCAAGCTGGATTAGATAATCTCCTTCCACACCTTTTAGGAATATTAAGAAGCTTCTTTGATTATAATTTTGTGCGCAGCAGGGTGTGCTTTTTTCAATTAAGTGCATTCATTCAAATTGCATGCCTTTAACTTGCAATGCATGGAACCCTGACAATGCGCTTAAATTAAGCGAAAAATCTGCCCGCTCTCAATTCACCTACTCACTCTCTTGCCGATATCGATCGACGCGTTCAAGTGACTGCCACTTTCCCTGTTTCCATATCCAATGTCAATGAACTTCAAGTAAATTATGCAGAAAACACAACTGCGGTGCTGATAAGGGACTATCGTTAGAAAGAGAGAAAGAGAGTATTAGTGAGTGAGTGAGTGAAAGTTGCAAAAAAGTGTTTCTTTTTTTATGTTCGCTTAAGGACATGGGAGAAAGGATTAACTGTTGCTGTCTGATTTGACTGACGATGAGGAGAACCTACTAATGCAGCCAGGAACAGCTAAAGCTTGTCTCGTTACCCTTCTAGAATTACTCGTACATTAACCAACCATCATATCGGAGTGAACCAAACTCAGCGACCTGCAAGCATGGACTTACCAATGTCGATTCACACCAGCCATACATGCACACATTTATATATGCCATCATCATAAAGTGGCAGCAGTGTACTACATTTCCGAACCGGAAAACCAATGAAGGAAAACATGGACACGAATTTTTCCAATTTTCACATCGTCTTGTTGTACATTGGATGTGAGGCGACAGACTGGTCGTACGGTGTGTGGTGGTTCTTTTGTTTCTTGTTACCACCCTATTCTTTAACCTTCTTCTTTTCCACACCCACACAGGCCACATAATCGATATGTGGCTTCCGCTTCATATTTGCCGGCCAGAATGAGAGAGCAATTTATTTTGGCATCTTTGGAAAATTTGGATCACATATATTTCTGCGTTACTCCATTTGGAAACAAACATTAGGCGGTTCCATGATAGGAGCACGTGTCACTCGCTCACTTGCACAATCCTTTCGTGGCTACGAATCGTTTGCCAAATGTGGAATTTAAATCTCCAACTGCTGTCGTTTGGGCTGGAGGAACTACTATCGATCGATGCCATTGGTGGCGGTGCTATCGCCACAAGCGTAGGCGATAAATAAATTGCCTGTTTATGGGCAAGAACTGTACTTTTAACCGCACTGATGAACATATCACACTGTTCCATTGTGCAACACAACATAATGGATAATGGAGATCACCACATGCATTTTGAGTTGCAATATATGTCTGTCCGTTCATCGGTTTTGCTTCGTTGCCTTTCTCCATTTTTTTTTCTTCTTTTGTTGTTGGTGTGTCCGAACTTGGCTCACAGAGCGGAAAACCACAGTCATATGAATTTTCCATTCATGCTGCTGCATAGTGAAGAAGAGTCACAGATCCGTTGCAATTGCTACGAGCACCAAGAGTAAATACATAATTTCCATCATTTGCTGCTTTTGGCGAAAAAAATGTGCCATGCATGGGAATGTCTTGAACGTGTTATTGAGCCTGAATATTGTAAAACAGCTAAAGCGACAAAGGGAAAAGCTTCTCACTAAAGTTTTAATCACTAGTTTTGCGATCCCTGTTCTTCGTGGGACCGTCTAAAGTCTGTGACTTATTGGCACAGACCGTGAACTTGACACAGCCCCAAAGAAAATCGGTCAGATGCTTCAAACCCCACTTAATGCCAATATAGTAGTGTGGATGTTATTTCTGATACAATCACAAACATAATCGAAGAGACAATTTATCCCTTCAGGACTTAGTGTACTTTTAAGACAACATTCATAAATATGTTCGATCCGATGGTATTCCTGCTACAGTTTTGAAAAGCTGTTCTTCAACGTTGTCACTGCCACTGTGCAGGCTTTTCCATTTCTCTTATTCTTCTGGAGTCTTTGTCCAGCTTTTTTCTTAAAAAATGCGAGCTCTCATCTCTTTCCTCGTACCGACCAATTGCGCTAACATCTATACTTTCTAAGGTCATGGAAACGCTAATCAATCGTAAGCTTATGCAATACCATGAATCACGTGAAATCCTAAGCGACCAGCAGTACGGTTTTCGAAGGAAACATTCTACAGGTTATCTGATGGGATATCCCACCGAAAAGTGGAACCAGTCTATTCACAAATTCGGTGAAAGTTTGACTGTCCTGCTTGACGGGACTAGAAACTACCTATTTGACAGTCAATACAGATATTATTGGATGGTTTCAAATCCAATGTTCACCGCATAAACGCCGGTGTTCCACATGGTTCTATTTTGTCTCCTACACTCTTTCTCATTTTCAATAATGATCTCCTATTCGCTACTTCTAATCCAATTTGTTCTTTCGCTGACGACAGCACCCTTAGCTCTTCATCGCAAGTGGAACTTCAACAACAACGTTAAATTCAAACCTTGACAGCATAACAAGTGGAGATTATACAATAGAGTTGAATTTAACGCTTCCAAAACATGGGAAAACTCTAACCAAGACAATAATGACAGAAGAGAGCCTTTAAAATTCTTGGATCCTTTATTGTACAATACGGACCTTCAGCAACATGTTGACGTAAATATTGAAAGCCTGTAGATAACATGAAACGCGGAGTTAACCAATTGATTCCACATCGATGTCACTCTCGGAAAAAGGAGGATTTGAAGTGTTGGGTTCTGCGTGAATAAGGTTTTAAGGCAAGCCTATGTTGATTAGAACTGAATCGAGCGTTAACGTTGCTGACAAAAGGATCTGGAACTAGAGAACGGGTTTCGGAAGAACATCTACCGTAATAAAATTAGTTGAAAACAATTAAGGTCCTACATTTTGTCTATGATCCAAAGTAACAAGAGATGAAGTAATGGTTACATCTCTATTCGGAATTCCATCAAGATAAAGCAAATGCCTTCTTGGAGCTCCACCCAATACATACGAATGAAATTCCAAAATTGGTCTAACATAAGTCTTATATAATCTTAATACTTCAGAGAGGGTGAAGTATAAGTTACAACGTTTTATAAAACCTAAGCATTGGATAGCTCGTAAAAAAATAATGCAACTATAGAAAGTCAACATGGTCCGGTTGGAACCCCATTGACCGTCACAGCGTCGCCAGTTAGCATCAGTGAAGAAAAAGTATAATCCCTTTCTGCATAAAACCTTGGTCACATGCGACAATTTGGCTCATTAGTGTCGTTGTAGAAGAAAGCTCCCGATATGAAGTTTATTTTTTTTGGCAGGCTGTATGCCTGAAAGGAAAAGGGACTGATTAACTGATTGGATTGTCTAAGCCCTGGGATATTATCCCAGTGGGCCAGAAGATGTTTGTTTTCCCATATATTAATCATAGTTGTGGTAGTAGCCCAGCTGATACCACAGTAAGGTTCCGGTTCTAAGAAATCAGATTCTGAACCAGCCCTGGCTAGTTCATCTGCATGTCCGTTGCTTGCAACACCCTGCTGACCAGGGAACCAACCGAGTTTTACCCTATTCAGCCCTGCGAGATATTGTATTGCAGTGCATTGTAGCAGCATTTAACTGATTTAGAGTCACTTATGCTGAACGACAGCGCTTTCAGTGCTGCCTTACTAAGGTATTATCCTAGCGCAGACCTCAATGGCATAGAGTTTCTCTCGGAAAACAGTGGAACTCTTATCCATTGGTATTGCGACTTTGGTGTTGGGTTCGAATACCCCAGCTCCCACTCCAGAAACCATCTTCGATCTGTCTGTGTATCAGACCAGAGTTCTATTGTCCAGTCCTGGAGCACCGTTAGACCTGATTGCTCGGTACAATATTTTTACATCAAATACCCTGCCGAAACAGTACTCGCTGGCCATGTTGTTCGGGATAGTACAAAACATGTCTCTTTCGGGAGTTGCGTCAAGTATTTTTAGGTGTCCCACGTAGTCACCTGGATTGTACTCATATTCTAGCTTTAGCTTGAATGCGCATCTACACAAGATACATTTTGTGCAAATTAGTGTTGGCCACCTAAATTAATTGAATTATATATCCAACAAAAATTACTTTGTTCTTTTTTTCTGGCGATGCCAATTTCGGTTCGTGGTACTCCACGTGATTTATTGTTGAACAACATTGTGATGGTTTGTGTTTCGCAAATGTCCTGAGATCGACATCGTTTTAAAGCGAGTGAAGTCCCAATCCAATTTCAGGATATTCATCCAGTTTCATTCGATTCCTCTTTAATATGTTTTTGATTAAAATTCATAAACTTTGGCACTTCGCTGTATTATTCCGCATCGACTAGGAAAGCTAGAATTTCCTCCCGTCCGACCAGACTTGCGTAAAGTTATTTGCTATTTCACCTGATCATTTTGTAACGCAAACAACCGCAGATCAGCAACACTACAAAATAAGAGCAGTGTTGAGATGAAACAGAGCGTAGCAAAAACATGCAACACATGTCTGCAATCGTCCAGATTTGGAGTAGCAGCGGATGGAAAAAAGTAAACAACAATAAAAAACTCGAAACCATCACCAGCATCATTATCATCATCGTCGCTAAGGTTCTTCACTTGACCATTTCCATTCCATTATTTCTTCCTTCCTTCCTTCCTGACTCTATGACCAAAGTCAGTCAGATCGTCATCGCTTTGTATTACATCTCGATGGCGAGGAGATGATGTGCGATGAGATGCCGCTACTCGGACTCGCTGAAGTGCGGATCAACATCATTGCTGATGCTGAAGCTCTTGCTTGTCAGGTAAAACCAGACGACCGAAGTTAATGCACCTTGCACTTGTTGCAGCATGGTCATCATCATCATCTCCATCGTCGACGTAATACTCATCTCATGTCTTCTCCATTTGATTGTTTTTTTCTGTCCATTCATTGTTTTGTTTTGGTTTTTCCCCATTTTGCCTCTTCCACTACGCGTTGCTTCTTTGTTGTCCGACTCTACGTCATTTCAAGATTATTTACATTTCCTTAGCTTGAAGAACAACTTACCACACACCACACTAACTGCTGATGTGGTTATGCGTACTGCTTCCCCTCCACGATGAACGCAAGCGCAGCAAGTACAACCGAAGGCATGCGCACTCGACTGCGCACGCGAAGGTAGAGGATGATTTTTTCTCGAATCTGACGACGAGTAAGTAAACAAAACACCAACTGACTGCATCCGACGACGTTCGATGAAGTGCCCCAAGTGGAAGATGATGATGAAGTTGAAGAAGAAGTAATTTTCTAGAGCCATCATCGTCATAATAGGAGTAAGTAGTCGGAGTAGTATTCGTCATCGTCGTCGTAGTCGCAATGCAATCAACTTAAACTGAAGTCCCAACCAAGTTGGAGCGCGCAGAGATTTGCAGCTTGAACTGGAACTCCTTTTCCCACTTATTCTAATGCGATGCATGCTGCAACATTGTGTTGTTGTTGTTGTTGTTGTGCTGTTAGCTGGCACATCACATGCCATCCAAATGAAACAACCATTGCCTTCCTTCTTGGCTCGCCGGGCGGTATTCCAAGCATTTTTCCAACTCATTGCGTACATCATCGTCATCGTTGTTCTATCTTCGTGTGGCAGTGCTGCCGCCAGCGCATCATCCTCATCACTGCAGTGTTTGACTGTTCGTGTTCTTCCCGGCAGTGAGTGAGCTGAACGTGTTTCATTACTGTTTAGGGTAATTGCACTGCTGGCTGACTGCCGTAGCTACCTGTACACCGGGTTTGCCTTACGTTTGTACACAAACACTCACTCGCGTCCGCGTCTACAGTACAGTACTCCAGTTACCGCATGAACTCACTGTTCCCAAACGAGTCATAATGTTCTCCTGGTAATCATCTCTAACAGCAAAACAGAATTTCCCGTGCTTTTTTCGAATTAGTTTTTCCAGTTGAGAGCCCAAGATGCTGCGCAACACTTGGATTGAATTGGATTTAATGCCATGAGACGCGATGATGAGGATGAATCGAAAAGAGGACGCTCACTGTTTGTGTGTTTTAACGAAATCTCCGGGGATTCTATTACAACGTAATCGTCTATCATTTATTGTTTAGTTTGTTTTCTAAAATTTCCTTCAAAAGAGTATTTTGTAACATTTTCGATTCCTCGCCATACGAAATTCTACAAAAACGGCTCTTAGACAGCGCCCACAATCTTTTGTGATATGAAAAGCTATTTATGGCATTTATTCATTTACCTGCATAAAAATCCAACTTTAATATTCAACTTTAAAGTTTAACTCATAATAAGAAGACAACTCAAATGTCGCACAAAAGTTGGATATCATTAATCTTCTGCTACCAATATCTTCTATTTATGGTAAAATAGTCGTTGTGGAAGCTTCAATAGGCGTACAATAGGCGTAGGGGTACTTTTTTTTATAAAATTTGTCCTCCGACCACGGGGTCAGATAACTTCCAAAGTGTTGTCCACCAGAGTTACACATGCGTACAATATTGAAAGAAAATCAGGTACTTTTTTTATAAAATTGGTATGAGTGCCCATCGAACCCGGCTTCCAAATTTTTACAAAAAGTGTTGTCCATCGGAAATACACATGCGTACAGAACTAGAAGAAAATCGGTGTATTTTAAAAAAAAAATTGTATGGGAGCCCGCCAACCTCTGGGCCCGGTCACTTTACAATTTTAACAGACAGTTTTGTCGATCGGAGATACACATACATGTGTATAAGATTTGAAGAAAATCGGGTAAATTTTGTAAAATATTTGTATGGAAACCCAATGAACCCGAGGGCCGAGGGGCACCAAATTTTAATAGAAAGTGTTGTCATTGGATATAAACATGTGTGCAAAGTTTTAATAAAATCGGGCTTTAGGAAGTGTGTTAAAAATTGATCACAAGATTTGGTGTGCTAGCCATAAGGGTTACTGCAAACCCCACCTTATCTGTCTACTATTCTGCAGATTGCAGATTTTCTTCGCGCGTTCCAAAGCTACGAGTGTTTTTTTCTAAAAACTTAATTCTCGGATCTGTTCGTACCATTGTCTTAAAAAGGATTTTTCAATCCAATATGATTCCTCAGCTACCAACTCCTGGCCTCCCTTCAACCTTTACATTTATTTATGTTTATTTATGGAACATTTTATGCTTCAACAACGATTGCAAGATATCGAAGATTGTTTATCATAGATCGCGTCGCGTCTAACTCCAATGTCGTACTCATGAGCCCATTTCTGGCTCAACGACTTCGTTAGTAAGCAAAATTTTCGCATTTGGGAAAGTCAACAACCGGAAACCATTCACGAAATGACAATAATAATAATAATATTCGGCGCGACAGACCGTTGCGGTCCAAGGCCTAGCTTCTCGCGACCATTTATGTTGTGCATGTATATTTTTGCACACAAATGGAAGGGACCTACAATTTAATGCCGTGGCAAGTTATAACTTTCGGATGTTTGTATGAAATTCGCGATAGGTGGGACCGTGAAAAATAATTTTAGTGTATCCTGGAAGTCGAACTACGAACCTGCTGCTCAGAAATCCATGCATTTAACCACTGAGCAAAGGCGCCCACACGAAATGCCAATGCAAAAAACAAAAGTATACTGACTGGTGCGAGTTTTTTGTACTGGAGTGATCATTGTTCCATACTTCTTATTTAATAATACTGGCAATGATTCGGGCCATGATGTTGTCTGACTATTTTTGAGAGATAAATTGAAAGAGGTTAAAAAATACAGAATCACATACAAAAAAGCTGGCCAAACAATCGGGTTCTTCAAGTGGAAGCTCGGTGACCGAGTAATCTTCAGAAATGGACCAATACACCTGACGTCTCGCTCGTTTATAGCGTCAAACAAAAAAATAGGGCGCTCTTAATGAAAACTGAATTACATCAGCAGCTTTGATGTTCTTATTAGGTTCCTGTATTTAAAGATCTCTAACAGACAACATAAGTATGTGTAGTATTAAGTAATCACTATGTTCTCTGTTTTTTTTTGTTCCCATTTCTGTACATCGAATTATTTTATGTCGTCCGCCTTGGAGAGCATTTGGAGTTTTGTTTTATTTGTTATCATTGCAATCTGGTTAGTAAGTTGGTTAGTTAGTTGTGCTTGTAGAGAACTATTCCTATCGATGGTATACCAGAGTCTATGATAACATTATTCCAGTGCCAGTTCCGTCCAACTCTTTGTGGCAGTCCGTTGTTACTTGAACTTGAAGGTCATCGGTAGTTGGTTACGGTTGAGTTATTTGGTATATCGATTATAATTTTTTTAATGCGTTTTTAAGCTCTACTGTCTACAGATAAAACAGGTATTGTCTACAGGTAAAACAGGTAGGCAATAGGTAAAACTTTTCTTATCACATCTGTATTTGCCTAGAAAAGAATCACACTGCGGTATGAACCTGTAGTAAAAGTAATAGTAATACCCGTGGCCAAAAACTGAAAAATTTTATTTGCGGTAGGAATATAAAATCGTAAACAACTTTCTTTTAAAATATCACCTAATTCTAATCTGTATGAAATACCACATTTCCAAAAATCATACGCTCCTAAAATTATACAATGAAATATAATGATTGTTGCAATATTTTTTGAAGATTTATAATGATTGCATTGCAATACTTTATAAAAATATACAACCATATAACTATACATACAGTGATTTATAATGATTAACTAAAGGATATTTATTAAAGAATTTAACCCTGCAATGAAATGTAATGATTTTTTCATATATGTAAATCTTTTATCGCACTGTTAATACCCGTATATAAAAATAAGTATAAGTAATAAGTATGGTAATAAAATGAAAAAAATACCAAAAACAGCTGCATACAATTAAGCTCAGTAATATTGTTTGTAAAGGGTTTATCAATAAGGACATAACATAACATTATGTAACATAAGTTTCGGCGCTTCAAAAAATCATGAGGCTTCAATGCTTAAGTTAATTTGATCTTGTAAGGGTGTAGTTCAAAATCTTTATGCAAAGTTCACCACAATCTGAACTGAGAGATTCCCAATTCCTGTAAACGACATTTCGAATCGACTGATTTGACTCATTTTTAACTGAAGCTGCGATATTTGCGGTACTTTGACCGATGTGTCATCTCACTGGCACAGAAACATTCAATAGTGAATATGTGGACTCAAATTTATGCACTATAACACGTAAAGCCTATCTAGTGGGACGATTATTACGACAATTATTAACGACGATTATTAAAACAAACAATTGAAAATCAGATAGATCTACCGTCTACGTAAATAATAGTGTCTTAAGTGAACAATAAGTAATCACCAGTGTAAATTTGTGAACTTTTGCTATTTGTTATTTAGAGTTGAAAATTGTGAATCAACGAGCTTGTGTTGTATTAGGAGGTCTGGGAAAACTTTATTTCGTAACAATATATTTATTAAAGAATTTAACCCTTGAAGTATACAATGAAATGTAATTATTGTTGCAATATTTATTAAAAAATTTAATCCCATAAGTATATTTAAAGTAATGGGATTTTTACAATTTTCCTCAATAAAGTAAAGTTAATAAAGTAAGCAATTTAAATAAAAATATTTTTTGTTTACTTACTTCCCGAGAACTTTTCTATTAAATGGGATATCTCCATCCCCAAGTTATAAATTCGCATAGGAATTATTTATATATACATGTGTAGATATAGTACTGATGGAGCATATGTTTTGAAAAGGGAAATGCAGGTGAAAAACAATCATTAAAAATTCGTATGTATTTATCAAGGATAACGTATCGCAAGTGTATACAGTTGGCAGCTTAAAAAGCCGAACAAGTGCTAATGACTTTTCATCTTTCCACAGGTGGTTCTATTAATCGTCGTCCGTTGGTTATGGGATGGGTTTCTAATTCGTTTTTAATTTCACAAACACAAAAGTACCACACGCTCGTCGTAAGAGCAACCACCACACTTGTCTGTTCCGTCTCTTACGACGAGCTTGTGTCACTTTTGTGTTTGTGAAATTAAATGATTGCCGCACATTCACAATCCACCACTGGAGAACCTTCCCAGCGTCACGTCGCTAACTGATTAATGAGTTTTGTCGTCGTCGTCTAACAAAATAGTCATCAGCAAAAACAAAAAAGTAAAGTTTAATGAAGCTAGAAGAGGTGTCTGACAGTAAATTGTTCAATGTCCGCATTCCAGCCGATTAATTATTAATTAATCACAGAGAAAGGGAGGAAAATAGTTTATTTTTGTAAGTCCTTAAAAAAACCAGGAAGAATTGCACACCTCACTTCACCGTGCATTGTTTCGTAAGCACACTTTAATAGGAAATTAAAAATAAACAATTCGAGCGACAAGTGTCGAAAATTGGACAGAGGTCTTAGCCGCAAATCCTATTGTTCCCATTGTCACAGTGTTAGATACGAGTACAATACTAAAACGCACAACCTTTACAGCAGCATTAAGTCGATTCGTTCTTTGTTTGGTGGGACGTACCATTACTTTCGCGACTTTTAAACATGAAAATAGCCAGAACAGCAGAACGCTCTCGACATCGTCGTCGTCATCATCATTGAGTAGCTGTTAGATGGATTCTGTAGGATGAGGCGGGGGCAGGAGCTGACGCACATGGACCACTCATCATCTTAAACGCAAAACAGCCATCGATAAACCTTTTTTGCGCATTTCAATGGCAATCTGGGCGCCTCTTTAATCTGACCGGCATCGCCGGAGTATTATCGTCGTGCGGCACACTCCACATGGGTGCCCATGATGCATGGTTTTGTTTGTCATATATGTACATATAAATTCATCTATATTTCAAGATCCACACATGTGAGCTGCCCCGCACAGAAGAGTGTAAAGCAAAGAGAAGATATTTTTTCGAAGCGCGGCACGACGTGTGTAAGCCGTAGAGCTTAGATCGAGGGCAAAAAATATAACGCAGCGTTACGATGTTCACAGATACTCAACTATACACACACACCCAATCTCGTGAAAAATATGATTTATGGCGAACGATTTTTTTGGTTCATTTGATCACAAAAGATATAAAGTCGCAACAGACAAACAAAAATTCCATCCGATTTTGGGGAAGACTTTTTTTCTTTTCTTTTATTTGATAAAAAACCTTTTTCAAGAAGGTCTCTGAAGCTTTGTACGGCTCAACAGTCTTCTGCCTGATTGATTGAGGTCAAATCTCAAATGCAAATGACAAGAGATTTTGCATCTTTATTCCTGCCCATAGCAATTGAGAGAGATGATGCGACAAACTATGGGGGAAATTTATGGTAGTCATTTATAATTTTTGACACGATTACCATTTGGGGGTAGTCCATCAGAAGGGCGTCACTACACTCTATACATATCAACCTACCTACATACGTATTTCTTAAAATGATTGTTTGATGTTTCGTCTTTTTTCCCTTTTTGGGTTTTTTGTTAAAATAAGCTGAGAAAGCCAAGCTCCATATTTCAGGAATTTTAAGAGTTTTCTAACTTCTTCTGTATATCTTCTTCGCTCTATATATCTACATAGGCATAAATAAAGCATACAGGATGACTTTAATACATATGCGTGCATAATTTCTTATAAACTGAACAAAGTGAAAAAAAAACATGCGGTCTGAAAGTGGAATGCTGAGGTACACCGTAAGCTACGAGTACATCCGCACAAGTAAAAATTGATATTACACTATATTGACGAAGCAAAGACCAAAACCAATTGCTCACTTGTTTACCGGAAAACATCGTGTCCGTTCTTTTATTCTTTGCTAGAAAAACTTTACCATAGAAGGGCTTTTGTAGATAAGCCCTCTTCGTAGTTTTGAACACGCAGAATTCTTTAAAGAGAACATTTAGCTGCAAGTTGGTTTCAGCGGATTTTATTCGTAAACTAAGGAATAGATTTAGATCGGAATCTAACCGCAGGAAGAACTTAGCAAATAGGAGCGAAAAGCGACTGATGAGCCTCATTAACAATGCAACAAAGAATCATTGAATAGCAGGACGAACTTACCAAATAGGAGCGAAAAGCAGCATACTGATATAGCGCCATTAACAATGCAACAAAAAACCATCGAATAGCAGGACGCGAACTAACCAATCCATCGAACTCCAACGGAAAATAATAGTTTCCAAGTCACTCTAATTTCGGTGGTTTATTGGTATATATTTATAAGTAGTGGCCCTAAAACCTAGAAAATATTGACATGTATCCTGTTTTTCGTAGCAAACCAGTCAAAACTGGCGAGCTTATCTCTGCCAAAATGTCCCCTAAGTGTATTTTGCGTTAAAGAAATAACACCCAACATGAAAAAATGCATTAAATTACTCGAAAAAGTTACACGAAAAAAAATGAGCATAAAGGGTCCCACAAAAGAACCATGTGGGATGTCTCCAGTATAGCACTACAAAGAAGAATGAAGCTTATAAAAGCAAACGACATTATTTTGAGCGGAATGTTGATTGGTTCAAATAAAATTTTGCAGTTTAGTAATACTGAGGTGATAGACAGTAAACCCTCAGTAAAGTAAATTTATTGAACAGGGTTGTGTTATTAATCTGCAAATGGTAAAAGGTTCGGTAAAAGAACTTGTATGATGAGACTGTGACGTTATACCTTGGATATAAGACAACTGCGTGTTACACTGTATGTACTGAGATATAAAAAGAAAAATGTAAGGCGTAACATTCATCACGATCATATAAACTCTTAAAATATTCCTAAACTCTTCCTGTCTTGTTTTTTTCTCCAAGATCTGAATATTTATTCTATTCAGAAGCTTAGTGTATTAAGCGACACAAATGTGTGCTTATCTCTTCAGTTAGTCGCAGGCGCATTAAGCCACTAAATTGCTCACACTGAAATCCAACTTGAAATATTCCACTTATTCCCATATTGTGGAGGATCGCATTCGGAATGTCTACCTTTAGAATCGAAAGACTGTCTTTTTTTATCACAACAACAATTGAAAGGCAATTCATCTGAGCTGAGTGGAACGAATTGATTGATCTTCACATTATGCGTCCAATTTGTAGAAAAAGCACACACAAATTTTTCAGATAAATCAACAGCGCGGCAGCTATTGATTTAAGAGACCCCACGCGGGATACTAGCCCTCTGTCATGTCTAGACGACTATCTAGTGGTGTGCGGTAGGGTAATGGTCAATTATGGCTTCTATGGCATTTGATTAAGGTGATTATTATGCGAAATGGTATTCTACCACCCACCTGGAAGAGGTATAATATAATTTACCGTTCCAACTTCTTGTTGTGTTCCAGAAAATCGGTAAATCATTTCTCAGATTGTTGTTGTGTGCAGCATTTTTTGTTGCACTGCACTTGAGAGCTCGAGCATATTAATCATTTGATAACGCAACGACAACAAAACCACCACCAACACCGCAGCTTGTGGTAATAGCGTCTCGGGGTACTTAGTTGGCGTAGCTCCACTCTATGTCTCGATGTTCCAATGTAATGTAATATCACACGCCTGATGGTGGAGGCGACTGTGCGACTGTGCTAGAGGTATAGATGCTGCTACGGACTATTCATCGCAATGCTTCCGACGAGTCTATTCACGATCGCGACCTTAATGCAGAAGGAAGGTCTCGAGCGCACACATCATCAGAGTGAGACGATGATCCAAGGTATCGAGTTAGCTCGCTGACGAGAACGCGCACCACCGCCGCTGAAGGACGACTCGACTGCATTACGCCGCATTACTACCTACTACTACGATTATTCACAATTAGACGCTATTCGGGAGAGATGGTGCATCAACATCACACATGGAATTATTATTGCTTCCTGAATGAAGTCCTTTTTTTTGCTCGCAAAGAAATCGAAAAGCGCATCAGGTATTCTGTGAGCCAATTAACACGGAGCAAAACTTGTAACAAAGTAGCACGCGGCGAAGTGTGTGCATCTTGAATTTGTTCCAGTATTTGTCTTCCACGTTATTTATGCACCAAATTTTATAATAAATCTTGCGACCACCACCATAGCTGCGACACCTTACAATGTGTTAAGCAGATTAATGTGGGTTGTTGGCAATTCATTTTGTTGTAGCGTCAGGACGATGAGCATTGAGGAAGCGAAGCGGCGGTCAAGCGATTGAGATATGACCAGAACTTTCGATTACAAACAGCGACAAACAAAAGAATGAAAAGCGGAGTTCATCATAATTCTATTTTAAATTCTTTATATTCAAAGTTTGCAGACATGAGGCACCCATCAAGGAGGAGTAATATAGCCATTGCTGTGGCTGATGGTAATAAACAAGGTCCTTAGGATACTTGAGTTGGAAATGACGTAAGCTGTCTCGTAGGCATGTGACGTGGTGGTATTTGTGTCAGAACAGTACGCTTCTGTGATTAGCGAAATCATGGAAAGGGCTCTAAGCAAGAGCGACCAGCTGCGACCTAAGAGTTAACACTACTAGCAACACTAAAATGGTACTTTTCACCATTAAGTCTAAAATACCCAATTAAGTCCTTCACAAACTCAATGGTAAGAACTTACCAACATAAGCTTTTTCTTAAATCCCCGATAAAACATGTCAACATTTGAGATAGACCCTTACTGTGGCACGATTTTTTTCTTAGAATATACACAAGAATCATTTCCCAAATTAAAAAACGGGATGCCAGGTCCGGACCACGGTTGTAGAGCCAAATACGATAATGATGATGTATAAAAAAAAACACATTGGTCGTACGCCATGTTCTCTCTTATGGAGCGCTAGTCTGGTGGCTGGTGGCGGTGGATTAATAAAATGTACAATGCCATCAAGCTAAGTAGAAAGCAAAGATCAGCAGCTGTTGGCATGACTGGATAAAAGCCTTTATTGCGACAATCAACAATTCGAAACTTTTTAGGCAGTGTCAAGCTGAACTAGTAATGATAAGCCAAAGCAAAGACTTAACCATAGTATGGGTCGCTATGTCCGGACATTGACGGCAAAAATAAAGCAGACTATTGGCAAAGAAGGAAGAGCGACATTGACTTCATCGAGAGAATCTGCTGTCTTTTGAGATCCGTCAGCGAATGTGTTCTGCTTATCACCAGGCACAGTTAAGGGCTAAGGTGTAATGATTTATTCAGCTGCACCACGTCGAGAGTGAAGTGGCCTATCTATAATAAAAACTAATTCACCGGGCTGATTTCCAGATCACAAAAAGATATTTCCAGATTAGTTGCCATAGTCACATAATCAAGACACGCATCCATACAGAGTATCCCGCAAAATACCTTTTGCAGGAGTTGCATGGATGTTAATGAGAAAGAAACACTTATTCACCATCTGTGCAAATGTCTAGCTATGTCGGGTTTTTGAGAAAAATCGAGAAAAGAGGATATGTCTATGAGCTTTTGTTTTGAATGCCTGTGCATCATAGTGATGTGGGAAGGCACATACGTGTTGTACGGCTGAAGAAAGAATCCTTGAACTTAACTGTACGCCCGAAGGTGGGCTTGAGGGTAAGCTGATGAGCATTTAGAGCGTCACGAGTATTGCGGAGGAGATGTGGCATGTAGCTGGCTGGAAAAACGTACACAATGGTAATGCCAGCTTGGAAGAACACCTCTTCAGAATTATTGGGGAAAAACAATCTGGCCCAGCGGAATTGTGAATGTTGAGATCGTTTAAAACTCTAGCAACAGCACGAGTACGAATGATTATCTGTCCTATAGAGTGTTCAATACTCTAAGGTGCAGGAGGCAGCAATGCACAATCTGGAAGCGTGGAACTAGCTACGAAATGCGCAGCAAATAGATTGGTCTTGTCTATAGAGCTGACAACTGGAATGTCGTCTGTGCTCGGGGTGGGGTTTCTAATCAGCAAAAGAATGAAACCAACCATAATCGGCTTTTGGAATCGACGACTAGTCTGTATTTTTGATTCTTTTCACGAATGACCAAAAATGTGCCTCAATTTTGGTCGTAGGCGAATTTTACTCGTAGAAGATGGGCATTGCAATCATTTCTGGCTCTTTTATTCTTTTGTGTTTTTGTTTTGTTCACTTAGGCATTCATCCTAATTTCTTGGGTTTGGTCTGCTTTAGTTCCTTTTATTTCATATTTCTTAGTCAGTATTTAATAGGCTCACAGCTGCTGAAATCTTTGTTAATAGGTAAATACTATACTCTTAACCCACCAAGGCAGTAATCAACAAATCCCTTGTCCATTCTATAGCCATCACCATTATCTTGGCAGTTGCGCATCTGACATTTGATTTTGATTACAGTGGAGAAGGATAGCAGCTTCTAATTTGGAAACTATTGCAGTAAGAATTTTCACATTCAAATTTATGTTTCCCAAGGGATGAACATCATCTCCTAATCGGTGATAACAGACCAAGAGCTAAAGAAACGCTCATGCCATTGATGCAACTGATTGTACTTACTTTGTGTTTTGGCTGATGCACAGCTCGGCGTTCGGTTGGTGTGTCTCGATAGGCGATACGGAGCTGGTCACAAGGACAACAAAGATGACTATGTAGCCGCAGGCAGGAAGATGCGGTTTTAAGTTCTGAGGAGAGATCGTCCCATCTTCTCTTCTCGCCATGCCAATTCATAGACAGACAGAGACGATGAAACGATGCATCAGGAGCATTTGTTGAAGAGGCGGATGAGCAGTATGAGGAGGAGAAGAATGCCCGCGCCTTACATGTTTTTACATTTTCTCCAAACGCGCGTCCGCGACTGGCGTTCTAGTCTTTCTCGGTGCGTACTTGAGGCATAGTTGAGTTTTGTAGAAATCGTACAAACTGCCAACACCGCCAGCCGAGGAGAGACAAACATCATGTAATTATTTGCGCGCGAGGGTTCGAAAAGTCACTCGACAAGGCATGCGTTGCATATTCCGACTGTGTCCGCCGTGACCGTATCTTCGATTCGACTGAGATGCTGCTGCAATTCCATTTCATATATATATTAATTACAAATCGTAATAACTACACGTACGCTAGGGTGCATTCCCTGGAGGACCTGTAGAATCAGCTTAGCAGCAAAACACATGCGAATTGCTGCCGTTGAACAAGAGGCGATCGCCAATAGAAGAAGAATAGATGAAGAAGATTTCTACGTTTTGGAGAGACTTGTGGATGGCGGATGGCACGACACGACGATGGGCGAAATCAGAATGACAACGCACGCACAGCGGCATACTGACTCAAATAACCATCCACTGATGATGTCCGACGCTGATGCCAAGATGTCCATCATCGATCGCGCGCTCATACACAGCTCGGATGCGTATCTATCTCTCTCTCTAAACATGGATTTCTAATTTTCCAATTTAATCTCCAGCTGAGTTGGAATAACTGTGTAGGTACTGTCTGCTAGACGTTTGAAGATCATCTCACAGATCACTCTGTCTCTGGTTCTGCTATAAAAAAAATGTTGGATGCGGTCGACTGTGCAAAGTAATTTCCGTTCCCCAGTGATTGTTTTTCTATTTGGTGAGATGCATACAAGTTGGTGATTTGTATGTATAGCAAATACCTATAAGCGGTTAATGCTTTTAAAAACGCACGCCACAACGACATGATCTGCTCTGTTGGACAACAACATAAAAAATATAAAAAATTATTACTTCGAGAGCGAATCGATTCCTATTTGGAATGCATACTTTTTGTTGATTGTGTCCACACCACAAGCAAATGTCCTTTTGTGTGTTCATGGGTTTCTTTCCAGAAGGAGTTTAGATGAAAGTTGGTTCTTTTCTTATGCGTACAGGAGAAGGATATAGAGAGAAAGAGGGGAAAGAGGAAACTTCCTACAAACATTTTTTAAAAATTTTGAAAATTCATTAATTTCTCTAATTTTGCATCTTGAGAATGGACTTGGAATGGTCGTTTCAAATTATTTCATGAAAGGATTGCACCGCACAGTCCAATTCGATCGTCCTTCAACCATTTTTTTAATCAACTCAATCGATACTATGGGTCATGCAAATAGTCAAAATCTGACGACTCGAGTGCTTTTCCATTGCAGAAGGAATTCAAAGTCCGAATTAATATAAAGCTCAAGTGGGAGATTGTCAAGTACACTTGAGGCTTGCGATGATGATGATGATGACGATGATTATGGTGGTGGTGGCAATAACATCAAGGGACGTCATCCAAAGTATTTCGTTTATTGCATACACAACTCATATCCCTATGGAGTTTAAAAATTTTGTTTGCGTATTTTATTGCTGTGACCTCGAACATTCGCTTTTTATCGATTCCTTCCATTCATCTTCTGTGTATTTGCTGTGCTCCCTGCCAGAGTGTGAGCCAACATCGGTCCTCTTACGAAATTAATAATCAAATGCGCCTGCCGCTGTGCTCATAAATTCGATTCTTCGAGATGGTTTTTCAATTTTTTTTTTCTTCTCATTCGTTTGTTTTGTTGTCCGATACTTCAGTGTGTGTTTGTGTGCAAAATTTAAATCCCCTTCCTTACAACATCTACGAGTATTGATAGATGAAAGCATTCCGCACAGAGTCAAGTGTGCGACCAGAAATAGAAATTTCGCATTCGTCTTCAAAGTGTTTTTATTGATGTCATAAACCTGAATGTTGTGGGTTAAGTAAATTTTTCTTGTTCTTGTCTTTCATTGCCTTTCTAGCTTCTATATTTATTATTTCTTTATATGATGACTGCAAATAAAAGCACTCAAGAAATTTCGATATTAAGTATCTAGATTTAATGGGAGCAATAGAAAAATGCTGTTTGGACACAATTCGAATTCGAAATCATAAAATAGTGGAACATTCAGAGCAGACCTTGCAATACTTAGCCTCAATTAGATACGCAAACCAATTCGTTTCCATCTAGTGGGGACGGATTTAACCTTAACTGCGTAACAAGACTTCCAACATGGTTTTTCAACTTTTCGATTAACCGTATATTAGACCAATGTTTTTTGCAGTGCATGGTTGTCAAGCTAAATTAAAAGCCGCGATCGCAAGTAAAGTCGAAAATTTGTCGATTCCGCGTTGGTTTAAGGAATTTGATACCTTTGTGATAAGTTTGTGGCGATTTTTTCACAAGTTCTCAGGCCTGCATTCCTATATTATGGTTTTGACAGAAGAGCTTAAGCCAAATGACCATCAGCTGTAAATTAACTTTTAAGATTCTATAATTTCATCGCAAAATCATTTTTCGTGATGATGCCCACTTCTTCTCAACGTCTTAGTAATTATGTAAAACTTCCGTGCAAGTTAGCTACCCGTAGCCATTTACGAAATGACATGACACCAAAAAAAAAGCACTGTTTCTTACTGTTGAGGTAATTGCGGCCCACAATTTGTCTTCAATGATGCTGGCGTAGTAGTCACTGTCAATGGAGATCTCTACCGACCCATGTCGACTGATTTTTTTTTTGATAAATTGGAGGAGGCTGACTTGGAGAATATGTGGTTCAACAAGATGAGGCCGCATGATGCCAGACAGCTGATGAAACAATTAATTAGTAAAATCAAAGCCAATCTCCATATGTGGTCGAGAATATCAAAAGTTCAGTTTACCTTCATTTAATGTAAAAAAGCATTTGGTAAATCATCGGATCTGGCTGCACTTCAACGATATAATCCGGCCCATTGTCACTTATGTGGTGTTATTGGGTAGTCAATAACTTGTCTGAAAAGAGGACACTAAACAAATTGCAAAGGAACATCTGATTGGGAATAGTGGATGCAAAGCCCTCTACCTCGGCAGATCTTCTCAATACGCTGCTAAATCTGCCACCTCTGGATCTATTATTTATATAAAAGCGGTGAAAGCTATGAGTCGACTTCAAAAGATGGCATGATGGGCATAAGAATATGGATGGAAAAATATTCCATAAGGTTTCGGAACAAATTCCTTAACTCCTGATGCCTGTAGAGAGTACTGTGTCATTTTTTATTTTCAATAGAGGACATTAAGTCGAATACCCTAGCAGAGAGTGGGCGCCGTGACTCAGTGGTTAAGGGCGAAGATTCTTCTGGTACCACTGATGTTAGCGAGCCGACAGGAGTATTTTTTCCATCCACGACTTTAGTGAGGCTCTAGTTTGATACCTTAATCCGGACAGAGTTTCTAACTCGGCGTTTTCCAATCAGGTGTCGTGACTCAGAGATCCGCAGAGATTCTCGCTCCCATAACTGAGAAGCTGATGCAGTACACTCAAGTTGAACTGTTAAATTTGTATTTGTAATTTTGTGTGACGTTACATTATTACGTGCGGTATGCCTTCACGGTAGGTATTCTCGCTAAACCTTAAGAGAGATTCTGTTGCACGGCTTCTGTGGCATGTAACACCGTTCTGCAAGAACCAGAGCTCATCCAAGTCTAGTTCTAAAATATTTGGTCAACAAAAATCGGTTATAATGACTGCTGTATATCGCTCCCCATCGACCGTAACACCGTCGTAATCTTCGACGAAAAAATAGCCAACAGTGTTACCATTCCAAAAACCTCACCAACCAGTTATACAATGAGAATGGATTCTCCCTGACGCGAGCCGCAAAATACGGCAGACTATAATTAAAGCGACTTATTCAAGGAACATTTTTTAGGCAAAATCTACGCTGCTCTAAGCCACAAGCAGAGAGGTGATAGCGATTGGTCTTTTTTTTAAATGCCTAAGAAAGCTGGACCTTGTAAGCGCAAAATCTTATGTATTTATCCTCCTTAGGCTAGTGGGGTAGTGTTGTTCAGTTGCTGAGATCTGTGTGGAGTTGAGTTGAACTAACAAGAGAACAATTTGTGTTATCAATTAGCATGTCGATCTCACGAACTTTCTTCTAAAACTTGCATACACCAGCCGCGCTACGTGTATTTTTTCAACCGAAAATTGTTGTCAAATTTTGCACAAATTTCGTAAGGTACCCTTTACAAAATTTATACCAATATTTAACGCTAATGATATGAACACACATAAGTAATAATAAATAACCTTAGTTAGTTGCTTACTCATATAATCGCCCTTACAATTGCCAAGACCAATTACTGCAAATCTAAAACTTTACAGAAAATACAAACTTTGCAAAGTTTAGGTGTTCCAGAACGAAACTCCAACACGTACAGAGTGACACATCTCGTTATTTGTTTTGCAAAATAAATGCTAAACTTTTTACTAATTGGAATAGTTCACCTGTGGCGAAAATGGCGGCGGCGATGTTGTAATTTACAAACTCCACTAACAAAGCAAAGTAAGTAACGCTCTCGAACGTGAGTGAGTAGGAATAACAGAATCTCTACACAATAAATGTTTATCTGTTTTATTTCATTTACAAAAAAGCAAAAGTTCTTCCCCATATCCCACTCAATTCGATGTAAGAATATTGTGTTAGTGATGTATTGTATCCTGTTTTGAAGCAGAGGTGTCCAACTCAGTTATGTCCGACTTAGAATGCAAATTAACAGCTGGCTGCTACAATCATCAACATAAGTGAGAAAGAACGCACGCGGCACACAACACACACATAAGTACGTAAGCACTAAATAAATGCACTTGACAGGACGCATATATATTCTGTTTATGTGTAAGTGTGTGTTGTGACTATTCTTCTAACTGTGCAATACGTGAGTGATGTAGCCTTGAGAGAGGCTTAGTGATATATTTAATTTATGTACCCTTTTCTTGAAAATCTTCATGTGTTGCGATGCGCTACTCTGAAACGCAAATAATAGGTACAGAATGAAGCCCCTGTGCACTGGAGGCAAAACAGATTGCACTTAAAATGGGTATAAGTAGAAGGAGTGTACTTTCCTGTAATTTGCATGTACTCGAATGTATATGAGCTATCACAACACAGAGAAAAACAAAAGGCTTAAGCTTGAGAACATTTCTACCATAGTTGACCTATTGTCCGTCTTGCTAGCTGAAATACAAATGGAAACAAGCATTTGAAGCTGAGCTCGTAATCGGATTGGTGCAATTCATTTGCGTTGTTCTGAGACGACTCAAGTGGAGTTTTGTCGTTACGATGCGACTAAAACAAGAGCTTTAACTAACAGAGTGTAGCAGTCTGTGAGTTTAGGAAGAAGTTGAAATGCTGATTAATTTCAATACTTCCAATGAGCAACAGGAATAACTTAATACCAAGAACTCCAGTAACCTTACGTTTAATCCTCAATTTGTGCAGGTTCTAAAGAATATGATTGCGTTATCCTGGAATGAAGTGCTGGTTATTATGAAATTACCAACAGAGACAATCTAGAGACGGAAAGATGCACACAGTTAGCGTGTAAAGGGCTTCTTTTTATTTTTGCAAAGCTGCTAGGTACAAGCTAGTCAGACTCCTCTTTAGCTTGGCAATGGAAAAAGTGCTTTTTTATGTTCTCTATACACTAAAAACAGACGATATCACCACATGAGCTCCAGTTGGTGTACTTATTGGTTAATGACTTTTGCTGAAACCAATTTCTTCAACTAAATTTGGAAGATAAGATATACCCATCATAAAAATCGCAATTGATTTGTGTCGGAATAATATCGCTTAGAAATATAATTACCGTTGCCTGTTTGTTTGTCTGTATAGATATAACGCTGAGTAGGAGGCGCTAAAGTCGATACATTTACGACTCGTATGCATAGCCAATACCCTGCCCAAATATAATGCTGCCATAACAGCAATCCAGGAAATGCGATAGACTCCATCTTAGGCAGTAGTCGTAGAGATCAGAATGACTGCTTCGCGCTAGCGACTGAATGTAAGAAAGTTGCGTACCGAGCAATGCAACAATCTCATAGAACGCGGGCATGCGAAGATGAATATAAAGAGCTCAGAAGATATGAAAAAACAGTTCACCGGCGAAAGAAAGCAGCCTGGGAGAAGAATCTCGTCCGTGAACTAGACCGCACCAGGCGCGGTCGATCACCGATCTCAAAGGCAACTTAGAGCGATGGAAAGGACACTTTAATGAGTTGCGTAATGGCCAGTTAACTGCGGAATTGGAGGCTCCACCAATGACCAAACATCGCACTTTGCTGCCGTCACCAAGCACAGACAAAGTTAGCAGAGCGATAAATCAGCTCAAAAATAATAAGGCCTCAGGATCAGATGGTATCCAAGCGGAGCTAAATAAATCAGGAGGCCCCGAAATAAACCAAGCAATTCATGAACTAATAGCTCAAGTATGGGAGTAAGAAGCTATGCCAGAAGACTGGCGAAGAGGCAATCTGTGCCCCAATATATAGGAAAAGGTATATCACAACACGCAGCAATTATCGTGGTATAACGTTGTTGAGTACCGCAAATAAGATTTTCTCCCCTATCTTTCAAGACAGGACAGCCCCATATGCAAAAGTCATCATTGGTCCATACCAGTGTGGCATCATCCTAGGCAAATCAAAAACCATGACCAATTTTATAAGCCAAGTAAAAATATCCGGATCACTATCAATTCAATCAATTCAACATCTATAACAGGCTCTAACAAGTGGATGGACTGGCCTGCGTTCTCTTTAACCTGGCGTTGGAGAAAGTGATACGAGACTCTGACGTAACGGCGAGAGGACCAATCGTCTATATTCAGATACCGGCTTACGCAGACGACACTGACATCGTTGGTAGAAACCCTAGAGCTTTACAGGAAGCTTTCATCCAAATCGAGCGGACGCAACGTAAATGAGAGCAAAACAAAGTAAAAGACAATATTAATACCAGTAGCTACATATGAATGCAAGACTTGTTTTGTATTAGTATCGGATCTCATCTATACTTCTATACTAATATTATAAAAAGGTAATATTGGTTTGTGTGTAGGAGGTAATCTTCAAAACTACTGAACTAATTTCGAAAATTCTTTCGCCAATATTTAGACTGGACTTTCAGGGTGAACACAGGTTATATAATATAATATCTCGTTTAAATAAAAGGGCCTTTTGCGGCGACAACATCTCTATATGTTAAGGTTAATACACAAATAGTTAAAATATGAATAAAAAATATATTTAAAGTTAAAACGGCATCATAATGACTGTGTTTTGTGTGCTGTGTACTGCACTGTTCGCTGCGGTGATTCATGTGTGCAGGTGGCGGAGCGTGCGAGAAAAGCTAGTATTAAATAAATCTGGAATAAAATCGACAAGTGCATATAAAAACTTAATCACGTTCAGTCATCTTCAGTCCAGATTTTCGTTCCGTAAATTAACTATGTATCTTTGAATTTGTTCAATATCGCCTGTGCACTAAAAAAGGCCACTTAACATGTGTCCTAACTTAGTTACTAATACTAACAAAAGTTGATACACAAATACCCACAGAACCATCGGTAAGAAGTCCGTTGAGTGAAGATCACCCTTTTTTTTTTATTATTCGTTGATTTCGAGAAAACTTTCAATACCATCACAAGATCCACCATTTGGAAGGCGCTGCAGAACTGCGCAATACCGCAAACAATCATAGCTCTGATTCGAGAGCTTTATCGTGATGCCACATGCAGTGTTATTTTCAAAGGCAAAGACAGTTCTAAATTCACTATCAACGAAGGAGTACGACAAGAGTAAGTTCTTTCACCTAAACTCTTTTTAATTGTCTTAGATAGTGTGACGAAACAAACTAATATTGATGCGCCGAAAGGTATACAATGGCACTCATTTCAGAAGCTGAATGATCTCGAATGAGTTGGGGTCAGTTGGATGGGGCAGCCCGGAAACCCCGGGTAATTCAGCAAGTTTCAAATACGTTGAGGAGTTTTGCTACCTAGGAAGTGTGATAACAAAAAAAGGCGGTAAAGAAATTGATATATCGTCACGCATTAACAAAGTCAAGTATGCATATTTAAAACTTAATTAAATGTGGCGCTCGCAAGTAATATCAAGGCGCACCAGAATTAATATTTTTAAATCGCTACCATAGTGAAGGTGCGAAACTTGGACGCCCTAGGATAATATGGATAAGATCTGTAGATGTGGAGTTTTAATCAAAAACTGTATGGCTGTAAATGAAAAGGATTGCCCAGAATCAACTAAATTGGAAAGAGCTTTTTCTGTCTTATGCTCCGAATAGGAGCAATATTTATTTACTTTTTGTTAAATTTATGTTATGCTAGATGCTAATTGGAAATAATGTCAAGGGGGAAAAATCGAATACCACTGGGTGGATAAGGTATGAAAGAAATAAAAGTGGCATATTTTTGTTAGATATTGGGTGTGATATCTTTTGGTTTATTTTTCAATTAGCGGCTATTTCGCCGTACATAGCTCTAATGTCAACTGTCAAGTGACAAATATTCAGCATCATATATTACCGGCAAATGAAATGAGTGGACATACGCTTGTTCATCATTGGGAAATTTTGAAAACTTATATCCAAAGTTTTGAGTCAGTTGCCGAAAATTGCGTACAAAACTCGTTAGAAAACAGTGTGAGGAAATTTGTGAATAAACTTCGTTCGACTGACATGTTACTAGACAATATATAGTTTTCCAGATCGTTCGATAAAATATATTGCTGCTGTAGCTTAAAGTGTTCGAAAACACCTAGACCCACCAACGTTCACAAGAATTGGTCATCAGTGATAGGACTGTGCGAATAATTTTCTAAAAACCTCGGTATGAAGACTTATAAAGTCAAGAGTTGAAGGCAGTTGACCATCCATTACGTTTTGGCTTCGCTTAATAGGCCAATTATCCTATTGAAGAAGATGAACACTTTTACCAAAAATAAATCATTTCCACCTCGGCGGTTATTGTTAACAAATAAAATTGTCATAATTGGGGCACAGAAAATCCACACGTGATAATTGAGAAGTCAATACAATGCATTGTTTGGTATGGAATATGGTCCAAAGGCATCATTGGTCCAGTTTTCTTCTAAAATGAACAAGAAGCTGCACCAGCAGTCAATAGTGACCGTTATCGTGACAAGTTAACTGACTTTTTATACCCTACAATTGAAGAAAAAGACTTGGCCAGTATTTGGTTTCAACCTAAAGGCGCTACTGCTCATACAGCCAACGCTACAAAAATATGTATCAGCCGAAATTGTGCTACTCAAGTAGCTGAGATTTGACTCCATGGGACTATTTTTTGTGTGGGTCCGTCAAGTATAAATCTTATGCTAATCATCCAAAGGCGATTGAGGATTTAAAAGAGGCAATTAAAGTGACTCTTAATGAAATAGGGGTTCAATGATTGAAAACGTATTGAAAAATTGGGTCGACAGAATAGGGTACTGCAGATCCAGCCAAGGCAGTCATTTGAATGAATTATTAATCGGAAGGTGTACTCTCGAATTAAGTTCTAGTCCTTTTGTAAATATTTGTTGAATTTTTATTTAATATACATTTTTAAAATGAACTAAAAGTTACCGCACCCGCTATCTCTGCATAATATATCTTTAGGGATATCACGGCGTATCAACCCACCAATACAGCCGGAACAAGGACCATGCTTTTCGCGGATAACTCCATCACGTATGCCGTTTCCCGCTCTCCTAAGATAGCTGCCCGAAGAGTGGAGGAACACCTCCGAAATCTTTGGGAGTACTACCTGAAGTGGGGACTGAAGATCAACGCCAATAAATCGGAACTCATCTGCTTTCGAGTATCAGCAACCAAAACAAGGATAAGAAAAATCGCAAGCCGGTGCAGAGCCTTAAAAATCACCCTTCCGGATAACACAACAATAAACACCAAGTCAGAGACTAAGTACCTGGAAATCAACTTTACTGAGAGGCTCAAGTTTAACTCTCACATCGACAAAACAATGAAAAAAGCGAACTACGCTCTTCATTTGGTGCACCCGCTACTAAGAAGACGAAACGGACTGTCCAACAACACCAGGCTGCTCATCTACAGGCAGCTCATCAGGCCAGTGATAACCTATGGCTATCCCATATGGTTCACCATCTCACCAAGAACGATGAAGAAGATCTCCATATTTGAAAGGAAGGTAGTTAGGATAAGTTTTGTTTTAAGGCAAAATTGCATAATACCTAAATGTTTAAAAAAAATCTTAATCTTAATCTATCTTTAGGGATAGCTCTTGAATTGTACCAGTTACCAGTTTGCATATATCAAAGATTAACATCAACAATGCAGGACGAAAATAAAAATACGAGTACCTAGTTATGAGAAAAAGATACATAATAGCTTCCGTATGTATTTTCAATGAAAAAGAATGAAACACAGTGAATGGTGTACCAGTTAACCAAAACATAAACTCATTCAGATTGTGTTCCAGTTGTAGTTGTCTCAGTTAAGAAAAAAATAGCTTACCTTCTCCAAGCATCCCTCGCGACACTGCTGTATTCGAATGCTGGCATACCGCTCCGAAGTTGGACTGCTGTCAGCAAGGTTTGCACCTAATCCAAGGACTAGCAGGGTTACTAAACCCACCACCATAATTGGACGCACTGATGTGGTAGAAGAATAACAACAACAACTGAAAACGTTGCTGGTTGTAGTGACAGCCATTATTAAGGATACGCACTAAACTTTTAAATGATTTTGTGAATGAAAGGAACGCTAAAATTAGATGAACTTGTGCACCACACCGACACGAAACAGAAAGACCAAACGAAAATTACAAAAATCGATTTCACCAGGACTTTCTGACAGGATGACAGCAGTAAATCCCGTTTAATTTGCCGAACACAGGGACTCGAAATAAATTGCAGGATTATTTCGTTTTATTTTTGGTTGTCGCGATCTCAAGTCGTATAGAGGTACGTTTAGCCTTTATTTTGTTGGTTTGTTGTTTCACTTTTTGTGAGTGAGTGTGTGTATGTGTATGTGTGTGTGTGTGTTAAGGTACAATTGCACAGGAACACTGTAAGTACGCTGGTTAGACGGTACGGCGAACAAAACAACCAATGCAATTTTTTTCTTTTCCTTGTTGTATGCTGTTGTTTTCTTTTAACCTTCTCTTCAACTCGCACTAGTAATTATAACTATCTCTCTCCTTTATTTTTGCAATTTTCAGAAAAATATTTTTTGGGAACAACAAAAGCAAAGCAATGAAACAATAAAATGGAATTTGTTTTCTTCCTCTTGTTTGTGCTCCTACAACTGTACAACCAACCGACGGTGGTCAAACACACGCAATAGGAACGACCGAAACCTCGGGGAGTCTACACTAAACTGTATTTTGCAGATATTTCCGTATCTTCCCGGGGATGTGCGGCGTTTATACGCGATGCGCATTACTTTTCGTTAGCGATGGAATAGAGCGATTAGAGTATCGCTCTTTCTAAAGAGAAATGTTGAAAAGAGAATGAAGAAATCACATTGTATCTGAATGCTGATGCAGATGCAGATTGCAGACTAAAGACCAGCCAGCCCATTGAATAACCTTTGGAAGCAAGGTAGAGGTTACCTTTGAGCACATTGCACGTGCAGAAGTGCCCTTGGCTGCTGGAGAAAAGCACGTCCTTATGCTTCTGTGTTCTGTAAACTGTAAACCATTATTGCTCAGCAGCTTCACACAGCTCTTGGATTGTATTTTAAGAGAGTCTATCTTGTATAGAGAAGAAACCAAACAGAATTTCTCCTCTCGATTCCCCTTTTACAGATCTGTAACACTCATCTTCAGTACGCCGACGCGAATCCAACTCCAACTCATATGTTTGCGTGTGTTTTCCTTCATACAACGCTCTAGTTGGACATGGAGAAAATCCAATTCCCCTTCAATTGGATTTCGAAATGTTCGACTGAATCAGATTCAGTCTTTGTGTTATTGTCTGTCCGTCCGTTCGGGTTTGAATCCAGAATTTGTGCAGACGACTTGAGACGAAATTATCCCATTTTCATTTAACTCCGGCATCCGTCGCTAGAAATTTGATGGCGGTGCTAGTGTCGCGGATTAATGCTGTTGAAAAGTATCTTTTAGTCGGATACTTCAGACAAGCATGTATCTTACAGATGAATAGATGCTCGTTTTTGGTTATTGGTAGTGGATAGTGACTGATGGATGTTTTTTTTTGTTCATTTTATTGTACAGTACGACCTCGGTTAACGCAATTAATAGAAATCGGGGCTGTTGCAAAAACTGAGTCACAAATTCTTGCAGTGTTTTCTCACAAAAACGAAATCTTATCCTCTCTTTCCGTCTTCAAAATCACTGTAGTGTTTTCCAGGCTGAAATTATGGCAATCAGTGAAGCCTTGTCTTGGCTGAAGACAAAGGTCATATCCATTAAGGATATCCGTATATTCTCGGATAGCTGGGAGTCTTCTCTAATGACTTCTGCAGAAGCTGCATGGATGAGACCATCGTCCATCTTCTCTGTACTTGTCCACCCCTCTCCCAACGACGACAACGACACTTATGATCTCATCAACATTGACATTGGTTGTCTCCTACGCTTCATACGAAGCTCTACCTAATTGGTTCATCGAGTAGGTGGAAGGAATTTTTCCTGATCCGTATATTAAGACAATGGACCCTTACTGGTCTAAGTGTGTCGGTTACACTGACAGCCACCTTCACCTAACTACCTAAACCTAACCTAACTAGGATTTTAGTACACTAAAGATGGGATTGTTTTATTCTTCAGAGTTGGGCCAACAATTATAAGAATTTTGGTACTGCAATAATCGAGGAGTTGCGCTCATCGAGGGTTGCGTTAACCGAGGTTGTACTGTTTAGGTAAAAAACGAATGAAACCACCTATACCGTTGATTAGAAGTATATAACCAAACCAAGAACAGAATAGATAAAGATACTACTAGGCTGTCAATAGTCTAGATGCACTAAAACGAAAATTGAATTTTAATTTTTGTATTTCTCTGCCTTGCCTCAAAAGGTGGATTTATTCTTTATTCTTTCTGCTTCTTCTTTTCTTGATATACCAGATCTGTGCATCTAAGACATAATATGTATCTGCATTGAATTGTATGCGTTTCGGTCCGAACGAATGTTGATTAATTTCTCATTCCATCCAATTTGTGAGATTTACGAGTATATGACCTCTGCCCAGTTGGTTGGAATTGAAAAATGTTTCGGTCAATCTGATTAGAGGCACGTTTTGGAGGAATCTCTAGTACCTATATTTGAAGACGAATGAAAGCCCTCTGAAATTATTGACCACTACAGATTTCCCCGTAGAGATATTATACACTCGTACAACAGTTTACGGTCAGGTTGTTTAGGCTTTTACTTAATTAAATTCGAATTAATTACCGAAATTCACATTGTAATGAAGAGATTTACGATGCAAGGCAATGTTGGGAGACTGTTCGTACTGTGAGTTAAAGTATAAAGGTGGCCATTAGAGGCTTTATAAATCAATCAGATGTTTTTAGTAAAATTAATAAATTTGGGGGTTTCTTACTCTTTTTGAAGTCTGAAAATTAATTCTTTATCTTTTTTACCATCATTCCTTTTTATTATGGAATACAACGACATTCTTAAAACTTCCAAGCAATCGTTGAAGCTTATACCTTTAAACATTCGGTTAATTTTTGTTTATGTGAAGTTTTTTTTAAACCTAAAAAGTAAAAACCATTCATTATAGATAGACCGATTGCTCTACGCAAAGATAACAGCCTAAAAGTCTGAATTTCATGTGCAGAGAATGTTCCCTGCAACTGCAAATTTAATTGAATCCGGATGGTGGATAGCTTCAAAAGCCCACACCTTAAGGCTCTGACTCACAATTTACCATCTGGCAAGGGAAATTTTAAATTAAAAAAACTGAAAGAAAAGAGCAACTGTAGTTAGTGTAGTTAGTGTAGAAAATCAAGGAAATCTTTTCGAGCGAAGAGGGCTGGTGATGACTGGTTGGGATACTTTCTGAAAAGATATCTAACACAATTGTTACAAAAGCTATAAACGAGGAGTTTGTATTGGGCAACTTTGTTCCTCCTCGATCATGTGATTCGACGCCTCTGGAATTTTTTCCTTGGAGCTTTTTCTAATACTCCAGAGACGAACTTTGAACCAACACTGAA
The DNA here is from genome assembly GCA_947095585.1 of Nephrocerus scutellatus. Taxonomy (NCBI): domain Eukaryota; kingdom Metazoa; phylum Arthropoda; class Insecta; order Diptera; family Pipunculidae; genus Nephrocerus; species Nephrocerus scutellatus. Next base: position 20,704,733 of record OX352763.1, on the reverse strand, counting down.
TGCGAAATTGACGGCGTTACAAAAAACAATTAATGTTTACTTATTCTTGACAACCCTTAAAACTCCTTATGAGGTTCTTAAGTTACAGCCTGAAGACATCTGGAATATATAGACGAAACGAGTGTCATAACTGTTCACATTCATTGTCGTATATTTGCACATCTGGTCTTTAAACATCTTGGAAAAATGATCACAGCTGCGAGGTGAACCTTTTTGACCGTAGCTGTTACGGTACTTTGAACTACTTCAGCGACTAACTGAGGCGCAAAGACTTGTGCACAAGGCTTCGCGGACGATATAGTCATCGTGGCTAGAGGAAAGTTCGAGAAACTTCTTTGTGATATAACCCAAAACGGACCAACAACGACGAGCATATGGTGCCTAGAAGTGGGACTGAGTGTAAACCCAAACAAAACCACACCGATTTTCTTCACCAAAAGAAGGAAGGTGGGGCGAATGCACCCGGTTACTTTAATTTGAGAAGAGGTTACTATCAGCAAAGTGTTTAAATACCTTGTACTGATATTTGATAGTAGACTGCTATTGAATGAACACCAACAACTGCAAAAATCTAATGGTGTGCAGAAATGTGGCAGGAAAATCCTGGGGAGTTGGTCACAGAATAATGCACTGGATATACACCATGATAGTTATTCCAATGATTACTTTTGGCGCAGTGGCATGGGCAAATAGAACCAAGCCAACCACGAGATGGGAATTGGAGCAGCTGGTATGTGTTTTAATTACAGGGGCCATGGGAACCTGCCCCACGGCGGTTATGGAAGCAGTTCTTGGGCTTATCCCACTTCATATAGCGGTAGAGAGCAAATCTGAGGAAATCAAGTTACGTTTGAGCAATGTAGGCTGCTTCACGGATGGTAGGACAAAGGGAATAGTGGAATTACTAGCTAAACAGATTTCGTTCGCCAGCATGCCGTGTGATAACATGTTGCAAAAGCTTCAAAACGTTGAAACGTTAAAGTCAAAATGAGCACCAGGAACGAAATCAGATTGTCATTTGGTGTAGCTCCATAATCCTGTTTGAGAGTAAACAAACGTCGTCAGCGTAGTCCAGATGTTTGAGTTGAGATGAAAGAGTCCAACGAATTCCTCCGTTTCCAGTAGATAAAGCTGCGCGAAGTACATCGCTAATCACCAACAAAAAAAGTATCGGCGATAGAATGCAACCTTGTCGTATCCCACTTAGGATCTCGAATTCCTCTGACAGCTTTCCTCTATGCAGCACATGAGCCACCATAAGTTGCTTTAATAATAGCTATTAGTTTATCGGGTATACCTCTCCTGCTCAAGGCGAGTTAGACAACCTGTCTGTTGACACTGTCAAACGCCCTCACAAAATCGATGAACAGCAGGTGCAGTGGGGACCGGAATTCAACTCACTTTTCAATAATGATCCGCAGGGTTTTGATTTAGTCGACACAGGAGGATCCAGCGCGGAAACCTGCTTGCTCGGCATCGAGTGTATCTTCCAGATGTTCCTTAATTCGCTCAAGTACTACTTTGGCTATTACCTTTGCAACTGCAGGAAGAACGCTATTAGCGTTTCCTCTCCAGTCCATAAGACTACCTTTTTTAGGGAGCTTGGCATTTATTCCCTTCATCCAATCGTCGGGGAAATTTTCTGGATATAAAAGCTCTGCGGATGTCGTTGAAGCGACACGCAGAAGCTCTGCGGGTATAGCAACTAGTCCTACCGTTTTGTCGTTCTTTAGTGCGTTAATCGCGGTAGCGATCTCATCTTTACTGGGAGTTGAGGTGCGAATTCGGGAAAATGTTACTTCCCGCAGCTCTGTTTGATATCGTGCATATCGTTGGCGAATACACGGTTAAGGACCGTAGATAAATGCTCCTTCCATCGCTTGAGCTGATCCTCATCTGAAAGGAGTACATCACTATCTAGCCCTTTTCGGCGGATGTTGGCAAGAGCTGTGACCACCTGTCAGCTCTTTGGCGATTCTGTAAACGGTTCTGCTATCGCACCTGCTCGCTGATTCCTTTGCTTCCGAGACCAGGCTGTTAATATGATTACGTTTGTCATGTCTTACACTACGCTGCACTTCTCTCATTTTGCTTCGATACAGGGACTCTAGCTCGATCCTAACTGCTGATGGGGTATCTAAAATACGAGCTTTAAGTAGCTTACGTTCTTCAATCCGCCTCCAGGTATCTTCGGTAAACCATGTGCTTTGCCTTGCCTGGCTTCTACCAACAATAAGGTTTTTTGGTAAAAAATAAAATAAAAACCAAAGTTGTTTCAATGTTTTGTAAATTTTAGATCATCGAACTCAACTAACTACATGCCGGTAGTCAACACATCCCGGTATACTGTGGTTCTTTTGGTAAACCTTTAGATAGCGGAATAGATGGTATTTTCATTAAAGTTTTTAATTTTTCTATAACGGTGTCAGTTTATAAAAATCAGTGAATCAACTTGCAGCAGTCCCCCCTTAACAATCCTCTGTTAGTTGCTTGCTATTACATGACATCAAATCTTAAAATTAATAATATGTGCAATTCGCTGATACTTTCAAAAAGTCCTTGAAAGTTTCCAACAATAAAAATGTGGAAAGAATAAGAAAACCTAGAAAGAACTTTCCCACAACAGCCGGAGAGATAGTGATGCTCATGATACACAATCGGCGGAAATTCCAAAATTAATTATTCCCCATTGCAGATTTATTGCATGCGGTAAATCGTTGTTGTTGATTTTACTGTGCCACTGATCTGATGGGCATCGCATGCACAATGAGCCATAAACGGATTAGAAGAAGATGAAGGCCAACAGCTACAGCAATTTATGGAATTTTAACTGGAATTTCAGCATTAAAACGCATGTATTTTGGTAATAAAAGCGCGACCAGATTGGAGGCCATTCGATCACAGAGATGGCGAAATCATTTCGCATTCAGGAACTTTAATTGTGCATTTAAGGGCGGCTTAATGTCGCCTGAGTCACCACCGCCAAATGGATTCGTCACAATGATGGGATGGAAGTTTTTCATTTTTTTTGTCCAGGCTTCTGCGCAGATCCATCAACAGACGTCCTTTGTATCCGTCTGCTTGGCGGTTGAGTTTCTGTGCTTTAGTCTGTTGTTCGCAGCTCGCATCAGGTGGAGAACAAACGAAGAATTAATTCCGAAAGCAATTTCCTCTCGAACGCACACAAAACGGAGCACACTAATCTCGAAGATGTTCCTGCTGAAGCTCATAATTAAACTAAACGGTCATCTATCATTTTTGTTGTTTCGTAGAGATGGGAATTTTAGACTGGGATACGAGTATGTGCAGCGCTTCAACAAAAAGAAACCCCAATACCGCACTGCGCATATACTTGTACAACGGGGTTAGTGGAATGGAATAAGCCGCAAAGTCATGTGAGGACGCCGCCAAGCCCAAATTACCTTAAGCCAGCTTAAACACGCTTGCCGTGACTGTTCACTGCGGAGAGCGTTAAAGAGCTTATGGCATCGTCGGTGAAATGTCTCCCGGCATAAGGGTACTTGTCAAAATCTCACGTATTTATATTTGCGTTTGGGAGGTGATCCTTTAAACCTTTATTCCTAGAAAATTGCTGCTGCCAAGGTTGTTCCAAAAAATGTTGTTTCTCTTCTTGGTTATGGAGTATTGGTTTCTGTTCTTCGGATAATAACAGACTGCCTGATGGTCATCTTATGTAGACATTTTTGGCAAAAAATAATAGCAGATAATCGTTTCATGATGGAATGTGTTTGAGGGACTACCCAAATAATCAAAAATTTGTGCTTCGATTTATGTGAAACAATTGCAACTGTATACAACAACCATTAGGTGGATATAGGCGTTCAAGAAGAGCAGACACCATAGTTGGGGACATAATCTAAATCAAAATGTTTAGCTCGAGAAAATCATTCCTCAGTGATATAATGCTGAGTCCTGTTGCCTACGTCCTGTGTCCTATATTTGGTTCCGAATTGTTTCTGTGCCCATTGGATCATTTTCACCTTTCCTTGGTACACTTGCTGTTTAACCTTAACCCCCCGGTCGATAAAAATTAACTTAGATAGAAATCTCACCCATAATTAAATTTACAAACGACAAATGGTACCTTTCTGAGAAAGTTTCACGTTCGGTTAAGAATTTGAAAAAGAAATGATAATTGGAATATATTTATTGACTTACTCGAGCGCTGCCAAAATGCCCTCCCAGTTCGCAAGGTCTTTAGGTCTCAAGTAACAACTAGAAAGATCTAAAGCACAGACTTTTCCTGAACTGAATCGATGTCGCTGCATAGCTTGTACATAGATTGTCGGTGAAACTTTTCCTCTTTTAATGCCTATCACTGTAAATTTAACCAAAGAAATATCTTAAAAAAATTACAGCTCAAAACGTTCAAAGATGTAATCCACCTCTCTCCACCAGCCTTCATTTGAAAATGCATTCATGCATTCAGGACCCTTGTTGCTGTTTGGTTGTCCGACATGATGGCAATACTCTACGGCATGTACATTTTTTCTATATTAAAGTGCGAGCACCTGTACCATTGTTTCGGAGTACTTGGTCATTGGCCGAGGGACTCCCTAAACGCAGTGCCTACTTCTTTATTTGATCGATCTGAACACTTTATGCCTCCTGGGTACATTTGGTATTCAGATTCAGACCTGGATTTCTTATGAGTAATCAGATTGACTTGAAAGTTTTTTTTTTGAAGTAAAGCTTTCGTACCAGGTTATCACATGATATCCATCAGTACATAACTTTACGGCTCTCGGATATATATGGTACTCATTTTAAGACCAAAATTCTTTGTTGGTTCTCAATTTGACTTGAACGTTTTTCTTGAAGTCTAACTTTTGCCTGAAAGTGAGTTCACTTTCCCTGGCGTTCGTGATGTCGCCAACAATGCTCTATTTTCGCTTGCCACTCTTTCATGCACACCTGTTATTAAAACACTGGCTGATGGTCCCTAGAATTTTTCTTGCTCTTCTTGCTAAGTCCTTTCTTCTCATGTAACCTCTCCTTAGGTTATCATTGGTATAAATATCATGGTGTATATCAAGTTAATTATTCTGGGGCTTACTTCCAACGATTTGGCTGTTACTCTTCTACACCACGGTGGGCGTTCTTATTGCTTTTAATAGAACTGCTTGTTAGTCTTTGTTCCATAGCAGGCTTTTATTAAATAGCAGTCCTAGATATTTGACCTCTTTGCTGACAGCAATCTCCACTCTGTTAAGGGTGATGAGCTGCATGCCCACAAATTTCCTTTTGTTAGTGAAGAAGACCAGAGCACCCTACTCGGATTGACCCTGAGTACCACTTCTTGGCTCCATCTGCATAAAAGACAAGCGTTTTAGTTCTCAACATAATCTCCTCTAAGATCGATACATATAGTTCAGCGTTTTTCCAATTTGTTTTATTCCTTTCAAGTTTCTCAAGGCCCCTTAAATAGGCGTTTGATTCAGTGATGACCTTTTCGTTAGATCAAAATCTGTTACCGCCCAGCCATTTCCTCTGGTTTGGAAACAAGAAATAGTCACAGTGGCCTAAATTGAAATGATATGCTGGTTGGGGTAGCAATTCGTAGCGCAATTTATGGATTGTTGAATTTGTCCAAAAGCTCTGAATGATTGTGTCTGGTGATTGTTTTACCATTTTCTACGTTATCGATGTGAATGACACCGCGTGCATCTCAAAAATCTGTGGTCATGACCTTGTTGTTGTTCATATTTACATCGTATGATGACAGACGAGTTATCGAAGGATATCGATTAGATATCGAAGTCTTCTGCAATGTCTAAGAAGGAGTATAATGCATTTTCTTTGTTGAATCACAAAATTTAGACATTACTCTGTAAAGCTCATATCATTGTATGGTTATTTCCCTATATACCAGCTATGAATTGATGAATATATTGCTAATGTTGATCTGGACTTCGTTAAGCCTTTTTTTAGGGTCTGCTACAAGAGTTATATTGGGTCGACTGTGGATTAAGACCACGTTGATAGGCGAAAATTAGAATATCGCCCAATGAATATCACCATAAATGTAGGAATTGGAACTAATACATTTGGATACGTTCGTTAACTATTGACGCTATAATGCTGATAATCTAGCTTGTTCTCATCTGACCGAATTCTATGATCGGATCTGTAAGAGAAGAGACAGGATGACTTTGGATCCTAGCCTTCAGAATGGACCATATTATGGAAGAGTTCATCGTATAAAAGTCTGTCGAGAATATTACGAAGGGTTTCAGTGTGCGCTTTATGCTTGCTAGGTTTAGACTTTAAGCAAATTTTGTTGTCTCTTGTTACGTGGAGTTTTTAGTGTAAATTTCGGACCATTTTTGATGATTTTGCTGTTTTTGTATGATCGCTTCCATGGCGTTTTGAAATGCAGTTCCAGTATCAGTGTAACGCCTAATGATTCAATATGCAAACATTTTATTCTCACGTAAATGTTGTTTCGATTTTTCAGGCAAAATGAAGGCAATCGCATTATTGCGTTTGTATTTTTGTACTTTGTGATTCGAATACAGTTCATAAATGATGCCACTACTTGAGGAAATAAGTGCTTGAAAGATATGTGTATGTCGTGGAAGAGGCAAAAAAGTTCATCAACAGGACACTGAGCGTGATGTTAATGCAAATAATAACTTTTGATCCGAGTAAGTGATTCGACACAACAACTACTGTAATAAAGGGTCCTCCTTTAGGACCAATAGAACTTAAAATTATAAAAAATACCACAACAAATTTAAATTTAATCAAATTATTTTATTCCTTGGAAGGAACAATATATGGCATTAATACCTGAAAGTGATATTTGGCATATAGCCACCGTGGAAGGACATACTGGACATCCAACTTTGAGCAGCTTTTTCGAGTACTGCAGGTTGTAATATTACAAATACCATGAACCACTGTGGCCTCCAAGGCATTTGCATATTTCTGGATGTAATGGATGTGGATTGATCTCATATGCTGCAATTTTGCTGTTAAATCAACAATAAGTCTCATCGTTAGGTAAGGTTAGGTTGGGGTGGCTAAGGCAGTCCACCAGACCACCACACCGGTCTTATTACCGAAATATAAAGCCAATGCGTGATATAGGGTTGAAAAACTCGTTAAAAATACAACTTTGCGATAATACAAGAGGTCAGTTTCCAATTGCTCTAGAGCCCAAACGGCAAAAGAGCGACGCATTTCCACGTTGTGGACGAACAAAGCCCCAATTCCTGCGACCGAAGACGAATCGATAAAATTTGATCTTCAACCACACTTTTATTTACAGCGGCAATACGCTCTTCAGTGCTCTCATTCCTTCTGTGTATTGGAGTTAATGCATCATTTAGAGAGTATCTGGTATTAAATCTATATACAACTTGATGGATGGCTTGAATAGATCTACGATTGTATGCGCAATAAATATCACGAGATCATCTAGAAGTTGCGCGAATCGACGACCGAATTTCAAAGTAAATTTGTATAAGTTGTATAAGTTTATAATAATTTGTCAAAGTATTCTAATAATAAATACTAACATTAAGTGCAGTATGCCAACCTGTTCGATAAATAACTTTCTCTGTACATAAATTTATAATTTGCAAAGCGGAACAACATTTTTAGATTTTGAATGATTTCAAGAAAGTTTCCTTTTTTAGACACAATTAGAGCTTGTTATTGCAAAAATGACCTAATTTCTATTCGGAATAGTACAGTCCCCGATGAACTAGAACACTCTGTTCGACTAGTATTTCCCTCAGGTACAAAGGAATGAGCAAATAACCAACACTACGATTTGTACATAAAAGTAATCGTGAAATGCTGAAAACAAGGATTCTTTTGTGCATTTATCTCCAATTCCATACATGTACAGATGATCTGTGGTACTTGTAATACTTGTACCGTGTATTATGTACCGTTCGTGAAAGATAAACAAAAAATATTAGCAAACAAAAAAAGTGGAAGAAAACAACAAACTCCTTTCGATAGCTTCCCTCTAAGATATCACTACAAATGCCCGTATACCGGCGTATGTACTCGTATCTTGTAATTTTAGGAGAAAACACATTTTTTATTATTACTGTTGCCATTGTTGTTGAACAAGACAGTGAACAGAGCGCAGAACAGTAGAACAGCAGAAACATTTTTTACCCTGTGATGTACTGTGTCCGTCCTAATATGAAAAGGGATATCGAGATGGTATCACAAAAGGTCGATCAATTTCGTTGCTTTTTGGTGCAATTCTGGAACTGTGTCTGTCTGTTTGTTTGTTTGCTCTGATAGGATGCGATCTGCTGATGTAAGGAAGTCAGTCCGGCTGCCGGTGGCAACATCCTGCATGTTTTTGTTTGTTGTTTACCTTCGTTTATATCTAGCGAAGTGTGAACATTTCACGGCAAGGACAAACAATGGAAAACAAATCGCAACATTCCGGAAGAACCTGAAATGAATGAACGAAAAATTGCATTGCGCAATTTGGCAAAGTTTAATTGTTCGGACTTCGGATTCGAACTCGGATTCATCATAATCCTGGGATTACGTTGGGATGAGATTTCTAAATTGGAATTACGAGTAGTGCGCAGCGCAGGTAAAGGTAGGCAGTTGCGTTACTGTGGGAATTGAGCCTGGCATGTGAGTTATGTCGCATACATAACACTGACGCGGTTTGTTAGCGTTGCGGCATTACTTAGATTTTTTTTTTAATTTTTCCAACAAACCTACTAGTTTTTTGTTTCCCAAAACGGTCACAATTCCTTTTTTTCTCCTCGCTCTTTGAATTGAAAAGGAAAAAAAAATTGTGACGTTATGACTGCAGGAATGCTAAATAATTTTACAGAGTTATGAGTCGTCAAGAATTTTTTTCAAATTTTGCTGATCCGATTATCTCTGATGTTGTGATGGGATTATTTCTTCATATGATCTATGAAAAGAGCCTGTAACATTTATTGTGTCTTGTAATGGTTGATTACAATTCAACTGATTCATTATCTTCACATTTTTGATATTAAAATTTAAGCCAAAATTCTTATCCTACGAAAATACAGAATTTTAAATTGGTAACACTTCGAGTGGTGGAATGCTTATCTCGCTGCTTGTTAACCTCTTTATTATTTTTATAATTCGCGCACGCATGATAAGGGTTCGCATCGTTATAATGCTCGGCTATATGCTTGGCTCAGCATGGGCGTTAAGGAAAAGGAGGAGAAAAGGGGGGATGTTCATGAGCTTGTGTTTTGAATGCCTGTGGATAATAGTGATATGGAAAGACAGAGCTTGGCAGAGCATTTCACATACGTGTTGTACGGCTGAAGAACGAATCCCTGAACTTAACTGTACGTCAGAAGATGGGTTTGACGGTAAACTGATAAGCATTTGGAGCGCCACGAGTGTTGCGGTTGAATTCAAGGAGAGGTGGCATACAACTGTCTATTTATGTTGAGCACCACTGGTAGAAGAAGCGATAAAACAGTGACTAGCAGGAAACGTTCCTGCTTATTATACCAGAACCATTCTGTTAGATGTATATTTCGTCCTATAATTTAAGACTATTTAAAAAGCATCAACCAGGAGTACATAATAAATGACCTGTCAAGAATACTGAATAGTGCCGAAAGCAGCTTTTGCCTTTGCCCGAAAACTTGCAAGATCATAGCCCCAAAAGGTTAAAAAATATATGTATACCAAATTCTTGCTGAAAATGAAAAAGAATCTTTTACGGCAGTGCTAATTGTTTGTAACGAAGTTGGTTAAATACCACTTCGCTACAAACCATATGTCTAAAGTAATTGCTATACAAAAACAAACCCAGTCACTCGATATATAATGCAAAATTAACCTATTTTGCATTATATCAATTTAGCGCAATACGAGTGTACTCGGCCGGTATGCAGTACGTATAAGGTTCAATCCGGCGGTTGAACCAACGAAATTATTTTTTGCGGGAAAAGGGTTTTTCGCCCAATGAATGATAGAAATTTATCAATGATATTATTTATAATCAAATAATTTTTCCAAAAAGGGGAAAACAAAATTCCCAAGGAATTCAACTATTAAGACACACTTATATGCTCCAATCAATCAACAAAAATCAGAATAGAACATACTACGGCACGGTAGTAAAATCTATTCAAGAGTAGACTATACTGCGGCAAGGCAGCTATACCTACTCAAAGGGAAGAAAGCGTTGTGGTTCACAGCAAATTCCCCCTTTACCGACAGCTTTTCGCTGACTACTGTTCTCCACGAACAGCCCCTTTTTTGGTGACAAGGCTAGCCGAGTCATATTAATGTAACACGTTGCCGAGGTTGTAAAACCAGACAACTGTGCTGCATTATATACTCGTACTTTCTTTGTCTAGGTCAATATAACAAAATTGTCAAGGTTGTAAAACCGGGCTAATTTTGTTGTGTTGTACACCCATACTTACTGTGTCTATTGCAGTATAGCGAACGATCGAGGTTGTAAAACCAGGTAGTATCGCTATATTGTAATTAACAAGACACTAAGCAGTCCGCTTGCTCCCAGTGTGGTAGCTATCCCCCGGACCTCGCTTGCTTACTCGTATAGTAATTCACTATACCGCGCTGTTCCGTAGAACGCTGCTCGTGTGCTCTAGTAGCAACCACTTAAAGAGCAGAAGCCGCCCATCAACCCCCTTTTCCGCAGTCGAATACTCTCGGCTGCAATCAAGTTCCCCTGGTTTCCCCGTACCGAGTACGTACAAACCAACGTATCGTAAGTTTATTTAAGTATATTTATATGTAAGTACGTATAGACTAAGAGATCAAGAAATAAAGAAGAATTGTAATTTTATATCGAAAACCAACAATCTTTTAATTTGTAACGACGAGCGAGAAGGAGAAAGAACCCTGGGTGACCGGCGAGCGTCACCCGAGCAAAAGACTGTTACAAATTTGGCGCCCGAACAGGGACTACTCGGTCACAGAGCGAGAATGTCTAGCGGTGGTCTGGGGAATCCGAAAGATGCGTCCATATCTAGAAGGGTACCACTTTATAGTACATACCGACCATCAGTCTCTAAAATGGTTGCATAATATCGATAACCCCTCAGGACGACTAGCACGCTGGGCCATCGAACTCCAGCAACACGATTATGAAATCCGGTACCGAAAGGGATCATCCAACACCGTGGCTGATGTACTATCTCGACACCCAAACGGAAAACCCCTTAGACTTATACTACCAATAACCGAAACATGCCCATGGTACGATGCCAAGATAAAATCCGTCACAACGAAACCCGAGGAAAACCCGGAATATCAGGTCGTGGAAAAAACCCTCTACCGACATATATTCACCCCCACCAGTTATACCGAAGCCACCACGTCCGCCTGGAAAATTTGCGTCCCCAAGCCACTTCGCCGACAGATCATGCACGAAAATCACACGGATGTGACCGCAGGCCATATGGGAATTGCCAAAACCATTACCAGAATCGCAAAAACCTATTACTGGCCCGGGCTATATCGCGATACCGCGCGATTCGTTCGACGGTGCCCCACGTGTCTCGAGTACAAAGTCCCGACCCGAAAACCTGCAGGGGAGATGCACGTAACCACCGCAAGCCATCCATGGGAAATCGTATGCTCCGATTTTATAGGCCCGCTCCCACGATCGGCAAAAGGAAACACCATGATCCTGGTCTTTTACGACAAGTTTTCCAAATGGACAGAATTCCTGGCTCTCCGTGACGCAACTACTCCTGCCCTCATCAAAGGATTCAAAGAACGTATACTCAGCCGGTATGGCTGCCCCAAAATCCTGATCACCGATAATGGCACGCAATACCGGAGCAAACAATTCCAGACCCTACTATTGCAACTACAAATTAAGCAAAGATTTACCCCACCGTATACCCCGCAAGCGAACCCAACCGAACGGATGAATCGTGTGATAAAAACAATGATCTCACAGTACGTCAGAACCGACCACAGGCGATGGGACGAATATCTACCAGAGTTTATGTTAGCCATCAACACCAGTCACAACGAAACCACCGGTTATTCCGCAGCCTATCTTAATTTCGGTCGCGAATTACGGCTCCCTACCACCCCAGATATACCACTCAACAAAGAACCTGACACACCAGAACGCATCACCATGCTAAACGAAATCCTGGCCCTGGTCAAGCATAACCTGGCCAAAGCGTTTAATACACAAAAAAAATATTATGACCTCCGTCGACGCCCATGGACACCAGCAATCGGGGAAATGGTCTATTACCGACACCGACCACTCTCCTCAGCCACGCAAAATTTCGCCGCTAAATTAGCACCTCGATTTATTGGACCGTACCGAGTCTCCAAAAAACCATCCCCCGTCATATGCATCCTAGAGGGAGAAAAAAACAAAACAATAACCGCCCATGTGAAGGATTTAAAGCAACTACCCGATACCCCTACCATAGACGAAGATCAAACCTCAGGTATGATCAACACCACTGGCCACTCAGCAACACCAGTACCAGTCACGATGGCAACGGAACAACATCGCACCAAATTTCTCGGCGAAAATCCGGAACCGGGAGCCCACCGCCGCACCAGACCACGCCCTGTATTGGCACCACCAACAACAACAACTACCGCCAAACAACAGCTCCGAAACATCAAGTGGAAGAAACGGCCACCACCCCCTAACCGGCCACTTACAGTACACGAGCTACAGCGGCTGACAGCATTGGCACCCAGCATCAAGAATGATGCGGCCACCCCGCTTCAGTGGGGCAAACCCCGACCCACCACCGCTCAAACCACCAAAGGACCCAGAATCGCCCACCGGACCATCCAACAAAATAGCCTAAACCAGAAAACCCAAAGCCGAACCCTAAACCAACCCCCCTCCAACAACACCCAACCGCCTACAGATAACCTAACCCTAAACAAACCTCCCTCCAACGCCACCCAACCGCTTACCGATAACCCAACCCAAACAACCAACCCCAACACCAATACCACTACAAACCCCCCCAAAGCAACACAGAAACTACCAATGACGAGGTTCATAACCCTCGAGAAGAGTAATCACTTCGACCCTGAGGCCTTCGAGGGCGTTCTCATTCCAACAACCCCCAAGAGATTTCGAATCACCGGACCCAGAGGAAGAATCTACGGAAGTCACCACCCAGACCACACTATCCTGCTAAGATGCGCAGGGAGCGCCATAACGATCATCCAAGATGACGCCCACCAGCCCAGCAACATTAACAACAATTAAAAGACAGCAATTAGAAGACAGCATTCCTTCTGTTCATATATTTTTATTATAAAATCTTTTTGTTATTATCATACTTATTACTTATTACTCTACTTATTAATACTTATTACTACTATATATTTTTCTACTTACTACTATTATACTTATTACTATTAATTAAACCTACTTATTACTATTGTAAATTACAATACTTACTACTATTATCACACTTGTTACTATTATCATACTTATTAAACTATTAAACTACTTATTACCGATTGTTACTTTTGCTCAAAAAAAAAAAAAATACAAAACCACAGAAAAGAAAAACACAAAGGAAAAAAACAACAAAACACACACAAAAAAAAAAAAAAAAAAAAAAAAAAAAAAGAGAAACCCTGTATAAATGGAACTATTATCACTAGACATAAACTTAAGCATATTACTATTAAATGGGAAAAAAAAAAAAAAAAAAAAAAAAGAAAGAAAGAAAAAAATAAACCCACCCACAGTTTTTTGAAACACACACACACATCTTTTTGTAACTCATATAGGTGTCGGCACGAGACAATAAAGGTCGCAGACCACCCCAAATATACCAGAAAAAAATAAGTGACCACACCATATGAGAAAATTTTCTTTATGTATAAACATTTTTTACTTTAAAATACCAGATATATACATATACATATATAGATATATAAACAAACTGTATTAAGAAAACCGATAATAGTTATAAGTTATACTTATCCAACCAGTATATATATATAAAAAAAAAAAAAAAAAACCCCATTGCTAGCCTATAAGTGTGTCTTATACTTTTTCGCACCCCGAAGTAGGGGGGGAATGTAACGAAGTTGGTTAAATACCACTTCGCTACAAACCATATGTCTAAAGTAATTGCTATACAAAAACAAACCCAGTCACTCGATATATAATGCAAAATTAACCTATTTTGCATTATATCAATTTAGCGCAATACGAGTGTACTCGGCCGGTATGCAGTACGTATAAGGTTCAATCCGGCGGTTGAACCAACGAAATTATTTTTTGCGGGAAAAGGGTTTTTCGCCCAATGAATGATAGAAATTTATCAATGATATTATTTATAATCAAATAATTTTTCCAAAAAGGGGAAAACAAAATTCCCAAGGAATTCAACTATTAAGACACACTTATATGCTCCAATCAATCAACAAAAATCAGAATAGAACATACTACGGCACGGTAGTAAAATCTATTCAAGAGTAGACTATACTGCGGCAAGGCAGCTATACCTACTCAAAGGGAAGAAAGCGTTGTGGTTCACAGCAAATTCCCCCTTTACCGACAGCTTTTCGCTGACTACTGTTCTCCACGAACAGCCCCTTTTTTGGTGACAAGGCTAGCCGAGTCATATTAATGTAACACGTTGCCGAGGTTGTAAAACCAGACAACTGTGCTGCATTATATACTCGTACTTTCTTTGTCTAGGTCAATATAACAAAATTGTCAAGGTTGTAAAACCGGGCTAATTTTGTTGTGTTGTACACCCATACTTACTGTGTCTATTGCAGTATAGCGAACGATCGAGGTTGTAAAACCAGGTAGTATCGCTATATTGTAATTAACAAGACACTAAGCAGTCCGCTTGCTCCCAGTGTGGTAGCTATCCCCCGGACCTCGCTTGCTTACTCGTATAGTAATTCACTATACCGCGCTGTTCCGTAGAACGCTGCTCGTGTGCTCTAGTAGCAACCACTTAAAGAGCAGAAGCCGCCCATCAACCCCCTTTTCCGCAGTCGAATACTCTCGGCTGCAATCAAGTTCCCCTGGTTTCCCCGTACCGAGTACGTACAAACCAACGTATCGTAAGTTTATTTAAGTATATTTATATGTAAGTACGTATAGACTAAGAGATCAAGAAATAAAGAAGAATTGTAATTTTATATCGAAAACCAACAATCTTTTAATTTGTAACGACGAGCGAGAAGGAGAAAGAACCCTGGGTGACCGGCGAGCGTCACCCGAGCAAAAGACTGTTACATGTTATTGCAGCAGATGGAAAGCTATTTCAATCTATGGTGGTATTTCCATACGTACGTCAACCAAAAAGATATAGTATGCAAGGAAAAGTAATGGATGCGAAGCAGAACATTTTTCGAGAACGTTGCTAACGGTCTATGCCTAAGTTTTATGTATGTCTGGCAAATGATGGTCAATCATCAGCAGTAGAGGGGGAATAACACATGCATCAGAGTTGTAGGTGACCGTATTTATCTCTGACTGGTGGAAGTGCGATCAAACCTCCATGTAGCGGCCGCTGGTAATTTTCCTTCAATAGAGGAAAAGCTGAATGATCGGGCTAGTCCTTTTAAAGTAGGGATGGCGCGAGGCCAATAATCTCGCCTATCAAAAAACTTTATTACGGAACCCCAATTCAGCCTCACTGATAAACGACGACGATCACGGCAGGCAACGAAAACGGCTAAACGATTTTTTTATGGAACGTACGCTCATTGTATAGAGCTTCAAGCTGCACAGTAGCTAACCGATACCCTGTCCAAATGTAATGCTGACATAACAGCAATCAAGGAGATGCGGTGGACGGCGGATGGTGTCTTACAAAAATAAGAATATGACAAATATTGCACCTGTCAATCAAGACATCATATGCTCTGGGTGGGGTTTCTAGTCAGCAAAAGAATGAAACACAACGGTATCGGCTTTTAAAGAAATAAATGAACGGCTTTGCACCACTCGCGTGCGGAGCAGATTTAAAAACATTAGCCTCATAAACGTACACGCACCTACAGAGGATTCCCCAGATGATGAAAAAGAAGAATTCTTTGAATCAGTCGAACAGGAACTCCCTATGTATGACGAAAAAATCATTTTGGGGAATATGAATGCAAAAATAGGTAAGGAGCCATTATTCAGGCAGTACATTGGCACACATAGCTTGCACGAGAACACTAATGACAATGGACAACGAGTCAGCGATGGCAGCAAGCAATAATTTGGTCGTTGCGAGTACAAGGCTTGCGCGTAAAAATATCCACAAAGCCACCTGGGTATCTCCTGATGGAGCCACTCCAACCAGATAGGCAACGTGTGGATAGACCACCGCCACAACCAGAACCTGATTACGGTACGTTCGAACGTACTGAAGTGCCAACATCGACTCACGAAAGAATAACTCCGCGAATCAGATTCGAGTCAACACCTTCGCAACGAAGAGACCCAAAACAACTCCGGTCAAGCGATTGGACTCAGCTATATTTACTTTAAATAACTAAATGCTGGTGTATAAGACACTGATCATATCAGTACTTACATATGCATCCCAGACTTGGGTGTTTAGCAAAAAGTATTCTGACCTCTTAGATCCGCACACGAGAAAAAAAGAAACGGAGTATTGTCCGCGATGTCGGCATCGTGAAGACAATAAAGCTCGGTAAGCTCCGGTGGACAGAAAACCTAGCTCGCATGAGCTAAGAGGATCCTGCTCGGAAAGTCGTTTGCGAGTGGATTTATAGAACACGACTGCGAGGCCGGCCAAGCCTACGCTGGAAGAATGGCCGCCCAGAGCCAAACTGGATGACATCGGCTCGAAATCAGGACCGGTGGGGAGTTTTTTTCCGGTTGGCCAGTAGCAATATCACAAGAAACTTTGGCGTGAGTTATGGAAAATGCTCTTGAAAGAGCTCTTGTTTTATGGGTCTAACGGTAGATACTTATTTGATATCTTTTTTCGAAAGTGAAAATCCTGGTTGCTATTTAAATTTATTTTTATACTAAACTGAACCCAGCGTTGCCTGGCTGCCCACACTGATGCTGATAAATGGGGTGTTGTAGCACTGCTACCCATATGGATCTATTGGGCTCCCCCCTGACTAGTGCTATAGAGCCAGTGCATGCCCGTCCCTATAGCCCGTACATACCAATGCTTCTTAAGAATCCAATACTATGGAGCGAGTTCTGTGAATGTCGCACAGACATATTATATATAACTAAATAGAACACCCCAGGATTGAATTTACATTTTATAAAATAAAGCATAAACTAATCCCATTACAACAAGCTGCCCACACTACACTGTCCCCACACCGCTACCCCCACCCAACTGACCACCAAGAGACTACAACACCCATTCCAGGACTCACAGTAAGAATTTTTCGTCGACTTTAGTTATTTAATTACAAAATTGGTCGCCACGAAAGGCCCTATATTTAAACGGGATAATATATATGTTCCTATGATCACTCTGATTCCATTTCTAAATATTGGTGATAGAACTTTTGAAATTGGTCCAGTAGTTTCGAAACTTACCTCCTACACACAAACCAGCATTACCCTCTTTATAATATTGATTTAGATGTAATGCATATTTCAAACGATACGTTAGATTTGCCACCAATGCTATCTATTGAAAGTAATCCGAAGTGGCTACATAAATGAATGCTCATTGTGGAAACACAATTGTTAAGTGCATTCCCATACAAAATTCCAAAATTTTCGATTTTTCCTTGAGACGAACAAAAGAAAAAAAGAATCATCCAACTCGGACAAGCCGTTCTCAAGTTTTTGCGAGACTAACGCACGGCAATTGATTTTTATATATATAGAGATTATTAAAATAAGTGGTAATTAATTTATAATAAATTTTTGAAATCGTGTCTTTAAAGCCAAAAGCTGCACGTAGGACCAATTCAATTCAGATCGAGCTTTTTTTCAAATTGTAAGAAAAAACCGGAGTACTTCTTAATCGTGACATTTGCTTTCCCTTATTTTTATCTATATTGTACTCGAAGATATATGCCGTGAGATACCCTTCTACATATTGAAGGATTTAAACAGAAAAGGTAGTTAGCTTCTTCGCATGTCAACTCATGGTTATATAGTCGTCTGCCTAAGGACAATCAGAACAATATTCACAATTAGCTTGGATTGCCAACGCTGTCACGAAATGTCGGTGTTAAAAAAGGAAAACATAAAGAAAGGAAAGAAAGGATCATTGAATTGCCGGATAATCTCAGTTTTCAAATCAGATCAGCTTGGAGGAAAAAACAACAACAATAACAACAAACCCCTTTTGATTAGCTGCAAAATAGATTTCCAGACATCGTCTTCTAAGCAAACAAGAAGCCCTTTCAGCTGTGTTTTGTCACAAAAGGACTCTCAGCCATCAAATCTTCGGGGGAATAATGCACATAATACATAAACGTAATATGTCGCTTCTTGAATAATTCTTAAGAAATATGATACGTGGACAATTTTTATGATTTGTAATAAGAAGTTCTCTGAAACGCGAGCGCAAAAACACACACGAGTACATCACAACGATCAGATGATGTCAGCCAGCCAGCATATGAAGAAGACGGGTTTGGGCAACATTATCCTTGACAATTATTTAGAAAAAACATAGACTTGCTGATTGCTGCAAGAGCGAGGAATCGAAACGAAAAAAACAAAAAAACATTCAAAAACAACCGCCATTTAGTGGGAAAAAAACAACAACAACAGCAACAACTAATTACGACGAAGATAAATCGATGCAGATGATGATTAAAAAAAATGAGGAGACTTGATCATAGTCCGTCCGTCATCCAATGTACAGAAAAAAAAAACAACAACAAAAGACAGCAAAAACCAAAAGAACCTCGAGCTAAAATTCTGTCTTTGGTCAGCGGTGTTCTGTGTTCATGGTTCATCATCATCATCGTCGTCGTCGTCGTCGTCGTCAACAACAACATCGGAATTAGACGAAAACATGAAAAACCAACCACAACAACAACAACAAAAACAAAAAAAATCTCATCGTCGGTGTCGTCATTCGTTTCGCTTTCAAAAATTTTATGTTTTTTGATGAGCGTACGAAATTTATTCCCGCTGGATAACAAAAAAATAAAAATAAAAACCCAAAAACAGGACTCCAAAATTTAATTGGAATAAAATTGGGTTGCTGCATCGGACTTTTTAGCTGGTTGTTGGTTGGCTTTCTTTGGTTTTTTTTTTTTTCAGAACAAGTGGAAGTCATCGTTATTTGTGGGTCACCGTCACGTCATCGTCGTCAACTGGAAGAATTATGAAATTACTAATGGTACAGATCGGCATAAAGAACGGAACGAATAGCAACGTCCATTCCACCGTCACTCTACAGAAACTCGGTGAAAAAATCATCTTGCTCAGATCTGATCTGATCTTTCATGGTCTCATGTGATGTTATCTCATGCCGAGATTCGTTGTTATCAGCTGAAATATTTTTCTTTTGACATTGAGTTTACCTTTTCACAAAAGTCGTCGTACAAATCTGGTTTTTGGAGAAAAAGTGCAACTTAATTTTTATTTTTATTATAACTGAAATAATCAGTTTTTAACCCGTCTCTGTAAAAATGAATGTGTTCATCTTCCAAGTAAGCGTCTTCGTTCCAGAATGATTTGGAGGGGACGGTGATTTGGAAGTTTTTGTTGAAATGGAGTTGCGCAATGGTGTAGTCTATTTTGTCTGGGATCCTGACTAAATTCAGGATAGAGGAGTGGCCGATTTAATTTCCAGTCTTCTGAAGATAGCATTAAGACGAATAGCCCAACTATAAGACACATGCCTGCTGTAAATGTCGAGTGATGTAAGGTCGAACAGAATGTCCAATACATCGGAGGGGGTTGTACGTATGCTCCGCTCATACATAGACTAGCTGATCTTCTGACTTTGCTTAATTTGTCAAGACTTACTTTCTTATTTAAGGCAGTCCACCATACAGTCACACCGTATAGAAGAGTAGGCTATATATAGCCAATAGGTTATATGTGTTGGAAGACCCCATCTGATACTTTTGCATGCTTTAATTACAGGCGCCATGAGAACCTGCTACACAGCGGGCATTGAGGCGATCCTTGGGCTACTCCCACTACACTCGAGAGCAAACCCAGGGAAACCAGGTTACGTTTGAACAGGTAGGCTGCTTCTCGGACAGCAGGGTAAGAGCTGTAGTGGAATCACTTGCCAAGCTGACTTCCTTAGCAAGTATGCCGTGTGCTTAAGCTCGAATTCAAAATTAATTTTAAAGTAATAATGAGCACCAAGAAGGAAATCAGATCTTAGACCGAATACCAGATATATGTGGGTGCCATAAAGTGGTATACGGATGGATAAAAGAAATCTGAAGGCACGGGTGCTAGAGTCTAAGGGCCACAAACCAAGTAGCAACTTGGCAGTACCCGAGTATATTCTAGGCAGAAGTACAAGCCATTGAAAGATGTGCTCATTTTGATCTGAAAAGGAACTAAATGAGCCATGAAATAGCTATAATGACAGAAAGACAAGCTGTGCTTAGAGGCTTAGATGAATTCCGCATCAAATATAAATCTAAATCTGGAAAGGAACTAAATGAGGCATGAAATAGCTATAATGACAGAAAGACAAGCTGTGCTTAGAGGCTTAGATGAATTCCACATCAAATATAAATCTAAATCTGGAAAGGAACTAAATGAGGCAGGAAATTGCTATAGTGACAGAAACACAAGCTATGCTAAGATCCCTGGATGAATTCTACATCAAAACTAAACTTGCAGAGAAATGTAGGGCGAAGCTAAATAGACTTGACGAAGTCAACAAAGTGCATTTACAGTGGGTGCCGGGATACACCGGCTTAGATGGCAACGAAGCAGCGGATAGGCTCGCTAAAAAAGGAGGAGAACCTTCGCTAGTATGGCCAGAACTGATCTGTAGCATAGGGTATCGCATAATGTGGGAAGAGGTACGCAATATAGGTAAGGCAGCCTTCTCTAAGATGGGAGAATCCCCCGTGTCTACGGCAAGCAAAGGATATGCTGGAGAACTATAACCCAAACAGTTTTCGCCTGATATTGGGGCTAAGTAAAGTAATTAAGAATCAATACGGGTTTCCTAATAGGACATTACAAGCTGAAAAGGCATCTAAAGAAAATACAATTATAAGAGCTTCAGACTCTGTGGGAAGCGTGACATCTTCTCAACGAATGCGGAGTAACGATCCGACAGAGAAGAGATTACATGGGAACTCACGTAATTTCGGAGTCTGCGTGACATTCACTAAACCCGCTTCATATTATTAAGTTTTTAAGAGCCAATGGTATGGAGAAGTGCTATAGGGGTGTAGCAGAAGTCAAGGGGAAGCGTAATAGGTCCACGAAGGTCACAGTGCGACTACACCCATTTATCATCATCATCATAGAAAATAAAGTGCAACTGAGCTGTGTTGTGCTTGGGTTGGAACAAAAAGGAACACGATAAATTTAAATAATATCACTATTGTTTTCCTTGTCGCTTTTTGTGTAATTGTCCACCTAAAGAGTAGATGTGACTTTTTTTAATCAAAAATTGCAAGAGATTCTGTGAACAACATCCGTTCCTACTTCTCAAGTATTAAAAATCAGTTACCACTTTAGAGTCATCTAGAAGCATAAAAGATGTCAAAAAAAAGAAGAAAATCTTGATGTAAAAATTAAGTTTAGGCTAAACGTCGATTAGAAGTTCAGTTCATCACGCCCATATGCATAAGAGATGATCCTAAGAGCGGTTTTTTGTAATTACAATGTTTCTTACTCTAATCATAATAACTTAATACACACAGATCCTTTCCTGCTCATGTTGTATAAATATTACAGAATTATATTATAACCTCTGGTTTGTCTAGCACAGTAAGTAAACAAACAAGAAACCTGTTCGTTGAGTTTTAGACACACTCCTAAGAAATATAATAGCCCACCTAGTAGGAGTATCATTTGAATTTCTAAATTGCTTCTAAACCCGAAGACATAATATTACCAATAACTTATCCCTACCCCCTTCTCCACCACTATTCACTCATCTTAATTACTTGAGGCTCATAAAAACGCCAGAGTGCTGCTGTATCATCCTTCAGGAGGTATCAGCTGCAAAGCCCGCAGCATCCTTAGGATGACCAATTAAGAATGCTCATCATAATAATAATCGCATATGAAAGTGATATGCGCAATCAGAGTACAAGATCCAGATAACATCGCATCCAACGAGACTACCTGTTTTCATGGTACGATCACTTGCGGTGGTCCGTCCTGGCAAAGGGGCCAAAAAACCAGTTTCCACAATTATTCACTTGACACCTTCGCAAATTCGCATGCTTACTTGTTTCAGTGTGCATGCGGTGTTCGTGTGTGTGTATTACAAGTGCAGTTCAAGAAATTCAATCGAAACTTGGACACTGGCAACCTCAGATGATGACACCGACAAAAAGTCCATCGCATCGAGAGAAGAAGAAGCAAAAGAATTAAATCAGAAAAAGATAAATTACTCTCACAGGAGCAAATGGACAAACAACAACTTGTTTGCTCACACGTTGTTGTTGTTGTTGTTGCTGCGGTTATAATATAAATTACTTCGCAAGCTTCTCTGCGATGCTATAAATGAATTATGAGCTCTGCTTGAAGTTCCCATATAAGAAATGGCTCTGCCCTGCCGACAGTGCCACGGACTTGGACACATTTATGAATTCAGAGATGCACTTCCACGTGCGCGATCATCGCCAGCAGGTAATGTTTATCGCATCGATGCGTTTCTCATTAGCTGCTTCAGCAACTGAGTGCCTCAATGAGTGAGTGATGACATGACAGACGGGGCCACCATTGCGCTTCACAGTTTCACTGGGCTGCCTACCTCCTGTGCCCAGTGCTATAATTTATCGGACTTGCAATTCATCTGAATTTGCAAAACATCTGATGACACTCTTCGCCAGTGTCATTGGTATTCGGATCGCGCAGCCTCCAAGAAGTGTTGTACATTACTTGTTTTATTAATTATCAATTTATTAAGTTAACCCGTCGATCGTTCATCGTCATCGATGGAGGAAGCCAGAAGGAGCGGCGACCGATCCATAAACAGCTAGCCAGCTCCAACCTGCGGCAGCCTTCGAGCTTCATCTCCGCACTCTTTCAGCTACTCATCGTAAGAATACCTACCGTGCTTATGGCGTAATTAGACAAAAAGTGTCGTGTCCGAAGCAGTTGTACCATGTTGTGATGTTGTGCTCTTCGCCACCATATAGCCATCGTTCGTCACATTTTCCCAATGATGGTCACCAAATGAATTCCGTGCATAAAATTCTCACTGCAAGGTCTGCAAGTTCCAACCAACTATTGCGTTGTTCTGAGGTATTTTTGTATGAATAATGCTCCAACATTGTTGCTGTCGGTCATGATCGGCGCTTCCACCATCGACGTGCAGTCGCCTCATTTTAGGCGGTGTCAGGTAAATACCTAAAATTGCTGGCTGTCGCGTAAAGTTTGGTTGGCTCCTCGTATTTGTGTTTGCCCATAAGGTATCGCAGTACGGTGCTACTGCATTTGGATCTCTCGAAATCGTCATCATCATCATCATCATCATCATCATCATCATCATAGTCTATCCGACGACTCAACTTCATCTCTTAACTCGAACTGATGCGTCTGCGAATGTGGGCTGCTTTTTTGCCTCCCATTTTGGTTGGTTGTGCGAGTTGCATTAATTTAGAGGTGATTCCGACACTTTTGGAATACTAATGAACCAAGTGTTTGGCAAGAGTGGTATATAGTCGCGTTATGTTATCGAGCAAGCTGC
This sequence comes from Nephrocerus scutellatus, assembly GCA_947095585.1. Classification (NCBI taxonomy): domain Eukaryota; kingdom Metazoa; phylum Arthropoda; class Insecta; order Diptera; family Pipunculidae; genus Nephrocerus; species Nephrocerus scutellatus. The sequence continues at coordinate 20,680,920 of OX352763.1, read as the reverse complement.
TGCGAAGGCGAAGACCTTCACATTGGTGAAATCACGATCAATGGCGTTTGGCGTCCACATCGCGTTCATGATGTGAAAAGTAACAAGGAACGATGATGCGTCCGACGACGGATGTCGTGGTGACTATTTTGTTGTGTTTTATGTTCGGTTGTCAAAGGATTTTTTTTGACAATGAGTAAGAAGTAGTTTCAATTTCATGGAGCACACGCGCGAAGAGCTAACAAAGAAACGAACGACGTGACATTGAATTGAAAATCTGCTACTGTTGGGTAGCTGAGTGAAGTTTTTAGTCACTCTACTTCTTTTTTGGGTTTCCAAAATGCTATTTGAAAATGAAAATCTTTTATAAATCGTAGCAAAAGGTAGACAGTCAATCTCAAATAAACAAACTCTAAGGGGTTTAACGGCCAAGATACTCATGTTTGTGAGGCTCTAAGTCTCAACTGAAAGCTCTTTTACCTGGCTATATTTAGACAAATTCCCTAGGACTATTCAAAAGGCAACGGCTGAGCTGAATACACTGAGCTTGTTTTATTTAACATCTTGGTAGAAAGCGACATATTTCTTGGTCTTGTGTGACGGGTAGAGAGAGGCTTAAAATGAAAATATCGAACTTTTATACAGATTTTGTTATGGACCTCATTTGGTTGTCGTTAGCGTACTTTGGACTAAAATTAATTGTTTTTTGAAAAACCAAAATTCGAAGCGTCCTATTTTGACAGTTTGACTGACATTAATAAACCTCAGTGTGAGCAGAGTTCAAAGTTGTTAAGGCTTTCTTAATGAATTTTGAAAATAAAAACACAACAATTGGTTTAGAGATTACAACTTTAGTTAACAATTAGTAAGAGTTCAGAAATTAACACCAGCGATTACTTATTATTCACATATAACCCTGCTCTATCTACTTGCAAGTACTCTGGTATAAATTCAAATCATAACTAACTCACTGCGATAAGAATCGCGGTATTTATACATAATCTACACTTTCGAGAAGGTTCTATTTTTGGAAAATTACATAAAGAACCACGTAGCAAATACCAGAATTTAAAACGGCTTTCAATAGGGGCATAGCAATTTTGTATTCAAATACAAACATATCGTTAAAGTTTTTGTATAAACTGTTAATGCCAAAACTTCAATCCAGGTTCACGTTTTTATTGTAAATGATCAACGTTTTAAAACAATAACCAAATTTCTGAGTCAGTAGTCGTAACTTTTTAGAGCGCTTAGTCGAATTTTCGATAGTTTTTTTTTTTTTTTTTTTTTTTTAAGACAACCCTAGCCCATGTAGCTGACACTTCGACATAAAAAGATCTATTGTGTCGTAGATTGTAACTAATCTAAGAGACGTACCACCTCCCTAATGAAGGAAAGTATATCCTCAGTGGCAAATTTTCTCATATCTGCTGACGAACATATTGCCTTACGGAAAGTATGTCTCCTTAAGCAAAGCAGATTCCATATTCGATCTATTCGATCTGTCAGACAAGACATTTAGCGTCCATAGCTAGAAGACCATTAGACCAGTTTGCACGGCCCAATATTTATATCTCAAATAACCTGCCGAGACTGAGCTCCCCGATCATTATGTTGGGGATAGTGCAAAGTAGTTCGGGTATTGAGTCAAGAATTTTCAGGGTCCCACATGATCACCTGGCTTATATTTCTATTCTAGCAGCAGCTAAATAGGGAATCTAGCGGCCGTCTTCTTTATGAAGATTTGCAAGGAAGAAAGAACACAGCGATAGGATTTAATGCTGCAGTTGAGCAGGTAAGCACGACACACGTAATACCAAGGTAGGCAATTCTATTAAGCTTCTGAAGCTTAGTTTCCGATGTTCGTTTGAGTATTTTGGCCACCAAACGATGGACGCGTACTTAGTACTTAATAATGGGTCCCACCATCATTGTATATATATATATATATAATTTATCATTTTTGGCCCCAAGCTCTGCCGTAAAGACGTATACTGGCCCACATGGCCCTAACGGCGCGTTCAATGGCGATGGCGATGACTCCTCTGTAGTCGTGCTGTGCTTACACTAATTAAGATCCCCAAGTCATCCGCATAACCAATGGCGATGTAGCCTTACCTATGTAAATCGGCAAGAAGATTGTCGATGACTAACGACCATACTAGGTTTTGTTGAGCTTAAGCAACCGTACGGGTATTTCTGGTTCCACGCTGTCATCGGTGCTACAGTTGGTCCCGAGATAGTTAGCGTTTCTTTCTAGCGTTAAAATTGCTGGGAGAGGGCCCAAAAATCTCTTCTTGCACCTGGGCTCCTTAGGGGCTAGATCCGGCCCTATCCTGTTTCAGGGGTCTTAATCCACACAAAAATTCTAAAAAACACAAGTTTTTAACTATTCAGACCTTTTTCAAAATATGACAGTTTATCTTTTAATTGAATACCAAAGAGCTGATTTCAGAAGCTATGACGGACATGAGCATGGATAATTTTTAAGTTACTCACTTAGATGGATTATTACGAGTAATTGAAGTTGAGAAAGTTTATCATGCAGATAATATGACAATGAATATACTTGGTAATAATGGTACTTCGTTCATGGTTATGTCAATTCTTTACAAACACGACAAAGAACTTAAAATGAAATCCTAAAGCCATTTGTATTAGTTAACAATACAAATGTACACAGAAATATGAGTCCTTCTTTTCTTATCAACAGATGTTTCCGACTATGTCGGACTGACAAACTACCACATTTCTCATGTGAATGCTCGGACCAATAAAGGCACGTTAAGATGGACCATTCATATTTTGTTAAGCTCTGTCTTTATATTGAAGATACGGCTTTTCTTAAATGAACTTCAGAAGAGTTTTGAGCTAATTCGCTCGTTCGCTGCGGAAAACATAAAACTTTGAGAATCGTAATGATTTTACCAGCAATTTGAAATGTGAACAGAGAAACGAATATCTACGACAAATACACTAATTGCATATAGGGAGGTTATTCGAAATGTCGCGAAAGCACTGAAAAATTCCAGCCGAACGGAAACAATTCGCACTTAACATTCCCGAGGGAAATCATTAATTGAATTTTCGACAACATCGGAGTACATTCCACATTCTTTCGTTGATGCAAATTGATGCGAATTGGCGCAAATTCCCAACAAAGGAACGAAGAATACTCCTCGATGGTGGTGGCTTAGTTTGGATCTTCAAATTTAGAAAAAGATAAATAATCAAATTCCCCGTCCGTCGGCGATGCGAATCCGTCCGTCCTAACATGCAGTCACATCGGGCAGAGTATCTATTTTGGGCTTTCTGATGATGATGATCATGATAATTACGACTCGTTGTTTGTAGTTGTAATCTGCTTTCTGGTTGTTCTTTTCGCACAGTCGAGCACAACCCTTGAGTAACGACTTGTTCAGGTCCACTGATGATGTGGCTGTGTTACAATCATTCGTTCGTTGTTCATCTCAATGCGAATGGGCAATTCATTCTGATTTTTTTTTCTTGCACCGAAAATATCCTCAATGCAGAATCCCAGGGGACTGACACAGTAAGTATGGGCAGCCATTTTTCTGTCTTTGCCTGCCGTACACATTTTGAATAATGCGAGCATCGCTCCCGTTGTTTGTCGTGTAGCGAAAGGGACAGCAGTGCTCCCGCGATATCTTTCGTGAGATTAAGACATTTTAAATTTTAATGAATGAAATAATGTCTCGTCCTCCACAACACACCACACGCTACCACCATGGCGATGGGAATCTGATGTAGTGTCGTCCATGTCTTCCGTGTGTGGAGTCTTGAAATGCTCTGGTGCATGTTCATTTGGGTGCTTTATGGGCTTCTCTAATTGTAACCAATTTGTTCGGCGAAGAATTCGCTTTGTTTTGCTGCCACTGATGCACAAGCATATGACTAAATTGTGTGTGTGTGTGTGTACTGTCTAAAAATGGAGTCCTTGAATTAACAAAGGAATTACAAATTCAACTAAGGAGACCGCTTGTAATGTTGTATTGTGCGCTGGGAAAGAGCTGAACGCAATGTGTGAGTGTGTGTGTTGTGTCAAGATTTTTTTGCATACTGCTTACTGCCGAAGCAAACAGTAGGAACGACGCACCATTCGTTTCAGTGCTCAGTCACTTAATTTAAGTCATCTGCGACATTTTCCGCTTTTACCTCCTTGTTGTATCTATGTCTTGCTGTATATTTCTGTGTGCCAGTCTGAATGTGTATGTGTGTGTTAGAAGTAAGCAAATTCTTAATTGAATAAATAACAAGCGACGTGTGAGCGAGCAACTAATGTGCAATGTGCTCAACGTGCGATGCTCCGGTCGTGGTGGAATCGTTAGCAATAATTTGTTTCAATTTAAGTTGCACAGTTGGATGATGGGTACCTACCCATACTTGGGCGCTACGATATCGGCATTCATTAAAATGTCGGAGCTAAATGTATGTGTGGCAAGGAGGTAGACTGATATCTAAGTTCGTTACGATTTTCACTTATTTTTCAAAAAACCATGTAGGTAATTTGTTGTTAGAACTTCAGCGCTATTTGGAGATTAATTGCATGGAATAAGTTGTGGATTTTGTAAAGCAACCTTTAGGTATCGCCAGGCCAATTGCTACAGATGGTTTCATAGAACACATTGGAGTGGATTCATTCAATTGGCAGAGTAAAGGTTTTGCATCCGAAAACAGTACGAAAGTAAGGATGGCCTTTATGCTACATCCATTGGTACCAGTAACTTTGTTGAAGGATATCGCTGAAGGTTAGGTTAGGTAAGGTTGAGGTGGCTGTCAGTGATAAACCGACCCACTAAGACCAGCAATGGTCCATTGTGATACCACACAGATCAGGCAAAAAAATTGTCCACCAACTCGCTGAACCAATTAGAGCTTCGTATGAAGCGAAGGAGACTGCTCATGTCCATGTTGATCAGATCATTAATGTCGTTCTAGAAGAAAGCTCCCATATGGAGCTTATATTTTTGGGAAAGGGCTGGACAATTACAGCGTAGATGGATAATAGTCTCCTCCTCCTCCTCATCCAAGCAGCTTCTCAGTAATCATTCGAGAAGACTATAAGACAGTGTCCAGTGATGACACCTAATATAGCAATTTGAAAACACTCCAGTGATTAGGAAGACGGAAAGAGAAGCTAACTGATTTTATTTCTAGCCCACTTGGAGAAAGCATTAAGGCGAATAGCCGAGCTAGCAGCTAGTTGCCTGCTGTAAATGTCGAGTGGTATAAGGTCGAACAGAATGTCCAATGCGGCGGAAGGGGTTGTACGAATGCATTGCTACATCAAAGGGGCCTCAGTAAGACAGACAGTTGTACTTCCCCTATCCCCCAGAGAGGACTGGTTGCACGTCTTATGTACTCTCCGATCTACTCGGAAGGGACTTGAATGCGATGGGCATTAGCGTATTTAATAACAGATACGTTTTTGAATCTGTTTTAAGCTGCAAAGAATACATTGAGTGCATAAAGTCATTTGATTAAGACGCTTTTGGCGGGCGGGCTAGGAGGCAACTCGTTATGGTTGTTACACCTGACTGATTAAAAATGGTCAGTCATAAATCCGTGCATAATGCGATGTATGAAGGTTCACCAGTCCAGAGTGAGAAGGAACTCTACTGGACAACTACGTTGCTAACTACGAAAATCCAACCAGAGATTCGTCTTAAGCCATTGGAGACGGGGAGCCCTCGGAAGAATTTTTTCCGTCCGCGGCTATTGATATTGAGAGTGAGATTGAGTGGGGGCATCGTGGTGGCTATGGTTGACACCAAAATGCGGGTAGAGTATTAACTCAGCGTGAGTTTTTACTCGGCGTGGAGTTGCGTGCCGCGACCTAAAGATGGCTGAGATGTAGATAGGTCTCGCTCCCATCAGTGAGAAGTTGGAACTTACACACCGAGCTATACTGGTACATCTGCAATACCAATATCAAAATCTCCTAAGAGGGATTGGAAGAACTCTATTTTGAGTTTATAACTGTGGAATTGGAGACTCCACCAACAAAATTAAAACTACTTAACTTTACCTAAAACTAGTTAACAAAACAAAAAATACAAAACAAAATTAAAACCCTAATACAAGGTTTTCCGCCTACCCCTACGTGTCACATTGTTGAGGATCCACACAACGCTACTTCCGCTTATCTTAAGAGTTGAACGCTTGCATTGTTTTGAATACGATCTCGTTCAGGTATGTTGATGAAGTATCTCCAATTTGCATTATGAAATCATTGAAATATGTCGGATTTGTTTGTCTGTTTGTCTTGTACCAATATGCTAGATGTGTGTTGTCAATGACGACCTACTTTTTGCTTCATTTATAGACATTGACAGCAAAACCTCCAACTCCAGTCTTTTCTATCGAAGTTTTCTTATTTTGTTGATCTTATTCCAACTAAAGGACTTAACTGATTGCGATTGGAAATGAGCCCATATATAGCCATTAACGGCGTATCATAAAACTTCCATGTGTGAATACCAAACATTTTATTACACACAGATTTGTAATAAAAATGTTCTGAGAGAATCTCGAAATTTGGAAAATTCCAGTCGTCGGCGTCGGAGAAAATCCCCGTCGGCTGCTTAATGTCATTTTCAATTCATAGTGACAGCGGCAATTCGTTCATTTAAGACAATTATGATAATTACAAATGATCCAATGTATACGAGTGTATACACGTACACCCTCCCCACAATCATACATATTATGCATTGTAATAATGCCACCCCACATCATCAGTTCCACTCGACATTACGAAATATGTTTTTAATCCTTCGAAGCTTCGCGCGCTCTACTCGTATAGGAGTAGTAATCGCCCTTTCCCTTTACAGTAAAGTAGTTGTTTGACTTTGGAGTGTGCACATATCTTCCAACTGGTCGGACGAAATTAAAATTTCATTGAACCAATTTTAAATCGGATTTATATTTAATCAAAATAATAAAGAAAACACTTAAAACGTCATGTCGGATTAAGACGGCCGGCGCGCCGTTCACTCTGTGTGCTTGTATGCGTTCGGTGCGCAAGCGCTTCATGTACGAGTATGGAGATGATGACGTGTTGATGGTGCTATAAAAAAAATGTCCAACCACCCCAAATACCCCTTCAGTGCAGACGAGTCTGCTTACTACTTTTATCTCTTCTTTAATTTCCGGACACATCCCCTCACTAATTCCAAAGGGGAACAAAACAGCATCGAATAAATCGCTCATATGAACGACGTGTGAGAGTGCGAGCTGTGCTCTAGATGCCTCCTAGCGCACCAAACGGAAATGCTTGAAATAATTCCACGGTGCACCGCGTGGTAAGAATAATTCACCAAGCATCCAGTGATGTAGGGCCACATATATGCTCTGATGACAGTCGCCGCGACACAAGAAGAGACACAACAATTTAATGCAATAACATGCATTGCAATGCTCGCGTTTGTAATAAAACGATCAAGTGGAGTTGTTAATTTTTTTTTCAAGACCTTAATCGCTTAATAATGTTGTAGTTGTTTTCTTCCAAAGGCGCAAACTCACTCGCTAGGAAGCTAATTGAAAAGAGTTTGAAAGAAAAAACAAAACTAAGTCTGATGTCTGCTGTTCGATTTGTAATCCTGCAGACAGTAGCAACCCTGGTGATTTTGTCCCCAATCATAAATGACACTCAATTAATACTTGTCGTCTACGAATCTGAATATTAACTTAAAAAATAAGCCTACAGAAATTGTCAAAGATGCACCCCATAGTTTCACTTCGTCATCAGATAAAAATCAGCCTATATACTGCCTTTTCCAGGAGTTAAACGAAGAGATTCGCTTGTGGACTCAAGTGTACCGACTAGACATTGATTCTGAGCAAAGAATACACAGGGCACAGAATTCTGGAATGAATACTTTTTGAAAATTATTTAGGTCCAACTTCTGTGTAAGATGATGAATTGTAAATTTTAGTTGAATGCATGTAATAGTTAGCTCCATGGGGAATAAATCACATCTTAGTATTAGTTCTTATACAAAAGTTCTTATAACATAAAAGTACAAGGACCGCCACTCTAATCGATGCTGCTAAAAGTACAAAAGAGCGCTTATATTTTGACAAGCGTTTTCTATCAAGTTTTTTACAAGCATATATGGAATAATTTTTTTTAATTCAACTAGATCAGATCAGATCAGATTATATCCTATCCTATACCTACTTACTTCTCCAATGGTCTGTTGACCCTACTGTTATCGAAAATAAGTTACAAAAACTAAATGATGAATTCTCACCGCCCGCCATATTTATTAAAAAATGTTCCTTCAGTCTCTCCATCCCACTTTCTTATCCCTTTCGCATATCCCTTTAAGAAGAGAATTTTCTCAGTTTTGGAAGATCTCTTACATAATTCCAATACACAAAAAAGGCTCAAATAATGATGTTACTTATTATTGCCCCATTGCTAAACTTTCTTAAGCTCTTCGAAAGCATTTTGTACGAAGCCCTAAGCTTCCATTGTAAGTTTCCTAATTCTGACAGCCAACATCGATTTCTGACATTTAGATCACCACCACGAACATCGTTGAATTTTTATCCTTCACACTTTTAGCCTTAGATAGTGGCAACGATGTCGACGTTCTTGCAACTGAGCTTTTGATAAACTATCTCATCAATTTATCCTTTTTAAATTATCTGTCCCCAGCTTTGTAAAAATGGAAATGGATTAAAATGGATATCTTATTATCTGGAAAACCTTTTCTATAGCGTTTGCTTCAGGTCCGTCCTATCGAACACATCTTTGACAAACTCTGATATCATACAAGGCAGCCATTTAGGCCCCATTCTCTTTAACTTAACTATAAGGATCTTGATGGGGTCATAAAACATTGTGCTGTCTCTCTACGCTCTGTTGATTTATCGTCTCTATACAACTCGATATTCTTTAATAATAACCCTCGTAATCTGTGATACCCACCTTTCTTCTATTTACCCACAGACCGCAAAATGTACGGCTAAAATGAACTAATGTTCCGTATGCTGCGGAAGATTAACTAAAATCTTACCGTTTTCGATTTTAACCGAAGCACTCCATGCCTTAAACTTGATCTCCTTCACCATTCCCCTTAGCATTAAGTGTTACTTTTAAGCGTTGGTCCTAATTCTTAGTTTTTTATTCTTCAATGCTTTTAGTTTTAGTTTTAGCTTCTAATATATAGGGACTCTTGCCCCCATCGAAATTAAAGCTGTGAGATGTTGAGATGTCGTCAAATATTAAATTGATTGATTCCAAAGTAACAATTTATTTGCTAATAAGCAAGCCTACCTACCTACCTAATACCTATTGTTGCTAAATAACAGAACTCAGATTTTCGTAAATTTTACATAAGAGCAAACAACTTTTCGCAAGGTTAGACGGAGTCTTGATATTATCTTAGAACTCCTCAGTTTCCCAAGTGTACCATAAGCAAGGGAGATTTTTCCATTCTACGGCTACAGATGTTGATTCAAAAAAGTATATATTTCCCCCTTGATATAAGTGTCGATTCTATAGTTTTCTGGGCGGCTGTTATGCTCACTTAGGGAAGAGGGGTCAGTGGGCTGGAGGTAATGAAATATCTTGAATATTAACGTGAACAAATGCACACAGTGCATAATTCCACGGTCCTGTCAGGACACGGATTAGTGATACGACAATTAACGTCCATCATAGACTGATGTTCCATTATTAGCTCAATGGTTAGAGCAGGACCTACACAAAATCCTTGCCGATCTTTGGTTCACGACAATCGGTTGAGATATGCAACTCCAGAGCGAACGCATCATCGCACCGGTAACATCAACTGGGGCTCTGATGTACCAAAGATTTTGGTAATACCAGGTCTTCAGCTGATGTTACCATGCTAGCGCTCTACCCGCATTTGTGTAGTAAATCACCAGGCAATACGTAGGTCAAGCCCAGAACGAAACTGGGTCCTCAACCAAAAATTAGCCCAGATTCAGCTAGCCTCTAAGGAGATCCACCTTATCTGCGGCGGACCAACCCCCGTAGTACCAACGCGACCTTGGTGAGATCTGACATCAAAAGACTTAGTTCGTTCAGAGTTAATGCCTTTTTGCGAAGGAAAAAATCATCATCCAGAACCTTGAACTCCACCATTTGTCACTAGCCTAGGATAGAAACTATTCCAGGCACATTAGGTCAAAAGTTGGTTACGATAAGGCCGCTAAATACTAAGAGCTCCACCGAATAAAAACCTCTAAGTATTAGCAGTCGTTTCAGGGTCGCTAGGTACGAAGACATTGCCTATAAAGAGCATACTCTAAGCACCCGCGGCCCTTATTAATCTCCCGTGGTAATACCCCACACCATATCCAGTAAATACATCTATGATGGACCACTACGGGTGTAGCACTTCTCCTATCTCAACCGGGCTTGTGACCAGACACGGCGGAGTTTGGCTGGAGGTCAGTTGGCGGGTGGTCAGTTGGGTGAGAGTCAGTGGAATGGGGCAGCCGGGAAATGCTGGGTATTCCGCTAGCCATAATTAAGTGTTGTTTCCTCCCGGCTCTTTTCAAAAAAGGTAATCGCATAATCTTTTAACGATTATAACTTAATTCCATTCTGCCAAGTTTTGTCAAAATTTTTGAGAAACTTATAAAATCTCGAATGGTAAATTTTGTGGGAAAATATAATTTCCATTCAACCAATCAGTTTGGTTTTAGATCACGTAAATCAACCAAAAAAGCTATTCTTAAAGTTTGTATGCAACAGTTGTAAAAACTCAATGGCTCTCTTCAGTAATATTTTAAAAGCTTTTGATAAAGTTCATCATGATTTGCTGTTAACAAAACTGTTGAATTCTTGTGTTAGTGGCACCGTTAATGATTTGTTTCGTACATAACTAAAAGATAGGAAACACGTTGTTAAGATCGATGGAAAATTCAGCTTAGCTTAAAAACTGGTGTACCTCAAGGCTGTGTTCTTGGTCCTCTTTTATTTTTGATTCTTTCATGAACTTATATTAAAAAAGTAAAACTACTGCTTATGCTGATGATATCGTTTTAGTCCACCGATGTTCCTCGACTTTCGAATGCGTTGCTGGAACTCATGAGAACTTACAGACAAAAAGACAGTGGTTTGCGTTTCATAAATTGGTGATCAGTGGTAAGACCAAACTAATGCATTTTAATACATCTGGTAATGCTTTATTTGATTATGATATTTTTTATTATTTACATCATTGTGTATAGTTTTGTTTGCCATTGCACGCTTGCGGCAAAAATAACATTTCCTTCAGGAATAAGTGTCAAAACAACTGATTTAAAATTGATTGCGTAAAATGTTACAAATACCTTGGAGTTTGATTGATCACAACCTGAATTGGAAGGATTATTTACAGAGGCTTTACAATATATTTTAAAGATAGTCACTTGGAAACTGTACTGGTTAAGACCTTTTTGTTTTTTAATATGTTTTTATATGCTATCAGGAATCTTTCCTTTAATACACCTCTATATTTTTAAATTCCTTATAGAGTTCTTCAAACAAAGCGGTACATACGAGCAATTCAAGTACATATAGCTTACGCATAAATAATGTGGCTCTAGTTGAGGGTCCCATTGCTCCTATTTCTTTTAATTAGTATAGCCGAAGTTTTTTAATGAATTTCAATTGAATATAAGATGTAATTTTAATATACCTCCACTATAAATAAATATAAAAACTGTTTGTTTACCACGAATTATTCTAAGATTGAATGCCTCATTAGATTGTAATCTTCCCGTATCTAAAATTTAAAAAAAAAGTAATTCGTGATTTGTATACCGGTCTTATCTACCTTTAGTGCAGAAATGTTTTCCTAAGCAGTAAGTGTGGATCACTTTATGGAAATAGAAATGAAAATGAAATGAAAAAAAAATTAAATGAAATGTCTTGAAAATGCATTATAGCCATTTTCAAGATATGTCGCCGTTGGCACAATAAATTATCATAAATACAAAAATGTTGAAATACAATTTTTATTTATCATTTCCAATATTAGTCCCAAGATGTCATACCACGAAATACCCACCAAAAAAACGCCGTTGACATTTGTCATTCAATCGACAAAACTTATTGTCCGTCATCGGCTGCTTAAAAACTCTCTTATTTTAAAATATGCAGTCTTTTAAAAAAAAATCAACAATTCCGCAATAAAAATTCCACGAAATCTTTAGCAAAATATCTCCCACGTAGCTCTCGCTTAAATCCACCAAACAGCTCGTCGTCGTCCTCATCGTTGTCATCATCAGCCTAGAAAATTCCGTTTGGCAAGGAGCAGAAACTAAACCTGAGACTTACGGCGGAGTTGCAGCAATTAAATTACGAAAATGCACAAATTCACATTAAACCTGACAACATCGCAAAAACAAGATGCGGGGAACAACAAGCACACACGCATGCAACCAACTAACTTAAATGAGTCGGAGTTTTGCATTAATTTTAATTAAGGATCCCCCGCACTACCGCGCTGCCACCATCGAAAGTACGCGGTAAGCAGCTACAGCAGATGTTGTTCTTGTTGGTGCAGATCGCTAAGTGCTGCTGCTGTTGCAGTTGATGCTCCCGCAAGAACACAAAAAAAACAAGAAGCGAAGAAAACATCGTCGCGAGTTTGACAACAACAAGGAATAAGGAGAGGGATGGAGAAAAAAACCAGAAAAACAAACAAACAGATCGCAACTTTGAACAACATTAAAAGTCGCGCACAGTCGCAGAGATCAAGAAACGGAAACAAACAAACACATTCGGCGTCTTCAGACAGACGGACACCGAACGAAGGGGGAATTATAAATTTCTGAGCTAGATCGGAATGGCAACCAAACTAATCACGGCTCGCGTCGGAACACAGATACGTACATAAATACTGTGGAACGCTAGGGAGGTGTGAAGGTGTGGAGTTAAGGTAACTTCCAGTTCGCTACACAGCGCGCTCACATCTCCTGTGCGCACACGGGAGCTGCACCAGAAGAAATGTTTCTTGCAGAGGCGTCTTCGCATCGCACCTTGTGGAATCGCGCATCACCTGATAAGAATCTCGACTCTGGTGCGCGCGAAATACCAATTTTTTGTCCCTGCACCAAAGTCAGCAGGACAAACTGCATGCATGCAACTGACTGGCCGACCGAAGGCGGGGGAGACACGAAGACACAGAGCCAACCAAAAAATCTCTGAAATAAGTAAAAATTCTAGAGTCATGCGCAAAACTAATGGACCGATGTCACGCAATGAGAAATGTTGTTGTAGACTGATGCTGAAGCTGATGTTGATGCCGGCCTGTCCTTGATGGTAGTGTTGTTCGTCGTGTCACAGGATGGGTGCAAGTTCGCGCGAGATTTGTAGGTACCCATCTTAGAGATCGCTCGAGTACAACTCAGCATTTATGAAAAGATCAGCAACAAATTTCTGAAATTGTTCCTTCGGTCTGTATGTTTGTTTGTGGCACCTTCTTCCAGCACCAGCTTCCAGCTTCAGTCAGCTCAAAATTTTAATTGGTCCACTATTTTTTTTTTTATTTAACTTTTGAGGAGTAAGGTGAGTGAAACCATGCTTTGCCATGGTAGTGCAATCTTTTCGTTTCTGTCGACCATTCTTCATTTTTCCCTCAAGGATGCGCGTCTGCTACGTTTGCGCGGTTGAATTTTGTATGTGATTTAGTAGGCTACCGGTCTGCTGACCGTGCATCGCACAGTACACTGCACCACAGTCTGACTTTGTGATGAGATACCATTAAAAAGCCATCAGCTGCTCCTTCTTTCCATCCTACTTTTGCAAGATCAAATTCGTTTTCGTCTGCAGAGTTTAGATGAAATACTCAAAAAAGAAAAAACACCAACAAACAAACAGTCTAACCAACCAGCCGAGATACTTTGTGCATCTCAAATGATTTATGAATGTGATTCGCTGATATTCAGGCTGCGACAAGTGCACTGCGCCTGGAGATACATCGATGCATTTAGTTTCTGCATTGGCGCTACGTGAAATAGGATAACGAGAATTTAAATGTCATGCAACTAGAAGGTATTTAGAAAGTGTGTTAGCTTCCGACTATCGGTGTTTAAAAAAAAAAAACATTGACCCGCCCTTCCTATGGGAATATATGTCTGCCCGTTCCTCTATAACTCTGGATTAGTTTCTACTGATTAATGGTTGAGTTTTTATAATAAACACACGAGGAGCGTTTTCTTTCAGCACAAACTCTGTCAATATACATAACTAGGTTTTTTGAGGAGGTCTTTGTTGAAATATAAGTTTTGAGAGTCCTATTTATTGTTGTTAGCCATGGCGAGTGGCAAATTTTTCCCGGATTGCGTTTTCCCACGTTGTCGTCACACCAGCGTTTTTCGATTGCACGACATATTTCTTAAAAGTTCAGCTGATATGTGCTGAAGTCGAGCTTTTGCTATATCCAGCATTTACAGAAAATTCTACCACAGCAAGTTCTTTGGTTTTATTAGGTGACTACACTACTTTGGGATCCGTTGTGCGTCCATTGTGATCCTGTCAGGTTTTTTGAAAATATGTCTCAACGAGACGCTAAGTGCATGTTGCTGGGATAATAACTACTGAAGTGGACGCTATAGCCAACATTAAGGAAGCCATATATTACCTGATCCGTATCCAGTAATAACAGTAATAACTGCACGTTTTTCCAACGATTAGCTACGCTACTGATTTAGAGCCAACAACTTCACAACTGATGTATTATAAGCTTTTAAACTAATAACATTGGAAGCAAACGGAGTTAGGAACTCTACAGAAGTCACGAGTTTCTTAGTGAAGAAAGCATTTCGCTATGATTTCAAACGGGCTTGAAGATAATATATTAATAATAACACTATTTTGGCGCGATAGACCATTGCGATCGAAAACCTAGCTTTTTGCGACCATTTGTGTTGTGCAAGTATATTTTTTCACACAAACAGAAGGGACCTACAATTTAATGCCTCTCGCGAATGTCAGACAAACATCCGAGAGTAATAACTGGTCACGGAAAGCTTGATGATATTAAAGCTACTCCATATTACAATTAGCTATAGCAAGCAACCAATAACCGAATACACAGCACTGAGATCTAAGCGCTTAACCTCAAGAAAAGGGGAAAAAAATGGGCCAGTCCATCCCCCTGTCGGAGCTCGTTATTGATGTTGATGTGAGTTTTGAAACTCTAGATATTTTTCCATCACCTGGCTAAGGGTGTAAATCTGATCAGTTGTTGATTTGCCAGGGATGAAGCCACAGTGGTATGGACCATTGATGACTTTAGCTCTTTGGTAGAAATTTCGCGCCTGGTGGGGTTCTTGCATTCTGTACTGTTCTAGTTCACGGTTCTCCCAGGCTGCTTTCTTTCGCGCGTGAAATGTTTTTTCATATCTTGTGAGCTCTTTATATTCATCTTCACGTGCCCGTGTTCCATGAGATTGCTCGGCACGCAACATTCTTAAAGCGAGTCCATTTCTCTTCTACGCCAGACGTCTCAGCCGCAGGACTCACTCTCCCTGCATTTAGAGCAAGTCCTATCGCTTGACCGTAGTTGTGTCTGGTCTCTTCGTTGCGAGGGGTAGCCGTGTTGACACGAATCTGATTCGCGGATGTAGTCTTTCGTGATGATGCAATTCCCGCTCGGAGTACCATACCAACAAGATAGCGCTCCGAGTCGACTTTGGCACCTAGGTACGTTCATACCGTCATCAGATTCGGGTTGTGGCGGCGGTCTTTCAACACGTGGTCTATCGGGTTGCGCGTGGCTCCATCAGGTGGTTTTGTGGATATTTTTACGAGCAAGCCTTGTACTCCAAACGACCAAATTATTGCTTACTGCCATCTCTATGACTCGTTATCCATTGTTATTCGTGCTCTCGTGTAAGCTATGGGTCCAAATGTACTGCCTGCTCACCGGCTCCCTACTTATTTTAGCAACTGATGGCTGGCATGGAGTTCCCGTTCGATTCAAAAAATTCTTCTATTTAATCATCTGGGGAATCCTCTGTATGTGCGTGAACGTTTATGAGGCTTATGTTTTTAAATCTGCCTCGCACGTTAACGTTCATATATATTTATCTATTTTTGAGTTCGGGCTTATTTCAAAATATTTTCACACGCGCCAGGCGACACGCATTACACGCGTGGTAAAAAATTGGCCTATGAGGTTGAGCTGTTCACAAAATTTTAGCCCGCTATGTCATAAGAAACGTGGTTAATAAGGATCATAAAAGCGAGAAAATGTCGGCATATCCAATTCCATTTTCCATTACATGCACCACATGCGAAACGCGACACGCATCATAAGCAGAATACAAAAAATGCTATTTGGGACTTAGACACTTACAATTTCAGCACTCTAGGTTGTATTGAAGGTGGTTAAAAAGGATCTGAAATGAGTCGAAATTACAGACAAACAGGGGTCAAGTCAAGTGAGTAAATAAAAAAATTTTTTAAACCTAAAAATTTACATTTCGTAAATACGAAACACCACAATTTGATTATGTAACAGTATTTGCACTTCAAACAATAACTAGTAATACTTATTCATACGTCTTTTGTTAACTTATTAAAATTTCTCCTCTTAGTCTTACCGTCATTGTCAGACAGATCTCACAAATGGCACGTTCACAGATTATTTCCCTTAAGATCTAAAAAGAGATTGCTACTCATACTCTGTATTTTTGCTGTACGGAGCTAATATTTAGAACTACCAAAGATGAGCCAGTAGCAGTGCAGCTGGCTGGTGCTGATACGACTGTTTAAATAACACATTTTATGGCTGGCCAAAAACAAAAACCAGTCCTGTTGGTTGCTCTGTTGCAAAATAGACAATCGCTGTACCAACTTTCAAGAGGTAGATGATTCTCTCATGCAATCTTCTTAGTCTATCAAGGAAAACCAAAACTAGAGTCGTAGTTGAGGCGAGAGTATCCCCTTTAGCTTGTCATGCAGTACAAATTAAAAGCAAACTTTGTCCTACGCTTTATATTAATTTGAATAAATTTGACGCTTCTCACACCTCGCTGTTAACATTCGGACCACCCACTGAAAATTCAAACAGGTGTAGCCATCACAGTCACATTGTCGTACACATACTTATACAACGAAAATGTTTAGAAAATCTCTAACCATGTCTGGGCATACCACATCATAACCAACCACAAGTATGTCCTTTTACTACTTTTGCTGCAAGGCATTAGTTCTTGAGTTGCTGCTCCGCCAAAAGGATAAAGTTTTCTTCTAAGCTGGTGAGTGACTGAATTTGTAGCAAACCCCATACCCATACCATACCCATACCGTTGTAATGAACTCTCAGCTTTATTTTATAAATAGAAATGACAAATGAAAATCGTGTTACGATGACGATATCCGAAGATCGGCCAAGGGACTAAACAAATTGCTCCGCACTGTGCTGCTTCAATTACTGCTACACTTGGAAACTTTTTAACAAAGAGACAAACGCTACTATGGACGGAAGCATATAACTTACGTTGAGAAGTAAGTGAGAACGAATTGAAAACTATCAGGAACGATTGTGTGGTTTGTTTGGGCCTTAAATCGGCTTCGATCCTATGCTAAGCATTATAAGGGTGCTAATATCTTGAGCGTTTGTGCATCAATAGTAAATCCTTTTCCAGGTTTAACGCACAAAAAATACAGCTCGCTGAATATTTTTGTTCAAATATCATAGTAATTTAAGTCTCAGCGGTGCTCCAGAAACTTCACTCCCCACAACTGTGCTAAGACCGTCAAGCTAAGGCAAAGGAAAACTTGAAAATTTTTGTTGTCGCATGTGCACTGGAATTTTGAGTCCGAAATAAATGTAAATTGGGACAAATGAGTTTAGACGTAGATGCTGTCAGCCTTTGAGAAATGCAATTCTAATTCGAAACCATCCGGATGCTGGGAGAGACTAAACATAATACCCTAAGGACTTTAATAGTTACGAGTACGTGAAAGATTCTGACAAAACATTTGATGCGGTTTAAGAAAGTACAAGTTCTCACTGTCTGGTTAGATGTCTGGATAGAAATTTAATCCACGCACACAAATAGAATAGAAAATATAAGAAAACTCTGTGTCTGAGCTGACAAAAAACAAAAAGATAATCGCAGACAGAAGATTTTCCTGATGCAATCGACGCTACATGATGATTTGAGAACAACTGAAGGATGTCTCTTGGGACATCGTCGTAGTGTTCTCGATAGCATTTGCCAAACCACAGCACAATGTGGCAGGCAAAAGCTTAAAGATTCCGATGAAGATTCTCAGCGACGATGTGACGGTGGAGGCAGGGTAGGACATTGAATTTGACTCTCGGAATTAATGTGCGGCATTACGACAGACAGATAAGTTGGAAGCTTTTGAGCATGGGTCCATTTGTATGTAGTTGGCTAGAGTCGGTGGTTCAAAAGACTGTGTTGCGGGTTAACTACACACACATACGCGCACACAAACCGCACCACAGCCGACAGAGCACTCAACGATGTTCAACAACACTTAATTAAGATTCCGAATACCGCCAAAGGGTGACACATTCTTAGAAGAAGAAGAAGAACCATCCTGGTTGTCTGTGTGTGTGTGGATTTTCATGAATACAAAACAGTAAGTAGTGCTGTTAACAAATGTTTCGTGGCTCTTTTATGCTTTCTTTTTACTTTCACCTCGAAGCCAAACGACAAACTCGAATAAGAAGGAAGATAATGTGCATAAATACCTCCCACAACTCACCACATCACAAGGACACAGCACTACATAGTTACAGCCAGCTGTTATGCAGTTCTTGTAAAATAATTCCTACAAAGATGCACTTCCAGAGTGCTCTTGCTGCTTGTCCTCAAAGCCATTCGCACTATTCATCAGCGCATTAGCAAAAGCCCCAGGGAAAAGCCAAAACAGAGCACGCAACTTAATCTGTGATGAATGTTGGTTTTGAGGCGAAATTACTTAATAGAGATTTTCCAAATTATGTTGGAGACGGAGAGAAACCGCTTTCGAGGGATTATCAGGACATCGTCGCCGCAAGAGCGGAGAGGGAGGAGTAGACAATTGCTCCACCATATCGAAATCCTTTAATGTTGTTTCCAGACACATGTGCTAAGCGACTTAAAAACTGTTGTCATCCTTGATGATTTCTCCTCGGGTTGCTGCTGCATAGGCTATGCTTCTAATGCATTCACATTTCAAAGCTGAGGAAAGCTGTGTATTGTCAAGCATTTGGATTATTTGATGGCATTAATTGTTGGAGTTTTGGAAATTGGTTAAATATTTGACAACACAATGCACAATCGGTTGTTGGGAGACGGGTACAATGGAAAACGGAAACAAAAGTCGCCTGAGATACTTTTCATTTCCATTCAAATTATTTCTCTTTTGTCAAATGGAATTGCGGCTGCTTGTTGCTATAAATTAAACTGGATTCCAGTGTGCGAATTACGCTGGAATCTTATCTTCAACGACATCTATTAAAGATTTAATCCTTTTGTAGACAGAGGGAAAAATTCATTTATAACTTTATAGGAAGGACTTTGGACCTAACTTTGCGATGGTTTTCTTTAGAAAAAATTGTCTCTTGGATAAGTAATTGTTGTATTTCGTACATTACATAATAAGAGGACAAGATCCAGAGAAGTGTGCACCTCTTAAAAAATTTTGGACTTACAACGAAACTTAATAAAGCCGCTTTTTGATGTTGCTTTTTAACGGTAAGACGTGCATATCACTTTGTGTTAAAAAACAGAAAAAAAAACCTAAGAGTAAACTGAAAAAATAACAAGTAAATGTAAAAAATCTTAGTTTTTCAGGTACAAGCTTTTATGTGTACTTAACACATACGATAATCGCTCAAAATTTCAGATCTATATGTCGTGTAAAAGTTGGTTAAAAAGGTTAGTTAGTTATGCTGTTAAGGTAAGAATTTAACGTACTTAACATACGTTGTTGTTCAACTTCCACTTTTGTTGAAGTGGGGCATGGAGGGAGCGTGAACTCCTATGAAAAGCAAAGAGTGCTGTCGTTAGCGAACGAATTAATTGGATTAGCATTAGCGGATAGGAGATCATTAATGAAAATGAGAAATAGTGTCGGAGACAAAACAGAACCCTGGGGAACATCGGCGTTTATGCGGTGAACACTGGCTTTGAAACCGTCAAATACGACCTGAATTGAACGGTCAGAAAGGTAGTTAATAGTTTAAAGAAGCAGGGTCATATCAATTGCATAGGTATTCATTTTCGACAAAAGAACTTGATGCCAGAGTCTGTCAAATGCCTTGGAAATATCGAGTTTACTTTCATCAAATTTGTGAATCGACTGGTTCCACTTTTCAGTGAGATATGCCATCAGTTCACATGTGGAACGTTGCCCTACGAAAACTGTACTGCCGGTCGCTAAGGATTTCCTGAGACTTAAGATATTGCATAAGCTTACGATTGATCAGCGTTTTCATGACTTTAGAAAGTATGGATGTTGTTAGCTCAATGGGTCGGACGAGGAAAGAGATGACGGTTCGCCTTTTTTTGTAACAGGCTGTTTGCAATTTCTTTGGAAGACTTGTAATGACGTTTTCTACAGCCGGGGTAGGCTCAGTAGTTTGTCCAGGGTTCGTTACAAAAAAATGATGAATTATGATACACGATCTGAGTTTACTTTCGTTTATTAATAATTTTAGCTTATATTTATAATATTTTATTTTTAATTATAGTTATTACAATTTTTCTACAAACTATAAGGATCAACACCTCTATACTAGGGGCCGTCGTGACCATGCAGCGTGCTTCCTGTAAATGGGCTCTTATTTGAATAGGATGGAGGGAAGGTCCTGCCTATGTTGCTATGTTGTTTCGTGCTAATCGCCCTTTTTTCCAGAGAATCCCTTACTATGGGTCGGGGGAAATTCTCTGCTGTATAAAGCTTATTGATCCAGAGTCGTCGTTAAAAGAAGGCTTTATAGTCAAACTCCCAAAGAAAGGTGATTTGAGCAAATGCGAAAACTGAAGAGGAATTACCCTGCTAAAGACCATACAAAATTTGATCTCCTCTAACTAGGCGCTTACGGAATGCGTTAGAGCCAATTGTGAGAAATGAACAAGCACGGTTTCGCCCAAACCGTTCTTGTACTGATCAAATTAATACCTTGTGTATAATCATTGAACAGTCAGTTGAGTATCGCTCTCCTCTGTATATGGTTTTTGTAGATTTTAAACGCGCTTTTGATAGCGTGGGCCGAAACATGATGTAGTAGATTTTGTCTAGCTATGGTGTTCCTAAAAAAAACGCATCAACATCATTAAGGATCTGTACCGCGACTCAACATGCCGCGTCATAACGGTCATCTTGGCTCACCTTTCAACATCTACTCGGGAGTCAAGCAAGGTTGCATCCTCTCACCATTGCTTTTTAAAATTGTCATCACTACTGGGTGATGAAAATAGTAACCCGTTCTCCATCGGTTTTGTCATGGAATGTTTTCCACCTGGACTACGCCGATGATATCTGTCTCCTATCACAATCGCTAGGTGACATGGAGCTAAAATAAAACTCACTAGAATTTTACACTAACAAAGTGGACTTTAATCTTAACGTGTCAAAAACAAAACTACTTCGCGTTAACACTAGTCGAACATGTGATCTCTCGATTGACGGACACCATATAGAGGAAGTCGATAAGTTTTGTTACTTGGGCAGCTAGATGTCAAAAAACTGTGGTGCTGACTAGGATGTTTGCTCTCATGTAATCGAAGCGCGACACTCCTATAGTATGCTAAAAAATATCTGGAAATTGTCGCAAATATCCCAGAATCTGAAAACGTTCTCTGAGTATTCTATGAGTATAGCTGCGAAACGTGGATAGTCACAGAGTCAATTGCGATGCGCCTCCAAGTCTACTTCAACAAATGCTTAAGGCATATACTGAGAATAAGATGGCCGGACATTATCTCCAATCAAGACTTGTGGAGAGTAACGTAGCAGGAAGCAATCGCGATCACCATCAGACGACGAAAATGGAGCTGGGTTGGCCACACCTTGAGAAAGCCAGCAGACGACATTACGAAACTAGCGCTCGACTGGAATCCACAGGGAAGCCGCCGAGTTGGCCGTCCTAGCAAGACATGGAAAAGGAAAATAGAAAAGAAAGCCAGATCCCAGGGCACAGAGTGGCGTCTCTTGAAACCTCAGGCGATAAATCGAGTTCGTTGGCGGGCATTTGTAGAAGCCCAATCTTCCGCCGCTGAGTAAAGGAAAGAAAGAAAGAAGAATACAAACGTGAGGAATGTGATATATTGTAAATCACATTACTCTGAGGAACTCTCATGCAATTTTTCTATAATTTACCCGATTTTATTCAAATTTTGTGCACATGTGTACTTCTGATTAGAGAATTTATAAGAAACATGTTCAGGCTCATGTGTTCGTTTTTTGCCTATAATATGCTTTTAAATTTAATGAAGATTGAATTACTATCATAAGAATATGAAAAAACTAACAGTTTCTAAGTCTCTTACGAGTATGTCAGACCATAGGCTTAAGAACCTATTGATGTAACTTCCGGTGACGCCAGTAGTGTAGTTAAACAGTCGACAGAAGTGGTCTTTCTCATCAGGACTGAGTGTGATAATACCATAAAGGTTTTTTCGATTAGTTTCTCTTCAAGTGATCCTAAGCTATTAAAGTTTTGTCATAATTTGGCCAATAATCTTATCCAACATACTAGTCCTTTAAAAGTTTGCTATTAGATTTTTTTAACATGCTATTAACTCCTAGTGATAACGATAAACAAAAAACTTAATTACTACTCTCGGCTTTAAGAATACCTTGTAACATATCATGAGTCACGCAGTTAAATTTAATGATGTACATCGATCACCGCTTAATGACCAACTGGAAAAAATTGGCAAAAAATGAAATCGGTCCCTTCCAGGAAATCTCACAAAACTCACATAAAATAAGAATTCTTTCATTTTTGTAGTTTCTGGAACAGCAACACGGACTAACGCTTTTGCCATTAGTTAGTTACTCACTTTAGTTAGCGGAATGACGGACAGAAACATAAACTGATCCATGGAACATCAGGCATCCTCATCATCATAATAATTATCCTCTGTGGCAATGCGGGTGACATATGCCATATCATCTGGGGTCGTCTGTTGTCGTCGTTGTCGCCATCTTGTATGATTGTTATTGTGCTCGTATACAGCATGCTGTCAGGCAGATCGTTTGAGTTGATTATTACGAGCACGACGCGATCCTTGCCTTGTTTTATGGTATCGCTATTCGCATTTTGCATGTTGCGCCATAATATAATGCTGGGTGATGTCAGGCTTAATCGCTCGATCTTCGTGAGCTGATTTGATGGCAAAATCACCGCAGATAACAGAAGAGACATTAAATCGAGCGTAGCCTTGAGCGTGTTAACAAAAAAACTTAAAAGTCCAATGTTGTTTCACCAACTATCGCACGGATAATGAAGGAAGGCTGAGTAGATCCATTAGGAAACGAACGATAAGAAACCTTGTAGAGGGATTTCTGATGAATTTGTTTTATTGTCACCGTCGTCGTCGTCGTCATTATAGCGGCGACTTCCTGGTGTCGTCATTACAGCGAAGGTTTCTTGGTAGACACCACTTCCAATAGCACCAAAATCGACCATGAAAATGCATGCGATGTGTGTGCTTGTACTTTGCACACCTTTGTCCTGGAAACACATTTGCCAGAGGGAATCCATGAATCAAAGCGATACTAAATTCACCACTCACCCTTGCCCAGACATACATACACATACGTATGTTTATAACAGCGGAAATTCACATGTTAACAGCCGCTTCGAGACTGATTGCTAATAAAATCGTCCGGACGAGCGCAATTAAATGCACCATCAACCACAAGCTTTTTTTAATTTTTGCGTTGTAAAAATCTGACGGAATGTTCCACGAACTCACCTGAGCTGTGCTGTCCGTTGTTGATCATTTCGCAGCGATCGCTATAAATTACATGCAATTTTATAAGCAAATACGTTCAGCTTAATCCACATAATAACTAAAGAGCTGCGGGACTTCCAACACGCTGCTCGTCAGTTATTGTTGATGGTTAGACATGGAGGGATCAGCTCAACGCGGTCAGCAACAACAACAGCGTGGTGGTCCCAACGGACAAAATTGCATTTAAAGTGAAATGAGAGTTGTTTTCTGGTTTTATAGTTGTTGTTGCTTTTGCGGTAGTATTTTTATTTTTATTTTTATTCTCTCTATCCTTCTCTCTCTCACTATCCAGAAAGGCAGATGTGTTCCCATCAGGTGACTTCGCGTGAAAGTGACTTTGAACAGAAACAGCAGGGGCCACGCCACCCAGATTGCTATCTTTCAGCGATAATCTGTTCCACTTATAATAACTCAATTAATATAAGTTCTTTTTTTTCTCAATGAACTGAAAAATAAAAAAATAAAACAAAAAACAATATAATCAACAATGCACGTTGGGGCAGGAAGACGAGTGAGTGAAACTCTTATTATTATGCGGGAATTATGCCAAATTTTAGAGAAAGAGAAAGGGGAAGAGACAGTGATACAGACAGAGACAGATACAGAGACAGAGACAGAGACAGAGACAGAGACAGAGACAGAGACAGAGACAGAGACAGATACAGATACAGAGACAGAGACAGAGACAGAGACAGAGACAGAGACAGAGACAGAGACAGAGACAGAGACAGAGACAGAGACAGAGACTGAGACAGAGACAGAGACAGAGACAGAGACAGAGACAGAGACAGAGACAGAGACAGAGACAGCAGACAGAGACAGAGACAGCAGACAGAGACATATACAGAGACAGAGACAGAGACAGAGACAGAGACAAGAGAAAATAAAAAAAAATTAAAAAAAAAAAAAAAAAAAAAAAAATTGTTTATCAGTATTTTTTAAATTATTTTTATAATTTGTAATATTTTCTTGGTCAAGGTTTTTTGTAGTTTTCCCTGACCATGATTCATTGATAAAAGTATTTGGACTCGCGTCGTTCTAAATTCGTGTTCGTTTTTCGTATTGCTTTTCCAATGAATCAGGGAGAATTCTGAGAAAATAAATTGAAACCGGCTACAAACGTGAGGAATGTGATATATTGTAAATCACATTCTTTCGATTTTTATTTTATTTTGAATTTAATAAAGGGCTTAGCCCAACTTATTGCCGTGACGTAAGTCATTCAGGGAGTCATCCCTTGGCAATAAGTCTCTCTATATATAAAAAAAAAAAAAAAAAAAAAAAAAAAAAAAACAATTGGTTGGCGCTCGGCTTACGATGACGTAATTTGTTACGCGTGGCGTGGCGTGGCGTGTCTTACATATGAAAATCGATTCTTAAGGAGTAAACTCCAGTCGCGCGTCGGAGCTGACACGCACCTTTTTTTTTTCTTCTTTTCATTTATTTTCAATTCATGGTAAATACAGAAAGATCCTCCTTAATAGAATATAAATGTTCTTGCTTATTACTTAATGACCTATCACTTTTGAATGAAAGACATATATTTAACGTTACATACTATTAGGCTACTAAGATAACTGAATTACAACTATATATAAATACACGGGTGTATGTAGTCACTTGCATAGCAGAATACATTAGCTAGTGTGTCTATAGTAGTGGAAAGTTTTTTGTAGGAACTAGTATATGCTTCTACCAGTCAGAATTTAATACGACAAGTTTTAAAACAATTGTGACGCGTGTGATGCATGTGGCGCGTTTCCAAAAATAATTTTTTTTTTAAAAGCCATCTGTGCTGTAGACAGTCAGACGGAGATTTTTTTTTCGCTTTTTCTGACTCAGGTGATTCGGTTCCCTAATTAAAAAAGTGGAGCGCAAATTTGAAGTGGCGTAATCCTTTTTCTATCTTTGGACAACTGTAGCAGCTGAACGAGAAAGAGCACGGTTACTTCAAGCCAACAAAGCCTATTTTATTTCCTAAGACTTTTCAAATCCAAAAATTAAATCATTAGATATATTCTATCAATTGTCACATTCGTGCTTGGAAAAAGCACTCTGACATCTTTGAAGGGTTAGCACAATTGCGGAGAGTCTTTAATAACCAGATCTAGGAGTGTTACTGGGATGTTGATATCGTAAAGCGAAACAAGCTCGGTAGGTTTGCGATACTTGCATGAGCGAGTGTTTTGCGGAAGAATTTATAGCACACGACAGCTTGGTAACTTGTGTTAAAAATCCTTCTTTTAGCCGCATTTGAAGGGGAAATCTTATGAAGACGTAATAAGTAAAGTCGATAATGGAAAATCTAAAATAAACAAATCTTAGAAGGGTTCCCTGATATTGACATCAAGCATAAAATCAGTTTCGGTAAGCTCTGGTTGGGGAGGAACCTCAACGAAAACGTCCGCGTTGCAAGCATGGGATACGGCATCGATTCGGGCAATCTCTTCGCGCTCTATCTGGATGACTTAACTGGATTACTGAGGCTGATAATAGGAGGCCCATGGTTACATCTTGGTCTTAAAGACTTCACTTAGTACCTTAGGTTACAAAAGTAATACTTCACCAAATCTGAAGATTGGCTTTCTTGACAAGGCTCTATGTTTATTTGCCGGAAGCCATTTGTTTCCTTTAATACCTAGGCTAACCCGTCACGATATTTTTCTGTTCGTTTATAAAAAAGAAGTGTCAACATATTCTGCAGGTTGCTTTTCAGCTTTCCATTAGCAACAAGTCTGAAACCCTGTCTTTAACAGCTTCCTCCCAATTTTCACTAACCAGATAATGTTGCTCATATTTGCAATTCTTGTCTGTCTGTCTTTCTGTCTGTCCGTCCACCCTGAATGGCTTCTGGCACAAACATTCTGTTGTTTTTGTAATTTACAATTTAAGAACAATGAAATACTAGATGACTTATAACCAATTTTACTCAAGGCCTTTTTCCTGGTTATTCTCCATAGAACGGCTATGATTAAGTGAAAAAATTATGGTAGCGCTTTGCTTATTTTGAAGGTTGCCCTTTGCTTGCTCACGTGAGCACCAATTTAAAGTCAATTACATGCGCAAACAAAGTTGTTTCTGTTTGCATTGCAGTAAATTAGTAACACAATTACCTGGAGGGCATTACACGTGCAGCATGCTCAGCAACTGCAGTTTCCGACTCAACCGCAACAGAGGGAAAATTATGGGCTTCGAATTGTTGCAAGCGATAATTTAATTTTCGGCCAAGTCAGGAACAAATTGCTTCGATGATGAATTTGTCCCAAAAGTTTAATTACGACGAGCACTCCACGTCGTCGACAAGACAAGAGACAGATCATTCATTAAGAGATCAACATTGAGTTGAGATTTTTTTTTGCCAGGAAACCCATCGTGCGTAGAACGCGTAATCAATGCTTCAATGCTGCAGCTGAAGCGCAGCGGAACACATCACATATTATAGTCGCTCGGATGGAGAGGCACGCATGCGCTGAGGGTTATTGTGCGAATTGAACAACCAACAGAGCCGGGCGGGCGGTCAAGGAGAGTCACAGTCAGCTGTGTAGCGGATATAAATTACTTGGCCAAACGTATGCATGTTGTGTAAGAGGCACGGCCGGCAAAGCATCGGCGCATCGTCGGAGGTCTGAACACCATGCAACAATGGCGCAGTGTAGGGAAACCTTAAACTAAACATACAAACTGTGTGAGAGTCTTGGCAGCGCGCAATTGATGCGGCACGTTTTGTTTCGACCGTAGTTGTTGTTGCTGAGGCATTGTAGCAATTGTTGGTTATGGAATTGTTTAGCTGCTATATGGCTATTAAGACCAAAGAAGATGAAGACGAAGACGACTAAAATGATTGCTATTCAACATGATTCGCGTACAACAAAAGCTCAAGCGACCGTTGACCATTTGGCTATTTGCAAATGGACTGTTTTTGGATTTCATAATTCTGCATTGCGCCGCATTCTGCCAAGCGAGTCAAAGGTTTTCTTCCTCTTTGCTTTTTTCTTTTTCTTCTTGATTTTCTTTTGAAGTTAAATGGTGTCCCTAGGACAAGAAGAATCGCAGCAGCAGCAGTCAGCCATTATGGTGCTGCGTAGATACAGTCGCTCTTCTTGGCACAAAATTACAGGTGAGCTTCTGAATTATGTTACATACGATGACGAAGAGGCTGAGGTTTTGCACAACAATAATATCCTGTTTGCATGCGAGACGCGCACTCAATGTAAGATCGCTGCAGAGATCTCTTGAAAACTGTAATTAGTGGAAATTGGTAACTACCAGTAAAGGGCATTTTGCTCTCTATTTCAGTCACACAATTACATGAACGACACACGCAAATGATCGGAGAGGTTATCCCCTATTCAATTATCGTTGCAGGGGCGTGTCTCCTATATATGAAATATCTATAAGGCTTTAGACGATATAAACGAACAGCACTTAATGGTATGATCCGCGGACTAATTGTGATTAACGTACATTTTAATTGCGGTTGTTAATTTCAATATCTTCAAGGATAACGACATAATTTAGCTGCCAAGATCTCAGATATTGAATTATGTACGCAATGCTTGCTGGAGTGGTGGCTGCCCACGCTACAACACTGAAGACATTGGTTTTGCTATTTCGATGTCGGACGTCTGGTCAGTTTTACTTTTGACCTTTAAATGCACAGATAACTGTTTTATTTATTTATTCTTTCAAATTCTGTAAATTTCAACGGACACACCAGACGATCTTACAAAATGCATTGATCTTTTATTTGAGCATCCCCAGTTTTATTAACCTGTAAGCCATCTGTGCCTCTGACCAATCAATAAACATAATTGAAAATGAAGGTGTGTCCGTAACGCTTTTTTGTGAAATGATTGGGCTGAATTGTGGTATAGACCCAATTGAGGTTCGTGAGGTTTTTGAGGGCGTGTCATCTCCAAAATAAATGCATAAAACGAAAACTAAATGCCTGGCCTACAGAGTTGTGTATGGCGTGGAATCAAATTAGGTTTTTTCTTTTAACTGTGATAAGAGGAGGTCAATTTTAGGGCGAACATATGCCTTGTAAATATTTAGTAACCAGATCTGAGGGTGTGAAGTACATCTGTGCAATATGTGTTACTTGAGCGATGCGTGAATCAGGCGGTGTTCTATCTGAGCGTTTTAGGAAACCTAAACATTTCGCAGCATTCTTGGCGATGGCAAATATGTGGTCGTTCCAACGAAGCTTGTTGTTGGTGCTCATACCGGGAATTGTAAGTTTTTCAGTTTCTTTGATGCAAGATCCATTCATGGATAAAGGTTGAGGTTTTAAATTACGCTTGGACGACAAAAGACAACATTGGGGTTTGGAAGCGTTAAATTCTACTCTTGTTGCTGTCAAGGTCAGAATTTAATGTGCCTAACATACGTTGTTGCTCAAGTGTGAGTTGCGATGCAGAAATAGTGAAATAATATGAAAAGCTAACAATGCTGTCGTCAGCGAAAGAATTGATTGAATTAGAAGTAGTGAACAGGAGATCATTAATGAAAATGAGAAAGAGTTTCGGAGAAAAAACAGAGCCTTGCGGAACACCGGATTGAACGGCCAGAAAGGTATAGTTACTAGTGCAATCAAGCAGGGTCTTATCAATTCCATCGGAATTCATGTTTGACAAAAGATCTTGATGCCAGACTCTGTCAAATGCCTTGGAAATATCAAGTGCAAAACTAAATTTGTAAATAGACTGGTTCTACTTTTTAGTGCGATAAGCCATCAGGTCACCTGTAGAACGTTGCTTACGAAAACCGTACAGCTGGTCGCTAAGGATTTCACGTGATTCAAGGTATTGCATATTACTTGAGCAATACGTGTTTCGGAACAGGTGTGCTGACTGAACGGTGCGTTGTCTGAGCGATGCGAGAACTGTGTAATGCGCTAACTACGAGGTGTGCTGTCCGAGCGATGTTTCCCCTTGAACGGCTGTGTGCCGAGGAGCGATTTGCAGTTTGAGCGATGCATTCGGGCGGTGCGCTCACTGAGCGGTACACTGTCTGAGCGGTGCACTGTCTGAGCGATGGCAGATCTGAACGATGCGCAATTCGAAGGAGTTTACTTGAGCGATGCATGAATCAGGCGGTGTGCTGTGAACAGGGCGGTGTGTTGACTGAGCTGACATTAGCGTTGTTTGACAGAGATATTGTCAGTAGGTACTTATACGTTGATAACGAATGTATATGCAGCAGAAAACTAGCAGCCGTATGCTGATATGTATCAACGTAGAAACGTAGAAAGAGGTGGGCCAAATTGGAACAAGTTTGGAAGGGAAAAAAACTGACTTTTCGTACAAACTCATTTGAATCTGGAAGATATATACTAAAAGGTGTTCGGGTATACAAACTTTTATGTATAGATCGACAGTCGCCGCACACTCCATACGCCACACAATCCTTTTATTTTTAAATTCGTATACAGGATTTTTAGTTATTTTTCTCATAAAAGATTTTGAATAAAAATAACTTATAACTAAATAACATACTTTCCGTTGCTGTTTGTTTGACTGTATGGATATAACGCTTTTATGTCGGCTCATCCCGCCTAAACCACAATAAATATCGAAGCCATATTTGCACAACACAATATGATCGTTTGGTGCTCTGAAAAGTTTTTTTTTTTTTGGAGCCGTAAGGTGGCGCTGGAGTCGAGATGTTTACGAAAATTTGTGTTTATCACAGCATTTGATTGTTTTTGTGTTTATGATTGGATTTGGTTCATATTCACACCATATAATTGTTTGGTGCTTCTATAAATTTAGGTTTTTTTTTGGTCCGTAATCGCCACCTTATTAATTATCAAGGTTTAGACGAATTCGCTTGTGTTAATGAAATCCGGCCTTTACTATTTTGTTTCTTTAAATAATGCACAATGGTAACGCTGATTTGTCCGGTTATTAGTTAAGCTTTAGGCTTTTGTAGCCAGATATGTAACACACAAAGAAAATCGTTATTCATTGAACCCAACTCTATCTCCGATTTGGAAAAAAAAATTAAATTTGCCTAACTGGCATATGAAACCTTTTGGAACTCTTGGCAATTGTGCGGGAATTATGTTCTTATAACTTAGATAACTTTTTCAATTTTATTTCCGTTTCACCGACAAGGATGTTTAGTTAAACTAATGAGCTTGCTGCTCGATGGTGGAATTAACAGTTTTTTATATTTTCAACAAACTCATTTATAATTCAAAAACTAAAAATTCATTATCCCTTTTCTCTGAAAATCCCTGTTGAGTTGTACCTACTCTGGGAGGATATGCTATTGGGATGGCTAATGACTGGCTAGCTGGATCTTTTTGGCTGCGATATCATGTAAATTCTCATCTGAGTGTGCACTCATCTCAATCGCACTACGAAATTCCTTATTACATGAGACTTTTCGGTGGGGTGGCCCACTCTCCTCCTAATCTAAATCGCGGGTATACATTGCCGAAAGCAAATCAAAAATTCACCCATTTCATTAAAACAACATTTCATTGGAAATTATTTATAAAGTAACTTTGTGTCAGAAGGACGCAAGCAGGACCCGCGTATACAACAACAAGAAGATAAACATTAAACTTTATCTGTTTCGGTTCGATGCGCAAAACTCAGGCAGTACGAGCTTAATATGGCACATCCTAATACATACCCTCATGTGCACACACACACACACACACACAGACATACATTCAGTAGCACTCGCCGATTAATGCAGAAATTTATTTTTCATTTCGCAACAGACAGAAAAGCAAAAAACACAAAATAAATTATTTAAGAAAATACACAGGAGAACGCATATTCTCCTCTGTTGGAACATCTGTTGGAATCCATAGTTGATTGTGTTGAGTGGTGCGGATGCACGGTTAAACATTGATACAGTTGTTTCACCGGTTCGCACTGTGGGTTGGTGATGAAAAAGCACCCGTAAAACTAACGCCCCTGCGTTTTAAGTTCGTGGATCAATAATCCACCAAATCTCAAAATCTTGTATCACTAAAACTCTTTATTGGCAGGGAGTATGGTTTACGTGGAAAGAGTACTGCTGACGATAACGATGATCATCTCACACAAAATTTTTATCAGTGTACTTATTTGTCAAGTGCTTATGGAATTGTTGCAAACTTGGCTTATTGGATTATATTGAAATGAAAAAAAAACTTCCTGACCACCCAATTCAATTTAATTTGAATGGTTTTAGTTCGGAAATTCATCGTTTAAATACTGACATTCCTCAGGGCTCTCTTTTCTCACCGACACTCTTTTTATTTTGATTAATATTCTTTCGTCTATTACTTCTAACCCGATTCATTCGTTTGCTGATCATGGAACTCTCAGTGTTTTCTAATGGTTTCCTGACTCATGTCTATGTTTTTCGGATGTGATTTGAGATTATAATAGACCTTAACTGTACAAAAAAATGGGAACACTGTGGCGTCAAAGTATAGGGTTCGCTGTTTCCTTTTTAAGAAGTGTGATGCAAAAAGAGTAAAACTTCCCATAAGGTATTGCATTTAATTTCATTTTAAAGGCTGCCTCGTCTGACACATTCTGTAAACTCATTTTTGGAGTTAATTTTCGATGTTTTGAGAATGTATTTCACAAATAGCTCCATCATAATTGTGCCGGTAAGCTGCTGCGATCTGCAAAATACGACCTCGTTTCAGAATTTTCGTAATATCGATTTTTAACGGCAAATGGGAGTAATATTTTCAAATAAAAAGCCGATTAGGCTGATTGTAGTGAATTGAGGTTCTGGTTGAAGGCTTATGTGCTTACTTGCGGTAACTTTAGCAACAACATTCTCAACTGAGCGCCTTAGATGGACAAAAGGATGCGAGAGTAACTTTGAAAGTCAGTGACTTCTCGAAGATATTTTTTTTCAGCGCAAAAGCGTTTTATTTCTCAACATAGACTCCTTTAAGCTTGATACATAACTTTTCAGAGAGTCAAGTAGCACTTAAAGCGTTATCGTCCAACTTGATGGACTCCAAATCAGTTAAATGCTGCTACGAGGCACTGCAATCGACAGCAAGGCATAGCAAGTGAAACTCGGTTGGGTCCCTGGTCACCAGGGAATTACAGGCAACGAATCGGCAGAAGAACTAGCCAGGGTGGATCGGAATCTGCGTTATTTTGGCCGGATCCTTACTGTAGTGTCAACTGGGCTGATTAATAAATAGGAAAGTAGACTTCGTCTAGCCCATTGGAATTATATCCCAGGGCTTAGACAGTCCAAAATATAATCAGGCCCTTTTCCTATAGGAGGATTCTTGATCTGGACAACGATAACATTAGAAAACTGGTGAGCTGTCTCACAGGTCAAAGTGGCTTGCGATATTACCTTAGCAGGTTCTGTTTGGAGGATGATGAATCATCTGGACACAGTCTCTGTGATTGCCCAGCATTGATTTGGTTAAGGTGTTCGTCGGCGGATCTGCGAAACTCTGCCTCTAAGGACATACTATCCTTTATTAGGAAGGTAGTAAGTCTCTTAGATTAGCTAAACTCTATGATACAATAGATTTTCTAAGATCACGGTGTCAGCCACTTGGACTGGGGTTGCCTTAAAAGAAAAAAACGCTCAATACTTTAGTCCAACATTTTTCCCATTTTTTATTTCTTCCAATAAAAGGCTCAATGCTGGATGCGGTAGCAGTTCGTAGCCAAAATTATGGATTTCAGCCATGGTGACTACACACGTGTACACCTGTGCATTGTCTTGAAGAAACAGCACTTTTTTCATAGCCAAATACGGTCGTTTTCGCTTTAAATCAATATCTGTCTTCACCGGCGATCATTTTCAAGGTAATCGATATGAATTACACCGTGTTCATCCCAAGAAACTGTGGCCGACAGACCCAACTTGGTCTTCTTTGCTGCACGTTCACCGGAAGAAACCCATTGTTTTTATTGTTCCTTGGTCTGTGGTGTATTGTGATTTATCCATGTTTCGTCTACGGTCACGAAACGGCGTAAAAACTCGACGGGTTGGGGCTGAACATCGCCGCTTAATCAGAACACAAAATTCATTTTTTTTTCGTTAAAATTCACGAGTTTGTCTTCTTTCAATGGCTGTCAAATACAAAATAAATGACGCAACTTACTCAAAATTTGACAGTAGTCCAAAAATAGAAGTCAGTTGACGGAAGCAGTGTTGTATTTAAAGTAGCTAAGCGAAAAATTCAAAAAGTCACTGACTTATCAAATAATAGACTACGTTATCAATTACGAATCTCACGAATTTTCTTCACAAGCTTGCGTCGACGGAAAATTATTTTCAAATTCTGGCAACAAAACACTCACATAGGAAAGCGATTCCGAATTGTTTGAGAATCACATCAGTCAATAGTCTAGTCAAAAGTTTATTTGAAGGTTTATTGGTAAATGAGTTAACCCAATTTTTTGTATTTTCGATGAAACAGGAAGAGAAAAAGCACTAAAGGTTATCGAAAAGAGCTACTCAACGATTTTTAAGAATTATCGTAAAAGACCGAAAACTTAGCAAAACTAAGTCGGGTGGTATAAATTCTTTAAAAATATGTTAATATCTATAAAAAAATATGCGAGGACACACACCAGGAGCTTTTTGACCATTTTTACCCACAAACATTGAAAATGCATAACAATAGATATATCCTTAAAAAATTCGAATGCCCACGCTGTGAATAGAATAATAAGGGTACAAATAAATGTAAGCTCGTGCCGCTTAGGAACTTGACAACAAATAGTTTTTCTATCAAAATATAACGAAATGAAACGCAGCTCGAGATATTCTTCTTTAATGGAATAAAAACTCATATCAGAAGTTAGATATTCGTCCCACTGTGTTCGACGAAATTTTTAAATGAAGAGGAATTCAAAAGTAACAAAGATGAACCGCCTTACTGTAAACTCTTCACCATTAACTCAGATCGCATCCCTTTACCAGAAAACCATACAAGGGAAGTCAGTTAGAAATTTCAAAACCTCTGGGTATATGGGTTCTTCCAGTTCGACATTGAACTTTGGCGCTTCAGGTTGTACTCGCCACGGAAAAATTTAAAATGCAAAGAAAGTCATAGAGGGATCGCTCAAACACAGAAACCGCAAAAGACCGACGATAGACAGAAAGAATAGATTTTTTATCTGCTGAATTCCCCAAAGGACAATGTACCCAAACAATTGAAATCGGTATGAGTAGTACATGGAAAAGATCCTTATTGTCCTCCCATATGGTTTTATCTGCTATGGCCATCCTCGATAGCGCAAATGCACAAATACACACACACACACACTCAGAGCAAATGTTAAATATTTCTTCAAGTTTTGTGCGCATTTCACAGTCTGAAAAGTTTCTGTTTGCAATTAACAATAATTGTTCCTACTGCAACTTTGGTAGTAACACTGATTAAGTGCACTTTCTGTTCGAAGTTTTTTCTTATGGGAAGATATGGGAAGAGTGAGTTGCTGCCACATGTACGAGTAAAATGAAAGACAAGCAAACTCTACAAGCATGCAAGTTTGTAAATAATAAAACTTTTCAACTAAACTTAATGAAAATTTAGAGATGGAAACTGTGGACCGATTTTGTACGTTGAACTCGGAAACTCTGGAGATATGGAGGTCGCAATATACAGGTTCTATCCGTTAAGTTGGCAAATACAAAAAGGGGTAATTCCTTGGTTAATTTCATGAAAGAAATCGTGTGGGAGGGGGCGGTCTATTTTAACGGCCTGCGGTGTACGTAGCGATTTAAAACGAAGAGACGTACTTTGACTTAACACCCTACAACTCTTAAAGGCTTCTAGCTACAAAGTCATTGTTGATCTCTCTTGATAGAAAGTTAAATCTTTAAGGACAAACAATGTAAATTTTTTTTAAATTCTTAAAATCATTACCGATATAAACGTCGTCAAAGTCAAAAAAATATTTTTTTTTTAAAACGCGATTATTTCGAAAAATGCTTTCGGATGATTTTTTTTGACAAATGTAGTATTAAAGCCTATTCAATTTTCTACAAATTCACCTCACAATATTTATGCATTCGGTCAACAGAAGCAGGATGAACATTGAAAGTTTGTGAAATGAACGTAAACGTACTTTTGACTTTACATGACTTCACACCCTATAACTGTTGAACGCTTTCAGATACAAAGTTACTGTTGCTCTTTTTTGAAAGAAAATTTCATTTTTAAGATCAAAACAATTTTTTAAATCATTTAAGGCATTACGATATGAATGTCGTAAAAAAAATTAAAATTGTATTTACAAACACGATTATTTCAAGAAATGCTCTCGGATACATTTTTTTGACAAATCCATGGCACAATACTGGTGCATTCATCAACAAGAGCGAGATAGTGCAGGTTGTGTTACTACTACTACGTATAAGAAGAGTTGCATGATGACGTCTCAGTATTTCTGCAGCGCAACAAAATTACATTTGGAACGAATGCACTCTTACAACTTCATTACAGTACATAATCTGCTTCAAACGGACTTGCCAAAAAGGACCTAATTTTTTGAGTGGACACATGAAAATGAACAAATGAAAATTGTGTCCACTCACAAAGTTAGCTCCTTTGGCTCGACAACAGAGATAAGATTCTGTAATCTCACAAAAAATTCCCTCACAGGCCGAAATTATTCAATAAGGTATCCATAAACTCTGAGGCAAGTATATGCTACTACATTTCCAGCGAAGCCTTACACTCATCTATGTGAATCGCAAAATTTCGCAAAAATTTCAATTAACTTCCAGGAAGTACAAAATTTGTTCCATTCATTGGCGAATTCCAAATGTCAACAAACAATTCGTCGTGGTAATTAGTTCGTTAGGACTCATGGGATGTATCCAATCCATCAGCTTATCGTAAATTGTACCCATTGTCAAAATTGTTTGTTTGTTTATGTTGTTGTACCGGAATGCAAACGCTTCGCATAAGATATCTCCTTTTGGTCGTGTCGGTGGTCAGAAGTTAAAGCATTTCTTCTTCACAAAAGTAAATGACTGCGACAAAACGTTACCTGAAATGAAGGAGAAATAAGAAGGGAATAGTTTTCGCATTTTTACTACCTACCTTATGTTGGGGCCAGAACACCAGCGTAAACCGTCGAAATACTTCGGTGGCCTATCATATCAGCAATTAGGCGTCGCGATATGTCTGTCAACCGGTTCGTTCGTTTCGTCGAATTCTCAAAATTTTGTCATGACTTTCAAGAAATATTCACTGCTTTGGGGTCGGCTCACTGCCGGCTGAATAATTGCGGCGTATTGGTGTACTGGCTCTGAAAATTTTCCAAATTTCTGCCGCTAAATGGTGAACGAATATCTGCAACATCGGCGCCTCCGTTCACAAAGTAAAGTGAAGGAACTAATGACATCTCAATTTTTTCTTCGTTCTCCTACATTACATTTTTGTGCGTCTTTTGGGCAGTTTTTTCAGATGATGATCTCTTTATCTAAATCGAGGATAAAAAAAAAACACCGACAAAGGATGCCAAAATTTGGCTATTTACTAAGGGATTTTTTCTTCTGTTAGTTACTGAAAGTTTTCGAAACTCTTAAAGCATTCCGTCATCTTATGTAACTAACACCAACGTGATGGGATGAATAAAAATTCCAGTCAATTGGCAACACGACAGCACCAAGGCTTATATTTTTGAAATCAATAAAAAAAACAGCATGCCACCAGTACCTAGAAGAAGTTTAACTCTTCTTTTACCCGAAAAATTCTCCTCCTTCTTCATTGCATCTTTTTTTGCTGTTGCTGAGTGAAAACGTTCAAATTAAAGCAAAGTCACGTTCGGCAAATAGATGGAAAATCTTTTGTATTCATTTGGGTTCTGCTGTTGAGATACTTTCTCTCTCTCTCTCTCGCTCTTTCTTCTCTGTAGCTCTGTCTCGTTCTCGCTCGAAAGTCAACATCGTTGGCACGGGTTGACAGTGATTTTAGTTTGAGGAATATTTTTATTTTTGCGATGTTAAAAGTCGATAGAGGAGGTCATTATGTCATAGTGAAAGTGGCGCAAGGCCTATCTGTAGCGAAGCAGCTACTTTGTGTACGAATTGCGACTTTGAAATTGGGTTAAAACATTACAGAAACCTAGCTATACAGGTAAGGCATGTACTCTCCACGCAAAGATAATAAATACTTAGATGCCTATTGCTTATGGACAGATGCTATGTTCACTAAATTATTTTCTGCATTTATATGCCATCTATATGCCATCTATTTAAAATAATCCTTTACACAAACCTACACCCAAGTTTTCTACTTGTTCTGTCTGTCTAATGTCTAGACATGTTTTCATGTCTAGTATGATGTCTAAAGATGCTCATCGGAAACAGATCTTAAAGAACGAATATAGAGCAGCTCATAAGTTAGTGCAAATATGTGTTAGACGTGACAAGAGGATTAGGGTGGACAAATTTATGGAGAGTGCGGAGCATGCTGCTGGAAGAGGTGATACACGGGAGCTGTACAATATCATCAAAGAAATTGTTGGAAAGAGCTGCAGTACTAACCATCCTGTGCTCGATGTGAACGGCAACCTGTTGGTAACTATAGAAGATCAGTTGCGAAGGTGGAAGGCTGACTTTTTTGCATTGCTCAACGATGACCAGAATGCAAATTTGAATCTTTAACTTACAAACGCATTCAGGTCTTCTAGGGGTATTAACAATAGCCCCCCCAAAAAGCTCTGAAATAAAAACCGCATTCCATCTACTAAAGGCAAACAATTTAGCTTGACTTGACGGCATACCTTAAGCATTCATGAAAGCAGGTCCCAAAGCAGCTTCATGTATTCTGCAGCCACTAGTGGAGACTGTTAAGGAGAATGAAACCTAACCCAGTGATTGGAAGGATGGTGTGATTGTTAAGTTACTAAAGAAAGTTGACCTACAACTCTGCAATAAATGGCTTGGTATCATCGAGTCTACGCTCAAGAGGCGCCAAGCAGTCTTTCACAGTGGTCGATCATGCGTCGGTCACATGAACGCCTTGAGAATTATACTTGAACAATTGTCCGCTCTCTCGTGTTCGTAGATTTTGAAAAGGCCTTCGACTGGGTTAATCGGGAATGGATCTGGAAATAACTTATTGCGAGGGCTATCCCTACGAATATAGTTAATGTCATTAAAGAGTATTTCGTTTTGTACAGTTAACAGTTTTCCTATTTCTTAGAGGTGCGTCAAGGTGTGAGACAGCGAGATGTTCTGTCATCTGTCCTGTTTTTACTCGCATTTAATGATGTGATGACTTCCACAGTAGGATCAAAAGATAGGCATGGTATCCAATGACGACCCTTTGATAAGCTGAGCCATATAACGACTATGCTGATAATATCTGTCTCCTGGCAAATAGAATTAATCACTCAAAGCTAATGGAGACGTGGCTGGCTTATGGATTAACGTTAATAAGACTAATATTAGGCACACAGGCGAAAACATACAACAGCAGATTGAAGTCAGGTGAACATTGAGGAAATTACGCAACTCAATTATATGGGCAGTTGCATAGCAATTAATGGTGGAACAGATCTGGATGTGAACATCAGTATAAATAAAGCTCGTTGTGCATTTGAAGCCCTCCCTCCTGTATGGAATTACAGTTATCAGTACGCACCAAGTTGTGACTCCTCGAATCTAACGTAAAATCCGTGCTATTATACGCCTGTGAAACCTTGAACTGCTCTGCCAACATCTCAAACTTGTCAGACATTCACGAGAGGTTGGACCGTAAAAAATACTTTTTGTGTTTCTGGGATTCGTACCTTGAACCTTCTGCTGGTGCTACGGGCAAAATATAGCGGCTCTAATTGGTACTGGTAGGCAGTTGTCATTTATGGATTTGCAAGTTTTTACAATCTTGGAGAGTACATAACTATTTTTATTTTTTTGTGTTGCTGACCTTCTATAGGTTGATCCATACTTTCCATCGAAAAATTTGGTGTCACAGACCCCAGTAGGTGGTACGATGCTTGCATTAATCTGGCCACTTTCCCTTACTGTTGTCATTTTGGCCACATGAGTTGGTGTTAACTGAGTGACACTTTTTTTAAAAATATATGACACAATCGAAAGATATATTGAATTAACTAAATAAATTACAGTCGTGTACAAACTTTTGAATGGGTCATACTATCGTATATATGCTTTACGAGTCAAGCGAAATTACTCCAAGCTAATAATCCTGTGTCATGTTGGTCTGTTGCTTTATATTTATCCAATTAGTGATATTTAGCAGAATTTTTCTTAAATTTTTTTTTTATTAATTTCGGGCTTATAACTAAAAAAAAACATTATTCTGTTCACACAAACTAATCCTATGAGACTGGCATGAATAAACGGTACACTATGATCCAACTAATCATACAGACATCCCGAATTCTGAGATAAAAAATGAACAGCAACTCACTGTGTAGTGTGTAGGGAAATAAAAAGCGAATATAATTATCACAAATTAACACAATTTGACAGATACGATGAATAATTATTATGAAACGCCAACAAAGATACAAACACACAAACAAACGCGAACGCCAATCGTAAAAGAACAGAACTGACACCAACGGAGCGCAATTGCCTGAATGAGTGGTGCCTGTCGCGATGACAGGCAATAATTTTCCAAACAAATAACCTCCGCTGATGAAGCAGCAACAGATGTGAGCTGTCAGAAGATGAAGATGGAATCGAGCGCACCCTCAAGAAAATGAATTCAATTGGAACGCAGACGTCTTTGACAGTTTCGGATTTCAATTTGGGAGATGATGTCAGTGGAGTGCTGGTTGAGAGAAGTAGTTGAGCTGGCTGGATGCACTGCATACGCATACGCATACACCGTGAAAACGTAATATAAATTTGATCGTTGATACAACGCTCCATTGTGACGGACATGTAGCAAGTGTCACATTGAAATTTGATAAAAATTCAAATCAGTTTGATAAAAAAAAAACCTGGAAATCCGAGAGGAGAGTCATTGGACATTTGCTCGCTGTGCTGCTGTGCACTGATTTACAACTTTGCTTGGCTGTGAATTTCTTCATCCGTCGATACATATATTATACGCAAAACGGAGAAACGGATAGTATCGATATCACCATCGCCATCGTCGTCATCATCAACAGCACTATCTCTGCACGATCAGCAGTATCTTGTGCGACAACGCCTGACACGCTGACACCCGCGACAAACGTTGCCTGGTGAAGATGTGTTAGTTATGCGACTGCTGCAGCATAACTTACCTGACAGTAATTCCATTTTTGGGCGAAAATTAATAAATTAGTAAACGGTGCGCGCTGTCGCCGACGTCCGACTCCTTCCAATGGCAACAGGAATGGAGATGGCAAGCAAAACGCCATCAATACTTGTAATGTCGCCCAACAAGAAGTATTGACTGACAGCGAATATAAAAATGTACGCTTTATGTGCCTCTGAGTTTTGGCATTCTTTGGAAAAAATAAATCTCTGACTTCCCAAAAAACAATACGGAAATTATTGAAATATTAAATTTCAATGACCACATTGGT
Organism: Nephrocerus scutellatus; assembly: GCA_947095585.1. Taxonomy (NCBI): domain Eukaryota; kingdom Metazoa; phylum Arthropoda; class Insecta; order Diptera; family Pipunculidae; genus Nephrocerus; species Nephrocerus scutellatus. The sequence goes on along the minus strand of OX352763.1, from coordinate 20,639,449 downwards.
GGATAAATGTAAATACATTTTTGGCGTAGACATTGTATATAAAAATTAAATCCCTAATAATTATAAACGGGAATTCTTTTTTCAATTTTATTGTCTCTTTTTTGTGTTCGAAATTTACTCGATCTCTACCTTAACGCATTATTATAAATTTACGTTAATGTTTCTTAGCCTACTTGCAAACATAATCCCACAACGAGCTCTAATCGTCGGTGTGATAGTCATCATTGAATGTTTAAATATTTTAGCCAAGTCACAAAGGAAAAGAGGATTTTATAAAACTCCGCCAGCAGACCTAATTAAATATCAAGGGTCGGTTTGCCAGTCAGAAAATTTCCAAGTGATGACACCGAATATGGTATCAATACTGAAACCCCAATCAAGCCTTGTTCTGCATAATTTTTTTTTTAATAAAGACTCTGTAGCCTACACTGCGACATGATAAGATCTATTGTATCAGAAGGGTGTGACTATTCCAAGAGGAGTAGGCCCTCCTTAATGAAAGATTGCAGAGTTTCCCAATTCTGCTCCCGAATAGATTTCATCTTAGAAAACACACCTCCTTAACTATGTTAATGCTATGTTAATGCTGGGGATTCACAGAGAATGTGCATGAACGACTCGTCATCCTCCGAGCAGAACCTAAATTCTGTATCTGAGTCTAGATTAAGTTTGTTAAGGTGGGAGTCGCAAGCCACAGTGACCTGTGAGAAAGCTCACTAGCTTTCTAACGCTATCCTTGTCTGGATAAAGTAGGAAAATAATCTGGTTAATCGTTTGGATTGTCTCGAACCCGGGAAATTTTCTCAGTGGGCCAGACGAAGTTTGTTTTCCCAATTACCAATTAGCGCTGTGGCGCCAGCCCCATTGGCACCACAGTAGGTTTCAGATCCGATGAACGCAGATTCCGAATTCTTTGATGACCACGGACCCAACCGAGTTTTACCCTGTTTTCTTTGGAAATAGATTGCAATGCTTCATAGCAGCATCTAACTGACAAAGAGTCCATTCAATTAGACAACATCACCTTAAGTGCTGTCTGGCTATCTGAAAAATATATAAATTCTAACGCCCTTAATGCCTTTATGCGCAAATCTCAATGATACGTAGTTCAGCCTGGAAACTTATTCCCATTGTTATCGAGACCTTGTTTTAAGGTCAAAAGACACCAGCCCTAACCCCAGATTCCATCTTTAATCATTGGACTAGTCTGCTCGGCCCAATATTTTTACTTCAACTAACCTGCCGAAAGAGTACTCCTTGATCATAATGGTACGGATAGTGCAAAATATGTCTCTTTCGAGAATTTATTGAAGAACTATGGTGTCCCACATGGTGGCTTGGTTTGTACTTGTATTCTAGCTGCGTCTTAACAGCGCATCTAGCGGTCGTATTCCTAATTAAGATTTTTAGGGTGAAAGTCCTACTACAGCTTCTAATGCCGTTGTAGGGCAGGTACACAGGTGCCCGCCATACCGAAACAGGAAATGCTTTGATTCCTCTGAAGCTTGTGTATTTAGCCTCACTGGAATAAACTTAAGTGGTGCCTTTGACAGTGATGTGTCCTAGATCAACCAATCTAGGCACTAGAACCGGGTTTCGAGGATTGATGGATAGTCCTTCTCTGCTGCACTTAACTAAAGTAGTAAAGCACCTTGCATAATAAGTCACCCACATAACCAATGCCATCTGATCGATGTAGATCAACCAGAAGTATGTCGATGACTAGTAACTACAGAAGGCGAGAAAGGACTCCTCCTTGACAACACCCCTTAAATACGGTCACAGTCACAGAGGTCAAAGTAATATCTAGACATGCAATCGAGTCCTCGATACCACTGCTAGTTATTGCTCTTGCTAATAAGTCGTAGCCAGTGTTATCGTAAGCGCCCTCAATATCAATGAATGCACACAGAGCTATTTCTTTGGAATGAAAAGTTCTTCCTATCCTCTTTACTAGAAAGTGAAGTGCACCGGACAAACTATTTAATATACCAGCAATGCAAACCCTTTGGTGTGATTCGTTCGGGTACGTGTCTTTTTTAGTATGCTGCTTCATCTATTTTCCATGTGGCCTCAATAAATGTGGAAGTGCATTTTGAAAAAGCATACATTCAAAAGTAATATAATCTGAGTTATTTGGTGAAATTTGAACGCTTAGACTACCGGTCAATTGTCCTCAACTAGCCCAGAAACACCAAAAATCTTTTTATTGTCCAACCTCTGACGAATATCTGACAAACGTCCGAGAGCGGAATCATGGAAATCTTCTTAATTCGCCTTTCAGATACGCCATAAGCCATAAGTTATTGACGGTGAGGAGACGACAGCATTTAAAAGAAAAGTGCTTTTGCAATGTTATGCGTAAAGCTGTCATAACAGATAGCTATGCCCGGAATACTCGTAGCTGAAGGTTACAAATTCAAAATAATGTTGATCTTCAAAAGGAGATACTAGAAAGATGAAGATTTAAACTCTTCACATCTAAGAACCATTCACTGTTCATAACTAAATTTATTCTGCACATTTTTAAAGTTCCAGTCGTAAATAGGTCCAAGGACTGTCAGCGCTTAAGGTGATTCTTTTGTAGAAACCATCGTCTTTGTGGCAATTAAATTTTTGTACCTTATGTCTTCATCTGCCGATGACAGGGTTAATTATTACCAAACATTCCGTCTGCCGTCTGACTGACAAAGAAATGCTAAAGAGTTATAATTGACACACCGTCAGGCGTCAGACATCGCACGAAATTTGTTAGACGTATCTAATGAGTGAATTTTATGGCTTCCAAGCGCATATTAAAATATGACAGAATAAGTTCGTGTTAACAATAAACTTCAATAACATCCGAGAGGAGAAGTAAACGTCAGTGAACCTAGTAGTTCCTGCGGATCATTAGATTTTATTGTGTTGCCACTTCAGGTGTGTGTACCTCTTTTGGAATGCGTTTCAATTTTTTAACTACTGCTGCTGCTGGCCGATTGTGTATAATTTTCGAGTATAAGTTCCAGCTTAAGGCATTTTGGTGGTGAACGGAAAGTTCTAAGATTTATTATCTACCAGTTACTTATTTTCGAGCTCCTCTAGTAATTTTATTCATCGATTGGCAATGGAGTATTTTAGAGCAGAATCATATGGAATCTTCTTCCAGACACGAGTATGTATGTGTAACAATCAGAAGGGTATATGAGTCTGCCGGAATACGTGTCTTTGTAGTAATTAAAAAATGCTGTTGAAACGTCTGCTCGCTTGCACCTTCCACGGAGGCGAATACCGTATCCGAATACTCCACCTATATAAGTGAAGATTGAAAGTGAAACCGCAGCATGGTTTCAGCAAGACACACATACCCGTATCATGTGCAATATGCGTGCGTAAGGTGTACCATGCTGCCAGTTCGCCTTATAAGTTTGTCGTGTACAGCAATTAGGGATTAAGGCAAAAGATGTGGTCACCAACAAGAAGTGATAGTCGTAGTAGACGAAGGAGAACAAAAACTCTGGCGCAATCTGAATCTCATTAGCTGCTGCATCAGTTTCCCATACATACTTCTTACATCTTTTTGCTGGAGCAAGCATTTATATGGTCATTGTGTTATTTAACCTGATGTCTGATTATTGTGCGCACGTGGTGATTCCAACAACAACAACAACAACATGTGCTGCCGACACAACGACGACGGCAAGATCGAGATAGGAGCGCGATCTTCCATCAGCATAGACGGCCGGCGGGAGAATAAATTTGTTCGGAATTTCTAATTGGCTAATGCACCAGTCTATCCGCCGGTCGACAGGAATTCCGCACAGTTACTTGGTTGTTTGTTCCAGGCGCATAAGGCACATCACGGCAAAATGTGGCGCATCATTACGCGTTGCTTTAATTGTGAACAAATAGCCAGGAGTGCATTGTGGGCTGGAGCTGTGACTCTGGAAGCTAGAGACAATACTTACGAGTACTCGATCGTAGCTTATCGCACTGATAGAACTACATTATACATACCCTTGCTCACCCACAACTTTGCGTAAAGAGATACACACGCATCTCTAGTTGAGTCCGCACGCCGAGGAAATAATCCGTCATCTGCAATCTTCCGCAAGCAATAATTCACCCGAGCGAGAATCGCATCGACGATATGCGCACGCGCGCCCTTCTTACAGTGATTTGCTGCTGCATTAGTCGTCGTCAGTTGGCCATGGTCGGCAAAGTGGTAACGATACGAGTATTATGAGAGGTTGTGGGTGCCTGTCTGGATCGCCGGATTATATGCACCACTTTGGCATCATTTTTGTACATCGCTGCGCCTACGCATATCAGCGTGAATTCGCTATCCACAAAATGGTATCTCACAAGAGATTACATTATGATCGGCGAGCCGCTCGCCGCGTCTCACATTACGTCGTATTAAAGTCATCGATCTTTCAAAACTAAACCAACAAACAAATCATAGCGCAACTCCTCCGGTACGTAGTCAACCAACCATCGGTTGACTGTCACAACTTTTAGTGTAAGTTATGACAGTCGTGCAAGAAAGGAATTTACTTTATTGATTGAGTCCTGTGTCTGTAAAAAAAAGGGGTCTCTAATTACAGACCGCCAGAGTCCGCAAAGTCTTACGTTGCACTAATAATGTTAACTGGTAAAAATTTTGACTTAAATTTGAGCATGATAATGTATGTAGTTGGATAATACAACCGATTAAGTTCCATTAATGTCAAAGCCAAGGAGCGTTGTTGATAGAGACTTGTACTTTTGCTGCACTGCCTTAGAATATCCTTTTCTGACTCACTTATCAACCGATATCCATTTTTTCCCAATATACCTCTTTTCTCGGTTTCAAATAAATTTGTTCTTTAAATAAAGTACAAGTAAGATTATGGTAATTGAAATATGTTTCCTAGTTCACAAATAAAGTTAACAAAACGCAATATGAAAAATAGCCTCGACAAAGTTTAAGTCCTAATGAAGCCGAGACTAACAAAACCGTTTCTTAATTCTAAGAAAATGTCAGCGGATTTATTGTCGGCTCATAATCACTTGGAACTAGTTCGGATTATTAATGAGATCATTATAAAAAGATTATTGCAAAACTTCCAATAGGTCTTCATTAGTACTGGTTTCCAACTTATCCAATTGGACAAATATAAATGCACGCTATCAGCAAAAAGATGTTACAATGTACGAATGTACAAACACTAATGGGCGTATCATAAAAAGAAACACTAAACAATAAGAGTCCGAAAATAGAACCCTGAGGGACACCAGAATAAATAAGCCTAAATTCAGGGGAAATATCATCAATAGCCCAATACGTTAAAGTCATTATGGGCCCATACCAGTGTGGTTTCATCCCATGATAAATTAATCAGATTCTTACCCTTAGTCAGGCAATGAAAAAATGTCGGCAGTTCCAAAACTAAACACTATCTGTATATAGTCTTTGATGCCGCCTATGATGGTGTTATAACGGGTGTTTTTTTAAGAGGTTGCCGATTTTTTTTTTGAATAAAACACATATAAAATTATGAAATGACCAAAAATTTTTTTTATTTGGTAGATAATTTTTTGGCATTTAACATTTAAACACAATTTCTGGCATATAGCTACCACGACTATTTTTCACAAATGTCATTCTGGAGGTCCAATTTTCCAGCACTTTTTCAAGCATTTGAGGGCGTATGTCAGTAATGACACGTTGAATATTGGTTTCCAAAGCGTCAATCGATTGAGGTTTATCCACATAAACCAATGACTTCACGTATCCCCACAAAAAGTAATCGAGTGGCGTCAAATCGCACGAACGCGGAGGCCAATTCACCGGACCATTTCTCGAAATAATGTTGTCGTTGAAAGTTTCTTTCAATAAGTCGATTGTTTCACGTGCTGTATGGCAAGTGGCACCATCTTGTTGAAACCACATTTCATCCATATCCATATCTTCAAGATTTGACAACAAAAACTCATTTAACATGGTTCTGTATCGATTTCCATTCACGGTAACGCGTCGTCCTTCCTCATTTTTAAAGAAATATGGACCGATGATCCCACCAGCCCATAGACCGCACCAAACAGTACATTTATCAGGATGCATTGGTAATTCTTGAACGGCGTGTGGATTATCTTTGCTCCAAATGCGACAATTTTGTTTGTTGACGTATCCATTTAACAAAAAATGCGCCTCATCACTGAAGAGAATTTTACGGTAAAAAAATGGATCTTCGTTCAATTGATTTAACGACCAATCACTGAATTCACGGCGCAAACGATGGTCGTGTGGCTTTAATTCTTGCACCAATTGAATTTTGTATGGCACCAAACCCAAATCTTTACGTAAAATTTTCCATAAAGTCGATGGACAAAGTCCAATTTGCTGAGCACGACGACGAATCGATAAATTGTCGTTTTCTTCGACACTGGCCTCAACGACAGCAATATTTTCTTCTGTACGAACTCTTCTCATTCTTGTCGGTGGCTTGGCATCCAAAAGAGTGAATGTAGACCGAAATTTGGTAATTACGTTCTTTATGGTGGTCTCTGACGGACGATTATGTGCACCATAAAATTCACGAAGTGCTCTATAAACATTTTTAATTGAACACTGATTTTGAAAATAAATTTCCACGATTTGAAAACGTTGTTCTGGAGTTAACCTTTTCATAATGATTTGCCAAACAATACTGAGTAGAAATGCCACTTTGAGCTGTCAAAACAACTGTCATAAAATAAAACGACATCTATCGGAAAAACAAACCTCCCAAAAAAACACCCTTTACTTTACCTACCTTCACCTACTATTACGTTGTCCAAAAAGACTAACAACATGACAATGAAAAGACGATGTATAAAGCAATGAATGAAGTGATAGGTTCCTTTCTGAACCTAAATAATACTTCGACTTAATATGCATCTTTATAATAATGAGTTAAACTGAATATTACTTGGAATACTATAGATAACATAGCCAAAGTAGAACTTTATAAAGCCGTGAGAGAATTCGACATACAACATAAATTGAAACTTCTATGCAGGTTGACCATTAACAATGTTATAAGAAAAGAAATTCGAAAACGTTAGTAGTGCGTAGTAGTAGAATACTGTCAGAACTCAAAAAATGCTAATTTTCATTTAATTTAATTCAAAGTATAGCTATTGCAACGGAAAGTGTGATATTGCAGTATTATGATCTTTGTTGTCTGATTAAAATGGTTTTTCAGCCTACACCTTACGGCTTCCTGGGCTTTTTGAGTTGTGTCACTGATGCTTTTGTATAGTATACTTTAATGCTTCCAAAATCCAATCTCGTCGTCTAAGCGTAATTTAAATCCTCATCCTTTATCCATGAAAGGAACAAAGAACCTGAAAAAGTAGAAATACTCTGTTTCTTCGTCAACAACAAGCTTCGTTAGGATGACTACATATTTGCCGTAGCTAAGAATGCTGCGCAATGTTTAGGTTTCATAAATGGGTGCAAGATATACTTCACTAACTTATACCTTGGCTACTATTTGCCCTAAACTTGAATAGAACTGTATTGCCAGGGCCCAACACGTCATGACATATAAAGGGTTTTTAAATAGGGACATTAACATTTTGATTTTTTATGCAAACGCACCCTTAAACTTTTTTTATAATCTGTCAAGGTCAAAACGTCAGTGAAGGTATACGTTTTTATCATGGGCGACTAACGTTTGGAAAATTTTAAAAATTACTACCGAATTTTTGATTCGACGGTCGCAACCTTAAGAGCACTTACTCCAATTTCCGTAATAATCGTCCCACCAGACATGACGTCCATGCTATAGTGGACAAATTCGAGCCAACATATTCGCTATTAAATGTTCCTGTTCCAGTAGTTCGAAGTACCTCAAATATCGCAGCTTCAGTTCAAAATGCGCCAAATCAATCGATTCCACGCTGTTCGCAGTGATTTGGAATCTCTCAGTCCACATTGCGTCGGATTTTTCGTAAAGATTTTGGCCTACACAGCCACAAGATCAAACTAAACAACTGAAGCCTCTTGAGAATATTTGAAGAGCCAAAACTTCTCCGATTGGTTTCTGCAAATGCGAGAAAAAAATCTTGAATTTAATCGATGAAGTTCATTTTTGGCTTAATGGCTTAATGTCAACACAAATAAAATATGCGTTATTTGATTATTTGACAGCAACAAATCCACATGTGCTTTAAGAGACTCCATTGCATCCACAAGAAGTGACCATGTGGTGTGGATTTCATGTCAAAGTTGTTATTGGACCGTATTTTTTCGTCGCCATTTTACGATCAATGGAGTTCGCTGTGTTTTTGTTGGAAGACTATTTTTGACCAGAACTGGATGAAATTAATATTAATGACATATACAAGTAGTCTCCTTTGAGCTCTTTGTCTAACGTTTCTCCGATTTGTTTATCCCTTCCAAAAAATAAGATTTGTCGAGGTCATCAAAATAGGTATTTGTGTGTAGATGATATAATGATTGGAGTCAAATCTCTTTCCGCTTAGCCATTTCTGCAGGTTTGGAAACAAGAATTAGTCACTCGAGGCTAAATCCGGAGAATAGGGCTGATAAGGGAGCAATTCGTAGCTCAATTTAAGGATGCCATGGTGACACGTGTGCACCGTTTCATTGTCTTGATGGAACATCACTTTTTTCTTCGCCAAATGCGGTCGTTTTTGCTTCAAATTTATATCGAATCTGTTTACCTTTTCAATTAAATCGATATGAATGACACCGCGTGCATCTAAAAAAAAACCCGACAGACCAACCTTGGCCTTCTTTCGCGCAGATTCACCCGGAGAAACCCACTGTCTTGATTGTTTCTTGGTCTCTGGTGTGTTGTTATAGATCCACGATTCGTCCACGATTGCGAAACGGCATAAAAACTCGTTAGGATTGCGGCTGAAAATTGCAAAACACTCCTTTGAAGTGGTCACACACGAAATTTTTTCCATTTTCGTTAAAATTCTCAAGGTTGTCTGTTTTAAATGGCTGTCAAACACAAACTAAACGACGCAGGTTGTTCAAATTTTGACAGGAGTCCACTGACAAACAATCGGTGACAGTAGCAGTGTTGCCTTTTCAGTTAAGAGGTGGGAAATTTAAAAAGTCACGGAGTTATTAACCCGCCCTCGTAGTTCCAACTAAATAGTGCCATATGCCACACAGATGGTCAAACAATTGATCTATTGAATGGGAGGTTCGGTAATCGTATAATGCCGAGAAATCATCCGGTTGAATGGCCAGGTCTCTCATGCGATTTATCGCTGTTGGATTTCTAACGCTAAGTTGTGGATCCATCCGATATGTGTGGAAAAGTGGTGGAAAATTGGCTCCATAGAATCGATCGCTGCAAACGTGCTCCAGTAGTCATTTGAACAAGATCGAATTCCATACGTAAACTTAACATGTCTGCTATAGCTGCATTAAATTTAAGCCCAATATCTTAATTACTATTTGTTTTATTTACATTCAAAATTCTTATGTCCTTATTAAAAAACCATCAGAACGCCGCGATAAAACTAATTGGTGACGAATATATTGCGAAAACAATTAAACCGCTTGAACACCGTAGGAATGTTTTCTGCTTCTAACTCGCACGATAAACTCCAGTTTCCTCGCTTGTTATGTAATATACTATTTCGAGCCGATATTGGATGATAGAAAATTGTGCTATAATTTTACTTTCTTAAAAAAAAAAGATTCTTGGTAGATGCAATGTGTGTCTGAAATTCGAACTCATAGCATTGCGATTTATCGGAAGTGGTATTGCTATTGTCGTATATGTGTTGCACATCGCAAATATTTCTGCTATATAAATACAAATGAAACGCTGTTCGTTGGTAACCGCATCGATTTGGCTAATTTTTATTTGAAAATGTTCATCATAGTCTGTATAAAGCTTATGCAGAATGAAAAATTGGAAAATTCGAGAAAACCTGAAAGTGCTGTTTCCCATAGGATTTTTGTATGAACTCACGACCATAACTCACGATTCAAAACGTATATATATTTTGTGTTTATATAAGTGTCGATTCTATAGTTCTCTGGGTGTCTGAGGTGGTAAATGGTTGGATGTGCTCAACTGTTGGAGAGGGCTCTGTCGGTGGGTGGTCATCGGGCGGGTGGTCAGTGGGATGGAGCAGCTGGGAAACGCTAGTTTTCGCTAGTTGTTTATATGTGTTCTGTACTGCTACGACTGGTTTGTTTTTGTTTTGTCTTAATATATTTTTTACTATACTTATTTACTAAATTTGTGACGTAGTCAAGTTAGTTGAGCTAAATTACCTTCGTTACAACAGAAACATAAGAAAGAATCGTGTAAGGCTTAAATAGGCTCTGAGAACCTATTCTATTTTAGCCTGCTCCAATTGACTCGTAATATAACAGGATTGAATCTTCCATTATTAAGGACCAATTTGGGATCACAAATACCACATTTACTTTAACGTATATTTCTGCCCACTAAACGGTTGAGATTGGATTCCTTCTTGAAACAAATTTTGCAAATAATTTATTGCAACAAAATTTGCCGTAAATTTGCGACATTTTTGTAAAAAAATAACAACCTCCAGAGCAGACCAGATATTCTGTAAGGAAAAAATCTCTCTCGCTTTCTATCAAAAAATCGCTCGTGCATAATCGATCAGAAATTTGATACTCAAATCGAAGGTAGGTATATCCCCCTGAACGGGTATGATATGGTCCACACCGGCCAGCTGCATGATTGTTGGATAAATTTCATTTTGTTAAGTTGTCGCGCGTGTTGCACTATATATGCACACCTCGGCTGCATTGCTAAGTCAAACCAGAACAAGTGTCGCCATAAATATCCTCTCTGCACGAATCACTCTGCGTTGCGCGCCCACAATGGTAGTTTCTCGTTTTTGGCAACAGCAATTGGCCGCGGCGGCTAAAGACAGATTATGTGAATGATGATGACATTGCGAGAGAGGCTATGTCAAGTTCGCAATTAATAAATTATCCACAGACTGGCTGACCAGCCCCGCCCGCTCCCGTCAACGCTCTCTAAATTCATCTAAATGTGATATTTGGGATTGTCATGGGATCTCCGTTTGCCACGCTGCTCTTGGAGTCCGAGAAATTGATACTAATGCTGTGGTTTGATTCCGTCTCCGTGTACACCGATCATCCTACTCGTCCGCCTCAGTTCTCGGTATAGAGTTTCACGTAAGCAGCCAGCAGTTCGTCTTTTTATGGTTTGTCCCAAGTGTATAGTGGGCACAGCTTGAAGCGGCTAGAAACTTAGCTCGTCGTAAATTTCTTTCGGAACAAGAAAACTTTTTACTCGAGAGTTGCTAAATAAATTCTGATGCTGTGCTTGAGCCAGCCACAGCCCAATGACCAAGCGAAAATGTCAAACGTCAATGCGCAAGCGCGCACGTTTTTATTTTTAATTTTTGTCTTATACAGTGCTTTGTATCGGTGAATTTGCTGGCGAATTTTTGTCGTCCCTCACTCAATTTCTCAGGTGTAGAGTATAGTCTTAGTGTTTCAGTCCGTCTCAGTCGTGGCGAATTTGAACCTCAACTTGAACCTGAACTGCTGCTGCTCACTGACTGACTGAAGAACTTGTTGGACTGATACTCTGGACACTGGAACTGGCTTAACCGGAGAAATACAGAAACACAGCAAGCGATAACCATTAAAGCTGTCATCACATTTAAAAGGAAGGCTCCAGCTCGACGACGACGACGACGACAACATTTGAGCTGTCATTTGTGTATGTATAGTGGCTGGACGGTCGACGACGATGACGAGAGGCTTGCGGTCCATCGCAGCAGCTGATGTAAGCTAGACTCTTCCAGCCACTGTAGCATCAGAAACAAACAGTCATCAACAGACATTGAAGATGGCGATGACAATGGCTTTTGTGGCAGGTAGCCTCCTGTTGGGATTGCAATTGCAACGATCATTGGCGGTTTATAGGGTTGATGCGATGGGACACGATGCGACGTACTGCATCTGCCGTTGGACAATCAGCACAATTCTTAAGAGAGATAAATCGACTGGGGGTTGACAGGTTACAAACAAATGAAACCAACAAGTGATGGCGCGGCCAAGGAATGAGTTCGTTTGTTCGTTCATTTGTTCGGTGCTTGGTCGCATCCGCCATCGAAGGCAGAGAACGCGATCATGTATGGCTTCTCCATAGTTCAGAAAAGAGTTTCTATTTCGTTGTACGTTGTCTGTCATCATCAGTCCGTCAAAGGTCCAGGATCCTTTGGGAATTCAATACATCAAAATAGAGAAAAATGTTCTTCTAAGATCTACGCTCGCCGAAGCTTCCTTGAATGTCAAACATATTTTTATGTTTGTGGAGGCGATTGTCATGCCATAATGAGACTGGATGGACGTTGATGGTTCAAATACAATGTTGCACTTTATGCTACGAAGACGGCACCGCAACGAATATCAAATGATTTTTTTTTGAACGAAGAACAACAAGAAAAAATTCACTCGCAAACAAAGTCGGACAAGAACGAAATGGTTTCTAAGGGCATTTTTTTGGAAGTTTAGCTCTAAGAAACAGGTCAGTAGGTATTTAGTAGTGTAATGTAAATTGCATGAAATTTTGCCTTACGTGGTCTCACAAGGGCCAACAACTATATCATCCCATCATATGAAAATCGGCTGAAATTGATTAACTTCATCATATTTGGCTCTAAAAGCGGGGTCCGGACCTGGCCTCCCGCAAAAAGTCTCTCCACCGGTCCCGATTTTGAGCCAATGTCATCCTGCCGAATGGTGTACATCTGATTAGATGCTGATTTGCCTGGGATGAAGCCACACTGGTACGGACCAATGATGAATTAAGCGTATGGGGCTATCTTGTCTTGAAGGATGGAGGAGAAAATCTTATACGCGGTACTCAACAACGTTGTACCCCGATAATTGCAGCATGTTGTGATATCTCGTTTCTTATGTATGGGACAAACACGCGTGCCCGCGTTCTTTGAAATTTTTGCATTACTCGGTACGCGGTATATATATATATATATATATATCCATTGTCATTAGTGTTCTCGTGTATCTTATCGGTGCGAATGTACTGTGTCAGTACTGGCTTTCTACCTATTTTGGCATTCATATCCCCCAGAATGATTTTTACGTCATACTGAGGACAGGCATGGAGTTCCCGCTCGACTAATGCAAAGAATTCATCTTTTTCATCATCTGGGGAATCTTCTGTAGGTGCGCGAAGGGTGAATAGCCGTTCATTTACTGCTTTAAGGCCGACAACGGTGGATTTCATTCTTTTGCTGACTAGAAACCCCACCCCGAGCACATGATTACTCGCATGATAGCTGTAATATATGTCATATTCTGATTTTTGTAAGACACCATTCCATGTCCACCGCATCTTTGCTAGCTAACGGCAAGCTACTTTGCGGTTCGGCTCTATAAAGTGAGTGTACGTTCCATGAGAAAACATGTAGGTTTGATCGCACTTCCACCAGTCAGAGATAGTTACGGCCACCTGCAATTCTCATGCATTCTGTGATATTTCACCTATTCTGCTGTTGGCTGACCGTCGAAAGCGAAAATGTAATTAGAAGCATTATAGCTCCAGTTAAGGCCTTTGAAAGGCAAAAGCTGAAGTTGAACCTGAAGAAAGCGATCCGATAGTTGGTATATGTAGGTTGAGTGCATGTTTCTGTGCACTTTGGAGGGCGTCAGTTACCGCGCTTTAGTGTTCCATTTTGTTACTACAAACATCCAGATACCCTATTATGTTTTTAACAGATGGTTTTTCAATCCAGCTTGTAGCGTTCAAATACTAGAATAGTTCAATAATCCTGTACTGCGAAGGTCCTTTCAGGTCAGCAAAGAATGATTTGTCTAAAGCGCGTAGTGGAGACCGTGGTAGTCTGGACTTTTGCAGTGATAGCGGATAGTGGAGTTTCGTTCCGATTGTACATCCTTACAGCTCCTGCAGAAGGTTTTATGCCGGCCCGCCTACTGCCACTTATCTCAATGATAGCCATATCTATGTCAATTACCCTTCAAAATCTTGATATCTACTTGCGATGGTTCTCCTTGATATTGTTGCATTTGGTCAGACTGCTTCACCTTATTTATGACCTAGTGGTGTAAAGAAAGAGAGCATTTGTTCAATGACTGTTCGCATTGGGAAGGTAACTCTTTCCATTGAGTGACACCTTCTTTACCAATTCGTCTGTTCTCTCGTCGCCCTTTATGTTACTGTACCCTGACACGTATACGATAGTTTTTGTCAATCGAAGACAATTCCGCTTAGCTTTGTTTACCGAGTTTCGAGTTGTTGATGTTTGCATGAATGGCTTTGATTGCAGATTGGCTGTGTTCACATATACCAACGCTTGTGCGTTGTACTATAGCTTAATACCCTTCAAGCCTTCCTTACCACTAGAATATCCGCCTGAAAGAATTAAGTTGAGTTAGGAAGCCTGTATGATCAGATACTTTGGTATTAATTCTAAAAGCGTAATTATAAAATGTTTTTTTTTATACAGATGAATTGAATACAATCAGATACAATCTTACAGACGGTTTTATTTAAATTAATGCCGGCGGCATGACATCGGGGGCTGAGAATTTACAGTACAGTACAGGTTTCATGTTCGAATAGAAAACTTCTAATGAAGTCCTTTAGATGTGTGCTATACGAAACGAAGCCTTTCCTGTAAAGACCACACCAGGGTTTAGAGATGAATAACCGTATGAGATGACATAAGCTGAAATGTTGTAGTAACCCAAAGACAACGCTACAAAAATCCACTTTTTAAGAGGAAATTAGACGAACGGTGAGCAAACTGTGAAACTGTTGGAACAGTTATCACTTATACCTCACCATTGCCTCGTACCGAGTGATTCCCATCAGTTTAGAAATAATCAGTTTAACTAACTAGCTATCTCTAGACAATGCAAACTTCGGCATATCTTCAAGAAAATTCATGGGCATGCGCATATAAACTGAAAATTTAGCAAGTCTGTCTGTCTAGGAATTGCTTCTAGATCATATTCTCCACCATCTGGTAGAACAGACACAAATTCTGGAGTCGTCATCCCTATTACAAGCAGATCAATAGGGATCCCCGCTTCCCAGCGGTATGATTGACTGTCGACCGTCTGGGACGCACGCATGCACGTGATCGAGTGCACAGTTCGCAATGATTTATAGTGGGCGGTTTTGGATATTTCAATAGATGAATGGATGCATTCAGTGGAGGCAGACGAACTTATCTCTACCTTTAGAACTATCCCGTCCAGGTGCGCCTTCGCGTTGACTATTTTTTGAAGGCGTTTTTGGTTCGCAATAACGTAATCGATCCATTTGACTTCATAAATTGAGCAATTTCCTCTGCGTGGCCGTCTGAAGCATAGAATGGTCGGACGCATGGCAGTCTGTCTGCATCAACTGCACCGCTTCCGGATCGTTCGTTGATCTTCTTCTTGGTAAAGGTGTGGGCACCTTGGCTTTTACATAGCTGCTCTCGTATGCTCAGTTCGTTTGCATTTCTGAGCGGCGATCGTGTTAACTTTTGGCTCACCATCATCCGGTGACAGGACAGAGGACAGAGGACAGAGGACATGAAAGGACAGGATGAATGAACAAGAACTGCTGCGGTCTCAACACTGATTTTATGGGCTCAGTGTTCACCCACGTTTAGATGGGTTATTTTACTTTCATCCAGCGATCAAGGCGAGTCGAGTCGGTGGTTCATCTCCGCGCTTTGTTATTTGTGCTCGCGCACTTGATTGATCGCTTGTGGTGGGATCATAGCGACGATTCGTGATGGTCTGAGCTGGCTTTATTTGTTCCCCCAATTGCTCTTTG
Organism: Nephrocerus scutellatus; assembly: GCA_947095585.1. Classification (NCBI taxonomy): domain Eukaryota; kingdom Metazoa; phylum Arthropoda; class Insecta; order Diptera; family Pipunculidae; genus Nephrocerus; species Nephrocerus scutellatus. The sequence goes on along the minus strand of OX352763.1, from coordinate 20,623,619 downwards.
CTCTCTGTACGTTGAGGAGATTTGTGATCCAACGTTTCCTCTTGAGCAGGCGGGCGGGCATCAAGGAGAGCTAAAGAAACCTCGACCTTGGCCGTGGCGTTCCTGTCAAGAGTAGCGAAGAGCTTTATTATCCTTAATGTGCATTATTCAGAAATGAAAACATGTTTTCATTAGGTCTGTCATGAGAGAGGTATTCATTCGCGACGCGAACGCGTTCGACGTAGGTAGACGTAAAGGATGGATGGCAGAACAAAAGGCCACTCCACTCGGGGTCAGACACATCAATGCAAGGCGGAGGATCGTCATATCATGTGTGTGTGTGTGCTCAGCAGTGCGGTGCATTGTTTGTTTCTGGTTCAATGATGATGATGATGCTGATGCTGCTCGTTTGGGGTTTATGTGACAGGATAAGTGCTGCACCGTCAATTGAAAATGAAAATTAATTGCCTCCAAGGAACGGCGACGATAAAAAGTGGTTGGTCGCGCACGCACATCCAATATAGACTGCAGGGTATTGTTGTACCAGAAATATAATTGCCAATGGGTGGAGTCACTGAGTTCACTTTAAAGTGATTATATGTGTTTATAGTTGAAGTTCGTTCCTTTGAGACATTGATAGTTGCCCATTTATGAAACCTCTCCTTATGACAAAAAACTATAGGATCGTTGGGGAAATCAGCCACGATTGATGGTTATTTCAGTAGTTCCTTCAGCTGAGCTACGCTTTTATATGTTTTTTACAACATTGAACCATGCCAGCCTAATGCACGTAACAGCACGTCGGGGCAGAGTCAAAGGTGAAGTAAAAATACAAAATAATTGCCTTCTGTGTATAAATCCTCTCATGCGACTAAATCTACACAGAATTAACATGTCATTCCTACTGATACCGAATATGGCTAAAATTAATTTCAGTAATTTTAGTGTAAATTGTTTGCTGGTTGTTCGAATAAAATTTTTTAAATTGTTTACAGTGTGGTTAGGTTTTAAAAGTTACGTAACATGAAACCGTGCTGGAGAGCATTGTGGTTACCTATATAACTTATAGAAAATTAGTCTAAAACCGCAACATTAAATCCAATGCATGTTATGTTCATATTGGTGGTTTTCTTGATACACCCCAACAGATTTGGCTTCGATTTCTGGATTACTGGATATGTGTTGAGGTCGTTAAAAGACAATATATTATCGTTTCTCTATGCACATCCGACCATTGTGTAGTATCAGTATCAGCTATTTACCATTCAACTATATAGAGAAAATTTTTGAGTAAACGTTAGGTTCCCTGATGGAATGACCGACTGGCCAAAATTATGAAGAAAGTTAGAAAGCTTTTCAATACTGCTAAACGCAAGAAGAGCTAGGATGAATATAGGTTTGCCCTTACGGATTATAACTCTAAATTGTGACGATCCAAACGGGCCACATGGAGGTAATGCTGTGAAAGCATTGCTGATATGCCAGTAGCCGCACGAATCCACAAGGCACTAGTCAAGGATCACACAAACTGTGTAAGCTTTGTGAAGAAGGCAGATGGTAACTACACGTCGGGCCGTGAGGACATAATTAGAACACTATTTCAAGTTAATTTCCCCGGTTCGTTTACTTATGTTTCACATACACTCCCTAAAGCTCCTAATCATAGGGCACGCATCGACAGCAGAGTAAATAGTTTATATGGAAAAATATTTAGTCCAGATAAGGTTAAATGGGCCGTAGACTCCTTCAAACCATTCAAAGCACCCGGCATTATTCTTACACTCTTACAGAGAGCAATTGAGCTCATCCTGCCGAAGTTGATTGGTTTGTTAAGAGCCAGCTACAACTGGGGTTACATTCCGTATACCTGGATAAAGGTTGTCGTTATCTTTATCCCCAAACCAGGAAACAGGCCTAGTGAGTTGCCTAAATCTTAAAGACCAATAAGTCTAACATCATTTGACCTCAAAATTATCGACAGGCTCATTGATGTTCATATCAGAGCTACGATAGATACGTCTAACCCTCTACACTCAAGCCAGTTCGCATACAGGAATGGATAAAGCACTTTCACTTTCTAATTTAAAAGATAGAAGGGGCCTTTCGCTCCATGGAAATGGCACTGGGTGCTTTCCTTGACATTGAGGGAGCGTTCGATAACATCAGCTACGACTCAATAACAAGAGCAATCAGTAACAGAGGTATCGAGGACTCGTCCAACCAATGGATAAGGACAATGCTGGAATGGTGAGTCAAAACTTCCTCCTCAGGGGGAGTATCTGTGTCGGTGACACAGACTATCTACTATCTATTCTGGGTATGGTAGCATACCCAGAGAAGGACTTTATAAAGCCATTAGAGAATTCGGCATGACCAATGTTATAAGCCAAGTTAATATATATTCGGATCACTATCAAGCCCATTCAACATCAATAACGGGCACCGACAAGGGGATGGACTGGTCTGCATCCTCGTCAACCTGGCGTTGGAGAAAGTGATCCGAGACTCTGACGTAACGGCGAGAGAAACAACCCTCTATAAATCTATTCAGATACTGCCTTACGAAGACGATATTGACATCGTTGGTAGAAACCCAAGAGTTCTACAGAAAGCTTTTATCCAGAACAAGGAGGCGGCACGACATCTGGGGCTGCACATAACTGAGAGAAAGCAGCCGATAACAGCATGGAACCAGAAATACGCGCACGGTTGATTAAAGCCAACAAAGCCTACTATAGTCTGTCAAGACTTTTTAAATCCAGAAATTTAACCATAACATCTAAGCTGCTGGTATATAAGACAATGGTCATAGCAGTACTTACATATGGATTTGCGATTGGGGTGCTTAGTGAAAAGCATTCTGACCTCTTAGCCGCGTTCGATAGAAAAGTCTTACGGAGAATTGTTGGCCCCGTATGTGAGGAAGAACAATTCCGGAGACTCTATAATGATAAGATCTACGAGCGTTACTGCGATGTGGACATCGTGAATAGAATTAAGCTCGGTAGGCTCTGGTGGGCAGGACACCTAGCTCGCATGAGCGAAGAGGATCCTGCTCGGAAAGTCCTTTGCGGTAGGATTTATGGAACACGACAGCGAGGCCGGCCAAGCCTACGCTGGACAAAGAAAAATTATCTGACCCTACACAATGTTCTGAAGAGGCTTTGGATGATAATACACTGACTGAGAAACAAGTCAAGGATATTAGCGTTATGACTTACAATGTCTGGAATTCGAGTGGGCTCATTCACAGGCTGACGGCTTAACTCGGCAAATAACTCAACATCCCTTCGTTGTGGTGTTGTTAAGACTGAATGGCGTGCCGGGACACACTGGCATAGAAGGAAACGGAGCAGCGGATAGGCTCGCTAATAAAGGAGCAAAAACTCCGCAAGTAGGACCAGAACCGTTCTGTGGTATACGGTACCGCATAATGCGGGAAGAGTTACGTAATATAGGAAAGGCAGCCGCTTCCGTAAGATGGGAGAATCTCCCAGGTATACGGCAAGCAAAGGAAATGCTTTGGACCTATAACCCTAAGAGGTCTCGCATGAATAAGTAATAGTAATGTACGGGTTTCCTAACAGGGCATTGCACACTGAAAGGGCATCTAAAGAAAATAAAATTTGTAGAGGATGGCAGCTTCAGACTCTGTGGAGAAACGAAGAACACTTCGTGGCATCTTCTTAACGAATGTGGACCAACGATTCGACAGAGAAGATATCACATTGGAGCTCACGTAATCTCGGAGTTTGCGCGACATGTACTAAATACGCTCCATCTTATTATGTTCTTAAGAGCTATAGGTATGAAGGGATTACTTTAGAGACGGGAATGCACTGTCTCTGCAGCACAAGTCAGGGGGAAGCACAATAGATCCGCATGGGTCACAGTGCTACTACACCCCATTTATAATCATCATCATCAGACTGAATGAATGTAAATTTTTAATCCATTTGACAAAATCATTTTCTTAAAATAAACAATAACTCCAGCTAGGATAACCTTAAAAAATTGTCCCCCAGCATGTCGTGCGGAGCATAAAGTCTTCCAATCAACGTGGACTTCACTCACATGGTCCGAATAAATTTTTGCATTTTATGTCCTGTGAGCCATATGCAAATAATCTGATGCGCGATGTAATTTGTCGTAGCGTGTCCCTGTGATAGTGTGAAGCATGGCAATGCAGTGTTTTGATTTATGCTTCGAATTGCGTCGCATGTCAATACGATTGCGGTACCTCATACGACGGATGGTTGGATGGATCGACTCCATACATCAATCGGTGTTTTCTTCCAGTGTTCACTTTGACGATTTGCATTCAGAATCGAATGATGATGATGATGATGACGAGGATGAAGATAACGATGGCAACCTCATTCTGTGTCCACGTCTTAAGTCGTCGGCAGCGGTCAACAAAATGACATGTCCCATTGTTCTTTTGCATTGAACGATGGACTTCGTGTTGAGAAATTGACAGTAGTTGTCGCACATAAGCGACGGATGTACGGTGGTTGGGTGGTTGGGTGACAACGATGACGACGGCAAACCAACAAACAAATACACATACAAAAAATACAAATACCACTGCACCCAGAAATCCACGAAGAAACGACATCGACTACGACGATGCGACGTAACAAAGTGGGCAATCCTTTAAGCGTACACGTCATTAATTCAAATGCGTTCCATTAGCGATGAACCCTTTGGTCTGGACTATACGAGCGGATCCATCCCGCCGGATACGGATTGCACTGCGGGATAATTTATTGTCACTGTCCAAACGAATAAAATAACTTGCAATTTGAAATGGGAGAGCATCAGAAGAATGTGTGTTGCAATGCGGTGTCCAATCATCCGTTGGACAGTTGGACAGTAGGATAGGCGGCCGACGAAGTTCACTTGTTCTCCAGTTCCCTTACGTAAGACTGTCTGTCTCGTTGTTTATCTAATGAATAATTCATCAAGAGGCATGCGGCGGGCAAGATTATGCAGATACCAGCCATGTAAATGGATTGATATGACTTCAAGGATTAGGCTGCAATAAGTGAGCTGACGATGAGAGCAATCAAAAATTCTTATAATACATATAACCTTATAGGAGGTGGCATATTTTTTATTTCCATATTCCATAATCTTCGACAAAAACTTCTTTTATAGGGGCAACAACTGCACAGTTGACATGTTCCTGCCTAACTCTCTTTGCTTACGCACATATTTTTCTCCTACTGGCTGTCACACATGTGTGAGTTGTGTGTTTTGGTGGCCTTATCATGTCCTTGGGGCGCTTCTTTCTTTTGCGCTAAGATTGCAATCTAATTACTCGCTCTCCACGCACTTCACTGACATCACGGAGACAAAGTAAATCAAAGGATTTTCACCTGAAGGCGAAACACATACAGCGTCGAATGAAACAAAGGACGAAGCTGTGCCTTTTTGATCCCATAAGCCTCTATTCTTCCTCCTCTACTTCCCATCGGCCATCTTCTAAAGTACACGCATGTTAACTCAAGTATTATGGCAATTGGTAATTTAGTGGCGCCCACATAAAAACCACACACTCATGTTTATCATTGGCATTTGCTGCCACACCTACCACCCGTCTCTCTGTATGTAAAGGACTTAGAAATGACAGCACAATCATTGGTAAATTTTTCGTTCCTTTTGTGACAGAGTCACAGCACGTCCTTGTTACCGCATACAGACAGCATACTCACCCACATGAGACGACGACCGACGACGACGACTTCATCTTATTCAAAGGATTTATGCGCAAAACAATAAACAAAAGGAATTGTTTAATTTTCCAGAGAAAACAACAAAATATTCATACACATATACGATTATTACCGTTAGCTGGCAATATAATGGGGCGACATAATGGCGGAAGGGTTGAATTTCAAGTGTGACTGCGGGGCTGAGGATAACGTGTAAACCCGATATTCATGCAATAAAAATGCTCCCTCCGTTCGGCTTAATGTGCGATGTGCTAAAGAAATGTCCTTTTAAGCCTCATTTAGCAGCCAGGATGGAATTTCTTCGCCGAAATATACCCAGCGGTTCCTCTGTCACATAATGCCGAAATTATGTGGCATAAAGCGAAATGAAGCCTCCTCGTGTCACACACATATGCAAGTAATAATTTTGATGTAATTTTGGTATGATTAGGCGGAAAGTGGCTCCAGAGCGCAGCGTCCCGTCGGCGGGAAGTCAATGAATCGGATGTTTTCGTTTATTGCTGCGGTGCGGTCGTTCTTGTGGTCATGGACGTGGTCTTGGTTATGATGATGTAGTCTTAGATTGTATTTGGTCACATTGCCATTCCAAAAATACAACCTTTTGATTCATGTCACTGAAGTATGTAGTCCAGTGGGTTTTTTTTTCCTGTGTATGCTTCAAAAAATAATATAAAAATTATCGAACCACATTCTCCAACTTGAGTAGCCTATTTCGACGGGAAGACGGACCGATTTTCCATTATCTAAATAACCCAAAAGGTACTGTGTGGTTTCCGCCAGGTAGACACTTACTTTGGTCCTATATTCGTCTTGCATGCGAGTGGGTCTTGTAGTTTCAAAACGTCAAACGTTTCTATTGTGGATGGGTCGCAGCTGGCCGTAACCTAATTTGTGCAATCAATGGATGATGGTCACTATGGTTATCCGCTTCGCGTATACTTCTAACGTCCATTTGCGAGCTGAGATATTGCTTGCTGATGAGAATACGATCAATTTTCTTGCGCTTTACGCCATTCGGTGATTGCCATGATGTGTATTTGTGAACATCATCTTATTTCTCTGAGGCCCAATGTTTGTAGGTTGTAGTTGTTCATTTCGCAGCATACTTGCGGTAGTTTCGACGACTCTGTGAGTGAGCGAATGTTCCACGCCTATACTTCCAAGTTTTAAATGTCTATACAGCATAACTACTTTCTACTATATACTTGTCATTAAATTCAGATCTTATTCAATTGATTCTAAAGGCTTTTAAGGTACTAGCATAGCACGTGTGCTAGAGCATATTATTTTCTATCTTATTCTTATCTCTATATATAAAATTTATAATTCACATATATATGTAACCTCCCCCTGCCTAAGCCACTGGTCATATCGAAACCTTATTCACGCCGAATGTTCGTTTGGTACTCCGCTAAGTTTATGTTTATTTTGGACCCGTGAAATGGGCGTAGATGTCATCAGGCATAAAAACGTCATCACACCGAAACTACTAAACGTATCAAATGTTAATATCAGCCACCGCGTTGGTAAGAAGCAGGCGTTGGTTCATGTGTGCGGGTAGCGAAGCGCCTCGGAATACCATGAATGTATATTTGTTGCAGCATAGCTTTGAACTACCTACATGAGTTTTTATGAAAACTTGGTGCACATAAGACTTACAATCTAGAAACAACTTCTTTGTGGTTCATGTCATCTGTGTAAGGGTAAAAAGGGGATTACATGCAAAACTATTCTAAAAAGACTGTTGTTAGCGTTGAATCAACAGTTTTTGATATCGCAGCTATGAATAATGACGGTAAGATACCAATATTATTTCTTAGTGTCTGGATGAAAATACGAGTTTATGTAAAAAGTCTAAAAAAACCGATGAATAGTAATAATAATATTCGGCGCGACAGACTGTTGCGGTCCAAGGCCTAGCTTCTCGCGACCATTTGTGTTGTGCATGTATATTTTTGGACACAAATCGAAGGGACCTACAATTCAATTCTTAATCATTTAATATAACACTCAACTGTACTAAATCTATTTTCGTTACAATATGATCAACATATTTGTCTCTATAATCTGTACTGCTAATCAGCCAAGTGACGGACGGATGTTCTCTCTATCTGGGATGAAACCTTTTTGTACAGCTCTTCTGTTTATAGCAACACCGTCTGCGTAATCTAAATGGACTTATAGAGGATTGTTCCGCTCGCTATAAAAATCTCATAATATCTCATTCTCCAACGGCAGGTTGTAGAGGACATAGGCCGCCATGTTATCGCAGAGGTGACTATGTCATCTATAAACAGATGGTGTGGTAAACTCCGGAACTCTAGACATTTTCCATCGACTACCTGAAGTTATGGCAGACACTGCGACCTAAAAGATCTATTGTATCATAGGGTGCATTCACTCCTCTTACTTACCACCTCCATAATAAAGGATAGTACGTCCTTAGTGGCAGAATTTATAAACGCCGCTGTCGAGCATATTTCCTTATGAAAAATGCGTCTCTTAACCAAAGTAGTGCAGGACATTCACAGAGAGTGTGCTCAGATGACTCATCATCCTGGGAGCAGAACCTACATTCTGTCTCTGTGCCCACACCAATTTTGTAAAGGTGATACTGCAAGCGACAATGACGTGTTAGAAAACTCACCAGCTTCCTAATGCTACCCTATTTAGTTTGAGGATTTCCTTATAGGAAAAGGGCCTGATTAATTGTTTGGATTGCCTCATATCCCGGGCAGATATCCCAGTGGGCGGAACAAAGTTTGTGTTCCCAACAATTTATTAGTGCTATGGCGAGAGGCCAGTCCTATGAATGCAGATTCCGAGCCAGTCCTATCTAGTTCGTCTGCAGATTCGTTACCTGCCATATAGATGACAAGGGACCCAACCGAGTTTCACTCCATATATGTATATGCATGGCAAGAGATTGCAGTGCAACGTAGCAGTTTTTAACTGAGAACGAGTCCATTCTGTTAGACGACAGCGCTTTAAATGCTGCCTGATTACCTGAAAAGATATACAATATAGCGCCCTTCATTCCTACTAAAGTTAATTCTGGTTCAGATCTCAATGGTATAGAGTAAGCCTGGAAAACCGTTGGACTTTTTCCCATTGGTACCGAGACTTAGGTGTTGGATCCAAAGACACAAGCGCCAACTCGGATTCGATCTTCAATCTATCCGCGTTCAGTGCAGGAACACCATTGCACCAGTATTTCTACCTTAAATAACCTGCCGAAACAGTACTCCCTGACAGAAATGTCGGGTATTGTGCAGAACATGTCTCTTTCAGGAGTCGAGTCAAGAATCCTTAGCTGTCCCACATAGCTACCTGGCTTGTACCCGTATTCTAGTTACAGCTTAATAGCGCATCTAGCTGCCGTCTTCCTATGTCAGGGTAAAAGCCCTACTCCGTAACGTAATTTACGTAACGTAACGTAATTTGCATACGGAAAACTGACCAATAGGAATATATTTGCTCCTATTGCCCAAATAGGAGTGAGTTTAGTAACTTCAAGGAGCTCTTTACACGTCTTCTTGAATGAGTACAAAAGCAACCTACGCATACTCACTTACCTTTCTATTATGTGCAGATGGAAACAAATCCAACAGTTCGCTTCTTTTCCACTTCATTAATTGATTCGGTCGCTGGAAAATTGTATTGCAAGCTAACGTATTCCACTTCCATGGAATTAACAAAAACAAAAAAAAAAACAAAAAAACGTTACGCGTTGGATTTTAGTTTGCACTTCTGGCCTGATGGTGGAATGTTGCCGTTGGTTAGTCCCGTAACTATTAATAATTTTGCAGGTCTTTGAGAGAAACGTTAGTTTGTCGACCATCGCTTGTTCGTTGACTGCTTCATCACACGTCGAGCTGACAGCAACTGGCAGTGGCTCTGGCACTTCAACTCAACATTCGTGTAGGCAGAATAGAACGACGGTGCATGCATCAGCAATCAACTTCTGGTATTGTTTGCACCTTTTGGACTCCAACGAATCGCTGGCACTGCACTGCCACTGGGTAGAATTCATTCACGCACCACATATCGGACACATCTTAAGAGAAACACGAAATTCGCGTGAGTGACTTGTGCTCTGGAAATGATTTGGCAGCGGACATGCACAGGTTATATTATTAGACTCAACTTGGAATACATACAAAGTGAAGACATGAGCAGCTGGAGGAAGATTATTGCTCCGTACAGCTGTTGGACTTCACTTGAGATGAAAAGTCATTCACTTAAGAATTACGATAGAATGGTGAAGGAGGCCATCGCAGTTTTCATTTGATGGTTCTGAATCTCTGATTTGTACAGAACTGAGCGATCTGTGTACCGTTAGCTTCCGCAGCAATTTGTAAAGATATAAATCGATCACCATCATCCTCATCTGCAGCAATAGAGATTGGATGCGATAGCAATACTCCTCCTCCTCCAGACGGAACTAGAACTCTGGGTTTGGCTTTGATGGCTTATCATGAGATCTCATCATTGTCTTCCAATTTGCTAGTTTAGCCGATTTGTGCTAATCTACACACTGTGCCGTGAAACGTGCCAGTCGCGAATTGAGCGTTCATTTGAGTTTGCACATTTTCATCGAAGGCGAGGTTCAATGCGTCCAACTCTGAATCCCTGATAGCGCATAATGGGCTCATTCTGAGGTTATTGGTATTACACGCTAGGAAGAAATTGATCCATAAGCTTCGTTCTTGTGTAAGTTTAACTTGATGCTACCTTCATTATCATCATTTTGGTTCTAAAGCTGGTGTACGGATCCGGTTTAACCTAATGTTGAGCTATTTTTTATGATCATACTTTGTTTTAACAATTTGAGGGACAGATCTCAACCAACACACATTCTTGTATGTTTTCTTGTATTGACAGACTTTCTGCGAAGATAAAATCGCATGAAATTTCCACCATTGATAGATTCAAAGAGAACATTTCGATGATTCGAATAACTATCCTCTGCACGGCTAGTCAGAATAGGATAGGTCCTTTTTTACAAACATTTACATTTTACATTACGGATCGATGAACGTAAAGCAATCTAGGCTTGAATTGCGGCGTCCTCAGCAGTAAAGAGTATCGACCGCGTCAAAAAGAAGGAAGTGCAGCATAGTGTAAGACGGGACAACCGACAGTACATCTACTCACTTGCCTTAATGGCCTAAGAAGCACCAAGAAGGGGTGACAGTAGGACTGTCTATAACATTGCTGGTCGAAACTCTAAGCAACATCCAGTGAAGAGTTTAGATGGTGACCTTCTGATGTCGGATGAGGAGCAGCTCACTAGATGGAGAGAACATTTCGCTACAGTCCTTAGCTACTAAGACGACGGTGATATGAGCTCGAGCGCTAATGAAGAGATCAATTCCCGAATTCGCATTAGACTTCCGGTAAAACTGAAATAACAGCACCAATTAAGTCTCTAAAGAAAAATAAAGCGATGGATATTGACGGCATTCCTGCTGAAATATTCCAAGCGACGCCAAGCACATCGGCTAAGCTTCTACACCCGCTCATACGGAGAGCGTGGAAAAATGATAAATTTCCCCAAGAGTGTAACTTCCAAAAGGGAAAATCTGATGGAATGTGGAAACTGGAGAGAAAGGTTCTACCGGCTGTTGCCAAGATAATAGCTAGAATCATATTAGAACGCGTAAGGGAGCATTTAGATTCAACTTTCGACGTAGAACAGGCAGGCAATGCGTCGAGTACAGATCTCAGCTACTTCTACTGTTCATTGAGTTCGAGAAAGCTTTTGACAGCTTAAATTGAGATGCTATCTAGTTGGCCTGGCGCTGGAGGGATATCCCAGAAAAACTTATAACTATTACTAAAGCAACATACGAGGGGAGTAAATGTCGCATCCTACACAACGGTAAGAATTTGAAGTTCAAAGTGGAGTACGTCAGGGGTGCATACTATTACCGCTGTTATTCCTGGTGGTCAACAGCGATGTAATTCGTGCAGCACTGAGGATAGAGAACAATGGAATTCGATGGAGTATGACTACTTACATTTAACCCTTGGACTACGCTGACGATCTTTGCCTGCTCTCACATCGGATAATGGACCTTCATATGATGGCCCAAAATCTAGAAACCGAAGCAAGCATAGGGGCTCAAGATAAACACTGCCAAAACAAAAGCTTTGAACACTTCTAACACCCGCTCTCAACTCAACATTTCTGGACAGGTAGTCGAAAAAGTTGACATTTTTCTATACCTAGGAAGTGTGGTCTCGGCTGAACGCGGTGGCACCGAACTGGATGTGTGCAACAAAATCGGAAAAGCAAGGACTGCGTTCGGAAAGCTATCAAAAGACTGGAGAAGCTAAGCTTCGACTGTTCCGCTCCAATGTGGAATCAGTACTTCTGTATGGGGCAGTACTTGGAAGGTGGATACCACTACCACGTGCAAGATGCAATCTTTCGTAAACAAATATCTACGTATCATCTTGAGGATCTTCTGGCCCAATCGTATATCAAACGACGAACTTCATCGGAGAACTGGCCAAGAACCTAAAGACGTTATTGTGCGAGGGAGAAGTGGCAGTGGATTGGGCACACACTACGGCGAAACGACAACTTTGCGAAATATGCCATGCAGTGGAACCCACTCACCCGGGCAGGTAGAACAGCGGGACGCCCTAGGCGGACCTGGCCCAGAACAGTCGAGGAGGAAGCAGGGTCCTTGGGAATGAGTTGGAGGCAGCTCAAACGCGTTGCAGAAAACAGAACAAGATGGCGTGTAGGTGTTGTTAATACCCTATGCCCCTCGAGGGTTAAAGCATTTAAAGGAGGAAGGAGAAGAAGCTTTGTATTCGGTTCCAGAATCTTCGTTCTGCTGCACAATATCATAGCAAACATTATCTAATTTTTCAGAAGGTTGTTTAAAAACCAGCAACGTTGGAATATCAGATTTTTACTACGACAGCACTTGAAGAAAATCGTATAAAAATCTTGTGCTCTAAGGGGTGTAGTGGTACTCCTGGTCTTCACTGTTGTTGCAATCGTATTTCGTATATCTTCATTGCTAGATTTTACGCAAAAGACTGAAACACGTCGACTACATTATCTCGGTCGTACTGATCTTTGGTTGTATCTTCCGCGCTTATCTTGATAACATACCGCAATTCTGTCTCTCTTTCTCTGTTTGCATATATTTCGCTCTCTTTTGTGGTGAAACTCCATTAAAAAGACATTGCAATCACTCATCAAGGCATCAATCTGGCCAGCATCATAGCTTCAACTCTATGACAGCGATTCCAACGGATAGAACGATGCATTGTTGACGGTCGATGTGACGGGGATCGGGATCTGGCGATCAAGACCTAGGTGGCCTACATCATCATTCCGTCGAGCCGTTGCCACAATATGATATGATATGATGTCAGTGATTCTAGTGACTTGATTGCGGCTATAACGGTTGGAAAAACCTTCTAATGACTATTATTAGAGTCGTTGACGTAGTCATCATCATCACTGTCGTCATCTTCGGCGGTGTATATTATTTGCCAGTGACTTCACCTCTCAGAGCGAAACTCCTAAGCTAATGACGGTAGCTGGTCGTCGCGCAGCCAAACAGTACACACTCCGTACGATCACAGCCATTAGAACTTGAAATTCAAATTTAAATTTCCCGGCCTGGAGTTACGAGAACATAAATCATGGGCGGCAGCAGCAGTGATGAAATATCCAAGATAAATTTCTGCTGTCTGCTGTGCAACTTTTCTTCCAGGATTTTCTATTTACATTGAAAATGATATTTCACTTTGTACCGCGGCGATCGGTTGGATGTGACGTCGATCGCACAACTTCACTGGATGGTGGCATTACAAAGATTGGTGTACGCCGCGTACACCCATTTGAGGTTGATTTCGCTCACTGCAGTGAACAGCGTGTGGAAATGCGCTCATATCCTCTTTGTCCTCCTACTTCTTCACCTCTTAATCATCATCGCCATCATAATTATAGAATGTCAATAGCGGTGCACTCCATGCGTTCCATACATAAAATGGCAGGCCACGTCTCACGTCCGTCTAAACGTCCATCAATTTTGTCTTCCCTCTCGTCTTCGTCTTCTTCGAGTCACGTCACTTGTCGACAATGAGTTTCACTGCTCTCAGTATTGAGGTAAAGTAATGCAGATATGGGGCCGCGATGTCGGGTCCATGAGCGCTATAATAGCAGTCATCAAAGCCAAATAGTTTCCTCTTAACTGTAAAGTTTAATGGGCTATCGAACGCTTAGATTAATGTATGCATTGCTGTTTTTGCTTTTAATATTATGTTAAATTATTTATAGGCTCATGATGGGAACCAATTATCAGAGAAGGTGTGTGAGTGTGAGTGTAATAAGCTAAGATTTGGCTAATGATTTGCAAGTAGGTCACTGGATTTCTAAGTAAGTCTGGCAGTGATATGTGATTGTTACAGCAGGAAACAGTGTTATTTGTAGCAACAAGAGACTCAAAGACGAGCGGCAGAGAAATTGTCGTATGTTATCTCTAAACTGTTTACCCTTTGTTAATATTTGTATACCTTTATGTTAATATATGTTGCCTTATTCAAGTTCGTAGAAATATTTAAGGATGTGGTTTGAAGGTAGCATTTTTAATCGACGGCTAAAATAAATTTTTCTGGTTTATCAAGGATACCGATAAATCATAAAAAAAATGCCGATAGCATTGATCTCAATTATATAAAGTGAAACATACTCTAATCTGGCAAAAGAGACCCTTGAAGGGAGCCTAATTGTGATAGAGGAAAAAACGCGGTATACCGTCCAAAAAGTCACTATAATCCCTTAGCAGTAGGATGTGACGAATATACAAGAGACGATAATTAAAATAGTTAAGAAAGCCAGTGCATCCTTCGTTAAAAGCTCAATAGCCACTTCTTTTAAATTCATATGGTCTAAATATATATATATCTTTTATAATTGTTGGCGACTTCAACGTCTCCCTTTTGCAATGAGCTCCATCAGTGGATGAATCATCTTTTGTTACTCTAACTAACAAATTCCTCTTCAGCAACGGAAACCCTCCTTACTGATCGTCTTTTTGCCACCGGCCTTTTTCAGATTAGTGGTAGTGGACAGATAGATATCATTTTCTCATCTGATGCTCATAATTCACTGGTTACCGCAAGTACCCATCTTCTCTCCACCCTTGACCACTATCACCACTCCACTAGCTCTTACCTTCTCGTATGAAAATTACATCAATACTGTTGCTTCTGAGAACTCTCTTTCTTTCAACTTTCGTAAAGTAGACTTCTTCGAACTTAATAACCTAGTCAATAGCTTTTTCTAAACTAAACTAACTAAACTAACATCCCATTGACATCGCTCTTAAATTCTTCTACATAGCAATTTTTAACTGTCTTCTCCAATCTGTCACTTACGTGCCACTTAAAAACTGCTCATCGTCCCTTCCCTGATATCATAAAGGATTACTTTCTTCTCGTAATGCCAGAAACAAATTATGAAAAACTTACCTGACATCCAGATCTGCCTCGGCCACAAGCTTACTTCTGCTTTTTCATCCTCTGCGAATCTCTCTACCACGAATACCTCGACAGTATGCATCTTATCACTAATCATAGAAGTTTCTACCAATTTATTAACGTCAAAAGATTAACGTCCGATGGATTCCATTCCACTCTAAATTATTTATCACTTCATCTGCAGACCATAAAGTAATAGCCAACCTCTTTGCCACCTTCTTCAGCCAATCGTTTGGTGACCACCCCGACGAACCGGAACTTGACTACCTTGTCTCTGTCGATATACGGACTAATATAGTGCGCGAAAAAAATGAATCGGCTCAAGGATGACTTGACTTTTCCCCAGGTGCCGATGGTCTGCCTTATTCTTAAAAAAAAATCCGTAAATGCTATAAGTCAGCTCCAAGAAACTCTATTTCGACACTCACTCTCCCAAGCCGTCTTCACAAAATTATGGAAGGACTCCTTTATTTTCCTATCCATAAAAAAGGTGGTAAAATCGAGATATCAAACTAACGTTGGATAGAATTAAGAGAATGAAATTAATCCACTCAAATCTCAATTTCTGTTAAAACACACATTGGCCAGTATCATCAATAATATTACTCGTCCAGTTCATATGTCCATTATTAAAATCACCAGCTACAGAGACTGAAACATATTTCACTCAAGAACTCTGTTTAAATACAATGAGTGATTTGCAGACAATCGATATATAACGATGTGAACGATTCATAGCAATTTTGGCTATATTTTTAAGCGTATAATAGATAATAATCAAGAGAAGTAAGCCTTCATTAGTTACTCTACGTTGGAAATTTCAATAGAAATCGAAGGAATATTCATAAATAGGTCCAAGTTTCATCTATACCTTCGGCACTTGGACCTTTAAAACCAGCGACCCTATCTTGTATGGCCATAAGATCGCATTCATCTGCTTTTATCGCAGGAGTTGCTGTTCACATATGAAAGTCAGTGGTATAAAAAAAAAGTTTTCAAGCAAACATGGAGAGATATATCACTAGACAGTCTTTGATAATGAACAAAGTCCGCTCTACTAAGCAGCTGAAAATTTGTGGGTATCTATTTACCACTTCTAGCACTTTTTTTAATATTGGGCCGATATATAAAGGAACTTTGACAGCTATTTTAGACAAAATTGTTGAAAAAACATTTTAATAAGAACTACTTCTAGACAGAATTTTTGAAAGATGTTCCAAAACGGTGTATGGCACCTTAATTTTCATAAAACTGTACAATGTTAAGAAATACATTTAAAGTTGCTTTGAGATTCATACAAAAAATGTTTGGCGCTGAATCTACATTAATACTCATATTTCGTTAGTCACGAACAAGTTTAGTTTACTTCTCTGAATCTCTTCTTAACTTAACAGTAACAGTATATTCTAGCATGGGCTTAAGTGTAAACTATTGAGAACGTGTGTAATGGGAATGAACTTATAGAAAGGATAAACGTAATCTCTGGACCAGAACGAACAGTGTTCAAACAGAGATGACACTAAGGACTTGTTCAAAATGAACTCAAAGAAGGCGCCGGGTTTGCTTGGAAGCAACAAGGTGTATAGTCAGGTGGACCGGGAGACGGTGCGACGTAGTTTACTTAGCACCACTTAGAACGGAGGTACTTATAGTAATCTACAAAAACCTAAATGTTAATTGTATGTATCGCTGTATCTTACGTAGTCGTCTGGTTATTATAAGTCTGATATTTGGTCTTACTCGGTAGATTATAGTGGCAGGGGGCTAGTGCTTAGAGTCTCAAGCACGGGCACTGTCTAAGAACGAAGCGCCCCTACCGTACAACTGCAGGCGATAGTGCCTTGGATAATTTGTATCCCGGGCGGCCTAGGACTTGAACTACCGTAGTGTCAAATGATAGGATACGAGGTTCCGGATGAACGTGCTGCCAGGGTGTGCTATGCTATCGCCCAGGCACTTATTCTGAAGGAGCTGAGTCCCTTAATGGCAGATCTCACTAAGATCGCGTTGGTACTACGGGGGTTGATTCCGCCCTGACCCACCTCCAACAATCGAACACCCAAACCAGATTAACAAAATTTTACAGACATTGTTGTCTCATCTAACTGTCTGAATGTAACAAAGTAAATTGAAATTTCTACCACTAACTGACTTGGACGCCCGTCTCAACACGCGAATTCAAGTGAATTTCTTCCATCAAAAATAATTATCAGTTTAGTTAACTAAGTGTTCTCCACATAGTATAGCAACGCCCAGCGTCATTAGCTCCATTGTACGGTGGACATTATTCTCGCTCCAAACTCACTTATATGTACATTTAGAAAATGGATTTACCCAGCCAGCGAAAAGAGTAACATGTTTAATAGGTTCGTCCAATTTTGTGTGCTGATGAGACATCGCTGCCGCTGCATATCACATCTTCAGGGTACGCGACTGCTACTCATGTAGAAGATTGAATGACCGGTTGTCCCTTGGGGTTGGTAGTCGTGAAAATTTGTCTTCGCATTCGTTGATAATCAGCATCAGCTAACTGGCCGCTGGTATATGTGCCTCTAACTACAACCGAAGGGACGCGATTTACCGTGACTCGCCAAAGTGTAGGAGGCCGGCGTGCGGTACGAGTAGGTAGCAAATTTTATTTATTGCCCCTTGCTGAAATTGTGACAACTAGCGCATGATGACTGATGGAAGCGATGAGATTCTGATGGTCGCCGCCGGAACCTGTTATGGGTATAATATCCACAACCGTGCCGTTCGCCGGTGCACCATTTGATATCCCTGTGATAAACAAATCCGAAATGACTTGAAACTCGTATATAACGCGAAGATCGCATCGTCCTGATGCGAGTTCTTTTATGGGCAACTTTTGTGCCCGTATGCGAGTACATCGCATCGGTATGACTAATGGGTTTCATTGTGCCTGTCGTTGTGTTGCCTTAACGACCAACTTCAATTTAAGCGCAATCTTGTCCGCGCACGCATTTACATAAATTGTCAGGAGCGTTTGGACATTATTTCTGATATGTGAGCGCACCCGACGGCCACTTTAATGCAGAATTTGAATGCGAAACTCAAATTGTTGTCTAATTTTGTTGATGGGGAGGATGTGATTGTTGAGTTATGCGCGTTTCCTCTGCCAGCTAAGTGAGTGCACTTTTTGTCTCTTTAATAAATTTTAAAGACCAAAAGTCCTTTGACCTATCAGTGTTTTACAAATAATTATGACTGAGCCAGACAAATAGACCTAAATTCTGGGTTAAGATGCAGTATTTCATAGTTGAGTTGAGATTTTTCCAATATCTCAAGACCACTTTTTAATCTTACCCTAGTCAAGTGTTTACGGATTCATCTTGTAAGTTGCTTAAAAATAATATCTTAGTATTTCTCTCACCTATCTTTTGTTCTTTTGTCACAAATACCATCATTACAAAACTCACAATATCTCAAGAAATATCTGCAATGTGTCCTCGTTGAACAAAGTAATCGGATTTTTGGGTTAAGATGCAGGGGGACATCTTTATGGAATCCAAAAAATGTTATCTGCAGAAATCACCACTCCGTGTAAGATATCGACTGTTCTGCATTTGACTTGTGCTCCGGACAATGGCCAGAGAGACCACCCACCGTTCGACAGGAAGGCTTCAGGAAACATTAAACACTCGTTAGAGAAATAACAACAGGAGGACAAAAATATCCTTAAAATTGTCATTGACACTAGTTTCCTCTTCACTGAGACGACAGACGACAGCAGAGTTGGTTGTCTTCATTTCAAGGAGTGTTATGTACTATTGTGGGAGTAAAAAGTCCATATTATTGCAAAGCACTCAAAGAACGTACTTAGGCTGTTGGCAGGTTTAGTTGTACAGCGAACTGCGGTATCCGAATAAATGAAGAAAATGAAACTTCCTTTGCTGCACTAGGGATTGCGCAATTTATTACTAAAAGGAGGGTGCTGTGTTGTAGGCGGGTGATGACTACACTACCAACCAAATATTAAAGATCTTAAATTGTAACTGATCTTTTACTGAAATTTTGTGAACACAAATGTAACCAAGTAGGAACATTATTTAACCTTTATTTAACCACAGTTCACATTTTTTCACTAGTGATTACTTATTGTTCACACATATAATACTACTTGTCACATAGGCGGTAATTCTATTTACTTTTCAACTATAGACTCTTAGATTTAGATTTATTCATACCGTATGATATAATATTTCTTATACAAGTATATTATAAAATATACAATATTTCCTATTAACATTAAGCTAAGTAAATTATAAGTACATGAAAGATTATTTTATTATTTACTTTACTTTAGAAATTTAGATTTTTGATTTTAATTGCATCATGTCTGTATATTATAATAATGAGTATGAGTATATTATAATCGAGTAGGTGAAGACTCCCGCAGCAACGTTTCCTGCTTTGCACTGTTTTATCGTTTCTTCCACCAGCGGTGCTCAAGAGAAATATCCAGCTGCATGTCACCTCTCTTGAATTCAACCGCAATACTCATGGCGCTCTAAATGCTCATCAGTTATATACCTCAAGAATATCTTCGGACGTACAGTTAATTTCAGGTATTCGTTCTTCAGCCGTACAACCCGCATGTGGAGTGTTCTGCCAACCTCTATCTTTCCACATCATTATGATCCACAGGCATTCAAGGCACAAGCTCATAGACATCTCCTCTTTTTCTTCCTTTTTCTTGACGCCCAAGGTATGCCAAGCATATAGCCGAAACATTTTACGCGTGCGCGAATTATAAAAAAAAAACTCCAGAAGCATCTGATAAGAAATGGAAACGACTGCGCAGTAGCAATGCCAACGTTAAAGAACACCTCTTCAAAACTATAGCGGGAATATCATCAGGACCAGCAGAATTATCAATGTTGAGATTATTTAATACTCTAGCCACTTGACGAGTATGAAAGTAAATCAGTCCCATCGAGGATTCGAGATTTGCAAGTACAGGTGGCAAGAATGCGCTATCTGGTAGCTGTGAAATGTGAAGCTAGCCTTGGCCTTGTCTATAGAGCAGACAGTTGGAATGTCATTATGAATGGGCGAGTATTTTCATTAAATGCTTATGTTCAAGTCCTTTTGCAAGTCCTTCATAAATGTTCTCCAAAAACAACACCTTAGCGTTCTCGGTGGACTTGCCTTTGACGAAAATCGTTAAGCAGTTTGGTTGTTTTTCTAAAAAGTATATCGTTTTCTTTTTGATCATTTCCTCAAAAATTTTCGAAAAAACTAAAAGAGATATGTAGTTTTTTGGATCACTACTGTCACCTTTTTTATGCACCTGTACAATCAATGCAGTATTTTAGGCATTCTACACCACTTTCGAAGCATTTATTAATCAAATAGGGAGCAGACTAGAGATGACTAATTTTATTTAAAACTACACGTTACTTATCCCATCCGATTCGCATAAAAGTTTAGGCTTTAAGTTAGAAATAACACGGATTATGTCAGATTCTTCTACTGGTCCAAGGAAAAATTAAAAAAGCACTCTATTATCAAAAACGGGGCTCCAAGCAGCATTCGTGTTAAGACCAAATTAGTTCTTTTTGCCTTTATTCTTAAAAAAATAGTTTTAGCTTTTCGGAGGTTACCACCAAATTTCATACAATTTATTTAAGTATTTCTACTATTGTTGCCTATTAGTTCATTATTATAATAGTTCAAGAAATAACTAACTTACTGCGATAAAATGTGGAGTATTTATACCTAATCCATAATTTCGAGTAGGTTCTATTCTTGGAGAACAAGCTAGAAAATACCAGAACATCTATGCTACTATTATAAATGTGAAAGTAACTCTGTCTACATGTTATGTTTTTGCGGCTAAACGGCTCGACCGATTTGGCTCACTTGTTTTCGTAGTGTTCGTAACAGTCTGGGTAAGGTTATAGAAATAAGAAAAATTTGAAATGTTGCCAGGAAAATTAGAAAATTCTGGAAAAACTGAAAATGAATTTTTTTCATGGGATTTATGTATGAACTCGCGAAATAACTCACGATTCGAACACGTATGGTGTGGGTAGTGGTGTCAGTGGACAGTTGGGGACTGGTGGAAGGGTTTTAGTTGTGTGGGTATTGAAGCATCCGGGAACAGCTAGTACTGCTATACTTTTTCTAAATACACGTATAGCTGTTATATTCGATTTATATATAAGTTTACATACGTTTATGTAGCGAACATATAACTTATATACACAATATTACTGAGCTTTACATGTATATACAATATTACTGAGCCTAAATATATGCCATGATGATTGCAATTTTTGACATTTTCTTAATTCTTATACAATTCAATAAAAAGTTTATACTTATACGAGTATGTACAGTGCAATATAATATTTCTATTTACATTTTCGTAACAATACAATTTTGAGTAGAAGACGCATACATACCACGAAGACCGAGGATGATCAAACGACATTAAGACATTCCATTAGCACTTTAAATCTGATTGCAAAAAATCTTAAACTGGGCGCACATGCTCAGTGTGGTGATTCTATTTGAAATTGAATTTTCATCAGCCGTGGTGTGGAAGGCAGACGCCGCCGCCTTTACGCCACCACTCAAGCTTTACATGGAAACATATGACTAAGGTCTGCGTCTTTATCGAAAGGTACATACAAGGAACTCGTATCCTTGGTACCATGATGTGGTTTTACATGATAAACAGCAGCCTTGTATACTGATGACTTAACCGTAACTTCCATCACCTAATAAACGGCCAGTGAGCGAGTGAGCAAGCGTTGGCACATTGTAAGATTACAGCGCCGGTTTGGCGAATGCGCGCGATTGTGCGCATAATTTATGAATTGATTTTCAGTTAATTAAGTTGATTTATTGCCACTTTATTGCTTTATTGCTATTAAATGTTGCTGGTGCGCCCGGGTGCACACATTTAAGATATGAAAGGAGGATAGGCGCGTTGAGTCGAGTCGAGTCGAGGCGTAGTATCATAGTTTATTGCTTTTGCGTTGCACTGGCACTGTCCAGCCGTTTCGTGTCTTATCTAAAATGTGCAATTTTTTGAACAAATGGACAGAAGGACGTGCGAGTGTTATTATTATTTTTATTATTATTATTATTATCATTAGTATTATTCACGTACATATTGCATTTATTGTATAGGTACTTGCACAGAGTCACAGTTGGAGTCAAAGTCAGAGTCAGAGCCAGACTAATGGGTTTTCTTTACCGCCGTCATCGTCCCTCTGCTGATTGTAATGATCATGAATGAATGAAAAGTCAAAACAGGAGTTTTACTTGTTGGAATTGCTGCTGTTACAATTGTGTATTATGGAACTATGATTTTTTGGACAGAATCTTATGTCACCTTAACGTTGTTAAGCTAAGTTACAAGTAATTAAATAAAATCAATCCAATCAGGCAAACTTTGTTAATGATACTTATGCTGATGTTAACTGAGGTTAACTCAACTCCAAAAGAATGTCGATTAGGACTTTGTGAGGTGTATTGTTTGCAAATTTGTGAAGGTTATCACTAAGAAATCAAATGCCGAACGTATTTACCACAACTTCAACCGCCAAGATCAAGTGCCAAGGACCAGTGTTTACGCTGCCAGCAAGCCATCAGAGACTAGATTTCACCCGACAATCACAAAGTAACCTCTGGATCGATGACGAATGAAGGAATATACATGCATCAAAACAAGAGACATACTGTAAACGGTTCCGAAAAAAAGGATTAGGGCTGCTCGTGGGCTGTACGAGTACATAATCTCAAAAGGAACACCGACTCTTCCAAAGTTAACAGAAAGAGCAAGAAATTTGCGCGATCAAAGGCACTAAGAGATAATGCGGACTTCAGGAGTAATTTTCGGAAGTTTTACTAAGAAAAAAAGAACATGTCAAAGCCTTAAATCTGTCAAGAGAATAAAGGACCCCTGATAGGGGAATAACAGTCAGTGCTGAGAACATGGAAAAAACATTTCTACAGATTGTAAAACGGCGATAATTACCAAAATTCCGCTATCAGGCAGAACATGCCAATACACCTGGATGATGGCAGGAAAAAAAACAAGGTTTGCGCGTAAAATTATCCACAAAGCCACCTGGGTATCCCCGGATGGAGCGCGCCACTCGCAACCAGGTAGACCACGTCTTGATAGACCAAGGCCACAACCGGAACCTGTTGAAGGTACGAACGCACAGAAGTTCCAACGTAGTTGATGTGATGGTCTGAGCGCGGATTGGATCAACAGAGACCAGAAACAACTACGTTCAAGCGATAGGACGCGCCTTAAATGCCCTGTGTCTGTGATGCCGTGCGTAGAAGTGAAATGGACACGCCTTTAGTCACTAGTGCTGCTGACTCCATCTTAGGACGTAGTCGTAGAGATCGTAATGACTGGTTCGTTGACGAATGTAAGCTAGCGAGTGAACATAAGAATGTTGCTTACCGAGCAATGCCAAATCTAATAGAAAGCGGGCACGTGAAGAAGAATATAAAGAGCGCAGATGATATGAACAAACAGTTCACCGGCGAATGAAGGCAGCCTGGACGACGAATATCCTCCGTCAACTCGAATAGTACCGCACCAGGTGCCGAAGTTCTACCAAAAAGTCAATATACGACGCGTTGTATTTACTGCAACGACAAAGAGGGTATTATATATATAGTTTGATAAGTAACTTGTAACGAAGTTGGTCTATCGCATGCAGTAAACCAGCTATGTTACACACCATATTCATAAGAAATAGTACAGACGACATATTACAGAAATTACAGACACCAGTCATGTAGTACAATAGCACGATGGTTAAGACCTCCGTCTGCCATGCAGTAGGTAGGAGGTTCGATTCCTATATGTGCCCTAGTACCAATATCTGCAAACTAGCTTTTTTTTTTAACAACAACCGAACATAGGGCCGTCGAAACTTATAGAAAAACATAAACCGACATGTGTGTATATATAATAATAAACATAATAAAAGATATAAAGAAATATGTACATACATTAATAGCTCGATATATATTAAAATTCTTATTTTAGTTTTTCAGTGCCAATAAAATTCCTAACAATTTCAGAAAAATAAATAGTGACAACGGCCGAGAAAAGCGAAAAGAGACCTCTACTCTACAGTAGTACCCACTCTTTGCCGGTAGGCAGTCATGCTAACCGTCTGTTCTGTTCCGTCTGAAGAAATCACTTCGGTTCTTCACGAACCATTTTCTGTAGTAGTGTTTAACCATAACATCCAAGCAGCTGGCTGCGTTCGGAACGAAAGTCCTACGAAAAATTGTTGGCCCCGTAAGTGAGAAAATACGATTCTGGGGACTATAATGATGAGATCGGTCGATTTATCGACATGATAGGAATTATAGGCTCCGGCGGGCAAGACATTTAACTGGAATATACAAGGTGGATCGTACCCGAAAAGTCCTTTGCGGTAGGCTTTAAGGGTCACGGTTGCGAGAAGGATGACGTAGATCAGGACGCCAAGAGTTAAGGAGGCTTTACTGAACTTTTGCGTGTCTCAAAACAAAAAAAAAAAAAAAACCAATCAATCCTAATAATCGTTCAGCGTATACTTCGAGGAATACAAACATACTACTTTGAAAACATCGTCTGCACCGTAAATGCCTAGGTTTGGAAATTATTTTAATTTAGAATCACCTTCAATTCGCAACGTACTCATTTGTGCAGCAAACTGACAAGGTTCCCGTTACAACATTACCATCAAAAGCAGCAAAAACGAAAACCGAGATAAAGCCCAGTCGACTTTCCAATGGCAATGCAACAATGCAAGGCTCTCACTAATGAATGTACGGCATCATCAACATTAGCTCTCAATAACTATTCATAGGATACATAGTAAACCGAAATGTCGGAACCTATAACTCGGTGTCAAAGTAGCACAGCGAGCATGGAACCGCATGGCACACTCTCCCGCTCGATATGAACGGACGGACATTTTGATATCTTAATTAGACCGTTAAATATCGCTTAAGCAGTGAATAAATGCCTATCTGTGCTTTGCATACAAGGAATGGCAGAGAAGACTACGCCGATACTCTCGTTCTCATGGCGTGCAACAAAGTAAATTTTGCATTCGGCGTCGTCGTGTAGTACAAAATTCAAGCCAAGGCCGGCCCGGCCAACCTCATTCACAGTATGACGATTACGTTGTTAACGCCGCGTTAGAGGGAGGGGGCTCAATAACTGATGGTGCGGACAGTCGCAGCTGAATTGAGAAGAGTTCGCTAGTTCGGGTAAATTAGTTTCATTTTTCTTCCTTCCTTAACGCTGGACTTATCCAGCAACCAGCTTCCAGATGGTTGTGCGTTGAGCGGTGATGGGATGCTGCGCGTTTGTTGCAAGATAATGCACTGAAACCATTTAAACCGGCCAAATAGGCGTATGCTGTGAGATAAAGTGGACTTAACTTGGAATTGGCTGTCATATATATTCCTATTGGCATTCAATCGTTAGGTGCATGCTATTACATCAGCGTCCATGTTATGACAGCGTTCTCTCTCATAATTCTCATAACTCTGAAAGAATTTTTCGGAATTAGCAAACTTTTTAAAAAAAAGGTATTGGAAACATTTTGGTAGGAATTCTTGGGTAGAGAAGAAACTGATCAGATTTCGCCATTGGACACGTGACGGAACGTATAAAAACTCAAAGCTATTTTTAAGACTAGATAACCAGAGTAGAAATTTGGGACTATGATAGTAGTTTTGGTAATAAAGAATGGACAATTTTTCTTCTCGATGCCCCTCATATGCGCAAATAACATCTACAAAAAATCCTTCACAAATTTATTCACAATCAGACTGAACTCACTAAGCAAACAAATCGCTCACAATCAGACCCCAATCTGACAGAAAAGAGAATACATTTGCAAACGCAGCACATGTCCTTTCTGCGGGATCACTTGGCACTGCACATGTATTCGTACATCTGCTAATAATTTATTTAGTGTAATTCGAAAAAGATTCAACAATCTCCGAACACGTACACAGAACTAATGTGCCTTAGGGATATCATTAATGGAAATAATGTTGTGCGACTGAAGTCGAAATAGCCAAACTTTGCTACATAGTATATATATACATAGAATCATAATAAACTACACATGTAAAGGAGCTACAGTCGGCATGTCGTCACCTGACGGTCTATGGGATAAGTCTTAATAAAATAAGTGCCAATAAAAAAGGTTTTAAGAAAAATTAAATAACTTATAAAATAAGAAAAAATATTAACTTAAGGAGTAAACCTTAAAAATCGATTTTCATATATAGAAAAAAATTACTCAAAAATTTTATGGGGAGTGAAATCGATTGCTAACTTTTGTTGCGCGTTAACTTGTTACGCGTTAGCTTGTTGCGCGTTAACTTGTTACGCGTTAGCTTGTTACGCGTTAACTTGCTACGCGTTAGTTTGTTACGCGTTAACTTGTTACGCATTAGCTTGTTACGCGTTAGTTTGTTACGCGTTAGCTTGTTACGCGTTAACTTTTTACGCGTTAACAAAAAGTGAAGTCGTTAGTTTTTGACCTTTCTTCACACCACCTAGAGAGCTGAAATTTCGTGAGCAGCTATATCTTACACAACATTTTTGATATTCCGTGTGTGACGCGTGTCGCGCGTCGACTGTGGCGCGTGTAATGCAAGGAAAAGTGGAACTGGTATAAATATCGGCTTCTACCAATCATAATTTTATGAGTCATGTTTTTAAACAATTGTATAGCGCTCGGCTTGCGATGACGTAATTTGTGATGTCTGGAGTGTGGCGTGTGAAGCGCGTAAGGAAATTAAAAAGAGAAAAAAAAATTTTGTTTTAACTTTGGTAGTAGCTATATGGTTGTTAACATAAAAAACCCACACCCGGTACAGCTGTTATTCACTGGTCCTGCTAGTTGTGGGAAGACTTTTCTCTTCATACTTATTGTGGATATTTTTAATTGATTCACAGATATTTGACCTATCTTGCATGTGCATCCACAGGGAAAGCAGCGGTTGCTATATGAGGCACGACAGACCATTGCGGTCCAATGCCTAGCTTCTCGCGACCATTTGTGTTGTGTATGTAATATTTGTGGACACAAATGGAAGGGACCTGCGCTTTCCGCGACAAGTTATTACACTCGGAACGTTTGTCACCCATTCGCGAGAGTTGGGACACCGTGAAAAAAAACTTGTTGGTGTTACTTGGCTCAGTAGCCAAGCGCTTTTACACTGAGCCACGGCGTCCACGGTGTTACAAGGGATGGGATCACAAATGTTCTCAGTCTTCTTACATGGGCTGCGGAGAGTCCAAACAGAAGGAGACAGCCACCATTTAAACACAAATTCAGCGTCAATATGTTGGCGGCTGTAATTGGAAATAAGTTAATCCGCCCATCAAACTGGTGGCAAGGGATTGCACTTGCACCCCCTGGCTAGAAAGAAGAAAAGACAAACTTATTAAATAAGATGTTGTTATATAAAATGTGTATTGTTATTTATTATACATAACTAAATGGTAAAAAAATGGTTATGTTAGCCTATGCATAATATCTAGAAAATTATAGGGTTGTTTCGCTCATCAAAACTTTATAATGTTCTCTTTTTTGTAAACTAACCTCAACAGTTATATTATAAACTAAAAAACGATAGACTAGTTTAGTTATGCCATTCTATGAATGGTATAGCCGATAGTCATTTAGTCATTCAGCGCAGCTTCCTTTAATATTTTTATTGCTGTCGCCTTTTATTTCTCCACTTGTAGCCTTCATTTAGATTTTCCAAAAAACAATTCCTTCTTACGGTAATTGCCAATCGAAGTTCAATCCTGGCCGACCAGGTTTCGTAATAATTTTGTTAAGGTATTTTAGGTTATTAACCTTTCTTTGAAGGAGACCAGCCCGATCACTTATGCTGCAAAGACAAAGATAGTAATCTGATCGCCGATCTCAAAGGCATCTTAGAGCGATTGGAAGAGCACTTTAATAAGTTGCATATTGGTCAGATATAAGCCATTTGAAGCCCTGCTAATCACCAATGACTTTTCTCGGCTTCCTATCAACCGTGGAAGTTGTTTGAGATTTTATGTAGGACTGGAGACTGGACCCCGGTTATAGAGCTAAATATAAAAATGAAAAAGCGAATATTGCGAGTGGCAATATTTTGAAAGACTTACAGGTTTGAAAGCCAAGCTAGTCCTATAATCAGAGGTGGTGATAGTAGGACACAAATATTGATGAAAGCATTAGAAACCTTGTGACAAGTCACAATTTCCCAACAAAAAAAGTATCTAAAGGAATAAGTATAAGAACAAGAAAAAGAAA
The DNA here is from genome assembly GCA_947095585.1 of Nephrocerus scutellatus. Taxonomy (NCBI): domain Eukaryota; kingdom Metazoa; phylum Arthropoda; class Insecta; order Diptera; family Pipunculidae; genus Nephrocerus; species Nephrocerus scutellatus. The sequence goes on along the minus strand of OX352763.1, from coordinate 20,595,061 downwards.
ATATCAAAATGTAGCAGTGTTGTATGTACAACAAAAAAAGTTTCCTCTGAAAGTCACATACGCCGTACACGTAGGAGTCACTAATATGAAAAAAGTGAGTTAGTACACATCTTTTGCCAGCGCGCCCCATCTACGACTGTAGCTCGCACGTTCGTCCACGGCACAAACTTAAGTTCCTGGCTCAATTGAACGCAGGAAAATAAATAGGTATGAGAGTACATGCTATGTATGACCACCGCCCGCACGTCATCTGCAAGGAACGTGACTTTCAGCAGGTTGTTAAAGTTAGTTTCGAACAAGGACAATCGACTTAAGCAAGGAACAGTACGCGGTAATGACTCCAGCTGGCGAATGTCCTATCGTTCTACGGGGTAAGTAGTAAAGCAAGTTTGACAAGCAAATTGGAATCTTTCTATACCAAATTTGTAATTCTTTGTAACTTAAGCGATGGCCTTGATGAATCTTGAACATTTGCTCGCTCCTATTACTGGAAAAGAACCAGTGATGGCCAAGTTTACTAATTTCGATAGGAGGAGGGGATGAGGGAAGAGAACTTGCACCCCAATTAGTAGGATTTACCAAGAAAGACACAAAATTAGTTCAGCAAATACACGTGTCATTTGTGTGTACGAGTACGTAATTATCAGTTGTCCAAGAATTATCTGGTTGTAAATCAGGTTCTTCTGGTTCTTCTTCAGAATGTCCAATCGGCACACCCGAAACAATTTCTGAGCTCATTTTATTGCATTAGCTGTGAGCGATTTTATCTGACTTGGCAGCTGAGCAACCAGCCATGAAAAGTTAAGCTCGAAGGATGACTACCACTACCACCGCCTTACTCCTGGCGATAGTATAAATTCCATAAAAGGTGTCAAAAATTCAACGTGAAATTAATTTATGAAAATTAAACTGCCTGACGATTTTGCGCAGTTACATAGCAAACCGTGAGTTCCTGGAAGAGATTTTTTGTGGAAGAGACGGAAATTGTTGGGTTATGAGTACTATAGCAGGAGAGCCCCTATGCCAAAGCGATAAGGGCTCATTACAACGCTTGAATTCCTTCCAGCCGGTCCCTACTGTGCAATTTGCATAAATTTGTTTTCGATTAATTACAATTATTACGGAGGAGAGTGCTGTTGTGGTTGTAGTAGTGTTGATGAAATTTACTTCGTGTGAGAATTATCCACAGCATGGAAGAGATAAACGTTTACTGTGCGAGAAGTTGGGAAACATGTAGATTGCTGATTTATTGTGGGAAAACATCACAAGTTATAATTTGTTGTATAAACGCAAGACAGACGCAAGAAGGGACAGAATTGCCAGTTTCAAAGCTGAAAAGTATGACAAAATATGCAGTAATATTTCACACAGCTTAAATTTATATACAGGGTATTATATGGACTTTAATAAATGTAAATAGAACTGTTCTTTTGTGACAGACAATTGTATAAACGCCCACTTTCTCCAGAAGAATTTTTAGTGCATATTAATAGTGCACACAGCTCGTCAGTTACCCTCCAATCATTGAAGAGTGCACAATTTTACAAATACACAAATCACCATATAACATCAGACCTCTGTCTTACAGTACTCACATCAACAACCTCAGCGACCCCACCCCCAAAACCCTAAGAAAGGGCCGCCAAATTCCTTGAAGCGTGCGCTAATTAAAAAAACCATCATACAACCCTACAACCCGTCGACCAACATCTGTCTTAACAACGCTATTCATATCAGCGATCCCGAAAACTATGTATTCGAGGCTAATATCAAAATCAAACCTTAAGACTCTCCAAATCCGTTGAAGCGTGCGCTAATTTAAATAACAACTAGTGAAGGATAGTACGTCCTTAGTGGCAGAATTTCTCAACTCCGCTGTCGAGCATATTTCCTTATGAAAACTAAGTCTCCTTAACCAAAGTAGTGCTGGGCATCGCAGAGAATATGCTCGGATGACTCATCATCCTCCGAACAGAACCTACATTATGTCCCTGAGCTCACACCAATTTTGTAAAGGTGACAGCGCAAGCCACAAAGACCCACCAGCTTCCTAATGTCATCCCTATTTATATTAAGTATTTCCCTATGGAAAATTAGGAAATAGGCCTGAATAATTGTTTGGATGGCCCCAGTCTCGAGACGTTTTCCTGTGGCGGCGGCCCAGTTGACACCACAGTAGGTCCTATGAACGAGCCAGGCTTAGATAGTGCAGATTCGTTGCCGGAAATTATTTGATGACCAGTGACCCAACCGAGTTTGACTTTGTTGTGTCTGGCAAGAGATTGCAGTGCATCGTAGCAGTTTTCGACTGATATCGAGTCCATTATATTGGACGACCGCGCTTTAAGTGCTGCCTGGCTATCTGAAAATATATACATTCTAGCGTCCTTTATTACATTATTAACGTTAATTCTGGCGCAGATCTCAATGGCATGGATTTCCACACTAAAAAAAACATGGGAATGGGTAAAACTCATTGGTATCGAGACTTTGATGCTGGGTCCAAAGATACCAGCTCCAACTCCATTTTCCATTCAAGAACTCTCGATCACCAAAAGATGATTCGGCCGCGTACGTGATAATGAGTCTCACCATCATTGTGCACATCCAAAGTACCATTTTAGGACTTAGACCTCAAGTTCTACCATATGGGCGTCTACTGGCCCACAAGGCCTTAGTGGCGCGTTCGATGGTGAACTTCATATGAGAATTCCAGTCTGCAATAACCCAACCTTGTGCCTTTGATGATGATAGGTCCCATTTCCCATTTTATCTACTTCGGAAATTATAAATATTCTACCCCACCTTTTTGGATTATGAAACACCGGAGAAAAATAATCGCATAATGCTCTTATCACAATCATCATAATTGGCTCTACAACCATGGTCCTGTCCTGGCCTCCCATATATCGCATATATAACAATTATAATATTCGGCGCGACAGACCATTGCGTTCCCAGGCCTAGCTTCCCGTAACCATTTGTGTATATTTTTGCACACAAATTGAGGCGACCTAAAATTTAGTGCCGTATCCGAACGGCGAATTGATAAGCTTTCGCTGACAAGTTATTACTTTTTTTTTTTTTTTTTTTTATATAGAGACTTATTGCCAAGGGATGACTCCCTGAATGACTTACGTCACGGCAATAAGTTGGGCTAAGCCCTTTATTAAATTCAAAATAAAATAAAAATCGAAAGAATGTGATTTACAATGTATCACATTCCTCACGTTTGTAGCCGGTTTCAATTTATTTTCTCAGAATTCTCCCTGATTCATTGGAAAAGCAATACGAAAAACGAACACGAATTTAGAACTACGCGAGTCCAAATACTTTTATCTATGAATCATTGTCTGGGAAAACTACCAAAATCCTTGACCAAGAAAATATTACAAATTATAAAAATAATTTAAAAAATACTGATAAACAATTTTTTTTTTTTTTTTTTTTTTTTTTTTTTTTTTTTTATATTAAGAAACAACTTATGAATACTTTAACCATCATCCTTCAAGAACTTGTTAAAAGCTAATTTGAACGCCTGCAGATTATAAGATTCTGGAAACACGTGTTCGACCAATTGATTCCACATCGAAGATACTCTAGGAAAAAAGGAGGATTTAAAGTGTTGGGTTCTACATGAAAAAAGTTTTAAGGCAAATCTATGTTGATTGCACCTTAAACGAGTGTTTACGTTACTGAGAAAAGGCCCAGGAACTAGAGAACGGGTTTCTAAAGAACATTTACCGTTGTAAAATTTATAGAAAACAGATAAAGCTCCTACATTTCGTCTGTGCTCCAAAGTATCAAGAGACGAAGTAATGGTTACATCGTTTATCAAACGGATAACTCTATTCTGAACACCATCAAGATGAACCAAATGCGATCTTGGAGCACCACCCCACACATATGAATTAAATTCTAAAATTGGTCTAACATAAGATTTATATAATCTTAATACTTCAGAGGGAGTGAAGTAGAAGTTACAACGTCTTATGAAGCCTAAACATTGGCTAGCTCTTTTTGAAATTTCATAAATATGTTCTTTCCAAGAAAGATCACTTGATACTTTTAAACCTAACAACTTAAGTGAATCAGATCTCGCAATAGAGGTACCATTAATAACAGGAGGAACATAATGTTGAGTTGTCTTCTGAGAAAAAAGGCAAGACTGGAATTTATTTGGGTTAAATTCTACTCTGTTAGAAATGCCCCAATCAAGAATGATTTGAATATTAGACAGAATAGTCAAATTCATTAATTCACGCGAACCATTCAAGCGAGAATTGCATTCTTTTTGATTGTCAAACTCAATGGAGGCCGATAGTGTTGTATCATCAGCAAATGAATGGATATCACAGGTTGTAGAAGACAATAGGTCGTTGATATATATCAAGAAGAGCGTGGGAGACAAGGATGATCCTTGAGGCACGCCAGCATTGATCCCATGTGAATCTGAAGATATACCATTTAATACAACTTTTATTTTACGGTTCCATAAATAATTCTCAATCCATGTAATGAGAGAGGAGTGTAAATTCAGCGCACGAATCTTATTAATAAGACAATCATGCCATACTCTATCAAAAGCTTTAGCAATATCTAAGGAAACAACGCTTGATTCACCTAGGTTTTCAATGCTTCGCTCCAAACAATGAGTCATGCACGTCATTAGTTCGCCTGAAGATCGATTTTTACGAAATCCATACTGAACATCGGATAAAAGAACATTCGAATCCAGATAGTTCATTAGTCTGAAATTAACGATAGATTCCATTACCTTCGATAGAACCGACAACAAAGCAATAGGTCGGTAGTTCGTAGGTGCCGATTTATCACCTTTTTTCGGAACGGGTTGAATATTTGCTATTTTCCAAAATGATGGAAAAACACCTGTCTTCATTGAGAGATGAAACAATTTGCTAAGCGGTTTTGCCAAAGTATGATGACAACTTTTCAATACTAATTGCGGAATACCGTCGGGGCCAGTCGCTTTATTGGGGTCAAGTTCTTTCAGAATCTTTGAAACAACCCGTTTCCGAAAATAGATTTTAGACATACTTTGATTAGTTAAAGGAAGAGTAGACGCACCAGCGAAATGAGAAGCTAAGAGATTAGCTTTCTCAATATTAGTTCTATAATGAATACCATTATGAAATAAAGAAGGAATAGACGAAGTATTGTCTGCAAAGTTTCTTTTAACCAATGCAGCAAACGACCAAAAGCTTCGACTGTTTGAATCAGAATCCAATATTTTTCGCATGCTATCTCGAATCTTAAGGTCATATATTATTTTGGACCTTTTCAATATAGCGTTTGATCTGTTTCTAGCTATTCGAAACTTTACAAGGTTTTCTTCAGAAGTGCAATTAACGTAGTCCAAATGGGCTGCTTTTTTACACGCGACTGCTGACCTGCAATGTTCGTTAAACCATTTATTTTTATGAGTATTTTTCTTTTTAAATGAAGAAGGAATGCAATTTTTCATTCCTAGCAAAATGGTTGACGTGATAAGTTGTGATGCTTCATTAGCATTATTGCTGGAAAAACAGGTTGACCAATCAAATGAGCTATAAAATTGGTTCAGGAGCTCCCAGTTAGCATTTTTATAGTGCCAGAGTAGCCTTTTACTTGTAGTCTCTATAAGGGCTGGTGATATTGGAAATTTGGCATCTATCAAAGCATGGTCAGAAAGACCTAATGGAGCAGATACATCAATTGAATATTTATCAGGCATAGTTGTAAGAAATAAATCTAAAAGGTGAGGTGATTGACCAGTAGTATCGGGATACCTAGTTGGCTTATTAACGAGTTGGGTGAAAAGATTAACATTTGAAAATAGTTCTGCGGTTTCACCTGATTGATCTCTACCATTCGAATAGGTCAACCATGAATCATTGTGGAGATTAAAATCACCCAAGACTACCAATTCTGATGTTGGTGATGATTTGTAAATCTTGTCTATTGTGTCTGATAAGTAATTAAACTCAATATTAGTGTCATCAGGTGACAAATTAGGACTACGATAAAGGGAACAAATAAATATCGAATGGTTTGAAATTACAATTTCAATCCATATCGTATTGAACATTGGATTACTGTTTGGAATATTAAAATTAGGTACACTAAAACTGATGTCTTCTCGTATAAATAAAATAACCCCACGATGAGGAACCAAACAGTCGACACGAGAATACCCCTGACATTGAAAATCATTTGGGGTACCCATATAAGAGGCCTGCGTTTCACATAAACTTAGAACCGCAGGTTTATTCGCGTCAAGATGTGCTACGATCGAATTGAAATTTCTTTTAATGCCGCGAATATTTGTGAAATGAATTTCAAAATAAGAGTTCATTTTACAAATTAAAAATACCGAACCCGTCAAGATGATGAAAATATACGTAAAATAAGATAATAATAATATAAAAAATCAAAAAATATTATAAATAACAATAATAAGAAGAATTTCTACGAACCAACCACTCAACAGTGAAAACGTTACTTATTCGTTTGTAGTACCAGGCCTAACAAACGAAAAAGGCACGCACAGCTACTGAGACAGAAAGTCAATAAAAATTCTACTTCTGAAAACTATTCAAATAAAATAAAAACTTGAATAACAATACTTTTTAACGTAACTGCTTTTTTGTGTCTGATTCTTTGGTAACGTTACGATATGATGTCTTTGTTTTGATGGTATTGCTATCAGCAGTATCCACGCTTGATGAACAATATTGGAAAACACCTGTAACCGCTTTTGGAGTTCAGCAATTTTTGTCGTTTGGATTTTATTTGACTTCTTTTGTTGAATCAGTGTGATGATCTTGTCGTTTAAATTATCCAACAGCACCAGACTCTGCGATTATTAATTGGCTATTGTTTCCGCTTTGGTAAATCTACTCCACTTTTGTTGATATTCTTGTTTTTCAAATTACCAATTTGTTCTTTTTAAGATCTTGCTTTCTGTATCGATCTTGACCAATAAATTTAACACTTTTAGATATGAAAAATTAATCTTAAAATATTTTAACACAACAATAACTACTGTATGGTATTAAACACAATTTGAAATAATGAAAAAAGGTTATTTTAATTAAAATGAAAATATGAAAAAATATTTTCAATTATTTGAAAGAAAATTTATTTTAATTTTTTGAATATATTTTTTGCTTGCGTTTGACTTGAAAATCAAATCAACTCTCTCTCTCTGCCGTTTGTCAGACTTTTGCGAGAGGTGGGACACCGTAAAAAATACTGTTTGGGGGTATTCGATACACGAACCTCCTGCTCAGAAGCCATGTTCTTAACCACTGAGCCACGGCGCCCACATATATGTTCTAACCTTATTTTAATTAAAATATCGTCACAGTAGAGGAAAAATATGTCGAGTTCAGAAAAAAATGGTGATTTGCACAATGCTGAAAAACGTTTGTATGAGATATCTTCCAATAGCGTATCGAAATGTATAACATATCGTACAAACACAAAGACAGGATTTATAAGGAACCTTATTCCATTGTTTTTGAATTATCCTTCGTTAGGTGCAACCGTCCATGACAAATTACTGTAATGGAAAAATAATGAGATTAGCTTATTGATGAGATGTTATACTTGGCAAATTTTTCACCTTCCAAGTTCTCTAGCATTTGAGTTTTTATTTAATTAATGTACTATTTTACATATATGCATTAATGCTTGTGTGAGATAACCGACAAGGACACAAATTGCTTTTCAATTCAAAAGAACAAAAAACGCTTACAAACGAGACGAACAAGTCCTTCACTTTGATTTGTGTGCATCATTAACATCAACATCATCTCACTCACATTACACTCAAAGCGAGTCGATGGCCATCATAGCATTCATCAAGCAAAAGGAAAAAGGAAAAAAAAAAACTGGAATCAATCGATTCAGCTCAGTCTTTGATGTTGAAGTCCAAGACAGTAGAGTGTGGAGAAATAGTCCATTCACCGCGCTATCCATTGCATCTAGAAAGACGACGGTCACAACTCAAATTAGTCAAAGTATCAGCAGTCAAAGGTAAGCGGACAACACGCGGCAGGCGAACCGATGATGGTCTGAGTCTGTCGACCAGACCATGTCCACAATCCCCGAACCGGAGACTGACCGCGTTCCCAAATGAATGCAATTTCGTTCAATAAACACCTCAAAGGGCCGACAGAAGTAGCACCAAAGACAGTCTGACATCAGCTTTGGCATCGGCATCGGCAGGAGCATAGCCTTCACCCACCGCCGGTCGGCGCTCGAATCAGAGAGGAGGATGACATAGCTCCGTTGTCCGTTGCACTTACATCGCATTGCGAGAACGATATGTCGCCAGCTCCTCCTAGACTACACGAATAACTTAATTATTTCATTGCGTGTGACAAGGATATTGATTAAACACTGAGCACTTAGTCAAGTGCGTGCAAATATGCTGCGTGTCCGTTGCCTTGACAGAGTCGCGAACCCAACAAACTACTTACAGTCAGTCGGCCAGTCACTTGGATGTGAGCGGAGCGCATCCAATTGTACGACGACTGTGACAGCGTCAGTCCATTTGTATAGGTCTTGCATGCAGGTCATGTAGCGTGCTTAAATGGACGACTAGTGCGGTGAACAGTCATTTCGAATTCACGGCTAGAGGATCTTAAATAGGTTTTGCTATCGGGGATAATTCCTTTGTCTGGAAGGATCACGTTCACACAAGAACGCTATAGAGTGCAATGACTCTTTTGTCAATGTCAAAAAAAAAGGAATATAATCAAAACCGAATGGAAAAGTTCTGATAGTCCTTGTAGTTGTTGAAATACGAATGAAATATAGAAATAGTTGAGAGTTCGTATCCCTTTATATACTGCTTCGATAGTCATAAAAACATTCCTTCACAATTAACTGAACATGATTACTGCATTTTCAACGTACCCCACTGTATAGAGTACGAGTATTAAAGCTTCAGCAGCACCCAAAGTCCTGCCAAATTCAAATTATTCTGTCAAATGCATTGCAATGAACATGCAACTTTTAATTGAATTTGCATAAATCTTTTCACCCAGGAACGACTTGGTGGCGAGTCTGAATGTGCGACTTCCATCCAATTCCGACCGCCCCCGCAATAGCACAACAGAAACAGTTAATGGAAGTTCAATCCTGATTCTCTTCCACTGTGACATCCTGTTCCACTACCTTTGCTTGATTTGTTTATTTGCGAGCAGCTTAACTTGCTAAGACTGCTAAAAGGGTTTCCGTGGAGGTAGCGGTGCTAAAAGCTGCATCGTTCGTCTGCCTTTCCTCGAAACAAACGCAAGGTTTCTCCTTCAAATGGCAGACGACAACAATTATTCTACGTGCATGAGAAGTAACTGCCTGAGATTTGTCTGAATCAGCTGTGCTCCTTTGAAATCGTTGAATGTTTTCCAAAACGATAGACTCGGAGCAGAAGCACTTTTCGCTTAGCCCTTAGCGCATACGTTATCGTATAATGGATGCGTGTCGCTTGGCGATAAGCGACACGAACTGCACGCTCTGTGCCTGCAGCTAGATTGTAAACGCAAAAAGGGGTTTCCCCTTTGAACTGAGTCATTGATGTTGTTTGCGATAAGATCGATTTCGGTCATTTGACAAAGCTGCTATTTCGTTTGTTAATTGCGGAGTTTTTTTTCTTTTTGGAATATCGAAAAACCCTGATAAGGATGATAAATTATAATAAATGCTCCGAGAAATAACTACGCTGTAATTTAGTGTGCCTAGTAGATTCTTCCTATAGGAACTTAAGCCTTAGAAATGCGGAGCTTTTCATTAACACTTTCATTATAAAATACATTTTTTGAAAAAATTTCAGTTTTTTATGCCTTAGTAAACCCACCCAGAAGGAAGAAACCTTTTTAAAAATCTAAACTGAATGTGTCACACAACCGATGTCATTCACAGTCGTTGACAAGCACTCATCTCTCAATCCAGTGCAATATATGATGGTACGAGCATTTCTGGATAAGTGCCAATGCGTAGTTGCTCTTTGCTGCCTCAATGACTAAATGTTTCCCATTGTAGCATTGCATTGCAAATCAGCCCAAGATGTCGTCAGCGAAATGTACAAAAAAACCGACCAAATCTTTCCATCATATGCATTCAGTTCATTGTCGTCGCTCTGGGGCACTCACTCATCATTCGACATCATTCACAGTCATCTGCGGAGTAAAAGAATTGTTGCATCTATCTTCTTGTGAGGTCTTCAACTTGCTGCCAAAGCAATGCATGCGATTCGATTCCAGAGCGACTCTGCCGCGAGAAATTGCCATATGAAGCAACTCAATTTTTTCGGGGAATTTTGTTATGAACGTTGGCGGCATTTAGTGGGGGACAAAACGATATTTTAACATAATTCAATATCTGCGAGCAATTTCGGAGTTGTGTCATCATTTGCCTTTAAGTTTAAAAGTTCAATTTCAGTTGCTTTAGGTAAATTTTATGAGTTTAACAAATCTTGAGTAATAGGCAGCTTGGATCTGAAAATAATCGTAGCTAGATGATGATAGCACGGGCTGTCTTCGCTCGCCAAATAAAACAGGAGATGAGCACAAAATTAAAAATTAATCATAAAGCGCAGGTCTGCAACGACATTTATATGTTGTGCCGTTACCTTTTTCACTTAACTAACAATTGAACATAAGCCGTAAATGTGTTTGACCATCACTATTCACCTCAAAGACCCAGAAAACTATGGAATAGATAGTGACCTTAAGAAAGCACATAAATTAAAAAACCCACGATAAGCATTTGAGGTTTAAAAAGCATTAAAAGAACACTAAATGCTTAGATATGATTTCAATAATATGAAGAAGGAGTATAAAGATCTCAAAAAGATCCCCAAAATACTTTCAAAAGATCCTTAAAAACTCCCCTGAATACCCAACTTAAGATCGTCTCAAAACCCTCTCAGAACCCATCTCAAAACTCCAATACAGAACACCACAATACCATCTCAAGACCACCCCAAGACCACCTCAAGACCACCTCAAGACCCACAAAGAACCCCAAAAAGACAACAAAAAGACCACTTTCAAAAAACACTTTATGAACCCCCCCTAGGAAGCCTCTCAAGTCCCCCACTTGATCCCACTAAAGACCCTCTCAATACCCATCTCAAAACTCCTTCAATAACCTCTTAAACTCGCTCTAGATCACCTCAAGACTCATAAAGGCCCCACTTAAGACCACCTCAAGATCCGAAAAGACCTACTAAAAAAACGGATACGGGACTATGAACTAACAGTATTAGAATTAAAAAAGCGTGGCAGAATGACACATAAAAAGACAGACAGACTCCGGCAAGTTAGTCCATACTAATATTATAATTGTGAAAGTAACTATGTCTGTCTGTTCCATTTTCACGGCTAAACGGCTCAACCGATTTAGCTCGTTTTCTTCTTTTAAGTATTCGCAATAGTCCGGATATGGTTTTAGGTATAAGAAAGATTGGAAAAGTTGCCTCAAAAATTGGAAAATTTGGGGTATCTACCAATAGCACTGCGACCCATAAGGATCTATAACGCTCCCCCTTACTAGTGCTGTGGAGACAGTGCATGCCCGTCCCTATAGCACCCCCTCCATACGAGTACATACCAATGGCTTTTATGAACTTAATGATATGGTGTGGGATCTGTGAATGCCGTGCGGACTCAGAGATCGCGTGAGTTTCCAAGTGGTCTCTCCTCTTTCGGATCGTTGCTCCGCATTCATTAAGAAGGTGCCACGGGGTTTCATCCAATTCCCAACATAGCCTTCAGCTGCCATCCTCTTCTAGTTTTATTTTATTTAGGTGCTCCTTCAGTCTAAAATGCCCTGTTAGGAAACCCGTAATGATTCTTATATTAGTTGTAGTTAACGCATATACTGAGAATTGCGAGATTTTCAGTTTCCTCGATGCAAGCGCCATTCATTGGTAATGGCATAGGATTTAGGATTCCCTTAGAAGGCAGGAGACATAATTGGGTTTTGGGAGCGTTGTATTATGCTGTCTAGGTCAGAATTTAACGTGCTTAACATATGTAGTGGTTTGAGTTCCACATGATAAGTAGAGGAACGTTCCTCAAACTTATATGAGAAGCTGAGAGTACTGTCGTCGGCGAAAGAGTGAATTGGATTAGAAGTCACAGATAATAGATCATTAATAAAAATTTGGAAGATAGTCGGGGACAAAACAGAGCCATAGGGGACGCCAGCATTTAAGTAATGAACTTTAAACTTGAAATCGTCCACAAGATAGCTTCTTATGCAATGAAGCATTTTTTATCTAATCCATAAGCACGCATTTTAGACAAAAGAGCTCGATGCCAAACTCTGTCAAATGCCTTAGAAATATTGAGTGCAACAGCTTTGCTTTCACCAAATTGGTGCAAAGACCGGTTCCACTATTTGGTGAGATATACCATCAAATCACCAGTAAAACTTTTCCCATGAAATCCGTACTGACGGTCAGTAAGGAGTTTGTTATTTCCAAGATATTTCATGAGCTGAAAATTTATAAGCGTTTCTATGACCTTGGAAAGAATGGATGTAATGTCTGTACGAAGAAGGAGACGAAGGCTCGCCTTATTTGGGTATGGGCTGAAAAAAGGCTGTTTTCCAACTTCTCGGGAAGAGCCCAGAAGAATAGGATAGATGGAAAAGCTTACTCAATGGTAATGCCCGCTTGGAAGAACACCTCTTCAGAACTAATGGGGAAATGGCCCAGCGGATTTGTGAGTGTTGAGATCGTTTAAAACTCTAGCCACTGCAAGAGTACAAATGAAGATCTTTCCCATAGAATGTTCAATAATCAGAGGTGCAGGCAGCATTAATGCCGCAGTTTGGAAGCGTGGACCCAACTGCAAAATGCGCATCAAAAAAATTGGTCTTGTACTTAGAGCTGACAACTGGTGGTTCGGCCGACCCTTTATTATGTACTCTACTGTATGTAAAAGGTATACATATGATGTTGTCGGTCATGTCAGTAAAGTTAGTCTCTTCATGGCAGTTGAGAACTGCAACGTGAAATCGATATAGGAAATTGAAAATAAAGAAAATACATTTAATAAAGAAAACAATCTTTTCATTTTGAGCTCAACATTTTTTGGTCCTTCGAGCCGGATTTGAACCAGCGACCTATGGATATGCAGTGCAAAATGCCATTATAAGTGAGCGTTGGAATCGACGACGAGGCTGTATTTTTAATAAATGAGCGTTGGAATCGACGACGAGGCTGAACTTTTGATTCTTTTCACGAAAGACCAACAATTTTTACTACTTTTGGGGCATTATAGTATTTTTTGTTTCAATTTCTGATCGTAGGCTAATATGACCCACAAAAGTTAGGCATTGCAATCATTTCTGGCTCATTTGAAATTTATTCGGTTTTCCTTAGTAGGTTTATAAAACCTAAAGCACACTACTCTAATCCTAATAGCTCTAGTCATAGCATCCATCCTCCTTCAGTTTGACAGACTTATTCTCTTAAGCCTCTAAGGATAATGTTTGTGATTGCATCAGGGGCGGCTTTCACGTTGCTACCGTGAAATAATAGTGAACAGTTAGTACACCAAAAGAACTCCGTTTGGCTTTCTTGCATTGCCATACTGTGTTTTTGGGAGTTTTTCCTCTAACTGCGTGGCTTATTAACGAGAAATTGGCTGATACTACACAATGGTCTGATGAGCCTAAAAGAGATAATACATTGACGTAGTATTTATCAGGATAAAATGTAGGAACAAGTCAATGATGTTCGCAACAAAGATTTGCAATATGAGGTATTCTTGTAGGCTCATTTATAAGCTGAGTAAGGTGATTAGTCTCAGCGAATATCTTAACACAAGGCGTGTATTTTCGTGTGGCCGTAGTTTTTTCTTGCCTCTTCATTGTGAAGGGAAGCTGTGTTGACTCGAATCTGATTCACGTTTCTATCGTTAGCCGTACCGCAGAAACCAACGATAAAATGTTCATAAAATAATTAAAATGTAATGAAATAATTTTTTTTTATCATTTTATCATTGAGAACGTTCTAGGCGTAGGGACATTAAACACTTCGCTTGCATAGCAGACGACAAACTTTTGTGCTCTAGTTATCATGCTGGCGACCTTAGGATTGAGAGAGAATTTCGATTGATTGAACAGAACCTCAAAAATGAAGTCGTCATTGCGTCGAGAGGAATGGGAATAAACCATGGCCAAGATTAAGCTGCACCGCTAAACGAGTTAGAAAAAAATTCTTCAATTAGCAAGACAACAAAAATCTTTTAAATATGACTGTTGTCGGGCTACCCTCAAAACACTGTCGCAATTAAAAGTTTTACTTACTTTTTGTTTACCAAAACACACTCAAATTTTAACAAAATGTTCAAGTAACTAACTTTTCGACCCAATCCCAAATTAGCTTAATTCCCACCAGCACCAACTGGAGAAACTGAGCTTGAGCAATCTGCTGATGGTCATCAGGCAACCTCAGTCGCATGCTTAAATCACATCTAATCTGCATAATAACAAGTTTAACCATTTTTTCGAAGCAAACTTAGTTAGGACATGAAAAACAAGTCCGGCTAGCTCTGCTAACTAAACAAGTTGCAGTGGTTGATGCTTTGCATATCCAACGTGTCGTCGGATGTCTGAGTTCCTTCGCATGAGAATATCCAATTTCTCTTTCATATCCCATCATGCATATACACAAAACATGCGTTGTTGATGCTGTTGTTGTTGTTGCTGTTGTTGTTGTTGCTTGTTTAATTTATGCAAATCACATCATCATCATCATCATGTCCTAATGACTTCATTCAAGCTTCAGTTGTGCACTGGCACTGGCACACATTTATGGCATACTCATGTTGCAGCCGAAATAGACTGAAAGCGAGAAGACCCTGAGCAACAAGTCGTTTTTTGTTGTGTTGGATTTTTTTTTGTTGCATTTTGCATTTGCAATGCATTTAGCACATATGTCCCGCCACACCTAACGCACCGTCGAAGAAAATTAAGTGCACGAAGAAGGAGCACCAATTGCACTCAGTCACCCACTCTTCGGTCTGAAACACAAAATTGCATGCATGTTGCATATGCGAGTATGTACGTATCTATGTGTGACTCACACGTAGGTACTCACACAGTGTTAGATTAACATAAAACATAAAATGCATATCCTTATTCCCCCCTGTAGACATGTACCGACTGAAATATGAACTCCAGTGAATTTTCCTTTGCGCTCTGAGATTTTAGACGGCAGACGACAGGCGGAGACGTACGACGTCTCAATGACGACAATTTTTTCTCTGTGTGTGTGTATGCTGTCGTAGTGTCATTTCGTCGCTTGTCGCTTGTAATATAAAACTGAATACGGTGCATTTATTATGATTAAAATGCCGGATGTAGCCTCAGAGGCAACACATGCACTTTTGCATAACAAGGACATCATTGCATAACCATCCAGAGTGTGCCTACTCATAAAAAATGCTGTGACATGAAAGTTCGTCAGAGCATTGGTAGGTGTTTTCTATGCACCTACGTAAATCAGAGAGACAGTTGGGCAGATGGTTGACAATAAGGATTTTCATAAAAAAAACTTTGTTATCGCATTGACCGTCTATTTCTGTGTCAATAAAAGTCCTTACAAGCTCCTGGACAGAGGGTTTTCAAATTTCTTAAGTGAATCTATATACTAATTGCCTCTATCACTTACGAACGCACCATTGTAACTGTAAAACTGTGATGAAATGTCATCAGTGCACCAATTCAGTGGTTCACAAATTTTTAACAGAGACACAAACCATAATGGCACCAACTCTTTCAATGACTCTCAAACATTTCTTTCATTGCTTTGTCTTAAAGTGGTATTCAAACTTTTCTTCTGGTGTTTCTTAGACTTGTCATTCAGTGATTCTCAAAATGTTGAGAAATTTTTTCATTGTAAGACGAAATTGAATTTTAATTGAATAATACAAACTATAGGGGCGCAACTTTTCATGTTACGGGCTGCGGCCACACTCGTGTAGATATAAGCGTCACTGACGATCGTGTCAAAGATGGTTATTCACATGAAATTAAATAAAAAGACAAATTATCAAATCTCGAAATGAAAATGGGTTCTGTGTCTCCTTTCATCGTCTTTAGATGTAACGTCGACCATATTTTGGTGTCAGTTTAAAAAAAGTCAAACAAAAAAGAATGAAACTATGTCAAGCAGCGACAAATGGAGGAGACTTGAATGCATTTGCTCAACTTTACCGTTAAAATACTCTGAAAAATAAAAAATGAAAAGAATAGGGGGAGAAAACGGCAGTTACAAGGACTCATTGAATGCGACGACTTATTCCCATTGCTCATTACGAGATGAGTATATGCGGCATATATTTTTGGAGGTTCAAGAGTGCGCGCTTAGCTCGTCGCATGTTTAACGAACCCTATTCTGCATGTTCTCCACTTGACACAGATTTACACCCCCATAAGTATACAACCCCTTTATGTATAACTTTTGTGTATTTTTGTCACATTTTTGCTAATTTGGGGAAACACTTACAATTGCAATTGAGTTGTTGAATGAAAAAGGTGCAGCAAATTTTTGAATATGTCAAAAAATAGCGTCATCACTTGAAGGACTTATGTCATTAGTTTTGGGCTTAGCTTATGCCAACTGATTAGACGAGTTAACAGAAAGAAAGTGGTAATGAATTCATTTTTAGTACGTTACGAAAACGTTGGCAATTCAATCCATTCGTTGGTGGATTTTCAGAGAAAAATGTCACTTATGAATTCTTAGAGGAAGTCGTCTCTTAGGAGGCTCATCTAAATCTAGCCTGTACACCTTTCGGGCTTCAGTACTATGCTGGCGTAAACTTCCTCATATATATTCGTATACCAGAGTTCATGTTGCTAATTAGGTACTTCCCATATATGGTCTTTGATCTTCATGTAAGAGACGTTCAGATGTTAAGAAGTACTAAACTTATACGTTTGCCAGTAACCATATGTCTCCCGCAGTAAATTGAAAGTTGATTTCATTTATTTTTTTGTAATTTTATCTGTAATATTTATAGCCGATTCATGCCACTCAAAATAAGGTCTGCTTATTAGATATAGAATATTTTAAGAAATTCTTTGCTTCCGATTTGTGTACATTAGTGTACGCTCTTTTAGTTGCCAGGATTTCCTTCAAAAAGGTGCTACATGGTAGACTAGTACTCTATTTGAGCACGAGTTCTTTGAAGTGGGAGTTTTAAAGCCATTGATGATATAACGCTGCTTGTCCGAGAAAACTAGAGCACTGACGTTGGTTAATTGGGAGGTTTGGATTTTTCCAAAAAAGTGTCAAAAAGACAGCTACAAAGTATAAATCGACGTATCGCACTTAAACGGCGTGTGAAAGGTTGAAATTTTGTTATTTCGACTTATTTGGGGTCCTTTTTAACCACCTTCTGCACGATCTAGTTAGCTGAGATTTTATAAGTGTCAGTCCAAAATAGAATTTTGTATATTCTGCGTGTGATACGTCTCGTGGTGTGGCGCATATGATAGGATTCACTTTTTGTTTTCTTGTCTAATTTGAGGTCCTTTTTAACCACCTTCTGCACAACCATCTTTCTTTATTTCCTTTACTCCTCCCCCGCGGAGGAAGGGCTTCTACAAACGCCCGCCAACGAACTCGATCTATCGCCTGAGGTTTCAAGAGACGCCGTTCAGACGTTCCAGTAGTTTCGTTAAATCGTCCGCTGGCTTTCTCAAAGTCCAAAGTTCTCAAAATCCAGCTTCATTTTCGTCGCCTATTCTCCTATTTTCTGCTGCCTTATTCTCCACAAATCTTTATTTGTGATAATGTTATTCCCAGTATACGCCTTAAGCACTTGTTGACGAAGACTTGAAGGCGCTTCGCAATTGGCTCTGTGACTTTCCATGAAATTAAATCCATGGCATGAAATCTGGGGCTGCACATAAATGAGAGCAAAACAAAGTACATGATGGCCACGTCTGCGAGTAGAAGATCCAACATTGGTCCCTCAATTCAAATAGTTTAGCGCGAATTTGAAGTAGTGCAATCCTTTAACTATCTTGGGTCAACTGTAGCAGCCGAAAACAGCATGGTTCCTTAAAGCTAACAAAGCATACTATAGTCTATCAAGACTATAACATTTAAACATTTAAACATAACATCCAAGCTACTTGTGTATAAGAAAATATTCATACCAGTACTTAAATATGGATTTGAAACTTTAGTGCTTAGCAAAAAGCATTCTCACCTTTAAGCCGCGTTCGAGATAAAAGTCTTACGGAGAATTGGAGGCCCCGTATTTGAGGAAGTACGATTCCGGAGACTTTGTAACGATGTGATCTTCGAGCGTTACCTCGATTCAGACATCGTGAAGAGAATAAAGATCGGTAGGCTTCGGTGGGCAGGACACCTAGCTTGCATTAGCAAAAAGGATCCTGCTCGGATAGTACTTTGCGATAGGATTTATGGAACACGACAGCGAGGCCGGCCAAGCGTACGCTTGAAGGATGGCGTAAACCAGGAACGCCCAGTGTTTAGGGATGCAAAACTGCAAATCTGGTTGTACCGAACCCGAGCCCGGCCCGGTAGAGCCAAATATGATGATGGTGATTGATTCGAACGAGTTCTGGTTATAACAAGATGGAATTCGTGCCAAAAGGCGACGGCAAGCATCGAATTTTTGAAATCATAATTTGGCGATAAGTTGAATTTCGAGAATTAGACCTGACAATTGGCCTCTAAGGTCATGCGATTTGACACCTTTCGATTATTTCCTGTAGGGGGAACGTAAAGTCACTGGCCTATGCTGATAAACCAGCAACAATTTACGCCTTGGAGGCCAATCTAAGTGGGGGTGCCAATGGTTCTAACCACTTCACCATCGACAATGAAATGACTCGTGTTTTTGTTATCGTCTGTTAAAATGTAGGCTAACTCTTATTAAAGGACTTCAAAACAATTTTCAATTTGTGCTATCCTACCATAATTTTGGGACAACTTTTGAACCTACTCTTCGCGGTCGGAGCTACCATTTTCTTTGTTTTGTTGTCAATAGCAGCCAACAATTAATCGTCTCTTTCTAGAGTCCCTAGAGCTCTATTTGTTAATAACTACACTACGGTTAAGCTTATTTTGAGCAGCAGTCACAATATCTCAACAGCTCATCATAATGTGACGGTATTAGAAAGAAACACAACAACAAATTCTGATTTATTGTAAATAAAAATAAAAAGTTGATTCATGTTTTTGAATTAACTCGAAATTGATTGAAAGAAAGCAATTGTGACAGTCACGATGAATCTGAAATTGATTTGGCATCACATCGCGTCTCTCAAATCATCAAATTCGACTTACTGACGTTTTATTAACAGATGGCCATCAAGTGGATGATTAGATCGCCATTAGAGTGACTTTGTTGATCTGCACTCGCTCGCGTTGCATTGCAGTGGCATGATCGTTGAGTGGTGCAGTGTACATGCGCCGTCAATCGATAACAATGATTGTGCTCCATCCAATTGTCTGTGGACTGTAATCTACGCTTTGTATTGCGGTTCTGCTACTAACCGCGGCCATCGGCTAACCGACCAATTGATCAAACTGCGCCTTTTAACTTGAAATTGTTGTGCCGTCTCGATCGAAGACCGATCAAATCCATTAACTCCTCCATCGTGCGATAATGGAGATTACGCAGATGATTACTCTGAATTGAATCGTTGGATTGAAATTGGATAAATAATTCTACCGAGATGTACTTAAGAGTAGTGAGCGCCGGATGCAGTGTATTTTCTATTTATAAAAGAAAAAAGAAAAAATCGGCGATGATTATCGTGTGCATTCAATTTGAGTTTTTTGATGTCTGTGTCTAACACATAGTTATGCCAGCTGTCAAAATGTATCCCCTGAAGTGAAAAGCAACCTAATTAATAAGTTTTTACGATGAAATACCCCAATTTGGACTTCCGTTTGATTATTGTATAAGGAACAACACATACTTATAATGCATCATATTGTTATGCTTTTAAAGTTAATGGGGTACAAACAGTAAATAGAATTGACTTTTTATCAGAAAGCCAATTCAGAAAACCACTTACAAGCTGTCATGCCATCAATTTAATTAGGTATTAGGTCGGATCCCTTGCAGTAGTAGTAACGTTTCTTAAAGAACACTTATATTAACTTAACTGCTCACAGCAGTGAGCAGACCCACAAAAAAGTATGGAAAGTCTTTGATCCACGAAAGATTGGTTCGACATAACGTTACAAATTCAAAACGCTGGTAAAATGATCAAAAAACCAAATATTAACAACAAATTGGTTCGACTTGCGCACACAAAAGCTTATTTAATAAAACTTTTTAATATTTCTTTACAAACATGGATTGGAAATAAACATATTCCCTATGTTCCTCTCTCTCGAAAGATTGCACAATTTGACGAATTAAAGCCCGAAGTAGGGATACAGTTTTGTAAGCATTCTATGTTGGATAGATGGATAAATGAATAGATGGATAAATTTTTGCCCCCATTTATTCGGCTTATAACGAGCTAAAACCAAAACTTAAAAACTTAGACTTAAGACTAAGAGATTGAAACTAATTCACCTTTTAATCTCTCAGTCTCAATCTCTTAGTCTTAAGTTTTAGTTTTAAGGCATGGAGTGCTGCGGTTAAAATTGAAAACGGTAAGGTCTAAGTTAACCTTACGGGAGATTGATTTGTTAGAGCCGTACAGGTTTATGTGAACACACGCAATCGACGGAGCCTTAGAAGAGGCTGTGTATGAAAGGTATGCCAGTAATGTCTTTGCGTTCCACAAGGGTTCTTCAAGAGGTTGAGGCGGTCATGGTAGAGAGTCAGGATAAGATGATTATCCCAAGGTAAACCTCGAAGATCGAATCGGAGGAAACTACGACATTGGATGCTCTCGATTCTGAACAAATAAACTTGACGCTTGTCTAGCGTACTCAAGGAGGGGGAGGGCAAAAGTGATGTTAAGGGATCTGGTCACATAAAGTTTGGAAAATTCTTTGGACCACTGTTTGACACAAACGAAGTGTGGTTGGCTTTCAGTATTATTTCTCATATGAGAACGGAAATTTAGCTCCGAGTCGCACAATATGCCCAGTCTACGAAAATATTGCACGTGTGATATGGGTTGGTCGTGGAAAAGGTAATGTTGTACTTGCGTCATAAGGTCAACTCAGCCACTGGCCCTTGGGCAGTCATGCAGCTAAGTCGAGTATACCGCACAACAATTTCTGCAGAAGTTGCAAAGATGATAATGAGAAAGAAACTCTCGTACACTTCCTATGCAGTTGTCCGCCCCCAGCAGGGTCAAGCCACCGCATTTTTTACGACCTGAAAGAGCTCTCAGATTCAGGGTCATCGACTTGATCTCATACCTGAACGATACAGGCTGGTTTTAAACATTATCCTTATCAATGCTAGTACCCCTTGAGTTTTATTGGTATCAAAATGGCGCACACTAGCGCTAATTGAGGACATCGCAAGCAGAGCGTAGTCCACCATTCTACCTACCTAACAGTCCTTCTCAACCGATTTGTTTGAAATTCGTTATGTAGGACTAAGATGCGGCTTTAAGACGTCTTCCTATGGAAATTCTGGGATATGGTCATTAAGGTCTGGAATTTTGGGAACTAAGCTTTTTCTGATACGATTTGTATGGCCTTTTTGGTTTCTTTTTGGGGTCTTTTGAGGGTAACTTGTGTGTCTTTTGGGGTCATTTGAGGGTATTTTGGGGGTCTTTTGCGAATATTTTGAGAGTATTTTAGGGGTCTTTTGGGGGATTTTTAGGCGCCTTTGAGGGTCTTTTTGTGGTGTATTGCGGGTATGTTGGGGAGTATTTAAGACTCTTTTAAGGGACTTTTTGGGGTATACTGGTAGTCTTTTGAAGAGTCTTTTGAGTGTCTTACGGTGGTCGTTTAGCGAGTCTTATTAGAGTCTTTTGGGTATTATTTGAGGGTCTTTGGGGGTCTTTTGTGGGTCTTTCTCAATTTAAAAGAAGAAAATTCCAAAATCCTACTCAACATTTTGGTTCTTCCTTTAACTACGACTAACTTCCTACATCATCAAAATTATTACCCTTATTATTTGCAAAAATAACCAACAAAACAAAAAATGGCGACTTCTGAATACTTTCTCAATGTACAATGTCAGGAAATATGTGTACCACTTTTTCCTCTAGCTGTGTTGCCCCATTCACCTTGAGTTTATTTGAATAAATTTTTTGGTACACGTAATACAGTGAGTGGGTAGTGCAGTATCTTTTTTTTTATTATTTCACATGTCCTTATGAAAAAAATATCTTTTCCTTATACTCACGTACACAGAAACTAAACAATGGCGAAATGGCGCCTGTTCACCTGGAAACTTTGTTGGAATGATGTACATCTCCTCAAATGATATTTTTCCCCAAATTGAAACAAAAAATATTCTCCAGTTTTCAATTCATATTCATTGACACGAAAGATTGAGAGAGCTTCTTTCCTCCTAACAGAGGAGTACATATTACAGTAAGACGACGCCAATAACTCCAACAAAAATTACTTGCGACATTTGCTTCAGTGAGCTTGGCGCAAACAATGCTGCTCCGATGATGAACATCAATTTCTTCCATCAACATCAGATTTTCATATTTCTTCATCCTAGGCAGGCGAACTGCGAGCTGCGAACCCTTGAGAATAGGTACTGGTGGCGGGGTGACCTTTTGTAATTTGTCCTGATTTTCTTGAAGTCAGCGAAATTATTCTTTCATGTCATCTTCAAAAATTGAGATGTTGTCGTAATGCAAAATTTATGTTCATTCTGCATTGTCTGGTAGCTTTGTTGTTGGGAGAGAGATTTATTTTAATGCATTTGTGTAGGGAATTCGGATCGAATGGGAATACTCGGTGTACCTAGCATATATGGAGTTATATTTCACTACTTGTGCTGCTCCTGCTCCTCCTCCCCCTTCTGTACCGTCTTTATTAAAATGCAATGGAAGTTTTGGCCTTTTACTTGCATACAGCATCGCAAATGAAAGACTGGAATGTTTTCTTCAAAAAATGTATGCTCGTAATAATACAGGGTGAGCTATTAAAAATTAGATCACATTTTTTGAAATCGACTTCTTAAGCGAGAACGAAAATAAGTTTTCGGAAGGTGTAATTCCAGACGAAAATACGCATAAAGAGAACTAAAGATCCGTTAATAATAAATAAGCCCCAGCAGAGATAAAATTATAAGTTTTTAAGAAGCTGAGAATTTTTATAAGCAAAGTTTCAAAAGGTTGCTGATATGAACAGATCCCATCAGATGAAGATGGAATTTGTAAAAGGCCACCGCCTCTTCTTATTTTCAGTGACTGAGTAGCCTGAACTTGAATGAATGTACTATTATAGTTAGTTTACAAGAGTAGATAGCATTCCATAAAAAATTATGTAAAGCGATCTCTTAGATTTAATTTACCAGAGTCTTCAGTCTCGCTTGCATATGTTGTTTTTTTGGTTCTATAAATCAAAATAAAAAAAGCATCCTTCTTAGCTTTCAAATCAGATTTCTTGAAGCGCAAAATATACCTACATACTATCGTATTTCAATGAAATCATAAAAGAACTTTATTGTAATGTTGTGTGTGTTTGATACACAAAAGTCCTTGTGGAGTAAAATTTATTTTCATTGCTTCATGCTTTGCGTTGTATTGTCGTTAAGGAAATGTTTTGCATTTTTGAACACAGAAAAAAGTGCAGAAGTTATTCTTCATAGAGAGAGCATTATTGTGGGCAACCATCAATGTACCTTTTCATACAATAAAATATTGCAATTCTTATCGTTCCAAGGAGTAGTTATCCTGGCCGTGGGGAATACTCCGCAACAAATGTACGAAGCACTCTTTCGTATCGTATGGAATCTTTCTTTGTAATTTCTCTGATGGTTGCAATATAGAAATTGTATCAATGCTATACCGAGGAACGAGAGAATAAAGGTCCTTTACATTCTGAACAGATGTTACAAATATGGCCTGTTATTCTTTCGAGTTAAGACACAAAACAAGGAAATTCCTCATTTTTACAGAGTAGTTGTGAGTTAACAGAACATTACAATTTTATTGAACTTTCACGGTCTTATTAGCACTATTGTAAAGTAAATCACGATTACGATCTTGCATATTATAGTTATTTACGTTATCTTTAAGCCAATGCAAGATTTAAGGAAGGCAAAAGCCAAAAACCCTAGTTTTCCATGACTTTTACTTTAAAGTGCAGGATATTTCACAATCGTAAGCTACCAAATGTAGCTCCTTTAAATGTAACATAAGTTTTGTTAAAGATTTGTCTGCCTGTTCCTTATTTGAGTACCTTTTATTCCTAGAAGTAACATTTTTGCAAATATTCAGCTATAATCAGTCAAAATTTAACTAAAAACTTCTAGTCTTAACGATTTGGATTCAGACTTACTGAGTACTGAGAAATTTCAAGCAGACAAAGCACAGTAGACAACAATTGTTTAGGTAGCATTCACCCTTTTCATTTCAAAGCTTTATAAAAGAGGTCTCGTCAATCCCGTCTTCCAAAAAATCTCTTCTGATTCACACCACCGCAAGTCTATGTCACGCAATTTGGCTTCCTTATAGGATTAGTTTATTTTGCTCCTGCAAGTCCGCACAACGGCGCCTGCTTTGTGTTACACGATATTTTCTGATCTTTTTCTCGCCTGCCAGGTTGAAGAGAAAGAAGTCCAGTTAGTTCTTTTGGACTTTAGAGTGGTGTTGAAGTTATTGCTAATCTACATAGTCGTAAATACTCTTATCGCCAAACTAGTGGGGAAAATCATACCAATTGCTAATTTTCGTTCAATGAAGAGCTAACCCAGTATGCAACAATCATATAGCAAGAGAAATCTGGAGCAGAGGTATCGAAGACTCGACCAATCAGTGGATAAGGGCCATGTTAGAAAGTACAGATATTACTTGCTCCTTAGGAAGGGTGTCTGTGTCTGTGAACGCAGTTAACGGTTGTCTCTGAGGAGGAGTCTTATCCCCACTTCTGTGGTCACTAGCCATCGACAGCCTTCTTGCCGATCTATAGAGATCAGGCCTCATTGGCCATTGGTTATGAGGATCAGTTGGCGATTGTTGTTTGTGGTAAACATAGCACTTGTACTTGTGTTATGCAAGGTGCTTTACTACACGTTTTAGAATGGTGCAGCAGAGAAGGTCTCTCAATTAATCATTGCAAAACCGTTCTATTGCCTTTCACAAAAAGAAGATTGGTCAATGTAGGACCCATCACAATTAAAGGTACCACTTTAGTTTGTTCAGTGATGTTATATATGTTGGAGTTATCCTTGATACACGGCTTAGCTAGAATTCTTACATCAACTCCGCCATCGAAAGCGCCACTAAGACCATGTGGGCCAGAATTCGTCTTTTCGGCAGAGCTTGTAGTCTAAATCCTAAAATGATACACTGGATGTATACAATGATTGTAAGGCTCATCGTTTGGTGTCCTAAAGGACTTGAACGGAAAGTGGCAAATAAGCTTCAGAAGCTTCAAAGAATTGCCTGTCTCGGTATCACGAATGCCATGCATACCTGCTTTACGGTGGCATTATAAGCTATCATAGGGATCTCACCTTTACGAATCTTTATTAGGAAGAAGGCCGCTAGATGCGCTATTAAGCTGCAGCTAGTATACAGTTATAAGCCTAGTGGCCATGAGGGACATGTAAAAAAACTTGACACAATTCCCGAAAGAGACATGTTTTGCACTATCCTCAGCATTATAGTCAGGGAGTACTGTCTCGGCAGGTTATTTGAGGTAGAAATATTGGACCGTACAAACTGGATTGTTGGTGCTCTGGCACTGGACGCAAGAGGTCTAGTCTGGTTCACAGATGGATCAAAGACAAAATCCGGAGTTGGAGCTTTGTCTCGGCATCAATGGCAATGAGTTTCACGGTTTTCCAGGATGAACTCCATGCCATCGAAATTTGTACTAGGACAAACATTAGTAAAGTCATTAGGGGCGCGAGACTACATCCAGATAACCAGTAAGGACTTAAAGCGCTGTTGTCAATTTAATGGATTCTTTATCAGCTCAAAGCTGCTACGATAAACTGCAATATCTTGCCAGACAAAACGGGGTGAACTCGGTTCTGATCCTGGTCATCAAGGAATCAAGGAACGAATCTGCAGATGAATTGACTGGCTCATAATCAGCTTTTATAGGACCTAGGTTCCGGTCCTTCCGTGCTGTTAACTGGGCTGCAGCCACAGCGCTAATTAATAAGTGGGAAGACAAACATTGTCTGGGCTAAGACAGTCCAAGAGATCATTAAGGCCGTACTTCTTTAATGAAATCCTTAATCTTAATATGGATACCATTAGAAATCTGGAGAGTATTATCACAGATCAGTGTGGATCACCTTACCAAAATGTATCTAGACTCAGAAACGGAATGTAGTTTCTGCTCGGAGGATCACGAATCATGCGAGCACATTCTCTGTGAATGTGAATGTTAAGGCGGCGTATTTTCCGTAAAGAAATATATTCGTCAGCGGAGTTAAGAAACTCTGCCACTAAGGATATATACTATCCTTCAGTAGGGAGATGTAACGTCTCTTAGGGTAAATACCCCCTGAGATACAATCGATTTTTAGGTCTCAGTGTCAGCCATATGGGCTAAGGTACTCACAAAATAAATGCACTAATGATGACTTTAATTAGGAGATTATCATGTCTTTTAGAATAAATTATTCCAACGTGGTATTTAATTATGTTATGCAAACATCTTCCACAGCCAATTTTGTTCCCGTCGTCTGAGTGCTTTTGATCTAAGACCTTCATGAACACTTGGTGGCGCGGGAATTGTCTCTGTGTGTGTGTCCACTTGTGAAACGTCCAATTCCTCAGCTATTTAGCAAATCATGAAAGTACCCTTTCCATCGTTCCAAAGGGCATCTTTTTTTCTTGCAGCATGTTATGCAGCATAACATGTCATTACAAATAAAATCTTAATATCCAGTTCTCAACTTCTACAGATGTCACTGTATATAATTCTCCGACTAACAATCATTTAGTGTCAAATTGTAACGTGGAACCTAATCGCCATTCTCATCTACCACCAATCGAGCATAAGGTAAGGAAATATTCAGAAAACGCCTGCAGTAAAATTTTGTTAAAAGAAAAGAAGGGATAAGCGCACAACACAATGCATAAAGAGCAATATAATATCATAAGCGACATGTCCTGAATTCAAATGAGAGTAACACACAACCCACAGGCGAATAAAATGCTCCATATGTTTGTGCGGGTTCTAACAATGCGGTCCAGGCCATTACGATGGGGGAAGATACTACGAATATGTCATTCCTCCTTTTCTTGTAATTTTTCCACATCATCTATTGGAACGATCGCAATTATTTTCCGTTTCAGATCATCCCCTCATTATGCAACCCTTAATGTTATGTAATTATGCGACGACATAATAACAGACACAGCAAAAGAACAAATGTCAGCATACAAAGTGCCATTAATGCCAATTGTCATCCTTTAAAATTACGATACGAGGGCGGGCAAAACATATCTCTAACGGATATTCCCAAATGTCTGACAAAAAGTGTTCGTTTGTTCGACCTTCGGCAACTTTTTTGCCAACATCACTAATTGACGCACAGGAGACAGATGAGAATTTTTGTGCCGCTTTGTGTCATATGTCTGTCCTGTGTGTCTTTTGCATAAAAATGAAATGTGGAAATTTTAAATTAATTCAACCGAAGTTAAGCAAACGAACAATTCCCTAAGGGGAAGAACAATTTGGCTAATCTTTGGAAATTTTCTCTAACATCTTCTTTTCTTAGACACGTGTGCATATTTGTGTTGGATGATAAGTAACACAATTTCAGAAGAAATGATGAGGCAATTAATGCTTAAGAGAATTTTTCCCAGCGTTATTAGATCATTAAGATCCTAAGATCTATTGGTATAGAGATGGAGTTGTAGAGACAGAGAAGATACCATATGGGAACCCTCTCAGTCTCGGAGTCTGCGCGACATCCACGGAATCCACTCATTAAGATCCTAAGATCCATTGGTATAGAGACCGCTATGAACAGTTCCCAAAGCACAAGTCAGGGAGAAGCGCAATAGATCCGCACAGTGCTACTATAAAAAATCCTATTTCTTATTTTCATCATATACAGTGGCCGACGTAGTGTTCCTTGATTAAAAGGCCGTAATTTCGTCATTTATGAATGTTTTTATTAAAAATTTTTAGAGATTGTTAAAAACATTTCAAATTTTATGAAAAACACGATGCTACTCTATAAAGCAACTTTTAGTGCGGCTCATAGCGTTGAGTCTACTAATGAAGGCATTGTGTGCTAGAAGAACGTGATCTGTTGGTAATATGGTCCGTTCTCTATGAAGAGCTGTCTTCAATGTCCGGTAATAGTTCAAAAGTCCTTGCAGCATTAACAGCTTTACACTTTTGAAAAGTATACTGATAGACAGGTGGAATTAATTGTTACAATAGAGTCAGTCACTAGAAAAGTTCACAAAGGCCTACTGTATCATATTATCATCATCATATTACGGGCTAAGGTTAAGTTTACCAACATTTTGGCATCATCATTTGCATTATTTTCCTAAAATACTCGTAGATTGTTGTCCATATAGTATTTTAAAACCAGCATAAGTAATTTATTTTTGAGCAAATACACAGACATTTTGGGAAAGGGTGAACCGCTAAATTCACTTATAAATATTAAAATAGAACTCACCGAGAATATAATAAACTTAATGGACATTTTTATTATTACTTTGATGTAATGACGTCGTAAGCCAGGACTTTTAACTGTAATCACGTATTTGGTTGAATTACTAGGTAGTAGTGTGAGAAAGTAGTCCACCTCTGCAGGATCCATATTGTGGGAGAGAAAAAATGCAAGTGATTCATTCATTTAATTCCTCCGAAGGCACTCTACTATAAAACTAATATGCTCCAGGGCAAATGCAGAGAAAGAAATACCAAACACGGTAGCGTCCGTCAATCCTGTGCCAAGCATATTCCTCGCAACACAATCTATTGCCCTCTGTACAAGTGTGCACCAACCGTAATTCTGTTAGGAATCAACAAGAACAAAAAAAAACGACAGCTCACGGCTGAAAAAGTACTTCCCTCTTTCCAAATTCGCCAGGGATGGAAGCAGCTTCCGCCCTCAGCTTTCTGCGCTCATTCGGTGGAAAAAATACAAAACCAAAGTTGGGTGCAGCTCTACAGCATTTTAGCGGACACACACAACACAGACATACAGGACCAGCATGTAAAGGGGGTGAAGCGGTGAACTATAACATTGCATTTCTAATTAAATTTGTATTAAACGCACAGATGTCGCTCACACATCCCTGTGGCACTGGCTGGCAAGCGACCTATGTTTGAACAACCGAATTGCGCTCACTACACCCCAGTTCTAATTTCCATCTAACAAGATTTCAATTTGTATGATGCTGCGCTACTGCTGTACGCGATATTTTGCGAAGTTTTACATTTTTATTTAAAAAAAAAAAACAAAAATAACTGGACAAGGACGACATCAGGGCAAAAACTCGATTCTAACTGGAGGTTATAGTACTCGTTTAGCAACACACATAACGCCCTTCATTTAGACAGCAGCTTTAGGGGTTGGCGGCGGGCAGGCATCAGCTAACATAACATGGAATTTAGAATAAAGCCCACAATTAAATGAAATGAAAAAATATCGAAGGCTCATGGGGAAGGATATCAAAATTGCAGTTGATGCGTCAGTAATGACAGGTGACGTAGCACATGGGCGACAGGCGATAAATGCGAACGTAATAGATGTCCTCCCATCCCAAAACGTGAATAATTCATACCGTGTCGAAATTTGGACAGCGACCGACTCGCAGTTCATGGGGCTAATTTAATATTGAAGTACATTTTCCCCCGGTATATTATGCTTCTGACGAGTATGCGAATTGGTCCGTTGTATGTTAGGAGTCGGCACATATGCTGCTTTCCAATAAGAGTCATAAAACACAGCTCACGTTAGAAAGTTTCAAACTCACAGGAATGAGAATCAAAATGGCAACAATTGCTATGGCTTAAGTAATTTGAAAGATATACAATTCATGGAAAAGACGAGGATGTAAAGACACAACTCATGGATAGAACGAAAGAAGTTTAATTTGTGAGCCACGCAGAATTGGAGCGTAATGATTCGCCCCGTGAGAAACAATAGAAGAAACCACCATCTGTTTTCGAAGAGGACATGGACACAATAAAGCATCCTGCATGTACATACTATTACAATAGCAAAAAAGCTGTCGTCCTAAAGGAGTCTGTCCATTACGAGGTGTGTTGCAACTTGACAGACATCACTCTCTGACAGTTGAAATTGGAATTTGGACAAAATTAAAAACACTCCTTCTGCAACAACAACTGGCAACCAACAGCCAGCCGGTTGTTGTTTTTTGTTATATCGTCAGTTCTATTTTTTCGTGCTGGTTATCTAAATACGAAACATTTTGTTTGGGTGTCAACACGAAATGCTGCCAGATAAGAGGAAAAATTTTGTTGCATTTTGTGTTCTGTTCAACCCCCCCCCCCTCCTCCTACTAATAAAGTTCAGATAAGGAAGAGGAAATTAATCAAGAAACAAAAAACAATTCAGACGAACTGAATAGATTAAGTCCAAGTCAGGGTTACAGCTCTCATATGTTAACGGCTATACGCGTATACATGATTCATGAAGGAACGATTGCTCGGGAGTTTGGATCGGGACGTTGTTGTTGATGACTCGACTATAAACCACGTAGCACGTTCTGTGCTGGATACATCACTCACTCATTTACAGCCGAGTCCACACACTCCTCATACATAGATTGATTGAATTTTTCCAGGCGAGTGATGAGCGCGTTTTTTTCCTTCTGCTTTTTGGGGCATTCATGAAATGTGACTGAATTCCAAAGGACCTCTCGTCAATGGTGGCAATTTGAATGGCGTTACTTACAAATCGAATTGACAGACTCTTGCAATAGGAAACGTATATCTGCTTTTTGCACAGTGTGCAATGTGGCGAATGCTACGGATGCAAATACTCTGATGGCTCTTAGTGTACGTTGGGAATTTTTATTTTAGTTTCATGGACTTTGAATTATTTGTCGGGTCAATCCTTAAATACATATTCTCCGGATTTGGTTTTATAATTTTTCAACGACATTTTAACCTTAACGCCCACACAGTGCCAGGCATAATTATAAAAAAGGGTGCAAGCCTTTTGACGCATGCGCAAATTATAAGAAAAAAGGAGGTGAAAAAATAAATAAAAGCTAGAATATGGTTTAACATCTATCGAGCCCAAAGCTGCATACCATTTAAATTATGTGTCGCTTACTTCCTTACTTATGACCTTACTTATGACAGCTGTGTTCCTAAAACCAGCATGCTCTAAAGTAAGGTTCCATAGCTAGCTTAACTTAGGAAGAAAGTTAGAAAACCCTTCAACACTGCTAAACGCACGAAGAATTGGGTGAGTAATATAGGTGCAACTCATAATTGAGACGATCTGGACGGGCCACATGGGCGAAATGCTGCGAATACATTCCTAAAATGTCACGAATCTATAACGCACTCGTTAACGATCAGACAAATTGTGTTGGTTTACTAAAAAATACCGATGGAACCCACACGTCGGACCGTGAGGATACACTAAGAACCCTGTTTTGGGTTGATTTCCTAAGTTCGTCTATTCGTGCAACACACATCTAACCGAACGCATGTGACCAAGCTCATTGCCGTGACGCAAGTCATTCAGGGAGTCCTCCCTTGGCATTAAGTCTCTATATAAAAAAAAAAAAAAAAAGTGTTTATCCGGCAAAATCTTCAGCCTGGACAAGGTTAAAGGGACAGTAGGCTCATTCAAAGCATTCAAAGCTTCCGGCGGTGATGGTATCTTTCCAGCAATTAATTTCATCCTGCCGGGTATTATTGCCTTTTCTAAGGCCAGCTTAAACTAGTGGTACATCCCTACTACCTGTTGACAGGTTAATGTAATATTTATCACCAAACCAGACAAAAGCATAGTGAACCGCCTAAATCCTATATAACTATAAGTCTAACATCAATTGTCATGCCATGGAGAGACTTATTGATGTTCATATATTAGAGGCTGGCTAGATTTGTCTACCCCTCTGCACACAAGTCAGTTTGCGTACAAAAAAGCCAAAAGCACAGAAGGTGGCCTTCACTATCTTGTAAAGATGATGTAAGGAAATTTTTCCGTTTTCCGTGTGCATTCATTGACATTAAGGAGGCTTTCAATAAACTGGCTACAACTATGATAGCGAGATCAATTATTAGCAGAGGTATCGAACACTCGATCAATCAATGGATAAAAGCCATGCTTGAAAGTAGAGATATTACATCCTCCTTAGGAGGTGTGGCACTGTATATGACCGAAGTTAAGGGTTGTGCCCATAGAGGAGTCCTTTCTCACCTTCTGTGATCTCTCTAGTCATCGACAATCGTTTAGTCGATCCGCATAGATCGGGTTGCATCGTCATTGGATATGCGGATGACTTTGCGATTTTTGTTAGTGTTAAATACACAGGTGTCAGCCGCGCTACCACCACAGCAATTATTAACAAATGGGAAAAGAAACTTCGTCTATCCAACTGGGACAATACACCATTGCTTAGACTAATATCCAAACGGTTAATCAGGCCCTTCTCCTATAAGGAAATTCTTGATCTGGACAATGATAGCATCAGAAAGCTAGTGAGTTTTCTCACAGGTCACTGCGGCTTGCGATGTCACCTTAACAAAAGCAAACTGGGCTCAAACACGGAATGTAGGTTCTGCTTGGAGAACGAAACATCCGGGCACATTCTCTGTGACTGTCCAGGTTTGATCTGGTGAAGGAGACATATTTTCCACAAGTCATTATGTTCGTCGGCGGATATGCGTAATTATGCCACTGAGGACATACTATCCTTCATTAGGAAGGTAGTAAGTCACTTAGATTAGTTACACCCTAAGATACAAAAGATCTTTTTAGGTCGCAGTGTCAGCCAACTGGGCTAGGGTTTATAAAATAAAAAAAAGTTAATTTATTAATGGTGCGAAAGAGGCTGCGAATGGCAAGAGGGACTCTTCGTTTTGTTTCTGTAGTGGTGTCAATCCAGTGCTTTAACTGCTTTGGTGGTATAACTCTTCTTTGTGGTTTGGTTGTTAGCATGTCTTGTCTTCCTCTTAACCGTCAATCCCATTTTTGTCGCTTTTGCCTTAATGAAAGCTAATGCAAATGACAGCCAATTATACCAAATTCGTCAGCGTGTACCAGCAGTTGAACCTACTCTATTGTGAAGCCGAAAATTTCTTTCTAATATGGTTTCATTGTAGCAGTCGAGTAAGCCATTTCGCTGTGGTAAGGGTTATCCCTACAGGGGGTTGCAAGTACACAGTTGAGAAAAAAAAGTTAGTACCCAACTGATCTATCGTCAGCTGGAGTGTTTTTTAAATTATCTATGTTTTTGTCTGCTTTTGGTTTGTCCTCAAATAATGTAGTACATTTTCATTCACGTCCTAAAACCCGATTTTATTCAAACTTTGCACACATGTGTATCTCCGATTAAAGAATTTGCATGAACATTTTTAATTTTACTCTGCAAACTCAATAGAGTACAGTTTTTCGTGTCGGCCTTTGTAAATTGATTCGAAGATTTCCTACTCTTAGGTCCAGTGCCCCCATCCAACGAGTGCCACTAACAAAGTGTTCTCAAAAATAAATTAGTTTTGTTAACAAAAATTTACATGCAGCACTAATTTTTATTATATTCTTATACGAAAACTCCTTCCGGGTACAAAAACTAAGGAGCTGAAACCCTTCAAGTCTCATCATATTTACGAAGCTTATCATTATGATTGTCGTTGCCAATGATATTAATGTTATTAAATATAATTATTCTAAAGACAAAACGAACGAACGTGGTTTCGGGTTAAAGTGGTGGCAATGTACTCTCCTACTGCCCCCGTTCCACCAGAATATTTCGTGTTCTGTATTCATCGCGACAACACTGTCGAGATGAATACTCACGTTTTACCTCCTCCGCCCATGAAAACTAATTTGCAATTTCGTGCTTTGGGAAGTTTTCTCCATCCCTCCATCGTCATCTCCATCAACATCTTCATCTGTATTATTTGGTTCAACCCGAAGATCGGTGTCGCATCGGGGATTTCATCTGATGATGGTACCCCAACCCAAAGACATGATAGAAATGCGTGCTCCTCCAAAACGCGGTGTGATGCGATGCGATGATGATGACGATGATCACAGCAGGCAACATTAACTTAATGACCATATTACGTGCCACAGGAAACAAAGAGTGTGTCAGTTGTTGTTGTTCACCGCTTGTTCCAACAACAACAATATGGAGGGGGAGAGGGAGAGAGAGAGAGAGAAAAAAACACGTACTTTTTTTATTCACTGAAAAATGGCCAAAAATGACGGACCGCAACGAAACTATGCAAAGTGAATTCCAGTAGTAAAATTCAAATTATTCTGCTTTCACATTGACTGCTTCGGGCTAATTAAGTTAATTTCCAAAATGCGATGAAGACAACAGACGACGTCGATATGTCCCTCCATGTTTCTGGAATGGAGATGACGACAAACTGCACAGCATCCACCAGCAGCTGAAACAACAGACGAAGATGAATCCCAGCTACTTGGAATTATATTAATTAAATTTATGTATATCCGCTCCTTCTCGCTCCAGTTATCGATGGAATTCCTGGTGCACAACCGTTTAAATTGTCAGCTTGACATGACGATTTTCCCGCAGGCAAAATACCTATGTTGTCAACCGTACAGAAAGTTGCGGTCAGCAGAGACTGGACGGGGCTTGACTTTCCTGATGTGATGTGATGTGATGAACTGGGCGGGATTTTTCGGAGATATAATTTATTTTTATGATAATTGTTTCCAAATGGCAATAACCATTTTATTGCTTTGTTGGAGAAAATAATGGCTTCCCAAACCTCCTTAACACAGAAGAACAGGATAACAGGAGGACAAATTATTAGCCCTACATATGGATGAATCTGCTTTTGCATTAATTAGAAATGAATGTTGATTGGCCAATAAAGCTTGCGGCCCATAGTCACATTCGGCAAAGCAAACGTGTAAATAAAAGCTAATCGATTCTCCAGCGTGTTGTCCGGGGAAATCTTTCAAAAACTTTTGGTATTAGGGATTTGAATTGGGAATTGTTTGACTCTGATTAATGGCGGACTAAATAATTCCACCTGTAGTCAGATAGAAACCATTAATAATTCATCTAGTCTTACCATTGTGTTGTATCAGCTAATTTCTCGTTAATAAACCACGCAGTTAGGGGAAAAACTCTCAAAAAAACAGTATGGCAATACAAGCAAGCCAATTGGGACGGCCATAACAACTTCTTTGTGAAAATTAACTGATCGCTATTGTTTCGTGATGGCAATAGCTGCCGCTGATGCAATCACAATCTTCATCCTTATTGCTATGAGAGACTTTAACCTTCGAAGGAATAAGTCTGTCAAATCAAAGACGAATGAATGGTATAACTCAAGCTGTAAAGAGGCTTCTAGGATTAGAGCGGTATGCTTTCGGTTTTACAAAGCAAACACCAAACGAGCCAGAAATGATTGCAATGCTCATCTTCGGCGAGTCAAATTCACCTACGACCCAAAATTGAGGTAAAAAATACTACAATGTCCCAAAGGTAGTAACAATTTTAGGTCTTTCGTGAAAATAATCAAAAATACAGCCTCATTTATAATTTAGTTCTACTCTACTCTAGTTGTCAACTCTAAAGACAAAGACTGTTATCTGTTTGCTGCACATTTTGCTGCTAGCTCCATATTTCCAGATTGTGCATTGCTTCCGCCTGCACCTCCGAGTATTGCACACTCTGTGGGACAGATCTTCATTCGTTCTCGCGCAGTTGCTGGCAAGCTGGCAAGCAAGCTGGCATTACCATTGCGTAAGCTTTTCCTTCTATCCTATTCTTCTGGACTCTTCCCGAGAAGTTGGAAAACAGCCTTTCTCCAGCCCATACTCCAAAAAAAAGGCGAGCCGTCGTCTCCTTCTTCGTACCGACCCATAGCACTTACATCCATTCTTTCAAAGGTCATGGAAACGCTGATAAATTTTCAGCAGCTCATGAAATATCTTGAAACCAACGAAATCCCTAGTGACCAGCAGTATGGATTTCGTGGGCAACGTTCCACTGTTGATTTGATGGTATATCTCACCGAACAGTGGAACTGCTCTTTACATTAATTTGGTGAAAGCAAAGCTGTTGCACTCGATATTTCCAAAGCAATCTACAGAGTTTTGCATCAAGCTCTTTTGTCCATAATGCGTGTTTATGAAGTCGACGAAAAACTGCTTCATTGGACTAGAAACTATATTTTGGACCGCTCAATTCAAGTCAGAAATACATCACATAAATGCTGGCGTTCCCCAGGGCTCTGTTTTGTCCCCAACACTCTTTCTTATTTTTATTTATCTGTGATTTCTAATCCAATTCACTCTTTCGCTGATGACAGCACTCTCAGTTTCTCATAAAAGTTTGAGGATCGTCCCTTCATTTCTCAAGTGTAACTCAAACAACTACATATATTAAGCACGTTAAATTCTGAACTAGACAGCATAATAGAATGGGGAGAAATCAATCGAGTATAATTTAATGCTTCCAAAACCCAATGCTGTCTTCTGTCGTCTAAGCGAATCCTAAATCCCATGCCATTAACCATGAAAGACACTTGCATCGAGGAAACTGAAAATCTCGCAATTCTCGGTATGTGCGTTAACGACAAGCTTTGTTGGAATGACCGCATATTTTCCGTCGCCAAAAATGCAGCGAAATGTTTAGGTTTTCTAACCCTGTGCAAGAAATATTTCACTCCCTCTGATCTGGCTACTATCTACAAGGCTTGAGTACAATGTCATATTTGGTCTGGTGTGCCTAAAACCAACTTGCATCAGCTAGATAGAATACAAAACCGTGCGATAAAACTTATCGGTGACAAAAACATTGCGAAATAAATTAATTCGCTTGAACACCGCAAAAACGTCTCCAGCTTGTCACTCTTTTATGGATTCTACCACCAGCGGTACTAAAGAGAAATAGCCAGTTGCATGGCACCTCTCATTGAATTCAACCGCAATACTCGTGGCACTCTAAATGCTCATCAGTTAAGTTCAGGGATTCGTTCTTCAGCCGTACAACACGTATGTGGAATGCTCGGCCAAGCTGTGTCTTTCCACATCACTATGATTGATACACAGCCATTCAAAGCACAAGCTCATAGACATAATAAGGGTGATAACCACTTTTCGCGTGCGAAAATTTGAAAAAAAAAATCTTCATCCTTTAGCAGTGATAGTGCTATTTTTTTGCATCCAGAAGAACACAATATTTTGAAGGGGGCACTCACAACAACTTCTGTGCATCATTAGGCGAATTAGCATAGGTCTGTGTGCGCAATCATTATCGTTGTCGGTCAAGCGTTTACCATGCCCGTGCTTTATCATCATCGCCACCATTATCATCGCTATTTCGCAAACGATGTTGCTGCATTTGTTCCGCATGTAAACAAGGACGAATTAACACCTTCAGTAGAACTCTAATGGCATACTCATTACTGAATGTTCCAATGTTAGTTACTCTGAAGGTATCTTTCTATACTATTCTGAATCGAAACACAGTCCCTGTGATGGCAAAAGTTGTAAATCGAGTGCATTTAATTAACGCTAATGCACAGGTACACAGCCGTTGATGTACCAAAAATAACACAAACTGTCAGCGCACTATTGGAAAGTAGCGTTGTGGCATTTAGAAGCACATATTTGAAAAATTACAAAGTACACGCGTGCTTAACTAGCAGTAACCAGCTGCACTGATGACAATAAAGATCGGAAAATTGCATCAAGAAATAAAATCCTTGAGATATGGAATTGAAGAAGGTGCAGGTTAAATTATGTACTCCACCGCGTTTTAGTCTTCGTCAATCAGTTCATGCCAAGCTCTATTAAAGGTCCCATAATACTTTTTTTTATCGTTTTTCTAAAGTTACTGAAGATAATCAAGTGATAATCGCATGATGAGCCCAACAAGTGCATTTTCATACACAGTATTGGAATATGCTGTATCCTTAGCAAGGCGTTAGAAATATGTGAACAATTTTAGAACAGATCTTTATTTTCAGACTCTAATATCGGCAATGACTGCATGTAGCCGGAGCTGCTTTATTTAGAGAGTTCGGCTTTGCATGACTATTTACCACGATTAAGCATTTTCAGATTACAATCAATCAATCACTCAACTCAATGTATGAGTTATCTTATACTACAATTTTATATGCGAGGCTAAGAATAATTGTGTATAAACAGACTTTGAATATAGACTGAGTGATCAGATACTATCAAGCAGTTGTTTTAATTTTCCAATGGAGTCGGCTTGGAAACATATTCTCATCATTTGTGTGTTCAGATGTACCATCAGTAACACTGTTCATCATCAGCCAAAAGACAAGAATCTTGGTCTGAATAACATTACATAACGATAAATGAAGCGTTGCCCCCCCCCTACTAATGGTAAGTGGTAAATTTCCAAAACACAAATAACATAGGCATATACCAGGGCAAGTACTGGTGCCTTTATAAACAGGCGACGAACACAAGTTCCGCCATACCTCTCGTAGAAGCTATCTAGCGCGAATTTCTTCACATCTGCCGGAGTATTCATCATGGACGAAGTAGAGGTTCTCCGCATCATCACTAGGCAAAGGGCCGTAGCAGAGGAGCTCCAGAAACTACAAATCAACATTGGCCAGGAAAACAGCCGCATGCAGGGACAAAAGGCTAAACATCATTGAAGACTTATGGCAAGAATACTCAAATAACCACGAACGACTCAAAGACGTCGTTTAACAAGACTCACTATACATCCAATGTACAAATATTAAGGTCAAGCAGTTTTATGGTGAAATCAAAGAATATCTATCTTCTATTCCGGATGACTCCGAATTGACTGGGTCATCTGAATCAGATGCCAAGGCTGGGTCTAATCCAGTGCCTGCTGCACGATCCACTCAATCACCAGCGCGAGCCATTCAATCGGAAGAACCATTATCAACGGTTGAAAAAATTATTCGACGTCAGAAATCAACCACACAAACATTACAAGGATTGTTCATCTTGTTGAAGGGTCAATTGAAGCTTAGAGTTATACATTCTGTCTCCTCAAAATAAGTAGCTCAAACAAATATTTGACGCAGATGGAGGAAATGAACCAATCAATCGCAGAACTTATGGAAGACCCCCTTAGCACGTCCCTTCTTTAATTGCTGAGTAGATTTTCGTGGCCCAATATGGATTCATTACCGTTCAAGGGGAAGCCGTCCACAAAAAGGCTACCTTTCGATATTCTGCTGCTTTAGTACGAAGGCCGTACACATCGAAGTTTGTCAGCGATTTATCCACGGATGCCTTCATCGGTGCGTTAAAAAGATTTATTAGTCGTCGAGGGCATTTTGAACCGTTCATTAAGGAACCGTTACAAGGAAGTCTTAGCATCAGCTGGAAGCTAGTTTCGCACATCAAAGACGAAT
Source organism: Nephrocerus scutellatus (assembly GCA_947095585.1). Classification (NCBI taxonomy): domain Eukaryota; kingdom Metazoa; phylum Arthropoda; class Insecta; order Diptera; family Pipunculidae; genus Nephrocerus; species Nephrocerus scutellatus. The sequence continues at coordinate 20,555,382 of OX352763.1, read as the reverse complement.
TCTGGAAACGATGGTCTCAGGAGTACCGAAATGAGCTACAGCACAGAAGCAAATGGAAGACTTCATCGGAAAATATTGAAATCGGCACGGTGGTCATCATCAAGGAAGACAATATTTCGATTATGAAAAGGCCACTGGGCAAAATTTTCAAGTACCGACTGCTTTATAAGAATGGCAGATGTGCCTACAAAATCAGTTGTCCTTAAACAACTAATACACAAATTGGCTCCACTCGTCAAGGATGACGTAACCACAGAGCATCAACCATCATCAGCAAAGGGTATTAATCAAACGCAGCCATATGCAGCCGCTCAGGATCGCAAACGAGGAAATCAATCAAATACTTCCGACGAACCTTCGAATAAAACAAACAAAAGAGAGTGACCAAATTAAGGCTCAACACAGAGATCTTCCAATCCAGCTTCATCATCATAAAACCAGACACACCATCGTGGGTTCTTGCGGACTATTCCTAGCGGCCGCAGTTGTTCGTTTATATACTCTGGAATCATCACCCGTGTATTTGCAAAAGGATGGCGTTCAAGCCAATACCAACAACGACGAAATTCATTGCTAAAACCAAAAGCTTAAGAATTACCTGTTAATATGCTCTCGCCAATAACCCTTTCGATAATTCTCGTAAAATTATTGCATTATCGCGCCACACCTTTATCCCCATGATCAGTCAAATACGAATATCATCTTCATCCCTTTGATGACCGATTTCGATTTTAATGATTTGCAAACAAAAGCGAAGTGCATAGTACTTTGATTTCTTGCCAAACAAACAAACATCGTGAAACGCTGAAATTATCACCATCACCATCAGCTTAACATCCACATAACCAGCTACACTGCCAGCAATTATTGCATTTTTGCCAACGTAGCAGATGAGTATCAATAATAATCGAGTGGGCACTCATTAACTACACGCACTGATCCAACCAGGACGTCTCTATTAGTCTCGCCATAAAATGTCATTCTAACGTGTAAATCTAAAGTGGCTGTACTTATGAGGATTTCCACAACAACAACAAAAAATCTTGTCTTGTACTTTGCCAACATTGTTGTGCAGCACATAAAGTTGCACTTTCAATTAGGAAGGTGATGCGATAAGCTGCTGGCTCGGACACAGTTGGTTCTTCTGTTAACTCCATGGTAACAAGATGAGTTTTTTCTGTGTTTGCTTTTCATATCAGGTTCGATAGTTAACTGATGAGGATTCATTTATTGCTTAAAGAGTCAAAAAGTTGTGTATGCGAAGATTGTTGATCTAACAAGGGCTTGCAAGACTCTGTTTAAGTGACAAGTCAACTTTTATTACCCAGCCATAAATGTTCATACATCTCCTTGTTTCAAATGAGTGTCAACGGAAGTCGGGTGGCAGCTTGACAAAAATTTATTCGTACTCCTTCTCCTTATTCTCATCTTATCTTTTTTTATTTGAAAGCATTGCCAGACACAAAAACCATTATGGCGACTCATTTTGCAACTAAAATGTTTGTGACTAAATCAATGGCAGATAAATATTGTATTAGAAAAAGTGACCTCAACAAAGAAGATAAAATACCCGGAAGCTTGGTACGTGTATACATGACCAATGGCGATGCTGTATCCCGCATAACCACTGAATTAGTCTAGATTCTTCTTCCCTTCTATATTTAAACTGACAACCTTTTCCCGCCGGACAAGTAAATATAATAAGATACCAAAACAAAAAAAGTCGATTATGGGTCAGCATCTATCGGTCGTTTACCACAAAATAATAACTTGTGCAGCACCAATACGAGCTTGGTGGTAGGATCAAGTGTCAGTAACCCTGGTTCGTTCGGAATGAATGCCTGGGCGAAGACTAATCTAATCCTAGCAGCACATCCTAGCAGTCAGAACCTCTGGTCACTTTGTTCACCATCAGGATAGTTTTGAGGTTATCCTGGGCTTTCCTTGCATTCAAATTGGTTATGTGTAACTGGGCTACTAAATACGAAGACAGTTGTCATCTCGACATTCTAAGTACCAGCAGCCCAATCAAATACTCTGGCAAGGAGTCCAATTATCCTACCTAAGCTACAATTTGCATCTCGTGAGGGTATGTACTCTTAGAGCGCCATTCCAACAAGAAAGAGGTCCGAGTTTTCGTTATCGGTACATTCGAACCGTCATCACTTTCTAGTGGTAAAGGCGTTCTATAAGCACTTGGTCTATTTACCCAGAGTGCTTTGTGGACTAGAAAGCCCAGCCCGAAGATAATGTGATGCTTTGTTATGTCATATTCTGATTATTATGAGACATCATTTCCCGTCCATCACATCTTTTTGATTTCTGTTATGCCAAATTTTTACTTGAATAAGGTAGCAGGACTAGCTGCTATGCAGCTCGAGGTCTATACAGTATGCGTACGTTCCAAGCAAAAATTTCTTAATCGTTTATTCGTTTTCGTTGATCGGCACTGCTACTGGTATTGTCATACATACTACATGTTTATATTCCTATTCTGCTTCGAATCAGACCGAACCACAAATATAAACTATTGAAAAAACCCTGCTTAGTTGACTCGCTTTAAATTGCGAGAGTCTTAAAGAAATTAGGTCCTTTCTTCTTCAAATGGAAACTCATGAGTCAAGAAACAATGCCCCTCCGCTCGTCGTGGATAGTCCATGTGAAATTCCCAATCAAAAATCATCATATCGAGTTAAGAAGCACTTCATACAGAAAAATATGACTTTTGTTTACCTTATTTATCGTATCGTTTGTGATGTGGGAATAGTTGAATGCACTTTAAGCGGATTACGGACAAACTCAAAAACCACAGAACTACTGGCTTTTGCTTTATACATTTTAAGGTACGAATCATATGATCAAGTATTTATTTTACAATTCACAAAATAGGATCAATTCAAATCCAAACATATCCTATTACAAGTTGGAATCTTTTTGGCTTATTAAGTGCATTGCAAAAGAAATGTCCGTTAAAGCTTCCTAAAGGCATAATTTAGATATCGGCTAATAGCAAGTAGATTTTTTTACTTAAAATTTCCTTTTTGTAACCCAACGATTAACTTCTGTCAGTAACATCCACGCAGTAAGCGCAAAATGATTTATTTGTTACTTTTCTTCGATTTTCCGTCTGCAGACTAAATTTTTTGATAAAATTCAGTCTTAAGTGGAATCAATATATTCTCCTCTCCACTGTTAATCCTCGCGACGAAGCAGGCTTATGTTGACAATGATGATGAAAGTTATGAAAGCAAGGTACGAGTACATGAAAAATTATCCAAGATTATCCAGTCGGGTTCTTCCTATAGGTAAGTAGTTTGGGCGTTACTATGAATCAGACCAACGACCCTTTTCCAACTCCAAACGGCTTTCATTTAATCTCACCTTTTTCTTCTCTTCAATATGACGGTGAAAAAGGCGGCGACAACGATGACGACGCTAACGATGACGACGACGACGACGACGACTATGGCGACGTGATGAGATAATTCGTAAGGGATTGACAATTTTTAATCAGGGATTAAATTGCCTGCCTAAGCGGTTTGATCCTCCACAGGGCTTTGTTCTACAATCTCCAGAGCTGCTTAAAAGCCAAAGTAAGGAAAACTTTTAAACTTCTACGTGCACAAGAAGGGCATATCGCCATTTTACGTCCCGATTGATTGATGATAAATGGTTTTCCATCATTTGTTCCATTCGATTGAGTGAGTGAATAAGTAAGTGAGTAGATAGGCAGTGGTCTCGCGGGGCTTACCTTGAAAATTGACTTTGAAAATTAGATTAGGGAGTTATCGCCGACTGCACCATAGAGAGTATACACAAAACATAGTAGGCTATTGTTGTCTGGGAGGCTTTGATAATTTTTCATCTGCCTGTTTGGTGTTTCCGTAGCAGAAGTCGTCTTCGATGCTACGAAAGTTCAATCATGCACAGCCAATTCATAAATCATACAACCCATATACGAGTATCGGTCGTGTTGATCCATAAACTGCACCACACATAGTCGTTTTGACACTTTTTCCATTGGTGTCTTCGACAGAGTCGTGTTGCTAGTCTGCTTCCGTTGTTGCAGTTGACATCAAACACAATAGCGCCAAGTTTCACCGAAACTGAATCATGCAAAATGTATGTAGCACCGGAGTGGCCGACACACTCGCATGTACATTCATATACTCAGAGATGGGCACAGACAAAAACTTGTCGACTTCGTGACCTGGAAAATTGTAGTCGTTCTTGATGTTTCTTTTAAATGAGTTTTGCCAATCCGCGCAAGAAAGACAAACTCACGGTCGATACAGTGCGATAGTTAGGACATGTCCTCTATTACACCCTGGGAGAAATTTTCAAATTTTTAGGCAAAATATTACGTTTCGAGCAAGACCCTTTTTTCATTTCCAAAGAAAGGGCTATTTTGGCGTCTTAATAATAATAATATTCAGCGGGACAGACCGTTGCGTTGCAAGACCTATTTCTCCGCAACCATTTGTGTTGTGCATGTATATTTTGGGACTAAAACGGAAGGGACCTAGAATTTAAGGCTGGATCCGAACGGCGAATTGTGAGAAGCTTTCCTTTTGGTGTTACGGGGATTGGATACACGAACCCCTGCTCAGTTGCCAAGCGCTTTTCCACTGAGCCACGGCACCCTACTTATTTTGTCAGAGTCTGTTAAGTCTCTCACAGTGGCACTCTTCTCCTTGGTAACAAATCTATATCACGCATTGGCTTCATACTTCGGTAATAATACCTATCGGCTTGTTTATGTATGAGCGAAGCTCTCCGCACCACCCTAAACATACCGTTCAACCTAACACCACTAGATATCTTCAGCAGAAAAAAAAAACCGGAAACTTCTCTATTCTGAATTTGTTCAGGGCTCCACCAGGAGGGATAGACTACACCACTCCGCAACTACATTTAAACAACTTCCAGATTCCATCCATACCACTCTGGGAAAAAGGAGCTATCTCGTAAAATTAATCAATCAGTTTTTATATTGACGGGTCAAAAACTGACCCGGGGTAGGCGGAGGTGTTTTATCAAAAACTCTAAATATTAGTCTCTCTTTTCATCTTCTCAATCACTGCAGTGTTTTTAAAAAGAAATTAAAGAAATCCTGTCTTGGCTGAAGATGAAGAGTGGTTATATCCACTAAGGATATCCGGATGTTCTCAAATAGTCAAGCCGCTTTTAATTCCCTAGAATAAGTCTCTACGAACTCTATTGTAGCCTTAGACTTCCGGTCATCTCTCAGGGATATGGCGGAGCAGTTTAACGTTCACCTGTACTGGGTTCCGGGGCATAGGGACATTCTGGGGAGCTGCAGGACCGATAAACTCCACGACGCTGTCCCTTCAACCTGAAAATGGTTCCTAAGGCATACCTACCAATTGCAAATGCAAACTCATGTTAAAGAAGGATCCTACTAATAAAACCAACCTTAGATGATTGAATGGTATAACTTGTGCAGCTACAAAACATATCTGGCCAAAGTTGGATCCGAAATGCTCCAAGTGTTTGATCTCTTTAAACAGATTGCACATAAGCGATACGATAGTGTTCATTACTGGGCACTATCTTATAGGTAAGCATGCAGCAAGGCTTTTTGTATTTTCCAATGACTTTTGCAAAAGCTGCATTGACGAGGAGGAGGAAGAGACCATTCTTCACCTGCTCTGTACGCGCACATCTTTTTCTCTAAAGCGTAATCTCCATTTGGGAGCCTTCTTTTACAACGACCTTAACGATTTGTCTAGCACTGACTTCAAAAGTCTTCTACGCTTCATTCGAAGCTCATTCGAAGGTTCAAGTAGTAGGGCGAGAATTCCATGTGGCATCACATTGGATCATCTATTGCTCTAAGTGGGTCGGTTTCCTTCCAACAGCTACGCAAACCCAACCTAACCACAATTTTGGGATTAAATCTTTTTATTAATATTGCAACAATCTTGCATTTCATTGTATACTTTTAGGGTTGAATCTTTCATTATTATAATTACACTTACTGTTACATTGTATTGTCTACCTTCAGGTTTTAATATTAAATTTGCGACAATCATCACATTTCATTGTAAACATCTAGGATGAATAATATGCATAAAATATAAGCTGCGAAAGAATTGCGGGAACTTAGAATATCGAATATCGCTTTGGAATAAGCCTCTTTTATTTGAGAGTTTTTAGTGATATTGCATTCTCGCCTCATATGAAATTGCCGGATTTTTTCCTGCTACTGGGCTAGAAAACGAAAAAGTCGTAAGTTTCTTTTTATTAATCTCACTAAACCAATTTAAAATTTTTTCATGCGATTTATGTGAATTAACCCACGATGCCGGTTTTTTTTCGTCAGCCCCATCAGTTGCAGGAGGAAAAACATAACGTTTGCTTTAGCCGATAAGCGATCAGTCGGCACAAATAACCCATACAACGTGCACCCCTTCGTCATAATCTGGGAACTGGGATACAGTGTCAGGTGATGGCGATGGCGATAGCGACGATATTATACTTAAGAAAGTTCCAATGACGTTTTCTTCTTCTTCATCTTCTTTTTTAGTCGATCGACATGTGCAGCAACAAATTTAGAGCATCCTTCTCACAGTTTATACGAAAGCACCTCAGTCTCCTTCATACAAAATTGAAAGGACACCCGGGCTCGGAAAATTCTTTCAAGGAAATTTTAGCCACCTTGTCGCCAACCGAGCAATCGTTGTCGTCGTTGTCGTCGTTGTCATCGTTGGCGTCGAGTCCTCACCATCGTCAGTTGTGGTCCTATCTATAATGAGATCTCTGCGTGTATGTATCAGAATTGCAAAGAATCACTTTCATAAGAAATTCCTCCACTCTAGCACTGTGTGATACTATGCTACATTCAAGGAAGCACTCTATCAGCTCAGCCGTTACGTGTCGGTCGGGTGGTCGATTGGTTGGCTTACCTGTGAAACTCTGCTCTCCTTGAAGCAATAACAATAACATATCCCACATCAAAGATTCTCGAACATCGCGAGAATATGAAAGAAAAGATAAATTCGAGGATTACAAGAGGACTATGAATGGATGGATGGATGGATGGAAGATGTCTGCTAGCCAACCGACCTATATTCCGTATGTCATGCAGTGCGCAAATCTTTGAACTTTGATCCACCTAAGAAATCTGCACTCGTCTCTTCCACCTACTCTAATACTATCTGATCCCACATCAACTAAAATCAACTTAACCCACAATTCATCCTCCATTAGGGATTCAGCCTCAGTCTATCTGGAGTTTCACCACCACCACCAACACCACTACCACCATCCGATACTGCCAGTCTTTAATCTCTATTCTAACGTTCTCTAAAAGCATATTTGAAATAATGGAAATGCCTTTACCTATATTCCAGAAGAATAGCTTCAAAATTAATAGGGACTCGCCTCTGCCTGTGTATTGTTGCAGGCTCCGCGAATTGTATCTGTAAAGGAGGCTTATAGCCTTACAAATAGCCTTAAAAGCTTTGAGGGCATAAATTCCGGTGAGAAGGCTCGTGGTCTGCCTATATACCGATTCCCTGAGACTCGACTCCCGAGCACACACTGTACCTACTCATATACTCCTCATGTGAAGGAGATGGAGATGGAGTCCTTCGCAACTTACTGGCACACTTGTGTATGTGCCTGAATGTGGCGTCTCGTGACTTTTGCACAATATCAATTAAATTTGCATGAATTCCTATTCGCAGGCGTTGGATGATTTCAATAAAATTATCCAAACGTGCGTCGACGGCGTCATCCTCATCGTCGCTCTTTGCTTCCAGTTCTATCTCAAGGCAAACATTACTTTTGTTTGTTCTCCTCTTTTAGTATTTTGGACAAAGTACCTGCAAGGTAATCGGCAGTTGTGTATATGTGTGTGTGAGTGTATGTATTTGTGTAGTTCAAAAGAGTCTTAGAGCGGCCTATGGAATTTAAAAGTAGGTAAATGCAAATTAACGTAAAGCTACTTTGGATGGCGTTGCTTCGATGGAGCAAATGTTATTTACAGGACTATTTTTGAAGGAATTTCATGAAAATGGAATGTAAATTTGAAAACACACTCAAACATAATGGTAAATTAAGCAAAGATTAAATAATTGAAGTAATTAAGGTGTAAGCGGCTTTTGATATTCAGTATCGTGCTTTTGATTCTTCAGCATTCTACAGTTTGGTATATTTGCTCAAGAGATGTCTCCCAAAACTTTTCTGGAAAGCCATTTGTAACGAACAGTTGAGGTATTGACTCCACAATTTCCTAACTAAATTCTTTAAGTTTAAATTTGGAAGGATTACATTGGCAGATCAGTTGTGCATGGAAATTAATAAGCCAAAGGCGATATTCAAAAATAAATAAATCAAAATCTAAAACTCTTGATCTGGAATACAGTAATGCAATGTACGTAGTTTTTAACTGAATTTCGTTTTTAAAAATTGTGGGCAAATTGTTTTGGAAAATTATGGGCATATTAAAATGGGCAGCGGATCTATCTTCTCGTTGTTCATCTTGCTCGTTTATCGGTGGTGCAGTGTTGTCCCCCTTTACTTGTTTTCTTTTGTTACAATATTGTTACGAAAAGTAGTTAGTATCGCAGATGATGCAATACGAATATCAAGATAAATCGCAATGTATAGCAATCGTCCAATAATAGGCACTAAACTAGAATTTAGAATTGCATACTTTTAGGCTGTAAGAGTAATTAGATTATTTTAAAAGTATAACCGACTACAAGTTTAAATCATTATGTACTGGTCAAAATAGTAGTCAAACCGGTTTGTCCGGTAGTAGTTAGATGATTGTACATGTAGTTTATTTTTAGAAGATGACTCTTTACATAAAAGTATGGTTAGTTGTAAATAAGGGAAGTTTTCAATATGTTCTGTTATTTTCTCGATATTTCTGTATATAAGATTGAACGTTTCTGGAAGTTTGAGGGGAGTGGGGTGATGGTATTTAGGGGGTTTTGTGGGGGTTTGAGGAGAGTTTGAGAGGGTTTTGTGTGGGGTCCTGAAGGGGTCGTAACGTAGTCTTGAGGGAGGAGGGTTTTTAAAGGGAGTACTGAGTGGATCTTCAGAGGGTATTAAGGGAATCTTAAGGAGATATTGAGGAGGTCTTGAGATTGGTCTTGTGGGCGGCTTACGGGAGTCTAAAAATGTTCTTGCGGTGGTATTAATGGGCGTTTGAGAGGGTCTTGATGAGGGTTTTTCGGGAGTTTTAATTGAATCTTGAGTGGGGATTATTAAGGTTTTAGAGGGCCTTGAGTCTTAAGAGGGTTTTGTGGGGGGAGGGTCGTATAGTGGTCTTGAGAGAGTCTTCAGGAGTCTTAATGGTGGTCTCAATGGTGGTCCTCAGGTGGTTTTGAGGGTTTGAGGAGAGTGTTAAGATAGCCTTTAGCAGGGTGTTTAGTTGGTCTTGAGAAGAGCTTGAGGGGGTTCTGAGAGAGTCGTGAGTGGAGTCTTAAGGGAGTCTTGAGCGAGTTTTGAAGTAGTCTTGAGGGGGTCTCGAGGGAGTTTTGTTAGGATGTTTAGTGGGGTCTTGACTATCTGGAAGTTTTTCAATTAGTATAAATAGAGGCTTATGGCCGAAGTACTTCAGTTCTTATTTGAAATTCAACCAGTTAAGTTGCAGAAATATAAGTGTTGTTGTAATAGGTGTTTTTGTGTACATTACAGTTATTATTTATTATGTAATTTATAAATTAATAAACTTGTGTTGTGTTTTTTTTTTTTGCAAAATCCTTTACGAACTCGAAAGTCTAAATTTCGCAACAATATTTACGCTGCACGACTTTTTCGATAATTCATAAGCATTGCTATTCCCGGGATGTCTGCATTAGGAACTAGGTATTTTTAATTTTCTTTAAGAAATTAGAAAACAGATATTGATGGATACAATCGACTAACGCTAGTAAAATCTTCTCACGACCATCCCTTTTGTGCGAGTTATATTTTTATTAAAAATTCAAAATTTTTATGCCACACATTTGACAACTGAATGGCAGGATGAAATGGAATGCATGGGAGCACCCCGACTCCAAGCTCAACCACTACCAAATTTTAATAGAAAGTGTCGTCACCGAACATACATATGTGTGCAAAGTTTCAAATAAATCGGATTTTAGGACGTGGATTTAAAATTGATCGCAAAATTTCAACACATATACAGAGAGAAAGAGAGACAGACACATTTCGACACGCAGCCACTTTTCCGTAACTAATTAGGTCATATCTCTGATGTCCATTCTGCCGTTGCTCAATCCGATTATTTATGAATCCGACAGACCAAGTGCAACTTTTCGACAATTTAGTGGCAACTATTTGTCCAGTTGAAAAATTGCATCTGACGCGATATTGAAGTCATCGATGGCGACCAATAAATTGCAGCCAATTCCGTCCGACTGATTTAAGTACAAATTCCAAACAATTAATCTTCATTTGAATTTAATCAAAATGTCCATTAATCGTTGTGCACCATCGACCCCAGCCCAGATCTGTCCGTCCAACTGCAATAATTTTACATTTCACTACTTTTTATTTTCATTGCGTAGCGTTGTCGAAAAAAAAACCAACTTTGCCTAATATTGGCGGCAAATAAGTTGCTCAACATTTATGTGTGTAAGCGTCAGTGCAGTAGTAAGCCACCAGCAAGTAGAGTTTAGTCGGCTGGCATTGGCCGTGCAGCAAAAAGGCCCAGCAAAACAAAAACCAATAATAATTTTCATGAATCGAAAATTAATTTCAATACGAGAATGCGATTTTTTGCACATTTTTTTGTTATTACATATTTTTGTTGCATAATATATTGAATCTCTGATGTGATTTTAAATCACCATTCCTGGTCGTGGTCGGTGGTAAAACTGCAAGTCGCAAAGTGAATCCGTGTCTGCAATCGATATTGCCAGAGGTGACCAGAATTTCCCGGTTAACGCTTTTATAACAATCCATCATACAAATCCTATGAAAATGAAATGAAAAATGAAAATAAAAGTAAAACAGCAACAAGAAGTGAAACAAAAAACAGAATTCGTCTGGCCGTTGAATCGAATCGTTCGCTTCTCTGATAAACTTTCACGAAACGCAAGTCCAATCTGGACCAAAGGTTCTGAGCAGCAAGCAGCCGTTTATTCACTGAAGCTGTTACTTAATAGATCTGTCAATGTGTAGTGAGTGATTTGAGCGATGCACTATTAAACGACGTGGTTCTACACGACGAAATGCCATTCAGAAATCCTTCGTCGACAACAATTAATTCCTCATAGCTCAGAGCATTATTCGCTACCTAGTGTGGAAGTGCATTGCATTCAGATCAATCACATCAAAAAAACTCTTAGTGCGTATTTTGTTTCGAACGAAGTTACTTAGGTGCTTAAGTTTCGTCCACCAATCTGGATGGAGATTGATGTTTTGTTACACGCAGTAGGAATCAGTCCATGCGAAATGCGAGCGACCGGACTGCGGTGATACCCGCAGATTGCAGTCGCCAAGGAGTCACGACATAAGAGAGAATTTCTGCGTAAATATTCGTATATTGCACAGTGGAAATAGTAACAAACATTTAAGACAAACTTCAACTACTCAATTTTTAATAAGAAAATTTAAAAATCCACTATAATCCTTTGTCAATAAATCTATCAGACCATTGGCATTTTAAATGCTTTTATATTAACTTGCCTGTGTCTTTCTATCTATGTCAGTCTGTCACGCTTTTTTCATTACAAATCTGTGAGTAAGTCTCGTACGTATTTTTGGGGTAGGACTTTTGGTGGTCTTTATGTGGGTCTTGAGATGGGCCTTGATGTAAGTCATGATAGGGCCTTCAGGTGGGTCTAGAGGGGGTTTAAAGAGGATGTTGAGAGCCCTGGGGAGCACCAGATGCATTTCAGTCTTAAAACCATCTATGACAACTTAAATTGAGTGGTCAAGGCTTGTTATCAAATGAAGCCGTTTTTTATCCAATCCATAAGCACGCATTTTTGACAAAAGAAAAGATGCCAAACTCTGTCAGATGTTTTGGAAATATCGAGGGCAGCCGTTTTTCTTTCACCAAATTGATGCAAAAACCGGCTCCATTTTCGGTTAGATATACCAATAAATCATCCATGGAACGTCGTTACAAAATTCGTGCTGCCGGCCACTAAGGCTTTCATTAGCTTCAAGATATTTCATGAGCTGAAAATTGATCAGCTTGGAAAAATGCATGTAAATGCTATAGGTCGACACAAAGATGGAGAAGACGATTCGCCTTTTTTGTGTATGGACTGGAAAAAGGCTGTTTTCCAACTTCTCCGGAAGAGTCCTGAAAAATGATGAAAAAGCATACACACAATGGTAACGTCAGCTTAGAAGAAGACACCTTAATGGGAAAATTCCATTTGGCCCACCGGATTTGTGAGTGTTGAGATCGTTTAAAACTTTATTAACTGCACGTATATAAATCTGTCCCATACAGTGTTCAATACTCGGAGGTGCAGTTGGCAGCAATGTACAATCAGGAAGCGTCGAGTTTGCTGCAAAATAAGCAGCTAACCGAATATTCGTAGTAGCCAAGTGTATTCCCACTTGAGACTTAACTAAAAATATAATTCCAAAAATAAATTTAGAATGTGATCGGTATGTGTACGTTGGGAACCTAGTCCCTGGCGGAATCACAGCTTTAACAAATTAATATTTTTCATTTAGAATATAAGGTAAATTTTCCGTGCAGTATCATGCTATTTTTGTTATAACTGATTGTGAAGCATATCGGTGGCAATTGAAAAAAAAAGATTATTTTATGCGACCATTGTTGTTGCTGAAATTATGGTTTTATATACTTGCCTTTATTCTGATACTACCCTTGGATTGATACTACACCGGTTGTTGCATTTTTTGAAAAAAAAAAAAAAAAACATTTTGCCTATGCGCGGTGGTGAATCGAACCTGTGATTGATTCAGGGGGCATTTGGTGTCAGTCCGCACTTTAACCGATTTGACTAATGTACTCTGTGTACCAACAGAGGTACAAGTTGGTTATATATAGGCAGGTTTTATGTTAGTCGTAGTACGTGTAACATAGTTATTCGGCTGCCCCGAAATAATTTCGTTACAGTGTAGTCGGGTTATTCAAATTTGATAAGATTTGATTTGATCCAAGAAAACTCACTTTCAAATTAATGGCTTGTAAACTTGTATATAAATACCGAGCCAATCTGATCATCAACAATCAAAATACGTTTGAAATGAAACAAATAAAATATAAGACCTTACCTTAGCGAAGATATAAAAAAGCAACACTTCAATTTAGACCGCATGTGGTATGGCGTAGCCCATAGTCATCAGCAACAGTACAAATAAACACAATAATTCCAATCGCTATGTCCTATTGGTGTGCATTTATATTTACTGCTCTGACAGAAATTGAAAGCCAAAAGCTTCCGCTTTACTGGACTCTGCGTGGGTAAAATAATAATAAAACGCCGTTTTTGAAGTGCTGCCAACTTGACAAAAGCGCTTAAGTCATTTGCCTTAGGTTTAAGTTAAAAGCTGTAGTGTTTTTTGTGTATTTAGCAGGCAACTTCTGTTGCAGAGTTAATATCCATAAATGAGGTACAATACTTAAGAGGCACTGACCACTAAACCAGGTCATGTTATAGTTCACATTGTAGGAAGGCAATTCTCTGATTGCGGAGGATAAAGCAAATGTCCATTACATGGGCAGAATCAATTAAGAACGCTCGAGGGTGGCACTATCTGGTCTGAAACCAACCTTTTCCGACTTACTGCGTACATCGTCATTTCAGACATGCGGAAGGAGATAGCTTGTCCCCATTTGGCATACAACACATGCTCGCATACATACCACTGCAGAAATATTTCTATAATGCAACACGCATTTTTTTTTAATAAATTGCGTTTTTTTTAATTCGTTATCTTCTAAATAGGATTAGCACCGCCGGGACCGCGGCGCGCATTCTAACCAGTAAACTAACAACTCCTTACGACAAGGATAAATGATTTCTTCCGGGCTTTGTCGTTGGTCGCGCCGCGTGAACCTGCGATTTAAAAGATCATTTACACCATGTCAACTACTGTGGTTAGCACTTGGGAACGCAATTCCTCAATTTGATTGCCATCGCTCAGCAAGCAAAAGGCGGCGCGCTCGCCGTTGCCGCTCAATGGCGATATAAATGAGTGAACAACACGCGATTTGCTCATCAAATATTCGGGGCAATCGGAGCGGTGGCAGTGCAGAAAGACTAAATCTCCTTGCGTGATGGCAGGCAGGACAAAGTAAGAAAAACAACTTTTTCTTGCCTTGTCTGCGCGATCTCGCCCATGGACACACATGACACTTGTTATCATTATTTATCGCCTGGCAGTCTGTGTTTCCTAGCATGCTTGGCTTCTAATTTGACAGAAGAACTCAGCACCATAGGAAGATGAAAGGAGACATTTTTTGCAGTTTTATTTTCCGCAGCATGCATTCCATTTGATCTTCAAAAAAAATAATTTATCATTCCAATGTTCTTAAGTATTCATGCCTAGTGGATGGGTCATACCATCGATTATCGGCTTATTTAGAGTTACAGACTTAATAGAAGCTGAGTTACACTCTCAATAGAAGCCCGGTAATTTCCAAATCTCCTTTGATGGCCTTTTTGTGGTTTATTTAGCAACTGTCAGGATGTTCTTAGTTTGTCACAATGCTCTCAAGAGAACGTAATATGGATACAAATTGAAAACTACGGAATTACGTGTCATCTGGGTATCTTTAAGAAACTTAACTCAATTCCAGGAATAGATATTTCGGGACGTTGCCTTACAATACAAAAAAAAAAAACGATATTGTCAAAATCACGTCAACGTGACACAAAAAAAAAATCCGTGATAGAATATATTTGTTCAACCCGATGTGACCCGATTCAACCAGAACCTGGTCAGTTTCAAATGAATTCATGAAATTTGTAATCGTAACTAAGCGCAAGTGAACAAAATAAATAAGATCTTGCACTAAAGCGATCGATACAGATCCCTTTTCTGTTGAAACCAAATAACAAATACGGTCTCGCGATAAAACTTGTCTTCAAGGAACTGAGGAGGAAGGAGGTTCTGTGAATTCGGGTTCTTTGATCGCCAATATTAAGGGCATCTTTGAGCGAAGGCAACGGTAGCTAACTGAGGAATTGAAGGCTCCACCAATGACCGATTACTGTAGGTCATAAAGCGTAAATCGGTTTAAAAGTCGATACAAGGAGATATAAGAACTTAAAGAAATTAAATGACTTGTATAAGATTTTCTCACTCTATCATACAAGACAGTATAGGACACGCCAAAGTCGTTGTAGGCCCATACCAGTGTGCCTTCATCCATCCTAGGGAAAATCAACAACTGAGCAGATTTTCATCATTACTCAGCCATAGTTCCATTACTCACAACACTACCTATTTATATACTTTAAAGCCTCTGTAAACATACAAATAGCTCAAAAACGGGATTGGTAGCTCGAAATCAGACAAACTATTTGCAGGCATCCGGGACTTGACAGCAAATATACGATATACGGATACGAATAGCTCAAAAATGGGATTGGTGGCTCGAAATCAGAGAAACTAAAGGGTGTTTTTTTGGGAGGTTTGTTTTTCCGATAGATGTCGTTTTATTTTATGACAGTTGTTTTGACAGCTCAAAGTGGCATTTCTACTCAGTATTGTTTGGCAAATCATTATGAAAAAAAAAAAAAAAAAAAAAAAAAAAATTACATTTGTGAAAAATAGTCGTGGTAGTCATATGCCAGAAATTGTGTTTAAATATTAAATGCCAAAAAATTATCTACCAAATAAAAAAAAATTTTGGTCATTTCATAATTTTATATGTGTTTTATTCAAAAAAAAAATCGGCAACCTCTTAAAAAAACACGTTATATCTAACGGGTGTTTTTTTAAGAGGTTGCCGATTTTTTTTTTGAATAAAACACATATAAAATTATGAAATGACCAAAATTTTTTTTTATTTGGTAGATAATTTTTTGGCATTTAACATTTAAACACAATTTCTGGCATATGGCTACCACGACTATTTTTCACAAATGTCATTTTTTTTTTTTTTTTTTTTTTTTTTTTTTTTTTTTCATAATGATTTGCCAAACAATACTGAGTAGAAATGCCACTTTGAGCTGTCAAAACAACTGTCATAAAATAAAACGACATCTATCGGAAAAACAAACCTCCCAAAAAAACACCCTATATTTGCAGGCATTCGGGACTTGACTCCAGTTGTAGACCTATTTAATGATGATGAATATACCTATAATTAGGCAAATGGCACTGAGAGTTTTAACTTCTTCTTCGGTACACTATTGAATACCTTATTACCCATTTAGCCGATTAAATAGCAATGTAAACATAAAACCTGGGTGTCCTTACACTGAAGTACTGACTGGCTAAGTTAGGTTATGTTGAGATGGCTTTCGGCAGAAAACTGACACAATTAAACCAGTAATGGTCCATTGTGATATCACATGGACCGAGAAAAATGTTTCCCTCTACTTGTTGAGCCATATGTGCTAAATAAAATCGGGTAAGTTTGAAAAAATTTAAATGGTAGCCCCTCGAATCTCAGGCCTAATCACTTCCAAATATCTATAGAAAGTGGTTTAAAATTTATAACAAGATTGGGCCATCAAGCCGCCCACCGACACACGGACACGGAAAGTTAATAAAGAGAACAATATATGTATATGATTCATATCAATAATGTTGCAGTCTATTAGAATCACAAATTCCTGCAGAACATTCCGCTCAATAAAAACCCTCCTCCAATGGAATACCCAAGAAAAAATGAGTACACAAATAAAATGACATATTGTTTCGCACCTTGAATCCTCTTCATGAAAAGACATGAATTTCACCAAATGAGGTGGTAGTTGTTGCTTGAGCTCCAACCATTTGGCGGATGGAATGCTTGTTGTCGCCCATAAACGGAACATCGTGCATCGTGTAGCTAAAACATAATGCATTTTGTGTGTTAGTTCGCAGCTAAAGGAATGCACTTCTCCTTTTTTGGGGTAAACTGCCAGCCGACCACTCTGCAGAGTTCCTTCTGCACTTTAGTGTTGGAGGCAGCATTGAAACAATGAATCTTCCGATGGTACAACGTTCTACACAAGGAAGGTGCAAGCGGTGGTGTGTTGCTCCGTCGTTTTGTCCTTTAATTACTAGAAACGGTGAGTTTCGAAAACAAAAAAAGAAAACGTACAGAATTGCAGGGAAATGACACAAGAATATTCCTTTTAAGGTGGACTAGCTAGCACTGCTGTCACACGATCTTGTTGTGTTGTTGTGTTGCTCCTTTACTTTGTGCAGCCATTGCATCGGGTCTTATTATGAAATTCACCAACAGAATTGTATTTTTTTTTTGTTGGTCAGAAATAGACTTTGCACCGTGCAGGAGGTGACGTCTGTCGATAAAGTTAAAAAATTAAACAAAACAAATTGGGAGACCTTTGGCGGCAGTATTTTGAAGGATATTTTTGGAATTATTTCAACTAAAGATAAATAGGGATATAATGTTCACCCATGCGAACAAAAATGCAATTCATAGACTAGTCATCACCATTATTTTGTTACTTCGCTTTAGTGCAACCACCACTACACGAAGATCAGTGCGAAAAATTAAAAAAATAATTGAAACCTCTAACCAGCACTTTGGGTTTCCTTCGACGATAACCTTGGCGCGCTTCATTGTTGATTCGCACCTTTGTACGGAGCTAATTAATGGATGCCTTGATGTCGTTCTTTTGGCTTTGGAATGAGAAGCTCCAATGGTCTATGTTCTACATCAACTCCTAACCTATAGCTATATAATATTAAGAATACCATGCTCTGCTTCTTTCAAATTTGCATTTTTAGTTAGAGTCGCCTCTTGGCAGCAGCACAGACAAGCAGCTCCTTAATTAAACTCTGATTGCCGTTTTGTTCGCAAATCCTTGTCCTTTGTCGCTTCTAATCATATAATTGGCCATGTGTGTATCCGATAATCAAATGGTGTTTGTCCCCAGACGCATCAGCAGCATTTACCTATTCGACTGCGTGTGGCAATAATTATTATCCTGCAGGAACGACAGCACACAGTTGTTGTTGACAATCACTACGATTGCGTGTGACTGGTTTGGCGGATGGTGACAAATTCGCTTATTCGAGGAATTTCTCCATTTAAATTTCTACGCGCTCAGTTTGGCTCAAAAGAACCAACTATCTTTGGACATCGCCGGGTTGTCACATCGCAATTTGCTTTTAGCTGACGCTGATGCGCATCATAGCAGTGCTGGTACTGCTGATGGAAAAAGAGGCGGATTCTGCGGATTTGGAATCTGAGGAAATCACAGAGACGACAACGACGACGACGACGGCATTTTCGCGCGCTCACTACAAGAGAAATGCATTTTGTCGTCATCGTTCTGAGAAATTCGGTCGCTTTGATTGGCGCTTGGTAGTGCCGATGCTGTTTGATACTGAGGCGTAAATAGATATTTACCGCACAACAGCATTGATCGCGACCTCTTTAATGTCGCTCCCATACGCAGTCGCTTTGAATATATGCATTTGCGATAAGCCATCGCCTATCTGGCAGAGGATCAAAAATGTTGACACAACACCAGAAATAAAAGGAAAGTGGTTCGCTAAAAATAGCCACACATTTTGTGTGGCAAACAGAACCTCCTCTAACGGATTAGGCATGTGTGTGTGTGTGTGTGTGTGTGTGTGAATGTATGTTTCTGCGTAAGATAATCATTTAAGAGTTTTTCTCAGAAATTACACTCTTTGGCTTCGAAATGCCCTAGAATAGTGGTTCACTCCAAACTGATGGATTACCAGATTCAACAAACGGTTGAGTTCGCTGTCAAAAATGACGTGCACGAATCTTGAGAAATCTGCACTTATCCCATTCGAGTGCATCTCTGAACAACGTTAGATCGGATTGAACAAGTGGTTTATCACTAGAGAGCTCTCTTGCGTGTGGCGTGCGTCTGTTTCTGTAAAGAATACTCTTCACTACCCCATTAAAAGATGAAAGCCATGACGGACAGCGCGACACCACTTGAGATTGAGTATTGGAGAACCTATGGCATCTGTTTTGTTTCCTCTGCAGAGATTGTACAGCACAGAGACACTGCTACTAGTGACTTATATATTGAATCAAGATGAGACCTCGTAGGAGGTAGGTGTTGGTGAAGCGCCGGCGCTTTTATTGTTGAATGCGAATGGGTGCAACACGGTACCAGAAGAGGTATGATTATGAGAATGATTCGGTTACATCCATTATATATTTTGCTATATATCGTACTTTTACAAGACAATTAAATGCACAACGTTATATAAAAAGGAACAAATCAACATAATTTTATTTCAGATAAA
This sequence comes from Nephrocerus scutellatus, assembly GCA_947095585.1. Classification (NCBI taxonomy): domain Eukaryota; kingdom Metazoa; phylum Arthropoda; class Insecta; order Diptera; family Pipunculidae; genus Nephrocerus; species Nephrocerus scutellatus. The sequence goes on along the minus strand of OX352763.1, from coordinate 20,535,987 downwards.
ATATTACAGTTTCGAAAAATATGATCGGCTATTACGATAAGATTGGAATGCTGTCCAGACAAGAAGTATACGTTTTCTGTCGCAAAGCTATAGAAAGGATATTAAGTGACAGGCGACAAAACAGTGATGCCATTCATACTCCATTATAATAATAACACTGCGGTCTAGGGCCTAGTTTCCCGCAACCATTTGTATTGTGAATGTACATTTTTCACACAAATGTACATTCGCTAGAGGTGGGACACCGTGAAAAATACTTTTGGTGTTACTGGGATTCGAACCACGAACCTTCTGCTCAGTAGCCCACGGCGCCCACGGGCTTAGTAACTAGCTTAAAAATAATGCAGTTAATCGAAACTTACGTCAACTAACAGCCGATAAATCGATTGAATACTTAATGTGGAAAATAACTAAAAATTTTAAATGTCCCATTCAACACAACCCACCAATTAAATTAAATAACTCATAAGCCAAAAGCAACTCTGATAAAGCAGAAATATTCGCCGAGTATCGGACGAATGTATTTCAAGCCAATGAAATGCAAAATGAAGTAATGTGCCCGGGAATCGAGCAACTCCCCCTGGAAATTCCTCCAGTTAAACAATTCGAAGTAGAAACTACTATACATACAAAAAGATCTCAAGAGGTAAAAGTCACCTGGCTATGATCTTATTACTGCAGAGCTAGTACAACATCTACCGCCAAGTGCTAAAACTAAATTAACATTACTTCTAAATGCTTGTCTGCGCCTGAAGCATGATACTGGAAAGTTACAGAGGTTATAATGATTGTGGTCTTCCTGGTTTATTATATGGTCTATTTTCAGAAGAACTTAGAATTGCATCAGTCACAATTTCCGAAAATTGAATGTAGTTATGAAGCCATAAACTATTACAATACAAAGAGCTTTGGTGGTATCTGCCAGTTTTGGCCCATTTCGATTCAATTGTTTGACGCAACCTTCTTATTTCTTATCTCTTAAAATGCTTCGGTTATATTATATTATCTAGAGTTATATTAGCAAACAATCGTAAGAAATGACTAGTGATGGCATTAAATCTATTGGAGCTGGAGTTTGTGCTCAAATTGCAAATGCAAAAATTACTAAGATATTTCGGTAGCCATTTAATATCACCTTTCGCCAACTATCGCAGAACTTTGTTTGCTTTTATGTACTTTGAAAGTTTACCAGCACAACGCTGATAAGCTGACAGTGGTAGTCTGCGGTATAATAATATAAAACTATAAAAAAAATTTAATCCTCTAGGAACTACAGATTGTCACGAGAAATTAAGCAACTGATTAGATTAGAATTTTTCGCTAGTCTATTTCTCCAAAGCCATTAACGGCAACACTTAGTTTTTTACACTTTTTTATATTAAATAAGGAGTCTTTACTTGGTAGAATATCAATTTTTTTTAAACAAACAAACTATTTCGAATTCTGCCCAAATAGATTGCTTAACCCTAGATTACTAATCTATTTCAGTAGGTTGTTATTAATATTCTTAGTCGATTCCTCTCTGAAACATAAAAATACATAAAGAATGTCTGTGGATCATAGTGACGTGGGAAGACAGAGCTTGGCAGAGCATTCCACATGCGTGTTGTACGGCTGAAGAACGAATCCCTGAATTTAGCTAAAAAATTCGTTCTCAGCCCATTGTTCTTACTTTTGGGATTGAACTTCAATTTCTGCATTCGAGTAAGATACAATTGTATCAATGATTATTTCTTCTTGGTACCTTTGCAGGCTTAGCCCGTATGGTGGACCACTTGTGCCTATTTTCCCCGTTACTGTTTCCTCGTTTTGAGTACTCTCTTGAGCATTGTTACATTCGTTGGTATATAAGCAGACTCAGTAATGTTCGCTCTTTCCTCCAAATCGACATCACTGTCACTATCCGTCAACTGCTTGATAAACTGCATCTTCTATCTCTCTTCCTGAATTTTCTTCATTCAGAATCAGAATCAGCTGCTAACTGTTGTAAATACCTGCTTATTTGTTCGTCATTCATCTGGTGAATAATTGAAAATTAAATTGAGAAGTAAAAATAAAGAATAAAAATCTTCAAACGAGTAAAAAGTCGATTCATCGACTACAGAAAGTGGCTATATCTAAATAACGGCTGCGTAAACACTCGCTTTAAATGTGCCACCATTGAGAGATCAACACTAAATGAGCATATACCGGTTAATGGGCAAGATTGGAATATTGAGCCAAAAAAATAAGAAAAATTTGAACAGCCGTAGTCGATTCGAAGAAGGTTAGTTATCTAGGGCTAAATTGCACACTGTGCACCGTAGAGATCATCTTCGGAAGAGAATCTCTTCTGAATGATCTTTAGCTTCCCTTCATTTAACAAAAAATCTTTATAAATTATGTAAGGGTTAATATTTTTTCTGAACCGTTTGTTTTTATCTTTAAAAAGCAACATCTTTTATCTAAAAATAAATGAAATCGTGTTTTCGTAAAAGATGTAAAAAAAGCTTTGACTACAACAGTCATGAACAAATCAAATATTTGAGTCGTGATATTCGGCTATCGTGAGGAGAGCATATATTATAATTATTTCTTATCGCAATTCTCCTTAAAGCAGTCCTGAAACTTGGGTATAAATACCTGTGGGCAACCAGGCCAAATAGTGAAAAACTGAAGATGTTTGCGCACATTCGACTGTTGGTGTTTCTCGGTATTTCTTTTTTATCGCTGAGGCCTGCCAATGCCAAATTTTTTATTGACGAAAAGTTCATAAGTGGTGGTGGAGTTGTGAATACAAGTACTTTGGATAGTAACATCATTGAAGACATCCAGTCTGGAAAATTCAAGCAAGCAGAAGAGGGGATTCGCCAAATCGATGAGGAACCTTTGAGAATTACGAATATCTTTAAAGCATTATTGGAATCAAATAAAACAAATCTGAGCAGATTTTATATTAATTGCGCGCCATCAACTCGAATTTTAATTAAATATTCCCTCTATTATGAGATGTGGGATACAGTAAATACCTATCATTATTCCATTTATGACCTGATAAATCTGTATAAGGAAGTTACTAGAGAAATTATCAACAATGAACAAACATCCGAAGAGATTCGAATTAAAGCACGGGATATGCTCGATAACGGTGTACGGGATGCAATTATCAGGATTGCCAAAGAAACCCTAAAGGCAGCTGTTTTTGATGGGACCTATCAGAATAATAGCGATATTAAAAGCCTGGCCAAAGCGTTGGAGTCGTTCGACGAACAAATCTCTGACGATATTATCCGTATGGTAGTGGAAGAGCTCTTCTTTAAAATGACAGTTACTGATCTTATTCGCAATGTGTACAACAATGAGAGTGTATCACAGAGTGTTTTAGCGTTGGCGAGTATTAACCAGAGATTATCCCCCGAAGAAGATCTCTACGGTATGGTCGGAATGGTTTTTGCCGATCATCTGAGCCGACTACAGGAAATCCCAGACTATGAGAAGTTGTCAGAAGACAAGAAGAGGGCAGCAACTAGCATGGTTAACCGTATATCCAGTTCCATTCGCAATTTGTACTTCGCCCAAAAGATATGCATTCGCAATGCGCTTTATTTAGAGGACATGTATTCGCCTGAGGATAGGTACGCATGGAGAGAAACTAGGCGTAACGTCTTTACGCGAAGTCAAGTTCTCGCCGACATTCAATCTATCTGGATTCCCCGAAAAAATGCTGACGAAGTTTCCCAGTTTCGCTTTGAAAGTGAATTCAACAAGGATGAGTATTTGTATGTACCCAACGTGCAGAACCAATTTCGCCGTGTGATGACAGCGAGTCCCAGCAGTGCTGTTGGAATTGGTTATAAGGGTGTATGGCAAATTGAAGCAATTAAAAATGAGCTGGTTCTTTTAAATGTACACTACAAGGAATATCTTTGTCTATCCAATGAAAAGTATTCTGCTAATTTGCGATATGTTTTCACGAAGAGAGACGAGCAGGGCACTCATCCCAAGCAGTGTCGCTGGGTGGTTAATGTGTGCTAAATGTTGCCCCAATTCTCTTTTATCTATATCCATGTAATATTAATTCTGTATTTCCTTGAATTTCCATTCATCATAATAACATAAAATTTGATAACTTTTAAATAAATGAATTATTAAATCTAAATTGAGACTTTGGAAACTATAAAAAGCAACGTGTAATAAAATTCTCACAATAAGTACACGTAGAATATATTTGGAACTTCGGAATGTTTGGCACAGTGTGTGCGTGTTGAAAGGTGTTGGACAGGTGTATCTAAATGCTTGTAATTTATATTGACACTAAGCGTTCCACATAATTGACTATGATATATGATTACAGAATGATTCTCTAACATTAACTGTTCGTCCAATTGATGATAAAATGATGTCCGTGACTGATGCACTACGGAAAATACGGAATTTACTGAAGTATCGCTAATAAAAAATGAGCTTTAAAACATTGAGAAGCTGAAAACATTCCTGCGATATTGAAGAGAGTCGCCAAATTTTGGTCACCAATGAGTTTAACGAAGTCATTCTCTTTGGTGCAACTGTATGGTATGGCAATCGTTGTCAGATCAGATGGGATGAGTTCCTTTTTGCACTATGTAAGGCGCATTTAGCTATTTCGAATATTATGATCATTCCAAGGATGCTTTTTGTTATTGTAGTATTATTACTATTGTGGGTGGGGCTATATAGCCTTGTGTACTGCTATCTTTAGGTTCATTGTGCCTCCCAGATGTTTTACCACATTATGTGATTGCTCAGTTTCTCTGTAAATGCCACCACATCTGCCAATTCGATTGGTTTGGCATTTGACCAGAGAACTGTATGAGCCTTATAATGTTATATTATTTTCCAGGTGAGGGCTTCACAAATGAAAAGTATATGCTCTGATGTTTCCTTTGCCTTTCGTGTTGAGGTGCAGGTGGACCATTTGGAATTACAGTGTCATTGTCATTTAAGTCGAAGAATTGGCATTGGTTATTGACATTCTTATTGCTCCTCGTTTTCGTGCAACTAGTTCTGGTTCCATGCTATTCTCGGCTGCTACAGTTGATCCGAAATAGTAAAAGGATGGCACTTCTTCAAATTCGCGTTCCACTATTTAATTTGAGGGACCAATTTTGGATCTTCTACTCGCAGTCTTGGCCACATTGTACTTTATTTTGCTCTTATTTATGTGCAGCCCCAGATTTAGTGCCGCCCGCTCGACCTGGTTGAAAACTTCCTGTACAGCACTTTGGTTTCTAACAACAATGTCGATGTCGTCTGCATAAGATAGTATCTGAATGGACTTATAGAGGATTGTTCCTCCCGCCGTTACGTCAGAGTTTCGGTTCACTTTCTCCAAAATCAAGTTAAAGAGGACACAGGCCAGTCCATCATTCTTGATAGTGATCCGCATATTTTTACTTGGCTTATAACATTGGTCATGGTCAACATACGAAGTCGTGTCAGTTTATTTGGGATGCCGAATTCTCTCATGGCTTTATAGAGTTCTACTCTGGCTATGCTATCATAATAATAATATTCGGCGCGACAGACCATTGCGATCCAAAGCCTAGCTTCTCGCGACCATTTGTGTTGCGCATGTATATTTTTGGAGGGGACCTACAATTTAAGGCCGGATCCGAACGGCGAATTGAGCAGCCTTTCGTGAGAAGTTATTCCTGTCGAAACATTTGTCACCCATTCGCGAGAGATGGGAAACTGTGAAAAATACTTTTGATACTGTTACTGGGATTCGAACCACGAACATCCTGCTCAGTAGCCACGTGCATTTCCACTGAGCCACGGCGCCCACATAGGAGGCTTTAAAGTCTATAAAAATATGGTGAAGTGAGTTTTGAAACTCTCTTCTTATGTATGGGGCACAAGATGCCTCTTCGCCAGTCTTCTGGCATCGCTTCTTCATCCCATGCTTGCACTATTAGTTCATTGAATTGCTTGGTGTATTGCGGACCCTCCAGACTTAATCAACTCCGCTGGGATACCATCTGATCCCGGTGCCTTATTATTTTTGAGTTGATTTATCGCTCTGCTAACTTCGGCAATGCTTGTTGGCGGCAGCATGGTGTGGTCTTCGGTCATTGGTGGGGCTCGCCATTAAGCAACTCATGAAAGTGCTCCTCCCATCGCTCTAAGTTCCCTTTGAAATCGGCGATCAGATTACCCTCTTTGTCTCTGCAGTATGCGCAACGCGGTCTATATTGCGTCAGACTCTTTGGTAGAACTTCCGCGCTTGGTGTGGGAATGGGAGTTAGTTCAAATTTAATTCATATCTTGAATTAGCGAAAATAACCAGCGTTTCCCGGCTGCACTATCCAACTGACCACCCACCTACTGATCTCCCGCCAACTGACCCCATACCACCAATTGACTAACTCGGCCACGCAAAAAAAATATACGTGTTGGAATAGTGAGTAATAGATTTATATGGTCGTGAGTTCATACAAAAATCCTATGGAAAGCAGAACTTTCAGTTTTTCCCGAATTTTTCAGTTTTTCTGGTAACTTTTCCCATTTTTCTTTCCGTACCTATAAACTGTATAAATTCAGACTATGGCGAACATTTTAAAATAAAAATGAGCCAAATCAGACGAGCCGTTCTCAAGTGATGCGGTTGCCAACGAACAGCATTTTAGTTTTGTTTATCAGATCAAAATTTAAATTTGACACAATGCTATATAATAAAACCCAAGTAGAAGAGGAAGAATAAGATTTTACGGAACAAACACAAAAAGTAACTCCTCAAATAAAAATGAAATAAATCGGATACAGTTATGCGAAACAAATACTTAACTTAATATCCGAGAAAAGAAAAGAAAGGAAAAATGGCAATTAACAAGATACCCGTTGTACAAATCACAATTAAACAAGATTACGTAAATGATTTGCTCCCAATTTATAATAATAATAATATTCGGCGCGACAGACCATTGTGGTCCAAGGCCTAGCTTCTCGCGACCATTTGTGTTGCGCATTTATATTTTTGGACACAAATGGAAGGGACCTACAACCCAACCAATTAAATTAAATAACTCATGAGCCGAAAGCAACTGTAATAAAGCAGAAATATTCACCGAGTTTCGGATGTATTTCAACCCAATCAAATGCAAAATGAAGTAATGTGCCCGGAAATCGAGCAACTCTCCGTGGAAATTCCTCCAGTTAAACTATCGAAGTAGAAACGACTATACAAAAAGATCTCACCTGGCTATGATCGTATTACTGCTGAGCTAGTACAATACCTACCGCCAAGTGCTAAGACTAAATTAACATTACTTCTAAATGCTTGTGTGCGCCTGAAGCATGATACTGGAAAGTTACAGATGTTATAATGATTGTGGTCTTCCTGGTTTATTATATGGTCTATTTTGAGAAGAAATAGGAATTACATCAGTCATATTTTCCGAAAATTGAATGTAGTTCTGAAGCCATAAACTATTATAGTATAAAAAGCGTTGTGGAAGCCTGCCAGCTATGGCCCATTTCAATTCAATTGTTTGACGCAATCTTCTTATTTTTAACGTTATCTCTTGAAATGCTTCAGTTACATTATATTATCTAGAATTTCACTAGCAAATAATCGTAAGACATGACTAGTGATGGCATTAAATCTATTGGAGCTTGAGTTTGTGCTCCAGACAACAAAAATTGATAAGATATTTCGGTAGCCATTTAATATCACCTTTCGCAAACTATCGCAGAACTTTGTTTGCTTTTATGTACTTTGAATGTTTACCAGCACAACGCTGATAAGCTGACAGTGGTAGTCTGCGGTAAAGTAATATAAAACTCTAAGATAAAACAGTAAACAAAAATTTTATCCTCTAGTAACTACAGATTGTCCCGAGAAATTAGGCAACTGATTAGATTAGAATTTTTCGTTAGTCCATTTCTCCAAAGCCATTAACGGCAACACTTATTTTTTTAACACATTTTCATATTAAAGAAGAAGTCTACTTGGTAGAATAACAACTATTTTTAAACAAACAAACTATTTCGAATTTTGCCCAAATAGATTACTTAACCCTTGATTACTAATCTATTTCAGTAGCTTGTTATTAATATTCTTCGTCGATTCGTCTCTGAAACATAACAATACAATTTTTTTTAACTTGATAAATATCAATTCGTTTATTGTCTGTTATTACAAGTTAACAAAAAAATAATACTTCTTCCTTTCCTAATTTTTGGTCTTATAAGCTGTCTTTTCAAAAGCAGACAGTCATGTTATAAGCAATAAAATTAAAAAACAAAAACAGAAATTTCATTTTTGGTTTTTTTAGAATCAAAAGATTATGTAAGAAACAAACAAAAAAAATCAACTTAGTGCTCGCCACAAACCACTTTTCCGCACCTTAACCATAAGAAACCACTCATCCTTATCTTTGAGGATGGACAAAAGGCACAAATCTTTCTCTTTCTATTTTCTTGCTGTCCCGAACTAATTCCTGGTTGATTTGAAGCATTTGGTTCCAATATAATATCTATGACATCCCTGAGAGAAGTTGAAATTTTTTTTCTGCAACCGTTTTTCCATCCATTCCTTGAACAAAGAATTATGTAATTCTATCATAAATTTTCGACGTGATAGTGGCTATTTTTCTTCTCTAAACATATTTTCACGGTAAATTACAAAAGTGTTAACGAACGCACGCTATATTTAAACTGCCGTAAAACATACATTGTGGCCATCTTCTGATCTTGCGGCTACACCTCATTACAGAACACATTTGGTCCAAAACGTCGACCCCTCCTTTAGTTTTATTATAAAACTCAACCATATTTGGGGTCTTTGTTATTGGGATTTATGTTAGCCTATTCTTCGGAAGTAGATAGTAAAAATATAACTTTGTTAGCCTTAGGCTTATAAGATAGAAGAGTAAGAGAACCGTCAAAGCAAAACATAGATGTTCCAATTAGTATGCTTCTATCACTCTGAAGTACGGGTGGTATTTCCCGTTTGTCAGCTCTAATTGTTCCTAAGTAAGCTGGTTCTTTTAGTAAAGCCTTTGCTAGTGGTTTGAACCAATTTTCGGTGGTAATGTTTCAACTCACCCAATGCCCAAATATGGCATCGCGTTTACAATGTATTTGGTTGAATTGTCACACATCATCACATGTTTTATCCCGTACTTCGCTGGTTTATTCGGACTATACATTCTAAAACCGCAACGACTTCGAAAAGCCAGCCATTGCGCATCAATTGTTACACAGCTACTTCGTTCATAATTTTCACTTAACACTTATCTATAAACAAAGAGAAAATTTCTCGAATTGGTGCAGATGAATCTTGACCACGATGTTCTAATCGAGAGGTCTTGTCGTCATATCTAAAACAATTTATTAGGAAGTCGAACCTCTCCGCACTCATACATGCCCTCTAAGGGTTTCCACAATACTATAGGGTGTTTTTTTGGGAGGTTTGTTTTTCCGATAGATGTCGTTTTATTTTATGACAGTTGTTTTGACAGCTCAAAGTGGCATTTCTACTCAGTATTGTTTGGCAAATCATTATGAAAAAAAAAAAAAAAAAAAAAAAAAAAAATGACATTTGTGAAAAATAGTCGTGGTAGCCATATGCCAGAAATTGTGTTTAAATGTTAAATGCCAAAAAATTATCTACCAAATAAAAAAAAATTTTGGTCATTTCATAATTTTATATGTGTTTTATTCAAAAAAATCGGCAACCTCTTAAAAAAACACCCGTTAGATATAACGTGTTTTTTTTATTTGGTAGATAATTTTTTGGCATTTAACATTTAAACACAATTTCTGGCATATGGCTACCACGACTATTTTTCACAAATGTAATTTTTTTTTTTTTTTTTTTTTTTTTTTTTTCATAATGATTTGCCAAACAATACTGAGTAGAAATGCCACTTTGAGCTGTCAAAACAACTGTCATAAAATAAAACGACATCTATCGGAAAAACAAACCTCCCAAAAAAAACACCCGTTACTTGCTGTCAAAAAGTTCTCGGGACGAAAGATGGTTATCACAAGTACTTGCAGTAAGTACTAGCATAGCTAATAGATCTTTGAGTTTAGTTCCATCTACAGATGATTGTTCATACTTTTGGGATTAAACTTCAATTTCTGCGTTCGTGTAAGTCACAATTTTATCAATGATATCATGAATGATAACAGTTCAAAACAAGACAAAGGATCCAATAATTTTCGACAATTACATGAAGGTCCTGGCTTTACATGAACAATATTTCTGCTTGGTACCTTTGCAGGCTTAGCCCGTATGGTGGACCACTTGTGCCTATTTTTCCCCCTTACTGTTTGGTAGCAAAATTAATTCTTGAAGAATTTACCTCTGGTTTCGCATTTTGAGTACTTTCTTGAACATATTTTACATTCGTTGGTATATAAGCAGACTCAGTAATGTTCGCTCTTTCCTTCAGTTCGTCATCATCTCTTCTAAATGATCACTAGCTTCCCTTCATTCAACAAAAAATCTTTACAAATTTTTTAAGGGTTAATATTTTTTCTGAACCATTTGTTTTTATCTTTAAAAAGCAAAATTTTTTATCTAAAAATAAATGAAATCGTGTTTTCGTAAAAGAGATAAAAAAGCTTTGAATACAAGTCACGACTTGACGTGAACAAATGAAATACTTTGAGTCGTAATATTCGGCGATCCTGATGACAGAATACATTATAGTTATTTCTTATCGCAATTCTCCTTAAAGCAGTACCGAAATTTGGGTATAAATACCTGTGGGAAACCAGGCCAAATAGTGAAAAACTGAAGATGTTTCCGCACATTCGACTGTTGGTGTTTCTCGGTACTATTTCTTTTTTATCGCTGAGGCCTGCCAATGCCAAATTTTTTATTGACGAAAAGTTCATAAGTGGTGGTGCAGTTGTGAATACAAGTACTTTGGATAGTAACATCATTGAAGACATCCAGTCTGGAAAATTCAAGCAAGCAGAAGACGGGATTCGCCAAATCGATGTGGAACCTTTGAGAATTGCGAATATCTTTAAAGCATCAATCGATTCAAATAGAACAAATCTGAGAAGGTTTTATGGTAATTGCGCGCCATCAACTCGAATTTTAATTAAATATTCCCTCTATTATAAGATGTGGTATACAATAGACTCCTATCATTATTCTATTTATGATCTGATAAATCTGTATAAGGTAGTTAATACAGAAATTATCCACAACGAACAAACATCCGAAGAGATTCGAATTAAAGCACGGGATATGCTCGATAACGGTGTACGGGATGCAATTATCAGGATTGCCAAAGAAACCCTAAAGGCAGCTGTTTCTGATGGGACATATCAGAATAATAGCGATATTAAAAGACTGGCAAAAGCGTTGGAGTCGTTCGACGAACAAATCTCTGACGATACTATCCGTATGGTAGTGGAAGAGCTCTACTTTAAAATTCCAGTTACTGATCTTATTCGCAATATCTACAACAATGAGAGTGTGTCACAGAGTGCTTTAGCGTTGGTGAGTATTAACCAGAGATTATACCCCGAAGAAGATCTCTACGGTATGGTCGGAATGGTTTTTGCCGATCATCTGAGCCGACTACAGAAAATGCCAGACTATGAGAAGTTGTCAGAAGACAAGAAGAGCGCAGCAACTCACGGGGTTAACCGTATATCCAGTTCCATTCGCAATTTGTACTTCGCCCAAAATATATGCATTCGCAATGCGCTTTATTTAGAGGACATGTATTCGCCTGAGGATAGGTACGCATGGAGAGAAACTAGGCGTAACGTCTTTACGCGAAGTCAAGTTCTCGCCGACATTCAATCTATCTGGATTCCCCTAAAAAATGGTGACGAAGGTTCCCAGTTTCGTTTTGAAAGTGAATTCAACAAGGATGAGTATTTGTATGTACCCAACGTGCAGCGGTACAAGAACCAATTTCGCCGTGTGATGACAGCGAGTCCCAGCAAAGCTGTTGGAATTGGTTATAACGGTGTATGGAAAATTGAAGCAATTAAAATTGAGCTGGTTCTTTTAAATGTACAGTACAAGGAATATCTTTGTCTATCCAATGAAAAGTATTCTGCTAATTTGCGATATGTTTTCACGAAGAGAGACGAGCAGGGCACTCATCCCAAGGAATGTCGCTGGATGGTTAATGTGTGCTAAATATACTACATCCATATAATATTAATTCTGTATTTCCCATGAATTTCCATTCATCATAATTACATAAAATTTGATAACTTTTAAATAAATGAATTAAAAAACTAAATTGAGAGTTTGGAATCCATAAAAAGCATCGTGTAATAAAATGTTCACAATAAGCACACGTAGAATATATTTGGAACTTTTGGCACAGTGTGTGCGTGTTGAAAGGTGTTGGACAGGTGTATCTAAATGCTTGTGGATTATATTGACGCTAAGCGTTCCACATCATCATCATCATATTTGGCTCTACAACCGGGGTCCGGTGCTGGCCTTCCGAAGCATTCCACATCATCGGCTATAATATAGGTATGATTATAGATTGATTCTCTGATATAAACTGTTCATCAAACTTACTATTGATGATAAACTGATGTCCGTGACTGATGCACTACGGAAAAGACGGAATTTACTGAAGTACCGCTAATAAAAAAGTAGCGATAAAACATTGAGAAGATGAAAACATTCCTGCAATTATATTCAAGATAGTTTCAAAATTTTGGTCACCAATGAGTTTAACGAAGTCATTCTCTTTGGTGCAACTGTATGGTATGGCAATCGTAGTCAGATCAGATGGGATGAGTTCCTTTTTGCACTGTGTAAGGCGCATTTAGCTATTTCGAATATAATGATCATTCCAAGGATGTTTTTCGTTATTGTATTACTAGCTGCCACGACAGACGTTCTCCTGTCCCACTTTCAAATTTGTTTGTGATCGTTTTGTGTGTTTGTGAAAAGCTATTTGAAATGTTAAATCAAAGTAAAAAGTGGAGGTGTGGGCACAACACGACTTTTTTTTACGGACCGGACCGAAATCTTCAGTAAAGTATATTAGTTTTTTTTATGTTTTTTAATTTTTTTTATTTTTAATATTTAATATAAATAGTCATCCAATAAGTTTAGCCGTCTGGGCTGTAGAATGGACACAGACAGACAGAGATTTTTTTTTGCTTTTTCTGAATAAGCAGATACCCTAATGGGTAAATTTGGAAAAATCCCGAGGTGGCTTTTTGAAATTATTTGAAAATACAGTCAAAAATGGGTCAAGTTGTCTGTATTTTCGACTAATTTGAGGTCCTTTTTAACCACCTTCCACAAGACCTAGAGAGCCTTTTGGGGGTCTTTTAGGGAGTCTTTTGAGGTCTTTTAGGGGTTTTGGTGGTTTTTGGAGTTCTTTGGGGGGGCTTTTGAAAAGCCTTTTGAGGATCTTTTAAAGGTTTTTTGGGTATCCTTTGAGGAGTTTTTGAGGATATTTTTGGGGTCTCTAATGATTTTTTCGGCACTTCTTCGGCGTTTTCGTCATCAACGTCTGATCAATCTCTATATATATATTATCTACTGCGACTTCATCATAGGACAATTCTAAGATATCTTTCAATTCTTTTTTAAGAGTTTTTGGGGTTTTTTTGGGGGAGCTTTGAGGATGAAGGGTCTTTTGGAGGTCTTTTGGAAAGCCTTTTGAGGATTTTTTGAAGGTTTCCAAAAGCGTAAGCATATATTATTCTGAATAGACTCGCCGAACTTTCTGTTTCGTTAGCTCGGCACCGCTCGAAAGATTTATATTTGGAACACTGTTCCCAAACTATAAAATCCACTGCTTTTGAGATATATTACTAAGCCCAAAGAAGCGTAAGAATTATCAAAATAAAGAATGCGGTTGACGTTGTTGGGGATATCTGTAGACAAACAAATAACAACATTCGAGGAAGCTTTAAGATCTGAAGCATTTTCTGAAGTCACATTATTGACGGCACTAGAATAAAGTTCAAAAGAATATGAAAAGCCCGTGTGTGATCGCACATGTGCAGCCTTAGATTTCGAGCCGCCCGCTCGACCTGGATGGAAACTTCCTGTACAGCCCTTTGGTTTCTACCAACGATGTCGAGATCGTCTGCGTAAGCCAGTATCTGAATGGACTTCCTCTCGCCGTTACGTCAGACTTTCGGATCAGTTTCTCTGACGCCAGGTTGAATAGGCTTGATAGTGATCCGGATATTTTTACTTGGCTTGTAACATTGGTCATGGTCAACCTACACAGTCCGAGACTGATTTGGGGTTCTGTAATGCATTTTTTTACGGGCGAGGTTATTGGCCTCGCGCAAACCTTACCTTGAAGGGACTAGCCCGATAATTGAGCTTTTCCTGTATTTTGAGGAATATTACTGGCGGCCACCATGTGGAGGTTTGATCGCACTTCCCCAGTCAGAGATAGTTACGGCAACCTGTAATTCTAGAGCATTCTGTGTTATTTGCCCCATTCTGCGGATGGCTGACCGCCCTTTTATCAATCTACCGTTTTTTTTTTCAAGTCGATCTTTCAAAATATACTATAATTTTTTCATTTACGAAAATCGGGTTCAGAAAAAAATATTTGTTTGCGTGTGTTTGCAGTTAATTTATTGAACTTGAACTAATGTTACTCGCAAATACAAAGCACTACAGCTCCGAAACCGGCTATAAGCTGCATTTAGCAGCTTTGAAAAAAATTATTCGGCTAATAATTGTAAGTTATAATACGTACCCTGCCTAGAGGCGGGCGGAGGCATTGGAGGGTTAAAACCGAAAGGGCTTAGTTCCTGACTCAATTGTATTATACAATTTCAAGAACATTTTCGTAAAATAGTAACAGATTTTTGTAGTGACTTTGGATACCAACTTTCGTCATTATAATCTAATGGAGACAACGGCTTCGCAATTATGACGAACTTTTCACTTTCAGCGTTCAATTTATTACCAGAGTTTTACAATTCCTTGTGAACCCAATGAACCTGAATATGCGTAACGGTGCGTTAATTTCCATGCTTCCCGAATGCGGATGCGAGTATTATATCGCGATAATTTTGATGCTCTTGCCTTCGGGCATCCTCTTCTCATTAATCTGTTAAAAAAACCAATTCTATGAACGATCTCCTCTTAGCATTATCCCGCACTACACGCAGGACACAATGAGTATATCATTCGCGTTTTTTAATATTATTAATTTTAAATGACATTTATTACGGAGCGATTTTCAGGACACCACAATGGCGTGCAGCATACTTCCGGGCATTATGTATTGTACATCGTTCACCCGTACTCTTCGGGGTAGAATGAACGGAAGGAAAGCAGACGAAAGCTTAATGGCATCCACAGTTACTCTGATAAAAACGAAAACTTTATGTGTCCTGCTGCTGGGAAAGTCCTCAACGGATCCGGCCGTTATAGCCGCACGATCCTACCACATCGCACACATTATCATGAAGCGTTAACAGCCGAAAGCAGTTTTTAAAAGTAAATATCCTTCAGGGTGGTAGAAGAAATAAGTAGTTTCCATTTTGTGCGAACAAACAAAAGTTTGCCCGCTCGCTTCATTATAAATATATGCTCTTATGTTGAAAACACTCGTACGATATCCTTTTATCCTGTTCGCCGTGATATGCCGTCTGATGGGCATTACGCGCTTTTGACTCCTTAATTATTATTCAACAGCTGACACTTCATGTGAAAAAAGTCGCTAGTTTTTTTTTATTTTCAATTTTATTTGCTGTTGTTTCGTTATTTTTTCTGCTGGTTTGCGTTGTTTTCAGCTTTTTGTTCATTTTTAATGAAGGTCCTTGAATTTTATGAATTCGAATGAAAGTCATCAGTTTGCTTACATTTGCCCTGTTATGGAAAGGATATAATTTTGTTTGTCATTGTGATGAGATAAAGTAATTGGGAGACACACATTTGGATAAACAGTGGGACATTATTGAGATGTCTGCGCCAAAATAAAAGAACAGTTGGAAGGTTACCTTTTCAAATAATAAATTAAATACAAAATTACTTTCAGAACACAAAGCCACCTCCTGCTTTTCTTTGCTTTTATCTTAAGTGTCTCAGAAGTCTAAAGAAAAAAAGGCATTTAAACAGAATTAAGCGAATGATTGCTAGAAACCAAATCATCGCTCTATACACCATACAATATTTGGTGGGTAGGTTACCCACAAAAGTCGTGCTGGTAGTATATTCGACAACGAAGTAGAAGCAGAAATTTTTCGAATATCATTTTTGATAGCTTTATAGAACCTCACAGTGGATGTGGCGGTAGTCTTGCGTTACGACTATGGAGAACTAGAAGAACCAAGTGTCTAGGATTGGCAAACTGGATTTAAACTCGAAATCTGTACTACAGAGCAGATTTTTTATTTTTTATTTTATTTTTATTGCCAATGGAGAACTTCCTGAATGACTTGCGCAACAGCAATAAGATGGGTTCAAGCCCTTTATCTCTGAACTTAACCTTACGTCCGAAGATGGGCTGGAGGGTAAAATGATGAGCACTTAGGGCGCCACGAGTATTAGGGTTAAATTCAAGGAGATGTGGCATGCAACTGGCTACTTCCTTTTAGCACCGCTCGCTTTTGGAAGAAGCAATAAAACAGTGACAAGCAGGAAACGTTATTGCGATGTAAAAGCGAATCTATTGAATAAAAGGCCTTGTAGAAAGTAGCCAGATAAGAGGGAGTTAATTACTTCTTGTACTGGGCTAGAAAACCAAACATTTCGCAGCATTTTTGGCGATGGTAAATCTGTGGTCATACCAACCGGATTACCGATAGCTGCGAGGTTTCGGTTTCCTCGATGCAAGTGCCATTCATGGATAATGGCGGTGGATTTAAGATTCGCTTCGAAGACAGGAGGCAGCACTGGGTTTTGGAAGCGTTAAATTCTACTCAATTATTTTCTCCCTATTTTACTATGCTGTCAAGGTCAGAATTTAGCATGCTTAACATACGTAGTTGTTTGAGTTCCACATGAGAAGTGGAAGTACGTTCCTCAAATTTATGTGAGAAGCGGAGAGTGCTGTCGCCAGCGAAGGAGTGAATTGGATTAGAAGTCACAGACAAAAGTTCACTAGTGATCATGAGTAACAGTGGCGGGCACAAAACAGAGCCTTGAGGAACGCCACTATTTATGTGAAGTATCTTAGGCTTGTAACCCCCAAGAGTGCTGTCGTCAGCGAAAAAGTGAATCCAGTTAGAAGTCACAGACAAGAGATTATGAGAAAGAGTGACGGAGACAAAACAGACCCCTGTGGAACGACACTATTTATGTGATGTCCTTTAGACTTGAAATCCTCCAAGACAGCTTGAATTGAGCGGTCCAAAAATTGAGCTTCTAATCCAATAATGCAGCTTTTCATCGACTTCACGGATTTTTGACAAAAGAGCTTGATGTCAAACTCTGTCAAATGCCTTGGAAATATCGAGTGCAACAGTTTTGCTTTCACAAAATTGATGCAAAGACAGGTTCCCTAGTTAGGTGAGATATACCATCAAATCACCAGTAGAATGTTGCCCACGAAATCCGTACTGCCGGGCCCTAAGGATTTCGTTGGTTTCAAGATATTTCATGAGCTGAAAATTGATCAGTGGTTCCAATACTTTGAAAAGAATGGATGTAAGTGCTGGAGACGACGGCTCGCCTTTTTTGGGTATGGGATGGACAAAGGCTGTTTTACAACTTAGCGCAAAGAGTCCAGAAGAATAGGAATAGGCTTGGAAGAACACCTGTTCAAAACTAATTGGGATATACCATCGGGTCCAGCGGATTTGTGAGTGCTGAGATCGTTTAAAACTCTAGTAACTGCACGAGTACGAATGTAAATCTGTCCAATAGAGTGTTCAGCACTCGGAAGTGCAGGCGGCAGCAGCACACAGTCTGGAAGCGTGGAGCTGGCTGCAAAATTCGCACTATTTGTATTAGTTTTCAATTTATTTACTTAGAATACTCCCTGATTTCTTAAAAAAGTAATACGAAAAAACGAACACGAAAATAAAACGACGCGAGTCCAAATACTTTAATCAATGGATCATGGTCAGGGAAATCTACAAAAATCTTACCCAAAAAAAAATATTACAAATAATGGCGTAAGCGAGTCTTCAAAATTCTAGGAACCTCCTTTTAATAATTCGGTCTTTCAGGAACTACTTGAAATCTTTTTTGAGGGAACGTACCGGATTCGTCTGTAGTACAAGGCCTAACAAACGAAAAAGTCATGCACAACTATAGGCTTATCGATAGGCGTATCAATATGATGATGATGAACTTCAATTTTCTATTCTCAGGGATGTACTCTATTTCTGGCTCAACGGCTTCGTTCGGAGCCAAGTTATCACTTTTGGCCAAACCAAAGCTCTTCACGAAATTCCATTAAACCCACAGAAGTTTTTATTTGGTGCGTGCATCATGCTGCAGGGTCATTGAGTCCTAGAATGAGGCTGGCATCGCAGCCACAGTCAATGGAGGTCGCCACCAAACCATTTTAACAGACTCTTGTAACGAAGTTAGTTTTATTCAGTTACATTAAACGGTAAGCACCGCGACTCTTATAGTAATTGTGTTGGACTTTTGAGGAGGTTCGCAGTTCGAATCCCAAAAAAAAACACCAAAAATCTTTTTCACGATCATTACTATTGCGAATGTCCGAGAGTAATAACAGTCACGAAAAGCTTTTCAATTCGCTTTTCCAATACAGCATTTTTTTTTAATTTTTAATCAAACCAGCGAATATACTTCACACATGGTCTAAGAAAATTATGGCTGGTAATAGAAGAAAGGAATTGACTGAATCAGAGAATATTTCTTTTGCCATAATGGTAATTTCTATTGACTTCTCTGTACTTTAATATCGCTTCGCTGACCGGACCGCCCCTTCTTTTTCTCTATCCATAAGCACTTCGTTCGTTTATTCACAGTGTCACACTACGCTAATGAGCACCTTCATACTACTTTGAGTTAGAAAGTTTCTTGCGATGACTCACTCACTCATTCGAGTCAATAACCGGCTACTTAGATTTGCTTACAGTACGCTGGTGAATACGGTGGGCTCGCCGAAATTAATCGAAGTTTTATATGATGATTACATTCATTATCGTAAAAGCTATTTTTGTATTAATCATAAAATACGCTGTAACTCTTTCTAAGGCTCGGATCACTAGCTCTATTAGTGCGCTTCATGTGAAAACTAATTCGAAAATGCAATGCGAAATGTACATAACAGTATACAGGGTGTTTCAGTTTAGGTGGCAAATACTATAAGGTGTGATTCCGATTACGAGTAGAAATCGTATGGCAGGGGGGTTATTTTCACCCCCTGCGGTTTGCACAGTCGACAGGAGCATGACTAAAATAAAAAGTTTTTAAAATTAATTTTAACTTTTCAAGTTTTTTTGAGGCAGTTTATTGCAATCGTATGGACTTCATGTTCAATTCCCCTTCCTTGTTGTTCTACAGTTTCTTTTTCTGTATAATATACCAGCTCCTTCATTATTACCCATACAAACAATTCTAGAATAATTGGATCCAGTGATCTAAACGGCCAAAGTACCGGATCGTTTCTACCAATTTATCGGCTTTGATAATGTTTAGTTAAAAATGCAGTAACATAACGTCTACTGTGGCAAGGAGCACCATCTAACATAAAAAACATGTTGATGAAAGTCATTAATGGGACGTCTTCCAACTCTTCAGGTAATTCGTCAAAAGTTGCAGATACCCACTTGAATTCAGAAGTTTGGGTAGTTTGGGTATTGGAGTCTTATTACGTTATTGGCACACTCCATGCCTGAGCATGACAGCATACAATGTAATGAGAGTACGATCGGCGGTCGTTTGCCTATAACTACAAAATGCACAGAAAGCATTATAGGCAAGTGAGCGCTGATCATAAAAAAAGTAAATAACGCTCGGTCACTTACCCTTGCTGTAGATGGCGCTAATCGAGCATGTAATAAAATTATAAACAAAAATAGGTCACTTGCCTGCGCTAGTAAATATGTCACATTAGCAATATAGGCAAGAGACCTAAAGCAATTAAGAATGTTCGGTATATTGGTATGCAATAATGCCAAAATGCTGACCAGCCCAATTAAGAGTATTGGTTCGGGAAATCGATCTAAACTAGTATGCATGTGTATACATTTTATATATTCATATTCTATTATGAAGTCTTTGGACTCCTATAAATAAGCAAATAGGACGTCTAACCTATACTATCTGAGTTTTATTAGGCTTGCGAGCCTTAATCCCTAAAGATTAATCTAGAATCTACTCTATTGGAATCCCACCTTGAGTGCAGGAAACTGCCAAAGGTTCAAGTCGTAGGCGTAATAGCCAGGACTAGTGGAGACCAGTAGAATAACATCGGGGCTCGTCTGGACGAATACTACAATATATGACATGGCGATCATGCCACGTTATACACAGTACCGAGTTGGTTATAAACGTTATACAGCACCAGCGACATCCATTAGCGTTATCCATTACAACGGTCTGTACCAATAGACAAACGTTTAAAATTAAAAACTAATTAACTAAAAACCCATTATTATGGTCCTTAACTGTCTTTTTTATTTTGTTTCTCTGTTTGAGTTGATTTTTCATAGTTTCCTTACATAAAACTTAATGCAAAATTGTAAATCAAAACAACAACAAACAGATCAAAAGTTTGTGCAGCGTGCATTTGTTTTGGTCCACAGTGCTGCAGTCGGCTCCATCAGCTGTTACTGTTAGCACCAAAATAACGAACCGTATAATGCTGGTCTTTAGAAGCGCGTTGGGTGGAAAAAGGAATACATTGCGTGTATGCAGTGATATGTGTGACCTATAGTATCTTTTACTTTCCTGTGTCCAGTCAGTTGACTCTGCTCGGCAATGATGATAATATTTTAATATTCGCTCCGATGACAATTTTATGGCTTTTTCTAGCCGAATGGTAAATCTACAACCCGTTGCAGCCTTCTCCACTGTTGCACTAACAGTCAACCACACAGAAGAGATGCACGCAGATTCATAATATACACTCAGTGGCAATATCGTTGCAGTACACACATACTCATGAACGATCACGATCACAATCACTAAGTAACACATTGCGAAATGTAATATCAGTGTGTGTGTGTGTGCAGCAAAAAGGACGAAATTTCTGTGTTTTTAATTAAATACTCAGCGTCAAGAGCGTTATATGGGCGAAATTTATGGTAATTTCATTTAGTTGGGTTTTTTTTTGTTGGTGTATCCCTTCCCACTAGCACGTCCAGCAGCTTTATCTCAGCACCACCCATCGCGCATATATCTTCACCTACACAAAATATGGCAACATTAATTTAATGCATCTGTGCGGCGTGAGATGGGCATGGAGGACGCGACGCGCACATTGAGCATCCGCTGCTAAAGTTGAAACAATAACGCGGACGCATTTATCGAATTAAATGAGGTCGAATGATGTTGTTGCACGCATAACCTGCTGTGCTGGAAAAATATGATCAAAAAAAATGTTTTATTAAATTTGTGCAAAAATTACCATTTTCAGGATGGAATTATAAATATTGAACATCAAGAAATTAGACCAATAAAATCGCAAAAGATGCAGCCATTGTCCTCTGTGATGTCACATTCAAGCAGAGCATAGGTGAGGTGGCGTTCAGATAAATTATTTTACGCTCATATGCGTAAATTAGATAAATGCACATGTATCGAAAATAAAACAAAAATTGTATTCGCATTTTTCAGTGCAGTGCAATCTGCAGCAAAGGATTTTATTGCTTTCCGCCTGACAGAATAAAATCGAATTTTAATGCGAATTAATATTTATTATTTAACACGCGTTTGTAGGCCTCGCCCACGCTTCAAAATGAGTGCAATTCGAAATGACGCGACAACGAGCGCGGAAAGCCAAAGTGCTGTTTAATAAAGGACGAGTGTGTGTGTCTGCAGCCCGTTATACGCATAAACGTGCTCCTACTTTGTGTTATACAATATAGTATCAATTGTCTAATAATTAAAATATTTTAAAATTTTGATAAAAGCTCAAAGCTCATACGATAAAAGCTTTCATTACGGTTTATGTCTTTGTTAAATTTCACAGTTTTAGAACCACTTTGTGCGTAAGGGATTATGCGTGAATTAGAACATAGAGGATGTCAGTTATAACACGGTAGTTAACCTCAACTGCTTGGTCTGCTGTTGAGCAGCCGAACCTTACCCAGAATTCAGACGACGTAGCCATACGGGCTATGGCGTGGCGTCAGAGCTGATAACGTGGAATAAGCCACTTCTGATTCTGACACGTCCACAATCGTTTATGCAAGTAGCTCTCGGAGAAATCCGGATGCTCTTCTTTTTGAAAGACATTAGATGAGGTACTGATTCAGAAACACCGAGGTAGATTCATTAAATTGAACTCGCTAGAGAGAAGGCGACTTAAACTTGGCTTACGCGTTGGCAAGGATAGAGAGAGTGCTCTTGCATTTGCCAAAGCCGACCCGTTCACTTCAAAATCCAGGAAGGACTAATGAGTACCATCAGGGTGTTAGAGGCGAACTTGCATCACTCGAATGGCGTGTCCGCTACCGTCAGCAACCGGTTCGCCGACTAAAATATAACCCTTGGTCTCATCCAAGAGCCTTGGTTTAAAAGCGGAGAGATAAAAGGTCTACGGAACGGGACAAGAAAGTTGATCTGTAAATGCGGAAAGCCAGTGTCAATGGCGGACTGCTCGTGCTTTTGCTAGCAAAAGCGTGCGTAGTAGCTTAAATGCACTTGAGTTACTTTGGCGACTCAAGCATCTATTCTCTTTCGCATGAACTCGTTTCGATAAAGTATCCTAAGTTTACTAAAGCTGAACATTTTGTGTGCCTCGAACATAGTATCTTTTATGTAACTCAAGCTATTGTGTCTGTATTAAATTCCTGCAAAAGAACTGGTATTTATTGCATTCAAGCTACTTTGATTTATGATTACCTATCGGCGATTTGGACACACTCTTCACAGGCAGCTCGCATGTTTTAAGTAATGTCAGCCTTGATAGGGATGGGGTCTTCAACCCCAAATAACTCATTGGCTATACACAGAGTAGACCTATCCTTCTATACGGTGTGACTGTATGTACTGCCTTAAATAAGAAAGTAAATTTAGGCAAATTAGTCAAAGTTCAATGATCAGCTACTCTATGTATGAGCGGAGAAATTCGTACAACCCCCTTCGCCGCGTTGGATATTCTGTTCAACCTTACACCACTCGACTGCTAGTTTGGCTATTTGCCTTATTATTTGTGTTGGGTGCCGGGGCAGCACAGAAAAAAATCCGAGTAACTGTATGGCTGACGAACTCACCAAACAAGGAACTACATTACCCATCTTACCTAAATATGGTCCCTTGGCATACCAATGGCTACAGGCAAACTCGTGTTAAAGCGGGATACTAATGAAAAAACTAACCGTAGGTGGTCGATCAATATAACTTGATTAGCGATAAAACAGATCTTGCCCAAGCTGGATCCGAAACGATCCAAGTGTTTGATCTCTCAAAAAATATCGCACATCGGTGCTATTGTAGTTATCATCACTGGACAATTTCTCATAGGCAGGCATGTAGCATGACTTGGGGTCTTCTCGAATTACTTTTGCAGAAGCTGCATGCATGACGAGGAGGAGGAGACCATTATCCATCTTCTATGTAAACGTAAACTCCATATGGGAGCTTTCTTTAATAACGACACTAATGATCTAACCAACATTGATATGAGTAGTCTCCTACGCTTTATTAGAAGCTCTAATTGGTTCAACAAGTAGGTGGAAAAAAATGTTCCTGATCAGTGTGGTATAACAATGTACCATTGCTGGTATAAGTGCGTCGGTTTCACTGGCAGCCACTTTAACCTAACCTAAGCTATGCATGTTTTAGTGTCAACGGTTAACGAGAGATGGACAGACAGATTATAGCCTCCGCATCCTTTTCTATGAAAAAGGCCTGGATGCGGCGTTCTAAGGATGCCCTAAGCAATCCGAAAGATTTACCATAACTTCATGTAGAATTTTCATTTTCGTTTTATGGTTTTCGTATTCAACCTGTTTGGTCTGCCGATTCCACTATAATATTGTGGATAATAGGTATAGCATCACACGACTACGCCAAATTGCCATGCCTCTCTGACCGGTCAATGTCGATGTCGATGAACAAAGTCATTGACTCGGAAGCAATTAAAAATACATACACATTTATACAAATGCTGTGACCTGCGACTGGTAATCATCCGGGACGAACCGTACGTCGTACGAAACTGACTCAAATAGTGCAGAAAAATGGCCGCAGAAAATGCAAAAAAAAAAAAAAAAAATAATTTATTCTTGCACCGATTGGTCAAATGGTCATTTAATGCAGTGCGTTGCGCTGTGCTCAGTGATTTGTTGTTGCATCAGACATTTTTTTATGCCTTGCACTGCCCACTGATGATGCCTTTGAAGCCGAACTATTTATGCGTTCGTTAATGGCTCATAGGACGACTATATAGTACAGCGTCGAACTATTATGCACAGCTGAGTTGAGCTGAGCATAATAGTTTGTCCGGCGGACTCGTTGAACGTTCGGCACGTTTCTGATAGGAATAAAAAAAACCGTGCAATGATTTTAATGATGGCATTTTTCTTTTCGACTCACTGGTGCCTGAAATTATGCTTCATTTGATTTGCAAAAACTAACGGTAAAATGGTGTGTTGAGTGGAGGGTGGAGAACTCCCATAACCATGTTTCATCGCCATTCGCCAATAACTTCAGCTGATAATCGCGAATTAAAACTTTTGTGGCCATAAGCAAAATTGTCCAAGCACAGATTGAACTTTTAAGTGTTTTTTTTTCTTTTCCGGAAATACAAGGCCCTCTGGCTATTTCAGTGCGCTCAGTCAACTGATGTTTTCTAACAACCAGACAAATCAGGCATTTGCACTTTCAAAGCAGTGCTATGCGCTTGACTGCACTAATTGAGGAAGGTTCCACGGCAAACGAATCAACTTACAATCAAAATAAAGAGGTTCTTATATTTGATCCGCTGCAATTTCTTGAAAACTATTTTGTTTGCTTAGATTTTCAAAAAGCATTTTGGCTATTCACACATATGTCAACCCTTCCAACATATTTGATGAATATGTCAAGAGGTAATAGGTGTAAGATCATGTTAAGGGTCTCAGTCGTACATGACCGTAAAGCCTCTATGATGCCAGCTACTGCTGATCGCTGTAGTCTACTGATCTTGCTGATATTGTATTTATTGCTCATTGCAGTCCACCAGACTAGCGCCCAATAGGTAAGAATTGGTCGTACAACAGCTGTGTACAGACAGACAGCCATCCTTGGTTGGAGACTATATTTCTTGCCAATGGTTTTACTTCCGGCATTGAGGGCCATCACGCATGCTTTCTTAACACGGAATGCTATGTAAGCCTTTCAGGTGAGCTTCCAATCCAAGATCACACCGATATATTTTGCACTGGGTTTGGAAGTAAGACTAAATTGACTTGTTGAACAAGTTCCAACTTTACCAAAGGCACTTTTCCATAACTTCAATAATCACGGACACGGTGCTGACCTGATACCTGACACCACATCATCTGCGTAGGCAACAATATTCGTCCTATCTCCCTCAATTTTTGTTAGAAATTTGTTAAAGGCTATTAGCCACATTAAAGGTGAAAATACCCCTTCTGCCTGCGAAAACGGTTTTTGTAGCTCATCGTGAGCTCAATCTTTCGCACTATCTCATAGAGGGCCATTTCTGTGGAACTGCCAATGAAATATACGCGTTGAAATCTTGATTCTTGAGGAGCTTCGAATCGCTGACTAATGTGGTAGTCTAGAATGCTTTTAGCAAAAACCATAAAGACTGGGAGGCCTGAAATTCTTCGCTTCCTGCTTTGGGTATGGAAAACACCCAATACAACAACAAACACCAGTACAACAGAGGGGCCAAGATAAGTAGAAGACAGCTTGTAAAAATCTTTATTAGCCAGGAGGTCGACAGCTTTAGTGACTTATGAAGCATATTCATCTGTATGACAGCTAGGCTCTATAGGAGACCTTTTTTCGGTTTATGATATTAATCAATACACCTCATGGAGCTCATCATTAATACAATTCAAATTTCCTGTGCAGTGGTATCTGCAGATAGGAAATAGAATGCACTGTCACTGAAAGAATGTGCTCTGGAAATAATGTGTTAATAGGTCATTTGTGGTAGTACTACCAAATCCAGTATAATGGTCAATCGACTTTAGACGGAAAAAATCAGGTTTGGTATAAACTGATGAACCGAAGGTGGAATCTGAAGTAGGTTTTAGTGTCTTCCGATCCAATATGAGAGTCTTGGTATCCTAGTCTCTTCCAGGCTGAAATCCATACCATGTAGAACTTTTCAAATATTAACTACTAAAACTTACTATTAGCCAAGCGGCAGTCGTTTCCCATTCGGTAACTTCCAGGATAGTCAAGTGCTGTTCTTAAGACATTTAATCTAAACATAACAAGGTACAACTGAGCTAGTTTATCAATACCAAAAAGTGATCACAGGCAACAGGTAGGATTTTAGAAAAATAGGCTGAGTTAATCCATGTCTTAGATAATCCACTACACTAATTAAGGCATATTTTTGATACAGGGAAATTTAGGAACAACATTAAACATAATATATTAGGTTTAAAAAGAAAGAAAGGGTATACAGAATTAAGCAAAAGCTCCCAGTTTATATGCGCATTACTATATGCTTTACGCAAATACGATATATTGATATGATGAAGGCCACATAAATGGCTCTCAATAAGGGATCATTAAATCGGTGAATCAATCACTCGCGCACGCACGGACCATGTTCATTTTAAAACTTTTGCAAAATATCATCAGTATACTAGTTCTAGTGATTCACCAACTTTTGGCAGAGACATAAACCATAATGGCAGCAATTCTTTCAGTGATTCTAAAACTTTTCTTTCTGTAATTTTCAATGTTTCCATTCAGTGATTGTCTTTGTGATGGCTATGACTTCGCTCCTAGGTGGGCTTAAATTTTCGAAATAGTTGGTATAGTCTCCTTATTAATAGATCTAGATCGAACGAGCACCGCGTAATCTGCAGATGCACATAAATGAAAGCAAAACAAAGAACATGGTGGTCACGTCTACGAGCAGTAGATTGGTTCCCTAGAAACGAGAGTTGGTGCGAATGTGAAGAAGTGCAATTCTTTATCTATTTATCGAGTCAATTGAAGCATCCGATATAAGCATGGAACTAGAAATAGGAAGACGATATATTCTGTCAAGGTTCTCCATATTACAAAATTACCCCAAAAACTTCAACGTGCTGGCGTATGCTGTTTTTTCACCATACCATATTCACCATCATATTTTGCTCTAAAACCGAAGTCAAATCTTGGACCCCCACAAAAAACAGCGAAACAGATGAAGGGAAATCATAGAATAGATTATTGAGAACATAGATAGAATGTATTGAAAAGACAGGATCGGTCGGACTGCAAAAGCAAGACGAGTCCAAAAATAAAGACAGAATTATTTTGAACAGCCAAGCCAATCTGCATTTTTATTTAATTCTTACCGCCATCCCAAAGGGTTATAATTTTGAATTATCATACAATTAATGTAGCAAGTAGATTTTTTAATTTTCTATCTACATGGAAAAGAGTCTGGAAAAACTGTCAGTTTTTTCAAGGCACGTGAAAATGCAAATGACATTTGTGACAAAAGCAAAACTCCGAATAACAAAACAAAACTTGATTCGGCTTTGTTGGATTTGTCAGGTATCTCAAAAGTGATTACATCCACCCATCCAACCAATAGTTAACAGCGGGACACCCACAACAGACCCCTGGTAATGAAAACGACAACGAAGTAAAACGTGCGATGATTAAATTTTCACAGCTCAACGAAGAATGAAATGAACTGCCAAATCTTACAACCAAAAGGAGACAAGACTTGTGTCACTTGGATAATTCAGATTTGAATCAATTATACCGGATTCCTTATCGCAGTGCGCCCGTTTCGTTGAAACCCAAATCACCTGGGCGGATGGAGAATCATAAACGCAAAAGCAGCAAACAAACACAAAATATCATGTAACAGGACTACTCGACTTGTTCCGAATGTGAATGAAATCGCTTGGAAATGGTAATCACACCTCATCTGGCACCACCTTACATTGGCTAACGTAGCGCAACAACATGCAACACACCGACCAAAAGAAAGGCGACGTTTTGAGTTTCACAATTTCACAAATTTTTCCATTCCTTGCTTTAGGTTTTTATTCTCAAATTTCATTGTGAAAATCCTGTAAATCCTTCATGCTCGCTTGGCTCGATACATCTTGCGCACAATTACATTCAACGAGTCTTCGGTGCGGAATCGAATGTCAGGCAAGCATACGGGCGGACGGATTTGCTGCGTTAAACATAAAAATCTGCTAATCCTGCTCTGATGCTATCGTATTTTGGTATTACCAGTAGTTTTAGAATCCAAATTGCTTTTTTGCACTTCGAAGTCCCCACTACAAACATCAGTGCAGTTGCACTGTTGATCACCTTGATTTAAATTTTTCCGTCACCAAGCGACTGGTTTGGCTGAAAATTTTGACACTCTATGATAGTTCTAGGACAATAAAAATAAAACACAGGAAATGTGTTTTTCAAGGTGTTGCCCATTGCATCAAGAGAAGGGAAGAACAATTGTACTGTCGTAATGCAACGCGCAGGCACAATAGTGAGATTAGGATTATACCTCGAAACGGCCGACGACTACTCAGAGATGTCCTCCCTTTAATAACAAGAAATCGGAGTGTGCAAACAGCACGTTGAGGATCATTCTACGGAACTGCCATAGTATCGGTGTGCGTTATTGTTTGTATATTTGATTACCATTTTCTCACGTTTCTTATAACCACCTTTTTTATAAGGAATGTCGTGAAAATTATACAAAATCAAGCCAAGAGATTATCCAAGGATTCTACGCTGAATTACCAAGAGGATAAGTAAAATATTTGAGTATTGAAACGTTTTTGGAACAGCAACTTACCAAACAATCGTTGCGAAATCTTTGTTCCCAGAGCTATCCATCCAAACAAAATTAGATATTCTCCAGCTGTAAAAACTGTGTGGAAACATAAAGTATGTCTTATTAGAATTGCTGTCCGACGGTGTTATATAACCTCTACATCTACAGTATCTTAGAATTTTCTTTTAAAAATACAATCACTTAGGGTTGGTTGATATTTGTGAACTTTATGCTGCTTGTTCGACTTAGTTGCTCCATTTAGAACATTTTTTTCTTAACTGGTTACACCAAAAATCTAACCATAATTCTATTAATTTGAATAAAACAAAGCCTTGTGAAATTCCAGGAAACGTGCCAATCTGGCAATCATCGTAATGTAGGAGCGCGTGCATCGCAGTTCTATTGCTAGCGGCCTTTGAAATTCATTTAAAACAAATATTCATGTATGCCTGTTTTAGATTTTCTTAGAAATAATGAAAGAGATATAGAGAAGTGGAATATTCTATAAAGAATGTAAATTTATCTATGATTTTAAGTTGTCAAAACGGAGTATTCTATAATCCTCCTATAATTATCCAACAATAATCCTATAATCATTCTGTAATAATCCTATAAACGTAAATTTGCAGGATGAATCTCAGAATTTCATCACCGATCCACAAGAAAGAAGACCCCCTTAACTACACTATAGAGTATTTAGTCTCCTCAACATAAGCCTCTAAGATCATATCTTCCGTACTATGAGAACTCCTTAAGCCACTAATTAATGACCTTATTGGCCTCTATAAGTGCAGTTTTACGCCAGGAACGCCCTCATTCGATGAAATAATCACACTTGAAGTACAAATTGATGTTCGCAAATGCCTTATTCGTTTCAAATGTATTAGCATTTATTACAATTATTGTATATATTACTCTTAAGTTGTATTAAGAAATAAAATTGGTTTTCTAATTCCTGTTTCTTAGGTCGGACATGTCTTTCAATATCAAAAAATGATTTAAGCGAGGCAACGCGCTCTCATGTGATTTTTTAAAATCATGCTGAAGAAAATTTTGAGAAAATGAAAATGAGAAAGGTATTATTTTCTTTAAGTTCAATTGCTTTCCTGCAACATATGATAACAAAGCCACCAGCTCGTAAATCAAACGAAGAATCACTCTTACCAATCCCTGTCTCTTTGAGGTAAGAAGGCAATTCATTAGTAAAGCCCTCCTTTGAATCTTTAATAAGACCCTATATAAGACCTTAATCTTTCCAGTCCTACTCCATGGAGCTGAAGCATGAACTATCTCGAAGAAGGCTCCCACAAAATGGAACGAAAATGTCCTTTGTCGTTTCTAAAGGATAACTTCGCACCATTTTAATAAGACCCTATATATGACCTTAATCAGGAAAAAGGCTCTCACAAACTGGAACGAAGATATCATTTGTAGTTTCTAAAGGATAATTTGGGACCACAATCTTTTCTTCAATATTAGTAACTTCATAAATTTTTTTCAACTAATAAAAATGAAGAGTTCCTTCAGTTTTAGATGTGAGGAATCGGAACTTCAGTGAATTAATAGTTGTGGAATTCATGAAATTATTCAACAAAGGGGGATACCACCACTGCTTTGTAGTTGAACACAACAACAATGTCATGCACGTCCATGTCAAATATAAAATATAGAAATATGTATAAGACCCATAGGATTGAGCTTTAAATGAAACAAAAATATATAATAAAATAATAAACTCAGAAAAGACCCTCAAAAGACCCTAAAAAAATATCACCAGAAAACCACCAAAATACACCCAAAAGACCCCCGAAGAGATTAGCAAGAATCTCCAAAAGATTCTCATAACACACCCATAAAATGTCCAGGTTCAGCATCCACCCTTGGTACCTTTTTAATCAAAAAGTATCAGCGAAACGTAAAACACGAAACTTAAGCAATGACTTTGCCCAAGATTTTTCTAGGCAGCTTGGAATCATTTCGTTTTACACATCAGCAGGAATGAAGCCGTCATCATCATGCGGAGAGTTGGTGTACACTTGCCGCGTTCGCTAGGTCGATTCCGAGCAATAAAATTCCGACAACGTGACTTGACACAAAATGTCCTAAATAACAATTTGTACAAAGGTGAGCTGCACTCATGCTAAACGCTAAAGCAATAAAGAGATTTCATGCTTCATGTGATTGCTTCTGAGCGAACTTACGATGCGCATTCAAGTTGCTTACGGTTCATTTTTGGTCGGAGACTTTCTGATACCTGGTTCGCCAACTACGAGACTCTAATATCATTTTCACGCGGAACCAAGAGGTCGCATGTATCACTTGCAAATCTGAATTGATACCAAACAGTAGGAGCATCTCCAGCAGTGCTCGTCGCTCGTTGTGCAAAGACGCGAGAAATTTGTTGGGATCATAAAAATGTTTCTTCGCTTTCGACAGACAGACAGACATTAAGACGTGGCATGGCACCTTGTCGAGGTGCCATCTTGTTACCTGGTTGCATTTTGCAACGTCAAACGATGTGATAGAGGGCATCCTAACACCAGGCATAAGGCAATGTGCATTGTGCATCAAAGGAATGCAGATTGCGTGAAACAGCAGAAGTCAAAGTTCTGAATCCATACTTGAAATTTGATCGTTTTATAACCGCCACCTTCAGGTCTACAATTGTTTAAACTCTAAGAGCAGACAGAGACTTACATACACACACACACACAGAGTGCGACATTATTTATTGTAAGCTGTTGGTGTTCTTGTTGCTCCAGCTATGACTGAGGCTGAGGGGTGCTATTTTTTTCTCTGCGGTGTCTGAAATGGAGCCGTGGTTTAAAAAATTTCCAGACCATAAGACTGGCCGGATAGCATCATCATCAACACTCGCAGCTGCAGACAATAAACTTTCGCAACACCCTGGCGCGCTTTGAGGCTTATTTTTAAATTGTATGCTTCACAATACACAACATGTAGTATCTCAGTCTGCCAGCTGAGGAGGCGAGTCATTGCAATTGTGACACCCACTCCATTCGACTTGACCAGCAGATCGCGTATACGCGAAAAAACTGGGCGACGATGATCACATTAAAGACTTCCCCGTTCCCACTCTCCAAAGAATTATTTTCTTTGTGCGAATTTTGTTTTTTGTCCGTCTGGCTGGCGTCTGGACGATCTCGGAGTTTCCCTCTGCATAATAAAAAGACCTACTGGCAAATCGGTAACAACTAACAACTGCGGAATGTAGGAGACCACGTGTAGGATGTGAGACACTTTGGTGCTGCTGTTGGATCCTGATGGTGATAACTGATGGTTTTGTTATCTGTCGGTTGAAAGGTCGTTTTATCGACGATAGTAACACAAAAGATAAGGCAGAAGAAAAACGGACGACTGTTGCACGACGACAAATAAGGATATTGCTGAGTAACTTGTGTTTTCTTTATTCGTGAGGCACACAAAGTGGCACAATTATTTTTCTCTTTGTAGACTACAAAGGGAAAAGTTATGTAGCATTGTCGAAAGCTTTTCCATTCCTGCAGAGATACGTCCTCAATTTACAAAAATCATTTGGTAAATAACTCCTTATGCAGACCACCGGCACTGACTGACTGTAAAATATTCTCTAACAAATGAGCTTGCATTTGCTTTTGATTGAGACATAAGGTCTCTTACTTTTTATTTACAGTGACTTAGGTCAAAAATCCATTCTTCCATTTGTGCCTAAAAATTAACATGCGCAGCACAAATGGTCGCGAGAAGTTAGGCCTTGGACCGCAATGGTCTGTCGCGCCGAATATTATTATTATTAGGTCAAAATTGTATAACTGAATAAAGGGTGTTTCTTTTTCCCAATCTATACTGTAGAGCGAAAACAGATCTGTATATTTTTGAGGGTTTTACTCCTCTTTTTACTAACTACAACAACAAGCGATGCAACAAAACAATGTAAACAAAAGATGTTCGCCTTCTGTTTTGCCGAGAAAAAATCTGAGCTGACATTAGATAGATCTTACTTAAGGGTTGAATGTCAAACGAGTGTCAATTTTGGCTTGACGGGTTTTTTAATTGGCGAAAAAACCGCATATAGAGTGAAACAAATCCACAAGACCCTACAAATCGTTACATCCAGAAAAATTTACTATTTGGTGTGGTAACCGCACCCACTGCTGGTTGCATCATCGGACCTTAATTCTTCAAAAATGACGAACTTCGCGTTACAGTCAATATAGCTATCGGTACCGCACCATGATCAATGATTTTTTGTTTGAAATTATGGATGTCATTGATGTTAGGCACGAGGAAAGAGATGATGACGGTTCGCCTTTTTTAGGAACAGGCGAGATAAAGACTGTTTTTCAATTCCTTGGGACGACTCCAGAAGAATAAGTGAAATGGAAAAGCATGCGCAGTGGCAATGCCAACGTTGAAGAACACCAAAACCATAGGAAGGAATACCACCAGGCCCAGCAGATTTATGAATGTTGAGATCATTTAGTACTCTATAGCCACTTTTGACGAGTCCAAAAGTAAATCTGTCCCATAGAGGATTCGACACTATAGAGCTAACAGCTGGAATGTCATTGTGAATGAGTGTTAGAATGGAAGACGAGGCAGTATATTTAATTTGTTTCACGATTGACCAAAAATTTTTACTTCCTTTGAGACATTAAAGTGTTTTTTGTCTCAGTTTCTAGTCAAAGTGGAATTTGACTAGTCTTAGGGTAGGCATTGCAATGATTTCTGACTCGTCCTAATTTGGTTCGGTTTTCCACAGTAGGGTTTTCTTTATATAACCCAAAGCATATTTTCCGGTTCCTAGTAGTCTCTTTGTAGCTTAAATCATACCAAGCATTTTCCTTCGGCTTAGTTCTTGAAGCGATAAATTGTAACATACCCTCCTGGTTTATGTTTGTGGCCATTTAATATTTCTAAAGAAAGGCTATCCCAGTCGGCTTTCACTTGCTTTTCTTTTCATTGTCAGTTATGGACAAGAGATCATTAATAAAAAAAAACAACCTAATAATAGGAGATACTTATGTGTGCAAAGTTTGAACCAAGTTAATTTAGGAAAAAATATTATTAGAGCCCCTTATCTTCAAAATTTTTACAAAAACTGTTGTCACCGGAGATACACACGTGTAAAAAATGTGTATGGAAGCACCCGACTTTGGGTCCCAATTACTTCCAAAATTCTATAGTAAGTGCTGTCATCGAAGATACGCATTTGTTTAAAGTTTTAGGAAAATCGGGTTAATTTTAAAAAAATGTATGTGGGCACCCCTCGAGCCACAGGGCCCGATCATTCCGAAATTTTGAAAATTTTACATGAGTATAGAATTTGGAGAAAATCGGGCTAACTTTTAAAAAAATTATACAGGCACCCCTCGGGTCTTAAGGCTCATTCACTCCAAAAATTTTACAAAAGGTTTTCTTCATCGGAGATACACATGTGTTTAAAATGTGAAGAAAATCGGGTCAATTTTGTAAAAAACTTATATGGGCACCCAAATTTTAACAGAAAGTGTTGTCACCGGAAATTCACATGTGTGCAAAATTTCCATAAAATCGGGCTTTGGAAAGTGGGCTAAAAACTGATCGCAATCAACCAGCCAGCTAGCCAGCCACGGGCACGCGAATATAGAGAATTTAAAAATGAGAAAGAGTGTCGGGGACAAAAGAAAGCCCTGGGAACGCCAGGAGCTATGTGATGTACTTTAGACTTGAAACCCGTAAACTTCTCGTGTAGAGTTCAGAAGAATATGATAAGCTTACGCTATGGTAATGCCAGCTTGGAAGAGCACCTCTTCAAAGAAATACCATTTGGCCCAGCGGATTTGTGAGTGTTGAGAACGTTTAAAACTATAGCAACTGCATTAGTACGTATGTAAATCTGTTCCATAGAGTATGAAATACTCGGAGGTACAGGTGGCCCAATACACACTCTAGAAGCGTGGAGTGGACAACTGGAGTGTCATTATAAGTGAGCATAGGAATCGACGACGAGGTGTATTTTTGATTATGTTCACGATGATATTTGAATATTTCAATTAATATTATTACTAAATTAATTAATGGCCGGGTAATTTGCCTTAAAGACATAGAAAAGCATTTCTCCCCATGTAGGTACTGTGCAAGGTCGAAAATAAAAGAGAGAGCTAGTATTAACTCGCTTAGTGCAAAGTCGCTTTTTCTCGCTTTTTGCCAAAATTCGCTCAAAATAAGGGACTCGCTGTGTGAGAAATCTCATAGTTATTCCGACTTATTCTCCTTTGGTCACTTGGGATTTTTGTTTGTAATGTACACGCTCAAGGGATTAGCTCCTTATATGGCTCAGCACAGCTTGGACGTAAGGAAATTAGGGAGAGGAAAAGATGAGATGTCTATGCATTTATGTCTTAAATGACATGGCATATCATACAAATGCGGAAGCACAAAGTTGGGCAAGGCATTCCAAATAATTACTGTGCGGCTAAAGAAGGAACCCCTGAATTGGTTAGTACGCCCGAAGATAGGCCTAATGATAGACCCGTGGGCTCGTATTGGGGCATGGGTATTACGGATGGGTTCGAGAATGGTCGTGATGCATCTGGATATTTCTTTTGAACACTGGCGTATATGCAGTGGACATTGGATTTGAAAGCGTCCAATACGACCTGGATTGAACGGTCAGAAAGGAGGTTACTAGTCCAATCGAGCAGGGCCTTATCAATTCGATAGGCATTAATTTTCGACAAAAGAGCTTGATGCCAGACTCTGTCAAACGCATTATCTTTGCTTGTGTAAAGACGGTTCCACTTCTCAACGAGATAAGCCATCAGGTCATCTGTATAAACTTGGGGTTGTGTTAGAACATCTTCCAGTCGGTGAGTCATATCGCCTTTCAGTCAGTTAGTTATGTTGTCCAAAAGTTCTGCAATTGTGTGACAGTAGACGAAATAACTTTTTCAATTGACCAACACCAGAACTGCTGTGACTCTTTTCATTGCTATATACTGCATTGAGCAAAGCAGATCTGCAAGTAGCGATCTTATTGCAAACGACATACTTAGTTATTAGCTCGATCCACCATAAGTCAAAGGTCATGGCAAAGATCATTAACTTCTAAATATTTGATCTTTGGCCACAATCTCCATCTCCAATAGCATAGAACTGCGGTAGCCAAACAAAATAATCAATCGAATGTAACGACACCTGGACACCTGTTCATGTTCGTCTAATAATAAGAATGACGTTGTGACACCGCCGCTGTTGCCGCGTGCGATAATGCAAATTACACACCGCCGCTGCACGCTTGTCACTTATGTCACTGGGTATCACGTCAGCGCACAGCGCAACAACTATGCAACTTCTCGATGGCAGTCAATTAATTTTTATTACACTTCGTTGATGATTGTGACGACAGAACATAATGGACAGATGAACAGATGAAGGCAACTGACGCAAAAATAGCAAAATCACATAACAAAACAACAACAACAACAACAACAACTGCCAATAAAGACATCGGAATTATTTGCAAAAATTGTGGAAAAGACAGGAAAAGAATGGAGTGAGAAGAGTATTGTTGCAGGAGAAGACCCAACTGAAAACCAGAAGAGGCCGCCGCTGCATTAGCAACCCACATGCTCGCATGGAAATCATTGTTACGACCGACGCGCCGTCGCTGTCACGTCGTCAGCGGGAGTTATTTATCCGCCAAAATGTGTGTTGTTGTGTTATGCATTGCATTTGGAATGGAATTGCAATCGACTGAATTGCTGTGGTCATGTCGGTTGGCATCGGCAAGTCAGTCAGTCACCAGAAAGCAGCAGCAAAATAACAAACAGACGCTATACGATGACTGTATGACGACGATGACATTAAGAGAAAGAAAAAAAAAACCCAACAACAACAAAAAATCACAAAAAAGCGCGAGATGCTACATGTAGACCTTAAACGATGACAATAATTCACCCCAAGAGACAGTGATACTGGAGGCGCGACTAAGGCTGATGTCTTGCCATCTGAGGCGATGGTAAGCGGATGCCACGGAGCCTCACAGATGGGTTCGGTCATATATGTGTCTGTCCATCCAGCACAGACGCAGCGACGACGACGACGACAAATATGCAAATCGCAGCGTCGCAAATCTGCGCAACAGTCCTGGACTGCAGAATGTCAGACGACATATTGTCTGAACACCTTTTGACCGCGCTTCATTTAGGCGGCTCATATTTTCCCCCGAATGATCGTGGGATGCCCATCAGTGCTCAGTTGCCGCGTGGTAATTTAATTTAATTTATTCTGTGCAAGGAGGAGCGACGCAGATTAGTCGCCGATTAAACAATCACCTCGATTTAAGATCCAATTTTGTGATAGCGTCTAAGGCGTCGCTCGAGATTGGTGGATTTGGATTTTTTTTCGTCTCGTACCTTGAATGGTTGGCATTTTGAATTGGAGTCATGTTCCAGGGAGGGCCCGATTGCCCGACACCAGTGAATAAAATAAACAACAAAAAATGCATTTAATTAAGTGTGCGATAGCACACAATTTGCGTAGATGACGATCTAGATAGCCAAGTCGTTCAGAGAAGAGACAGACAGGTCAATCAGAAGATCACCCATTATAGTACCATGGGTGGCAAGAGGGATATTTATTTACCTACGTGGGAAGGTATCAATTTAAGGATGCAAGGTTTTTTTTTTACAAAAAAAATAACGTAAGTTTGACGAAATGGTTGTCAGCAATCGTATATGTTTGCTGAATCAGATAACCTAAACAGTCAGTCAAAGCTTGGAGGATAGCGTAGAAGGCGACCTATAGGTGTATATATCCACCTGCTTGACATTGGCTGGAAATCTGGAACGGAATGGTATAGCGTAAGTTGAGCAGAGCGTTACTGCTCTGATTCGTAGATATTGGACCTAGCGTGACAATATGATACAACGGCCCGAAAGATGTGTAGTGATTTGGAAACGTAAGTCGAGCGGAACGTTTATCGGGTAATTCGTAGATTTGTGCACAATTCCTTATCTAGAGTTTTGAGATATAGAAGGTAAGTCAATCGAATCGTACGTCAAGATAAGCGTAATTCAAGTATAGCTAAGTCAAGCGGAGCATAAATCAAGAGGATCGTAAGTCGAGTAGAGCCCAGTTAATGGGACTGGACGTTGCGTGACTGCACGATGCGTAGACATGCAGGATCGTAAGTCTAGCAGGGCGTAATTGAGGTAGAGCGTTGCTCGAGAAGAGCATAGGCCAAACCTGTTTCGCTGTAGTACATGTGTGGGTATGTCCCCACCTCGCGTTTGTTAAAGCTTCTGCCTCTTTCCGAACAAAAGCTTAACCGCTGATAAATGTCTTTCTATGCCTGCCATTTCCGGTAGCAGTTCAAACTTTGTGTCATTTCAAGCCAGTTCGTCGGCCTTGCAGCTAGCAACGACATCTGAGTGACCGTAGCCCCAAAATAACCGGATGTTGAAATACTCACTCATTTCCAGTCTTCAATACCCAACTAATGTGCATACAGGCTGCCCTTTGTGCATCAGAATCGCACCCTAGAATCACACTGATTTTTTCCTTCTCTGCTTCCAGAGCTAGTTCCGCTAGATTGTCCAGCAGTATCTTCTTTTCGCGATACAGTCAGATTTTGTTGTTTTGCAATTCTAAGCTCGTCGCTGTTATGTCCCCGTCACCATGTTGTCGGAGTAGAAAAATACTTAGATTATTCTTTCCCATGATACATGATTTGACTTTTATGGTCCTACATAAATGTAGGATTGTGTACCCTTTCAAAGTGTGCCTACAGATCCTATTACTATTGCTTATCCACGGCTAATGGTTAAGAATAAGGTCCTCTGCCAATTCGGCAAGTCTAAGGACAAGCGCCGCCGCAGCTACCTTGGAATGGTGTGAGTTTATTTGTAGGATTTTCTCCTTCTCCTGCTATAAGCGCTGAAGCGGATTAGTTGCTGCTCCCCGAGGGTATGTCGGACGCATCCATCTCGTTCCTTAAGGACTCTATAGCTGTAATGTTAGCCTGCTCCTCCAATGAGTCTGACAGGCATTCTTTTTCGGACGCAATAGAGAACCGTTCTACTAATCAAGTCCTCGCTGGATCGACTGTCACTATCGACTGCAGTGGCAACTTCCCCTTGAGTTGTAGTTCTCCACAAATAATTTTTAACTTGTAATTACACACTTGTAGACTTGCAGCATTTTGATTGCTAAACATTATGGAACACAATATTACAACTCCATACCTAATTTCCGCTTGTAGATAGTTACAAGTCTACAAGTACAACACAAGTACAGATCGGTGATCCGGCACACCAAAAGCTTCCTATGGTAGGCAAAGATAGTTTTTCTCAATTTGTGGAGTCGGACACTTGCAATAAGAAAACGAATGATAGTTTTTTTCTCATTATCCCTGCAACTTCTGCAAAATATATTATGCGGGATTCCCAGTGCGGCTGCGTGGCCGCCCTCCGTCCAGTGTTCAGTGATTATAGCAAAGAGTCTGGAAATATCTTTCCACGATCTGGAGATTAGTTCGGTAGATTTGTTATTATTGTAGGAACTCCACATCGCCCTCAATGTAAAGCAGTTAGTCAAGTCAATCCAATTTAGTTAAGCTCCTGACGGAGATCAATGAACTGCAGACTCTTTTCATTTAGTCGATGTTGAATGTTACGCCCTTCTCCGCCAAAACGTCCGTTTTCTCATTGACGTCAATGCCTCTGTGCACCGGCACGGTCTAGGGTGCACAAGACTTTAAAAATAAAACTGTATGATAATTCATTGTTTTTATTTTTTTTTGTGTGAATTATGTGAGAACAACCAGTCAGTCAGATTGATTACTTCCGGGGGAAAAAGAGTTGCCCGAAGCTCGAGGTTTCCCAACAAATTTACACCAAACCCATGTCATGTCATTTACGGAGTTGTCAAACATTAATGAGCCAATTATGCTCATAACTTAGCATTATAAGGGTGCAAGCCCCTCGCAAATTATTTAAAAAAAAAATCAAAAGGCTTGACTGTATTTTGTGGTGCCTTCTAATTAGCTGTTAAAGGCCGCGCATATTGTACCCGCATTTCTAAGCGTACAGCGTTTTTCTCAAACTTTTTCAGTAACTGAAAAAAATGAAAAATTAACAAAATTAACTGAAATGATTTAAATGTTTTTAACATTTTGTTTCTGCGCAAATAAGGTTAGCAAAACACAGCGTCGTTATGGTGGCAATTTGAGATGCCAGACTACCGAAGTGCGGGTGTCACAACATGCAACCAGCATTTCGAAATAAGTATTGCCAACGGCTTAAGTATTCGGTATACTTGGTATACTAATTCTCAAATAGTGTTAGAAGATGAAATTTTTATTACAAACATCCGGTTGTTTGTGGTGTGACAATTGTTTCACCATTCAGCAAAGCAGAGATGATTTCCGTTCATCTTAAATTACTCGTAAAACTGCGAATTTTAATCAAAGGA
Organism: Nephrocerus scutellatus; assembly: GCA_947095585.1. Taxonomy (NCBI): domain Eukaryota; kingdom Metazoa; phylum Arthropoda; class Insecta; order Diptera; family Pipunculidae; genus Nephrocerus; species Nephrocerus scutellatus. Next base: position 20,495,509 of record OX352763.1, on the reverse strand, counting down.
ATAATACGGGAAGAAATTTAAAAAGTAACAACTATGATTTATATTTTCTCATTAACTAAGTTAGTCAGTGATGTTACTTAGTCTGAGTAAACTAACCCAGTGCATACCCAGTGGGCCGTATATTAAAAGTTAAGTATTAAAGTTAGGGTTTACGGAATTAAATGTCTTCTTCCTAGAAGGCAGTTTCGAACTAGCAATAGTTTAGGCCATAGAATGCCTATCTGATAGGCATTTGCTGTTTCATCTCTGAGAGCAAACTCAGCTATTGATTGTCCTTTGTTTAAAGGACGACAATAATTGCTACCATAATACAGCTGGGTCAAGCGATTGCAGACTCATTTCGGTTGATCCCGCGTGTACAGGCCGCAATGGACATTCTCTGAGAACAGCGTACGATGTACGAGGATGCAACTTGCATCGTTTCTCTGCCTAATATATAGAGCTCGTTAGTAGTTCTCGCTTTATCCCTAAATTTGGAACTATGTCAAATAAATCACAAGATAAGCAACGCGAGCTCGTGCATTTAAAAGGATGCCAGTCATTTCGCTGTCAATTGAGCATCCTCCTTCCCATCATCATCGTCGCTAGCATCTGCATCATCGGCAGTTGAAGATTGGTTGCAGTTTTTGCCATTGATGCGCTCCTCCTGCTGCAATAACAATGAAAAGTTCGTGATTGACATGAAGCAGGCATGAAACTATTCGTAGCATTCCAGGAGCTATCTCACGCTATATGTATGAGCACAGATTTATCTCAACATTTATTGTGATTGATGTGATAGATTTTCAACTTTATTTCATTGCTGTTCCATCTGTGTACCTTCGACGTTCTTCCTTTGCAATTATAGTTAATTACTCCTTAAAGTTAATTATTGCTTCTGGGTTATTTAATCACGAGGTTTTCACACAAACACTGATTAAGTACGGCATTTAGCGCAAATGCAATGGAGAATGCAATAATTGTGGATGACGTTGTCGATAGCGAAAATCCACAGGAGCAGGTAAAAGAAGAAGTTTGGGATGAACTACCATAACTTTCCCCAAGTGCATGTTCGATTCCTGCGTTATTCTACAGATTTCAGAATTGGTAGCTTTCAATCGAGTGCATCATATACTGAGTTGCAGAGAATACGAACCTGAACTTATCCATTTCAGAATTGAGAGTTTATCGTATCTTTCGTGTGTTAACTGTTGATTGTTTAGCTGTCTTTTAAGTTTTAATGTAAAGGATTATCGTCACGGAAGGCTTGTTTAAGCATCAACATTACAATGGCTCCATTAGGCGTTTGGTCGTAGACGGAGCCTAAATGACTATAAAAATTACCTTTATCATCCTCAGTCGCGCGTAAGGTTGGAGCATAGCACCGTATGGTGCTAATTTTTCGTACTCTTATCTTTTTGGGTCGATGTATGATTTCCAGGATATGAGGCTGCTTTGTGCTACCGCAGTTAGCCATTTCAACCCAGGACTCTGGACCATATTATGGAGCACTGAACGCCTTTAACGAATTTCTTAAGTGCAGTAATACGACAATGGTTATGCGGACGAAAAAGTCATAGTAACTAAAGGAACGTTTGTGGAAGTGCTAGTCATATAATCCAAAATGGGTTCAAAATAACAAGCTGATATTATAAGAAGTGAACTCTGGGTAAATCTGTGTAAGCCCAAGCTCACGAGAAGATAATTTGAGAATTGGCTAGCATGTTAATAACAGCGGCCATGCTGACCTGCCTCACAGCGGGGATAGAAACGATCGTTAGACTAATTCTACTAAATGTCTTTACATGTTGCCAAGAAATTCTAAGGAGACTGAGCTACGTTTGGGTATTTTAGTCGAAATCACGGATGCAAAGGCAAGAGGAGAAGTGGTCTCACTTTCCAGACCAAGGAATCCCTTATACCAAGAACGCCGTGTAATACCAAGCGAATCATTGACTTTTAGAAAAAATTTAAGTAAAAACAATCACCAAAAATAGTTTCAGATAGATAGATAGGAACTGGTGCGGGAGTATATGGGCTCAGAATCAGGCACTCTGAAGCAATGGAATAGTACTCAAGCATATTCCAAATAGATATGCACGCCGTCGAAAAATAAGCTAACATTAAGTTGCAAAAAAATATAAATGAGGCAAAGAATAGTCATTATGATAGACAGCGTAGCTGCAATAAAGGCCCTGGATGCATTCCACATCATATCAAGACCGGTGGAGCAGTGTAGGGGTAAACTGAACAAACTTAGCGAGGACAACAAAGTCTGTGTATTCTGGGCGCAGGAACATATCGGTATAGAAGACAACGAAGCAGCGGATGAGCTTGCAAACAAGAGAACAGAAGCTTTCTGTGGTATAGGATGCCGTACAATGCGGGAAGAGTTAATCAGAATGCACGCAACGAGATGGAAAAATCGGCCTTACCTACGGTAGACACAGGAAATTTTGGGAAAGTAAGTGGTCTAAGACAATTCCAAGACTGAACAGCAGTTATGTAAGAATCATCACAGGGTTCTCAAAACTATCCCTATTACAAAAGTCAGAATAGAGCGCTATAGATCCTCATAGGTCGTAATTTACAGTATCCCATTCACGGCCCCAGCCAATTATTCAAACAATCAATCGAGTCGCACAAGTACCAGTACATGACCATTGACACAACCTTAGCAAGGATCTAATAAGCAGCATTAAGATAAAAATAAGTGTGAAGTATTAATTAGTTAATGATATTGAATAGTTGGCAACACTTTTGTTTGTCTTGATTCCATCTGTCAAACTCCTTCTGATGTGAAACAGAAGGAATAATGTTATATGATATTAAAATAAATGGCTCTCTTCATTTTGCTTTCAACGTGAACACACGGTCTTCTTTTAATTACAACACGCGAATACATCACATAATTGGCGACGAGGATAAAAGAAAAAGTTTTTGTTAAAAATAAAAGCAATCATAATAAAATTGCAAAAAGAGTTAAGATTTTCTTAGAAAATAAAAGTTTACCTGTGTGAGGCTAGAAATATTTTTTCTATTAATAATGCCTACAGAACCAATTGCCATGAGCAATGCGATCACGTTGTTCCAGACGGCAAATGTTGCAGAATTTAACCCCAAAATTGAAAATTTCTTCATTTGGAAGGAAAAACTCGACATACACTTCTGCGAAATTAACTGTGTTGAAGATAACCAAAAGAAGGCAACTTTATTAAAATCAATTGGAGCAGCACCATATGGCGTTTTACATAGCTTGTGCAGTCCGGAATCTCCAGTTTCGAAATCGTACAAAGAACTGTGTACAATATTAAGCACGCATTACACTCCACCCACAATAATTTTCCGTGAACGAAAACTATTCAGTGATTCAACTAAACATGATAGTGAAACAGTTGCGGAGTGGTTTGCTAGAGTAAAAGGGTTGGCATTGAATTGTAAATTTGGCGAACACCTTGATGCATTTGTACTAAACCAATTCATCATGAGCTTACCGAGCGCAATTTTTGAAAGACTATGTGAAGAAGATGAAAAATTAACGCTTACAGATGCACTAAAAAAAGCTATGATAATTGAAACAAAAATTACTTCAAAGGTTTTTAAAGAAGAAATCGTAAATTTTGTAAAAAAAAGCACGTTCACAAGGAATCAAAGAAGAAGCAACCAATCAAATATAGGCAGTGGAAGCAGAAATACTGACTTTGACAGCAGCGTTTTTGGAGCAAGCAGAGGCAGTGTTGGTGAAAGCAGACACAAATTCCAACGAAAGACTTGCACTCATTGCGGTTGGCGAAATCACGAGTCGCAGTCTTGCAAATATAAATACAGTAAATGTCATACGTGTGGAAAGACAGGACATTTGGCATCAGTGTGTAATTCTAAAACACAAAAACCCGTAAATTATGTATCGAATTCCAACAATAATTCTTTAACTGAACTCAATAATGATTCATTTTATTCTTCTGTTTACAGTGTGGCTTCAAAATCCTCTTCTAGTGGCATTTATTCCGTGCAAGTCATTTTAGATGGAATACAGTTGGAAGTTGTTTGTGATACTGGAGCACCCTGTGTATTGGTTCCAATTTCATTTTACGAACAATCTAAACAGAAAAAGCCTCTCAGGCAATGTCAAGTGCCTTATGTAGACTACAGTGGGGACAGAATTCAACTGTTAGGTGAGTACGATTCAACAATAACGTACCGAGGTATAACTAAAAACATAACAGTGGTAGTTTGCAAAACACAGAGTCCACCTTTGCTTGGTCGTACGTTTTTACGTTTATTTAACTTTGAATTAGTTCAAGTAAACTCAGTCAATATTGAAGAAAAATTTCCTACAATTGTTGATCAATTGAAATTCGAATTTTCGAATGTCTTTAATGAAGGGCTAGGGTCATATAACGGTTGCAAAATATCTTTTAAGGTTTGCGATGCTGCAAAGCCAGTGTTTTTCAAACCAAGACCATTACCATTGGCATGGAAAAGTAAGGTGGAAACACAATTGCGAAGGTTAATTCAGGAGGGGGTACTAGAACAAGTAGATAACTCTGAGTGGGGTACACCTTTGGTCCCAATTTTAAAACCAAATGGTGATTTAAGAATATGTGGTGATTATAAAGTAACTATTAACAAACATTTGTTAAATTTTATTCATCCGTTACCACGCATAGATGAAATTTTTGCTTCCTTAGAAGGAGGTGAATTATTCACAAAGCTTGATTTATCAAATGCGTACAACCAGTTGTTACTGGATGAAGAGTCACAACTTTTGTGTACTTGGAGTACTCACATAGGCTTACTTAAAGTCAAGAGATTACCTTATGGAGTCAAAATAGCTGCGGCACTTTTCCAAAGAATAATGGAAAATTTATTACGCGGAATAAAAAATGTTGTAGTATATCAAGATGACATAACCATAACAGGCAGAGATATGCGACAACACATTGACACATTAAAGTCAGTCTTAAGAAAGCTCAGCTTGGCTGGTTTTAAGTTGAATTTGAACAAATGTGAATTTTTTAAATCCAAAATCTGTTATTTAGGATTTTCCATTGACAAACATGGCCTGAGTAAAAACAATGATAGAATTTCAAGTGTCACGTTGGCACCTATTCCAAACAATGTTTCGGAACTCAGAGCTTTTATAGGGATGGTAAATTATTATTCAAAATTTATAAACAATTTTGCTCAGAAAATGTTTCCATTGTACGAGCTTCTTCGTAAGAATGTCCAGTTCAATTGGTCTAATGATTGCCAGAAGGCATATGATTTATTAAAATCTGAAATCACATCAAATCAAATCTTGGTACATTTTAACCCGGACTTACCCATAATTTTAACCACAGATGCCAGCAATAATGCTGTAGCTGGGGTTCTTTCTCATAAATTTCAGAAAGATACTAGACCAATAGCTTTTGTTTCGAGAGCCTTAACTAAGAGTGAATGTAATTACAGCACCTTAGAAAAAGAAGCCCTTGCTATAATTTTCTGCGTAACAAAACTAAAACAATACCTTTTAGGTAACAGATTCGTCTTGCGAACTGACCATAGACCTTTATTAGGTATATTCGGCGAGCATAAAGGTTTACCTATTATGGCCTCTGCTCGTATGCAAAGATGGTCACTTATTTTATCAGGATTCAATTACACGGTTGAATATATTAAAGGTTCTTTAAATAATGCTGATGGGCTCTCAAGGATGCCACAGGCTATTTCAACCAATGACTTTAAAGAAAGTAATTATATAAATTTTATTGAATCAGAAAATAATCTTCATCTAAGTTTCAAAGAGATAGCTCGTGAGACAAGACGTGACCCAGTTTTATCAAAACTAAGTGAAGCTATTCAAAGCGGAACGGTTCACAAATTAAAAGGTGATGATTTCATTCCATTTCAAAATAAGGCTAATGAACTTTCTGTGGAATATGATTGTGTTCTATGGGGTTATAGATCCGTGGTACCAAAAAAGCTACGAAATCTCATTCTCAAGGAACTTCATGCTTCACACTTAGGAATTGTTAAAACAAAAATGTTAGCACGTTCCTACGTATGGTGGCCAGGAATGGATAGCCAAATAGAAAGTTTAATTCGTGACTGCATTCCTTGTCAAGAATTGCAGCAAAGCCCTGAGAAAGCTCCTTTAATACCATGGAATCCAGCTGATTCCGTCTGGAGCCGAATTCACGTAGACTTTGCTGATCCTATTAAAAACTATTATTTCTTTATTGTTATTGATTCATACTCCAAATGGGTTGAAGTTTTCAAAACTAAAGAAATAACTTCGGTGTTTACCATCACCAAGATGAGGGAACTATTTTGTCGTTATGGGTTAGTTGACGTTCTTGTAAGTGACAATGGACGGCAATTTACTTCCGAAGAGTTTTGTAAATTTTTACGAAACAACGGTATTAAGCACATTTATACTGCTCCTGGACATCCGGCAACGAATGGTCAGGCAGAAAATTTTGTGAAAACCTTAAAAAAATCAATATTTGCAAATCTTAAAGATAACAAAAATACTTGCTTGGATACCATTATAAATAGATTTATGATCGATTATCGGAACACCAAACATTGTGCAACTGGTGAATCCCCTGCTAAACTTTTCTTTGGAAGACTTTTGAGAACGCGTTTTAGTAGTTTAAAGCCTCCAACAACTAGAAAGTATATAGTTGAAAGTCAAGATAAAAACATACTGAACTACAAGGGTAAACGCAGGGCTCTGTTTTCAAAAGGGGAGAATGTTATTGTAAGAGATTATAGAAACCCTAACAAGCAAAGCTGGACTCAAGCTACCATTAAAGAACAATTAGGTCCTCGATCGTATTGTTGCATTTTGAATAACAGCAGAGAAATAAGGCGGCACTTGGATCAGATCCGTAAGAAAAACATCAATCAAAATGAAGTCGAAACCAACACGCAGGGTATGCCCTCTGAAGTTGAAGAACAAGAAAATTGTAAAATATCGCCTTCGGCAAATGATAATCATGATATTGCCTCTTTGAATAGAACTCCTCAGGCAGCCACTGGAAGAAGATTGAGACCACGCCAAGATGGAAAAGTCCTTAGAAGAGATAAATCATGTTAATCCTAATAATTGTAAGATTAAGAATTTAGTCCACCTGAAATAACATTAGTTTTAATTCATCAAAAGCTTTATAAATTTTGTTTAAATTATGTAAAAATGTATATACAATTATTTATTTGCTTTTTGTTGCAATCCATTGAACAATTCTTAATATTCAAAATCATTGTAACAATATAAGCTTAAGGGAGGACATGTGAAGTATTAATTAGTTAATGATATTGAATAGTTGGCAACACTTTTGTTTGTCTTGATTCCATCTGTCAAACTCCTTCTGATGTGAAACAGAAGGAATAATGTTATATGATATTAAAATAAATGGCTCTCTTCATTTTGCTTTCAACGTGAACACACGGTCTTCTTTTAATTACAACACGCGAATACATCACAATAAGATAAAATCTTCGCCCGGTAATTTGGATGTGGAATTTCTGGTAAGCTACAATCTGGTATTATTTTTTTTTATCGGCACACGCTCAACGGGATAAAACCCCTTATGATGCCGGGCACAGCATTGGCACTAAGGTATTTAGGAAAGAGAGAGGAGATGTCGATGTGCATGCATTTTAAATTCCTGTGAATCATATTGATGCAGGAATATAGAGCATTCCACATTCGTATTTTACTACTAAAAAAGGAGTCTCTAAGCTTAACATTACGAACGAAGATGGGCTTGAGGGTAAAGTGATAAGCATTTAGAGCGCCACGAGTATTGCGGTTGGATTCAAGGAGAGGTGATATGCAACTGGGTATTTCTCTTGAGCATCGCTGGTGTAAGAAGCGATAAAACAGTGACAAGCAGGAAACGTTCATGCGGTGTTCGAGCTAATCTATTGATGTCGCTATGTTTGCGTCACTGATAAATTTTATCGCACGGTTCTGTATTCTGTCAAGCAGTGGTCTTAGGTGCACCTGACCAAATTGCCTTGTAGATAGTAGCCAGATCAGAGGGAGTGAAATATTTATTACATCATGTAAGGAAGCTAAGGCACTTAGCAGCATTTTTGCGACGCTGAATATGTGGTCATTCTAACGAAGCTTTTCATTGACGCACATACCAAGAATTGCTAGTTTTTCAGTTTCCTCGATGCAAGTGCCATTCATGGATAATGGCTGGAGGTTACTATTTCGTTTCAACGACAGAAGACAGCATTGGATTTTGGATGCGGTAAATTCGACTCTTTTGTGTTCTCCCCACTTTGTAATGCTGTCAAGGTTAGAAATTAATGAGCTTAACATACCTGTTGTTCTAGTTCCACATCCGAAAAGAAAGGACGTGAACCTGCGAACATATAAGAGAAGCTAAGAGTGCTGTCTTCAGTGAAGGAATGAATTAGATTAGAAGTTACAGACATAATATCGTTGATAAACATAAAAAAGAGTGTCGGAGACCACAAAACACAGCCCTGAGAGACACCCGCATTTATGCGGTGGATATCAAACTTAAAATCATCCAACACAACTTGGATTGAGCAGCTTAAGGATAGCTTCTATTCCATTGAAGAAGGGTTACATCGATTCCAAAAGCACGCATTTTGGACAGAAGAGTTTGGTGCCAAATTCTGTCAAATGCCTTTGAAATGTCAAGTGCTACAACTTTGCTTTCGCCAAGCTTGTGAAAAGACTGGTTCCACTTTTCGGTGAGATATGCCATCAGACTACCAGTAGAACGTTGTAACAAGACGACTGAACATTAAATATGCGGCAGATGCTTACACATTCCAGAGAAAATTATTTGAATACAAAAGAAGACGACTAAATCCCTATTCACCTGTCAGTAATTTTGGTAACATCCTTCTACGGGTCCTTTGAAACTCAATTCCCTTATTGTCTAATTTATCATATTTAATGTGGCCTAGCTCCTAACAAGGCAGAGCCAATAGCGTACTAATTGATTTAAATTGTTCCTTAATGCGATAAATTTCGCAAAGATGCATTGTTGTAAATTTCTGAGAAGTTCTGGGAAAACTAAAATTAAAAAAAAAATCAAAATCATTTTTGAATGAAACAATTTCACAGCCACTATAATGGCACACCAGGTACTCGTATCGTACTGCTGAGACCTTCATAAAATCTCCTTCGTCTTCGCATTCACCAGTCAGTATTATTTGTTCCGTTGTTAGCGGTGACAGAAATCACACCCCATTGTATTATCAGGGTGTGGGTTCAGTCACAGCAGCTATGAGTAACGAAAGACAATAGCTACGCATACTCTGCAAACATCTACCGCTCTAGTTACCGCCTGCCGGACGGAGATTGAACGGGCAAGATCATAAAAACCAAAAAAAATTCAAACATCCGGTAATAAATTTTTTGGTAAATACATTTGTGTCTGCCTTTGTATGTGCGAGGCAGATCGAGAAATATTCATTCATTCAGAATCGAAGAGCGCAAAAAAGGCCTTTTTGGTGCCATCGCACTCTCCATTCGATTGTAACTGTGAGTTGCTTTATTCTGGGTGCAACCAACGAGCAGCTTCGAATCTATATGGCAGCAATTTTCTGATGCAGTTCCAGCATAAAAACGAAGAAAGATTGGCACAATCCAACAATGGAAGAAGTTTTACGACCATGCGATATTTTGGTAATTTGTCATTGGTATTGTTGGGCGGAAATTTATCGCCTATTAAGTCAGGGCGTGTGCATCTTTGTATAGCGTGTGAACGAGTAAATTCGAAAGGCTGATTTACTTCTAGGACACCCAATTTCGTTAGGATATCTCTATCAAAGTTACCCTATAAAAGAGACGGCTTATTACCAAACACATAAAATAATTGAATAAAAGTCGCATTCCGATATTGATGAATATTATTAGTGTGCGAGAAATGTCCTCTATCCGTACAAGAATTATTAGTTTAAAAGTCGAATACAAATATTTACTCCAAATCATTTATTTTTGTTATGCGAAATTTCATTGTGTAAGTGTGAGAAAAATTGCAGTTACATGTAGTCCTCTATTGCTGAATATTCTGTAGCAATGAGGAATAATCCATGCGAACGTTGATAGCACAATGATCATGGGAAAACATCAATAGAATCCTGCGCTTAGCATTGAACCGCACAACTATCTGCAGTGGGTAAATAAGGACAATGTCCTGCGCAAACTTTAAATTGATAGCAATCTGTTTGTCTGAGGGATTTTCCACACAAAATCACAAAGCTGCCTATATTTTCATAATTACTGTTCACAGTACAAAACACAAAACGTAATTGACGCTAAACAAAATGTTTCGGAGACAAATTGACATCCTTTGCTGATAGTTATGTACGTTGTTTCTGTTGTCCTTCACATCTACATCAATTCGTTATTGCATTTTTTTTGTTGCAAATTTTTCGGTAGGACAATTTTTTGTCGGTTTGTCGGGATGTATTTATGTAGATCTCAAATTGGAAACAGCTGCCGTGTGTTGTTGGGCTATAGAATTTAGAAAATCGTCTTTGTTGATTTGTATGTTTGCTTGTCTCTTCATTTAACATCGTCAGAAACAACAAATAAGCAGTTGACACAAAAGGACCTTTTTTTATTTATTGCCGATACCTAAAAGTGAACTTTGTTTTGGAAATTATTTATCTCTGATAGATTTATCCTACGGACCAGTAGAGGAGGTTCTTCATTTTGGTTCCAAAAAGGATTAATGCTGATCAATCGAGTGCATTTAATTTATTAATTTTTTTATTAATATAGTTTGATGGAGAAATAAGCATCAAGCAACAAAAAAGATAAATATTAGATCGCAAGAAAGCCTAATGAATTAAGTATTCAGAGAAAGATCAATGAAAATCCCAATTAAATTCCGAAAACTTGGTTCCACTGCCTATCGAAACCGTTACATTTAGCACGAGAGCCTCCAACTGCCTAATAGTCACTGTCCAATTGGCTATGCCAATCCGTAATCCAGATAGCTTTATCCAACAGAGGCAATTTAGTGTTAGTGTACCTGGAGGAAGATCAATCTGATATTTATATACAGGGCAAAAAAAAAAACCAAGTCCTAGACCTATAAGTGTCACTTCTGCTGCTTCTGAAAATAAAAAAGAAACTATTTACTACTTATATATATATTCAGCTTAGATAAATATTACTAAAGGGTTAACTGTCAAATGAGCTATTATACTGATCTTACTTTTATTATTTATAATTAGTATAGTATGGCAAATCACTATAAATAGACTGGTACATATATAATGCTTCCCAGTTTTCCAATTTAAATTTTAAATTCAGTCGTCAATTTGCTCAACTTATGATTATTATGGCATACATAATTGTCCACCTGAGCAAGCCATCCATCGAACTGTGAATAGATTTCGTAACACGTACTCTCTAAATGATGCAATAACTCCAACACGCATAAAGAGAATATTACCGCTGTAAGTCTCCAAGTCTTCGTCAACAAGTGCTTAAGGAGGATACTGAGAATGAGATGGTCGGACATTATCACCAATCAAGACTTGTGGAGAGTAACGCAGCAGGAAGTAACCGCGATCACCATCAGACGACGAAAATGGAGCTGGATTGGCCACACTTTGAGAAAGCCAGCGGACGATATTACGAAACTCGCACTCGACTGGAATCCACAAGGAAGCCGCCGAGTTGACCGTCCTAGCAAGACATGGAAAAGCACAATAGAAGAGGAAGCAAGATCCCAGGTCTCTTGAAAACTCAGGCGATAAATCGAGTTCGTTGGCGGGCTTTTGTAGAAGCCTTATGCTCCCTGTGGAGTAAAGGAAAGAAAAACAAAAGAAACGAAAGTGCAGTCCAAGATCCAAATTTATCAATTCGTCGCCAGTCCCAGGAATTGGAGCTCCACTACGTGGAAAATAAGTCCTTTTTTTCTTAGAACTGATAAATCTTATATCAGGGTATAAAAGCTTCGGTTCTACACTCGATACATGTATGGAGTTCCTCTTCTTTATATCTATATTTTCAAACAAATTCTCTGCATTATTAGAATAGTTCAATAACAGGCTGAAAAGATGAATTTTGTCGAACAACAGCCACTGTATATTGAGGCACTTCACCATGGATTCCGCCGTAGCTCAGTGGATAAGAGCATGGACTTCTGAGCAGGAGGTTCGTGGTTCGAATCCCAGAAACACCAAAAGTATTTTTCACGATGTCCCACCTTTCGCGAAAGTCTGACAAACTTCTGAGAGTAATAAATTGTCACGGAAAGCTCCTCAATTCGCCGTTCGGATCCGGCATTAAATTGTAGTTCCCCTCCATTTGTGTGCAAAAATATACATGCTCAACACCAAATGGTTGCGAGAAGCCAGGCCTTGGACCGCAATGGTCTGTCGCGCCGAATATTCTTATATTATCACCTTGGATTTCTAAGCAGTTACCTTCCTTTTGGTGATGTTAAGTAGGTAATGTTTTCATTAAGTAAGAGACTATTACAGATTCCATCTGGTTATCTCCCGATGGAGCCACTCGCAACTAAATACACCACGTGTTGATAGACCGCCGCCACAACCCGAACCTGATCACGGTACGATCGTACCGAGGTGCTAGCGTCGACTCGGGCCACTAACTTCTTGGTATAGTGCTCCGGGCGCGGATTGCATCATTACAAAGGACTGCATTCGCGAATCAGTTTCAAGTCAACACGACTGCTCTTCGCAACGAAGACACCAAAAACAAATACGGTCAAACAATATGACGTCAGCCGTAGAAGAGAAACGGACACGCCTTAAGAATACTGTCATACCGCTGACTCCATCTTAGGCAATAGTCGTAGATATCGATACGACGAATGTAGGCTAGCGACTGAAAGTAAGAATGTTGCTTCCCGAGCAATGCAACAATCTCATAGAACGCGGGTACCTGAAGATGAATATAAAGAGCTCAGAAGATATTAAAAAACAGTTCATCGGCGAAAGAAAGCAGCCAGGGAAAAGAATCTCATCCATGAGCTAGAACAGTACGGAGAGCAAGAAACGCACCAGGCGCGAAAGTTCTACCAAAGAGTCCGCGGTATGTCGCCATATACACCGCGTTGCACATACTGCAAAGACAAAGATCGCCGATCTCAAAGCGATGGGAGGAGCACTTTCATGAGTTGCTAAATGGCCAGCTAACTAAGGAATTTGAGGCTCGACCAATGAACGAACACCATACTATGCTGCCGCCACCAAGCATAGACGAAGTTAGCAGATAAATCAGATAAATCAGCTCAAAAGTATTAAGGCACCGGGATCAGATGAGATCGCAGCGGAATTGATTAAAATAGGAGACCACACAACACATCAAGCAATTCATGAAATAATAGTGCAAGTATGGGAGGAAGAAGCGATGCCAGAAGACTGGCGAAGAACACCCTGTGCTCCATATACAAGAAAAGAGATATCACAACCTGCAGCAATTATCGTGGTATAACATTGTTGCTTCATTCCTGGAAAATCAACAACCGTTCAGATTTACACCCTTAGGCAGGTGATGGGAAAATTTCTAGAGTTTCAAAACTCACTACAACATCTTTATATAGACTTTAAAGCTGCCGATGATAGCATAGCCAGAATAGGACTTTATAACGCCATGAGAAAATTCTGCATTCGAAATAAGCTGACACGACTATGTAGGTTGACCATGACCAATGTTATAAGCCAAGTAAAAATATCCGGATCATTATCAAGCCCATATTCAATAGCTATAACGGGCTCCGACAAGAGGATGGACTGCTTCCTCTTCAACCTGCCGTTGGAGAATGTGATTCGAGACTCTAACGTATCGGCTAGAGGAACAATCCTGGCTTACGCAGGCGACATTGACATCGTTTATAAAAACCAAAGAGCCGTACAGGAAGCTTTCATCCAGATCAAGAAAGCGGCACGAAATCTGGGGCTGGGGCTGCACAAAAAACAAAGTAAATGGTGGCCCCGTCTGCGAGTAGAAGATCAAACACTGGACCCGCAGTTAAAATAGTGGAGAGCAAATTTGAAGTAGTGCAATCCTTTAACTATCTCGGGTCAACTGTAACAGCCGATAAGAGCATGGAACTAGAAATACGCGCACGGTTGCTCAAAAGCCAGCAAAGCCTACTTGAGGTCGTCAGGAACTTAACCATAACATCCAAGCTGCTGATATATAAGATATATATTGTTTGGCCGGTTGGCAGCAACTGGAGTTCCCGCTGTCACAATAACGAGAGTGGTGAGAGTATATGTGGAAATAGAAATGAAAATGAAAAATGGCGAGGTGACGTCTCAAGGTGGGTCTTGAAGAGTGTTGGTGGTCTGTTGGGTGGAGGGTAGTCTGATGTCAGCCAGACAACGCTGGGTATTTCAGCTAGTTTCAAATAAAAAATCGATTTTCATAAAAAAAACCAGAAATAGAATTTTTTTCATTAATTCATTAAATGCATGCTCATTTGGTAAAAAGTTCTCTAATGTACCTGAATATTTTTTAAAACCTGAATTTGTAACCACAAACTACTCTAACTTTTTTTTTCTGCGACTAGAGAAATATCAATTTTATCTCCCAAAATGATGTACTTTGAATCTAGTAAATCGTAGTGTATGTGAAATATTTCTGCATGACCCAAAAATATTCCAAAAACATTATCTTATGCAACTAAACAAAAATAAGTGCAGTCGTGCCGTCGATAAACAAAAAATGTGACCCAGAATTTGCTGTCATACGACCACACTCTCCTCTGTCCCTTTGCTTGTTGTTCAATCGTAATCCTCCCAAATTCACCTCCATCATTCATAAATACATTAAAAATAAAAACTTGGAATAAATTCGATTTTCTGCCAAACAGTTGCCCAGGTATTCGAGTATGCAGCGCACTCCAGCTATTGCAATGCGCCCCAATTCCAGGCTCAATTCGCTGAACACATAATCTCATTATAGACAACAAATGCTCACTGTCCGCCGCCCATCTCCCACCACCCAGTTGAATAAATGAGTAAGGCCCCGTTAGCGTGTATCTACATATTGTACATTTCTCCAATCGGCCTTTGAAGCGATCGGTCGTCCGTACACACGTCTCACTAAGTCCATTGAAATGAAGAGCTGAACAGCTGCGATGACAAATAGTTAAAAACCAGCAAAAGAACAACAACAACACAAAAAAACACTCTGAGGGAACATCCCGAATTATACTTAGAAAATGTTTCCATTTCAATTGACAAAGCCAAGCGGTTGGCGACTCCCTATTCTGTCAGTAATCCGTAATTCCTTTGCGTCTTTGCGGAATTCATCAACGATGTGCAGCGCGCAACCAGTAGCTAAAGCTCACCAGTGGACAGAATCACCCAGAAGCGTGGAAATGTGGGTGGACGGGTGGACAGTTGTTGGCTAAGAAGGTCTTTACAATTTGTTTTATGTCAGCGCAATTAATGTTTGCGTTACCTCCTCTCGTTGGCCGATGATTGAAGACCCACCACAACGGGCAGTAAGTTGACCGATTACAGTGACCTCTGTAATCATTTTTTTCTTCTTCTTTGACTGTATGTGTGTGTGTGTGAGTGTTTTGTGTAAACGTGAATTCTGCGGCAACATTCATTTCATTGCATTTTGCATTTAATCCGGATTGCTGCCTTTGTGAGGGTTCCATGTTTTGTGCCTTAGCTTGGTTGTTTCGGAAGCACATTGAACCAGGCGGACCGTGTGAACGCTGGTTGCATAAAGAAAAAATTCGTTTGCTGTTTTTATAGCAAAGCAAGCGTTCTATAATTGGATGGCTTTTCTCAAAGTTATATTGGGATTGTGGGCGCCGTGGCTCAGTGGATAGGAGCATGGACTGCTGAGCAGGGGGTTCATGGTTCAAATCCCAGTAACTCCAAAGTATTTTTCACGGTGTCCCACCTCTCGCGAAAGTTTGACAAACGTCCGAGAGTAAAAACTTGTCACTGAAAGCTTCTCAATTCACCGTTCGGATCCAGCATTAAATTGTAGGTCCCTCCCTTTATGTGCAAAAATATGCATGCTCAACATAAATGGTTGCGAGAAGTCAGGCCTTGGACCGCATGGTCTGTCGCGCCGATATTATTATATTATAATGGGATTGGACATTCCAAAACAACTAAAAAACTATTTAAATTTTTAAACCTTAAAACTCATAGGTTAACCCTTATAGATTTAATTCCATTTGACAAAACCCATATAAATTTCTTCAAAATAAATCCCATTGTATCCAAACTTTGCATAAATGTGTATCTCCGGTTTTTTATATCATTTCGTCTTCCTTGGTTCACCCTGTACTTATTGATTTCAGTATTTTCTAAGAAAGAAACCATTGCCGTACATAAGTCATCAGAATGATTAATCTTTTAATGAATAGAGATCAGAATTAAATAACTGGTCAATAATGCCTTAAATAATGATCGCCATTCCGCAAGTATCAACAGGGACTTTATTTGTATTGCCAACAAAAACATCAACCATAATGAAGCCAACCTACGATCGAAACCAGTGACACATCTCGGACAGAGTAGAAAAGTCTGCAATTCAGAATGGAGTCAGGAAAGGTTCCATGATATTCCCAACATTATTTATTATTTTAATGATGTGTTTTATTCTGTTTTGTCGTCACGCCAGGAGTTTTGAGTCACCCTCTCTCCCAATCACATATTCCCCCTCCTCCCAGTCTACATATCCCAATCCCCATTCGCATCCATTGTGCTAGATTATAGTGTTATACGTTCCGTGCCGAGAATCAGCCTGACTGGGAGCCTAGTTTAAAAATAGCCCAGTCGTTCACGGAGTATATGGATACCTGGCGCATCTGATGGATGTTCGAGACAATGCACTCCATCTAGATTGTCGTACAAGGATTGGCGTAATGCGGTACAAGCACTAAGAATTAACAGAACACCGAAGCAGGTCACCAAGCTAAAATGGGCCCAATACCTTATTGAAAGTAGCAACTAGTCAAGCTAAAGTTCTCTGGTAGCTTCTTGACTTTTATGAAGGAGCAACCAGGTCCACCTGTTTTCACTCGCGATGGCGGATGGCTTTAAGTCCGTAATAAGCTAATCTCGTGTGATGACTTGAGATCACGCGATATCGATAAACAGGCCATTACGAGTCTAGAAGATGTTTGACCGGTCGCTAATCTCGAGGTCGTTGCAAGGGAGTATATCAGAAGCCGACCGAGAGCTAGCACCAACTGAACCCTCCTCTGTAGATGAAATACTCCAGGTCCTTAATATTAGCAATCCCTCACTTTCGACCCAAGACTGGAAAGTTGCCAAGTTGCCGATTGTTGTGATCAATCAGGAAACTCTAATTCCTCTGGCTGAGACCAAAAGCGTGATAAGATTTGGATGGGATCACATCAGCTGGTAAACTGCCCCCCATCCCTCAGACTCCGAGCTCCTAGTTCCCGAACCTGGAGCGACTGTCACAATTCTCTTGATGGAAGACACTCCAAAAACTTCGGTGCCATGAGACGGAGGACTCACACTTCGACGATTTCCCAAACGAGGACGTACGTCTCAGTTCGTCTTCAGAAAGGGAAGACGGAAGGAAGGAGGGACGGAAGGAGGAGGGATTTTTGACTGATCCGTGTGGTATCATAATGGACCATTACTGGTCTAAATGTGTCAGTTTCACGCCAGCCACCTTAACATAACCTAACCTAACCTAGCTCAGCAATAAAAATTGCCAAAGTCAACTGAAAAGGCTAGGAGAAATTTATAACGAATTCAAAAAGCATTAGTCTCAGGAAAACTTCACTGAGGATTCCTGTTACATTACATTACATTAATGAGATGACAGAGGATGGAGGGAGGGACACGGGAAATGCTTATGTGATACTAATAGTGTTTACGTATAGTTATGGCGGAAATCCGGTTATTGCAACGTCTGCCTGCTAGCCACTGAATGTGGTTGACTATGAATTTCCCGCCAAATGGTTAAGACTTAAAGGAATTTTTTAAAAATTAATTAGGCAAAATGCATGTTACTATATAATTATATCGATGTATACGCTTTTATGAGCGTGGAAAACCAACAGAACCAAAGTATAATGATTTATAGGACCGACAGCGACAAGTACACGAGCATTGCAGCAACAATAAAACAATAAAAGGCCAAAGACCCATATGGAGGAGCACGTAGTACATGAATCCCGTCCGACTTGCCATTGAAGAATTTGCACTAACAATTACAGAGCGGAAGGAGCAGCAAAGCAAACAATTGCTGCTGTTGAGAAAAGTCTCCTGACGTTGTAACTTAATACCAGGTTTACCTGCGCACCACAGTTACTGCGGATGCATACATCATTCGAGTTACTCGTTGGCCATACGTAGACGCGAACAAAACATGTCGACCACAGTGTTCCACAGAGTGGAGTGTTACTGACCTACACCATAACTGATGATATTCCCCGGTCCTGCTTTATTATTCAAAATCAATACAACTAGTTCAAGACTAATCCAATTTTAGACTTGGCACCCAGCAGCTAGCGCAGACCCACGTCATTGCTTTTATTTGCGTCGGCATATCCTTGGGGCTTCCTGACAGCTTGAGAGAGCCGTAACCACACTGCCACAGTCAAGACGACGGCATCGGCATCGGCATCGTTATCAGCAACGTTAACACTTAATTGTATTTTAATTGGTTTACATGTCGTCCGGGGAATATTTATGGCCAGTAATTAGCTTATTATAAACAATGTCGTATTGCCATCTTCGGCAGGCCCTGCGATGGACAGATTATTCGCCGAGTGTGGGCATTGTATGATGAGTGAGAAAGAGACCGATTGAGAGAAAGAAAGCTGCGATTACGCGATATGAGTATGAATATTATTCTCAATTGGCCCTTTGTGTGAGGCGGTATGTGAACAGCAGATGCAATGGGAACGCCAACGTTTGACAGGACTAACAACGGCAGGCGGACGAGATTCTTCAGATGATTTTCAAGCCGCATATCAAAAATGAAAAACGATATTTCTTCTTCCATCCACATCATTGTTTCCATCCAACAACTGGTCGCCTGATGAAGTTTCTGGGAAGATAATCCACGCGATGGAAAATCAGAAGCGATAAACGCATGATATCCGCGGACGCCGCCGCCGCCGCTGTGGCAACCAAAATAGTGAACCTATTCATCCTTCAACTGGTGGCTGGTTGACTATGCCACTTGCAACTTTGCCTCTGATATTATGTACTCGTACGACCCCCAACTATCTGGCTAGAGCCATCACTGATGGGTCTTCTTACTACGTTACCGAGGAAGCCGCGACGTAGAAGTGACAGCTATTTAAGAGAGCGAGAGAAAAGGGTCTTGACATGAGAGACTTCCCCTGACGATAATAAATGGCCACCGAGTTGCGGCCGCACACACTCACACACGTTGCAATCCTCTACCATGATGTTTTGGAAAAGATAAAATGTCAGCAGTAGAAGTGTTTGTCTAGGACGACGCGACGCACTAGCGGTTATAAGCAGAAGGAGGATACGATGGCGCTGCTACTTCTGATTTCATCGCTAGGGCGAAACTTACGTTTCGGTGAAGATTTATTGCCGCAGCGCGACACACATACACATGTATGCAATTCTCTCACATATGGTAGCGAAGTATGTACACGTTCCATTAGAGCAGTGGCTCTCAACCTTTTTTTTACCAACCCATGGCAAATTAGAAAGTCTTATGCCAGTCGAATAAATATCAAAAATTGTCATCCTTACTATGTTTTCGAACGTACCCGGCTGTTCATCGTAGCAACAATTCATCGCAACATTTTTCAAAATAAATACACACAAATAAAATCACAATTTGATACCCTACCACTACCCAAACCGCATATGGACACACTGTAAAATACAAGGCGCTCAATTAATTTATATTTAAATAGGAGTTTTCCCTTTCAATAATCATATTTGAAAATTGTGGACACACTGCCATATGAATTACCACTTTGCGACGAATTGCTTTGCGATGAAGTGCTGCCACGATGAATTGTCCCTGCGATGAATTGCTATGTTATGAACTAGCCTAGAATCGACGATTATACTGAAGTTTGGGGCAAATAAACGGCTTGTAAATAGTAGCCAGATCAGAGGGAGTAAAAAATTTCTTGCACTAGGTTAGAAAACCTTAACATTTCGCAACATTTTTGGCGACGGTGAACATGTGGTCATTCCAACGAAGCTTGTCGTTAACGCACACGCACATACGGAGAATTGCGAGTTTCCTAGATCCAAGTGCTACTCATGGATAACGGTAATGGGTTTAAGACATCATTGGGTTTTGGAAGCGTCAAATTAACCTCGATTGTTTTCTTCCCATTTTATTATGCTGTCTAGGTCAGAATCTAACGTGCTTAACATACGTAAGTTTTTGAGTTCCACGTGAGAAGTGAAAATTTTATTAGAAGCTGAGAGCTCTGTCGTCAGCGAAAGAGTGAATTGTATTAGAAGTCACAGAGAAGAGGACAGTAATAAAATTGAGAAAGAAAGAGTGTCGGAGAGAAAACAGAACCCTGAGGAACGCCAACATTTATGTGATGTATTTTAGAATTGAAACTCACTCAGCCAACTTGAATTGAGTGGTCCAAAAGATAGCTTCTAATCCAATAAATCAGTTTATCACGCATTTTTGACAAAATAGCTTAATGCCAAACTCTGTCAAATGGCTTTGAAATATCGAGTGCAACAGCTTTGCTTTCACCAAAATGATGCAAAGATCGGTTCCACTGTTCGGTGAGATTTACCATCAAATCACCAGTAGAAAGTTGCCCACGAAATTCGTACTGCCGGTCACTAATAGGTTTTCGTTGGTTTCAAAATATTTCATGAGCTTAAAATTGATCAGCGTTTCCAATACCTTGGAATGAATGGATGTAAGTGCTATGCGTCGGTACGAAGAAAGAGACAATGACTCGCCTTTTTTAGGTATGGGCTGGACAAAGGCTGTTTTACAACTTCTCGGGAAGAGCCGAGAACAATAGTATAGATGGAAAGGCTTACGCAATGGTAATACCAGCTTGGTAGAAAACCGCTTCAGAACTAACGGGGAAACACCATCTTTACCAGCGGATTTGTGAGTGTTGAGATTGTTTACAACTCTAGCAAGTGCACGAATACAAATTTAAATCTGTCCCATATAGAATGTTCAGTAACGCAAGAGTTGCATTTTCTTGCACTAATCTCACTCAGGCCAATAGTTTTGCCAGACAATGGTATTTCCTTGAACTTGTTCTTAGCTTCGACTCCCAACAGAATCTCAGCGGCCTTTAGAAAAAAACGATTTTTTCTCCAATTTTCCGGTTGTATAAGATTTTTTTGATATCGCTATTAAAGGAAAAAGCTTTTTCGGACTCCGCTTACCACTAGCACACTTGTTCCTAGCTTTATCCTTCAAAGAGACTCCAGTTTACTGATGAAAAACTTCTTGTGATTGTCTTTTACTGCTGCATGGACGTTGGCCAAATGTTTTTCCAAGAAGCCTTCAACATTTCCAGTTGTATGCTTTGCATCAAAAATTCACCATTTAAATTGTATCCACGCCTCGCATTTACAGTCCGCCTGCCAAACCTGGAAGGCATGCCCCACCGGTTGGGAACACTGGCATTAGAGTTGCCCGATAGGAGGACAATGACGACAACGATTAGAAGGACCAACCGACTGTGCGATTAAGCCAAATGGCCGAGAACACATTCACACACGTACGATGATGCCACTTTGTAGCACAGGGAAACTCCATCGTCTGTGCAGTAACAACCTCCAATCGCTTGCCACAGCAGTAGCAGTATCAGCTCAGTAGCTAATCAGATGGGGATCTTTCTTTTCGTTTAGTTCAGCAGCTAAGCTCGAATATTAGTGCACTCGGCGCTCTCTGCTATCCTCCACCGCTTAGCTCGTTGATTGTGTCGACCTCCCGGGAAAATGACTTTTTCCCTGGCATTGATTTTTTGCGTTGATAAAGTGGCCGCTGCGCACTGCTCGCCTGCTGATTATGTTTCGGCTGAATCCATTCATTGTGAGAAAATAAGAGTCGTTGGTGATCTGCGGTGCGGAAGGTGAGGAATGAGTACCAGTACCTACTCGTCGAACACCGTGCCTACTGTAGTTGAGGTATTGTGCACTGCGCTGCTGGCAGTCAATTATGCTCATCACGAAACTCAAATCAGTCATAATGCCACCGAGCGCCGGCCAGCCGGCCAGAGGATGAGTTATGAATTCAAATCGAATGTTTGCTTAATGTGTAGCTGGTGCTGCCGTTGCTTCTGGGCTTTTCGTTGACGCTCGAAGCGTCTTGTGACAATGATAACATCGCCAGCCAACGCTCACGTTCACGTTAAAAGCGAGAAAACCGTTTGGTGTGCGAGCGTGGGTTTTGATGCGTCCAAATCACCAAATCACTTCGAATCCAGGAAGAGTTTGACAGGTTTATGGGATCGGTTAATATGAGGACAGCCTGCTGATTAGCATTTAATTTATTAATTCATTTTATTTTCCCACTATCAGTTGAATTCAATCAAAAGGTTTTAGTTAGCAGGCCGAAGGGAGTTCCCCTGATCTTGTGATCGATTTTCGAATGAATTTCGTAAACAGCGACGACAAATGCCATTGCATTTACAGAATATTTCTTCTTTATTTTTGCTCTTGGGTGGCATTGATAAACCGTTCTGATATTCAAATTTTTGTATCCAAATTTTAGTTTTTTGCTCGATCGTTTCTTAATATTCTGAAGAGTTAGCATAAGGTGTTGGTTATGATGGTGGTTGTGATTATTTTTCTTACTCTACTCTGTTAACAAAATGGTGTTTTTTATATTTACCGCTTCCTATGTTTATTTTCCAATTTTTACGCGACATTGCCTACTTCTGCTTCAAGTCCACAATTCTGGAAATTGACTGGAACACTAACAATTCGACATCTTTCAAGGCTTTGCAAACGTTTAAAAAAAATAGGAGACTAGGGGACTGACAAATTTGATATAAACCATTTCAATGTTGGCACGTCTTTTAGTTATACATAGACTTTTAACTTTTTGTCATTTCATCATAGTCTCTATGTGGCCATCGGTGCATGATTCCATAAATTTATCACATCCAAGTAAAGCCTTTGTGAAAAGCCTTTTAAATGGCCTCATATTTAGATGGATGGAGTAATTGAGACATGGAAACAGGTGCGAGCTGGACGGAACCAAATCTAGCTAATAGACTGGTTGCTCCAACTCCTTGGTTCATTATGTATACGTCTAAAGTTATTTACTTTGCTTTGTTCGCACAGTAGGATATTTAAGGGCATATATCCAACTGTGCGAACATATTCTTATATTCTTATAAGCTTATTATTATAGCTTATTAGCATAGCTGACATAACTGACATCTACAGGTAGTGCGATGGACTAGGCCGTGTAAACGATCGAAGAAAAACTGTGACTACCGTGACTGCTATAGAAATAGAAAGAGCTATTATTCATGTGGATATAAGCGGAAGACTTAAGCGAGAACTCTTAAACTTTATACCCGTAAGTGACCGCATTAAATCTGAATTTGTCATCATCAGCATAGCATGCGCTAACACTCCTATAGTGGCAATGGCGCGCAAAACCACAGACTGTTTCTACGAGCTCCTCGACAAAACGTACCTCGACAAAACGTACCACTAACGAGACCACTTCTGGGAACTGACTTATGACTTTGCTGCGCGAAGGAATTGCCACTTTTCGTAACAAAGTGTCCTCGTCGCAATGGGCGGTCTCTGGATCTACACACCGTCAAAAAAATGTATCACGTTGCGGTCGACGCGAGATATGTCATTCTATACCTACCAGAGCAACTGAGAATCACTGTGAGAAAATCTAACGTCGAATTGTGTGTCCTTATTCTGGTGGCTGCATCTAGAATCTTTTCTTCAGTAACCGGTGGGATCTTCGTTGAGCTGTACCTCGTGAGAAAAAGTTAGTGGTTCGTTCTACGGAAAGAGGGCTGTCTCTATCCTTAGCATATCTTGCGGATTCACCGGTGCTGTTGCAGGACTACCTTTGACCTTATTCATAACTATTTTGTAGACGCCGGTCCAACGGTTGTTCTGCAAATCTTCGATAAGATCGCTGGAGGCTTGGTTTATGCCTTTCGCAATGACCTTTCGCAGAGGTTTTCGTTTCGCCTTATATCGGGACTGAATTTGTTCATGGTGTTCGTCTCTGTCTCTACTTCGCTGCTGTCTTTAATGCATCCTGTCACATTCTGTGCGCAGTAGACTTGCATCCTCCAGTTTTATTTTCCTTTGCGGGGCGTAGACGCATCACATATTTTGACAAGATCGTTCATGAGGATTTTAACTTGTTGTTCCGAAATACCTTCCGTCCTCTGTACACTGTCTAATTCTTCCATGCTGTCAAGCATAAGATCCAGCATTTTGCAGCCATTTTCTTTCACTTTCTGCCCAGTGTTCCTTTGAACGGGTGTATGCCGAGCTCTTCACGCAAAGTTACGCACGTAGTGAACGTACAGAGTTCCAATTCCGGCAATCGACGACGAAACCATAAAATTGGATTTTCGTCCACACTCTCATTTATAGCGGAAATATTCTTTTCAGTGCATACATTGCTTCCGCTTGTTGGAGTAACTGCATTATTTAGAGAGTATGCGGTACAAAATCTATCCGCAGCTCGACGGATGACTTGATCATATGTGCAAGATATGCGGCATAAATAAAGTTCCGCAAATCTACAACTGTATTTTAAGGTAAATTTGGATATTTTGGTAGCGTTGTTTAAGAGTAAGTCTATTTATGATGATTTACCAGAGAATACTACTAATAAATGTTAAAACTGAGTGCAGCATGATAGCTTGTGTGAGAGATAGCACTTTAGTAAGTTCTGTCCAAGCAAAAACTGCATCGATCGACTCCCAATTCCGATTCGAAATATTTAACAGTCTGATCACATCAATAGATGGAATGTTTCGAAATACTTAAAGTTTTAAATAAATGGCCAGTCATCTTGAGATGACCACATTTATCTTTTTAAAACCCTCCCACTCAATTACAGTATTTGCGCTCCATGGCATTCGTCGTTCACACTCCATACAAATTGGGTGTACATTGGATATTTATTTTTACCGCTTACTCTTTCGCTGCTCGATTTCGATTGCGCCTGTCATTTGTTTCGCCAGGACACACAGAAGCCCATTGTCGACCTCCCACTGTGACAGAAGAAGCAAAGAAATGGAAATAATTGAGGTGCTTTAGTGGTGTCTGATAGAGCCAACAAAAAGTCCATCAGGATTATCATTGTCATGATGGGGCATGCAAACAAGGATACCTCACGATGATACCTCATCGAAAAGTGGACATAGAATATCCACATTCAATGGAACAGAACAGTGCTGAGCAGGATCGTGGCAGGATACTACGAGAGTTACTGTACCACGCGGCATTCATTCATTTAAGAAAAATGGATGAAAATGCGATTTTTATATCATGTAGTTTACCGCTACGCCATGCGATTAAGGTAGTGGAACTGCATTAGGAAATGTCTTGAGTACCGACCGACTAAGCAGAAACGTGAAATGTAATTTGTTTCCCATTACTTAGCAGGATGCGGAAAGCATGCGGCTGGCATAACCGTCAGAACGTGGTATCTTCGTATTGTAGTGATGGTTGCTGCCGGTCGAGCGGATACCCGGGTGGGAGAGTTTTGTATTTCTTCGTTGTGGAGTGGATTTTCTTGGCTATGATATTCAAATCTGAATTAGAAGACGGGAAAAAAAGAAATCTCGACAATGACGATTCCGAATAACGAAATGGAAAATGTGCTGCGATTTGTTGCTTTTCTTTGGAATACAAACAAACTCGACAGTGAGACCGACAGACATACCGACCCCGACAAAGTCATCCTCTTCTTAGCTTTTCGAATGCTGGAATAAACAAATTGAAATCGAAGACGAAGACGAAACGAAGATGGTAAAGGATATAAAAAAACCCAACAACAACAACATAAGGAAAGTCCACCACAACAGGGCAGGGTTTGGTTGTTGTTGTTGTTTTTTTTTGTTTGCTTTCTTTTCCTATTCAACCGATGGCAGTGGCCGTGCGTCTTTGTTGCTGCCTTAAAGATGTCCAGGTCTCAACCACTAATGACATTGTTAAAAAGTTGTTTCCTTGTTTGCATCAGACGGGTTTCCTCTTAATGGCCTCGCAAGAAGGAAGGTTTCGAGGACTCGAGGGCTTTGAGCAAATCTCTTCATGTAAATCCTCGAATTGTCATCATTGCGGTTGTCGTCGTCGCCTGTTGTGTGCGTTCTGATATTTCTTTACCATTCAGACAGAGAACTACGGTCGGCAGAAAGGCAATTATTTCCTTTCTTGTGGTGGAAGTGGAAATGGGTGGGTTGCTGAATCTACCTGAGGGCCATTGTCACGTCACACCGCTGTTAATGGAGGTTTTTCTAACGTTCCCATCCTTAAGCTTGTGGTGGTTGTTCTTCTCGTTTCCAATTAGTGCGCTCCTTGAGTTCTTATTGTGTTTGTCTCTCTGCGGTTTTACTTATAATTTGTGTTGTTTGTTCGAGTAAACTTTTCACCGAAATCGGGTTAACATTCGTTTGCAATATTTAAATTATGATTCTAATTTTAAACTAATTTAGGAATACTTTGAGAAAGAGACGGGAATTTGCAGTTTTCTGTGATTGCAAACTGGATATTTATGTAAAACTTTGTGGTTTCAAATTCAGTTAACAAACTTAATCTGACGTATATTTGTGCTTTGATGAAAGTAACCACATTCTACCTAATGGATTTATCATACCATTAAGGCCGATGTAATTCTAAATAGCTGTACGTCTCCAGCTGTGGTCTTTTGGTAAGCCCATCAGTTTTTATCAATGTGCAACAGCACAGTTTGCACTGATGATAGAGTGAGGTGCTAAAATTAGCCAAATACGCCCAGGTCATTGTAGTACTTATCACCTTGATGATGTCTTATTATGCTATAGTCACACTTGATTAGGGTTACAAGGTTATTAGGTACCGATCATCGTTATTTGGCTCTACAACCGGGGTCCAGTCCTGTTCTCTCGCAAAAATCTCTCCACCGGTCCCTATTTCGAGCCGATGTTATCCAGTTTGTCATCCCTAAATTCTGGGCGTCTTAGTCTACGCTATACTTCCAGCGTAGGGTTGTCGGGTCGGCATCGCTATTGTGTCCTACAGTAAAGGACTCTCTGAGAAAGATACATTTCGCTTAGGCTTCTGGAACCTACCGAGCTTCACGATGTCGACATCGCGGTAATGCTCGTAGGTCGCATCATTATTGAGTCTCCTTCCTTCCTGCCTCACATCCTCACAATTCTCTGAAAGAAATTCCTCTCGAATGCGGCTAAGAAGATGCTTTTTACTAAGCACCCAAGTAATTAGTAGTATGAACACTGTCTCACAGACCAGCAGATTTGATATATTGGTTAAATTCATGGATTTGAAGAGTCTTGAGATACTAAAGTAGTGTTTGATGGCTTTGAGCAACCGTGCGTGTATTTCTAGTTCCATACTGTTATCGACTACTACAGTTGACCCAAGATAGTTAAAGGATTGCATTTCTTCAAATTTAGGCTCCGCTTTTTTCATTCGATCTTCTGCTTGGGTGCTAATACATCTTCAAAATTGTGGTCTCGTTTGACGATGTTTTCCAGTACTAATTCTAGGACTCACCACATTTTTTATTGTAAGCCGTACAAATTTTTCTTGTATTTCTGATGACATGCAGATCTGCTTGTCATGAAGACTTAATATTGAAAGTTCAATAGACCTTTCAGTAATAAAGTTCATCTAAGGCCTTTGTAAGCTGTCAGCTGTCTGTTTCAAGTCTAGCTTTTGAACTTTTGGTTGGTTATCAATCCGCGTTTGTAATTTGCTATTAAATTTTCTGCAAAGGGTTGTTTTTCCCCATATATAGGCCAAGCCATTATATTATCCATTAGTATGTTGAGCAATAGTTGGCGCCGTGGCTCAGTGGAAAATCCCAGTAACCCCAAACGTATTTTTCACGGTGTCCCACCTGTCGCGAATGGGTGACAAACGTTCCGAGAGTAATAACTTGCCACACGGAAAGCTTCTCAATTCGCCGTTCGGATCCGGCCTTAAATTGTAGTTACCTTCCATTTGTGTCCAAAAATATACATGCACAACACAAATGGTCGCGAGAAGCTAGGACCGCAAAGGGCTGTCGCGCCGAATATTATTATTATTTTTATGTTGAGCAATAAGATGCCTCTGCTGTTGGCCAGGCAGGCTGTCTTCACACAAACCTTTTATTTAATTAATCTTTTAGGCGGTCAGCCATCAGTATACGCGTGTCGTATATCATCTGAGTAGTAGAAGGGCGATAGAACCTACTTGTTGGTGCCACTGATAAATTAAATGCTGCCTCCTTCAACGCATACCAATACTGGATCGCACTGGCCGTACTTGCATCTGATAAGAAGATAATAAAATAATTACCTCTCTCCGTATAGCGCTTATGAAGGTTGCATCATTTCCCACGTTAATTATTATAATAGGTTTGGATAAGCAATAATTAAGAAGTTGCTCACCTCTTGTGTTGGTATTGGTGCTACCCCAGACTAGGTGGTAAGAGTTTGCATCGCATCCTAACACGAATTTTTGGCTGTGAGCTATGCTATGTTCTATTCTATGTGTATTGTTTCCGGAGGTAGGTCTTCTTCCTCTCCATGGAAGTAGGTGGTGGCAAGGTTTTTTTTTTAAATATACATCTCTATTAAGATCACGGTAAGGTCTCTTGAAATGAATTGATTTAAAGAATAAATGTTAAACGAGTGGTGACATAGGATTGCTGACCTTGGTCTTCCGTTTCTTTTGTTTGGGATCACCAAAATTTTTTCGTTTTTGTCTTGGATGAGAGCTATGTCCCAGTTTTTTTATGCAAAAAGCAGGCAGAGATTGACAGTAGCTGCCATGGATCTATGCAGATTTATCTGCACATACTTCTTCTCGCATTATGTATAGTGATTTGGCTTATCTGTCTTCTGGACCCTGAGTTGTACTCGCGGGAGGCTGTGTTTGCTTCTTTGCAGGTAGGCCGTGTTTTTGGATTGTCTATCCTTGTTTTGTTTGTACGCCCTATCGAACATGTGTCCTGAGTCGCTGGGTTTCTGTGGTCGGCCATCGGGCTTTGTTTAAGAAATTGTGGTGCCTGGGTGATGTCCTTAACTCTCAGTTACACTGGGTTGTCCTGGTTTTGTTGGCCCCTTGCTGAGTCCATCTTTCGCTGCTTCTGTTTTACTGCTGTTTTTGGTCTTTCTTGAGTCTAAACTATACTCACTGGCCAGTTTATTCTGTAGTTTGAGCCCTTCAGGTTCTCCGCTATTTTTTGCGAGGCTGAAACAGCGAGTTGGAGATAATCATTTTCTCTCTCTTAGCGTGAGAAAATCTACCAATCTCCGTTTCGTAGCTCTTTGTTCTGGACCACTAGGCGCCTGCTTATTTTTTTGTTCGTTTCGTTTCTACTATGCGGCAGATAAACGTAAAAGATTTGGTAGCGAGGGATTTCATCCTCCGCGACGATTTTCAGTTTGGCATTTTCCCATGATTTCAGATTTGGAATTGTCTTTGTGATTCATGCAGCTGTGTCTTCATCTGCGCAGCTTACGGTAGCCACACATTTTTGGTTCAGCAGCCCAGGAATTTAGGGCTTGCACCATCTAAGGTGAACTCGGCTACTGCGTCCATTATGTGGTCCTGGATCTTTGACATCGGCGCCGTCTCCAGTTTGATATCAGAGAAGCACTGTTCGGTAATAGCCAACCTGATGGCTTTTGTGATGTCACTTGGCTCTTTCTTTGATCCACTAGTTACCATTTCATCGCTTGGGCCGGTTTTTTCCGTGGTGCGGGATGTTTCAGTTTCTTTTATTAGGGGGCAGGCTTGTCTGTCCAGTTTTGGAGGGTTTTTCGGACTGGAGTCGTTCGATAGTCTCCATTTAATGGTTTTTGTAACAGTCCTGTCCTTAATTTTTGTTTAACACTGTGCTTGTGCCTCGTCATGGGTGAGTCCCGTCTGCTTAAGGAAGGTCAGTCTTTTCATCGCAGTTCCAGTTATGTGTTGTCTTTTGTTCTTCTTGTTTTCTAGGTCTAAACTTATCAGTAGTTGATGAGTCTTGTGAAGGGACGTAGTCCACGGTGATGTTTGACGAGTCTGTCATAGTTTGTTAGTTCACTCTCAGAAGTAAGAACTATGGGGTCCTTGGCTTTTCAATTACATAGTCAGCATTATCTTCTTAAGATTTTACTTGAAAATGCTACCACTTCTTACATTCAATAACATCAATTCACGATTGCTTTTGAACTGGAGTGGTTTTTTCTTTTAACTGGACAGTTCATTAAGCAAAAAATACAGCAAATGAATTAAAGATATTTTAATTAGGACCAAACGTAATCAATTAGAATTATTAAAACGGAAAATCACTCCGTTGATGCCGGCAACTTCAAATGTATAAATCTATTCAACGTTAAATAATTCCCAGTCAACATCCTGGAAAGATGCCTATCAGGCAGTGTGTAGAACAGCGCCATACAGTCGTAATAGTATCCATTGCAAAATGTTAAATCGTTAAAAAAAAAACGGTCACAGTGAAATTAATTCCATGCCATTTAGATCAGCGCATGCGCGCCGACGAGTTTAACCCTTTCATCGACATCGACGATTGGTTGCTGAGCGATCGATCGATCGATTGATCGACCGATGAATCGATAAACCAAATGTCACATCAAATTACTAATATCCCCGACAATTTGCATGAACTCTATTGATCGGCGTCATACCGACTGCGGCTTTATAGGCTTTATGAGACACATCACAGCAATTGGATGCCGGTGCCATTGACGCAATGCGAATTGTCAGATGCGCCACGGCAACAGCAGCAGCTGTGCTATTCAGACTCCAAAGTAATGCTCTAACTGACAGTTGAAAAAACCGCCAGCCATTTAGCTTAGTATCTCTGTCGTTGTAGGCCGGCGGAAGTTGCGGTGGTAGTGGTTGACCGACCACATCGTTATGTAATACTTGTTCAAGCAAATTTTCTGCCAATCACGCTCTCTCATATTCCGACTACGCGGATTGATTAAAAATTTGAATAATTTGCGAAATTTTGCGCGAGCGAACGCCTAATTGAAGCGAACTGGCATGCAGTGGCGTGCAGAAATACAACTGATTGAGGCGCGCGATTACGCTGGATGGCCTGTTGCGCACTACATGCACGCAGTTACAAATTGACTGTAGTTTTTGGCATGTGGCTTGTTATTGTGATTTACCAGACAGTTATCTACTGTACCTATATGCCTACAATGGTATGGAATATTGTATCTGATTGTGGCTTAGGATAGTAATTAACAAAATGCTATGCGATGGATTGGCATGTGGCAAGAAAAACCAATGGAAAACAGCACCCCGCAGATTGTCAGACTTTTGGCTCCATAACTCTGCAGGACATATCTGGTTTTGCGGAGATTTAGTTTTGTTAAAGATACACCTGCGATGATCGATATGCATGAGCATATGTGACTATGCGACTTAAGTCGCAAAAACGGAGTAATTATCTTGGCACCAAAACTATCTTATCTATCTAACAGCTTCGCATCTGACATCAGACAGTGTAATTACACCTGCAGGACAATGCTGCAGGTTCATTATTTTCACGCTTAGCCTTTGTCCATTCGTCGGTGGCGACACATGGTCGCTTAGCCCTTATGCTTCATGCTGCGAACGATATGCGAGAATTCCGATAAGAACAAAAAATGCACTATACAGAGAGAAAATTATATACCAATGGCCGTATATCCTGTCGTCCTTGCATGACTATCATTTTGCAGCTTGAAAAAGAAGAGTTTAGGTCCTGGCATGGGCACATGTTGCACACGTTGACAGCAATAAAAATATTTCCAATGCAGGTTCGTTGTTTGCAGGAAACAAAATCGCACTGCGCAAAAAATTCGATAAGGATTTTTAATGTTATTCGCCGAACTACATAAGGAGAGAAAGGGGAAACAGATAGTTCAACGGGATTTTCGGCGAATACATTTGGATGTCAGTCACACCTGCAAGGACCTTATTTAAATGCTTTTATATTAACTTGCCTGTGTCTGTCTGTCGGTTTTTATGTCATTCTCTCACGCATTTTTCATTCTAATGTTTTTATTTGACAGTCCAGTATGCGTTTTTGTGGTAGGGCTTTTCGGCAACGAGTCTTGATGGGTATTTTAAAGGGTTCTCAAGCAAGACGCATTAAGAAGGAGGCTCTTGGGAGGGTTTGGAGGTGGTCTTGAGGGGATCTTTTGGTGCTGTTAAGAGGTTTTTAAGTGGGGTTTTTCGAGAGGTTATAAGGTTGTTTTGAGATCATCGTGAGAGGAGACTTAAGGAGGTCTTGAAGGCGTCTTGTGGTGGTTTTGTGGGCAGTATTGTTGGGGTCTTGATGTGTTCTTGAGAGGGTGTTGAGGTGGTTTTCAAGAGATCTTGTGGAGTTCTTAAAAGGGTCTTAAGGATGTCTTCAGAGGGTCTTGATGGGGTTCCAAGAAAGTAATATGGTGGTCAGTGCAATCACAAATATCATCCTTATTGGTATGAGAGACTTCTAGGAATAATTCTGTTAAACCAAAGGTGGGTGGATGGTACGACGCGAGCTGTAAAGAGGCTTCTAGGATTAGAGAGGTATGCTTTCGGTTTTACAAAGCAAACCCTACTGAGGAAAACCGAACTAATTTTAAATGAGCCAGAAATGATTGCAATGCCTTTCTTTGGCGAGTCAAATTCGCCTACGACCAAAAATTGAGGCAAAAAATACTACAATGTCCCAAAGGTAGTGAACATTTTTGGTTATTCGTGAAAAGAATCAAAAATACTCGTCCTCGATTCCAACGCTCATTTATAATGACATTCCAGTTGTCAGCTCTATAGACAAGGCTAATCTGTTTGCTGCGTATTTTGCAGCTAGCTCCATGCCTCGTACTCATGCAGTTGCACTCGATATTTCTAGGGCATTTGGCGGAGTTTTGCACCAAGCTCTTTTATCAAAAATGCGTGCTTATGGAATCGATAGAAAACTGATTTATTGGATTAGAAGCTATCTGTTTGACCGCTCATTTAAGTTGTATTTGCCGGTTTCAAGTACAAACGTACATCAGCTAAATGTTGGCGTTCCTCAGGACTCTGTTTTGTCCCCAATACTCTTTTTCCTTTTTATTAATTATCTGTGACAAACGCGTGTTACAACGCGTATCGAGTAAATTCAATTTGCCACGATCGTTAGATTGGTCATCGCCACAGTTGTTGTTTCTATTGAGTTGCCATTAATTTATTCTCCACTTTTATTCAGTTTTTGAACGGAACGGAAGTGAATTCAATAAATTGTTGTTTTTCGTTTGCCTTTGCGTAATATTTGTATGATATTACCTATGTTGATGTTTGCCATTAGTGAAGGTGGCGAGACGTGATTTTTCCGATTGACAAAGGATTAGGCGGACAGGCAAAGTACATAAATAGAATCCTAACATTTTAATTTTACACCCTTCGAAGGATGAATTAAATATTTACATGTTGAGGTGTGATAAACAACCCAGGAAGTCAATTTCATTACAGGTCTGTTGGTCAACATAGTCAATGCATTTGCTTTCGTTGCGTAATCAAATACTAAGGTGTCAGGGAATACGTCAAACTCGTAATTGGTTGGTGATTGTGAAAGAATTCTTTGTTTGTTTTGAATTTTTGAAGAGATCGTTAAAGATAAAGATATGCAATATTTATTAATCTGACATTAGAGTACGTTCTCAAAGTAATTTTCTTACTAACACAAGATTAGTCCGTAAATAATTCCATGCGTTCGCCGCCTGTTTTCCTCACAGAAAATTTCTTAAATTCCAAGTTAAGTTAATTATAATAACCCGATAATTATACGCCTGTCAGAGGTACAGATGTGCTCAGGGCATAAAGCAAGACCGTAAAATGGCAAAACAAAAATTAAATTTTAATTAATTTATAGAAACTTGAGCAAATGAAGATAAAGAAATGAAGAAGAGTAAAAATGACAACATTCAAGTGTTTTCAAGAGCATACGTCACAATTGCTTAATAAGTCTTTGATGAATGTAATCAATGTTTCTAAGAACCACTACTGAATACGAAACGTAACCCAAAACAGCTTTGATAAATCGCGCTGCCAAACAACTCTTATATTGATATTTTGTAGAACTACTTTTTCCATTTGGTTTCCAGCAAATCCAGAACACCTCGTACAACTAAGTTCTGCACAACCCTCTGAAAAAATTTTTCTCCATTTTCTATAATTCTATAGAAAAAATCTTTCAAAATCTTCCATTTGATTCATTCTGAAATTCTTGCATCATTAAAAAATTTAACTTTTTTTAAAACTTAACTGGCTGTAATACGATTTAACTAATACGAGGCAAGTTAGCTATATTAACCCGAATTGTTCAAACACCGCGTTAATTTTCACTGGTAACCCTCAGGAGAGTCATTTGGGTCCATATTTTTTCTGTGTCTTTGTTAATGATTTTTGCCAAACCGTATTGAACTTGCCGATGATTTAAAAATATATAATATTTGTATATATAACATTCGGCCGTTAAATGTCAGGCTGATTAATAAATGCCATGAACCTGGTTTCACAAGACTGTGCCAAATGCTACACACCTGGCCAAAAAATCGAGCTATTGAAGTCGGAATTCGTTAACCATGTCATCTAAGTAATACACCAGCCAAACGGGCACCTTGTTGGTGTAATTTGATGCCTCTGGACTTTTTTATTTGGAAATAATGTCAAGTTGACAGTCAAGCCATAAACTCAGAACCAACATCGAATGCAAAATTTCCGGTATGTCACACGTTTTATGCGAAAAAGTCATTAAAAATAAGGTTGATCGTATTCACTCGTGAAATAGCTCCCGTGGAGGTAATTCTAATTATGTAGTGTTCTTTAATTATTTACATTAATTGCATTGGTATTTTAACTCAAACTACTTTTTGTTACGTCTAGAGCACAAGCTATTTCATTTAAAAAGCAAAATAGGGCGCTCCTAATGAAAAACACATCCAGTATCAAGTGTACAATAAGAAGTTACGTGTACTCGAAATCTAGATGATCAGTGAAGTAAGAAGAGTTCTATTGACTTTGAGACGCTACCGTATTTACAAATAGGGCACTCTTAATGAAAAGCACATTCAATATCACATGTACAGACAAAAGTTACCTTTATTCGAAATATAAATGATCAGTGCGCGTAGAAAATTTCTAATGACTTTTAGACGCGATGTGAATCTGATACTCAGAGTTTACGCCAACCCTACACCATCGACACTGAAACATGAATACTGTTGAATTTACCTTAACGTTCTTGTTGTGATTAAAAATTGTCGTTGTCTTTTCCATAATCGTTAAAAATCCATGAATAGATCACCATTGAAAGTTAGGGAAATGTCTTGCAATGATGAATGATTACTTACATTTATGAGTAATAAACCCGAATCTGATTCAACGCTGGATTTTTTTGTTTAAATTTTTTTATTCAACTTTTTTGTATTTAGTTATTTTCCATTTTTGTTTTTAATGTTTTTTTAGTCGTTGTTCTTTTCCGCCATCTCTTCGGAAGTCCAGTACAAACCAGAGGGACAATTTTATTACTCTGGTGACGCATTGGATTTTATCGCGTTTCCGTCAGCAATAAATCAAAGATGTAATCATAAAAAAGTAAAAAATAGATTCACATCCACTTTTTGTGGAGGAAACGGCGCTGAGTGCTAAGAATAAAATAACTCGAAAAAGTTGGGATCATGTTCTGCAATTAAATCTTATTCTTGAAGGGTTTAAATTTATGATTTCACTTCAACTGAACATTGTGGCTGTCAGTTATATACCGGACGACGATACCGACACCCCCACTCTTCTATTTTTTATTTTTATTGCCGTTTTATTATTCGTAGCTTTTGTTTAACACTTTTATGGAAGTGAGTGAAAGATATCCTTTTTCTTCTGATGATCATTCTCTTTCCCCGAAATTCTTAGCAGACGATAAGATCTAAAGTGTGCCACACTGATAACGTCATTCGAAGCGTTTGTTTAAAAGAATAATAAGGACTCTGTGTGACCAGCCAGGAGTATTGCAACGTCATTTTTAGAACAGTCCATTTGGGAAAACAAAGAATTTTATCAACTGCTCTGCACATAATTAAAACTTTGCTTTAGAAATTTAGAAATTAATGAAACTGAAATTGAGCCCTGCAATTGAATGAATTCTGCAATAATGATTATCACGCTGGAGGTGTAAGCGTCTTCATAAATAAATATATTACTAAATATAATGTGTCGTCGCATAAATTGTAATCGGCTGATTCACCATAATCTGTATATATAAATTTCATTTTAAGCCTTTTAAATTACTATATCGATAATCTGAAAAAAATGTTAATACCTATTAGGACCGGATTGGTCGAAGTACTGTAGATGCTCTGCTAAGTTTTTCCCAAAGAGTTTTTAAATCGATTAATGAAAACAGAAATACTACAGCTTTATTCATTGACATTAATAAGGCATTTGATACTGTTAACCATGCTTTGTTGCTAAGTAAACTGGAGTGTATTGGAGGTATTACTAAGAAATGATTTCAATCGTTATTGTACAATTGGATGCAACAAGTGAAAGTACACGATAAAATAATTACTAAGCTTACTACAAATGAAGGTGTACCTCAGGGCTCGGTACTTGGTCCAACCTTCTTTCTAATTTATATAAATTCCCTTTTGACTTTTGAAATGTCTGGTAAGGTAGTAGCATTCGCCGATGACATGGCTCTAGTATACTCGGGATATAGTCGTGTCGATATGTATTCTAATATTATAAAGAGGTAATGTTAGTGTGTATGTAGGAGGTTATCTTTGAAACTACTGGACCGATTTCAAAAATTCACATATATTTAGAATGGACTTTCAGTGTGAACATAGACTATATATTATCAATTTAAATAAAAGCGCCTTTCGTGGCGACCAGCTTTTTCACTAATTAACAAAAGTCGACGTCAGTCATTATGACTGTGTGCTGTGTGCTTCGCTGTTCGCTGCGCAGCTTTTAATGTTATGTTTTGTAGGAACATCACGCTATATAGCGGCTTCATAATGACTGTTTGCTGCGCTGCTTTGTACGTACTATAATATATATTTATATAAAAGTTAATGTCTGTTGGTTTGTAATACGACACTAAAACTTAAAAACTAGACAGCCGATTGAGCTGAAACTTTCATAGAATATGCGTCTTAACAAAATCTCGGTAAACCACATAGTGCGAATACAATTGAGGTGGCGCTTTGTTAAGGATTAGGTAATAGTAGGTAATAGTACACCCCTCCCGTGGCAGTGATTGGAGGGC
The DNA here is from genome assembly GCA_947095585.1 of Nephrocerus scutellatus. Classification (NCBI taxonomy): domain Eukaryota; kingdom Metazoa; phylum Arthropoda; class Insecta; order Diptera; family Pipunculidae; genus Nephrocerus; species Nephrocerus scutellatus. Next base: position 20,458,104 of record OX352763.1, on the reverse strand, counting down.
GGTGATTCATGTGTGCAGGTGGCGGAACACACGGGAATAGTACGTCATTAATAAACTGGAGCATGATCTGAAAATTCAAAGAAAGTGATTTGACATACATTTTATGACTTTGAATGAAAAAACAAAGGTTATATTCTTCAATCTTGTGCATGATCCAGTTCCATCCGAATGTCACGCCTATCAGAAAGCTAAATGTGCTTTAAACGTAAAATGGAGCGCTATAATCCTCTGAATTATTCATACTTTACTAAATCTATTTGTCTTCAATGTATTTAAATTATAAATCTTAAAACTACCACTTAATGTGACGACAGATAAAAAAATATTTGTTTATGAATTAAAAATGGCTTGTTAGTCAACATAACAAAGAGGGCGTAAGGCCGTGTTTCATCCATTAATGGGAAACTAACTTAGGATCAACATGCTCCTACATTTGCATATTGATGTCCTTTAAAAAAAAATTGTATTTCTTATATACTGTATTGTATGTTTTGTATGTTTTTCTTGATATAATGTTGCCAAATGATATAATTCTGGTGGGGAAGCATTTTTAATTTATCTTAATCCTTGTCCCCGATATGCTGCATCTGTAACTTCTCCAACTCATAAGAATAAGAAGAATTAGACATTAGCCAGATTTGAAAGCCACACTGAGCTACGAATTCCATATTTTTGACAGACGCCAGTTTACAGCTGCACACACATCTCATGCAACTCGTTGGCCAGCGGGTGACCTAATGTCGGAGTAATTTTCATGTTCTCGCTTTCGCTGGAATATTCGTATGGTAGGTATAGGTCGTGATTGATTGTGACGAGAAGCGCTAGATACAAAAAAAGATACGGATGATGTGCTACAATTTCTTAGGATGGGGAAAAACTTTATACATTGAAGCTTTCTTATGTTCTCATATCAACTTTGACATGGCAGCCCACTACAATTGGCTTGGATGTTGTTTTCTAATTCTAAGTGGATAACTTCCAAACCCATCAACTGGCACTTAGCGGGGATACTCGTCCCGTCCCATTGTTTTTCATCTTTGTTATCCCGTCCGTGTAACAGAAACAAATTTAATTAATCATTTTGACTCGTCATCCAAGTTGTCTGTTAGTGCTGCTGAGTTTTACACTATAATGCAGTTAATTTGATTACACATAATATATGTGTGCATTGTGTGAGTGCGTGTGATTGATGTGGGCTCTTGTGTTCACAAGTACATGTATTGAACATGCATTTTTATAGACACGACTATGTACTTTCTCTTGTAGCATCATTCACTCGTAGTTGTGCGGGAACAGACACAATAAATCGATAAATGTACATTCGATTCGAAATTTTTCTGTTCAGATACTTTTATTTTATGAAAGTACCTACTAACACCTAACACGTGCATGCAATGCAAAGAAATTATTAACGCTTCCCAACTCGTGTATGAAGTGCCTCCCATATCACTGTTCTATGATCGATGCCTGACAGTCGTAATATGCAATGTACAGAGATCGCCTCATTGATCTTACTTCGAGAAGTCAGAACATAGTTCACCATCATATAAGGACGATAATTCGGTACACCAAAAATTAAAAAAAAACTTTCCTATTCCTATAGATGCAGTTGGTGCTACCATTCCTCATCGCTATTGCAGTTAGGGCCATAGTGTTGATGCTATGCACTTTTTGATTAACCCTGAATCTTCGTAACAATGACTGATCAGATGGAGCAGATGTGCAAAAAAATAGTATTCAGAGGCTTTAAGGTTTCTAAAGACCGATTGGCAGAGATGGTTGGCGGCGCGGCAATGCAGCTGGTCACTACAAGGTAAAGGCTCTTTTTATTAAGCGTTACAAAAAGAGTCTTAAAAAAATTAACTTACCAGTGATTTGGAAGTCAAATCATAAAGCTTGGATGCAAGCTTCGGTTTTTGGGGACTGGTTTAGTCTCCACTTCATAGCCAAAATAGAACGTTATTGATTGTCTAAACATTTCTCATTTAAAGTAATGCATCTCATTGACAATGCGCCCGGTCACCGTCCTGCCACCTTAACGGATATTGACCCACGTGTGAAAGTTGTATTTTTGCCTACAAATACAACCAGCTTGATTCGACCGATGGACCAGGGTGACAACCAAACGTTCAAGGCTTACTACACAAGCGTTAGTTTGCATATTTGATTTGCCCAATTTGGATTGGATAACGTCACTGAACTACGTCCAATTCGTTCTTTTAATGTTCCTGTACGGTTAAGGGTTCTTCGACTAGATGGACAGGATATATTCATGATCAGAATGGGAGTTATCCCTAGAAGCTGTCTCCAGGATCTACAGGGTTATGAATATTTAATCGACTGTAGACTTTTCTTGCGTAAAACCACACTGATAGGTGAGAATCAGATGGCTCCAGTCATTCACACAGTTCGTAATATGGGATCTTATAAGCGATATAAGTTGACATAGTTCAGTCTCCTTTGTTGTAGATTGGGCAAAAAATCGCAGCATTCATCATCTAGCATCATAATGGGTGTTTTTTTAGGAGGTTTGTTTTTCCGATAGATGTCGTTTTATTTTATGACAGTTGTTTTGACAGTTCAAAGTGGCATTTCTACTCAGTATTGTTTGGCAAATCATTATGAATGGGTTAACTCCAGAACAACGTTTTCAAATCGTGGAAATTTATTTTCAAAATCAGTGTTCAATTAAAAATGTTTATAGAGCACTTCGTGAATTTTATGGTGCACATAATCGTCCGTCAGAGACCACCATAAAGAACGTAATTACCAAATTTCGGTCTACATTCACTCTTTTGGATGCCAAGCCACCGACAAGAATGAGAAGAGTTCGTACAGAAGAAAATATTGCTGTCGTTGAGGCCAGTGTCGAAGAAAACGACAATTTATCGATTCGTCGTCGTGCTCAGCAAATTGGACTTTGTCCATCGACTTTATGGAAAATTTTACGTAAAGATTTGGGTTTGGTGCCATACAAAATTCAATTGGTGCAAGAATTAAAGCCACACGACCATCGTTTGCGCCGTGAATTCAGTGATTGGTCGTTAAATCAATTGAACGAAGATCCATTTTTTTACCGTAAAATTCTCTTCAGTGATGAGGCGCATTTTTTGTTAAATGGATACGTCAACAAACAAAATTGTCGCATTTGGAGCAAAGATAATCCACACGCCGTTCAAGAATTACCAATGCATCCTGATAAATGTACTGTTTGTACTTTTTGTTATAAAAGACCAAATTCTGAAGATAAGCTGGTGTGTGCGCTCTATCAAGTCATCTGCTGCCAGTTTTAAAAAGCTCGGCACCGGCTGGCTAATTTATTTACTTAACCAGACATATGTGAATTATTAAAAGAAAAAATACACGCCTCATGTTGTCAATTCATCCGATAGGTAAAGCTAAGCGCTATAATACGAGTATTTTTCATTTAGTCTCTCAACCAGCGGACGACTGTCAACAAAAATATAAAACCATAAATTAATGCTGTTAATTGGACAATATTGGTCGCTTTTATATACATGCATTTTTATCGAACTCGATTCGTTGTTAATGACGGCGTGTGCATGTGCAGTAATATCTCGTAGCAGATTCCATAATTAAAAGCTGGCTATTTTTCACAATCACAGACAGATATCGCAAAAGTACAACTGCAGTAACACCTCGCGCCGACTGTCGTCCATCAATGGCCTGCACAGTTGTCAATTGGTATTCTAGATATATTTATTAAACTAATGCCTCGAGTAATAAATAAATAAAAAAGTTAGGAAAAATTAAAGACAACCAACAAGTTGCAGACCAACAGTAGATATCCCGCGAATTTGCATTCATAAAAATAAGAGCCGCCAGCCAAGGTTCTGGTGTAAGATGCTGAGAGTGGCTGCTGTGTCTAACTTAGATTACGCGGCCAGCAAAAAAAGGTCAGACATAAATCATAAGGCTGTGAACAGTGTTTGCGCACAGCACCATCAGAAATCACCCGTCGGTGCGCTCGCCTGCGCTTTGGAACAATTCACACGCAAACTTTGTGATAATTGTGAAATCGAAAGTTGGTTTTCCAACAGCAGCAGCCAGCTGCGACATGCAAAGTCACACTTTGCAAAGGATTTTCATCTCGACTTTGTCCAGTTGTTGCAGGAATTTTAATTAGCGACCGGCAATGGGTCATCGGCTGTGGCTGTGGCGGTGGCGGCGGCGGTGGCAGACTATTGGACCGGACGACGCGAAATATGGAGCAACGAACAGCAAGAGGTCGAGTTTTCGATAAGTGAGAAATGTGCAGTTTCGCACCTTGGGCTCCTAAGCACTCAATGATTAATTGTTGTAATCCACCAAATGCTCCTGCGTGTCATATTGCTATCACACCCGGAGGCTTTGGTTTTTCCACTACCCTGACTGACAGCGTATTTTGATACTCACACTCTCCTAAAGATTGCAGTGGCAGCAAGCGAGAAATTGCGTGTTCCACGGCACCAATTCTGCGGTGTCAGAAGTTGAATGTCAGCTTTGAGCTTCGATATTGCATGCGAGCAAAGTTCCCTGGTCTGTTTAAAAGTTAAAAAGTCTTAGCCTGTACCTGTACCTGTGTTGTCCTTGGTCTTTTATCTCAAGAACTCTGTCACTAGAATTCACACCAATTCACACCATCATATCACAGACAACCTATGTCACTTCTGTTTGCCTCGGTTGCTAAATTGACAAATGGTCGACCATTAAAATTCCTCGTCATCAAAGACCGCAAAATTTATGTCACATGTTATGCCATCATCATCCGCTGTGAGCCGAGTCGTTTGTCAAGACCAAGAGTGGTCTCAAGCCCGCAAAACCGATCACACACACACAACCACGCAACCTTACCGGTAAATCACGATTTTCATGTCGACAATCTAAAAGACAGAGCATCATAGTGAGCGGTTAGTATAGTGAGCATTTGTGAACATCGAGACTGAGGCACCACACCCACCAGATATTTGATGAATTTGCGGTTTGTACAACACGACAACATTACAGCGATTGCGCTTGCGCTTGCGCATTAGCCATAATGTCCAGAATGGCCGCCGCAAGATTTTCCCATTTTGCTTAAGCAAATGGTAATTACGATATTGATGCTGATGATGATGATGATGACGACGACGACGACGACCATGATGAGATAGCCGTTTCCAATCCGCAATGCTTTGTCCAATTGATTGCGGCCAATTTAGGACAAGCCATAAAGGCCTCACAAAAGCCCCCCAAAACTGTGCTATGGTGTAAGTACAAAACAGGCCAGTAGTTGTTGGGTCATCACCTCGCTAAGAAGGCGTAAAAAATCTTCATTGTTTGCTTGTCCAATTGAGCAGCCGCCTACTGAGTTGCAGTTGTTATTGTAGTTGGTTGCCCTTAGGGCCTCGAGCTTGGCGTCTCTAGCGACGGACACAATTCTGTATGTAAATGTATTTCCGACGCTCATGATGATGACTTCACGTTTTTCTGTCAGTCGATATGGCTGGATTTCCAGCTCAATTAAGTCAAAGGTGGTGACGATGTTGTTGGTGGAGAAGGACGTGGATCACGGAATAAAGACAGGGCAGTTGGGGGGCAAACATATACGCATGCATATAATTATTATATTGCGGCTTGTTGTACGTTTTCACCCCCCGTAGTGCGTTGCCGCGGCAATATTGATTTCATTCGAACAAAAGCTGAAATAGAAACTGGCTACGAGTTGCTAGCGTACTGTTGTTTGCGCATGCGCAACTTCGGGAATCTCAGGTGATTGCGCCATTCACCGACGAAGGCAAACAGCAATGAGTCTCACCTTTGACCCACACACTCGCACAGCAAATCCAAAATCGAAAGCAAATTTCCATCGTGGCTCCGCGCCTGCGACTGTAAAAGTGTAAGGCACAAAGCGGATAGACGTTGCGCATCTGATTTGTCAGCCAGTTTAGTCGCAGCTCGTCTCTATGGGATTTTGCTTCCACTACGAGGTGTATATAGAATTTTTCTATGCAGGCAAATGAAATCGAAACGTTTGCGGTGCACGCATTGCAAGCGAAGTAAGCGTCCTTCGCCGCTTATGCAAATTGTGTCGACTCTAGTGATTAGAATCATCAGAGCTCCAACAGAGATGTGAATTTGTGAGATACTGACACAGAGTACACATTGTTGTGGTTTTCGAGTGGGGAAACCACATTGCGGGCCTCATTAGGTTATAAATGTTGTCTCAGCTGTCAGCCTCATACCGGACGTCTGGACGAGCTGACGAGATTCAAATTAGCCGCTGCCTCTTGCCAACCCAATTGACTGCAAGATCTGTCAAGAGTTTGATTGACAACGTGGCAAGCGCGTAGTCGATTGTATGGTGCATGGCCGACGACTGGAGCGAATGACTGATGGATGATGGAAAAGTGTAGGAGGTGAAAGGAAAAATAATTCTAAACACGCATGCGCCGAGCGTGACGCCGACGAATAGTATCTGAATAGAAAACGAAATTGGAGTAGGATTTTAGTTTGTGGCGGCAGGCAGTTTTCGCAATCGCATAAATGTGTTAAGTTGGTCGCGATCATCGACGGCCTCCATTTACTATTCATTGTTAATAGCATCGTTTGCATTGTTACCAGCATTTGCATTTCTACCAAAAACCAAACAATGATGTCTAGCATTATTTTACCGCAGTTGGTTGGTCGGAACAATCGCGTAGTCATTGGCGCCCGGAAATAGGAGTAAAAGGGGGGCTTGTATCGACTTTCTATTGGCATGTGAACTTTTTGATGTTTTGTCAAGGATGAGTATGGAATAAAAGCTTATAGAATTCGTGTTTCATATCTGATTAACACCAAAAAGTATTTTTCACAGTGTCCCACCTCTCGCGAAAGTCTAACAAAAGTTCGAGAGTAATAACTTGTCACGGAAAGCTTCTTAATTCGCCGTTCGGCTTTGGCATTAATGGTTGCGAGAAGCTAGGCCTTGGACCGCAATGGTCTGTCGCGCCGAATATTATTATTATTATTATAGAAAAATTATGGATTAAATTATGGATATGGAAATGGATATTGATATGGACACCACACCACTAACCTAGTTGAATTCGTGTCCTCCGCTCTTACAGCCTTACAGAACGGCAACAAAGTCGACGTTGTCGTAACTGATTTCAGTAAGGCTTTTGATAAGATATCTCATCAATTAATCCTTTTTAAATTGTCTTCCTATCTAGAAAACCGTCTTTATAGTGTTCGCTTCAGGTCCGTCTTCTCAACCAGATTTATGGCAACCTCTGGTGTACCATAAGGCAGCCATCTGGGGCCCCTCCTCTTCATTCTTACTATAAATGATCTCGATAGGGTCATCAAAAATTCCTCCATCTCTCTCTATGCTGACGATACCAAATTTTTTAAACCAATTTATGTGTCTAGAATCGAGAGCGTTTTCGATTTGCTCTTCGGGGCTTACCCGGGGACAATCACCTTATCCTGTCCCCCTACCAAGATCGTCTAAACCTCATAAACTTAAAAACTCTTGAGGAACGCAGAGACACTGCTGACATTCTTTTCATACATTGTCTTCTCCTAGGCTCCATCGACTGCGCGTCTTTATATAACCCGGATTTTTTTAAACAATAACCCCCGTAATTTACGTTGTCCACTTCTCTTCTATCTACCGACACACTGCACCACGTACGGTTCTAACGAATCTATCTCCCGTATGCTGCGAAAGGTTAACTTAAACCTCAGTGTTTTCGATTTCAACCGCAGCACTCCCCGCCTTAAACTTGATCTCCTTCACCGTTCCCCCTATCTTTAACATGCCTTAGTTATTAAGTTGAATAATAGCTTGTAACAATATCTTATGTCTTAGCTTTAAGTTAATGATGTTAGTTTTAAGATAATGCTATTAGCATGTAATAAGCCGAATAAATGGGGGCGATCTGCCCCCACCAAAATTAAAATTAAAATATGGAAATTGATGAAATTATAATTCAAGAATTATAGAAAGTTTATAGGATAAAATTTGGCATAATAATACAATTATTAAAGTATAAAAATCGATGTTTATAAGCCACTTAAGGATGACTCTTTCTGTCTACAAAGACACAATTATATGGAGATGCGAAAATATCTCCCAAATATTACGATGATCGTTGTGCGACTGCTCAGTTAGTACCCCTCACAAAAAAGAAAATTTAGCTGACGCCTCTGAACATGGGCTGTGGTTTTTGGGGTTGGGTTGGTGCTGACTCTACGTTTATTTATTCATTTGCACACACACACAAACACACATCCCACTGCCCTCCAGTTTCAATTACAATTCTATGCGCAATGGGCGCACTTTTTTTGTTTGCTGTGCGCGGCACATTATGAATAGCAGACTATGAGTATTGTTAGTAATAGTATGGAATTTTCCTAATTATGTTTCTTTGTCTTGGACACCTGATTCAGCTGTCAATGAGGAAACATAAGAAATACATTAAACACTTCCAGCGATATTAATGAATCCGTTTTGATTAAGGTGTGGACAAGAGTGAATTAACTTTAATTCTTCTTATGATAGTGCCATTAAGATATGGTCTCATCATAAGGATGTCAATTTTCTTAAAAAGAAGGAAATGCAAAATGGTAAAAAACGCACCAATTAGTGAGAGCTTAATAGGTTTAACTAAATTCTTTGTTCTTTATTGCCCAGCTGTGCATAATGGTATTGATCGTTATCTCTTTAATATTCGTAAATGAAAAGATTGAAAAGATTCTTGATCGGAATTTGTAAAATTTAAAAACTTGAACGTTCTTGCTCCAAGGGGAACACTCAAAAATCTTTGAAACTACTTTGTCCAGCAGTTTTTGCAAGAATATATTTTCCTTCTAACTAATACAAAGGCTTCTCTATATTCCGCTTCCATGCCATCCGCCGCCAAAGATCAAAACTCCGCTCGCCGAAAACAATTCTCAAATGACACAACATCCGGCAAAGCCACAAATCAATGGAAAACAAAATAAATAAATAGAGAAGGAGATGATAAAAGTGGTGGCGTTGAAAAGCCGCCAGGACTTTATACTCGGTAAGTGTCAAACAAGAAAAAATTCTACTGAGTATCAGCGCTGAGCTAACGAACGTTCGCAACGCATAGCCGTTGTCGGGCATATGTCACCAAGCGACAGACGACAGAGCAAAACTTCTTTCGAATCGCAACTCGCAACTTCTTTCAACTAATTTTACGATCGATTAAGCAAGTGGCATAAAACTTATGTCCTTCTCACCCTGCGGCAAACAGCCAGCAGCCTTTATGGTTAATAATTTGTCTTGAGTCTTGCCGCCAACACATTCCATCGGGAACTGATTAAGTTTTTGTTGTTGCAAAAAGTAATTCTTTTTTCTTTCAATTTGTACTTTAACTGACGAAATGCCGAACAGACAGAGATTAGGATTTGGGATTTTATTATGCATTGTGTACGACACAACGTAAATGATGGATGACACTTTACTGAATGAACACACAGGACCTCACACAACGTTTCACAGTGGGACTTTTACTTTGAAATGTTTGTTTGTTTTTTTCCATTTTAATGAATTTCTATTTAAATATTCAGAACAATCGGAGGACAACAACAAATCAGCACAAAGTTGTATGTTAGGAAACTAATTTGATGCTCAACAGGACATAAGTAATTGTCAACGAAACGAAAGTGATTTCTTAAGGAAAATTCAATGTAGTATGGGAGTCTTGAGGACATGGAAGTATTACTTATTTTTGCATTTTTTTTATTGAAATCGAAGAAATTGGAACTAATGTGCAGTCAGACGCAAGAAGATCCTTCGATTGTGTGCGGTCAAACAGAGATTCGAATGCAATGTAAATACGGAAAGAATGTAAGTGAGTCTGAGTATTGAAAATTTTATGTTGGTTCATGTAACTAGGACGTTCTTAATCCAATATCTCATTGTTGAGGCCAATTCACATAACGGTCGTCACATTTAACCTTTCGCTAGATGCGGGGTAAAAACCAACTTAGAAAACAGATCACATTCTATATTAGTGACTACAACCTTTTGTCTCCATTGCAATCCAGTTTCCGCCCTCAGCATAGTTGCAAAACAGCAATTGTAAAACTAATAGATGACATTCGAAATTAGTTTGACGATTATCATATTACTTTACTTTGCTTGGTTGATTTCTCTAAGGCCTTTGACACCATAAATCATAATATTCTCTGTAAGAAACTCAGACAACTCTTTAGATTTGGAGATAACTCTGTTAAGCTTTTAAGGAACTATCTCTCTAACAGGTATCAGAGAGTTCTTGTTGGCGGTTCTTACTCTTCTTACTGTCGAGCTGAGGCCGTCATTGCACAAGGCTTCATTTCGGGTCCGGTTCTATTTTGCATTTATATAAACGACTTAACAGGGGTTCTTAAAAACGTTCACCTTTATGCTGATGGTGTTCAAATTTACATTTCAAGGCCAATATGCCTTATTGAAGATCTTGTTTGTCGTTTAAATGAGTATTTGGCCGCCATTACCTTATGGTCTTCCTTCTTTGGTTTGAAATTAAATCCTATAAAGTCGCAGATTATTGCAATTTCACATGAAAATTACAATGTATCCAACTTTCCTCTTAATTACCTGGCCGACAACCGGCTAACTTTTTCTAACTGTGTTAACAACCTGGGGATAAAAATTAATGGTGATCTTTCTTGCTCTAACCATATTAACTTTATTGTCGGTCGTATAAATGGTGTATTGCGCAAGTTATGGCTAACTAGTGGTTTTACACCATTGGGAACTAGACGCATGCTGGTGAAATCCTTAATTTTACCTAATATTCTCTTTGTTCAATAACGTTTTCGGTTACCCTTTAAGGCGGCTTCTGGATGTCAGAAACTGCATCTTCCTACATAATATCATTGTAGCACGTACCCCGGCGTACTTATACAATAAACTGCGATTTACCCGATCCTCCAGGAATAGCACTCTTATTATACCGAAATATAATTTTCTTAATTCCTCAACGCACTTCCTCTTTCATGCCACCCGTCTGTGGAACTCATGTGCCGCCTTCTCTTAAATTAATAGCTAACGTCAGTATCGCGCTTCCGTAGAGCTATCTACTATCATTATAATTTGCAATAATTCCCCTATGAACCCTGCTTGCTATTGCTCCATCCTTTACTTTCCTTCTTTTTTCTTTTGTTCCTATACTTTCTTTATTTTAGTTTGTTTTCAACCTCCCCTAGTAAGAAGGTCACTAGACCAGTTTTATCGAGTCAAGCTCTTCTGGCAACAGAGGCGGCAAAAGCCTAGTTAGACCGATGGTCTACTATCGTAAATACCTACGGTACCAATGTACGTCGTGTGACCGGTAATCCGGCAAATCTAAAGACAGTTAAGTCGGCTAGTAATAGACCACTGGGTCAGACACCGACTGCTTGCCGAAAAGGTAAAGGCCCTAAGAAAAGCCCAATTACTCCGGTAATGCAACTCCTCGAAAGATGATTTTCATGCTAAGGGCGCGTCTGCTACCCTCTGCAAAAGATTCGCTGATGAAAACATAACCCTTGGTCTCATTCAAGAACCATGGGTCATCAGCGGACAAATCGAAGGTCTATGGAATAAGGCAAGTAAGCTGATCTTTAAAAGCGGGAAAACAACGCCAAGTGCGGCCTGTTTGATCAGTATAAACATTAACTTTCTTCCGATTCCAGAATTCATGACGAAGGACCTGTTGGCACTTCTACTTGAGATTCCGACCGAGAGGGAATCAATGAACATCGTGTGTGCCTCGGCATACTTCCCCGGCGATGAGGTCGAGAAGCTCGCACTGTACTGCAAAGATAACAACCTACAATTCATCATTGGTTGTGACGCAAATGTTGTGACGGGCGTAGTGACATCAACAGAAGGGGTGAGTGTCTTTTAGAATATCTCATGAGTAGTGATGTAGAAATAGTTAATAAAGGCTCGAAACCCACTTGCATAAATGCGATTCGCGAAGAAGTACTTGACTTCACGCTTTTGCCAGTCCATTTATATCAAGTATCATCGAAAACTGACATGTGTCCGATGAACCCTCTCTGTCTGACCATCAATACATCAGGTTTAAAAAAATTAAATTAAAATTAGGGCTGAACTTGTTTATCAGTAGCTCGCCGTACTTGACAGAGACACAGCCTTCGAAAAGCCATGAAGAATCATTATATAGACATCAAATTTCGGATGTCATTGGTAACTTTATGCAAGGCAGTAACACAGCTGAAAGCTTTCCTGAAACCCGGTTGAAGCGAAGATAGCAAATTGAATGGATTGACGTGCGTTTTTATTTGTTTGCTTAAGACTACCACAAAAACTTGATAATGGCAAAATGCCAATTAGATTATAATCGTTTACTGTGGGTGAACTTTTATCGGCTAATTTCTTTTGACTTGGATACATCGAATGTACGAATATTGTTGAAAATATAAGTTATATGAGTATTCTGAGAGTTATTCTGATAAAGCAAGGATGGATTCCATCGAGCCCAGCCCATATTACCAATGAAAACGCAGTATTATTTTCAAGCTTATTAACTCTATTAAACGAGAAACGATAGTTAGAAGAATTATTAAGTAACATTGTTGGTTCCGTGTAGTTGAGTTGATCTATCATGCACATCACTTAACTGATCGATATCAATTTTATTTGAATTGGACAGCGGCAGCTTTCCAAAACCAATGCCTTATATCATTGCCCACCTAGGTCCTAGAAGAAGCGCCTTGCAAGCATAATAACTTTATTACGTACCATTTAATAGCTATCGGACATTGTCGGAATATTAAACCTTTTCCAACGAGTATATAGTAAGACTCTGTGAGTAATACAACTTTTTAAATCGAATGTCATCCAAAAGTAGGCGTTAGACCTGATTTGAGTGACTTAAACGGAACAGGCCTATCAAAAAGAAGTTCATTTATATCAGGAGTACGACAAATAAATGAAATTGACATGGGCGGAACCTGTCGAAAGTCTCAACAAAATGCATAACCAGATTTGAAGACCTACAAGTAAATTATGAGTAAAGTTATAGATTTTTAATTTCTTTCTTCCTAAGTAAATCTCAGCTCCTTAAATTTACGCAATACCACTTATGTAGTACCTTCCCGCACTTATCCAAAAATAGATCACGACCAACAAATCAACAAAACGTATTTCCTATGTTGGTTGGTTGGGACGTTCGTTCGTATGTTCAACACGAGTACAATGGATCGGATTACAGCGTGATGTTTTGCAATAACCTTGTAGTCGAACTCTAAGGCAAGGAAAAGGCAGCCACGCTCCTTCGCTTCTTCCCGGCGGCATGACGATGGTCATGGCCAATTGAAGAATTGAAAAAGTAGAAGAAGCAGAACGCGGTTAGGTATCGAATATCAGAAGTACGCGCGACATTATTTTTCAGTATACAAAGGATGGATGGCATTAGAAATTGACCGACACAATGGAAGGGACACAGAATGTTTACACACTCGGACTCGCTTGCGTACTACTTGAAGGCAGGGATAATGTTTCGCTTAGCGTCGCCATCCTCATCGCAATGAGTAATGCATTATGACTGATGAGTAATCGCGCTATTCCCGAAAACTCTTCAGTCACACAGAATTCGTGGAATTGTTGTTCCCATTTTTTTTTTTGTAATGAAGAAGAAGACACCAACTCATTCCTAATGGACGGCCTATACAATCGCAGTTGTTTGGCAAAGAGGAACAAATCGAAGGGATTACACGTCTCGCGATAAGGCCACAGCACATTGACAGGTCTATTATCGCGATGGCACGCAACGCGAATGCTTATCTCCATACAATTTCGCTGGCTCGCGATGTTTGGCAGATTAAGTGCTCTGGATTTTTTTTTGTTTTCCGCCGCAGCTTAGTAATTTGCATTTTTAAAATGCCTCTCACGCCACAGCAGCCAGCAGAAGCCATCTAGCGTTCTTATCTTTTGAATTGACGGCGCTTTAACGTTTAACATAGCACAGCGCAGCTCGGCGCTCGCCAAACAAAGAATGCACGGATATCGATGGACATCACCCAACCAGAAGATGGGGCGAACAGAAGTAGCTTCGAAGATCGGTTTGGAGCTCTCAGTCGGCGCTCGCGTTTCGAGATAAGAACTTAATTGAAATGAGACGCTTGGGAACACATCTGTGAACACACAACACAACCACAACAGATGCCGATTGCCGGATTTGCGAGCTCTTATCGCGCATATTTCGCTAATTAACACTTTGACTTGACTGCGGTCATCCTTACTAGCAGGACGACGACGCCGCCTAAAAGGGATAATGCAGATGAATTATAAATTATTTTAAGTGCTTTTCATCCTTGCATAACGGCCGGCAGTCGGCAGTCGCTGATATTATAGCCGATGTAACCCATAATAACATGGCTATTAGTAGCGGTGGCCACACTCATATACTGCTTTGCACTTCCGTTAATCTCGATTTTCCCTTTTAAAATTGGTCCATCGACGCGATGACAACAGATGACAAATGGATTGGGGAAACATTTTAATTTTTGCTCAAGAGTCTCGACGACGAACGACGCCCACGGCGTCTCCCATTAGCAACCTTTTGTCCATTTGCTTTAGTCGATGAATTCCGTCCAAACTGCGTGCTTGGTAATTGGACTCGAACACATTGGGAAAAAAAAGAGATTTGTTAACGAAGTAAAGAAACCGTACGAATTCCTGTCAAGAATTTCTCGTTCGTCATCCGCTAACTGTCTGACTGACTGGCAACTCACGACGACGATAATGACTATTGATACAACAAACAGAACGGTAGCATAAATATTGACAGAAGCAATAAGCGCAACGACATTCGTTTTGTAAGCAGCTATACACATTGCGCACGTTGCAGCCAACCGTTACAGATTGTTCCAGATTCCATGGGCGCACTGGCTAGTGCAATGGCCGCCGGTGTCATAAACTGTTTATTTGCTTTCCCTAATCAATGAAGAATCAGTTCGTTTGTCCAACATCCAGTAGCCAGTCGATGATGCCGTCGGACGCACACAATCAACCTGGTACATGGTATGGTTGTCTTGGTCTCATGATTTCCTCACCATAACGCTGGTGATATGATTGAATTGACAAAAGAGATCTGGTGGATACGAGGTGCTAGTCACCAAGGGGTCTTCGACTTACTGCGGTAAATATGAGTACAATAGTTTGATGCTCGTCTCATTGGCGTCTCTTTGGAAACATTTGTTCAGCTGCTATTATGGAAGGGAAACGTCTACGCATTACACCTCTTGTTGAGTGTCACGTGCCTTTGTCTTGTCCCTGAGCAGTGTATGGCTCATAAAGTTCAGTTTGCATACTGACGTTCATTCTTACCAAGTTCTGTGTTTCCATAATCTGCATCTATGTATATGACATTCAAGACACACATTAACAACTTCAAGACAAAATATGGGAAAAATCGTAAATATGCAGGAGAGTATGTATTCTCCATGCTGCAACAGTAATTTTTAAGCCCCATATGCCCATCATGAACCGAAAATAAAGAAAATCAAATACTAGTGACGGGTTTGTAAACTCTCATCATAGCTCTTTGAATACAGTTCTTTGTATCTATGAACAGTATACATAACATTAAAAAACTTGTAGCTTGGCTGAAATTTAAAACATTTCTTAAATCACTTCGGCATAATGTAGCTAGAAATGCAAATTACCAATTCAAATAAAAACTCTTTTAGTCTAAATAGTCGCGATATCTTAAAAAAATTTTCATATTATTTGTTGGTTTATTACCAGACTTTTAAAAATTTGCAATAGTAACTCCCAATGATTATTTACGGTATCGTCCGCAAATGCAATACTTGTGGTCACTTTTGCTTAAAATGTTGGTTTTTTATCGCATCACATTCACACATACATTATATATATGTACATAACTATCACTTATCATATTTCAGATCTTAATTATGTCGATAGTTCCTCTTCAAACATAGCTGTGTGTAGAACACATTTTGAAAGTTCCCTTTAGACAACAATGCGAAACATAGGCTACGTTTATATCCCAGTTAAATTAGCAAAGTTTCTCTATTGTAGCAACGATTTAAACGGGACTTAGTCAGAACGTAGGTAGCACTTACAATTTGGGATTGCTACGTCTTGACATTTATAGCATTGCTAAGTTAGCTGTGTTATAGGTACTCGTATAAACGTAGCAATAGATGATTTAAGCTAAAATCGTTTTACCAATCAAACCATCATCATCATCATCATCATATAAATCCTACCACATATAGGACTTTCACTGTATGATTCCCTTCGCTTATGCGTGCAATGTCTTCTGCCCACCGGCGCACCATAGCCGGTCACAAGCCTGTGTTGAGAAAAGAGGAGTGGAGGAGCAGAACCTCGTTAACAAGCCATGATTTGTCTGACCCGTATGATGGAACGATCATGAAGGGCTACGACAGTTGGTGATTGTGGTTTTGGGTCGGGAATGGGGGCCGAATTCACCAGTGCTATACCGACATTTTTAAATCAAGGGAAGGTGTTTTATTATTTGACCTTAGCATATAAAATTGACTGGGATTGTTCTCGTTGTATTGGGGTCTCACGACTTCATACAATGAAATTTTTACAGCCCATGTTTTCTCGATGAGTAAAATTTCGTTCATTCGCTTAACTAGAGGTGATCTATTGACCTTATATACAGAAAATTTAGATATCCTAATTGACGTTTATTATGAGAAATTCGTTTTACCATATTTACGATCGGAAGAAACTTAAAATGATACTTGCGAAATTATCATTGACCAAGATATAGAAAAATGAATTGAATTGAACGGGAGTGTCCTCGTTATATTGGGGTCTTATGAATTCATACAATGAAATTCCTAAAGCCCATTCAAGACGAGTGAAAATTTGTTTAATTCAGAGGTCATATCGATGAGAAAGTACATTCTTTGTCATGTTTGGAATTCGTTTCATCGTTCTCATGACCTTGAGGACCTTTGGTAGTGAAATTTTCGATACAATACAAGATAATAACTGGAGAATTTAGCAGAACATAAAATTCGTGGACTTACTAAAGAACTCGTAAGTTGAAAAGAACATAAATAGCAAAGTTTAGAACAAATAATGTATAAATGAAGCGACTGCCTTATTGAATGGTAAGAACGAAAGACAAACCAAAGGTAAGAATACATTGAGTGATAATGTATAAGCGTTGGAAATCATATGAGGATTTAAAGGTGAAGTATTGTGCTGGGTCGCAGGACACATGAATAAATGATTGACATCCTGACGATATGAACTATGTTGTCTCTTTCCCCGTTGATTAGGAAGGCAGAGGAGGTGGAATCGCTCCCAAGGTCGTGGAATTGCTGTTTGGTCTAGAAAGCTATTTACAGTCTAGAAGGCTAAATATATGCTCATTATTAAAGTCTTGATAGCCTAAAGTAGGCAACCGTGCTGTTATCGACTGATACATTTGGCCCGAAAAAGTAAAAGGAAAATTCCCGCTCTACTGTTTTTTTTTTCTTATACATGGACTCATTTTTAAGGGCGAACCTCCTAAATGATTTGCGTCACGTCAATAAGGTGCCCAACTAATAGACGATAAAAGGTCATTGATATATATCAAGAAGAGCGTAGGCGACAAGGACCCTTGTGGCACGCCAGCATTGATCCCATGTGCAGTAAAATATATACCGTTCAATACAACATTTATTTTACAGTTCTATAAATAATCCTCAATGAGAGAGGTATGTAAGCTTAGCGCACGAATCTTAATAATAAGACAATTATGCCATGCTCTATCAAATGCCTTAGAAATATCCAAGGAGACAACGCTTGATTCACCTAGATTTTCAATGTTTCGCTCCCAACAATGAGTCATGCACGTCATGAGTTTACCTGAAGAGCGATTTTTGCTAAATCCATACTGCATATCGGATAAAAGTACATTCGAATCCAGATATTATCTTGAAATTAACGATAGATTCCATTACCTTCGATAGAACCGACAACAAAGCAATAGAGCGGTAGTTAGTAGGTGCAGATTGATCACATTTTTTCGGAACGGGTTGAATATTATCTATTTTCCAAATTGACTGAAAACACAAGTCTTTGTTGAATGATAAAACAATTTGCTAAGCGGTTTCGCCAAAGTATGATGTCATCATTCAATAATAATGGCGGAATAACGTCGGGTCCAGTTGCTTTATTGGGGTCAAGTTCCTTAAGAATCTTAGAAACAACCCGTTGTCGGAAGTAGATTTTAGACATTCCTGGGCCTACATTCGGAAGAAATGGTAGACTTTGGTTAGACAATGGAAGGGTAGATGCACAAGCAAAATGTGAAGCTAAGCGACTGGCTTTCTGAATACCAGTTTTATTAAGGGTACCATTATGGAATAAATGGCCACGTCTGCAAGTAGAAGATCCAACATTGGTCCCACAATTCAAATAGTGAAGCGCGAATTTGAAGTAGTACAATCCTTTAACTATCTCGGGTCAACTATATCAGCCGATAACAGCATGCAACCAGAAATACGCGCACGGTTGCTTAAAGCCAACAAAGCCTACTATAGTCTGTCAAGACTCTTCAAATCCAGGAACTTAACCATAACATCCAAGCTGCTGATATATAAGACAATGGTCATACCAGTAGTAATATATGGATCCGAGACTTGGGTGGTTAGCTAAAAGCATTCTGACCTTTTAGCCGCGTTCGAGAGAAAAGTCTTACGGAGAATTGTTGGCAGGGGTTATTGATAATTTGGCTATTAACTGAGCGTAGTCGGAAAGCCCTAAAGGAGCAGATAAATCAATTGAGTATTTGTCTGGCATAGTAGTTTAAAATAAATCTAAAAGGTGATGTGATTGACCAGTAGTATCGGGATACCTAGTTGGCTTATCGACGAGTTGGGTGAGAAGATTGATATTTGTAAATTATTTTGCGGTTTCATCTGTTCGATCTCTACCATTCGAAAAGGTCAACCAAGTATCTACAAATTCCGAAGTTGATGACGACTTGTCTTGTTTAAGGAACCAAGCTCACAAGCTAGGCACCTATGTACTTATATGCAGCCCCAGACTTAATGCCGCCCGCTAGATGGATGCTAGTTTCTTCTACAAATCTTTGGTTTCTACCAATGCATTTATGTATATCAATATAGTCTACGTATGGTTGAAAATGCCGTCATTTTCTCGTTTTTGGGGTCCTTTTTAACCACCTTTCGCACTGCCTAGAGGGCTAAAATTTTGTAAGCAGCTTAATACCAGGGATCAATTTTCCGTGTGTGACGAGTAGCGCGTGTGATGCGTGGAAAAAATAAAATACTTTAAAATAGGCCCGACTTTAAAAACAGATATTTTGGCGATTATAACGAAATAATAAAGGACTGTGTGGCGTGTGGCGCGTGTCGATGTACTATACATAAACGTTTGTACCCGTAAAACGAGTTTTTTTTTTACATTGACTTGTTTTTAGATGAAGTCAGACTGGAATGGGTATACGTGGTACTTAGTGCGGTCTTCATACTCTGTAATGTTTCATTTTACAGACGAGACTCTTCTCACCGGCCTAAGAAGGTGATTTTTTTATTTAATGAGCTTTTTAGATTCTTGTTATTGTTTAATTGTTCCGAGAAACTAAAGCAACAATTTTATATGTTCAGTCGATACAACTATAATAATGTAAATTGTTAATAGGACGGTTATTGATTTAATAGTATGGATATTAATAACTTTTTCTTATTAATCTAATGGTTTTCTAGTTGTTTAAATATTTTGTGTAGGTATTATTTCATATTAAAGATACTATTGCAGTTTTATTGCACACATAATAAATATCAGTAGAAATCCCTTTGAATTATTAGTATTTTTCATTTTGAGTTTATTGTGTTACTTGCTTTAATATCATAAACATGTTATTAATTAATAATAAATATCTTATTAAATTAACTATGTACATCCTTTTGATTCAATAGGTCTGACTATAAGTTTAATGTATTTTAGTATGGATACTATTTTTTTAATGAGTTTGCGTATTCAAATCAATAGGCAATAATATTTGATGAATAGGAATCCCTATTATCATAAAATTTTAATTGAAATTTTGATCCGGCTTTGTCTATAAATTAAATTCTTTAAAGTCTGTATTGAGCTATTGTATCTTTGCACAAAAGAAATCATCAGTTCAGGCATTAAACAGAAAAAAACGGGTTTCATACGTAAAAGGTACGCCATTGCACGCGTACAATTTGATGCCGTATAGAACATATAATGTTCTATAGCTTGGTAAGTTTAATATAAAAATTGTTAAAGAATGTATAATTCTTAAAAACGGTAAATAAAATATATTTTAAGACCATACTTTCACTGGAATTGCACCCTATTAAGATCTATTGTATCATACGGTGTAATTAGTCTAAGCACCGTACTACCTCCCTAATGAAGGATAGTATAACCTTAGTGGCAGAGTTTCTCAGCTCCGCCGATGAAAATATTTTATGGAAAATACGTCTTCTTAACCAAAGTACTGCTGGGCATTCACAGCGAATGGGCTCGGATGAATATTCTGAACAGGACATACCTTCCGTATCAGAAACTTAATTAATTTTGTTAAGGTGACACTGCAAGCCACAGTGACCTGCTATACTTTCCTTAAAGAAAAAGGCTTTGATTCATCGTTTGGATTGTCTCAACCCTGGAAAATGTTCCCAATAGGCCAGAAGGAGTTCGTGTTCCCATTTTTTAATCAGCGCTGTGGTGGCAGCCCAGTTGAGACCACAGTAGGGTTCATGAACGCAGATTGAGAGCCAGCCCTGAATAGCTCATGAGCAGATTTGTTGCCTGCAATTCCTTGATGACCAGGAACATATCCTAGTTTCACACTGTTATGTCTGGCAACGCATTGCAGTGCATCTTAGCAGTATTTAGCTGATAGAGAGTCCAATAAGTTGAACGACAGCACTTTAAGTGCTGCCAGGCAATCTGAAAAGATATAATTTCTCGCGCTCTTAATGCCTTGACTAAGGCTCAGATCTCAAGGGCATGAAGTTCCGCCTGGAATGCGGTGGCCGTGGGATTCATTCTTATTGGGATCGATGCTTTGGTGTTGGGTCCAAAGTCAACAGCTCTCACTCCATATGCCATCTTTGATCCATTTGTAAACCACACCATACCCCTAGCGGCCAGTGCCGGAAACCATTAGTCCAACCACGTTCCAATATTTATATCCTAAATAATCTGTCGAAACACTACTCACTTACTAATACAGGCAATCGTTTGAAGCTTCCTGAAACTTTGTTACCGTTATCCGTTAAAGAAGTTTCACCCCAAACCGATGGCTGCGTACGTAATAATGGGTCTCACCATCATTGTGTACATCCTGTATCATTTTAGAATTTAGACCCAAAGTTCTGCCGCAAAGGCGTCCAATGTACATCTCCATTGGATATGCGGATGACTTGGCGATTCTTGTTAGTGGTAAACCAGATTTATGCAGATCGACTAGGAGATTGTCGATTACTCTAGAGATCATAGAATGGAAGAAAGGACCCCTTCCTGGCGACAACCCTTAACTGCGGTCATATTCACTGACACACATCCTGAGGAGGAGGTTATATCGCGAATTTCAAGCACTTATCCATTGATTGGTCAAGTCTTCGATATCTCTGCTACTGATTTATCTCGCTGTTGAGTCGTAGCCAGTGTTATAGAAAGCGCGCCCTCAATGTCAAGGAATGTACACAATAAGCCAACTTCTTGGAACGAGAATTTCCTTCTATCTGCTTTACACAGTACACAGTGAAGGGCACCTTTTGTGCTTTTACCTATAAGCCAACTGACTTAAGTGCAGATGGGTTGACGAATATAGACAGGATGGAATCGATTGCCTCATGTAGAAGCACTGGAAAGATACCATCACTGCCGGCGGCTTTAAAATGTATTAAGCGGCCTAGTAACCATTTATTCTTATCCGAACTAAAGACGACTGCCCATTTCTTTTCCTGGTGAGTTTTCCTGTCTTTCTCTGAAATATATCACTTAAGAATTTTCAGTTACAGTTACATTTCGAGTATTTCTAAATAAATTGAATAGTTTCTAAATCATTTTTGGTTACTGTTGGCTAAAAAATTCTGCTGCTTAAAAGTCAACACATAACCGTGAAGACTGTGTTACCTTTTTGGATACACAATTGGCATATTCACGCACAACTTTAACCCCTCTGCATCGTGCGTATCATAAAGCGTGATTCCGCTTTTCCAAAGAAAAGATTATGATCGAGGAGTGGCCATGCCCACTACGAGTAGCTACAAATCTATTACAATTCACACACAAAGAAACTCTTTCACGCAACTCTAGTAATTACAGAAGCCTTACATAGGGTAATGAAGGTATGGAATACGGTAAATCTGCATTGGCTCTAAAGCTAAACTAATTCGATTGTAGTTTTTTTTATTTAAAAGACCACAGCGACTGACCACAAAATCACGCATTTCATAAGATCGCCCCAAACTAAGTAGAGAGTATGAGTGACCAGACGTGGAGGAGTGGATGACCAAAGAGTTAAAGAAATTATTTCTTTGGCCAATACCGGCCAAATATCGAACAAACAATAACCCATAATTGCCTTCACATTGTCTCCCTCATTCTAGTTTTTATTTTGAACCACAAGACCTCGATATCCAATGCCGCGCCACATAATTCGCCTTCAACTTGCCATTCCAGCACGCACGCCCAGCCCTGATCTTCATATCTTGAAACATTAGAGACGCTTCGCTTGTGGCCATGTGGCTTCCTTTTGTTCGTTTTTGGTTTAATTTCTGAAGCGATTTGATAATTTGCTATGCCTGCTCCGCGATTCAGCGAACGCAGTATGCGTATGCCCCAAAGCGCGTTCGCCGTGTGCTCACAGAGCGAGCCACCCATAAGCGAAATTATATCATTGCCCGATGAGTGCGCGGAATAAATTGACATACTTTGGTGAATAATTGGAGTTGGGGAAGTCATCCGAGTCCAAGCTTAATGTGGCCAACTGCGATCAGACGAAGGCGAATCCATCGACGACGACGATGATGACGATGACAATAAAAGAATAAAACGAAACACGCAGGAGCGCAGCATAGCGACGAATCGAAACTAATGGCACAATTCGTTGGACAGTAATTATTTTTTTTTTTTTTAAGAAAAGGGCAATTTTTAATTTTCTTCAGCTGTGTGTGTGGGATTTCTGCTTGCGAATGATGATTTGCAGGGGCAATTACTGATGGAATTCATCATCAAATTGCGGTCCGTCGTCTTCTGCTTCGGTGCAGATGTGCAAAGTTGCCTTCTTTTTTTGGGCGGTACTCCTTTAGGAATTTTTACGTTCCGCTGATGATTCAAACTTTTAATTCTTTTCCCCGAAGAAATATTAACTCCAAAGTGGATGTTGTCATCATCGACGGGACGACTCCAATAAAGTCATTACTTTTCTACCAGACATACTCGTATCAATGCATAACCTGAGGTCTTGCGAATACTTAGTTGTTGGCTATCATTACTAAGAACTGTAACAATTACTGTTCGGATTGATCGTTTTTTGTGTTTGTGTATGCGTGCGAGTAAGATCTTCGATCTGTGTAAAATCAATTGCTTCCCGAAATATGAGCGATTAGGATAGAAGTCATTACAAGAATCTACGCTCGCCATTAATGGGCAAATTATAGCTTGTTATCTCTCTGTTATTGCTCTTGTTCTCGTCCGTTGTTACTCCATAGAAAGATCACAGATTAATGGTTTGGAAAATTTTATTATCTACTTCAGAGCTTCAAATAACAACAACTGATGTTCGCTTTGTTGATTTCCTGGTTAGATTGAAGGTCTACTTTAGACAGGCGATCGATTTTTCATTTTTAATTACTCATTAACAATGCAATACTTGATAGCTTCAATTATTACTGCTACGTTTCTGCTATCCATTTTCACTCTTGTTAACAAGAAGACTTTAATTGCCTTTGCAGGAAATTGAAACTAAAGAAATAACCCAGAGCCGTAAATCCGAGACATTTGATCTAAGAGATCAGTGCATTTATACGTTTTCTTCGATTCGTTTTAGCTTTTGTGCACAATTTACTGTTTTTATTGACTTCCTTATACACAAACGAACAGGAAGTATGGCCAGAGCAAAAATATTTCCGGTAAATACCCACAAGGCAAAAGGGGCAGCCGTAGTTAAGACAAGAATATTTACCCGCCAACATCTAGGGCTTGTGCTGGTCCAAGAACCCTGATGCTCAGGGGGCAGATATGTCCAAGGCTACGCGGACGATATAGTCATCGTGGAAAAAGGGAAATTCGAGGAAGTGCTCTGTGATTTAATCCAATACGGATTAACCATCACGAGCAGATGGTGCCTAGAAGTAGAACTTAGGGTCAACCCAAGCAAAACTACTCTGGTACCCATCACCAATAGAAGAAAGCTGGGGCGAATGCACCAGATTACCCTCAACGGAGAAGAAATTACTATCAGCAAAGAGATTAACTACCTGGGACTGATATTTGATAGTAGACTTCTAAGGAATAAACACCAACAGGCAGTACTGCAAAAATAAAACTCTATTATGGTGTGCAGAAAGGTGGCAGGAAAATTCTGGGGAGTTAGTTCCAGGATAATGCACTGGATGTACACCATGATAGTTATTCCAATGATTACTTATGAAGCGGTGGCATGGGCGAATAGAACCAAGCTAAGCACCATGAGAAGAGAATTGGAAAACTTGCAGAGACTGGCCTGTGTTATAATTACAGGAGGCAACTCTTGGGCTAATCCCACTACATATAGTCTACATATAGTGGTAGAGAACAACTCCGAAGAAACCAAGTTACATTTGAGCAAGGCAGGCTGCTTCACGGATGTTGAAGCAAAGGTATTCGTGGAGTCACTAGCCAAACCAACTCCGTTACTCAGTGTGATAACATGGTGCAAAAGCTTGAATTCAAGAAAAACTTTGAAGTCAAAATGAGCACCAAGAAGATATTCAGATCTGAAACTTAATACCAGATACATCCGGGAGCCATAAGGATGGGCCAAGAAAGCAGAAGGCATAGGTGCAAGAGTCCACGGGCCAACAACCAAGTACTCTGAAGCAATGGGGCAGTACCCGAGAGTATTCCAGGCTGAAGTATATTCCATCGAAAGATGTGCTCACTTTAATCTGAAAAGGACGTGAGGCAGGAAATAGCCATCATGACAGACAGCCAAGATGCGCTAAAAGCATTCGACATCACGTCAAGTCTGGTGGAGTAGTGTAGGGCAAAGCTATACAGACTTGACGAAGTAAACAAGGTATGTGTGTACTGGGTACCGGGACACACTGGCATAGCAGGCAATGAAGCAGCGGATAGGCTCGCTTATAAAGGGATAGAAACTTCTCTTGTAGGGCCACAACTATTCTGTAGCATAGGGTACCGCATAACGCGGGAGGAGATACGTAGAATAGATAAGGCAGCTGCTTCCGTAAGATGGGAAAATCTCCCAAGCCAACGATAAGCAAAGGAAATTGATGGAGAACTATGACTTAATGAGGTCTCGCTTGAAATTGGACTTAGTAGAAGTAACGTAAGAATCATAACAGGTTTCCAAACATGATGTTGTAAACTGAAGGGACACCTAAAGAAATTAAAACTGGAAGAGGATAGCAGCTGGAGGCTTTGTAAGGAAGCGGAAGAGAACCCGTGGCACCTTCTCAATGAATGCGGAGCAATGAGCAACGACATAGGAGAGGCCACATGGGAACTCACACGATCTGTGAGTCTGCGAGGTATTCACTGAATCGTCAGAATCATACACAAGCGAATTATTCGTTCTTCCTCTAAGCGAATTTCCATGATACTTAGCAGATAGTTTAGATATAATTCGACAAGATCGCAGATTGCAGACACTACACTCTTCCAGCTGCATTCCTCAATCGTTAGTGAACACAATTGTTGTTATTAAATCGATATACCCAACCCTTCCCAAAAAGGTGTGCATTTTCATAAATAATAAATTACAGCAATAATTAACCCTATTTTGAGGAATACTTTTCACAGTCTTAGCCCTATAATGTAGCTCAAATTTATGGATATCATTATTCATGTAATTATGGGACAAAACGACATTTCTAATGTTACACGAAGGGTAAGGTAAGAATAAAATCTACTACGCTTCCTTCACTGTTTGTCTACATATTTTCTAGGTATCCTTGTCTGTGCGATTAACAAAAGATTTCATGTCAGAGAGTTCGATCGAATGTACAGCCGGCGTATATCTGGATACAAAATAAAGAGTCCTTTGGCAGAATTTTGTGTCAGCTCGTCACATACACAGAGAGAATGCCGCCTCCCGCAAAACTGAGTCCGAATTCACAGTCAGACACAATCAGCTTAAAGACTCTTTGTGAGTGCAAGTGACAGCAAGCGAGCAAATCCTTTGAGAATCTCGTTTGTCAACTTTTACGTTGATTTTATTTTGTGTTTTGTGCAAATTTTTCAAGCAGTTGAATTTGCCCTCTTGTAAATAGCAATACAACAAGAACCCTTTTTCTCTGCACAAACCCCTTCTAGAACCATTCGTTCACTATCTAGATCGTCTTCTTGTTGCAGCAAATCCCTTCAGCCATTCAAACATTCGAATTCCAGGCATGAAAAATGCCTCCAGGGTACATTCTAAGCTGCTGATAACTACATACCTCATACCCAGTGTGTCACAACAGCAATTCATGCAAAACAAGGATATTCGTCGCATGACCCTCCATAATCCCTTATTAGTTTCGGTTGCCTTTCATGTTGTCGCCGACGTTGGAATCTCTATACCTTCGTGACTCTCACCTGACGTGCAGACAGACTGACTGTAAAAAATAGTTGTATTTTAGTTTTGCGCAAATATTTTATATTTCTTTAGTGCATTGGGTTTTCTATGGTTCCACTTTATTTTGCTCGAGTGTTGGCTTTTAATATTTCTTTAATCGGCGCCGCCCGCCGACCGGGGGAGAAATTACTGAAGGCAGACAACTTTTTATGCCCCGGCTGATGATATTGAAATTTTTGACAGTGACAGCTTTGGCCGTTTGTCACGCACTTTAGTTCATGTTTGACAATATGACTAATACTTGTGCATATTCACAAAAAATTTAACCAACTAAGGGTTGTGCACAGAAGGGATCAGGATTACTATAAATTTTGTTGTTATCATTTACAGTGATACCTCAATGCGTCATAAGAATAATAAAAAATAAAATGTGTATTGTTGGTCTTGAAACAATGAGTCCTCTACATATCAAAGGATTCACTACCTTTCAGTAAACTTCGGTAGGGGTATCATGAACATTACTAGTAATGTAATAAAACTACAAATGGGTAATGGCATTATATTTTTGGCATATTACGAGTATGTTTTTTTTTGTAGCCTGTTCAACAGTGTTCCTTTTTTAAATTCATTTATTTAATTATCAAATATCTATATTACTTTTATTAGCGATAACTAAACAACTTTTTGTCTATAAAAGTGTTAACAAGTACATTAACCTACGTGGGCTTATATTACTTTCTATAGTATACTATAAAGTGTACCAATTCTAATTCTACGCCCGAAGACATAGACAATTTTTGTTGCTAGGAAAGAATTGTATATCTAGAATTGGTGCACATATGGATGACAGTTAACCGCAAGTACGACACCAGTTCGATGATCCAGTACTCCAAAAGCTTTTTCTGGTCACAAAGGAGCGAAAGAAATGAGTTATCTTTCTCTCCTTGCAGCTCATGCAAAACATGTGGAATATAAAGTTCAGGTGTTGTCCGTACTTATTGCCACAACTTAATATCAACATCTCTCCGTTATCAACTTGGTAGTTCTGCTTTTATTTTAGGTAAGGCATACCGCTTTTGATATGGCACAGTTGGTCAATTTGCTGCACCTTAGATGTGTTTTAGAAGAAGTGAATTCATCTTGTAAGTCAGCCCTCAGCTAAATAGGGGGAATAACACAAAATGCATTAGAATTGCAAGTGGCCGTAACTATGGCTGACTGGTGGAAGTGGGATCAAACCTCCCCGTGGTGGCTGCCGATAATTTACCTCCAATACACGAAAAGCTAAATGATCAGGCTAGTCCATTCAAAGAATGGTTGAAGCGAGGATAATAACCTCGCCCGTAAAAAAAATTAATTACGGAACCCAAAACTAGCCCCGGATATATTGATGAAGCAGCTAAAGGATTTCAGAATTTTCTCATGGAATATACGCTCACTCTATAGAGCTCGATCTGCACAGCAGCTAGCCGATCATCATCATATTTGGCTCTAAAACCGGTGTCTGGTCATGGCCTCCCGCAAAAAATCTCTACCGGTCCCGATTTCGAGTCGATGTCGTAACAGCAATCCAGGAAATGCGATGGACGGGGAAAAATCAGAATATGACATATATAACAGCTGTCATGGAAGACGTCTGTGTTCGGGGTGTGATTTTAGTTAGCAGAAAAATGAAACCCACCGTTATCGGCTTTAAAGCAATAAATGAAAGGCAATGCAACCTCCGCGTGTGGAGCAGATTTATAAACATAAGACTCATAAACGTTCACGCATCTACAGCGGATTCCCCAGATGATGAAGAAGTCTTTGAATCAGTCGAGCGGGAACTCCAAGCCTGCCCTCAGTATTATGTAAAAACCTTCTGGGTGATATGAATGCTAAAATAGGTAGGGAGCCAGTATTTAGGTAGTACATTGACACCTATAGGTTACACGAAAACAATAATAACAAAGGAAAACGGGTCAAAGAGAACGCAGCAAGCAATTATTTGGTCGTTGCGAGTACAACGTTTACTCCTAAAAATATCCACAAATCCACCTGATGGGTATCACCTGATGGAGCCACTCGCAACTGGATAGACAACGTGTTGATGGCCACAACCCAAACCTGATGACGGTACGAACGTACTGATGTGCCAACGTCGACTCGGACCACTATCTTGTTGCTCGAAGCGTGGATAACATCATCACGAAAAAGACTGCATCCGAATCAGATTCGAGTCAGCACCGCTGCCCTTCGCAATGAAGAGATATCGGACATAGAAGAGAAATGGACACGCCTTAAGAATACTGTCATTAGTACTGCTGACTCCATCTTAGGCAGTAGTCGTAGAGATCGGTTTGATGACGAATGTAAGCTAGCGACTGAACGTAAGAATGTTGCGTACCGAGCAATGCAACAATCTCATAAAACGCGGACACGCGAACATGAATATAAAGAGCTCAGAAGATATGAAAAACCAGTTCAACGGCGAAAGAAAGCAGCCTGGGAGAAGAATCTCGTCCGTGAACTGGAACAGTACAGAGAGCAAGGACCGCACGAGGCGCGGAAGTTCTACCAAAGGGTACGCGGTATGACGCAATATACACCGCGTTGCACATATAAGATTTTCTCCTCTATCCTTCAAGACAGGATAGCCCCATACGCTAAAGTCATCATTGGTCCATACCAGTGTGGCTCCATCGCAGGCAAATAAACAACTGATCAGATTTACACCCTTTGGCAGGTGATGGAAAAATGTCTAGAGTTTCAAAACTACACCATCTTTTTATAGACTTAAAAGCCGCTTATGATAGCATAGCCAGAGTACAAGTTTATAAAGCCATGAGAGAATTCGGCATCCCAAATTAACTGACACGACTATGTAGGTTGACCATGACCAATGTAATAAACCAAGTGAAAATATCCGATTCATTATCAAGCCCATTCAACATCTACAACGAGGCCGGCCAAGCTTACGCTGGAAGGATGGCGTAGACCAGGACGCCCAGAGTTTAAGGATGCCAAACTGGATGACTACGGCTTGAAATCGGGACCGTTGGAGAGACTTTTTGCGGGAGGCCAGGACCGGACCCCGTTTGAAGAGCCAAATATGATGATGATAAATTATTTATTTCAGTATTTCAAGACTTATAACAGAAGAGATGTATAACATATCCTCAAATAAATTGTTGTATTTTCATATAAACTTCAGATTATCAAATCCAAGATACTCAATACTGGGTCTGTGATGTATTTTCCATATAAATAAATCCTAAGAATTGTCGTTCTTTGTCGTTTTCTTAGAGTAACTTAGGGACGCAACTAACTCATAATGATGTATTGATAAAAAATTTGTAACGATCACAAAAAACTAAGATCAGATTATATTCATTAGTCATTCTCATTACATTTATCAACCTTAACGAACATCGAAAAAAAAATATTTGATATATGTCAGAATACATCACAAAGGACACTTGTCACACTGACGCAGGTATAGAAATTGACAGAGGAGATCGCAGAAAAATTCTATAATTCAATGCTACACCCAATCTGGATTAGTCTCTAAGTTCCTTCATCATGTCATGTATTACCTCTTTTCAACTTACCTGCGGTTATATGAGTATTGCTATTGTTCTTATGTCTTTCCCATACTACGCTCCTATGTCTTTAAATTGGAAGCTGAAGGAAGGAAAAAATATCTCCTTTTAATCCGTAGACATATAGATAGCTGCGCAACAGACGATCATCATAAACATAAAAAGGACATTAGAGGACACTATACAACACTACTCTGTCAAAGATTAATCGAAGGGCTGGCAATATTTGGCAGTTATCTTTGTTTCGGTTGCATCCCGATGGTACTGAAGAACAACAACAACGAGACAGCAAAGACGATGGGAATAATGATAATCATCTCATTCGAACGAACGAACGTTTGTTGGTCTCTCGGCCAGCATACGTTTATCTACAAAAGTATACAGAACACAGATCGATCCCGACAGGAATTCGATTGAGTCGGGCATGGCCAAAACCAAAACCAAAACCAAATAACCGATGCGAAATGGCTGGATGTCACCCCCGATGAATCTATAAATTTGTACATTCGAACCCAAAGTGACATAAGGACAAAACATGCATTTGTGTGTGTTTATTGGTTGGCAATTGTTCGGTTATCTACGGAGTAAGCTCCTCTTGCTCGGAACAAAACAAAATTTATGTTCTTCATGTCAAAGACGAAACCTTTTGGTCAACAAAAGTATATATATGGCTAACGAACAACCAGAGAAGAGAAATGTCGCCAATCTGATAAAATTGATTTGTTAAAACAAAAGTAGCAAGCGGCGGGCCATCGGAGAAGTTAAGTAGGTTCCACAGGTGATTGAGTGCGGTACAAAAGTGCGTCTGGATTTTCTTGAATTTATCTCAGAGGCATATGTGATATTAAGTCGGGTTCTTCTCTGCTACGACAAGACACATGATGAGATAACATTCGGTAGATAGCTCCTCCTACCGAAAGAAGCCAATAACACCAGTAGCTGAATATTAAGCCAAATGTGGTAACTATACTACTAACATGCGACTAGCAAGATTACAGCCAATAAACATAAACTTTAGCCTCGAATGTTGCGTCGTGCGTTTCGTTTCTTCGAATTTAACTCATTAGCACCTCCTGAAGACGATGGTACATCAAGGTGGCGACATGTACTACATAACCTTGCGTCATTTGGATGCTGGGAAGCTGGACTTAGTAATGTAATTATCATGTTTGTTATTATTTTTATAGTTTTCCCCTTAATTGATGCTAAAGTTGATGAACTGGTGTTGCAGTGTTTCCTCTTTGCCAAATTGCCACACGTGGAAGAGATTTTAATTCTTAAAAAGCCGAAAGCCCAATCAACTCTTAAGATGTGCACAATGAGAGAGAAAACATAAAATCAAAATTATCTAATTTTAACAATTGAAGGTTTTCATTTACTGTTTAAGAAATAACCGAACAAAACTAAAAATCGTCATCACATTTGCATATATGTACAAAGCTTTTTGAAAGTGGATTAAAAATTAATTGCAAGATTTTACCAGCTAGCTATAGTCACGCAAAGTTAATGTAGTGAATTTAGTAAGGCATAACAGGATACGGTTGGTGGCTCGAACACAAAATGTGGCGCCACTTGTTGATTGCAAAAACATCCGCAATCAATTTGTCAGTTTCCTGAGGGAGAAAAACATACCGGACAATCTATAATTTACATCTTTCCAGTCGTATATGAATGTCTTCGGAAAATGGCACTAACAACTACCGCCTTCTCCGCCTAGCCCAAGAAGACCGAAACGAATACAAAAATCATCAAAAAGGAGGCGGTCTTTTGAAGATCCGCCGATCAAATGGCACTCTGGCCAGTGCAGCGTTCTTTTGCCATTGCTGCATAAATCATTACATGGCTAACATGTGTGTTCATAGGAAAGTTCTCCTCTTATCGGGGCTGCAATCTTAATGATGTCAGACTGAACACAGTCACCAGTCAGTCACTGCCATTGATGACGCTCATAGTCAGGTAAAAATCTCCTATGACAGTTGCAGCTTCTGTGTATCCTTAGATCTTCTCCGGCACCGCAGCAATTTCTATTGTTTACTTTGACTCCGACAATCAAACTATATGTACATCTCAGATATAGAATTATCCACTTCATTGAAGTTGATCGTCGCCACCGGTTGACGGAGTCTCTTCGTAAAACAACAACAGACGGTCCTACTGGTAGATAGTGTAGTCATCCGCAGTTTTAAGTGTTTTCTCAGATAAAAAAAAAATAGAACACTCAGCAATTAAGGACCACAACAAATTATTGTGGAAAATTGACGAAACTGCGGTGCCAGGAAGCGCTGAGATATTTGAAGAACAAAAAAAAAACCACAACACAACCGGCGTCATCCGTCACAATTGCGCCATGTCCATGTCGCGTCGCCATATGCTCAGCTCAGCTCGAGCGAAATTTATTTCAAGGACTGAATTTTATAGCCAATCCACTAACTGTAGTACTCACTTAATGTAGATCCTAGAACCTTGATATCTGTTGAACGGAAGGTATTCGTGAGAATTCCTTCATCTTCAGTGATGTCTGATGATGGAATCAAACAGAGCACCCATCGTGTTAGTGCCAAGCACATACAGTAGTCACTTAAGATAATGTGATAATTGTTGTCCATCATTTGCTCTGTTCGCTGGGTAACCGCGCTTGAATGCGTCTGCAGTGAATTCAGAGAAGGCGTGCGCTTCTGACACTGAACTCTGCAAACGGAAGTGACTTTTTGAAATTGGGTTTTTTCTTCTATTTCTATGCTTTGTAACAATTGCCGACCTTTGTAATAAGAAAAAGAGTAAACTACGCTGAACGCATTTGGTAAGCTCGTACTTCCCCTAAGTGGCAGAATGTTTTTTTCTTTCATTTCGACGTTTTGTGTTAGTAAATTTATTGGACTCTCGCATAACCATAATTAGCCATCAGCTGTGGTGAAGGAACAATCACATTTGGTCACAATTATAATCGCATTATGTTGCTGGAGTGGGTGTGCTGATCAACATACATTAGTAGGGTGACTTTGATGCTCGTTGATTCCCATTAGCAAAACAACCATCGAAACGTCAGTGGGAAACCGCGGTAACGCTTGCTTCCCAAGGCAAAATCCGGAAGCCTGGTAAATGTATATCGTCATTCGTTGAGTTAATTGTATAAAAAACCTACAACAATTACCTGTGATGATACGGGACATGTTTCCGGTAATGAGCCCTCTAGTTGAACAAAAACAGAACTGAACTGTATTTTTCTAAATCAAGTTAAACAACTAAACCCAGGAGTATAGCTCTTTAATTACTACAGAAAATTACACCTCAGAAAACTACGTCATACTCGTGTCAGTACCTCGCCAAAGTAAAAATATCCTAAATCTCTGACTATCGACTGTGCTGTCGTCAGCGAAAAAGTCAATTGGATTAGAAGTAATGGACAAGAGATCATTAATAAATATAATATAATATAACAAGAAAATAATATTAATGTAATAAATAAATACCCTGGGGACACCAGCATTTATGTGAGGTACTTTAGACTTGAAACGATCCAATAAAACTCGAATTGAGCGCTTTAAAAAAAATAGCTTCTAGTCCAATGAAGCAGCTTTTCATCGACTCTGGAATGCCTTGGAAATATCGAGTGCAACAGCATTGGTTTCACCAAATTGATGCAAAGATCGGTTCCATTGTTCGGTGAGATATACTATCAAATCACCAATAAAACATTGCATACGAAATCCGTACTGCTGGTCATTAAGGATTTCGTTGGTTTCCAGATATTTGATGAGCGAAAAATTGATCAGCCTTTCCATGACCTTAGAAAGAATTGATGTAAGTGCTATTGATCGGTACGAAGAAGGACACGCCGGCTTGACATTTTTGGATATAGTCTGGACAAAGGCTATTTTCCAACTTCTAGGGTAGAGTCCAGAAGAATAGGATATATGGAAAAGCTTGCGCAAATGGCATCGACTCCATTAGATCCATTAGGTTCTTAAAAGCCACTGATGTATAGGTGGATATGTAGGGTAGGGACCACTCCATTATTTCTTGAGTACGAAGCGCAATAACTCGGTATAGGTTGCAGTGCCACATCACCACCCAATCAATCAATTAATCAATACAATATTTTCAAATCAAACGACCATGGTACAAAATAAAAATATTTAGATGACTTTTTTCCGTTTTGTTTTGTAATCGCAAGTATTGTTTGTCCCAGAGACAATCTGGGTAACTGTATGGCTGACGAACTCGCCAAACAGGGAACTACAGTACCCATCTTACCTGAATATTGTTCTCAAGGCATACCAATCGCTACATGCAAACTCTTGCTAAAGCGGGATGCGGGATAAAAATACTAACCGTAGTTGGTCAAACAGTACGACTTGCATAGCGACAAAATAGATCTGACCCAAGCTGGATCCAAAACGCTCCAAGTGTTTGATCTCTCATAAAAGATCGCACATCGATGCTATTGTTTGTGTCATCACTGGACATTGTCTCATAGGTAGGCAAGCAGCAAGACTTGGAGTCTTCTCGAATGACTTCTGCAGAAGCTGCATGGATGAGGAGGAGGAGACCATTGTCCGCCTTCTCTGTACTTGTCCAGTCCTCTCACAAAAACGTGAACTCCATATGGGAGCTTTCTTTAACAACGACACTAATGATCTTATCAACATTGATTTTAGAAGTCTTCTACGCTTTATACGAAGCTCTAACTGGTTCAACGTTTTTCACTGAGCCGTGTGGTATCACAATGGACCATTGCTGGTCTAAGTGTGTCGGTTTCACTGACCTTAACCTAACCTAACCTATTGCTTGTCCCAGAAAAAATGTTAATAAAAAAACAGAAATTAAAAAATTGCTTCTACTTTGGTATACTTTGTATTTGATTTTAGTTTAATTTTAGTAAATACAGAAATCATTTTCCCACTAAAAAGCATCTTAAGCCCTTACTGTCGTCTGTGGAAGTAATACATTTTAACATAAAAGTGGAACATCTACGTTGGGCATATGCATATAGAAATCTCGTTTCCTACTCATCTACTTGAGTACGAATTTATTCCCAGTTAATTTCAGTTCTCTCCAGCTCGACGATGGATCTACCAATTCACAACAATAGGGCGAACATGATT
Source organism: Nephrocerus scutellatus (assembly GCA_947095585.1). Lineage (NCBI taxonomy): Eukaryota > Metazoa > Arthropoda > Insecta > Diptera > Pipunculidae > Nephrocerus > Nephrocerus scutellatus. The sequence continues at coordinate 20,422,617 of OX352763.1, read as the reverse complement.
GCTCAATATAGCAATAGAAAGATAGCTTATCTGTATCTCTATATAATCAACATATATTTGAGCAGCACAGGTGGCTGACTGCTGACTGAATGTGGAATTTCCCACACAGCAGTGTCATTTAGCGTTGATGCAACATTCCCTCACTTATGTATGCATCACAATTTGCTTATCTGAGGCATCCTGATCAACATTCTCAAAACAATATGAGATGCAATATGTGCATCCTGATTATCCTTAATTTGAGAGAATGCAGCTATCAGGTATGTAACTGTAACTGGTTACGTTCATCCTTATTGAATGATTCTAATCATTCGCATGTAACATAACAAACAATGGATCTGCCAGAAAGGAACAAAATTAAAAAAGGAAAAGTCCAACCAAATGCAATGGAAGTAATACTCGATGGGCAATCTGTAAATAGCCGCCGGGTAAAAGAAGGTCCGGAAGTGATTTGTCCTCCGGTGTTTGTTTGTTTGTTCGTATATGTGTATGAACATTGTTGTCCTTTTGTCTTTCACAGCATTTTTTGTGAATGAATTCTGCTTTTGTGCAATTGCCATTGTTGCCTTATGTCCCTCCCGATGCAAAACGGAACTCACCGCAGCCTTTGGCATGTGTAACCGGCGTGCAACGACTGTCATAAAATTTCATGGCTCAACTGTTTGCAAATTGATTTCTATTTCGATTCTGGTGGCTTACCTTGCCTGGCTTGAGGGTCATAGCTATATTTCTCTACCAGGTGCAGGTGTTTCGAGCAGTGAGCAGTTGTTTAGCAATATGACGCGGTTCATTGATTCGATGATAACTAAGTAAAGTGGCATATATCACGCTCATGAAAAGTTTTACTTTGCTTAGGTATGTATCTATGTATATAACAGAAGTGTTTCTTCTGCTGAAATTGCTGTAGCTGTGAGTTAAAGTTAGTACGAGCACCGACTGTTGCTGCCGTGGAGTCAATTGTTATTTTGCTTCGGATTCCAAGGTTTTTTTCGACAGGTTTCACAGCGAATCTTAGTTTGTCATGGTTCATGGCTTACATCGTTCGCATTCGTTTGTTCTTAACATAGAAAATCGGAAAACCTGTACTTTTAGAGGGACTCTAATCTGACAAGTGTCATCTCGAGCAAAAATCCCCAGTAAGTTGACAATATTTTTATTTTTGAAATTGTTCAGTGGTTTCACTGAATCACGAAGCTCATGGTTAATTACCCGTGTCCGCAGATGCAATCGTTTACTTACTTAAGCGGTAGAGTAGTCCGATCTGTGAACACTCCAAACATCAATTGCTGGGTCGGAATATTTATTTTTAATGAGAACCACAGCTCATAACCATTAGTAGATATGACCTAAAAACTCTGCTTCGTTATACTACGCTGTGCTGATCTTAATATTCCTTAGTGGTTATGAGTAGCACATGTATAGCAGTGGAAGAGTAAGAAAAAAAATAAGCGAAAGTATCTGTGTTCTAAAATTATCCATATTAATTTCGCGTCTGGACGAGTTTGTTTGTTTTTGGCTGGTTGGTCAAATCTTGTAATCAGTTAGTTATCTTTTACTTTACATGTGTTTTTAATAATTTGAAGTAATAATTAGTACCAAGAAGGAATTCAGATCTAAGACTTAATACCAGATACATTCGGGTGTCATAAAGTTATATACGGAAGGATCAAAGAAACCTGAAGGCACGGGTGCGGGAATCTATGGGCCACGAAAGAAGTACTCTGTGGCCAAGGGGTATTACCTGAGTATATTCCAGGCAAAAGTACACACCATCGAGATATGTGCTCACTTTAATCTGGAAAGGAACTACATAGCTATCATGACAGAAATCCAAGCCGCGTTAAGAGCCCTAGACGCATTCCACATCACATCTAAACTTGTGTAGGAATGCACGGCGAAGCTAAATGGACTTGGCGAAGTCAACAATGTGCGTTTGTACTGGGTGCCGGGGCACACTGGCATAGAAGGCAACAAAGCAGCGGAGAGCCTCGCTAATAAAGGAGCAAATAGGGCCAGAACCGTTCTGTGGTATACGGTACCGCATAATTCGGGAAGAGTTACGCAGTATAGGTAAGGCAGCCGCTTCCTTAAGATGTGATAATCTCCCAGGTATACGGAAAGCAAAAGAAATGCTTGTGAACTATAACCCAAATAGACCTCTTTAGCATGATATTGAGACTAAGCAGAAGAATCATTACGGGTTTCCTTACACTAAAAGGGCATCTAAGGAAAATAAAATTAGTAGTCGATAGCAGCTGCAGACTCTGTGGCGAAGCGGACGAGACGCCGTAGCATCTTTTCAACGAATGCGAAGCAACTTTTCGACAGAGAAGAGAACACATTGGAACTCAAGTAATCTCGCAGTCTGCGCGACAATTACTGAATCCTCTGCATATTATTAAGTTCTTAAGAGCCATAGGTATGGAGGGAGTGCTTTAGAGATGGTCATGCTTTGTCTCTGTAGCACAAGTCAGGGGAAAGCGCAATAGATTCGCATGGGTCGCAGTGCTACTATACCCAATTTATTATCATCATCATCAATTCAAGAAATAATGGTTCAAGTATTGGAGAAAGAAGCGATACCAGAATACCGGCGAAGAGGCATCCTGTGCCACTTACATAAGAAGGGAGATATCACAACATCCAGCAATTAACGTGGAATAACGTTGTTGCATACCGCGTATAAGATTTTTTCATATTTCCTTCACGAACGCTGAAGTTATCATTGGCCCATGTCAGTGTGGCTTCATGCCAGGCAATTCAACAACTAACCCGATCTACACCCTTGGGCAGGTGATGGAAAAACGTCTAGAGTTTCAAAACTCAGTACACCATCGTTTTATAGACTATAACGGGCTCTGACAAGGGGATGGAGTGGCCAGCGTCCTCTTCAATCTGGCGTTGGAGAAAATGATATGAGACTCCGATGTAACGGTGAGAGAAACAAATCCTCTATAAGTCCATCAAAATACGGGCTTACGCAGATGAATCTGACATCGTTGGTAGAAAACCAAAAGCTTTTCCAAGGAAGTTTTGGATCCAGATCAAGCGGGCAGTATAAGGGCTGAAAATATATGCGAGCAAAACAAAGCCTCGTTTTTGAGCAGAAGATTCAATATTGGTCCCGCACTTAAACTAATGGAGCGCGAATTTGACGATATGCAATCATTTAACTATCTCGGGACAACTGAAGCCGCCGATAACAGGATGGATTCAGAAACACGCGCACGGTTGCTTATAGCCAACTTAGCACACTTTAGTCTGTCAAGAATCTTCAAATCCAGAAATCTAACAATAAAATCCAATTTGCTGGTATATAAGACAATGGTCATACCAGTACTCACAAATGGATTCGAGACTTGGGTGCCTAGCAAAAGCAATCTGACCTCTTAGCTGCGTTCGAGAGAAAAGTCTTACGGAGAATTGTTGGCCCCGTATGTGAGGAAAGACCATTCCGGCGATTCTATAATAATGAGATCTATGAGTGTTAACGCGATGTCGACATCGTGAAGAGAATAAAGCTAGGTGGGCATCGGTGGGCAGGACATCTAGCACGCATGAATTAACAGAAAGTACCTAGAGTAAGGGTTTATGGGACATGACAGCAAGGCCGTTCAAGCCTACGCTGGAAGGATGGCGTAGACCAGGATGCCCAGGCTTTATAACATTGGCTCGAAATCGGGAACGGTAAAGAGATTTTTTAAGGAGACGAGGACCAGACCCCGATTGTAGATATGTTGAGAATTTATGTTTAAACTTGTGCCTAACTAACTATGGAACGCCTTGACAAATTTCAACCTAACTTGGTATACGTACTACTTATGATCTGGAAAATCAAACATAGATCGTGAGTGAGTTGGTCGAGTGGTGGGTGGGGGGACGATATTAGTGTCGATTTCATAGTTTTCGGGGTCGCTTAGATGAATAGATGGTAAAGATCTCTAAGGAACCGATATTAATGTCGATTCGATCGTTATCGTGGTCATTCAGTTGAATAGTAATGGTAAGACACCTATAGTGTGTGGAAGGGATCGTGCGGGGGCAATATTAGTGTCAAATTTTACACCCGAGCAACGCCAGGCACTCAACTGGTAATACAATAAATATTAGCCGCATCGAAAGGAAAAAGGTGTAGAATGATTTGTATGGATTTTTAAGGTCAGCACGAATAAAAAAGTCGAAATTCGAAATTGAAGAGAAAGGCCAAGGCCAAGAAAAATTTAGAACACATATGTTAGTATGAGTTGAAACTGGTAGATGTTCGCAACGAAATTATGAGCGAAACTACAACTATTGCACTATGACACTCAATATTTATAACACATAATAGTTTATGATAGAGACGAAACAAGAAAATGTTATCGTACATACGATTACACATGTTCTAAATTCGTTCTTTAATTTTTTCCATGGTTGTATTTCACCGATGACTACATTTTAACCACACTAGCAAATTACTGTATTGTGGCATATTATTGTAATTCATTGTGGAAACAGCGGGTAATGAATTGGATTGATTTATCTAAAGATTAGGCCTGCCACAAGCATCCAAACATATGCCGACGCGAAGTTAATTTAGAGAATTTAATAAAAAGTTATATTAACTTTAAAACAAACGTTGTATTTATTTATTGGACTCAAAAGCAATAACCAGAAAATAAAAATTTTGAAAAGTTCCTAATGTAATCCACAAGCTAACTTAAGGGAATGCTGGTTTGTGATGTTCAACGTCGTCTTTTTACACTTCGGCTCCGGCTACGGCTTTGGCTTTGTCTGCGGCTTTGGATTCGGCTTTGGCTTTCTCTTTGTCTTTTGCTTCGGCTTCCGTTATCATTTGTAGCATTTCTCTTCGTACCTTCTTTACTGCGACCGTATTGGTCTAATTTTCTGATAAAATTCTCAAACTGTAATAAAAAAAAGGGATAAATACAAACTGGACGCATTTCGAGATGCAAAAACAAAAATAGTATCCATACCAAAACGTCTGAATCGACTGGATGAACTTCTTTGTTGTTTTTTTGTTCTTTTCCTTTTCGTTTCCAATTTTCTTTCTCTTTTACGGGTAACTTCCGTGTTTTAGGCGTTGTTTCCAATGGAGTCGATGATTTTGAATTGGAATTCATCTTGTAATGGTCTAATTCTCTGATGAAATTCTCAAACTGTATTAAAAAAGGGATAAAAAAAACAAACTGGACATATTTCGAGATTCAAAAAGGAAAATGGAATCCATACCAAAACGTCTGAATCGACTGGATGAACTTCTTTGTCCTTTTCTTGTTCTATTCCTTTTCCATTTTGTTTTCTTTTTCGGTTTTCTGTCTCTTTCACGGGTAACCTCCGTGTTTTAGGCGTCTCCAACGGAGTCGATGATTTTGAAATGGAATTATTCTCGCGACGTTTGAATGGATTTGCAGCTAATTCATCGGTTAATGTGAAAATTCCCAAACCTTCCCCAATCTCTAGGGAACGTTGCAGATTGGCTTCGATATTTTCAGTGGTCTTATTTTCATCAGCTAATTGCATTTCAATTCCTTCCTGAAGATTTCTATGAGTATCGCCTGAAAAGAAAAAAGAAAAATAAATGTTAATCCAGACAAAATGATCTCATCGAATTTATTTACTCAGTGTTGGCGTCCGACTAAGATGATCACAAATGTATGGTAACAAAGTTTCCTCAGTATTCTCCATTCTCAATTTAAAATATTATTTATAAAAAATACAATGTTTAACAAAACAAATTTTTAGACTGAACAAAAAATGTTCACAGAAATTAATTTAATGAGTTTTGTATTTTTAAACATATACGATAGATAATAGATATTTTTTGCACAGTTGTTTTAATTTAGAGTTGGTGTGGCATAGTTATATATAATTTGCTTTAAAACAAAGACAAAGATTTGATGAATGGAAAGCAAACGTACTACCAGTTTCACTCACTTTCATCATCATATTTGGCTCTACAACCGAGATTTGGTCCTGGCCTGCCGCAAAAAGTCTTTGCACCGGTACCGATTTTGAGACGATGTCACCCGGTTTTGCATCCCTGAACTCTGGGCGTTCTGGTGTGCGCCATTCTTCCAGAGATATGCACCCCATCCCATGAACAAAGCTTGTGGGTTTATGTACAGATGATGCGCCGGCAATGATTGGGTGTGATTCCAGATTTGCTAGCTTCATTAAAAACAAGAATCCTAACATGATTCCAACGCACTGCATACTTCATCGACAAGCGCTTGCTTCGAAGACGTTGCCAGATAAATGAAAAACGTGTAACGAACGTTGGCCGGGGTTAGACTCGTCGGGTAGTCTAGGGTTCTTACAAAATGATTTAAAATGAGAAGATCGCTTATTTATGATTTTTATTTCATTTTATTGTTCGTAATAATTTTGCATTCTGTAATAATAATAATAATATTCGGCGCGACAGACCCTTGCGGTCCAAGGCCTAGTTTCTTGCGACCATTTGTGTTGCGCATATATATTTTTTTTTGGACACAAATGGAAGGGATCCGAACGGGGAATTGAGAAGCTTTCCGTGATAAGTCATTACTCTCGGAAAGTTTGTCACCCATTCGCGCGGGTGGGACACCGTGAAAAATACTTTTGTTGTTACTGTGATATTCGAACCACGAACCTCCACCTCAGTAGCTGAGCCACTCTGCATAGTATTATTATTATTCATCATCATCATATTTGGCTCTACAACCGGAGTCCGGTCTTGGCCTCCCGCATAAAATCCCTCTATCGGTCCCGATTTTGAGCCGATATCATCCAGTTTGGCAACTCTAAATTCTGGGCGTCCTCGTCTACGCCATCCTTCCAGCGTAAGCTTGACCGGCCTCGCTGTCGTGTGCTATACATCCTACTGCAAAGGAGTTTCCGAGCAGGATCCTCTACGCGCATGCGAGCTTGGTGTCATTCCCACCGGAGTCTACCGAGCTTATTTCTATTCACGATGTCGACATCGCAGTAACGCTCGAAGATCTCATCATAATAGAGTCTCAGGAATCGTCCTTCCTCAAATGCGGGGCCAACTTTTCTCTAGAACGCGACTAAGTAGGTCAGAATGTTTCTTGCTAAGCACCCATATCTTGGAATCATATGTAAATACTGTTATGACCATTGTCTTATACATTCTACATCGTCAACAAGGATGCTCCGCAAAATGGGAGACAGTACCGCTCCTTATGGGCATCCTCTTTTAGTGTTGACCATTATGGTTTTGACACCGACCTTGATCACCGCTGTTTTGGTGCGTGCACAGCACCTCGCACATCCATTTAGTGATTGTGCTGTCTACTTTCTCGTAGACAGCCAATATGCGCCAATGGCCGTAATTGCATTCCACAACCCGTAAAGACTGGTGGAGGAGTGCAGGGCGAAGCTAAACAGACTTGGTGACCGACACGGCGATTTCTGAGTCTGAATGACATCCACTAAACACACTCCATATTATTAAGTTCCTAAGAGCCATTGGTATGGAACGGGAGTACTATGGATACAGTTCACACTTCACCGTGATAGCAATGCCCCCAATTGGATTGCCTTGGTAGTTGCTGTTAATCAAAGCATCACCCAATATTTTAATGCCAAAACCCACTGGATGCCAATATTTCTTTCCAACTAATGGAAAGGAATTGTATTGGGAGTATACACCTTCTAAGCAAATAAAAATGTGGTTCTGTTTTACTACACTTTCACTTAATTTTATTTCCAATGTTATCCAACCTTTTACTTAGTACCTGCCAGCTTACACTTCGTACGTTGTACTGCGATCTTACGCACCACTCAATTTTCTTGTGGTCATAGCACCGACAGCAATTCATCTGGTTGGTAATTTGGCCGGCCATTCGACTGATAATTAAGTCATCAACGAAAGCGATTAATAAAGAACAAAACCACCGAATTTAATCATTCCATCGGAACGAAGCGAACACATCTGATTGAAGGCACACAAGTCAAAGTCAACTCAAAAGACAACAAACCGAAATACTTACCATTGGTAAGAACTGCCCGCTCGAGCTTTAATACATAAGAGATAAAGTTGTAATTACATTTCACAATAAAACCAACAAAATACATTTTCAACTCACTTTTGGTGGGGATTGAATTGGTTTTTTCTCATTGCTACTAATTTCCGAAGATCTCTGATTTCAACGGCTGAAAAGGGGTTTCTCGGAAAAAGACCGTGATTGCATAATTAACTTTGTAGTGATTGTGTGTGTGCATGAGGGAGAGTATGTTTTTATTAAACTTTTAATTGAAAATCAGAATGATATGTAAAATGAGTTTGTTTTTGCAAAGATACGACTAACTAAAGAGTTAACTTTCAAACGAGCTTTCATAATATATTCACTTTTGACATTTATTTTTAGTATAGCACGGTAATCTTATTTCTATAGACTCACACTTGAACAATGCTACCAAATTATCCAAATTTACTTTGAAAGTCAGTCGTCGATACCTAGAGAGGACTTCGTTATTTTTATACTGCGCATCATCGTCCATCTGAGCAAGCCATCCGTCGAGCTATGGATAGATTGATAGATTTCGTACCACATACTCTCCAAATGATTAATTATTCCAACGCACCGAATAGTGCGCACTGAAGAGAATATTGCCGCTGTTAGTGAAAGTGTAGGCGAAGATCCAAATTTATCGATTCGTCGTCGGTCGGAGGAATTGTGGCTCTGTCCGTTCAATGCGTGAAAAATTATGCGCAAAGATCTTGGCATAAACTCATGCAAGATACAGCTGGAACAGTAATCACGAGACCATCATATGCGTCGTTCCATAAGCAACCATCGACTTATTGAAATTAAAATTCGACGATAAATTGATGCAAATTGTACGATTTGCCACCTCTCGATTATTTCGTGGGGAGCCATGTGAAGTCATTGGTTTATGCTGATAGACCAGCATTAATTGACGCCTTACTTTACTTTACTTATGTCATATATCCTCTTGTGGGTCCCAGGGCCTCTACTACGCCTACTCGCGATCACGTGCGGTTCCTGGGAATGAGCTTCAGCTCTTCCCCAAATGCCGTGACTCCTACTCAACTACTCTGCGCAATGTATTTCTCGGATGACCCGTTTTTCTACCATCCTGAGATAACGGACTCCATTGTATTTCGTAGTTTGCTAAGGAACTGTCGCCTTTTCGGAATGTATTCACTACCTCTTCCGTCGTTGGATGGTTGTGCCTATTAGTTCCTGACGCGTTCTTTGGTAAAGATGTTCGTTAGAGATACGGTTAGGCCAGAAAACTCTTAAGATGTTCCGTAGGCACCTATTTACCAACATTTGTAATCTTTTTGTTATAGTAGCGGTCACCTTCCAAGTGCTGCACCCATACAACAGCACAGAATCAACATTTGAACGGAACAGTAGCAGCTTGTTGTTTAAGCTGATCGCATTCTTTTTTTGGAATAAATAAAGAAATTTCATTAAAATTACATTTTTTGTGTTATTTTTAACAATTCCAAGTTCTATCGATCTCAAAAAAACACCCATTAGTCGTAGTCAAGTAATCCAATCAGAGATGTCAGAGATCGACAGTGGGCAAAGCACTATGAAGAAGACACATCTATCGCCAATACTAAGTAATTTTGCCGACATTTTCTAATCAGGACGAAAAGAGGTAACTACGTTCTGTCCGTATTAGACATATCCTGTGGCCGCATTACAATTTATGTTGCACTCGCTTTGTAACCGTTTTGAGCTATTTGTCAATTTGTCAACACCAACAGGATGGGTAGATGTTATTCGTAGTCGGAAGTAAACAAAAACGCTTTCCCTTTCGTTGAGCTGTAAAACCACGCCCTTAGTCTTATATATTATGATGCATCGAACAACAATGAATGGCAAACTATCAAATTACCAAACACAGCCATGCAAGTTTACCCGAAGGAATCAGATGCATTACGAAACATGAAAGGATGAAAATTATTTGTCCTTAATAGCGACTTACAGAGCGCGGGTACCGACGGTAAGGGATTTCTAGTCGCCTTCCGATAAATATACTCTACACCTTTTACTCGTCTTATTCCTGTGTGAATGCGAGTGCACCGCATGTGTGTCGCCCGTATGAATTTTCGGCTGCTTATCATGCGGGGGTTAATTGGCTTTCGTTGCGGATTTCATTCATAAATTGCTATTAGCCGACGCCAACGACGTTCGTCCCTGCGTTGCCGTCTTCAAAACTCTTATTGATGCAGAGTAGCATTTCCTGTCTGACGTGTGCACGCGCTACATACACATATATTCCAACATGCTGCAGCGTATAATCTCCGGGCAAATTGTCAGGAATTCCTAATATCTCCCAAAATTCGCTGTAACCAATTGCGATTAGTTGCACCGCACACTTTTTTTTTCTTCATCTTCGCTTCGCTTCTCCCTCTGGCTTCCTCTACGCATAATTAACAAAATTTAGGCCTCAACGAGTGAACGATCGATTGCTGATAGACCCTCATTTATGAAATCGAAATCTGTGTCGGAACAACAAATTTTTCAAGGTTCTGCGTTCCGACGTCTGATGTGGAACAAATCTGATGATGCCAATTGATGTGCCAGTTATGTTTGGAAATTTGTTAGGGAATTGATTAGACTTTCGGGTTTATGCCCAATATTTGAAACTACTGCAGAACACCTCAATGGTAAGATACACACGAGCATACATATTATATCATATATGCGCATATGTATATAGCCACCCGATTAGATATAGCAATCTTCTTCGCTGGCCCCCTCGGCACTATGCTATGAAAGAAGTTTCCACCAACGGCTGATGGTAATATATATTTAACACCCTTGGTGGTATGCGGCAAATCTCTTAATATCTCTTAACATCTAATAGGTACAGTTACCAATTTTTTGATTTAAATCTTATTAGCTGCTAACTCATGAGGCAGCATTAGAGTTGTATTAGTGCTAATGACTTGAATTTTTGCAGATCGGGCAATCGGGCATTGGGTCAACAAAGCACAAACTAGGAGATAGTAGCATTTATGTAAGAAAACTGAGTTAACGAAACTTGCAGAATAATAAATTAATTAGTGAACATGTAAATCAACTTTCATTAACAAAGTGTTGTACATAAGAGCAAGTGATAGAGGAATAGGTTATGTCCTTCTGATATGAAAAAAAAAAATACTTAATCTATATAACCAAAAGAGACTGATAACAATTACTAAGTAAATAATTTGATCTTTTACAGTTTAGGAATTCAATATCAGTCATCTTTATCAGGTTTGAAAGCTTAACCTAACTATCTCAAGTTCAATTATGTCAGATGCCGAAGTTTACCTTTATCCACCTTAACACAAGTACAAAATAAGCACATAATTGGATCAAAATTTACAAAGGATTTTAAAATACCTGTGTGTCTTTCAAATATACGAGCACTGAACTAGCAACAGCCTCGTTTGGGTATTCTGTTCAAGTCTGATTCTCCAAACAAAATATTGCCGTATTAGGGTGAAACGCTCTTATATTAAATTTTTTTTTTCGAATGGTGTTAAGGGTATTTTGTTTTCCAATAACTCTAGCGCCTAGCCCATATGGCAGACACTGAGACCTAAAATATCTATTGTCTCATAGGGTTATTTTATTCCAAGAGACGTACAACCTCCATTATGAACAACAGAAGTAGCAGAATTCCTCAACTCCGCTGTCGAGAATATATCTTTTGAAAAATGCGTCTCCTTAACCAGTGTGGGAATTCGCAGAGAATCTGCTCGGATGACTCAACATCTTCCCAGCAGAACCTACATTCTGTCTCTGAGCCCACACCAATTTTGTTAATCGCGTGATATCGCAAGCCACAATGACTTGCTAGAAAACTTACCAGCTTCCTAATGCTGTCCCTTTTAAGATTAAGGAGTTCCTTGTAGGAAAAGGGTCTGATTAATTACTTGGATTGCCTCAGCCCCAGTGGGCCGGACAAAGTTTGTGTTCTCAACACAAGTTTCACTCGGTTGTGTCTGACAAGAGACTGCAGTGCATCGTAGCAGGTCTTGACTGATAACGAGTCAATTATATTGGACGACAGCGATTTAAGGTGTGCCTGGCTATCTGAAAATATATATATTCTAGCGCCTTTAATTCCTTTATTGAGGTTAATCCCGGCGCAGATCTCAATGGCATGGAGCTCCACCTGGAAAACCCTTGGACTTTTACCCATTGGTATAAACGCTTTGGTGTTGGGTTCAACCAACTTCAACTCCAGTTTTCATCGTCGATCTATCTGTGAACCAGACCAGACCCCTAGCGTCCAGTGCTGGAACACCATTGCATCAGAATATTAGAAAGCAAACACTTCCTGTACATTGGAGGGCTCCCCGAGTTGACCGCTGTACCTTACTTAATCGATGGGTTTGATAGGTACTTGGTAAAATCGGCAGATAAATGGCCACTGTCTTCGTATTTAGCAGCCTGGTTGTAGAATTGCAGGACCGTGATGTTGACTGGGATAGTTTTTATCCTAGGTGGCCTTAGATAGCTTGCTCCGCCCACAAATGTGGTTGATCTCCTTGGAGGTTTGCTGAGTCTGGGCAAATTTTTGGTTGAGGACCTAGTTTCGTTCTGGGCTTGACCTACGTACGCTAGTGGTTTACTACCCAAATGGGGGTAGATCACTAGCATTTAACATCAGAAGATTCCCTGGTGTTACCAAATTCTTTGGTTCATTAGTGGTCCGTCCTGATGTTACTGGTGCGATGGTTGTTGTGAACCAAAGATCAACAAGGATTAAGATAGGTTCTCCTCTAACCAATGAGTTATTACTGGCACATCTGTCTAAGAAGGACGTTGATTGTCGTATAACTAATCCGTGTCCGAAGAGGACTGTGCAATTATTCAAATCCAAAGACATTTCATGTACCTACATTGGAGGGAAAACAGAAAGGCTTGAATGAACTCATCGATATTTACTGACCGGACCCGAATTTAACGCACTGTATAATAAATATCCGCAGGGTGTTGATGTGGTCAACACAAGAGGATCCAGTGAGGAATCCTGGTTGTTCGGCATCGAGTGTGTCTTCCAGATGTTCCTTAATTCGCTAGTACTACTTTGGCTATTACCTTTGCAACTGCAGGAAGAACGCAAATGCCTCTCCAGTTTTCACACTCCATAAGACTACCTTTTTGAGGGAGCTTGACAATCATTCCCTTCTTCCGCTCGTCGGGGAAACTTTCTGCCTCCCAAGCTCTCTCAACAAGACGATATAAAAGCTCTGCTGATTTCGTTGGAGCGGTACGCAGCAACTCTGTGGGTATACCATCTAGTCCTACCGACTTGTTGTTCTTTAGTGCGTTGATCGCGGTAGCGATCTCATCTTTACTGTGAGTTGAGGTGCGAATTCGGGAAACTCACATTTACCAACTGATTTTTATAAAATTATCAACGTATATTATTGGCAGGTGGAAAAAGGTTATATGCTATAGTACACTCGCAAACCCCATGGTGCTAAGAGGAAGGCAAGGGTTCATGTGTGCTGGTAACGGAGCGCCTGGGAACAGCTAGTAGCGAATAAAAAACAAAAGTATTTATTTTCCTAGCGTTTTCTTTTTCATTGATTGATAAATTACGAGCCCGAGGATGAATTATATTAAGAGGAGAGGAGCGTGTGTACATTTGTACGTTTGTACGTTTGTACGTTTGTTTGCCGTGTCGTATATCTTGGCTTCTGCCAGTCAAAATTGGATGGGACTTGCATTAAAACAATTGGTTAGCTCTCGGCTTGTGATGGCGTAATTTTTTCATTCATAGGGGTTACTATCCCTGAGAAACTGAAAAAAATACTCAATCTACGCATCGATATCGAAACGTCCTAAACGTTTGCAAAGTAAAATGTGGTTTTTTCAGTCTATTTCAGAAATCGCTTTTGACTGAATGACCTATGAGTGAAAGACCTACATTTAACGTTGCATACTATTAGGCTTCTAAGATAAATTAGTCTTTGGACTAAATTATAACTAAATATACATACACGGGTGTGTGTAATCACTCGCATAGCAGAATACATTAGCTCGTGTGTCTATAGTAGTGGAAAGTTTTTGCTAGGAACTCGTATATCTCGGCTTTTACCAGTCAAAATTCAATGCGTTTGCAATAAAATACATAATTGTTATGTCCCTATTGAAAACTCCTTAATTGTCTTTGGTAAAGGTCTACGAATACAACAAAATGCAGCACCATTTTATATATAGCTTTTGCCATGTAACTTCGCAAAAACTCGCCGTTTTTAAGAAAATATTTCAAGGAAGTGGCATGGATTCGCTTATCAGCAGGTAAAGTCAACATAAAAAGAAAGTTGCCTGAATGGGCATAATCTGGCGCCGTTTGGTTGTGGAAAAAAAATTTAATTTTAATTATCTTTTTTAGCGAGAAAGTGAATTCCAGAGAAACCGGGAAAATATTACCAGCAAATGACAAAGGCAATTATGACGTTCGCCAGAAAAACTGTGTATGCTTCTTCGACAACATAGAATATTTTTTGCTAATTTTTTGCACAGCATTCAGCGTTCTGCAGTCTTAACAGGAAATCCTAGAAAAAATGGTTTCCCGCAACTAAGAAATTGCATGCATGCAAGCAACAGCACCTTAACTGAAACACAAGGAACACTATGCAATTGTCATGCACCCTGCAGCAGCAATCGTCGTAAATAATATTCGATTCGACGAATTGTTTTTTTTTTTACTTTTCTCTTCTGATTGTTCTTCCCATTGATTGTTTTTGTGCCAGGTAGCCGTTTGTTTTCCTCTGACAGGTACTAGAGGTGCCTTTCTTGCTTTTATCGTATTCCAGAATTGCATAAAGTACACTCGCACTCATCAAACAACGATGACAACGGAATGCAACAAACATGAACCTATCCCGTATTTACCACCATTCTCTTGAGAGGCAATGACAAGAAGCAAGCAACAAGAACGAATACAAAAATCATCATGAAGTGAAGAGGAACGCAGCACAACGCCAGGCGGGCAACTGCTTGATTGTGCAAAATAAAATGGGATCGAAAAAGGAGAACAACCGAACAAGAATCCAATCAACCAAATTGTCACTAAATGACCTTCAACAACGAAACGATGGCGGCTTCGAACTAAATATTCTTTTGGTTTCCGTGTTACAACTGCAACTACAACAGCAAATGAGTAATGCATGTGCAGGCAGAAGGGGTTTTTAAAGGCTTAGTTACAGCCCAAAATAAACAGAATATTCGGTCTGTAAGTCTATACAGAGTAGTAACAAAACCGTCATCGTCAAACCAAAACTACATGCAAACATGTTTGATGCCAAGTTACTTTACGGAATTGTCTGAAACCCAATAACCAAAGCATAGTAGTTGTGCTCATTCGCACAGTCTGCAAAGCTGCAATCGTCTTCTTCGAAAACTATTTCCCCTTGAATTTTTTGGATTTGTTCGAATATTGCACTACAAGTTCGATGCCAATAAAAATTTTCATCGAACTTAGTGCGGAGTTCTATCGTTCGATAAACAGAGAAAGAACATCACGGAGTATACAACAAATTCACTCAGTTACAACGTGAGGTAAGTTTATTTACGTTTTTCTAACGCTTGCGTGCAAGTCCGGTTAAACACGTGCTTAGATTCGATCATGCGTGTTAGAACGAACACCACAGGCTTTCAAAATTTCAGAAAACTGTTCGTACAATTTTCTACCGTTCAGTCAACACTTCAGCACGCGAAACAGGTTTCAATTTCTGTCAGTTTCCTTTTTTTTTTCTTTGCGTCAAGCAGAGCAAACGTAAATTAAGTACACAGTTCGATCGGACAGGATCGACGGGGTTCGATGGTTGATTGTTGTGTTTGTTGGGTCTTGTGCCTGTTCCTGTGCGACATGTGCTATGCTCATGGTTGTGGTCTCCGTTTAATTCCATGCCACAAAGTTGCTTGCAGCTAAGCGCTAGCAGATATTGTTGATGTTGCATCTGTTTTTTTGTTGTTGTTGTTGCAGTTCTATTGTCGCTCGTTGATATTTTACTGAAGCAACCAAATTCTCACTACGTTACGATGATAAAAGGAAGATGATTATGTTCGTCGGTTCGTCTGGTCGTCTGTTGTTTGTTGCATGCATACTGCAATTCTTGTTCTTCAAACGACGAACGACAAACGACGAGTCGCCGATACGGCAGCCGAACACACCGACCGATTCTCATTCGTTTCCATTTCGAGTTTTTAAATGTTTTGTCGATTCAGCCAGTTGCTTCAGTTCAGAACTTGTCTTCGAGTGGATTGGTCGTGTTCGTTCGCAAATTGTAAAACCATCGCATAGAGTCCGTCGAAGATTTTGTGAATTTATTTTTTTTTAATTTGTCGTACGTACGGTACGTTCGTCTTATCGACTCTACGTAAATCGTCGTTGGTTTTGGTTTTCGTTCGTCATAATAAGAAAATCTTTCATTTTGTGCGTTCTTGAGTTAATTTTTGTGTGAAAATTTTCAGTTTTTTTTTTCATCAAAAAGAAAAAAGTGATCTACAAGAATCTTCAATAAATTGCTGATTGAAATTTTTGTGTGAATTTGAAACTAAATAAAAAATACACAACAACAACCAAACGGAAGTCATCATGCAACAATCGAAGATCGCAATAGTTTTGGCTTTAGCCGCAACTGCACTTTTCGGATTTACAAATGCGCAAGGAGTTGGATCAAAAGATCTCTTCAGATGCCGACAAAGTTGCTATCAAAAGGTAAGTTGTGGATATAGAGCGCGCCGAATTGGTGGAGTTTTGCAAATGTGCTGAGATATATATATATTTTTAATTTTCCTATCAAGCGATACTTTTGTATCTAATTGCGCTAGTTTAAAGATAGAATTTTCTAAATTTTTTTAAGGAAAAACAATTTTTTGCTATCTTTCTATATCAATCTTTATCTGTAGATAGACATATTTTTTTGTATCTAGATACATTTAAAATACATTTTAAATACATCTAGATATCACTTTATATATCTAGATACTTGGGATACTTATTTCTATATCGAAATTCTTTCCATTTTACATCTTTATACTTCTAGATACTTATTTTAATAAATCTAGATGCGTATATTTAAATATCTAAATACTTTAATATGTATCTAACTACTCATTTGTTTACCTAAATACTTTCAATTTTGCATCTAGATACTTATTTATACCACTACATATTATTTATGTATCTAGATACTGTTTTGTATATCTAAATACTCATTCACGTACCTAAAAGTCTGTTTCGGTGTAATTTAAGGAATTTCTTGTTTGGACCTTACATTTTTCCGAGAATTTTCATATCTCTATATCCCCAAAAACGTTGTTCTTACACAACATATAAGCGCATATGCATAAATTTGTAATTAAATTACACTCGAACTCATCCACCGATCATGTTGATACATTGTGTCATTTAAAACAATTCATACCTTGTATCTCCTACTGTTGCACTTCATATTCGCATATCTGTCACGTTAATTTGGCAACGCAACAGGAAATAACATATACGTGTAGATAGAATATCAATCATAATCTCGTTATGATTAAGTTTCTTCAACTAGCCCACTGTGTCTAGGCGCATGCACAACATCAGAGACACAAAAAGCAATAAAAATGACACCTCGTATCATTTGAAGCGAATGGCAGTGGTGGGCGCCCATACTGCCATACGAATGCCTAATCAACAAAATATAATTTTTTTAATAACTCATAAAAACGTCTCCAATCGCATATGACTCGTATGTCCAATAAATTATGTTTATCCACACTTTGCTAACATACGAGTATGTAGTTGTTTTGGTTTATGTCAGCGAACAAACGATGTCAACACACCAAACAGCGATATGCACACTCAACGTAATTTGGTCGGGCCGTTATTTGACCAAAACTATAACTGAGGGAAGTTTCGAATTTTTTTCACGACAAATCGTATTCCATAGTCGATTGCAACAACAAGCAACTGGCCTCACATGCAAGCGCATTATATTTCTTTATAAATAAATAATAACAAATGACAAATCTAATATGTTGGCCACTTCGTTTGAGAAAGGCCTAGAAAAGCATTTGAATTCTGATTTTGATAAAAAAAAATATTTATTCTATAAGGCGGTTTGATTATCGGCGGTAGGGTCGAACGGACGAGAACTTTGTTCTTGAGCCTGACGAGCAAGCGACCGACAACTACTGCTAGCCAATAAAATTTTACGACTCCTGCCATCATAAATTTTCCCGACTAGTCCTAGGGAAGAGGTTATATTCAAACGGTTCAGTTGCCGGTTTTAATGCACCAAAAGTACCCCAAGTGCACCATAAAACTGCTGCACTGATAGCAGGAAGGGAGTAGGTTAGTCTTTGGTATCAGTTCAATTTTTTTAATTGGAATTTTCCAACAAAAAAATATGACTGTAACTAAAAACCATGCCAGTCTTATCGATTCATTACAGTTAATGTTATATGAAGTGGAGGGCAAAATGTGTCATTCCCACTACTGCGACAAATTTTCGAACAAATTCCATTGCTGTCACTTCAGTCAAAAAGCCATTGACGCACAGTGTCCGATTTGTAATCAAATTTCTAATTTGCTTGAATTATGACAAGCGAGTGTCGGTCGGTCCGCCTGTAGCACTTTTATGTCCAGCAAGTTTTGTTTGTTTTTCGATTTTGCTGGATAATGAATTGCCTGTCCGCTGAGCTCTGTAATCGTGCGACTTTAGACATCAGATCGGATCATCTGGCAAAAGCAGTTGATACCACGATACCACACTGGGACGGACTCCTACGTCTAACATTTCATTACAGTGTGTATTTAGGAGAGTGACAGTCAGTCAGTCAGACAGACAGTGAAGCTGCTTAGACTATAGTGTATTTGCACACCAAATGTTTAACACAATTTTATTTGAATTTCTCGCCTTTGCCTCCCGCTGCTCTTACAAAACTATCCTGGTAGATTTCTATCTATCAGCCTTTCTACCTAAATGCGTAGAACAACTTCTACAATCGTTCCCATGTTCTTTTTTTATTTCATGTTCATCGTTTTGTGTCGGATATATATAAAATTGAAGTGTTTGCATTGTTGTCGGTGTCAGCAATATGTTTGAATTTATCATTATGGATGGATAGTGAAGAGGAATAAGATTTAGGCTTTAGGAGTGAAGCGTGTAAGATGGTCCATCCATACCATAAGAGACTTATCGCCGGGCAAGAGTGCGAGAGCACTTGAAATTGAAGGTTTTTTGTGCAAACAAACAGTAATCAGAATGGCCAACGTTGGTTAACAAGGCAAGAGTTTTAAATGATTTGCAGTTTTTTTTCTCTGAGAATACTCGGTGAAGACGATGATTTCGTGCAAAGATTGATATTTTACTTGACGGATTTAGAGATTTCTGATGTCAGCGAAACGAAATATTTGGCGCGAGAAGTGAAAAATTAATTTTTACCAGATAATCAAAAATCTGTTAGAAGAAACCTCAATGTATAAATTCGTAGAAGTATAATTAGAAGAAAGAAGTGTTTTCTAGAAATAGCAATGTTATTCTGTCGAATTTATACCGAAAGTCTAAGAAAATTTTGTACATCTGTACTATGTACTCTAAGTTAGGATCATGTCGAACTTATATATAAAGTATGTTTCAAATATAGTCAATTTAGTGGATAAAGTGGGAAACACATTCATAGTTTTGGCTCAAAGCCGATGATTTTTGTTTTCTGACAATACAATGAAAACAACTTTTATGCTTTACAAATACTTATTTGGTTAAAATAAAAAATTCTCATTATAATTGTTAAAAAATAACTATTTTTTGCTATATATCAATCAGCTGCGTTCTATTTTCACAAAAAAATTTGTATCTAGATACTTCATTTTATTCCAAATACTTACATCTAAATATTTATTTATATACCTAGATACTTGTTTAAATATAACTAGATACTTATGCTAATACATATATAGAGACAGTTATATCTAGATACTTTTAATACATTTAGATAATAATTAAGGTACTTATTTATACATACATATATACATTTACACACAAAAATTTGTATCTAGATACTTATTTTTATATCTTGATACTTAATTTTATTCCAAATACTTACATCTAAATATTTATTTATATACCTAGATACCTGTTTAAATATATCTAGATACTTATTCTAATACATATATAAAGACAGTTATATCTAGTTGCTTTTAATACATTACTTACTTATATATACATACATATATATACAATTTTATTACATCTAGATACTTATTCAAATATTTAGATACTTTTATCTATATGTATATACTTTTATAAATATCTAGATAATATTTTGAGTACATCTAGATATACTTATTTATATTTTAAGAAACTTCTTAAATTCTACATATTAACTTTGCGTGCCCAAGTCTGTCTGGCTGGCTCGGTGGCTAGGTGGTAGTATTTTGTGATCAATTTTTAACCCATTTACTAAAGCCGGATTTTATTCAAACTTTGCACACAAGTGTAACTCCGATGACAACACTTTCTATTAAAATTTGGTGCCCCTCAGTCCTCGCGGTCGTAAGGCTCCCATACAAATATTTTACAAAACTTAACCGATTGATCGGGCCCTGGGGTCGTGGAGCACCCATACAAATTTTCTTTAAAAAAGGGCCCGATTTTCTTAAAATTTTATACACATATGTATCTTATTATATTATACATGTTATATTATACATATAATAGAATTTACAAGAAAATTTTTAACTTTTATGGGCTGTTTTTATATATATATATTTAGATGCTTAGTTGTATATCTAAATACTCATTTACGTACATATGTAGGCAGGTAGAGTGGGAAACCACGCTGTAGTTGCGAGGCTCTCTATTAGCGTTGTTTTGATACCACAAATTTCGAAGAACCTTACACGGATATTTACGCTTTTTAAATACAGCCTGTAGCATTCAGATACGAGATCAATTCCATGATCCTGTAATCTAAGAGCTCTTTTTAGGTCGGCAAAAAATGATTTACCTGAAGTGCGGTGTGTTGAACCAGCTAGGACTGGACAGCTGCATCATTTCATTTCATTTTCATCTTTGCAATTTCTGCAGAAGTTGATGCACGGTATACCCAACTTGGCATACAGTGGCCTGTGCAAATAGCCACAACTCTGGCAATATCCTTCCGTATTCTAGAGAGCAAGTCTGTGGTTTCCTCTTCGCTTTCCTCTCTTTCGACATCAATCTTGATATGGCGTAGTTTGACATACGGCTCCACCTGATTTGTGACTTAGTACGTAACGTACTAAAAAATCTGCTCTAGAATTAAGTTTTCAACATAAAGTTTCATATCCTAAAAAGCCGAAATTATGGTCATGTATTGTCCTCTGTAATTCTTCTGAAAACTCACTTTTACACTACTGCAGACGTTCAGAGATTTCTGGGCGGTAAAACTGTACTAGGACTTTTTCACAGTTTAAAGTTTAATTTACTCTATTTGAAGAGTTCTGCAATTATCAAACGTTCGCCAGTTGAAGGGCTATATGGTCGATGCTTACCAACAAATCTCTCTAAATTTTTGTCATCAAGTCGTTATAGATGTGGTGTTGCGTGTTATTATGTTTTCTGATTCATAATCGATTCTGACCTTCTGGCCTTCTGACAAAAAGCATCAACTTTATAGTCAATATCGCCTATTGAGCTCATTATATACTTATATTAGTATGTGATCAACTCTTTTTCAATTGTAGTGGATTAATTCGTTAAATTAAGATTCCATTTTCTTTTGTTTCATTAACAGTTGGCAATATAGTCAATTAAGTTATCGCAAGCAGGGTGTGCTTGCACTTGTATAACCCCCTCAAATTATTTTATTTTTGTAATGATATCTATCTCATTTTCAATTTCTTCTTTCTATTTATTTTTTATCAATTTATCAATGTTAATTTTATAAAGTCTATAAGATGTCACCGTTAATACGGTGTAAGTTAATGTCAAACTAAACTGTCTAACTGTCTAACTAACTGTCTCTAGACTAAACTAGCAAAGAATATCCCTCAATTTCAAAAGTTCTCAATTTTGAGTTCGATTTGGTTTTCTTTGCATTCAGAATATCTACTCTAAGTTCATTTATTGGGAATCAAATAAGATAAATAAGAAAACGTTGATCGACACTTCCGCAATTGCTAAGCACAACTTAGCCCTGGCTTAGCCTGTGACGTGCCATCAGTCATCCATCTGCCCCGACCAGAATACAAAATAAGCTTTTGATTGATTTCGTGTAGAGGCAAAATACTAGTTAATGTATTCACACATGCGCGCGAATATAATATGCAAACAGCGATTAAGAATGTCAAATTGTATATAAAGTGTTTACTACCTGAACCTTGCTTAAGGCTAAGGCAAGGCACGTCCAGTCAAATAATAAAGAAAATAACTAACAACAACAAATCAAAAATCTGTCAAAATTTTAATGGAATTTGCACAACTGCTGTGTGTTTGTGTGTGTTTGTGTGAAACATATCAATCGCATATGGCAATTTAAGCCAGATCGATCGCCACAGGGGGTGACTTTTTGATTAGATTCTGTCCTTAAAGTATCTGACGGACAACTTCAGGCGGAGGGAGAGACAGCAGCAACTTCACCTGTTCGGAATCGAAATGAAATGCTATCCGCTGCACTGCATGCTTCACTACATCTACCTACTTCTTCTGCTTTTGTTTGCTTTGCATCTAAACATATCTTCTAAATGTTAAATCTGTTGTCGGCTAAAATTACACACTAAATTTGAATAATGCGAGCAGAGGCAGTGGATTGTTAAGTGAATCTTGCAAGAGGACGTTAAGCGAAATGGCAAACAAAACATGGTGCCTAGCACGAGAAGTAGGAGGAGGATTCTTCTTGTAGGTGGTGGCTGGCTGCTCATGTCGGTGTTGTGTATACTCATAGTAAACTGACTTGCGTTTCGGACCTCTTGCATCTTGGTTGCAAATTAAAAGCTGCGTGTTTGATGCACTTGTGCCTCTCTTGTGCAACTTTGTCGGTCCAGAAGTGGTGGTGGCACTTAAGCATTGCACCCAGTGCACAGTTTTCCACTCAGCCTATGATGATGACGCGTTTTTGCAATTTTCATTCGTTGTACATTTTAGCTCTATCTTTGCGGCGTAGTTGGTTCATTTTGCATTTTCGCACCACACGCTCGCATACACAAAAGTGTGTTTAGACTTTAATTCACGGCCCTTCATGCGCTTATCCTTGAATGTTACTGTTTCCCTGTCCATCTCGACCGTTTTTTTTCTTTTCATTGCAATGTATGTAATACTGGCTTGGCTGACTGGAAGCTCCACTGAGCAGCCGACTTGGTGCCGACTTGAAATTGCTTAATTGATTTGTCAGTTCAGTTTTGTGTTGTTGCGTCCATAAATGTTCCTCCTCCTCCTCCTCATGCAAAAACTTGAAGAATTGCTAAAACGCAAATGGAATTTTGCCATCTCCTAGAGGATGCGTGTTCGGTGCTCGACTTAAGATTATTCATCGGCAGTGATGGCGCCGATCGCCGCAATTAAAAACATGTGCGACTGTCTAAAGATAATTATATTAACTTGATCACCAGCAACAGCAACAACACACGCCTACTGAATTATAAATTCTCGATTTTACATTTTCCTTCTGGTTGTTGTTGTGTTTTTAAAGTTAAGTGTTTTCTTCGTTCTTTTTTGTTTTTGTTTTTATAATTATTATATGGATGATCACATTTTAATTGGTTGATGATTTGCACAATATCTATCCGTCGAGCGATCGGACAAACGGTAGGAAGTGTACTGAGGAGCGGAAGAATAACGATCTGCCTGCCGCACAGAAAGTTATTTTTGGTAGCACTAAATGTTTGTGGTGTGTCTGTGGGCGGAAATTAATGAGGCAATAAGAAATTTTCAATTCTGTTGGAAATGAAATTTTATTTGTTGCGAGTGAAAAGTCTCTTGAGAGGTCATCTCGAGGGTGTTTGAGGGCTTAAAAGTAGGTTTAGTGGATTTCTGGTCAACTGAGTGTAATTTAAAAGCTATAGAGTAAGTTTTATTGTATATGGGATAGTGCTGAGTAATATGTTAGGTATGGAAAACATTTTTATTAATGTATCTAAATACAAGCGACTTATGTTTTTCTGTTTTACTAACTTAAAATCTTATAGATAATATTAAAAGTTAAATAATGTAAAAGTAAAAGTATCTGAAATATGAGATATAGTTTCCAAATGTATCTGGACACAATTTTTTTTATTTTTACACACTAAAAACCTTACGAATAGCATTGAGAAATAAATATATCGTATATCTGTGATGGAAGATACATTTTCTAAATGTATCTAACTACAACGGACTTTTATTTTTATGATTTAATATTTTACTAACTAAAAACAATACAAATAACTTTGATACATCGTGTTTCTACAGTAAGAGATACGTTTTATAAATGTATCTAGATAAAAGGGTCCTTTATTTTTGTGTTTGAATGTTTTACTAACAACATACATTACAGATAATAATGATATCTATAACTAATATAGAGCAATAATTATAGGAAATATTTTATAAAAGTATCTAGATACAAATATCTTTTATTTTTTATGTTTTAAATTCTAATTTTTTAATAACTACAAACTTTACAGATATACAGACCTTAAAGACATTGTAACTTGAATAATATAGAGTATCTGAAGTATAGGAAATATTTTCTAATAGTATCTAGATACGATTTTTTTTTTATTTTTTATGTTCTAATGCTTTACTAGCTACAAACCATACAGATGTACAGACCTTAAAGAAACATTGAAACAAAAATATCTGAAGTATATGAAATATTTTCTAAGATCTAGATACGAATTTTTTTTATTTTTTATGTTCTAATGTTTTACTAGCTACAGACCTTAAAGAAACATTAAAACTAAAATATCTGAAGTATAGGAAATATTTTCTAAATGTATCTATACACAAATATCTTTTTTTGTTTTATGTTTTACTAACTTAGAACTTTGCAGATAGCGTTGAGACATTCAATGCCTTTTTTTGCATCTTTCAAATACATTGTCTGCTGCTTATCGTCCCCTTTTGATCCGAAATCCGATGATACAAAAACTCTAAACACTGCAAATGTCTTTCACTTAAAACCATTGACTGTTTCTAATTCCGACGAACAACGGAAGCGCACGGGTTTTGTCGGCTTGTCGCTGATGTAAGAAAAAAAAAGGATTCTCCTCATTGTTCTTTCTTTTGATGAGCGTACTCTTTTGTTGAAGGCGGTTTTTTATTCTTATATATTTTCTGTCTTTCTTCCCTTTTTGGTTGCCGTATTTTGGACATTCGGATGGTGCTTTTTTGTATGCGTTGATTGTTGCTGTCTGCTTGTTCGGTTCAATATGCTACCTCGTCGTCCGCGCATAATATTTTTCAGTCATAAAAACGTCCAATCGAATCTTATTGAACAATACAGGGAGCGCACACGTCCGACCGACCGACCGAACTATCGATATCGTCGATCAACTCTATCAAGAGGCCTACTGGCCACGTGTTCCTCCTCGCTACCCATCATAATGTTTTTGAAGAAAGAAATAATATCTTCGTAATTATCAGAACGTATACAGAGAAAAGAATATTTAAAAAATAAAATTATATGACTCGAACGTGAATGGGTTTTTAACGGCATTTAGCAATATCCAATGCCTGTGCAACTCTGTCTATGCCTACATATATGGGCTTGCAACTGAGGATTCGGTCTCCTCCATAAACGGGTACAGCACTGAGCATTAACAACGCGCACGTGATAATATCGTAATTATTGTTATTTGAAAATAATGCTTCGTCTGTCCGGTTCCATTGTTGCTTTCCTACCTCGTACCACCCTACCAGGCTTAGATACGACTCGACTTTGCGAATAATCCGAACCACCCTTCGCGATTGTTCTCTCGCTCGATTGTTAAAATATCATATCGTGAGCGAGCGCGGCTGAATTCCTCAATGTAATTACCTCTGCATGTGGTCCGTCCATCAAGGACTTGCATATCCGCGTTGCATTTCAGATTAATGTACAATCAAAAAAAAAGTTGACTCTAGGACGTTGGTTGGTTCATTTTTTTCGTTTTAATTTCTAGATTAATTCTCAGTTGTCCTGTTCGTTTTTTCGTGCTTGTGTTTGTATTTGTTTGCAAACAATCAGAGGCTCTTTGTCTGCGGACGGCTAGGACAAAAGACAACACACACATTCACGCGCCACAACTGTTATTACAAAAATGATTAAGTAAATGAACAGAGTCATCCTTTTGTATTTTTAGCCGTATTTGCAACTGTTTATTTTGTTTCCGTCCTTAAATTGAATGCGGAGAAAATCCGCACTTTAAATTTGAATTTGTCCTTTTATTGAATTTGCATTTTGCTACGCAATCCACAATCCGCAAGCCGCTATCGCCTTTAATCGGCTTAAAACGCGGATGAGGTACGCAAGCGTAGTCACTCTGACGCAGGATTCCACGAGACATACACGAGAGGGGTTGTGGCTGATGTGGGACTTGCAGTGGGGTGGGTGAAGCGGTCGATTTTAATTTCGTTTCGTCATTTGGAAAAATTAATGCAAATTCCTTTTTCGATTTGATGTTCGGGGGGAATTTTTTAAGCATTCCAATCAAGAGTTTTGAAGTTTTTCGATTAATATATAAAAGGACCTATCCCTTCTTAAACGATGAGAGAAAAGCACTTTCGTTTATCTGCATTTTTATTTTATTTTTCTGTCTTTCTTCTATGAAATATGTGAGTAATTAACAACTCTCAGAAACTACAGTGAGTAATGAGTTCACTATGAATGCAAATGTTGTAGAACGTATCCCATTGAGGCTTATAAACGTTCCTATGTTGACAATCGGAGCTTCAAAAAAAACCTTTAATACGACCATCCGAATGTCGAGCAATGACAATGAAAAATGCTCTCCAATGTTGTGGAGACATACGCTTTGCGTCGTACCAGCACAAATAGAAAATAGAAAAATTCACATAATGGCAAAGTACATTTCAGTCGGTGGCAAAGCCAAAGATAACAAAAGGATTTCGCTCGATATATACGATGGCTTTTGTCTACGCGCTTTTGATCTGACAATCAGGATTTGCCGATTTGCCTGTTTGCTGTACGTGAATGCTGATGCAGCACTTCACTGTCCCTCAGTATAAACTCGTAGATACAAATAAAACGGCGAATGCGTCTGCCATATCCACTGCTGTAAAATATGTCAACGTGGCTATTTCGTTATGCCTGAGATTTAAGAGCTTTAGTGACGAGACAGCAGCGAGCGGAAAGTACAATTAAAACGGGATTAAATTCGCATTTGTAACGCGCTTGAGGATTGTTGTCTGTTGTCACGCAGTCACCCATCATAGACTGATGATGATGACATCGCTTGAACATTGTACTCGTACATCTTTGCGGATTTTAAGCAAATAATCCTTTTGGTGTAGGATGTACGATTATTTATTTCACTTGGATTATATAAAAGCATCAGCCAAGTAGCAGTCTATATGTCAAATAGGGAGGAATCTATTAATTCTTGTATTCTTGTGTGGAATTTTACGATTATACTGACAATGGCGTTCTAAGGTACTTACGCATTTTTCTGAATCAATCAGAGTGCGTTGATGTTGGCATCGAACGATAAAAGGTTTTTGCTCCGTGCAAAGTTTAAAGTTTTATAAATGTAAATGTAAAAGAGCTTATTTTTCGGGTACAAACTTTTTTGTATTTATCGATACACGCGTTGTACTCGCACACAATTTCAGCTTTATAGGACGTGTGAAAGTTTGTTAAAAATGATCTAAAAGTAGTCAAAATAATCATTTTCCACGCATTACACGCGCCACACGCAACTCGCGACACATGTCGCATGTGGTGTCTCAAAAATGGCCGATGACAATAGTTTATCCCCTGTCTTATTGTCACTGATCCCCTTGTGGCCCCGTATAACCTTGTAGTGCTATGCCAGAGATTCAAAGCAGCATCTGACCAGCCTTAAATCTGCTGGAACTTGATGCATTCAGAGCCGGTTGGCTTTTAAGCTGATTAAAGGCTGTTCTCCGTACAATAATGACAACCACCATAGCTGCGTTATGTTTTTAAATAAAATCTGATGGCGTTGCGAAAAATGTAAACAAACCAGCTAGGTAGAGAATTGCTGTTTTAGGCAATATCCTTCGTAATATTTCCATTGTACTTTCCTTTCCGGCGAAGCTCATTTTCACATCAGTGGTTATGTGAACAAGCAAAATTTCCGTATTGGGACAACACAGAAAATCTAAATATAACAATACACCCAAAACGACTTACTCCTTGTTGTGGAATATGATCCAAAGGCATCATAGGGCCATTTTTCTTCAAAAATGAGCGAGGAGCCGCACTAACAGTCAATGGCGATCGTTATCGTGCCATTTTAACAGACTTTTTATTCCCTACGTTTGTAGAGGAAGACTTGGGCGACTGGAGACTGGGTTTCAATAGGACAGCGCCACTGTCCACACTGTCAACGACACAATCGGCGTTTTGAACCCTATCTTTGAAAATCGAACTAAAAGTTGTCACATTCCTTACTATTTGTATTAACTGATAAAAAGATAGATATATAGGTAAATAGTTTTAATTCGATCGGGAAATTGCTGAGCATAAATGCCTCCTACTTAAACTCAATTAAGTTATCCATCATAGAGCGGATGATTAATAGTTCGGATTTCACCAAAGTACGCCTAGCTCATAGGCTCATTTAAAGTAAAATAATTAATGATTATCTAAAAATGCCCAGACTTTGGCAGGTCTTGCCACTGCTGACAATTTTAATTTCAAACAAAAGAAAACAACAACAAAACAAAACAAATTCCTACATCACATTCACTATAAAGAGACACCAAAAAACCAGGCCAAAGTCATTGCAACAAAAAAGAAATGCATTCGTCCTCATTTCCCTTTCCCATTGCTATTCCTTTTGTAGTGCATCTGCATTGAGTGCAGTTTTGCTGCAGCGTCTCATTCATCAGGTCTCCCCATCGCAACCAAACCCCAGAGCGTTATTCGGTTGGACAATTATTTGCTCGAGGAGACACACACTAAAGTAGATGTGCGCCCCT
Source organism: Nephrocerus scutellatus (assembly GCA_947095585.1). Lineage (NCBI taxonomy): Eukaryota > Metazoa > Arthropoda > Insecta > Diptera > Pipunculidae > Nephrocerus > Nephrocerus scutellatus. The sequence goes on along the minus strand of OX352763.1, from coordinate 20,393,501 downwards.
CATTTTCTTGGTTTTTCTCCCCCTCGTCGGTTTGGATTGCAGAATTACAGCAGAGCTGCTTTATAACATAGTACCTTGACAGTAAAGCGAACAAAAAAGAACAAATAATAAACTCAGAGGAGAATTTTGTGGTAAACGAGGGCGGTTTTTGTCCCTCACAAAAGGAGCCACATAACCATACACAGAGACAAAGTAGGACGAATTTAATTTGTGTTCCACATTCGTTGTTGTCGTCGTGTTGAACAGGACACCAACCGATATCTCTTTCTGTCTCTATCTCTATCTCAGTAAAGGATATTTTAACTTAATTAACTTGCATCTAAATTAAGGTTCGTTATTTGTTATTTGTGCTTCCAATTTGTAACGTTGGTGGTATGTGGTTGCTGTTAGTCACAATTCATCTCCTAGAGAAACTGGAGATTTTACAATTTTTAAGTGATAAATGCGGATGCGGAGTGACTCAAGATTCTCATTCGAGTATACCACAAAAGTCCACATAAAACCTGATCGCATCGCCATCTAAATGTAGGACACAGCACAGTTCGGTTAAAGGATTGGTGCTGCCGGTTTTTGCCCACAAACGAAAGCCACAAAAGATAAATTTTATATGGCAGAGCGAGGGCGGCTCATGTGTGGTTCTTCCTGCATTTCAATTCTCCTTCAAGTCGTAAGTAGGTACATATTACATCACGAATTGATTGGATTTATTGATTTTCTTTGGAGGGAGCAATTTTATTTCCAAGCACAGAGAAGTTTCAATTTTTTTAATTTAATGGAAACATACCTCAATAGCAAGCTCTTTCATCTGCTAGTTAGTTGAGGCGGCGATCCTCATTAAAACTGCGCATTAGATTGTCATCAAATCACCCAAATGCTTCTCATCGTCTAAGCTCTATTATTGACCATTAAATTTATCATTTTAGTATTAATTTTTTCAAAAGAAAAAAAAAACTGAAGCTACACCTGCTCCTTGTATGGAATTTCTCGATCGTTTTGATTGTCAGCGTCGACATCTCTGTGTGTCATCTTTACCGCTCTGTCGATCTTTTACGGCACCCGTGAGATACAACTTAGTTCTAATTGAATTTTCCAAGTCATCAAATTTTAAAACCAAATTTTTTTATTGAACTTTGTTGTTGTCATCTTCGTCATCTTTTCCTTCTTAAGTTTTGTTTGTTCGTAGGTACACCTTTATGTTGGTCCGTCCGTTTTATGTATGTGTGTTTATCAAAATAGCACTTTCCCCCTTTTTTTAGTTACATGATTTATGCATACATCTATACCTAATTAGTTTTTATGTGTTGGGCAACAACAACAAATAAATAAATCAGTTTTAGGCCTCTGCCCGTGTTAGCATATCGTGCGTATCGGTGGAAGCTAATTGAAATTGATAAAACGGAGAGTTTTAAACTCTGAACGAATACTCTGTTAACGAACGTTTTAAGCTACTGAATAACACACAAACAAAAAGCTTTAGTCCAAACATATGATGATCCCCTGAAACGATGCTGAAGAAATTTCATTTCAATAATTTGTCAGTTTCATTGTAGCTAGCATTGGTTACAGGTTGGAATTTTTTTAAGTTAAAAAATATACTGACACTTAATTAGAGCAAGGGGAGTTTATAAATACACACTTATGCCTTTTAACCAAAAAAAAAAAATGAGCTAAGTGGAAATTTTAAAGGTTTTTACGAAAAACCAACAACTGATGCAGAATTTGTTTTTTTATGTTTTTAGTGGATCTTAAAGGTGTTTTTGTCGTCGACAACACTAGGATTTTTTTAAAAAGGGCATGGCAGTGGGCGGTTTTTTGTAACTTACTAACTTAGGTGACGCTACAGACTGGGGGGTAAGCCTGGGTCTCAACTAACATTCCTCTCCAGTTAGCTCAGTCTCCCTATCCAATGGACCTTAACTGGTCTAAGTGTTTCAGCATTTCTGCCGACTACCACCTCAACCTAACCTTACCCTGTCCAATTGCCTCTAAATGTGCATACCTATTCTTTTTCACGGCATCCTCCACTTATGCCTGAATGTAAGGCCTTCCTTTATTGTGCTTTCCATCTGGCTTAGATTCAAAACTCTGCGTGCCGTTGATATCCATTCGCTCTACACATGCTAGCTATCTGAAACGTTCAGTACGCAGTTTCATGACTAGTCCGACGTCACACAGTTTGGACATTGCAATTCACATCGGTCAGGTGGACGAAAATTCGTCAGTAATATGTCTTACAATTTGGAGAAACCAAAGCTGCTGCACTCGATATTTCAGAGATATTTGACAGAGTTTGGCATCAAGCTCTTTTGTCAAAAATGCGTGCTTATGGAGTTTATGATAAACAGCTTCACTGGATTAGAAGCTATCTTTTGAACCGCTTAATTCAAGTTGTATTGGACGGTTCCAAGTCTAAAGTACATTACTTAAATGCTGGCGTTCCCCAGGGTTCTGTTTTGTCCCCAACACTCTTTCTCATTTTTATTAATGATGGGACTTGTGACTTCTAATCCAATTCACTCTTTCGCTGACGACCACCTGACCTAGAGGCCTGAAATTTGGTGAGCAACTCAATGTCAGGGTTATTACCAAATAATAAAGGACTGTGTGGCGTGTGGCGTGTAGCGTGTGGCGTGTGTCGATCTATACATAAAAGTTTGTACCCGAAAAACGAAGTTTATTTTTAGATTTACTTGTTACATTTCTGTAATTAGTAAAGTCTTAGTCATTCTATCGACTAATATCGTCCGACTTTGTGCCTGCCTAGTTTTACGTCTATCTATGTCTCTGGAAGATTGTATGTCTACTCATCAAAATTATCTCTGAATTGACCGTTCCGTTTAATAATTTTTGTATAAAATTTGTCAGTTTGTTATCCTCGGTTGGTCTTATTGGAATTCCTCATGTCAGTACATATATCTTTTCAGTTGTATTTTGTCTGTTTACAAATATCATACAACTACTGTCGGATTGATATAATCTGGGTAACCGCCGCCAGTCTACCTTTCTTCACATACATGCATCTGAAGAATATAGAAAACAATTATTTGCACTACATTTATACAGCCACGGTACAATGATATAAGTTTCTTGAAGGTTAAATTGCCAGCAGTTGGCTTTATTTTTGTTGTTTACTATAAAAAAAACAAACCAAAAAACAGTATGGATAAAAAAAAATAAATATATTTGCCCCCAAATACTCGTAGATGCTCTGTGCCCTACCTCCGATCTATCATCATCCGACAAAGTCGAACGAGCACTTTGCTCATCTGACAGAAATATATTGTAAAAAGGGCAAGTCGTTTGCCGTCGCGATGCGACATTTGGAACGAGCATGTAAATTACGACAATTTGATTGTTTTGCGTGGGACGTGGGTGGGACAGGCTCATCTACTATAATTTAATTGGATTACGCCAATTTGCTTCTATTCAGTAGCGCAATATTTATTCGTAGCAGCCGAGGCGATGATAGTCAGAGCATTATCATCATCGCGCATCGTTTTAATTAAGAAATGTGTATATAGAGGTGAAATGTGATTTTTTTTAAAGAATTTTATCTTTTAACTTTCAAAACGTGTATCGGTGTGTTTTACTCGTATTTGTATCTGTGTCCTTAGTCTGTCTAAGCGTTTCTGTCTCTACATACCTAAAACTTTAAGGATCATTTTAGCCATCTATGTACAATCACTTGAATAAAATTTCACGTTACGGTGTCTGAAAGTGCTCTCCCCTAAGTAAAACGGGATTTGATGTATCAGTATGACATTCGCCATACAAATTAGCATATACACACATGTTAACACGCATGACGATTAGCCAAAAAGTCTTGCTTCTAAGCCTTGTAGAGTAAATCGATGGCAGTGAGTATACATAAAATATCTTCCTCCATGACTGACCTACCGCAGGGGTTCCTCATTTCTATTGTGTTGTTTTCTGCTCATCTTGCAGCATCAAAGCCTATGGTAGTATTCGGTTTCCATAATACTATATCCATTTGGAAGTGCCGGGAGGACGCGCTGATTTTCTTTCGTGTCATGGGATGTGCATTGATTAAGGGGATAATAATATTCCTTTACAAAGTATGTATATAAAAAATGTATGGAAAAGAAAACGAAAAAAAAAATGAACAGAAGCGCTCATTCATGCTTTTGTATAATTATTCATTGGGTGCTGGCCAGCTTGCTGTGGAGTTTTACAAATCTCGCTGCATATACGACGCATAGAAAAAAAACAAAACCTCATTCAGGTGGGCATTGCAGTAATGGTGATGCAGACAAGAAACAATCAAACCAAACCAAACTCAGAAGAATGGCTCAGCGTATTCTGTCTCTATTGAAAGGATTTCCTTTTAAGACCGCGCGCATAAAACCTTTTCACACCTGGTTGCATACATAGGAAGAAGTTTGAAGAAAATTACAACAACGAAACTATCCATATATTTCCTGCTGATAATTTCGGCTATCGTAACGCGCGGTGGAGGACAAAAAATAAATGCATTAATCTGACTTTTTCTTCAATGAATTTCCGTCGTCAAATGAATGAATAAATGAATTACTGAATGGATAAACGACAATGGTTATGTGAATTATTACAAAAGTGCTTTATTTTATGTTTTATTACTTTTCTTCGTCTTCGTTAGGGTTTTCCGTTTTTGTGTCCTTTACAATATACTCGCATATGTATCTGCAAATTCAATTGAGTGGAAAATATGCCATTGAAGGACATTGGGCCTGCTGGTTTGAAATATGCAGGCAGGTAGGATGACATTCATATCGCATCTTGTGACCAAAGAACGCTCTGTCTCACAGAAGAATAAAAATTTATCATAGAGCGACTATTATCATAGAAACTATTCTCTCTGTGACTAATGGATGGCAATTACCAAGTGACTACCTAAGGGTGAGCAATTTTATGCCCTAATGGCTACACTGGCAATGAAACGTAGTGCATTTAGCGAATGAAAAATTGTCACAAGGAGGACAAATCAAACAGCGCTCTTTGTCTGATATTCAATTTCTTTTTACTTTCTCCATTTGTTGCAATTACTCAACTCGTCGAAACAATTTGTAAAAATTATGTAAAAATTCGCAAGGATACTTTCACTACTGTTGCGCACAGTTGGAGGTTTCCTGTTTCGACAGTTTTGTTCATCACGAATTGTTTATAAAAAACGATCCATGTTTTAAATAAATTATGACATAAGTTAGCACACTGCGCAATTCGCAGAAGACGAATGGAAATAAAAAACTAAAAAGACAAGTATTTGTAGGAAACGTGTATCCGCATAAATATGCATTAAACATTTAAATTAATCAAAGTAAGAAGAAGAATATAGACGACAGAAAAAACGGGTTTCTTCGCTTATGGCATCTGCATGCATCACTACGTCATTGTGACTGTGAGCGGATACACGATCGCTGAACACTTCTTCATCGATAAGCACTTTTCTCGCTGTGGTAAAAAGAAAGATTCAATCGTATAAAGACGAAATTTAAACAGAAAGATACGGCGATAATGTACCATGACACAGCGCACTGAGGCAATGAGTTAAGAACAATTTATCGTTCTTATTCATTTAAGTTTGGAATTTCATTTAAGTATTTTGTTTTCTTTTGAGAGACGATTTGATTGACCTTCTGTCGATGCGATTTTTTTTTCTCAATTGAAACACGTTACTGTAAATCAGTCATCCAGAATGTCCGTACCAAATGCTAAACATAATCAAAATGAACTTTTTTATACCCCCTCCAATTGAATAGCAATTAAGCTTTCTTTCTCCCTTCCTGCACTTCTTCCAATGTTAACAACAAACGTCAAATGCTTAACTGTTGTTTATGCATCGACGGACCAGTCATAAAGATCCCAAATTGAATTCAATGGCAATTTCAGTCAATTATAGTGAAACCAAGTAACCCGTCGATGCGTTCTTTGTGTTCTGATCGATCAATAAATTTCAATTGATTTTGATTGTTGTTTTCTGGTAGGAACAAAAATCGTTTTTTGGTTATCAAAATAAAAAGTTAAATTGTTATTGTTCGGATTAATTATAAGACCCAATCAGAATCTGTGAAACATTTCTTGAATGTACTGCATCACAAAAAAAAAAGTCTAAAACATTTTGATGGACAAAGTATTCACAGCACTTGACAGATGCATTAAAACATTGATTCCAAAGTTACAGTAATAGAAATGGGCAAGTAGGGTTTCCAATGTGAATATACGAATACTGAGCTATCCGAATAATTAGAGCGACTGCGACTATTCGATTATTCGATTTTTTTTTCTACCGAAACAAAATGTCCAAACTATCAGTCAAAATATGATGTACAGCACTTTTTGGAATGCCTGCCATATCTGCTAGCTCACGCACTTTCAGTCGACGTTCATCCAACACCATTTATTGATGGCTGTCGTACAATTACTAAACATCGTAGCGTCTTCAAACGTCAAATTTAAGCTTTGTAAGGTTGGTTCTTTCTACCACAGTCATTCTTTTTAAACAAAAACCGCTATCTATAAGTCAGGTCGAGTACTTCTGTGACTATCCACATAGCTTAAGAGCTAGGAACTTTTTTTATTTAGGACTTCATAATACATGTTATGGTGAGTGTGATCCACTTCACCAATCTTCTTCTACTTTTAATAAATGTTATAATTTATTTGATAATTCTTTACCTAGGCTTAAGTTTGAATTGAATTTTGTAATAAATTTGCTTTCTATATGTTATTTTATATTACATTATATATTAAGGCGTTTTTGCTGATGATACTTATCGTAGAATAAATAAATAAATAAATAATAATTAATTTAAATTGGAAAATAATAATAATGGAATTAGGTAGTGTATTGAATTAAGGGCTATTATGTTGATAAATACAAGCATTTTATATGCTTTCCGAGTCTTTTTTCTTAGTCAGCTGTGAAATGTTCAATCCACTGTTAGTAGTACTAGTAGTGAGACACTTAACAGTGCTGACAACAAAATAGAACGAGTGATAATTTTAAAACACAATTATCACTCGTTCTATTTCGTTGCCAGCACTTTTAAGTGTCTCACTACTATTTATTTTATAATTATAAAGTCATAAAATGTACAAATATTTTTCGCCTTACAAATGAACTGTCAAAAAAAAAATATGAAATACAAGTCAGTCGCAAAAAGAGAGGCGTAGAGAAGACACAAGAAGTACGATTGCGACACAAGCCAAGCTTTGAACTTGACTCCAATAAATATCTCAATTCGTTTTCATTAATTTTAATTCATGTATTTAAATAATAATAAATTCATTTGCTTTAATCGGTCTCCAGCTATTTAATTTACAAATTTTCTAAACAATTTAATTCAATTCAAGAGGAAACGATTCATTTACAAAAAGTTTTAACTGAGGGTAAACGCTTTTAAATTCTAGAAATGTTGCATATAATATATTTTATTAATAAAGTAGGAAATTTCGTTTAAAAAATCTTAGTTGATTCAAAAACACTATAAGTAATACCGAATTGGTGACACTTATCGAGTGGCTACTGTATACCAAACCAAACCAAACCAAACCAAACGAAAGTAAACAAAAAAACTATAAACTAATCTTCTCTCTTTCTCTCTCTTCTATTTTCAGTTTGTTCAAGATTGGCATCACTGTATGGACTTTGAAGATTGCAAAAATGTAAGTGATATGGAAATTTTCTCGGTTAAAACTTTATGCGTTTTTCGTTCTTGATCTTCCCTCGATTGTCTCCCCCATCCACCCTTTTTAGTGTAAATACATTATAGTGTAAATAGATATGCAAAACTGCCTGCCAACCTATACAATAAACCATTTCTAGTGCGATGATGATTGGGAAGAACTTAATTAGCGCTTTGCTCTTCCATGTTCGCCTTTAATGTATCTACATAATATCTGTGTATCTATTTCCCCAAAGTATCTATTTATCCAAATGCAACCAAACAACTTTGCTATAAAATATTATTATAATTATTATCCTTTCTTGCACATCCTTTTTGCATTTGCATCTGCTCCTCTGTGTGTCGTATTTAATTAAGTGTATGTTCACTCGTAGATTTTCCCGCATTTATGAATTTGTTTTTTTTTCTTTCATTGTTCTACGTTTATTGTTAGGAAACCCCGCTTTGTTTTCTCTCTCTTTCATTCTCTTTTACCTTAGCTTGCCGTGTACAAATTTATAATTGCATGGCATTAGTGATTAAGGAGGAGCTCCCTCCCAGAAGTCAGCCATTAGACCTCGTTTGTGCTTGACATTTTATTCCTCTTCCGTTTAGTTGTGAAGTTATTCGTAATGGAAATATTATATGTACGTATATGTGCCGCGTCAACTAAAACCTAAGCCATAACACGCACTGCAAGAGGCAACAAACCGCATAACAATTCTGACGCTGCGAGTATGAGAAGTGAAAAAATAAATATATATCCATTACTTATGACATGCAATTCGCGTTTGGTAAACTACTGTGCACTAGGAGTTATGGGAGGGGATCCTCTTATCTTTATTGTTCGCTATAAGAATTCAGAATTCAGAACATCAAATGACAAAGACGGGAGTATCTATTTCATTTGAGGATTAACTTAACTGTGGAATTGTGGGTCTCATTGTGGCGTATATAAAACATACAAACAAACCAGTCCTCTGTCTGTCTTTCTTTCTCATTTTTCTCTTCTTCTTCTTCTTTGTCAGTATTTGCAATATTAAATTACGCTGACAATTCCTACATTACACCGCCGGCCGATGACTGACAAGACGTCGTCTCTGAACTTATTGAAGCACGCGAGTGTATGATGAATGCCCCCAATGGATGACACGACATTGGCAAGGGGTGTTTCTGTTTTGTTGTCCGCTGATCCTACCTTCTTTAACTTATGCATCCATTCACTCCTTTGACGAGTGTTTTGACCATTTACGGTGAATGTCCAGCCCACAGATGTGTGCATTAAATGGCGGCGGAATTGCGGCCATTTTTATCTTCTTTTCACCTCACTATTTCCCCCCCGTAAGAACATCAACAACTATCAAAGTAACATCAGTCTCAAATGTGTGGCAATTATTACGTTACAGTAGGTACGTAAAAGGGGCGAAAAATTGTGCAAAAGGTGCAAAAATTTGTGTCAACAAGGCAAATAGGGCAAAGTTTTAAAAGCAATGTAAACTCTGCCTTTGATCAGCGAACTGAATGATGTGGGTTTCCGCATTGCACATCCACACGCACGTACATCGTACGATGATTAAATTATGTGAACTTTAAGATAAATTTACGTAAAAGAATTTAAGGACTTGCCCCACTGCAAGTAGGCACGGTATTAATAAATGCATATGAGTGGATGAGTTGTGCACATGTTGCACAATGTATTCGTATCTCGAATTTGAACTCACAAATTTGAACTTTTTATTGAACCTGAAAACAACGGTGGTTTTCCCCATGATTTCTCCCATATCACGTTTGTCTTTTCTTGTGCATGATAACAAATACAAGAGGATCTAACCAGGTCAATTGATACTGACAAAAGGAGAGTTGCAAGCAAACTTTTGGCAAACTTACGCTGGCACATACAAAGCAACACACTATATCACCATACGCACATTCATTAGGAGGAATTTTGTTCTCCATTCCACCATTCATACAGGATCGTTGACGCCATACAGCACTTGGGTTTCTGTTTTGCTTCTCCTTCCTTCGGTATTCGTTGCCTTTGTTTTTTAATTCCATTCTGTATTTTTTCCCATAGTATTCCTGCTTTCATATGGTATTCCTGTTTTCACATGGTATTCCTGTGCTCACATAGTATTCCTGTGTTCACATAAAAAATCTTCATCAGGAGCAACGTTCACTAAAGGTCCATGCTCCTTTTCCTGCAAGCAGGCGACGAACAAGGGTTGATTTATCGGTTCACAGAGAAATCTTTCATCGTGTCGTGCAGATTGCGTAGCCGTAGAGCAATGGTGTTGGCATCCTTGGAGGAGAAATTTTAAAGCCGAAACTGTTCAAAGCAATTAAAGAGCAATGCAGATTCAATAACGATCTTTTTAGTTTATATTTCGAAATGTAACAACTACGGATCAATGGCTTAGTCGATCCTTCAATCTTTTTATATAATCTGAATGTAACCTTAAACCATTAAGGACTATTCCTAATTAGTCCTTGGATGAGATCTTTTTAAATTATTAGCGTTAATGCAGTTTGGTTTGGTCGGTCGCTGACTGTTGGCTGCCTGCTGCTGATTTCTTTTCGAGTCACTAGACACATTCACAGGCTTATACATACTCTCGCTCATACACATGAAGAGAGGAATCCGAACAACATACATTCATCCTTTAATCCCCAGGACACTTATATATAGAACAACGTAGTGTCATTCTGTACCGTCAAACGTTGAGGACAAAAACAGGATAGGAAAAACCAACAACAGTTTGTGTTAAACGGAATCATCCTCCCCCATTCTTTATCTAATTCCTAAAGGGAAAATACTAAAATTCCTCAAAGGATGTCGTCGGTCAGATTGCACACAACCAACCACCGACGACACAACACTTACACATACGTAAAGCGAAGTGAGTTTATGTCATATGGCATCGTTTGGGTTGAATCTTCGTCCGTCCATTATACATACTCAGTAGTCAGTGCTCTGCTGAGATCAATTGGGTTGGTGGAATTGAACTCTGGGACATTTTTATTACATTAAAACCAACAACAACAGCAAAGTAAAACAAAATCTCAAACAAGAAACTGGGAAAAAAATACAGAAAAACCCAACGAATTTTATATCTCCCGGAGCTCGGCTACTATCGATGGATAGCATGTTTTTAGTTTGTGTGTGCGTCCAAATGACCATTACACAATACAAATTACACCAAAAAGAAGGAAAGACACACGAAAGTTCGTAGAGAGCAACAACAACGGGGGAAAAAAAAACGTTATCCTTATAGCAAATCATTATAAATCTCACACATTTCCCAATTGGAATTTGTGTGGAAAAATATCAAGTTACTTACAAATACAGTGCCTGACACCGTACCAGGGCACAAGGATTTACTTTTTCACAGAGTAAATGACAACAACAACGTAGTAGTCACACAAACTGATACAATCGACCGACTGAGTTTTCAGAATTTTATTGAACATAAAATTAAATCGAACAACGAAAGATTATAGATGAAGGAAACAAAAACTATAGGGCAGGGATTTAACAAACTCATCCCTTGGAGGGATAATTCGATTTCGATTTGAGCATTTTAATCGAAGAAGGAGATACGTGTCACATGCAGGAGGCATCATCGTTAGGACGAGATATACCTAAGTACGCACAAGGTGACATTTGGTCGGTCCCATTGCGACAAGGGTCTAATAATGTAGCTGATTTATCGAAACAAGTGAATTTCGTGGAACAGATGCACATCTTACTTATATCTCAGCTAGATGATCTTTTCATTTAAGGTTCCATAGGTAGATACGAGTATATATTGGTAAAACTTCTGTTGCTACATTTTCCTCAGTTTGGAGAATATACAAATGCCAGATGCGAGATAGTACGTGACCGAGAAGCAATTGAGTAAAGAACAGGTTATGAATAAACCAAATTTGGTCAAAAAGTAATTGTGCGGTTTTACATTAAGTAACATCATTTGCTTTCCATGGATCATCCCTGTTATATGATTTTCGAAGTGATTTTCTTTTGAGACTATAAAGGATTTATGTGATTTTAATATTAAAAATTTTAATTAGAAAAAGGGAAAGGAAAAATAATTCAAAAATTTGACTGAGAAAAACGTGCCTAAAATTTTTTATTGTTAACTCCATACACCAATGGAAAGGATACCAATATTTACGCTGAGTAGTGTTGCTAGAAAATGCTTCAATTTAGAAAAAGAAACCTCAGAAGACTTTGGAGTACAAAATTCCTAATACCTAATTCGCAAGTACTCAACAATGACTGGAAAACTGTTTACAAGATTGGCGATTAATTTTTTTTTCACTCAGTTTTTATTGTCAAATTATGGTAACCCACATGCCATAACAATATGTTTTCAATATCAATACTGATTGGTGTAGAAGATAGGAATTCTTCCATCAAACTTATAATTTAATGCCTTATCCATATTATAGCGCGTTACTTAAGAGAGTAGTGGATTGACCTAAAAAGATAATGAAAGTCATACATACATAGAAAAGGCGGTTCTACGAATATGTACATTGTGCGGATCCATAAAAGCTTACGAGGCAATTTTTTTTAACTTTTTCGGTTCGTAATAGCTGTTTGTTGTTTTTAAAGTGGAATACAATAACCGTTCTATGTGGTTACTGTCGATGCTGTTTGCTTTTTCAACCCCATTCTTCAATATTGCCAGTTATAGACACTTCAAAATTGAATCGGTTCCTATTTCAACCGAATGGCAAAACCAACACATAGAGCTAGATTCAATTTCAATCTAAGTGTACGAGAGAAAACTTAACCTTTCCTTATTTGGTGTCAAACCAGGCTTTGGTATTATATGTGACAAGTTATACGAATAAATAGTTTGTGCTCTTTATTTTAACGCCAATTGTCTTACAACGAAATTATTTCTTAAACATTGAAAGAGTTCCAGCCATTGTGGTTTATGTTTTTGTCAAAAGTTTGAGCATCATTTTCATACAAATAGCATCGTGATGATATTTCAAAGTTCGAGAATCACAAATTTGCTTGGATGGGTGCATAAGTGAGCGATTAATATTTTCAATTAGTAAATCAATCCCTTTCTCACATATGTTTGATGTGTGATCGACGTGTTATTGAACATTGAACATTGAACATTGTGATGTGAATGATATTCAGCTTCAATGGATTAGAAGCTATCTTTAAAATCGTTCAATCGAAGTTGTGTTCGACGGTTTTAAGTCTGATATTCACCGCATAAATGTAGGTATCCCTCAGGGCTGTGTTTTTTTTTGTCACTCTTCCTTAACGAACTTCTGTCAGCAACATCTAATCCAATACATTCCTCAGCTAACGACAGTACTCTTAGCTTCTCTTATATGTTCCCATGTTGACATCCCTTCTCCTCGGAAGTGGGACTAGAGCAACATCGAATGTTAAGCTCGACAGCAGAGCAAATTGCGAATAACACAATATAGTCGAAGTTAACGCTTTCAAAACCCAATGCTGTCTTCTGTCGTTGAAGCGAAATACAAATCAGTATCCATTAATCGAGGAAACTTCAGAACTAGCAATTCTTGGTATGAGCTTCAACGACCAGCTTCGTAGGAATGACCACAAATTCAACGTCGCCAAAAATGCTGCGAAGTTCCTTGGCTTACAAACAGGTCGCAAGAAATATTTCACTCACTCTGATCTGGCTACTATTTACAAGGCATTCATTCGCCCCAAACTTGAGTATAACTGTCATGTTTGGTCAGGTGCACCTAAGACCGATTTGAATCTGCTTGATTGACTACAGAATCGCGTGATAAAACTTATATTTGACAAAAATATTGAAAGAACAATTGATTCGCTCGAACATCCCAGGAATATGTCTCCTGTTTGTCACTGTTTTGCCGGTTTTTCTGTCAACCTTGCTCAAGAGGAATAGCCAAATGCATTCGGGCCCTCTATATTAAGTTTATAGGTGCTTTCTTAAGTCGTACAACACGAATGTGAATGCTTTACCAAGCTCTGTAATCTTGCATCAATACGAAGCGGTTTTTTTACATTTACTTTTAACAAAACTATGCCAACATCCTGAAATAAATTCTTTAATTAACCTGAGGAAGTTTCTCTGTTGTAAAAGGGAACAATATTTAGGTTGTTTCATCTCCGTATTTACATCAATCGAAATTTCCGAAATTAGGACACAGTATGGGTTATTTGTACACTAATTAAATGCTTTTACCGATACAGATGCATATGTTGTTCCACTTTCGCTACGGTAAATATCTAGCATGCAGATCTATCAACAAAGAAATTAGCTTTAGTTTTTCACACTTAATCGATTGGATTCGGTGGTTTGTTTTGAAAGATTTCGTCTCATCTCGAGATATAAGCATACACAGCTCCTCGCATGCACTAAACGCAACCCAAACACGCACAGTGTAATACCAACAATCGAAAAGCAAATAAAAATCTCGAAAGAAAATTAATACAAGATCAGCTGCGAGTAATGTGCTGACAGACAGAACAAAACGATCGATCGTTCGTACTATCGATCGAGAAGGGGGAGCGTTACAAACAAAACAAAACAAAAAAACCCTTAAATAGACCTCTTAAGCATCAATTTCTCAGGCTTATTAAAGGAGAGTTTGTGAGAATGATCGCGAACATTTTAAAATCTAATTAGTTCGGTGATAGTGATGTGGAACATGCCGCATCGTCCTCCCACCACCAACAACGACAAATATTACGCACAAATCATAATAATAATGTCTAAACGAAGCCACATAGATCGGATCGAGAACGTGTACGAGAGTAATGAGCCACTTGGGATTCTGAAACGAAAATAAACATCATATCAAGGGGCTGATGGTGAGCTGTTTGCTCAAGATAGCTGTAACGATCAGTTGGGCTTGCTTGTCATTTATTCGACATATTTATTGATCCCGTTCTCATGGTGTAGAACAAAAACGAAAAAGAAACCACAGTAGCTATCGCCGCTGCTCTGATTCTTAAGCACGATTCTTCATATGGAATTTCGAAATAATAAACATCAACTGATTGTGACGAGAAGATGGGTGTACGGTTGGGATTTTACTTCTCTTAATTACTTTGATTAAAGGGGGGATGGCCATTTGCCATTGCATGATGCCATCAGTTGATCGAAAATTACGGAGTAAATCTCTGTTCATGCGGCCACCAAGAGACCTTATTTTTGATGCAATAACAATTGCATCAGAAGACCTTCATCTTTTTTTTTGATTTATATTTATTTGATGATCGATAAAAGCAGGGGGGATTCTTCTAAAAGGATAAATTCAGTTTATAGAACTGATATGTCACTCCATATCCTCACAAATGCCTCAACTGCATCTGGAAGATATTTAAAGTATCATCATCAGGCATCCCATTGAAAATCAATCCCAGGGGGAATACCATCACTGCCACCATATGTCAAAGAATCCTTCATCTACGCCAGAAATCAGTGAATTAATTTTCAAAATTACCAAATGAATATTTCCATTATAAGAGAGACGCCATTACTAGACCACGCATGATGAAATAATATTTCAAATGGAGTTTGTCGAAGGAAGGTTCTTCGTTCGTTCGTACATTTCTTCTAACATCATGATGTCAAATAGTATCTTGTTGGAATAGGTCTTGATACCTACCCGTGTGTGCTGAGTGATCGTCTCGTCATTGTCATTACCGCCATCACCGCATGTTCATCAAATGTGTGACCACTTAAAGTGACAAATTGAAAGATTGTCACAAATGCCAGATGATATTTGACACCCGAATAGAGTCTTGTGAGGGAGTGTGGAGTAAGTGATTTTTTCTATCTATGATGTCCTTTTCTATTACACCATTTTTTGTTGCTTTCCTTTCTTTTTCGCTGATTCAGTTTTTTGTCATTGGTTTCCATTATTATGTACGTGTAGATATCCCAAGTTTTTTATTGTTCTTGTCTTCGATCCCATCCTCTCATTCATTCACATGTGAATTGTTTCTTGACAGTGAAATAATTGAATAGGACATTCGGTTTGGCAATAATATGGTGAGATGGTAATAATGATGATGATGGCACATTTCAAAAGATAAGCAAGGTTGTCCTTTTTTTGTAAATGAACTGGGAGTAACTTGAGATTTCTCTGGAAAATGTACTTTTTTGCCGCCGCTCTTAAAGTTGGTCAGCATTTACTTGAATCATAAAATAGAAAAGTTATTCGATCGCAAGGATCTTCCAGACATTTACGAACGATAACATCGAAATTTTACGACTGCACATAAAACACCGAAAATTCAAGATTCAAATCTCATTAAAAAAGTGATTTATTGTACAAATTATATCCGAAGACAGTGTGGATATATGATAAGAGAAAAACTCAGTTCCGATTTCAAGTGACAGTGGTGTGACATTAAAATGCTCGTAACCCAAATTAAAAAAACAAAATAAAAACACCCGACACGATAACGACAATAAAACAAATAAAATTTTAAACGAACCTGACTTACCGGTATCTAATTTATGTCATCGATCGACGACGACGACGACAAGATCGCCAGTTTGATGATGATAATGATGATTTTTGTGTGATGAAGGAGCATATGTAGTATATGTATATTCAAACAACAAACATGTACATATCCACCTTCACCTATCCACTCCACACAACTCGGTTACAAGCCAAAACAATCAATTTCGAGTAATAAATTGGACTTTTTTACGATTATTGAGTGTGTCGTCGGTGCAGCACTAACATACAGCTGCGAAGCTGGTGGGGAAACTTCCATCCTGGTCCGATGGGCAAATAAAAATGTATCTCACCGCGGCACCGGCATCCGCAAAAGATCCCAATCAAAATGACCAACAGTCGGAAGGGGGAGAGAAATGCAGAATGCACGATTAACAAACAAACTCGATCAAGGTGATCTCGCGCGCTTCTTGTTGCTGCTCATATGAGCAAATGTCGGCTCACATTGCCCCAAACCGAAAGAGGAAATTGGAAAAAGTAATCATTATTTATTTAAACAATCTTGTTTGTTTGTTGTTGTTTTTTTTATTGGTATTTTATTTTATATTTTGATTAAATTCGTTTAAAATCAAATAATTTACAATATACTTTAACGATCGTGCACGACGTTGCGGTGGAAGTTCGATGGTATTTTGCCTGTTTGCTTGCTCGATCTACAACAAGAACGATCTCCTATTTGGTTAATGGCATTTTGATTTTATTATTATTTAGTAATATCCTTAGTTTGTATTTTTATTATAGAAAAATTCCCCATCGTGTAAATTTCCTTACACAAATTCATTAATGCACGTTTCCCGCCTTGTTAATTAGACATTTGAATGTGTAATAATCGTTAACATATAATCATATCAAGCTTTTTAATTGGCTGCAGCCCAATTTACATAAAACATAGAAAAAAGGCTAAAAAAAAAGTGTTGATTAAGGCCTAAAAGAGTAGTGATCAAACTCGAAATTAGCATACGAACAAAATATCTCAGATTGTTATCTGAAACAATGATAGAGATGACAATGACACGCTGTTTAGATATAATATAGTTAAGTAAATTAAAAATTAATAATTTATGCAAAAGCTGTAAACATGTTTCGGTCGATCGGTCGGTCGGTCAAATTATTAAGACTACAACAGCTACAACCACAAACAAACAAATCACAACTCACGTCGAGTTTGAGAATTTATTCAAAGTTCAACAATAAATTACCGAAAAGTCCATGGAGAGGGGTTCAATTCGCATGAGATTTTTTGTTATTATATAATCAATAACTTAATCAGAGAGCACTGCACATAGATACACTTACACACAGGAATACACGCACACTCACCTAAAATTGTACACTTGTTGAATGTCAACATTACATTGGATATATAGTAATAATTAACAAAGTCTTTCCATCAGATCAGTGAATTAAAATGACATTTTTTTTTGTTGTCCCTTTCGATGTTCGTTCTATTTCTTCTTTAATTTTTCCTTTTTTCATTTTTCTGTGAATTTTGATCAAGAGAAAAATAAGAAACAAAACGAAACCAAAACTTTCTCTTTCTCTTTTTTTACGTTACAGATGTGCATCACGCCACCTAATATCAATAGTTATATCCCAGAAGCGTTCAGTTTTCTGGTGAGTGAAGAATTCTATCATTCAATCAATCAATCAATTACTCAGTGAATCAATCTATCAATTCAAATATAATTTTTATATGCATTACATTAACATTATCGGGTTTTTTTAGTTTCGTTTTTTCGTTCTTATGTTAGTTATGTATGTGCCAAAGAACTGTTTTAGTTCTTAGCTAAGTTTTGAAGGGAGCCTCTTTCAGAAACTAATGCCTTCCAAATTCTTTTCATGCTGCTTTTTTTTCCTTCAGATTTTCACTAAAAACTGCTTCTATGCTTTGCTTTTAATATATGAACACGGCTTGAATGAGATGTAAAGTGAAGTTTATTAGTTGTTTGCTATTGAGGTATACTGGTTAAGGGTTAATTCATGATTATAACAAGTGAATGCTTCAGAAATAATCAACCGCTATATGAAGTAGTATTACACTTTTTGGACTTGATTAGTGGTGTTTTTAAGGTCTCTTCTTAAATATGACATTAATTTTAACATTTTCCAGTATATTCTGGCAATACAAATAATAATAAAAATATTCGCGCGTCAGACCGTTGTGGTCCATACAGTTCAATGCCATATCCGAAAGACGAAATGAGAAGCTATCCATGACAAGAAAATATACTATCTGAATATAATTTCAGATAGTAAATTATGAATATAATTTCAGATAGTAAATTATATTCAATAATTTTTGCTTTTGAACCCACATCTCGCCCGGATCAATGTCTTCCATATTTTCAAACAAAAAATATTGATCATAGTCCAGTAACGATCTCTTTTGACTGTAACACGAACTCCTGCGTTATTCCATCGTGAGTCTATCGATAATGATTTGCCAAAGTATATTGATAGTAAATGTCAGAGAGGAAGCGCAGTATGACAACTCATTTGACAGTAAACGCTTTAGTAAGTTCTTTATAAACACCCTTTACTTGCTGTAATTAACTATGTACTTCGTTGCCTGAAGTTGCGCATGCCGACGACTTATATACTTGTCCATGACAGTAGAGGTACGAGACGTAAAGTATGATTCTGGCAGGTGTTTCATTCATTCACTGGAACGAGCTATCGGAGAATCGTTAAAATCTCAAACAGAAATACCACATATGGTAGCTGCTGTGAGGCGATTTGTTACTCTAGTAACTAGTACAAGATGTATGTACACGCTGGAATTCTACAATTTACTTAATGCAGCGATTATTAGAACAGGAGTTCAAACGGAAAGAGTACGACAAAAAATTATTTTAGAATCCCTGAAAATTAGTTTTGATGAGGGGGGAGGGGTTCGTAAAAAAAAGAAACAGAGAAAGACCAATGAAATACAGGACAGTTTCTGGGAATGTTTTGACTTAGTCGCTACAGTCAATCTCCAATATAATGAGGATGTGGAAAAATGCGCAAAATTCATTCAAAATGAAATTGACTTTTATTTAAAAACTGTTCGCCAAGATCGGACGGCGGTCCCTTACAAGTGGTGGTCAGAGCAAAGGCGCGAAATAGTATCCAAGTCAGACAACATTCGCTAAGATTTATTTATCGTGACTCCTGGCACTAGTGAATATAGTGAGAGGCTGTTTTTGGAATCTGGCGTTATTTATGAGAAGAAGCGCAATCGTTTGCTACCAAACAAATGCTGAAAAAGTTATTTTCATTAACCACTATTTACCGTTGATAGAAGTAGGTTGAAGTATTAAAATAACAATTTTTATGAATATAATGGATATATTTTCGAGTTACTTATGCGTTTTTTGTTCATGAATTGATATTCGGTATTCGGCTGAATATTGGGTGCTATTCGGCTGAATATCGAATATTAAAATAACAGGCCGAATATTCGTGGCATCTATAATCTATTGTATCGCAGGTGTTTTTTTAAACCATGGTATGGTATGGTGGTACTCCTAAATGAAAGTGATTATGTCCCTGGTCTGTAAGATTCAGAAGTCTCCAAGAGTGAGCATCTTTTTGAGAAACTCGTGGTCAACTTAACCACACAGAGACAATTCGCTATAATGTTTCTGTTAAGACCGACATCCACTAATAACTTTGACACAGTCTCCTTATCTTTGTGTTAACTGATAAATATTTGTTCTTTATTCGATTCTTTCAACTTGCTCGCTCAAACTTAATCCATTCATGTTTTATGAAGTCATGAGAAATTATGGTAACCGTCAATGGATTAATTAATAATTTAAAATAGAACAGCTAAAGAGTGCACTTGAAGATGTTCTGATGTTAATTGGTAATAAAACTTTCATGTCTAGTGATTACAATGTGCAAATAATACTGAAAAGTTTTAAAACCTTTTAACTCTGATATCACCTTATTATTAAAAGGCGTCGCTGTTTTGCTTTTGATTTTGTATTACTTGAAAAAAAAATTGTTCATCCTATTTCGGGCCAATGAAGACTTCACTTTCGCTTTGGTATTGTGCAGTGCATTTTCTGTTGCCTTTCAAAACTTCTGCCATTTTATCGCATTTGCATTAGCAAACTTTGACAACATCAAAAATAAGATGGCACTGCGCACACTTGCACATAAATACTTGCGTATGCAACTAACAAGTCAAGTCGAATAAAAGTCTTTGCTTTCATTATGCTTATGCTCATACATATGCGTCGGCAAAGTGCATGCATTCCATGCATAAATCATATCTGACTTTGCTCCTGGTAAAGGTACTCCTGCTGTTCAGTTATTTATACTCCTCACAACGTACTTAAGTAAAGAGGATAATGTGGAAACGTGTAACGAAGGATAATGTCGGCTGCAGCGCGTATTTTTCCCAAACAAACAGAGGTTTAAAAAAGTCACACACACTCGCATATACATACATGTACATAATCGCACTTGACTGTGTTTGCCGCCGCCAAAGTCAGAGCCATATTTTATGCAACACTGCACAAGGTGGTTCTTCTAAACAGTCAGGAAATAAGAGTACGAAGCGGAAAAAGGATATATTTGTTTGGCCTTCTCTTCCTCCCACTGGTACACTATTTACGAATTTTATTAAAGTTTCTGCATTACTTTCTTCTAGAATTGAAAATTGCTGAACAAGTTACAGTTGCCGATCTGTCGCATTGTACCATATGCCCGGCCGCAACGCTGAAGTATAATTGACTCGGTGCAGAGTACAAACGCCTAAACTAAAAACTAAATAAATAAGTAACTGGTTCAGGAGCTGCTCATAAAGTTTTCGTAGATTGCAAACTTTTTCGTTCAAAATTTTACAAAAAAAAACAGCTACAACCTACATGGTGTGTTTTGTGAATTTTTTAATGATGAGGACAAAGTTTAGTATGAATGCTCTTCGTCTTACTTAACCTCTTTCAATCTCAATCACTCGATCGCCACAAACTCAGATATTAGATAATCCATTTGGGCACAGTTTGTGCAAGAGTCACCATGCCGCGTCTATTCCGAAACCCAAATCGATGCTAATGATTGACGGTCGCCGCAGAAAAGTCGCAAAAACCACTTAACATAAATAATCCCTCTGTTCACTGGAGCAACTGAGTTATTTTCATCCAGTTAGCTCATATTATGCACGATAAGCAGTTAGTTATCTAATCGACCTAATCTCCTTCACTCGTTGATCCTTAGATTAGCGATCGGTGTGCAGTACCTACCTAAAAAAAAATTGGAACTCGATCGACTGCAATAACTGCCATCGTTTATCTTTCTTATATCTTCATCTCTTAGCTTACTCCATCGTATACCATTTGATATTTTCATTTAGCTTTTGTCTTTTGGGCCATAGTCAGGCAAGGACCGAACAATAGTTTATGGCATACGATCAGCAAAAAAAATGCTTTGTTTTATTTGCATCTTGGGATGAAATTCAATTTGTGCCATGGAAACTAATAAAGATCGAGCAAACTGATCAGTTATTTGACCATATTAAGCGATATTTTGGTATTTAGATGTGACCTGCACATGCGATGTTGATGAGCGCGAGATAGAAAAATCGGATAATAAGGAGTCTCAGCCTTCTTATATCATATCGCGCGATTGCATCAGATGTGTTGTATGTATGTTGCGCGATCCACTGCATACAGAAAATAGTCAATTGCATGAACTCCACGACGATGCCAAGCGTAGCGTATTCGACCTATGACACATTCTCGAGTCGGTGATATAACGACGGCGACGACGATGACGATGACAACAAACCCAGAGTGGTGATCATTGAACTGAATCGTGATCGATTTTGATCACAACGCAGCACAATCCGCCCGCGCGACATACAACGTAGGCACTCAGTTGTATGTGTAGGGAACACATTCATAATACTTTACGCCATTTTCAGGGAGGTGTAGCCTTAGGTGAGACATACTCTTTCCGTCTGGAGTGGTAATTCTATGAATGACAAAGCCAAGTGAAATTGTGGTTGTGAGAAGATCTAAAGTTGCCAAATTCTAAGGGATTTCTTTTTTTTTGTTAAGAAAATTTCAGACCAAACTTTTAAAGAACTCCTCAAACCTAAACCTTAATCGCTTTATTCCAAGCTATGCTACATATTAACTAAACTATTAATTCTAATTATTCTTTTCTTAAATTGATTTTGATTTATTTATTGTTTATTGATCGTTTTTCTTGTTCATCTACTTGCAGTGCTGGAACAATTGCGATCAAGCGCTCGGTCCGTTTCCGCTGAATATCAACTCGGCGTTACGCCAGGAATCGCTTGTATTGACCGACATTGCCTGGGATCAAGCCATTACGAATGCATCGAAACAGTGTCTGGTAACATGGGAGGTCTCCGGAGGCGGTTTAATGGGCAATCTATTGACTGATAGTTCTACCGTTCAATTATCCCTCTGGCCAGATACAGTATATCACGTACAAGTTACGTGCAAGCATAAGGTAAGTCGCATCGCAAAAATCACAAAAAAACAAACAACAAAAATAGTTTCCTCCTTCATTAGAGATAGGAGCACATCTTCGTTGTTGTCGTCGTCTGTATCTATATATCTATTTATTAGTATTTGAAACTTCTTCTGATGATGATGATGGTGGTGAACTATGCTCCTCGTCGCGGAAAATTGAGAAAAACAAGTTTCTTCTTCTGCTCCGCGTGCAGAAATTGTCTCTCGGGAATTTTTCTTCTCCTATCCATCGAGCGTCCTTAGGATTCACGCGAAAATAATAAAACCTTTTGCTTTTTACACACAACCGAAGTCACACACAAATATACAGGCGCGCACGTGCATAGAAAACAAAGAGCTCACGATCAGCGATGCCATCGATTAGATTCGTCTCTGTTTTGGCTAGATCCAGGCAGCATAAGTATCAGCTGGCTCCATTGCTTTCTTGAGACTTACGTGCGTGAAAGGATTTCCATCTTTCTAAGATAGCTGCCGGTTGGGTTTTTTTGTTGCTCAATGCGCACTTTATCACCAGCTCCGCCATGCACAGTACACTAGTAGGTAGGAGGTACCTACTCCTCTTCGAACTTGTGGTGGTGGTGGCGAACATTTTGTTAATTGCCGATCGCATAGTGTGAAAATATCACTAATTGGCTAATTACACATAAATTGTGATATCGATGGTGTTATTTTACAATATGTGTGTGTGTGCAATTAAAGATGTGTGTGGTGTGCCAGGTGCGACAAAAAGAACAGAACGCAACAAAAAAAAACAACTATGTCAGCAACGTTCTTGCGGACACAAGGATCGCATGCGCACATGCGAATTTGTTGTTCGTTCATTCGGTTTTCATCAGTAATTTAAACTTTTTAGCTCACAATCAGGACCACGTGCATGCGTGATTATTGCGTGCAGCAGAGGAGTGTGTCAATCGACACACGGAAAGGAAATACTCGTTTTTTTGTCATATCTTACCTTACCATACCTTGTCTTGCCAACATGTCCTTTAAAGATTTCCATCGACCGTTATGATACGAGTTACTCCCTGTTTACTGTTAATATTTTACACTAACATTTTTATTGAAATAAGGAGCTACTGCTGATTGTGGTGCGGTGCCTAGGTTGATTCCAGCGCGCCGTTCTATTGATCTTTGTATTTTAATGCCTTGTCTTTTGAGTCCGGGTCGTGTTTTCTGTCATTAATGAACTAAAATAGATTTATTCTTGAGTCTTACAAGGATTACAAAAATTCGATTTTTCTGAAACTCTACACACTATGTACACCCTCCACAAAAGCAAAAAACCCTTAAACTAACGAACCTAAAAACTCATTCGCCCTTCAAAACAAGTTCATCGAAGAAGCACAAATTGTGTTATTATGCCTACCAAAGTGACGGGCTGACTCCTGGCTTAAAAAGCAGACGTTTCACTGGGTGTTCCAAAATTAATCAACCCAATTGCGAGACACTTGTTAGATATAGTGGAAGTAGCTTATTACGACCAGTCGCTTATAACGACCACTTCCATTTCATTTGGTACTGTACAGTTCATCTCCAAAGATGCTCCTATCTCCATCGTAAATACTGACGACAAAAAGTTAATGAAGATAGCAACTTACACGCGAAGAGCCGAGTTTAGTGGACTCCTTTCTTGTGTATCGGGCAAAAAATGGCGAGATTTCATTTATCAGGCATCGTCTTATCAGACATCAGAGTCTTCTAAATCATTTCAGATCTAGACTATCGGTATTACAACTCAGATCGTTATCATCCACTAAGTTATCTAATTTATTTATTGAGATTAATTTATCTTCTTTGAGTAATATCTACTTTGATCACTGCATACATACTCGTACAAACCTTCAGCTTGAGTTTTATGTCTGAGATTTACTCTGAGTTTTATTATTGCGATGGCTCCTTGAATCGCTTCACATTCTATACCTTTTTCCTTTCTATACGTTTTTATTTTATTTTTGTATTATCGATATCTTGCTGCAACATTCAAACCATTTTTTTATTTCATCTCCTCTTCTCTTAGGAAACTGGTGGCATGCGACGTTCCTACAAACTGATCGTGGACACCCGCAAATTGAGTGAATTTTCAGCTAGCAGTATGCAAGCGATTGCCATGGATACGAGCATTAAGTCGATGCCAAACATCTTCGCCACAGAGACATCATCGGGCGAAACTGAATCGAGAATGCGCATCTTAAAGGACAGTTCAAAGGATTTCGTCAGCTCATACAATCCAAATGCTAATGCGGCTGCCACCTCGACTCAGAGCAAGAGCAAATCAATCAAAGGCGGATCATCAGTGTCATCGTCAACTCCATCAGTGGTCGTTCATAGCTCGTCGCCATCTGTACTTCGCACTAAGCTTACACAAGCCACCCGAGCTGGCGGAGAATCGGCCGACTTCCTAACCCAAAGCATAGTTTTTGCGATTGTCGGTTCAGTCGTCCTGTTTTTTGGCCTGCTAGTCATTTACGTGCTGACAAGACCCGTCCGCAAAGAGATGCCTGCTTCATCGATCGACAAGGAGGTTCTCATTCGCAGCGAACTGTTGCCAAGTTCTACCCTGGCGGCGGCGACGGCAACGAGCGGTCATCACACATTATCATCAGCAGGTGTGGCGTCATCGGTAGTGTCAACATCAGCGCCAGACAGTCGGACGTTGCACGTGTAAGGTTCTGGGATGTGTTGTAATAGCGTCGCTCAGCTGCGATTCGTCTGTTTATAAGCAAACAAGAGCGGCTTCATTTTGAATGGATTTGGATGCTGGCTGGTGCTCATTTCGCTCGCTACTCGGCATCATCGTCCTCCTCCTCCTTCTACACCTAGCTATAGGTGTAAATATTGTTGCTTGACAATTTGAAATTGATCTACATTTGCAGCCGGACTAGATAGAGAAGGAAAGGGAGCTGAATATCCTGATGTAAATAAAATATCTCTCCTCCTGTAAATAGATATTCAACTTAGTTATTAGGCGGATAATGGATTTGAAGGATGAATGGAGTGCATTCAAGGATTGAGTGAGATTGTCAAATGTAATTTTGTGCTCATCATCATTATGATCGTTGGCTTAGTTTAGTGCGCGATTGGTTAATTTTAAGAGCAACGAAGAGATTGAAATTCATTTCTAGTCTAGCACTGTGGTGTGTATAGTAGGCGGAGCAGGAGCCGCACGTGGGTAGATCCTGAATAGATAAAACAAAATCAAAATCCTCCTCTTGACATCCTTCGTGTACAGCTTTTTTTTTTTTCAAATTTCAAAAATTGAAATTGTGAAGAAAAATCCAAAGTTTTATGTATTTTTGTATTTTTAATTTCTTCACTACACACAGAGACACAAATGACCCAGTTAAATTTTATTCTAATTTTTATTGTTTATCAATCATTTTCAGTTCGATCAACTAACTTAGAAAAAATGTAAAATATTTGTTCTTCAACTTGAATATAAAAGAAATCGAAAATATCTTCCATGAAAATGTCTATCGAAGCGAAGTAATAAAGTAAGAAACAAAACGAAAAAAAACACCCTGTAAATATTAAAACAAAACAAACGGTAAAAAAGCAACTTTTGTACATAAATTATTATAATGATAGTTTCTTAGGTTAAACAATTTAAGATCAAATCTCTGCGTGTGTTTGCATAAAAAAAAGCAATTAACTAAGGAACATTTCTAAGGAAAACAAAAAAAAACTACGAGTATAGCAATGAATAGTGAACAATGAGCAACAAAACTAAAATAATCTTAAAAAAATATTAAACAAAAAAAGCAAATTTTTTGAATGCTTATAAAAGTTTCTGTTTAGTTTTTTGCATTAAATCGGCATTTGTGCTGCAATAACTGATAACTGTATATAAACGAAAATATGAAAATAAAACAAATTCTTTTGTTTTTTTGTTAATGTGCATTTGTTTATGTTTGCTACTCGTTTCCTTGTAAAATATTTAGAAATTTGCATTAGAAAACAAAACAACAAACTCATTGCATTGTAAGTAAATTATTATAACTTAATAATTATATTGTATTTTCAAAAAAAAAAAAAGGAAAAAACCACAACAAAAAAAAAAAATAAAGCTAAATATTAATATTGCTTATTAAATTTATTATTAAATTATATAATAAAAAATGCTAGATAAATTCTAAGATGGGCAGAAGATGATAAACATATAGTCGGGTGAGATGAGTGAGTAAAATAGCAGTAAAGCTGTAATTATAACTTATGAAATTATAAAGAAAAAATTGGAAAAAAAAACAAAAAATAAGAAAATAAAAATAAAATTTAAAAAACAATAAGAAATGAGTTTTATTTATTTACTGGATTCTTATTTGGAAAAGGTGTGATGGTCCCAAACCAAGTTTTTTTTACTTGAATTCAATATAAGTGCCGGTAACCTACCTTCCAGTAATCTCTTCTTAGTCGTTGTGCTAGCAGAGAGGGATCAGAATCAGAAGAGGTGAAACACTTCATGCACCGTGTAGGGAAGCGATGATATTTCGCAGCATTCCTTGCAACGACAAACATGTGTCGTTCCAGCAATGCTTGTTATCGCTCATACTAAGAACTGCGAGTTTTTCGGTTTCGTCGCCGCGCCATTGATGGATAACGGCTGGAGATTTATGTTTCGCTCCGACAACAAAAGAAAGCATTGCTTTTGGAAGTTGTCTACTATTGCGTTCTACACATTTTATTTAGCTGTCTACGTTAGAATTTACCGTTCACTTGTGAGGAGGATGGACGTTCATAAATGAGAAGATCGGAATAGTGAAGTTAGTAAACGATTGTATTGAATTAAAAGTAGAAATATATTTAAAAGTAAAAGTAGAATTAGAAGACCATTATCAATATAAACAAGTAAATGTAAAAAACTTGAGTTTTTCCTTTTGAGATGCTGAAAACAACACACTCGTCACACGCGCGAAACGCGACTCGTGTCACATGCGGGATCTCAGAAACTAAGCTGCTAACAAAATCTCAAATCTCTAGGACTTTTGTAAGTTGGTTAAAAAATACCTTAGGAAAGACGAAAAAATCCCGCGACACGCGTCACACGGGATCTCAGAAACGGCCATGAGGCTGAGCTTTTCCCAAAATTTCAGCTCTCTAGGTAGTGTGAAAATTAGTTAAAAAGTATTGCAAATTATTAGGAATAAACACTTTTGCACGAGTCACACGCGACTCGCGACATGTGTCGCTAGTGGGATCTTAGAAATGCCTTACAAGACACAACTCTCTAGGTCTATGTGTAATTTCAGAGTGGACCTCAGCAACATACGTGATATCGAATTTTTTCGCTGTGTACGCCAATATTAATACCCACAGTCGAGCAATTCTGGCACTGAGTGAATATTAGGTATTTGATAATTCCGATACCTTGGAAATAAATCTCCCTGGGTATAACTTGGTGTCATTATTGTTCCATTGACGCGGACTCGCGTCCGTATCTGTATGATGATTTAAGCTTTTGCCTCAATTCAGCCAATGTTCCAAGCCGGAATTTTATTTCATTTGGCTCAGATTTAAGGAACCAGAGCGTAACATACACTTGTAACGACGATTTTGGCTACACCCATTAGGAGCCGGCTCAGCGGTCCAGAGCATTAAAAATATTACTTTTGACGTGACAACGTCTCACTACAAGGGGATGCATGGTAAAATAGTACAATGTTAAGTTAGACACTGTTAATACACTGCTTGCTCACACTGTTAAGTGAGACACTGTTAAATGTCACTATTCTGAGAACTAAGCCATTTTTCGGACGAGTTGTATAAAGTTTGGTGTGTAGGACTAAGATGCGACTATAAGACTTGTTCCTATGGTAATTCTGGGATCTGGCCAATTGGGTCTGGAATTTTGTGGACGAAACCATTTCTCAAGCGATTCGCATAAAGTTCGATGTGTAGGACTAAGATGCGACTATAAACCCTTGTTTCTATGAAAACTCTGGGATCTGGTCAATACGGTCTGGAATTTTGTGGACCAAGCACTCCAAGCATGAAATTCGTTATGTAGAACTAAGATGCGACTAAAACTATAAAATTATGAAAATTACCAGTTAACAGTAGATGTATTAGTGCTAACACACTGCTATTCAGTGTTTATTAATACGGGGGTTAATAAATACATATATTGTTACTTTGTAAAAGGATATGTATGATATGATATCCTGAAGAAGATAACCATTTTAATGACGAAGGTTTACTATGGCACTGAGACACATTTGTCCTATTTGAGAAATTCTAACTCGGGCGTCCACAGATTAATCTTACGAGTATTTTCTGTTGAGTGCACTTAAGGATGTTTATTTTTTGCATTCGCCGTTTTTTTTTCTTATTTCCAAACACAGCAATTTCTGCAATTTATATCCTTGTTGCTTGTAATGCTGCTGTTGGCCCACGCGATTTGTCTAATTCGGTTTCCGTTTCTTTCCTATGACTGCGTTTTTAGAGCAAGATTACGTTTTGCTTCCGTTCAGTATTGTATCTGCAGTCCTCTTTTGTGTGTGTGTCACTGCTGATTATTCTATATTTGCTTTTTTTCCTACGTTGTCCTTCTTGTCCAACAACAAACGACAAGCTCGAGGCTTATATTCCTTCGAGTTTTAAGCGATCCTGCTTTCCGGTATTGCATGCAAACATTTCCAGGATACAAATAGTGAGACAAAACCGCGTTTATATTCTGCTGATACGATTGCATTTTTTCTCCCCAGAAATTGCGTTTTGTTCCTCAAATGGCGTAGTATAGAAGAAAAAAAAACGCAAAGCGCACATAAAACCATAATATGACACAACAAGAGGTATCAACTACATACAATAAAAACAACCACTTTTAAGCCAACCCACCCACACGTTAGAACTCGTGCAACGCAAAAAAGGGCATCCGCTGCGCCGACGGCCTTGTCCAGTTTACGACCGGCTGCACATCCCAGTCCGTTCTCGCTCGTACATTTACCCCGGCCAAGCGGAAGGATTTTCTGGGTTTTATCGCGCGTAGATAATGTTCATGTTTTGGTTATTTCGCTTTTACCGTTATGGGCGCATTGCATGCAGTTGGTAGTTAGTGTTGCGGCATTGCGCTCAGTGCTCCTCCTTAGAAACATTTGCAGCGAGCAAGCGAGTTGAACTTTTTCGGTGATTTCCGTAGACCCACAATAGCTCTGGAGCAAACTGCGAGAACTGCCAGAATAAAGTTTTTTCTTCTTACCTTTACTTTGCTCTGTTGTTCCCGATTCTCGAATTGGAACTCGTGAAACCAATTTTGTTTGCTGACGACGCCAATTCGTTGTTAGTTGGCCGAGGTTCTTTTTCCAAATCGATTGAAGGCTTCTCTCACGTTCGAACGGTCGATTGCCCATCTACCTGTATCACGTGCGCATTTATACCTCGTTGTTTACGTACTTAGCCGCGTCGGTCGACTGTCAACCGATGGCAATCAGCAATCATCAAGCCTATGAGCCTGCAGCAGGACTACTGTTATTTTTCCATTTCAGAAGCAAAATGGAAAATGGTTTTCGTTTTTATTTTTCGATATCCGATACAGATGGGAATCCTGCGAAAAATTGCCACAAGCATCGTCGAAAAGAAACAATTTTAATGAAAGCAAAATACCGCCATCATCCGAACGGAGACGGGCGATACGACCTCTGGATTGTTTGGAATTATTCTTCCCCGCAGAGAGCTTTCTGTTTGGAAAAGAGAAATATTTTTTTATTATTTGCTGTTCGTAATGTTTGCTCCAAGATAATTTTCAATGGATTTGTTTACCATATTACGGTAAATTTAATTGGTAATTACTATAAGATACGACGAGAATTTGGGGTGTGTAGAAGCTACTTACTCCTCGACCTACATGGGTCTATTGTGTTCACTGTTTTTGGGCCTAGACACCTTTTAGTCTTTTGATAATCTGTATTATTTCTTTGGCTGGTATTTGTTGGTAATCATCTTTCCTTAATTTTAAAAGGGCTATGCAATCTGCCATGAGGTGCTCCAATGTCTCCTCTTCTTCACTGCAGTATCTACAGGTCTCATGATTGTTGTTTCCTATTTTGTGTAAATGATACATAAGGGTATAGTATCCTGTTAGTGCTCCACATAAGATACTTAGTTCTTGTTTTTTTTTTTAATTTTATGACCTCTTTCGCCTTTTTGTGGTTAAAGTTTAGGAATTTCTTTGAGTGATTTAGACCCTCTATATATTCCCAGTAGATATTTGTACACAAATTTGCATTGTAGAATCCGTACAGAGGGCCTGATCATATGAATTAAGTTTCAGCTCCTTTCTCTGCCAGTAAGTCGGCCATCTCATTACAAGTATGTGCCCTTCGTGACCTGGTACCCAATTAAGTGTGACACTGTTATTTTTTGCCAGATTATTTGGGGCATTGCCACAAGTGGACTATGACGAACATTTTAAAATAAAAATGAGCCAAATCAGTTCAGCCGTTCTCAACTGATGCGGTTACAAACGAACAGCATTTCATTTTTATTTACATACATAGATAACAAGCGGAAATACCCGGTGTTTCCCTGCTGCCTCATCAAACTGGCAATCCGACCACTAACACCCTACCCCTGTCACTTATATCGGCAAAAGATATACAAGTGTTGGAATCGTGATGTATGGTCGTGAGTTCATACAAAAGTATGGAAAAAAAAGCACTTTCAGTTTTTTCCCGAATTTTCCAATTTTTCGGGCAACTTTATCAATTCTTTTTCTGTATGAACCTTACTCCGACTATGGCGAACATTTTAAAAATGAGCCGTGCTATATTTTTGCACACAAATGTAAGGGATCTATATTTTAAAGCCGTACCCGAACCGGAATTCGAATTGAAAAGCTTTCGATGACAGTTATTACTCGCAGAAGTTTTGCAGACCGTCTTTGTCACTGGGAATGTTTTTTTTCCTACTATCGATAATCATACATTTTCCCGGAGGTACATTAGCCGTTAATATGTTAAGTTGTTTCGAGAGGTTTTGAGTACCAGATTCGGTTCCCAAAAGGCTCTCTTTTGTGTACTTAACTTTTTATTATTTGAATCAGTGATCTGATTGTTTACTACTTCCAATTCTATACACTGTATAGCTCTGCTCGTCTCCGAGTTTCATATACATTCCTGTCATGCGCACGTGGAATGCCAGCATATGTTTACAACATTAAATTCTGACCTGATTCTGGGTAAATCTCAAAAACTGTTACATAGAATTTAAGAAAGGGTCGTCCGAGAAATACATGGCACAGAAAACAGTTGAGTAGGAGTCACGGCAATTGTGGAAGAGTTGGAGAGAGCTGAAGCCAGGAACCGCACGCGATGGCACGTGGGCATGGTAGAGGCCTTAGGACCAACAAGGGGATATTGGACATCTATCAAACTTCGTTAGAATGATTGGTCAACTGCACCTACAACAACCTTGCATCAACCAGACAGTGGACAGAATCGACTTGCTGAGACATAGCAAGAAAGTTTCCTGCTTGTCACTGTCGTCTCATTGATTTTTTAACCAGCGGTAGACAAGCGTTTAAATACTCATCAGTGCAAACCTATCTTTGGACTTACTTTTTGTTGAGATTCCTTCTTTAGCTGTCAAAATCGAACGCTCTGCATTCAAAATTCCCGTAAACGCACTCTTCTTTTTCCCTTCTTATTGCCTATAAACGCTCAATTTTTATAATATACGACTGTTATTACTGAAACTTTCTTTGGATAAGTCTTTATATTATAAATTATAGAAAAAATAGGATAAATACAGCCGGAATACAGGCACGGACGTTTTATATCTTCCTACAAATAATTTTTTTTTAAGTTATTCATCGGATATGTTGGTTAAATCATGGAACTTCAACTAACTATCATCTCGCTGTTGCCCTCCTTTAAAGGCCTCTCCCAGAACCGTTAAAATCTCGTTAACTGTAAAATAAAATTCCAACCTGCTCGTACACATGGCACCATTCACAATATGACAGTAAATTGAACACTTAATTCTTGTTTTATTGCCATGCACACACACAAATACCGGATAACAGCATCTGTTTCACTTTATCCCCTTCCCTCCTCCTAGCCTACTAACATTCCATTTTTATTGGACATAAAATTTCTCTCAATCGCTGCAAAACTCTTCGCTTAAATGTAAACGAAATCGCTTAAGTATTTCACACAAGAACAATTCAAAACAAAACGAACATCAAGGATTCTAAGGATATGTTGACGATACTGAGGATGCTTTCATTGCGTAACGCACATTGCTATTGAATAGGCGACGAAGACTCAAAGACTCTTATGTGGGGGTGGCGGCCTCTTATGAAAATTTATACAATTGCGTAATTTGTGGCATTGAAGGGTATCAGTCAGTCAGTCAGTCAGTGAGTTAACACAATGCAGCATAAGACACACTGGAAGGCAATAAAGTGACTACAGGGAGTATAATGCAAAGTAACAGCATCTTTTATGTTTTTCCTTCTTGGAGCTGAAAGAAAAGGAGGAGGTGGTTCAACTCGTTTATGAGAATTCTTTTATTGCTTCAAATGAAGGTGTGACCCCACAACCACCAGCAACATCCCCTACTGTGAGCTGCTCGGTGTGCACTTGAAACAATGGCAATGGCAAATGTGCGAATAACATACTCGTATGATTAGGAGTCATGACTTGCACGATCCAAGGATCACCAATACTCCACCTCTTATTAGAGCAAACATTAACAGAGGCGCTGCGGAGTACGCGTTATGTGTGCAATTAATGCATGGAGAGTAGCAGCAACATCCTTGAAAGCGGTTTTTGTGAGCGGTGTTTCAACATTCACCATTAATGCGGCAGGAGTTATTTTTGCAACATACGAAGGAGGAAATCTCTTGGGATATATTTAGTTTGTCGTTAAATTTTTAATTTTTGTTTCAAATTCGGGTTCGTTTCTTCTGAAGTGACCTGCATTGTATTAACCCATTTAGTTTCAACCACCTTTAAAATTAAAAACATGTTGTTTTTACGATATAACTTTTATTAAATTAAACAATATTGTGCAATATTTTGGGAGAACGAGGTCATTAAGCTAAAGAAACACTGGATGGAACAGAATGTTTGGAACTGTTATTCTTTATCGTATATAATTCTCTAGGTAGTGTGTTGCCACACTTTTTTGGAAAGCGAAAAAATCTCCTTTAGGATCTATTGACTACTTTTTATGATTTCATTCATTTAGTTACCCATCCAAGTAAAAAGACACCACCATCACTTTTGCCTTGAATTTCGATTTTGTAAACATTGCTGTGGAACGTTTACTTTTAGCTTTTTCTTTTTTAATCGACGTTTTACATTTTGCAATGTATCGAAATTGCTGCATTTTGTGATCTCTCACTTCTTATGCATAGGGCACAGGATGCTTTTCGACAATCTTCTGGCATCGCTTCTTCATCCTATATATAGTTTATGAATTGCTTGGTCTCCTATTTTAATCAGTTCCCCTGTGATCCCATCTGATCCTGGGGCCTTATTATTTTTGAGCCGATTTATCGCTCTGCTAACTTCGTCTATGCTTGGTGGCGACAGCATAGTGTGGTCTTCGGTCATTGGTGGAGCCTCCAATTCCTCAGTTAGCTGGCCATTTAGCAACTCATGAAAGTGCTCTTCCCATTGCTCTAAGATGCCTTTGAGGTCGGCGATCAGATAACTCTCTTTGTCTTTGCAGTATGTACAACGCGGTCTATATTGCGTCATACCGCGGACTCTTTGGTGGAACTTCCGCGCGAAGGGTAGCTGAGTTGACTCGAATTTGATACGCGGATGTAGTCTTTCGTGATAATGCAATCCGCGCTCGGTGCACCATACCAACAAGATATTGGTCCGAGTCGACGTTGGTACCTCGGTGCGCTCGTACCGTCATCAATTTTGGGTTATGGTGGCGGTCTAAAAACACATGGTCTATGTAGCCATAGCCAGCCAGAATTGCCTCTTCCAAAGCCATCTTTTTAAGATGGGGAAAAGAATGCAATCGAAGCGGAATGGGAATCACTGACAGCGATGAGACAAACCAAAAAGTGTTTTAAATATAACATAACAGAGAAATAAAGCCGTCATGCACTTAGAACTCTGGTCTGGTATTTGACGGGAAATGGCCCATTTTGAAACGGGGAAATCCTAAGCGGACCGCTGCCGATTCAGCAACGAGGCAAAAGATACGTCAGAACACATACTTTTTATATGGGAAGCCCTCACTTGGAAAATAAAAAAACACTTTAAGGCGCATACAGTGAGCAATCGATTTGGTTGATATAATCGCATTCAATAACGAACTAAGCAATCACTTAATGTAGTAAAATATCTGGGATGCACAATAGATCTCAAGCAGAAGTTCACAAGGCCCCACAGCCCACCACCAATAATATTAATAAATATGTTATCGTTTCTAATAAATCCTGAACAACTTAGGATCCTAGCGGTAAGTGCATTGTTTCAGGGCTTAGATTTTTCGCAACTGCTAAAAATCTCAAATCTTAAAAGTGATTTTTCCAATAGCTCCCATCCGAGAACACCCAAAGATAATACTATGTACTTAATGATCGTGCACAATTTGTAAATTATTTGATTATTTAAGGATTTACCCAGACGATTTACTCCTTTTTTTTCTAAAAAAATTTTAAGTCCAAAAATAACTTTGTCCGTGCCCTGCGCCTAAAACTAAAACTACTTGAGAAAAATCACAAAAGTATAAACTACTTTACAAGTACAGTTGTAACAAACGGGTTAAGTTTGAGCGTTTATATGGCGATTGTGCCCACGAATTTTAAAGATTTATGGAGGATAAATTACTGTCAATCTGCGTCATATACCAAAGAGTTGCTGCAATAAATCACAATCACACTTCTAAGGAACATCTGTGTTTATATTTTGAGTTTGATTATTCATGACCCATCTATATTGGTTTTGCGCAAGTGCGAATACATTACGCATACACATACGACCCCCAGCTGGTTCACAAAGATACTCTCGGCTTTAGTATCGCAGTCGAATGCGTCAATCACATAAAGCAACTTCCAGCACAGCACTTCCACTTTATGTATTATGTCTAAGGAGAAGACAATAGAAAACAACTTAAAATCTCTGCTACGATTGATGGCCTCAAAGGATTCAAACGCGAACGTATAACCTGAAAATTCATGCTATCATCAGCGGGATATTATTTATGCAGGAGTATAGATATGTAGGATAACAATGTACTCTGCCTGAAGGTGACATAAAGCATCACCGCCACCCACTAGATGTCATTAATGTGTGTGAAGTCTCTTCGAAGATGTTATGAGAACTCTAATGCGATGCGATAAATAACGTGAGTTCTGAGAGAAAAAAATCAAGAACTTTCTTTGCTGTTTTTGAAGAGCTGCTCTTAAGTCTTATCAAGACCTTGGGGGATTTTTGTTTAAAGATTCTTTAGTTGGAAGAACAGTTTGTTTGCGGATAAATCTCTTCGGTTTTTTTTTCATCCTTTTAGCTTTATTTTTATCGACATATGTATGTCATTAGGTTTAATTCGAATATTCATCTTAAACGCGTTATTCCAGCCAATAAAGAGAGCTTAGTAAACAGATAAGAGACATTGACATTTTTTGAAAAAGAACCTGATTTGAACTAAAAAATATCTTATAATACAAATAGAACTTACTAAAGGACTAAATAAATCAAGCACATCTTTGGCATCAAAGCGAAAACTCAGAAAATGTCCAAGAACTGGCACGAGAATTATAATATTAAAATTTACAATTCGAGATTACCACCATTAGGGCTAAAGATGCAGTTGCTTCTTTCCTTTTCTGAGTCAATTAAGCACCTTGAACCCTTCCGTTCTGTTAACCTTTAGTCATTTTGTGACCAAAAACGAAGCTTATCAAAAATAAAAGTTAGAAGATTACTTGGATGTTTTGTTGTTGACTGGAATAGTTAAAAGTACTTAATAATAATAATATTCGACGTGACAGACCGTTGCGGTCCAAGGCCTACTTTCTCGCGACCATTTGTGTTGTGCACATTTTTTTGCACACAAATGAAAGGGACCTACAATTTAATGCCGTATCCAAACGGTGAATTGAGAAGCTTTCTATGACAAGTTATACTCTCGGACGTTTGTCAGACATTCGCGAATGGTGCTGGGACCGTGTAAAATACTTTTGGTGTTTCCTAGGATTTGAACTACGAATCCCCTGTTCAATAATCCATATACTTAACCAGTGAGGCACGGCGCCCAAAAATAGCATAATTCTTCTATAAGTCTCAATGCCTGCAAGCGTTTACGTTGATATGGCAAAAGTATCAGAAGCATATGGTACAAACCAAATGGGCCTCTTATTTCCGGAGCAGTAACTCTAACTCTAAAATATTTCACAGTTATATCAGAGCACTTCTTTTCGACGTAGTGTCTTATTGGTGGAAATCGCCTGGCTACTATCAAATATTTTTGATCGATAATAGGTAACTTACCATGGGCAAACTCGGAAAAACTTTACTATTATAGCTAAAAAGGGGAAAGTTTGCACTTTCAATCGGATACGCTAATCTTGGAAATAGCTAGACCGATTTTGATCAGATTTTCACCATTGTACGGATTTTTTTCCCCTGGATTGGGTACAATTTTGGCTCTGTGGCTGGTTAGTTTAGTGGGAATGGGACTAAATGGTGGCGTTAGTGTGGGCAAGTAATCAGTTGTTTTGGCTCTGTGTGGTTTCCTGTTTTTCCCAGGAGAATATAGTCTACAGTTTTGGGTCAGTGGTTAGGGAGTGAGTGGGTTCGTTCGTGGGTTTGGTGGAGGGAACTCTGGGTGGGTGCTGGTAAGTGGGGTGGGGGCAGCCGGAAAGTTTGGATTTTTCCGCTATGTTTCAGCAAGTGCCATTCATGAATAATGGCATGGGGCTAAGGACTCGATTAGACGACAGAAGACAACATTGGGTTTTGGAAGCGTTAAATTCTACTCGATTGTTTTCTCCCAATTTTATTATGCTGTCTAGGTCAGAATTTAACGTGCTTAACAAACGTAGTTGTTTCAGTTCCACATGAGAAGTGGAGGGACGTTCCTTAAACTTATATGAGAAGCTAACAGCGCTGTCGTCAGCAAAAGAGTGAATTGGATTCGAAGTCAAAGATGATTAATAAAATGAGAAAGAGTGTCGGGGAAAAAACAGAGCCCTGGCGAACGCCAGCATTTAAGTGATGTACTTTGGACTTGAAAACATCCAGGACAACTTAAATTGAGTGGTCAAAAAGATAGCTTCGAATCCAATGAAACAGTTTATTAGCGACTCATAAGCACGCATTTTGGACAAAAGAGCTTGATGTCAAACTCTGTCAAATGCTTTGGAAATATCGAGTGAAACAGCTTTGCTTTCACCAAAGTGATGCAAGGATCGGTTCCACTGTTCGGTGAGATACACCATCAAATCACCAGTAGAAAGTTGCCAACGAAATCCTGTCGGTCACTAAGGAATTCGTTGGGCTGAAAATTGATCAGCATTTCCATGAGCTTGAAAGGAATGGATGTAAGTGCTATATGTCGGTACGAAGAAGGAGATGACGGCCCCCCATTTTTGTGTATGGGATGGACAGAGGCTGTTTTCTAACAGACCAGAAAAATAGGATATATGGAAAAGCTTACACAATGTTAATGCCAGCTTGGAAGAACTCCTCCTCAGAAATAATGGGGAAATACCATCTGGCCCAGCGGATTTTTAAGTGTTGAGATCATCTAAATCTCTAGCAACTGCACGAGTACGAATGAAGATCTGTCCCATTAAGTGTTCAATACTCTGAGGTGCAGGAGGCAGTAATGTACAATCCGGAAGCGTGGAGCTAGCTGCTAAATGCGCAGCAAACAGATTGTCTTGTTTATAGAGCTGACAACTGGAATGTCATTATAAATGAGCGTAGGAATCACCGACGAGGTTGTCTTTTTGAATCTTTTCACGAATGACCAAACATTTTTTTGGTCGTAAGCGAATTTGACTCTCCGCAAACATTTCTGGTTCGTTTCAAATTTATTCGGTGTTCCTCGGTAGGGTTTACTTTGTAAAACCGAAAGCAGACCTCTCTAGTCCTAAAGGCCTGTTTACAGCTCAAGTCATACCATCCATCCTCCTTTGTTGATATACAGTTGCCGTATACCGCTGTATATGCATACTTCGTTGAGTTTATGCAAAAGTAATCAAGATGTAAACACAACAATTTGGACTTATGAGTACAATATTCTAGTTTGTTAGAGCTCGGTTGTGAACTCAACTCCTCCCAGCCACCACAACACTTTATTTCCTTCTTTTAACCAAATTTGTCTTCTATCCAAATATTTCTTCTATCCAAATATATCTGTGCCACGCTGTGCCAAGACATTATAAGGGTGCCTTAAAGCATGCGTATTTATAAAAAAAAGAAGGACATCGAAGACAAAATTAGCCCGCACAACCGGAAGACACCTAACATAGAAGACGGATTCAAAAACCAATGAATTAAACTTAGACACGAATCTGGCTTTACTGGGCTTAGCCTTAGCCCAGCATAGAGAATTTTCACCGTTTTGCATTTTATTTTTGTTCAGAAATTCTCCAAAATAGAAAATGAATTTTTTTCGGGCTTGGGTAGAAAAATTTACTTGTATTCCAACAAGCGAAGAAGGTTAACCAAACCATTTGAAATAAAGTGTATTTCTAATAGAAGATGCAACTGGGGATCGCTTCGCATTCACGCGTGAGTAACAGTAATGTTTCCAGCTATTGGCATGTTAATGATATTGTACAAAAATAACAAGTCCTAAGTGACCTTTATATCATTTGAAAGTAGTTCTGTCATTATACTTGGTATCCCTAAGCTCCTGTTCAGAATAATGTGTGCTTTGGCAAACATCTCGCCAAAATTAAAGAAGCTCGTCAAGTCTCTCGCTACAAGAACCCACATACGTTTCTAATGGCCACATAAATATATTGTATCGCAGCTGCAAATTGTACAGGCTCATAGTCGGGTCGATTGTCGTCGGTTGGGCGGTCAATAAATGTTCTGTCGTTATCCGGATCGTTAGCCCCGCAGTCTACACTCGTATCATACAATAATATGTGCGAATATGCCATGTCCTTGCGATATAGCAAAAATATTGTAACTGCTGTTGTTAATGATAATTGCTATGCTGTGACTATGTAGATGTTTCCAGCCGGTTGTCATCGTCATTATCGTTGAGATCGCACCAACTTGCTAGATTATGCGCCAACACTTAAGGATTTGGTGGCGCAAGTGCGTAGAGCGTCGGAGAATAATACTCCACAATTGGTGGTAGCATCTTTCTCACTGATTAAGTGGGGAAGAAAAAGGCTTTTAATAACCTCAGAACAGATGCTATAAGCCCATCGCTCTTCTATGTTTATTTAACACTTGGGAGAAATGTTAAAGTCACTGCAGTGTATAATCTACGGATGGGTGGGTGGCACATCCCATTTTCACACTTTACATACAGTTTATAGCTCCATTCATGTTCTGATGTGAAATTGTTTCGCACACTAACACAATCGTACAACAACAATTGATGCGATGCCTGAGAACAAAACACATTCTTCTGCATTGTAGGTCTAACGAACAATAAACATACACACACACAAAAACACACATACCATTGACTTGGAACAATACAAGAACAAATGCATTCAGACTAGAATAAATCTTTAACTTTGGTTTCCATGGCCGAAAAGGATAATAAATTCAATCCAAAGGAACATCCAAGAAGGCCTGCAGCAGCAGAGAAAGTGCTTTATTACTTTTACGAAAGTGGTTTTGTGGCCAGAGGATATACAAAGATATGTATGTATAATAATAGCCAACGGTCTTGCATTAAATCTTCCATTTGAATGAATCTCTATGATGTTTATAATTATCCTTGGTCTGCTGCGTGCCGGTGAGCCAGCCAGCTGCATTGTGGTGCATTGTGAAACCAACGAGAGTCAGAGAGAGAGAGAGAGAGAGAATGGACATAAGAAAGGCAGATATTCTCACATCAGGCAGACAGTTGTCGTTGTCTTCTGGGACTCACTTTGATCATCGAGATTTATTTGGTCCAGAGATGGGTGGCCAAATGTAATTGCATTGCAAAAAGCACAACCAAACCAACCAGCTATCGACGATTTGAAACAAAGATAAATGGATATAGGATACTCGCAAACAAAATCTTACAGTTTGCTTTAGGCCTGGATATCAACAAAACCAGTACATATTCTCTTCAACCTCAGGACATTGTCTCAGGCTAGTTCCATAAAAAGTATTCTTCTCCATCTGATGGTCACTCTATTGTGGTTTAATTTTGTTCATTTCATTTGGCACAATGTAAGACGTTGGGCGAGGATAAAATATCCAAATATCGTGTATGAACATATTCTGCAAAACCGAAATCACTTACAGCTCGAATTTTATTTTATGATCGTGCAGTAGAAACAGTTAGAACGACAGGCGGACGGGACAAGCAGCAAATAGATAGTATAGCCCACTTGTGAATTTCTTGTTATTTTGCCAATTAAATAGGACATTCCTTGAAGAGACATGCACAAGACAAGAGTACAAAAGGAGAAAACCGTACGTTAATGTCAGTGACAGCCATACAAAGATGCATTGATTTGCCGATTATTTGCGACAAAATGGCCGAATATCTACACATAAGTAGAAAGATGAAGACGCATGCGTCGCAGCTCCTACTCACACGCACATACATTTAGGTGTAGGTATGCGAGAATGTTTGGTGTTCCTTTTTAAGGCAGTACTGCCAATTGTGATGGCTCCAAAGGGATCAACATAATTGGCGAAATAATATCCTGCGACAAATTTGGAATACAAATAGAATCTGCGAACGAGGAAAATTTATCTGACTTGGCTGACTTTATTTTTCGGCGGACATTATGTGACGCAGTGAATAGTTAGTTATGGCCGACCAGGGAAAGGATATGCGTATAGAGCAGACATAAATTCTCGTCTACTCGCCATTCATTGCAATTTCTGGTCGTGGCGACTGTTGCTTGCTCAGCAAAACTTTCCAAAGGCATTCAATGAGATGACAAAATTTATGATATTAGCTGCTCTTGTGATTAAGATATTTTTTTGCTCCTAGATATTGGTATACTGACTTAAGTATAGTATCTATGAGAACGTTCAGAGGATATTTGGTTGTACTTTTATAAATTACTTTTATTTGTATTTTAGTGACATTTTTGTTGACATCTTTTGTTCAATTGAATCCCAGGACCTAAGAAAATCTCGCACACAATAAATCGCGCATCATGGGAGGAAAATCGCACTGTCCAGAAGCCCACGCCAAACTAATTTAAATATGAGGTGGATTTATGTGGAGTTGCGGTGTTGTTTATGATATTTTGATGGCTGCTGTTCACCATCATGACCAATGCTTCCATTTCCTCTTAGCGATTAATCCACTGGCCACCAGCAAACTTAAATCATAGTTTCATAGCTGAAAAAGTTTATAAAAGCAATCATTTATGATCCGGTTTTTACTTACTTTTACATAGTAAAAGGAAGTATAGTAATCATAAAAATTTTCGAACTCGGACCGTATCTCCTGAGTCAAGAGAAAAAGAGAAAATAAAAAACGGCAACTAAGCTTCAGAAGCTACAAAGTATTGCCAATATAGGTATAACAAGTGATAGGCGCACCTGCCCTACGACTGCATTAGAAGCTGTTGTTGGGCTTTAACCCTTACATATCTTCATCAGTAAGACGGCTCCTAGATGCGTTTTTAAACTGCAACTAGCATACGGGTACAAACCGGACGACTAGGTATATGGGTCACCTGAAAATTCTTCACTCAATTCCTGAAAGAGACATGAACTGCACTATCTCCGACATTATGGTCAGGGAGCACTGTTTCGAAAGAAAAATAGGGAGAAATATTGTAAGCTGGCGCAGTGGTGATCCGGAACTAGACGCTAGAGGTCTCGTCTGGTTTACAGATGGATCGAAGGAAACTGGAGTTAGAGCTGGTGTCTTTGGACCCAACACTAAAGTCTCGATACCAAATGTTAAAAGTCTCACTGTTTTCCAGGTGGAACCCTATGCCATTGAGATCTGTGCCAAACTTAATCTTAATAAAGGAATTAAGGGCGCTACAATATATATTTTTTCTGATAGCCAGACAGTACTTTAAGCACTGTCGTCTAATTTAATGGACTCGTTCTCAGTCAAAAACTGTTACGATGCACTGCAATCTCTTGCCAGATACAACGGAGTGAAACTTGGTGGGGTCCCTGGTCTTTACGGAATTGCAGGCAACGAATCGGCAGAAGAACTAGCTAGGGCTGGCTCGGACACTGCGTTCATACGTGTGGTGTCAACTAGGCTGCCGCCACAGAACTGATAAATTGCTGGCAACACAAGCTTCGTCTGGCCTGAAAATCCAAACAATTAATCAGACCCTTTTTCTACAAGGAAGTCCTTAATCTAAATAGAGACAGCATTATGGAGCTGGTAAGTTTTCTAGCAGGTCATTGTGAGTTGCGATATCACCTTAACAAAATTGGTTTGGGCTCAAAGACAGCAAGTAGGTTCTGCTGGGGAGATGTTGAGTTATCCGAGCACAATCTCTGCAAATGCTCAGGACTAATTTGGTTAAGGAGACGCCATTTTCAAAAGGAAATATGCTCGACAGCGAAGAAGGACATACTATCCTTCACTAGGGTGGTGGTACGTCTTTTAGAATAAATCACTCTATGATACAATAGATCTTTTAGGTCGCAGCG
The DNA here is from genome assembly GCA_947095585.1 of Nephrocerus scutellatus. Taxonomy (NCBI): domain Eukaryota; kingdom Metazoa; phylum Arthropoda; class Insecta; order Diptera; family Pipunculidae; genus Nephrocerus; species Nephrocerus scutellatus. Next base: position 20,350,103 of record OX352763.1, on the reverse strand, counting down.
TCTGTCATATGGGCTAGGGTTATCCTTTTGAAAAAAAAAATTTCTCCATCTATTCGATCGCACTTCTTGGCAGTTAGGTTAGCTTTGTATCGTGGGACTAGGAACTCCGCTAATTGTTTGGCTGCACGTTGTCTGTTTAAAGTGCAAACGTTCTATGGGCATATCCAAAAAATTGTTGTCTTTATTGCGGTTACAGGGTCGTCATCAAAGTGTCTGTCCCTTCCCGATGCAGTTTTTATGTATTTTCACAGGACGGTTCAAAGATATTTAAGACATATGTGCAAATACTCCTCCTCCTACACGCTGCACGTAACACTGCGCTTATCATTATAAAGGTTCAAATCCCTTGAACGTGTCTATATTTTAAGGTCATTTCCTTGGACAAAAAAAGACCAAGTACGGCGGTCCTTAGATGGTATGAAGCCCAAATAAGGTGTTCACCGAATCGTTGAACTGGGCATCCCTCCTATGGCTCCATCTCATGAGTAATTCCTCTGCTGCCCTATCATGTAATTAGGATGACTTCTTAAGTACACACCTTCTCTGGAGGGTAATTGTTTACGATGTACTACTCCACTACTTCATGGGAGGCCATACGCAGCGATCGCATATCTCTAAGTTTCAATTAAGTAGTCGCGTAAGATCTTCCGCCGTAACAAAGCTTACCCCAATTAAATTAGTTTTTAATTCTTTATTATAATTAGCGCATACTTCGGATTATATTGTGGACAAGTTAAGGGATTTGTCTTCACACTTATTTCATAAAACACGCCAACATTTTTATTTGTATCGAAGTTAGGTATTTCCTTGTCTAGTTTGCTTTAAGTAATAAAAAGTTTAAGGAAAAAAAATTTATTAGAGAACTCAACGCGCTATAAAGCGATTTATTCCTGGAGTTATATTTAGTAGACTTAATGGTGATGATAACTGATTGATCTGGTATTGTGGTTCGAATAGTAGAGGCTTCAGTTCTTTTTTGAATTATTATATATCTTTTTACCACACCATCAAAATGACACTAAGCGTATTCAATCTCTTAAGCGATCTACTAAAATACTAATTTATATCAGTTGTTTGTGTATTTCCAGAAATATTATATGGATATAAATTTTTCTATATAGCTTTTTTCTTAAAAGCATAATTGAAACAACCAAATTCTTTTCTGTCTGTACATTCCTTTGAAAACTTTACAAATTCAAATTAACTCAGCAATACTGAACAAATATTTTAAAACTCGACTTTATTCTGCCATCGGAAGGATTTTAACAAAAAGCATTTCTCCATCTCCGTCAAAACTCAATTTGATTTTGCCAAACAAACTACCACAAAAGGCAAACGACGAAGGATCAACTTTATCTTTGACCATTCGCAGCTGGATGCTGATTCTTCATCTCAAGCTTAGCTGAAAAAATCGCACTGCACTGGACTGGTAGTTCATCTAAGTTATCTGTCAAATTTAGACTAAACTTATAACCAGCGATAGTGGTCGATGTGAATGAGTGAACAACTTTTCAATTCATAATTCTTCTCAAAATGGGGTTCAGCATCCAGCTCGTAGATAATCCCAGCAGATCGAAATGTACTCACAACTTTTCTGCAACTGCACTGAATAGAATATAATGCACATTGTTCAGCAGGACTTAGTCTATTCATTGCACTCACAATATCATGTCTGCGAGGAGAATTTCACTAAAAACTCAACAAACGAATGAAGGAAAGTTGAAGCCATACTAAAAGTGGGAACTGTAGTTGTATACTTTCGTACAGAGAAAGGCAGAGAGCGAGAGAGAAACCGTTAAGGAAAAGTAAAGTTTAAACTTGGATTCCCAGTTGAGAGTTAGGAAGCGCTATTTATTCCTGAAGTTTGCAATAGTCCGGCTTCGTTCGTTAGTTTGTCCATCTGTTGTCCTTCGGCGTCCACAGTCCGGTCTGGTTTCATCGTTGTCAATCCATTTGCTCATCCGCTCACAGAAGAAACTTTTGACTTTTTTATTACGCTAATTCAATTTGCCGCAAAAGGATGAAGGCAGTAGCTGATTTAAGGATCAAGCATGAATAATACCCAATGTGCCTGTCATTTACATGCAGGCGGATTCATCGCATCGCAACTTTCACCCACTCTTATTATCAGTTAATCCTTTTGGGACACTTTTCGAATTTTTAAAACTTCACGAAGGAGCCATATTCAAAGCACACAGACATACACCCACACGATATGTCGAGCAAGTGGAATTAGATTAAGAGGAAAACTTAAAATTGGAGAATGTACATGTCCCTTAGCTATTCCCTTTGCGAATACTTTTTCTTTCCAATTATTTTTTTTGTGCCTTTTCTAATAATGCTGAACTTTCAAATTGAAAAGTTCAATTATCATCGTGTATGAGATTAGGTGCAAACTTTATTGTTGCCCATCCAATTTCTGAGGAAAGGAATTAACATTATTGAATTTTTGGTTTGAAGTTTGGACTTAAGGATGCAGCTTAAGATGGCTTATCGAAAGAGAACCAATTTGGTAGAGGAAGGAAGAATGGAAGAGCAGTAATTCCCTCTACTATGTGCAGCTTTTGGTTAATGTTTAAAATTTCAGTTTGTTTAATTCCTTACACTGACCTTCTCAGTTAAAATAAACTGGCATAACTATGAAAGATGAAAGATATTTGAAAAGACTAATTCCGCCTTGTTCCGATGGTAACATGCCGGTCCAAAGCCCGGGTAAAGGAAAGGGTTTGACACAACGGATTTGTCTTAACCTTAGTAAAATCTATTCCTTATCTAAGGTTGAACAGCGTACGCCGATGGATGCATGGCTAAGTGGGAGCTTAGTCGCTTGTATGCGGACTCCGATTACCTGGTGACCTTCGGTTTTAATCGAAGGTTACCCTACTTTGTGTGCTTTCCTCGACATTGAGGGCGCTTTCGATAACACTGGCTACGACGCTATTGCAAAGACAATAATAGCAGAGGTATCGAAGACTCGACCATAGGGCTTAAAAAATGTGGTATTATTTCATCCTTAGGAGGAGGATGTCTGTCACTGCAGTTATAGGCGGATTGCTTTCTCCCCTTCTATGGTCACTAGTCATTGACAATCTTCTAGTCGATCTTCACATATCAGGCTAAGTCGCCATTGGTTATGCGGACGATTTGGCATTTTTATTAGTGGTAAGCACTGTACGACTATCACTGACATGCAAGGTGCTTTACAACACGTTAGAGAATGGTGCAGCAGAGAAGGACTATCCATCAATCCTAGCAAACACGTTCTAGTGCATTTTCACGAAAAGAGATTTGAGACCTTTCATCACAAAAGACACCACATTAGGTTAAATATCTCGGCGTCATCCTTGATAAAAAGCTTAACTGGAATTCTCATATCAAGTCAGCCATCGAACGCCCCACTAGGGCCTTGTGGGTCAGTAGATGCCTCTAAGGCAGAACTTGTTGTCTAGATTCTAAAATGATACATTGGATGTACTGAATGATGGTGAGACCCATTATCATGTACGCGGCAATCGCACGTGCCTTACAACTGCATTAGAAGTTGTTGTAGGGCTTTCACCCTTGTATAGGCTGCTAGATGCGCTATTAAGCTGCAACTTGAGTACGGGTACAAACGTGGTGAGTATGTGGGACACCTGAAAATTCTTGTCTCAATTCTTGAAAGAGACATATTCTGCACTACCCCCGACATTATGTTCAGGGAGCACTGTTTCGGAAAGAAATTTGAGGTATAAATATTGGACAATGGGAATAAGTTCCCTCGACTTTCCAGGCGGAACTTCATGCCATTGAGATCTGCTCCGGGATTAACCTTTATTAGAGAATTAATGGTGCGAGAATATATATATTTTCAGATAGCCAGACAGCATTTAGAGCGCTGTCCTCCAATTGAGTGGACTTAATGTCAGTCAACAACGGTTACGATTCACTGCAATATCTTGCCAGGCCCAACAAAGCCAAACTCGGTTTGGTCTGATTATCAGAGAATTACAGGCATTGAATCGGCAGATGAACTACCTAGGGCTTACTCTGAATCTGCATTCATAAGACCTGAAACCTACTGTTGTGTCCATTGGGCTGCCACCACAGCACTCATAAATTGTTGGGAACACAAACTTCGTCTGGGCTATCCAAATAAAATAATCAGGACCTTTCCCTACAAGAAAATTCTTTACTTTAATAGGGATACGATTAGGAATAGCTAGTTAGTTAGTACAAAGAAATATCATTATTTTGATGGAATATAAAAATTCATGATCGTGGGAGACGTAGCTCAGTGGATAAGAGCATGGCTTCTGGGCAGAAGGTTCGTTATTCTAATCCCAGTGACACCAAAAGTATTATACGGATCGGGCATTAAATTGTAGGTCCCCTCCACATGGCAGCAAAATTCGAACCTCCGACATCTCATTAGAAGTTGTGGCCTTGGTTTCAATAATGAAAATTACAAAACTCGACCAAATATTCCTACATACTTGTCAATGTTATTATTGACTAATTTAAGCTACTAGCTTTAAAATGAATTATTTACATCCAAATGCCAATTTTTAATGTTTTTCTGTAACAATAACAATACAAAAAAATTACTGACTTCGATAACCCAATTCCTGAATACTACCTTAAGCCATGAAGCTTAAATGTGAATTCCACATAACTATTTTTCAGGAGCTTCAAGCAGGTAAATAAGAGAGATAATCTCTTTCATTATCTTTGCAAATGTCCGGCCATTGCTGGGTCCAGACTAAGCATACTAATCAAACCATTTCTTCACAACCTGTTTAGTTAAATGTTTAGATATTGTTTAAGACGTTTCTAACCTTAAGTTAAAGTAATATAGTTCGTGCTGGCAGGATTTTCTATTAGTGCGGTCTGTGATTGTACACATTATGGTACGTACGGTATCGGAGGAACTTTTTACAGGGTTACGAAAGACCCTCAAACAAATAAAATTGTTAACTACAACATGAATTGCAATGCATGGATTTTATTGATTAGTCCTTCGAATGACGGTGTCAATATCAATCAGAATCGATTAAACCAGAAACAGCAATCAAGAATCTTAAGCTCATTACATTTTTAAATTACTCCCCAACAGATGAGATGGTCATCTCATCACAATCGGAAATCATACGAAATTAATGTCGATCCAACATTGGTACCAAGTGTATAGCAACCATCAGATGAAAGAATTTATAGCCTTCGAATGGTCGCAATAAAAAGCCGGAATTGGTAATCAACAGATTAAGAGAAGGAAACGTATACGTTTTCTTACTTTTGGTAGAACTACGTGGAGATTCTTTTTCACTCTGGCATCGAATCGATTGCGTTATTATTAATTAAAATGCGAACACGTTCATTCGTTGGGCCTTTTGTTTAGGTTTGTGTTGTGAACATTTAAAGTGAAAATGTAATTAAAAGTAAATTAAATTTTTTTATTTGCAATTCAGTGTTTTTGGCATTTACACGAATAAAGTTCAACTTGTGAAGGCAAATGCAGATGGCGCAGATGGCACTGGAAGTTTCGGAACTAGCATAGCTTACTGTTCTATACTACCGCTCAAGGCTAAGCAACGTGCTACAAAAAATCTAAGTAAACAATCACTTAAAATACAAAATAAACAAGAAAATTTAATCGTCCTTCTGCTTCTTCTTTTTTTTATTGCCCACGAAACATCCAATCTGAATGTTATGGTAACATCAGTACTCGTTGTGATAGTTGCAGTATATCGCTTAACGACATCGCTCATCACGGGACGTGTTTAAATCAATTGCTGTTTAAAAGTAGTCAAACGATAAATCAAAATTTGTATCCACCAGAAGTTTAAAACCGTCATCCGTTCTAGGGGTGCGCAACTTGTATGGAAATGGCGCCGCATCGCACTGACCGCTTTGCTATTGTTTAACCCTCCCTACCGTAATACGAATTTTTATTTACAAACAGAATCGATTTAATGTAAACATTTTTTTCAAATCTTACGAGGACGACAGCCACAAAACACCTTGTGAATTCATAAAAGTTTTAGCTGTCTGTGAGCTTCTTTAATGACAATAAACAATTCAGCCCGCTCGAAAACGCAACTAACATAAATAAGGTTTTATTTTCCGGATTCCGATTTTTCAGGAGATTGAATAAACTTGCCAGCTTGATATTGTTTCGGTATTGAAGTGAACCTAAATAGAGGCACTGTAAAACTTTTGAACTAACAAAACTAAGACACTGTATTGTAGGAATTTATAAAAGAAGATGCGTTTCATTCAGTTTGACGCTTAAACACTCCCCACTCCAGGAACGATTCGAACGAGCCATCAGTATGCGTTTCAGTTACACTTCCTGCTTTGGAGGTGGATTATTGTCGCCGATGAAAACGATATCGTCAACTTGAAGGATTTTTATTTCGTCTGCCCACTTCGGGCGATGTACCTGAGTGATTTAATCAATAGTCCACCTAATTCAGAATTGTTTAACAAAACACTAGAAATGCTGCCAAAGATTCACTGCACTGCTGTAAGACAGTGCCAATATCAGTTTCACCTCATTTCATCATCAGAACGATCGGGAAATTCCCACACGTAAGGGAATCTGTCAAATCGGTCAACAGTCAGTCAACCCCAGGTAGGGGTAATATCGGCCTTATTGTGGCTCATCGGTTTAAACAAGGTCCTTAAGTTATTTGAGCTGGACGGGATGAAAGCTGTAGCGTATGCAGACAACGTGGTGATACTTGTGTCAGGACAGTACCCTTCCGTGATAAGTGAAGTCATGGAAAGGGTTCTAAGGAATGTTAGCTCCTGGTCTGAGGAAAACTGAAATGGTACTTTTCACCGATAAGTCCAAAATACCGGTTTTTTCCCTCCAGAAGCTTAATGGCCAGAGACTTACACTTACCTAAGAGGCTAAATATCTCGGCATAGTCTTCGAAAGGAAACTCAGCTGGAAGTCAAACAAAGAATTCATGGTTAAAAAAGCATGTATTGCCTAACCCGCCTGTAACAAATCCATCAGTAAGAAATGGGGCCTGCAGCCGAGGATGGCACTTTGGCTGTACACAGCGGTTATACGACCCATTCTTACCCATGGTGCGCTAGTCTGGTGGCCGGCGATTAACAAAAAGTACAATGTCACCAAGCTAGGTAGATTACAAAGATCAGCAACTGTTGGGATAACTGGTGCACTAAGGTCTTGCCCCACCGATGTTCTTAATACAATTTTACACCTATTACCCTCCGACCTATTTATAAAATACGTTGCGTCGTGAAGCGCTGTCCGTCTCAGAGAATCTGGGTGGTTTGTTGGCAAACCGTACGGGCACTGTAATTTACTGGACTTGCTACCGAAGGATATGATACCATCCTCAACTGACTACTGCATACCTAAATTGAGCTTCAGGGACAACTAATGTGGAACAACTAATGTGGAATGACTTGACCAACTGCTCTACTTCGACGGCGATGTGGCCTAACAACAATAAAATCGAATCTACCGAGCTGATATCAAAATCACAGAAAGATATTTTCAGAGCCATTGCCGGCCACTGGCCGGGGGCAGCTACGCTGCCAAACTGGGAATTCCGCCCAATACTTTTTGCAAAAGCTTCAGGGATGTCAATGATGAGCGTTGTTGTCTTGACGAGCGTGCGAATGTTCCAAGTTCGAAAACGTGTCATTTTCCGTGGGCCAAAGGTCATTGTTGATAAATTCGATATGCAACCTATGTCGACATGAAGCGCCGCCGACCAAAGCAAGTCCACCTTCTTATTTAGCCCCGACTCAAGCTAATACAAATCGGATTGGGTACCGAGATCGTTCACTTGATTTGGCCGACTTTCCAGTGACGCGACGTGGACGCATAAGATAGGAATTGTGATGCAAGAGGCTAAGGACATGACTGTCTATAATCGCGTCACCATCACTACTTATCACCCATTTCAAACACAATTCTTCTCTAATTTCTCTATAGCTCAAAAAACAATGTGCACCATGTGTGCATTTCTTTTTATCTTTAGTTAGCCAGATATTGCAAAGGAAAAATTCTGAAAGTCTAAATAAAACCAACTCAACGAGACGTAAAAGTTGAAAAATCAAAACGCATGAAAGGATTCATGAAATAAGGGAGGAAATTAGACAAAAGGATAAGCAATTATTTTAACTCAACTAAGAATGAAGATAAAATCAAAGTGAAAAAGGATACAAAACTACACTTCAGTGGCTCCCTGTCTGGCATTGTTATCAATTATTTTGTCCTCAAAATCCAATCGAATACCATTAAAGGCTCCAAAAATGAGTTCAAAAGTGTGAAAAAATTCAATTTTTTAGAAATTCTGTGTTGGGTACCGTGACAAAAAAAAAACTACAGTAATTTTTGTTAATAGAATTGCTGGCAAAGATCAAACTAAGAACCACTTGAGTTAACATCAGTACGCCCAACGTACAAGAGACAATTCAATTTTGAGAAAGCGCCCAAGGGATGCTTTCATTTGATTTGATGACATGGTGTGGAAAATTTCGACTTTTCGCCATTACGGATTGTTCAATATTTTCGTTTCAACCATGTGATGAAAAATATCACTCTACTACTTTGACTCCTTTCTAATTAATTTAAGTCGCAATAATTGTTCTTGGTCGTTCTTGTCAAAGAATGTCTTCGACAATTGAATTGCCCAATTAATGGTAAGATAGGAAACGAAAAATGAATTAATTAATTGAAAGGATGAAGCAAAGTTTATTTTTTCAAACTTTATATTGCAAGAAATCCAATCTAACCCATTTGAAAGCCTAATTGGCAGTAAGTTGACGTTAAATCTTTCGTTTCATGGTATATAACTCTCTCAAAAAAATTATGAAACTTCCGTATATTTTATTAGCTATCAACTACTATTTAATAGTAGTGACTCAGCGTTATCACCAAAATCTTTTTCGCTGCTTGGTTTCACAGGATATAGAACGAATTTTCTCAATAGATGGATGGAATCATCTTCTACAGCTGCTTTCCCTTTGTTTAAGGTGTTTGAATGCCCTTTGTATTATCCTAGGATTTGACATTCATGTGTTAATTGATGGTTTGATTGCTTACCAGATCTCTATAAGGTATGGTGCGTCGTAGACTGTCTACAAATGAACCGAATAAGATTTCAGGGCCACGCTACAAACCTATGGTTTGTTAGAAGTTTCAACTCCTCCTTACTCGCTATTTAATTACAGTAATTATAGCGTGGGCGCGTGGCTCAGTGGAAGTGCACATGGCTGCTGAGCAGGAGGTTCATGTTCGAATCCCAGTAATACCAAAAAGTATTTTTCACGGTGTCCCACCTCTCGCGAATGGGTGAAAAACGTTCCGATCGCCGTTCGGATCCGGCCTTAAATTGTAGGTCCCTTCCATTTGTGTCCAAAAATCAACATGCGCAGCACAAATGGTCGCGAGAAGTTAGGCCTTGGACCGCAATGGTCTGTCGCACCGAATATTATTATTATTAATTATAGCTAGCCGATCTATAGTTACAAATTTAAAATATTTTACTTCATTCTTTAGCCATCATTTAGATAATAGCTTATATGTTGATGTGAATTGATGAAGTGATTGTGATTTTTTGAATGCTTTAATAGAGTGTATCATAATTTGCTTTTAAAAAAGTTCTTTAAGCCTCGTATCCATTGCAAATGTTCATTTTATTCGTAGCCTTTGGAGCTTAAATCAAAAAAAAATTGTTTTAAAAATTTATCTGCTGCAGGTTTTTCTCAAGTATCATAAAATCGAGCTTTTTGCAAACTTGCTAATGATTTTTATATTAATTATTATTACTTTCATAAGATAAAAGTAATAAAACGTTATGTTTATTACACCTTTTCTGGAGTAAATTGACCTCAACTTCAAAGATTAGCATGGGCAATAAAACTAGAACAGCCATAGAAGTTGGATATCTGAAGACTTAAATGGGATATCTTTTTTTTAACGCAGTTAAAAAGGCTAGTATTTCTTCTAACAATAAAGCCCTAAATGAAGTTTCTACCATTAGTATTAACAGAGCAATTTCCTTTAACAGACACCAATGTAAGCTTTTTCTTAAATCCTCGATAAATCATACCAACATTGGAGATAGGCCTTTACTGTATAACGATTTACTTTCTCAGAATATACCCCAGAACCATTTCCCAAATTATTCTTGACGGATTAGGAGACACCCTGTATATTACCAGTTCACCTATAACTAAGATATTGTAGATTATTTCTCGATTAAAATTTTCATTCAGTGTTCTCCTTTTTACAAGGGCTTATTGCCATTTGGCATCAATAATTATTGGTGTTTTTTTTCAACAATACTTTTTCTAAGAATTTATTTTTTACTTGTATTGGTTTTTTGGCTTTTCAGCTGATGCAAACATTTCTCAGCTCTTTTCCCTATCGACGGCTTTCCTCTCACTTTGTCATAGTTAACATCTTACAGGGGTAATGACTTTTCAGCACCAATACAATAGACGTACTTAACAACCCTTTAACTCGGAGCTACGAAAATTCATCCTTTTAAGATTACCCACCAGCATAAGACCACTTACGAAAATTTACATAAAAAATACACAGAAAATAAATTTCCATTTTTGCTGTTGTCACTCGGGGTAAAGATGATGAATAACCCACAGCTGTGTGGCGTGCCCTGCTTAGCACAATTTAGCCCAACTCATCCGGAACGAACCACACACGTCACACTCAGTCGAAGGTCCGAAAATCCGAAAAATCAATTACGAAAATTTGAAATCATTATTGTCGCTGGGAACGCTAACGACAACCAACAATGGGTCTCATTAGTGAAACAAACGTAACCACACGAGTCATTTACTTAACTGCACTAAAAAATTTCCCCCAAAAATTTATGCACCGCCGATAATTCCCTTAAAAACCCTCATATTATCCTATTAAGCGTTTGCGGCTGACTGACTGAGTACGCGGCACCGACCGGCCGACCGTTGTCACCATGTAAATTCGTCATCCGGCATGGCATTAGAATTATTGGAACAAAAATAACGAACCATTGAAGACGACCCTTTTTTTGCTAAACGGTACCACTAGAGCCCCATATTGCCATATTTACTGTCAGGGCGGTTGATTGCCGAGGAGTCCAACGAAAGAGAAACTTCTTCGCTTTGGCAAATTGAAGTGAAAATATTTGACAATTTGCTTTATTTTGATTTTGTTTGTTCACATCCAATTGTGGAAGGTGCATCGAGAAATTGTTATCCTTTAAGTCACACTGTAAGGTATGTTTTTTTTTTGATTTGGCAAAACAAATAAAAAAGAAAATAAATAAATGCCTGACAAACATCGGTGCACTAATTCGATCATGTGCGTTGGTGTTTGGGATGGGGAAGAAAGAAAGGAGATTGTCCCGTCTATTGTTGGTATCTATTGAATTATGTAATTGCCACCACATGAGGTTCAAAAAGCACTCATACAATTATAGAGGTTTACGCACTCAGACAAAAAAATCTGACGTTAATGTAAAAAGGACACAAAATTACGGAAAAATGCCACGCACCAATTGATACAAGAATAGAGCTAGGACCACATTTGTTATGTCAGCCTTATATTCTTATGCGAGTGACCGTGTTGTTATAAGCTGGGTGATCCAAATATTTTTTTTTCGCTTTGTCAGAGAAAACAGATTTCAGCTCAAATTCAAGACTCTCTTTAACTATCAAATTACAGGATATTTTTTAATAAATTGAATCACCCTGTTCTGTTTGAGTTATTACACCCCAATGTTTATTCAGATTTAAGTTGCGCAAAGCGGCAAATAGGGGATTTACATAAAACTGAATTCATGTTCAGCATCCTAAAATAACAGGACGTAATATAACCAGGAAGAAGGACATACAACGCGACACTAAACATCTCAAGAAACGATGAGTGTGCCAAGGAAGTCGCCGTCCAGAAAAAAGAAGCAGGTATTACCGTACAATATGTACATCCTCCTCCTTCTGTTTGTTTTTCTTCCTCTTCTCATTTTCACGCTGTCGAATGTTTTTGTCGTCCATCCAGGATGAAAGTATTATTGCGTTTTTCATGTCTTTTCCATCTGTGACAGATTTGCGTTGCATTCAACATCTTTTTGTTCCCTCATTATTTTTATTACGAGATGTACACAAATAAACTCAGATGGAGATCCTTGATGTCGAAATACGATTGTAGTTTCCTTTTCGAATTATTTTTGTTCGCAGTTTGCAGGATGACTTTCTGATGTTCCTTCTTCACTTGAGTGGGGACATCGGTTTGGTTGGTTTATTCTTCAACTGTTTTTATGGCAAGAAACGGTACAAAATGAGAAAACTGTCAACCATAGTGACGATGATTAGACGACATGAAATGACAGTGACAGAAAAGAAATTGCGCTGTTTTGCGTACACTATTCATTTGGAGGTAAACGGAAGTGAAATCGGATATGTCAAGGTATGTCACGGTGAACGAGGAAAAACAAGGAAGCAACCACAGCCGTGTTTATTCTCTCAATAAGACAAATTTAATTTATAAATTTTTTAAAGTCATCCACTTATGAGACATCTTACATCGGCCATAAGTGTGTTTTTAATTTATTTGAAAGATACTTTGCAATAAATTTAAGCTGGATCTCCAGATTTTCACCCAAGGAGTCGATGTCGACAGCTTATTTTTCCCATAATGTCTTGTCCTTGCTTAAGGTATTATTAGTTATGGTGGATGAGCGGGGAAAGCGGTGGAATCACTGACAATCAGTGCTAAGAACACAGAAAGACTACTTGTTAAACGGCGATAAAGATCAACATTCCGCTGTCAGGCGGTACGAATCATTAAACTTACAAAACAACAGCCAACATTTCCGTCCACTTGAACAGAGGATTGCAATATCCAAACTGTAGAGTCAGAAAGTTGCAGTCCGAGGTTTTTAAAACTGAAGGAAATGACTTAATATACTCTATATACTTGTACCAGCTTATCTGTAAAATTTGGTCAGATATAAGTGTGCTGTGCCTAATGAATGGAATCTCCGTTTTGTTTGTCCGATCAACAAGATCCACTAAGCTACGTCAACTTAATCTCCTTAATATCGCCTATAAGATCGTTTCTTCCATACCGTGTGAACGCCTGAAGATACTCATCAATAAAACAATTGTCCCTCATCAGTGCGGTTTTAAGCCAGGAAAGTCCATATTCGAGCAAATAATAACAGTTCGACAAATCTTGGAAATACCCAAGATGAACAGATTGATATTTACCATCTTTGAGTCAATTTCAAAGCCCTTTTTTCACATGACTGCAGGCGAGGTATACAAAGCCATGCCTAGTTTCTAGGATGTTTAAATTGACGATGAAGAATTCTCTCTGCTCTATCAAGGTCGGTAACACCTTCATAGAGTCCTTTGGTGTCAAAAAAGCAAGGCCCTGCCTACCTTTTACATTCCGGCTAAATTCGTTCGGCTGTTTAAGATGATAATGGAGAACTCCCACTTCTCTCTCTAGGTGGGAAACAACCTGATAGCGTCCTTTGAGGTGAAAAAATGACTTAGACAAGGCGTCCCGCTGTTATGTGACTTCTTTGACAACATATTGGAGCGATTTTTGAAAAACTCTGTGAAGCACAATTTTCTCCAACTCTGTTAAGATCCGAAGTAAGCAAAGCCATGCTCAACTTTTACATTCCTGGCAAATTTGTTCGGCTGTTTATGATGACGATGGAGAAGTCTCAATGCTCTGTCAAGGTCAGTAACAACCTAACTGAGTCCTTCGATGTCAAAAAAGAACTTAGACAAGACGACGCAATGTTATGTGACTTCTTTGATATCATATTTGAGAGATTTGTGAGAAACTCTGAGAGGCACAATTTTCTTCAAGTCTGTTCAGACAATCATCGCACAGTCTTACTTTATGATGCTGAAACATAGACTCAATAAAGATATCGCTGTAGCGACAAAATTATAGGTCCTGTATGTTTTTGGAAGAGAAGATTTAATGACGAACTATACGAATTGTAGAGCCGTATTGGTAATAGTCTAGAAACTTCTTACTGGATGATTAAAATGGCTGGGCCTTATAGATCGGATGGATATCATCCTGCCCGCTGAAAGGCTTCGATAATAGCGCGGACAAGTAGTAACCGTAAAAGACAGAATTTTGATACAACAACAAATTCTCAAATAGTTTCGAAGCTACTATTTTACTAATTTTAACGAAATGGTTAATACTTTAATTGGGCAGCCATTGCCTCTAGAGTCCTATTTTAATCTTCACTACTCTCGGCAGCACAGCGCATCCAACTGAAGCAAAAACCTTGAGCAGCAATGACAATAAAAAAAAAAGAAATACTTGACAGCCAAAAGTAGCACTCACAGCCAAGTGGAGTAGCTGTGTGAGTGCTCCTTTTGGCCGTTAAGTATTCCTCTATTTTTATTGTCATTGTAAGACGAACATAGAGAACAACGTGGAGTGTTCCATGGGAGGTGCTAAGGCGGCGCAAAGTAGCTCACCAACGAGCGACAAAACATTAATTAGTCACGTTCTGTTAAATCATTTTTTAGATGCTCCTCTGTGTTATTTCTGATGGTAATTGTATCATTGTGTCAGTAAGTTAGTCTCTGGTACTTGACTATAGTTGACGCTGTTGTTGTAATAGTTGTTGCCAGCCAACCAACCAGCTGCCAACGGAACCAGAATTGCCTTTACAATAGCATCCGTTACAAAGAAATCCTTCTGCGAGTGACACTTTCTTGCTACTTCTATCTCTGTCTATCACTTTCTCTCACTTGTTCTCTAAGGAGAAGCTTATATTTCGAAGGCGACACAAAAATTTTTAAAAGGACTTTGTCTGTGACGCGAGTCTTTTGAATGGAACTAATGATGCAGCTAATTGTTATCCTTGCGCTGTTCTGAATTTGGTTGTCCTTAATGACGTACGAATGAAATTCGGTACGACGTGGCACGATGGCGAGCCGGAATGTAATTAGCAACAGTTTCACAGGACCAACAGCCCCTCTATTCAATGAGACATTCATTAAAAAGTTTTCTTGATGCGTCCGACGCCTTCTTTCCGTAGCAAGCAAGATGAAATTTCTGAAAGGAATCGACGACGATAACGAGAAGAAGACGACACGCTATGAACCATTTTGTTTCTTACAAAAGCAATGGCATAAGAACATCTCTGGGCGATTCTGTTTGTAATTAATCGATGCGCGTCTGACAGAAAATTGCTTTCCCGACAAGTTGACCCTTTAGTGTGATGTGGATTATGGCAAAGTGTTTCATTAACACGATTGTACTGGGAACGTTTTGACCCTTTTTTTTGTTGGTATTCTGTTTGAGCTTGAGACAAAAAATTAAAACCGAAATGGTTGTAAGAATCATAAACACGCACTTACTTAGAATAAAGTGTTTCCCATGAAAGAAGGTAGACCCTTTTTGCAACCTAAGAGCTGAACGTATGAGTCATTTGGCAAAGTGATGAGCTTTTTCATGACCTAAAGCCTACACATTCGAAAAACTCATTACAGAAACAACAGACTCAATTGGATAGGGCGTAAATGATGCTGTCGTGCATTGTACTAGCCCACATGAATTCCTATTACACTTTGTGAAGATCGGTTTACAGCAATTAATTGGATGTGAAATCAAATTCTTTAATTTTTTCAAAAGACTAATATATGGCAAATAGATTTAAAAATTATTTCGTGCATACGGTAAACGCGGCTGTTCTTGACGATGCGCATTCTAGACGTCACACGACACGCGGCGCCATACACGTCACGTCACGTGACACGCATCGTAAACCAAAGATCGGCAAGGATTTAGATAGGTTCTGCTCTAACCATTGAGTTAATACTGTTACATCTTCCATGATGGACGTTGATTGTCGTATTGCTAATCCGCGTCTAAGGGGGACCGTGGAATTATGCCCTCAATTGGCGGTGTTCACGTTAATCCAAGACATCTCGTATCTTGATGGCGGTACATTAACAGTGTTAGGTGTGGTGTTGCGTTTTTTAAGTGACTGTCTGAGCTGCAACCGCAATCGTTTTTGACAGAGTCTTCGTTATAATTTATTTTAATTAGAACATGTATTCGAAATACTGTTTTTTACACTTGAACAGGGTAATTCTTTTTAAATTCTCAATACTTCTATTAAAATCGCGTGCACGTGTATCGGTGGCTGGCTGGCTGGCTAGCTCGACAAATCTTGTGAACAATTTTTAGCCGACTTTCTAAAGCCCGATTTTTTTTCAAACTTTTCGCAGATGCTTACGAGTATCTTCAATGACAATATTTTCTATTATTCAAATTGTATACACATAAGTATCGCCGATGACAACACTTTTTGTAAAAAGGGACTCCAATATAAAAATTTAAAATTAACCAATTTTATTAAAACTTTACCCAAATGTGTCTATCTCCAACTAGAGAATTTACATTAAAAATTTTATTCTTCGCCCCACCAAACCACTAGTTGAACGCTTCTTTGAGTAACGAGTTATCATTCCGTACCTAAAGTGGAACGTAATTCTGCGTCATTACAAAAACCACTTATACGTATGAAACCGGATGGAATGAATTGAAGAGAACATCATTTCCGACATCATCTCAAATTTTCATGTATGGTCTCGTATTTTTGTTGTGTTTACCATCCCCGCGGCGTACATAATATCATAATACGGGCTACTTGCATATTATTAGGGAAACTATTTTCATTTTTATTGCCGTCCTTTAGGAGATATGCTAATACTAAAATATAAGTAGACTAATAAAGGCACATGAAGTTCTTTTGTACTTGGATCCTTCGAAATTTATAACACAAGAACCAAACAAAAGAATGGATAGAAAGACGAGCCTTCTTTTGGAAAATGCCAAAAGCTTTTCCTTTTGATGATCTCAAGAGATGAGGAAAATCCGCAAGATGTACAACAAGAAATGGGCTGTCCTCTGATGTGAGCCACCACCATCGCTCGTTGGTTTTGCTGATTATTTTCCTGAATGTGGATGTGGCGGCATCTTAAGGATATTTTTATTGTGAGTACTTTATGCCGCATGTATATCCTGCGGTTATTTGATCTACTAATAGTCAAATTGTCTATCGACAGACCCGTCCAGACTGAGCCTTTCGCATATAACGAAAGAAGATATGTTAATAGATATGTAAATGTTCGCCTATTCCATAGAGTTTTCCATTCAATTATTATAAGAAACGTTTGCAACTCCTCTACGATTCTTGCACACAAGAATACTCTAACGTTTGATTTTCTTTTATTTTCAGTTTAAGGCATAGTGCAGAGAACACAGCTTAATACACGCATACTCTTCCCACAGACCGACGTTGAGTGATTTTGAGGGGATTTGAGTATTTCGTATTTTGTTTTATTTTCTTGCAAACCGATAGCATAGCTAATAGAAAAAAAAAGTAAAAGTACCCGACGGGACGGGCGGAAGTGGCTTGTTATTAGGTTCAATTAAAATTGATGCTTTACTCTTTCCAGATGATTGGTTAAAAGAACAAGAGAACCAAAATTCTTGGGTCTAATATGGCCGTTTTGTAATCGTCGTCGCAGATGACTTGAGTTGTCGGCTCTTAAACGTGACCTTTTTGCTTTTTGTGGACTTCTATTATGTTTGATGTGCGATCTGTGCACATAAGGTCGAATGTTCAAAAGGGTAAATTGTTATTAATCGAATGGAATTTCCTTCAACATTGAATACTGTACATCGACCGTTTAATGGTTAGCAATTCGTCCGAGTCGCAAGGCAAAAACTTACCGGAACCATTGACAAATTGCGCTTTGAAATAAATGAAATTTAATAATCGACTGATGTTTGGTTGAAAAATAGAAAACAGGAAAATTAAATTTCCTCACTGTAATCAATTGGAATTTTCCCTCATTTTTTATCTGTCACGATGACTTTTTATTAAGAATTTACTGTTGTGCCTTGGGTAAGGAATTGGAAATAGATTTATTTCAATTAGGTTCATGAAAACTTTGCAGGATAATTATTTCTAATTCCATCTTAGGAGTTTAAATTCATTATTTTCGCTTATGCATCACAAATGATTTATGAAAGTTGATTTTTTTACAGAGCCATTTGTAGTGAGAACTTAAATTTGCATTTCCTGGGCCCTAGTGGATTGCAAGATAAAAATTAAATTAATTACCTTTATTGGCCAATCAGATGATTAGAGAAAATAGTAGATCTTTGCATTGGGTTAATGAAAAGTTTATAATGGTGGATATTTTTCAATTAAATCCGCTTAAAAGATTGTGTAATTGACTAGCTATGAGAAGTTTTTCTTCAGTTTTAATAGTTCGGTCGCTTCAGATGGATATCTCAAATGCTTTGTCATAACGTCTATTATTTTAGTAAATCTTGCTATGATAGCTGAGATGTCTGGCAAAGGTCTCAGAGGCAGCAATCTACTGGCAATGGGTGAGAATTCACTTATTAGTGAGTCATCATCGGAGGGCAACATCTTGCTGAGTCAGTGGGATGTCTTCTCTTGGAGAATGTCACAGGTTTATACTCGAGGGCCATCCTTGAAACATCTGTTGCATCCTCAAGATTAAACTAGTCTTTGGAGGCGCAAAAGGAAGTTCACAAACGAAGCTGAAATTGAAGAAAGAACACAAATTATGTGTTAATCCTTAATGAATAGCTTTGCTGAGTCCTGTACAGCTAGAAAGGAGTGGAAAGGAAAAACTCTTCCCTGTGCGAACAGTGAACTTTAAAAACTTCACAAGGTCTCACGGTAGCTTCTCAATAGAGCCTTTAAAACAGATCTTGAAAGCGACTTGGAGAATTATAGGACCTATAGGAGCAAAAGTAAAGAAGGCTAAGCTCGAATCCTATAAGAACTTCTGTTCCGAAATAAATTCACTTTGCAAATATCCACGGACGTCATATATCTAGTAGTAATTCTAGATTGCAAGATGATGTGGAAGATTCACCTGGAATTGAGAATATCGAAAGCTCAGTTTACCTTTATTCAATTTAAATGAGCATTTGGTAAATCATGGGGCTGAGTCCGAAAATGGTACACTGGTTGTACTTAACGATAATCAAACCCATTCTCACATATGCTCAGTAGTTTGGTGTCCAAGAACTTGTCTGGAAATGGCTAAGAGGACATTAAACATATTTCAAATGATCGACGGCCTAGGAATAACGGGCGCAATGCACTCTACATCGGTATATGCTCTCAATACACTACTAAATCTGCCGTCTCTGGATATAGTTATTCAGATGGAAGCGGTAAAACCTATATGTCGACTTCACAAGAATAAAGGGTGGCATTATAAGCATAAGAGTGGGCATGGAAACATATTCCAAAAGGTTTCGGAACAAATTCCTACGCTCCTGATGCCTGTGGACAGTATTGCGTCATTTCTTATGTTCAAAAGAGGATATAAAGTTTAATACCCTAGCAGGGAAAGTTGGATAAATTCAATTGAGATCCTTAAGAAATTCGAACCCATATTCTACTATGACGGTTCTCTTACCGATGAAGGAACTGCGTCAGGATGATTCTTAGATGAGAATTCTAAGGAGGCATTCGTACTTGGAAAATGGCAAATTGTTTTTCAAACAGAAATATTTGCTATTTTACAAGTTGGCAACTGGGCTGTCTCTAAAAAGATACAAGGACGAAACTTTGCAATATGTAGTGAAAGTCAAGCGGCTCTACTAGTACTTGAATCACCTTGTGTCAATTCGGAGATTGTTCTAGAATTTAAGAGAAGACTGAAATCTATTTCAATATGGAATTTCGTCACTCTTATCTGGGTTCCGGAACATACAGTAATAAAAGGAAATACATTTTCTGATACACTTGCAAGAAGTGGTTCTTCCGATATTCGTACTGGTCTGGAACCAATTTTTTGCTTGAGTGTATGGCTCACTGGTATTCGAATATTTATGGAAACCGAACAGAAACATCGTTGGAACTCCATAAAAAGATATAGAAATACCAGTTTGTGGATAGGCCGAACAAAAACACCACAAAGTTCATTTTGGGAATATCCAGAAGGAACTGTCGGAGCATGGTCGGTTTACATATAGCCCGACTAGAAGTCATGTGATCAAGTTGGTACTTATATTGGATTCAATATGTAAGTCTTATCTAGAGGAAGCAGAAAAAACTACACATTTTCTAAGTAGGTCTCCAGACTATGGATGAACGTTTTTGGAAGGGATATAATAACGATCGAAGAATTTCGGTCGTTAAAGTAATGAAGAGAGTTGAATAGTGAACTCACTGGGAACGATAACAATAGACCGACTGAGTGCTCTTGTGTGATTTTTCTCAGATTATTACACCAAGCCACTACTACTTGCTATGAGATCGTTTTATATAAATATGATTTTTAACCGTTTTAGCCTAAATTTCGAGAATTGGCATAAAAAATCAAATAGTCATGAATTAGTATTCTTTTTGCAATTAAAAAAAATTGTCCTTCTTTTCTAGGGCAGAGAGAATCTTAACGGTATATCTCCCTAGCAAAACTTACGCAGGCATCCGGATGCAATGTTAGTTATTTCCGTCACATCATATAAATTACGCTCAACCAGGGTGCAACAGCAAAAATACCTATGACGAATTTATAGCCGAGAGAGAAAAAAAAGGAACCCCATGATATTATAGTCAGCTGCGAATTCCATATCCTTGCGAAACGTGGATAAATATTTCGTTCGCATTCTCAAGAGAACAAAGACGGAGTAAGCCATTTATTTTCCCATTTGAAAGCCATTCGCACTAATACATTTACAATTGCAATCAGCGTCCAATAATAGACGTCCAATCGCAACGAAACGAATCGAATCGTATCGCACCAACTAAGTGAACCCTTTTTCAAAAATTCAATAAATTATTTCGCAATTGACTTGAATATGAAATCTTTTATTTAGAAAATTCAACGAATCGAACATCAGCCACGTAGTTGTCCAGGCGGTGTGCGCACAAGGAGCACTTTTGTATTCAATTGTTGGCCTTATCATCATCATAAAATATACAAAGCGGACACATCCTGACAGCAAATGCGATTCCTCATGCGTGCATACGAAATTACGAAAAATCATACCGCTACGTTAAATAGTAAAGGAGCACCGAAAAAATCTCCGCTATATCCTTGGAAGATAGCATGCATGCAGCATAGTTCTCAGCTGAGCGTACCGCTCGTACTTTGCACAAGCAACACAAACGAATACTAAAAACGATATAAATTTTTTATGAGAATTCACGGAAAGGACGACGTCCAATTCGTACAGTTGGGGCTCATGCCCGAATTGAACTCTGCGCTTTGAACTGAATTTTTCGTTGTCCTTGCTTGGTTGATGGCATATGTGAACTGACAGTAATTGCCAATAGTTTTAGTTTAGTTTTTTGTCAACACTATATTCTGGCTTACAGAATGAAGCTGCCATTTTTGGATTCGGTAAAACTTGTTGTTTAGAATATACTGCTTGTAAAGTTAAGCATTTAGCCAGAGTTGGCTTAGTCCCATACAGAATAGCTGAAGGGATTTGCAAAGCAGGGTATCACTGATGGGGTGGGCATAAGTTGGTAATAATTAGGTAGTGGTCAGAAACTTTTTTTGGAACCGGCGCATCTAACGTTTTCAATTTAATTTGGCTCTAAATTCAAAGACGAATGAATATTTTTCAAAGCGGTTTGTTTTATTAGAAAGAGTGTTATACATTGCCATTAAGTATGGAACACAATAGGTTAGGTTAGGTTAGGTTCGGTTGCTGCTATTGCACACTTAGACCGAAGTACGGTCCATTGTGATACCACAGAGCCTTTCCCCTTTTATTATAGAGCCCATTTTGTGCTCCTTGTGAACACAATATCATTCAAATGACTTCCACGGCTGACTTTACAGTACCCCATTCTTTCAACCAATTTTTCAGAGCCCATCTCATCAATAATAACATCGATATGATCTTTCAAATCGTGGATAGTCTCTGGATGGTTAGCGTAACACTTATTCTTTACGGATCTCCGCAAGAAAAAAGTCCAAAGCTGCATGGTGGGCAATTGACATCTCCATTACGGCTGATTATTTTATCCATGAAAACCGTGTGCAAAAGATGGATGGTTTCATTTGCTGTGTGCCAAGTTGTGCTGTCATATTGAAACTAAGTATCGTGCGTGTCATCCTTTTGAATTCTGGTTAACAAAAACTCGTTTTACATGGCTAGGAAATACTTGCCATTGACTGTAAAGCGGCTCCTTGCTCATATTTGAAAAAAAAAAAAAAAAAAAGGAACAATGATGCCGCCGGTACAAAATCCACAACAAACAGCCACTCGTTGTAGATGCATTGGCTTCTCCATGGTTACGTGTGGGTTTTCTGAGTCCCAAATGCTTGTTGACATAGCCTCCGAGGTGAAAATGACCTTCGTCGGAAAAAATAATTTTTCGGTAAAAATGCTCATTTTCTTGGAAGCGTTTCAGAGCCCAATTAGGGAACCGAAAATGTTGTGAAAGGTCACATTAAAAATTGAACGTTCCGAGAAACAGATGCAATGTTCTCGGCTGTACGCACTGTAAAAGCACGTGCATGTGTTGGTGTATACAATAACAATCCAGTTTCACGAAATCGCTTCAAAAATTGATCCACAAATTGCCTTGTAGTAATTTCATTTCTACTGCAATCTACTAAAAGTTCTTACAGTTTGGGTAGAAGACTGACCAATTTGAAAGAAAGTTTTCAATATTTCACAATTTTGTTTAAGCGTTAAGCGACCCATTTCGTAAATGTCAAACATTAAACTAATTTTCTGTATTAACACGATTGCCGAAAGTGTTGCAACACTTGAAATAACCGGTATATGAAATTGCAAAAGCTAGATGGACCATCCTCTATAACTACTGACTTATTAGGACTAAATTCCAAACCCAAAGTCATTCTTAGCGGAGCTTGATAAAGTGATCAAAAAGGATGCCTCAGTTAAGTTAAGGCATCATCTGCTTACTACAAAAATATCAATCTACTAGAATGCATAAAATATAAATAAAATTGACCAACTTCGGAGCCCTGTGGCACATCAGATTGGAGTATTTAATTTTAGGAGAAAAACTTGTTGCGCTCGTTCGCTTTGTATTCATAATTTAGAAAAATCGTCTCAAATTTTACCACTCACTGTAGTGGTACTAGTAGAGTAAACATAAAACCATATATGTACTACGTCATTAAATATTCCTATAAATTTATAAAACGTTGATTCCAATCTATAGCGTCGACCTTTCTTCGAAATCACACAAACTCGACACAGAATGTTCCGCTTCATTAGCTCGAATTAGGCTTGCTGATTCGTCGTCATCATCAACCAATTCCACTCTAGTTGGTAAGCTTTTTTTTTTGTAGGTTAAAAAACTCCTCTGTTCTGTTAGCTTATACTTGTATGCGGCATCTTTGGTGGTGCTTGGAAGAAGAAGGATGACTTCTTCGTCATCACATTTAAGAGTGAAAGACACTTTGCCCTTTCGGTGAACTCAGATCCGTCCGTCTCGACGTACTGTGTTTTATTAGCGATTTCCGGTCCTATTTTATTCTTGAGGAAACATCAAAGGGATCCAACTTTGAAAAGGAAAAACACACACACACACACAATACACACAAAAAAGGAACCCTAAGCTAGCACCCATCACTCACTCACGCTCCGACGCTCCATCAACTAAAGAAATGCATTCCCAAGCAGAGATGATGTGCGGGGATGCATTCCTAATTCAAGCGAGAGAAGGACAATGGGTGCGCTCTTTGCTCAGCCATGGGTGCCGTCAGTTCAGACTGCCTGCTTTACAAAAAGGCACATCGCATCCATCTAGAAAACATCAAATTCCTTGGAACAAATTCTTTTGGTTTTTAAATTTTTTCAAGTTTTCCTTCCACCACATCGTCGGCGTCGTCGTCTTTGCTATTTGGCGCGTACATATTTGGATTTGAGAAATCCTAGGATTTCATTTCTATTAGAGTCAGTTGAGAGGATGGACATAAGGGCATATCATAGCAATTCATTCTCGCCTTACTTCTTAAATTTACTCTGCATAAATCTGCTGATATCCAAGGGAAGATATTTCGAAGTTTTATAAGGTTAAGTATATGGTAATAAATCTGAGCTATTGCGCGAAGTTTGCAACCGTTAAGATATTATGAGCAGCCCGGTCTGAGAGGAAAGTTATGTATGAATATTACTCACTTGGCTGTGCCTTTCAGGAAATGACGGCAAAGTTGAACTGTTCTGTGCGTACATGCTGGCAGCAGTCATTAGCCTGTTCTAAACACAATATGTCCGGTGGCAAATATGAATTTCAAAAATGCAATCCAACTCAAAGAAGAAGCTCGAGTTTCCACCGCAATCCTGACAGTGAGATATGCCGGAGAAATGTCTGTGGGAGTTTTCTTCTCCTGTTTTTTTTTTGTTGGCTAATTTTGCTACATACCCATATACAATAAGATTTTGCGGATACAAATTGTTTTTCTGCCTTTGTGCATTCCAAAAGTTAGACAATTTCTAGAGAAAAGTGTTGTCTACCTCTCTGAAATGAAATAAAATGTTGATGTTGATGCATTTAATGGAAACATAACAGAAGAATAACATACAGAGAATTTGTTACAACCTAGGTTCAACTTTGTGTTATGATCTTTAATTCGTAAATGCATGTAATACTTTCAATTTTGGAAACTTTACAGTTTAAAAAAAAAAAGTAATCACAATATTTGACTCTACTACCTGAAACCCCAAAAATCTTTCCACCGGCCCCGATGTCAAACCGATGTCATCCAGTTTTGCAACCCTTTGGGCATCAATTAATCGTAGACTGGCTGTCGTGTCACTTAAATACTTCCGCAGAGGACTATCCAACAGGATTGTCTTCACTAGGTGTCCAGCTCACCGGAGCCTTTACAGCGTGGTTCTCTTCACTATGTCAACATCGCAGTAACGCTCACAGATCTCATCATTTCAAAGACTCCGGAATCGACCTTTCTCGCTTGCAGGTGCAACAACTCTTAGTAAGACTTCCCTATCAAACACGGCTAAGGTATCTGAGCGCTTCTTGCTAAGCTCTCAAATCAATCTCGGATTGTATAAATACTGGTAAGACAATTGTCCGGTCTGCAGCTTGCATGTTATGTGTAAGCTTCTGGATTTGAAAAGTCTTGATGGTCTAAAGTAGGTTTTGTTGGCTTCTGGTTCCAAGCGCAACGATTGACTCGAGATCGTCAATAAATTTCACTACCACGAATTTGCCAAAACTATTTTAATTGGGAACCCGCTAAGATACGGGGCCAACATGTACTTCTTTAGATTTTCTAGATTATCTTCACTTGCCCGTGTATAGTTTGTGTATTTGTTTGTGGCCAAAACTTATGATAAATTTTTAACCCACTTCCTAAAGACCAATTTTATTCAAACTTTGCACGCATGACTTTCCAGAAAAAATTGGAAGAGATCGGGCCCCAGTGCCTATGGGCTACCATATAATTTTTTTCAAAATTAGCCCAACAGTATTCAAGCTTTGCACAAACTTGTGTCTCCGATGACAACACTATCTATTAAAATTTGGAATTGATTGGCCCTCAGGTTCTAGGTGCTTCCGTATAAACTTTTAAAAAATTATAATAATAATAATAATAATCGGCGCTGATCTAACTTAGCATTACCTCTTTCCCTATTGCATTACCTATGAATAACAAAATAAACCCAACCGCCGTGCACTAAACAAACATCATGGCGCCACTAATGGAACTTATGATGCAACGGAGCATTATTTATACGAACATAAACCAACAACAATGTATATATGAGTTTGCAAAGGGAAACGGATTACGACTTTGACGTTGGATTGCATTTTTATAATTTACTTACGATCGTCAATCGCAGTTGCATTACATTATTGCACTGACCAGTAACAGCGAGGGGGAAGCACACAATAAGCGCACACATGTGGCGTCGCACTCTTGGTATTCGCTGGAAGCTTCGCCCTTCGTCAGTTGAAGTCGCAGAAGTGCCATCAATAAAGGAACGAATCATTTCAACCCTTTACGTCAATGCATTTTTATTGTTGCAGCAACAACAATTTAAAAAAGAAATGCACCTAACATGCAGCAGCTGTTGTTGTTGTTGTTCTGGTTTCTTGTTTCTTGGTCGTAAAAGAAGGTAATTAAAAAAACGTAGAAAGAGAGAAAGAAAGAATGATATGTTCCTTTTAACAAAACAATTGTAACAATGCCGCAATGCGGTGCTAGTGCGTCGAAGATATGTAACGCGAACAAAATGAGGGTTACCTTGAGCTAAGACACACCTCTTTTATGTGACGAGATGGGTTAACCTGAGAGGTGTGTGTTTTGTTGCACTTACAGCCATCACCTCAGGCGAAAGAAAGTCCAAGTGGAAATGATACTGATACTCGAGGCTTAAAACAGGGGGCTAACCAGCCGACCGCATTAATTCTTCCTGTACTCCATGTTGTCACAGTCAGAGCCCGCCCGCCACAACTATGTAAAGCAGCAAAAGACTCGATTCTCGCCGATCGAGTCAACTGCGCGGAATTAATTTTTGCATTTGGATTTCAGTGCACTGTATCATGTGACCTATAAGCTGCCGGCGGGCGGCCGTTTTGTGTTTTTCGAGTATGCAAAATGTTCCCCCTTCTTATTACTCGGCATTTATTTAATTGGCATCTTGAGGAACGGCTAGAAGCCGCCCGTTATGCGTCGGCTTTCAGCACTAATTACTTTGATGTGGTTTTTGTTTGTCGAAGAAAAAAAAATAAAAACTACCATCATGCATTTTTGGCAATAAATGAACTACAATGCATCCAAAGACAAAAGACAATTCAGACAACACACGACGCACTCATTCAGGAACGTGCCCTGTGTCGAGTGAGGCGAAGGCATATTAATTATGTGGGTTTTTGGTTGTTGTTTTGTTTTGCTAATATGCGTTGTGCTCTTTCCGATCGAGACAATCATAATTCCCTAAATTATTTTTCACTTTATTTGAATTACAGCTAAGGTCAGGATCAGATGGAGGATGAATATTTAAACTGCTAAATTAGTGTACGCTTGAAGGATACTTTCAATTCAATTTGAATTTAAGACACGTGTTGGAGTGCACACATCCGTAGTAAAAGAAATGTGAGCAGCACTTAGCAAAAAATGGATCAGCAAAAGAAATGGAATTAGCAAATTACTAAAATTAAATACTCCTTTTTGACAAATAGTCAAAGTCAAAGGACTCAGCTCTGCCTCTTGAAGTCAATGTTAATAATTGTTTGTAGTAAGAGAGTAAGAGCACTAAACACTTGCGAGGAATGTGAAATTGGAAAATTAAAAGCAAATTGTTTGCTTTTTCAAAGCAGTAGTTGATTAATGTTTTTTCATTAATCCTTTTTGACTCCGACATTAAGAGAAAAATACTATGGAACTAATTTTAGGTACCATCAATTCAAAAGGGGTTTTCCTATAGATTGTATGGTATCGTAAAAATTAAATTAAAATAATAACTTACAAACTATAGGTCATCTCTCCTATTGTTTTATTAGTTAATCATATCATATTAAATCTATATAAAAATATTAGTGATGATACCACTGTTCTATTAGAGTCATCACCAAAGAAAGTATTTTATTGATGGTAAAATTTAGAAAACAGCAAAATTTGTCGGTATAAATGTATTTATTAAAAAATTGGTTTAAAAGCTATATAATAACCCTGTACAAGTAAAAGCAAAACCATTTTTGGCCAAAAGGATATCTTCACATGAACACAGACGAGTGATCACAGATACAAGAAAGGCTAGATGAAACGGAAGTAATGTTGTAGGAGGTGGTCTTCGAAACTACTGGACCGGTTTCAAAAATTCTAAAAACAATATTTAGAATGGACCTTCATAGCCTATAAATTAATAATAATAATATTCGGCGCGATAGACCATTGCGGTCCAAGGCCTAGCTTCTCGCGACCATTTGTGTTGCGTATGTATATTTTTGGACACAAATGGAAGGGACCTACAATTTAAGGCCGGATCCGAACGGCGAATTGAGGAGCCTTCCGTGACATGTTATTACTCTCGGAACGTTTGTCACTCATTCGTGAGACATCATGAAAAATACTTTTGGTGTTACTGGGATTCGAACCACGAACCTCCTGCTCAGTAGCCATTTGTATTTCCACGGAGCCACGATGCGCACTAGCCTATATATAACCCGCTTAAATAAAAGGGCCGTTCGTCGTGACCAATTATGTAACTTAATTACTAGAGTCGAGGAAAAAACTTAATGAAATTGGTAGTGAAAATGGACACATAACAGTGGTGTCCACTCGTAAAATTAGATCCTTCTGGGCAAGTCCGTTTGAAGCAGATTATGCACTGGAGTAAAATGGTAAGAGTGCATCCATTCCACGTGTAATTTTGTTGCACTGTTGCTGCAGGAACATTAAGAGGGCATGAAACTCTTCGTATACGTAATAGTAGCAGTATCAACCCACACTATCGCGCTCTTGTTGACTGAATGCGCACAAATATTGTGCAATAAATTTGTATGAAAATGAATACACTTTAATATTACATTTGTCAAAAAAATGTATTCGAGAGGATTTCTCGAAATAATCGTGTTTGAAAATAAAAATTAAATTTGTTTTAATTTCATATCAGTATGGCTTTAATATTAAAAAAAATGTGCTTTGTTTGGTCTTAAAAATTAAATTTTCTTTCAAAAAAGACCAACAGTAGCCTTGTAGGTGGAAGTGTTCAAGAGTTATAGGGTGTGAAGTTATCTAAGATCAAAAGTACTTTCTTATTCATTTTAAAAACTTTAAATTTTAACCCTGCTTCTGTTGACTGAATCAACAATGTTATTAAGCGAATTTGTAGAAAATTGAATGGGCTTTTATACTGAAGTTTTCAAAAAAAATTATCCGAGGGCATTTTTTGAAATAATCGCGTTTGAATATAAAATTTAAAAGAAAAAAATTATTTTTTGAATTTGACGCTTTTTAATATCGGTATGGCTTTAATAATTAAAAAAAATTTGCATTGTTTGGTCTTAAAAATTTAATTTTCTTCCAAAAAAGACCAACAGTAGCCTTGTAGATGGAAGTGTTCAAGAGTTATAGGGTGTGAAGTTATCTAAGATCAAAAGTACTTTCTTATTCATTTTAAAAACTTTAAATTTTAACCCTGCTTCTGTTGACTGAATCAACAATATTATTAGGCGAATTTGTAGAAAATTGAATGGGCTTTTACACTGCAGTTTTAAAAAAAAATTATCCGGGGAATTTTTTGAAATAATCGCGTTTGAATATAAAATATAAAAGAAAAAAATTATTTTTTGAATTTGACGATTTTCATATTGGTATGGCTTTAATAATTAAAAAAAAGTGCATTGTTTGGTCTTAAAAATTTAATTTTCTTCCAAAAAAGACCAACAGTAGCCTTGTAGATGGAAGTGTTCAAGAGTTATAGGGTGTTAAGTCATCTAAGATCAAAAGTACTTTCTTATTCATTTTAAAAACTTTAAATTTTAACCCTGCTTCTGTTGACTGAATGCAATAATATTATTAGGCAGATTCGTAGAAAATTTAATGGGCTTTTATACTGCATTTTTAAAAAAAAATTATCCGAGGGAATTTTTTGAAATAATCGCGTTTGAATATAAAATTTTAAAGAAAAAAATTATTTTTTATTTTATAATCATATCGGTTATGGTTTTAAGAATTCAAAAAAATCTAAATTGTATAACCTTACTAATTCAATTTTCTTTCAAAAAAGATCAAAACTAACCTTATATCTGTAATCGTTTAAGTGTTACAGGGTGTGAAGTGATGTTAGGAAAACGTATGCAGTAGAATGCATTAAAAGAAAATATAGAAGAACCTAGATCTATATCACCTCCGATAGCCAGGCTGCTCTGCTAGCGCTAAAAGGCCCAGTTTTCAATTCAATAACAACGTGGAGGGGTTACTGCCACCTAAACGAACTGGCCAAAACTAACAAGGTCATCCTGATGTGATTTCTAGGCCATTCAGGCATTAAAGGGAACGAGGCAGCAGACCTCTGCGCAAGAGGAGGCGCGGAAGAGACCTTCACTGGTCCCGAGCCAATCATTGCCTACAGCAAAATCCACCTCAAAAACAAGATAAGATAAGAGAGTGGGCAAATAACGTTATCGAGGCTGAATGGGAATCATCAACTACGATGAAACAAACCAAAAAGCTTCTCAAATACAACATTAAAAACACAAACAAAGCAATCAAGTTAAACTTATATACGCTCAGATACAGATCCTTGTCTGGTACATGACGGAACATGGTCCATTTAATGGCCACTTCCCAAACAGATCGCTGCCGCTTCTGCGGCGAGGCAGAGGAGATGCCAGAATACATACTTTATATGTGTGATGCCCTCGCCCGAAAAAGACTTTAATATCTCAAGGCTCACAAAGTTCTATGGCAAAATGCCAGACCTATCGACCTGGCAGATATATTGGCATTCATAAAAGGACTACTCCATCACATAATGGGGTAGACAATTGGGATGCACAATAGACCTTAAGGTCGGTTATAGATTCTCGAGACTCTATAATGTTGAGATGATGAGAGGTTGTAGAGCCAAATATGATGATACTGAATGACTGTACCTAGCATAGCTTTCTATAAATATACCTCTAAGTAACGCAATATTTATTTCCATATTAGACCGATAGATCTCTTCTCGTTGCAGGCTTATAAGCTGTCCAGTTCCCGGAGGAATTAAGGACCGTTTTGTTGTTCTTTGTTTTGAGCATACCCATCAAAGAACGCTGATGTTAAAAGATATTGATGTCTTAAATCGATGACAATGAACTCAATTTAGGTTTTATGATGGCTTGCCTTGGTAATGTCGTACAAAAGTAAAATCATTCCGTACTACATACTCACAACAGTCCTGTATAAAGAGATAAAGCCTCCCAATCGTGTCTTTGAATAGCTTACTAAACAATTTACTTTTGCTATAACTCTTACATTTTCACTTACACTTCTAAAAGCAAATCCCCAAAGGCGAAATCATATAAATTCCTTTCGCATTCTATACGAGTGTATTTAGTCACAAATCTGACATTTATATAATAAGCTTTTGTTGTCCCTTTATAAATCGAAGGGCATCCGTGGCAAACTGAAGCAACCCAGTGGGGGTGCATCGTCATATTTATATCCTTGGCATGGCATTATTCACAATATTTGATTGTGCGAATAGTCGTCGTTCCACTCACAGCTCTTTAGTGTGAAGTGTGAAACATGGGATCACATTTCACACCTTTACACACCTGTGCTGTTGTGGATGTGACTTTATCGATGGCGAAAAAGGGAAAAGGAGCAAAGGAGGAATTGAAAAATGATCGATGGTGAATCTCCGCCAAGTCGTGTGCATAACAGCACCGTCCAGACGAGTGTATCTTATGAGTGGCAATCCAAGTTCTCGTGTGGCTTCCTACGAATTCGAGCATAAGACGAAGCGACTGCGCAACAGGATATTTAATGCCCAGATCACTTGGCACAGAGGTCAGGCAAAAGGCGTCGTCGGAGTGCACGAAGGATATAGTGAAAGATTTATGTGTATTTTAAACACACACATACACACTCTTATGCTCCTGCTTTCGCATTCGACCAGTGATGTGATACCACAGGCAATTGCAGTACAAACAGTGAATCTCTGCTGCACCTTTTCGTTTCGTTGATGGGTTCGGTATGCTTCTATACATCTTGTTTATTGTCGTTTACTGTTGAGGATTTATTAGATGCAAACGAGACGACGTCCTTGCTCTGTGAAGGATTCTGCACACATCTTCACTTCACAAAATTTCAATTTTGAACATCCGTCAGGATTGAGTGGCATGACTTTGGGGAAAAATCTCCACATCAGTTGGCAGTTGGTTATGTTATTGCATAGCACACCATCTGTTTCTTCTGATGCCAAGCATATGCGGGTTAACACTGAATATTAAAACGAAATGAATCTGTGGAAATATGATTGCGAGCAAAAGGATCTTGGTGCAAATCACATCCAAACTTTTGTTTGGTTTTCGTGTTGTTTGGCCGGCGCATAACCGCCCAGCATATGTTCTCTCAAGAAACAATTTCACAATCAGACACCATTCACACAGACACTCACCTTCAACCATGAATTATAAATCTTCTCTTTATCGTCCTCATTCACTCATCATGCGGCCTATTGCATTGGCGAAATTATTTCGTTGGTAATAAATCTAAAGTCGCCGTTATACTTCCTATCGCTGCCCCCCACAGGAATGGTTGAATTCGATTCGAATGCAAAAGAGAAGAGGAGAATTCAAGCACGAAACCACCCAGGAACTTCATATATCCCACCCTACCCGCACTGGTGGTGTTTTTGTTGTTGGTGGAATCGGCTGCACCATCGGACTGTCCACACATATGGTGCATCGCAATGAAAAGTTCATTTGGAAATGTGGTGATATGAATTATGGACTCTCATATAAAATTTCGTACAAGAACAGATGGTGCGTGCGGTATGTGGTGCTCCTGCTCATGATACATACACCCAACTATACCTACCGCCTTAGCTGGATTTTACTATTTGTGTGGCATCCTACTTTAGCTGCTGCTCTTTGAGCTTTTATTGCCTGATCCAGGGTGTCGGAGGTAAGGTGATATATTGTGTGTCCGGTCCGACTTCCCATAAAGTACTCGAATTCAAGCAGGAATACTTGAATGGTAATAAAATATTCATTTGGTTTCAACATCATCGTACGAACTACAGATTCAGTTCATCGAGAGCGGAAGGGATGATGATAAAACCGAATGAACCGGGCGCACTTCGTTGAACTCTTGTCCAGGTCATCACTGAAAGAGAATTTCGCGAGCGGCCAATGGCCAATGGCCAATTCCATTTCAAGTTCATCACTGTGCTTCGGGCACAGATGTGCCTCCGAATACATCGGCTACGCCAGGGGCGGCCGACAACTACTGTGTAAAAGGATAACTCTACTCCTGGGCATGATATGTGCTAAAAGAGGATCTACACGATAATAACGACGAATCCTCATGACAGTTGTACGAGCAGCAACAGTGAAAACTGTAGGAGGTGATACTCTTACCACTTTGCACCTTCTCGGCAGTCGTAAATTTGCATGTGAAGCAGTGGGTGGCGACCGGCCGACGATGTGCTTGCCGCGTCCTCGTCGACTGGGGGCGCTTGATAATGGCTTTGTAAATGTTCGTGTAATAAATCAGTCAAGGGTGTTTTAAGGATATTAATTTCTCCTTAAAGCCGCACTCGTTTCACTGCTGCTTTCCTTCCCGCATGCTGATGGAACATGGCTGTCCAGGGCTGTCAGAGATTTTACGACTATAAGCTTCGTATCTGTCAAGCTGGTGCGCTCAGATGAACGCTTCATAGTGTTGGCAACAGTAATTTTGCGTACTGACGCCGAGTTTAAGCCAGATGTGCTATGGGTCTGTGAATGAAGTGGAATAAATCCGTTTTTACTTTTTTCTTTGAGTGTGTGTGTGTGTGTATGTGTGTGAGACGTATTGAACTGTGAACTGCATGTAAAGATACTACTAAGGATTCTGTTTCGTGTGTTTGGTGTGCATATTTGTGGGGATTCTACGTTTAATTTATTTAAAATTGGGATTTTCTTTTAGTTGGCAAAGTTTTATAAAATGGAATTGGAAAATGTAATGGAAATGACAAAAGGCTGAACAAGTTTTAAGCCAAATACCAAAATACAATGTGTGGAAGAAAAGTCTTTCAAAACTTTTCTTCCTATCGCAATCGTGGGTTTGTTGGTCTTTATTTTTGTTTCTTTATCGCGATTTTTTTACATTTTTTTAGATTCGGGTAAGCAAAGAAAGTAAAAATTTAAAATGTTGATTAAGTTTGAGAGTAAAAGGTTGGTGTTGTTTTGGCTCCACTAAATAAATCCCAGAAATTTTTTGGGAGTAATGTAATTGCCATTGTCCGTTCATTGTTTGTTGGTTGGTTGCTGTGAGTAGGTATCGTTGGACTGAATATATTCACGAAATGTTCATATTCACACCATATGTTCGTTTGGTGCTCTGACAAGTTTATATTTTTTGCACCTATTAGGTGGCGCTGCAGTCTAGGTATTTTTGAAAATGTGTGCGTGAAATGGATAATGGTTAAATGATAAAAAAAGTTTCCGTCATTTTGACGGGTTCTCCCTACTAGTAATGAAATAAGTCCCAAGAGTTTTGCATTTATTTTATTCATTTTGGAAGCTATTTCTATATTTTTAAAAATCGGGACTTATTTGATTATAAAATAGATCCCAAAATACGATAGTAACATGGCAGTTCCAAGCCCGGGTAAATGAGGAAGAGGGTTTAAGGCAACGAATTTGTCCTATCCTCAGTAAAAGCCATTCCAAATCCAAAGTGGAGCAGCGTAGGCCGATGGATGCATGGCTAAGAGGGAGCGTAACCGCTAGAATTCGGACTCAGAATACCTGGTGACCTTCGGTTTTAATTGGCCGTCCCTTTGCATACCGGGCTCTGACAAGGGTGACCTCTTTTCCCGGTTTCTCGTGGATTAAAATAGAGATTATAATTAAAAATTATGAAACCGATGCATCTCAAAACGCATCAACCTCGGGCCCTGCTGTTGAGGAACCTGGTGCATCCCGAGAAGCTGGTGAGCAATTCCCTGATGACCAGAGACACAACCGAGTTTGATTTCGTTGTGCCTGGCAAGAGATTGCAGTGCATCGTAACAGTTTTAGACTGATATCGAGTACATAAGACTGGACTACACTGCTTTAAGTGCCACCTGGCTATCTGAACGATATATATTTTAGCGCCTTTAATTCCATTATTAAGATTAGTCCCGGCGCAGATCTCAATTACATGGAACTCCCGCCTGGGCCACTGAGGGACTTTTTCCCATTGGTATCGAGACTTTGGTTTTGGGTGCAAAGACACCAGCTTCCACTCCGAATTCCATCTTTGATCCATCTGTGAACCAAACCATACCTCTAGCGTTCAGTGTCGGAACACCATTGCACCAGCATAATAATAATATTCGGCGCGACAGACCATTGCGGTCCAAGGCCTAACTTCTCGTGACCATTTGTGCTGCGCATGTTAATTTTTGGACACAAATGGAAGGGACCTACAATTTAAGGCCGGATCCGAACGGCGAATTGAGAAGCTTTCCGTGACAAGGTATATACACCCATTCGCGAGAGGTGGGACACCGTGAAAAATACTTTTGGTGTTGCTGGGATTCGAACCTAAACCTCCTGCTCAGCAGCCATGTGCACTTCCACTGAGCCACGGCGCCCACCAGCTTACCCAGTCCAATATTCCTACATCAAATTTCCTTCCGAAACAGTGCTCCTTCCAGGCCATAATATCGGGGATAGTGCAAAACATGCGTCTTTTAGGAATTGAGTCAAGAATTTTCAAATTATCCACATAGTCACCCGGTTTGTACCCGTATTCTAGTTGCAGCTTAATAGCTCATTTAACTGAAGATTTGCAGGGGTGAAAGCCCTACAACAGCTTCTACTGCTGTCGTAGTACAGGTGCGCATGGCACCCTCTATAACCAGACCTGCAATCCCTTGTAGCTTTTGAAGCTTATTAGCCGTTGTCCGTTCAAGAACTTTCGGCCACCAAATGATGGCCGCGTATGTGATAATAGGTCTCGCCATCATTGTGTACATCTAATGTACCATTTTAGGAATTAGACCCAAAGTTCTAAGTTCGAGACCTCTGCTACTGATTGCCCTTTCTATAGAGTCGTTGCCAGTGTTATCAAAAGCATCCTCATTGCCGAGGAGGGCACACAGGGCCACTTCCTTGGAACAAAAAGTTCCTTCTATCTTCTTTACAAGATAGTGAAGGGTACCTTATGTCCTTTTGCGTTTCCTGTATGCAAACTAACTCGAGTGCAGAGGGGTAGACAAAAGTGAAAAGTGAAGTGAAGTGAAGGGTGAAAAAAGTTAAAAGGAATAGAACAAGAACTTGATTATTTGCCTCCTACTGTAAGTAAAGTGACCTTCAGTAGAAAATTGTTGAAAATTTTAACGAGATATCTCGGATCTACCAAATCTGCCAAACTGGATGACGTCAGCTCGAAATCGGGACTGGTGGAGAGAATTTTTGCGGGAGGCCAGGACCGGACCCCGGTTGTAGAGCCAAATATGATGATGATCTCGGATCTAATGAACTTTTTTGTTACTAAGCCTGAATGTCAGACAGAATCAAAAGTTTTCTTTCTACTTTAAATGAAAGTAAAAGTTGATAGACTTTGATCCAATTTAGATTTTATTTTCCTTTTAATTGATGTAACGGTCCACTTGCCTTTGCTGAATCTGTACTACTCTAAGCCGATGGTATTGTTCTCGCTAACAGGTTCTTGTATTCGATACAGTATAGTCCCTTCAAGAATTTTACTAAGTGAGCGAAGTAAGGATATTGGTGGTTAACTTTTGGTATCTGATTATTTCCTTATTAGTTTTAGAATAACCGTTAGATTTACATTTTTCCAAACTTTGGGAAAACCGCAGTCGTTAATGCAAGCGGAAATGACAAATGGTAGAAAAAATATGCTAAGCAAAGCAACTTACTAACCAAATTGTTGTCATTTTCGTTTACCACTACAGGTCTTTCGGATATTTAAGCTTTTTTCTGAAGCATACCATTACTTAACCTACCGTGGCTGTGGTCGCTTTTTTACATACACTACAAATGTATTTATAGCAGGTCAATTTTCTTCCCATTGTTAGCTCTGGGTATTTCGCTAGTCTACTAATGAGGATCTCTCCCGACTTTAATCTACAGATTTAGCATCTAATCTGTAATGTTTTTGCAATCTATAACCTTGCAAAATTATATTCAATTTGTACAACACTAAGTAAGAGAATAGTTTTTAAAAACTTTAAGATCACATTTTTTAAGCTGATATTATATACTGATTCTGGATAGAATAACATCGGTACTAACAAGACAACACTGCGAAAATATATTCTTTAAAAAAGATCCAAAAATGCTGCCTCTAAAATTCTCATCTTCATTTCCAATGCACATGGTAAGAAAATTACAAAAACAAACAAAATAATCTCTTGGGAAAACAAAAAAAAAATGAAACACCCAACTGATGACTTTTCATTTCCACTAAAATGGCAGAGATGGAAAATTACTAGATGCCTGTATGGCTATACGCAGATGGGTGCTCTGACACTCTGACTTTCATCGGACGCGAATGCAGTCGCTTTACAACAAAGTAAAACTCATTACAACGAGAACTTTCCTCATTAAGAGCGGATTTTGGATTATTTTTCCTATTTTTTGTGTCGTTTTTTTTTTCAATGTGCAATCTGTTCCATCGGTTGTTTTCCTGTCACTTCGTTTATTTCGAACATGGTAAAAGGACCCTTCCCACTTTGCATGCCATAAACATTGGCGATTCCTTTTTGATTTTTTGGTTTTTCGCCACGAAGAAGCCACAATGCGATGATGATGGCATCGCTCCGCGTTAGCAGGTTGATGTGAACTCTGATGGAAATTACTCGGCAGCTCATAAAAGGGGAGCCTACAGCTAGGATTTCATCCGCATAATAGGTACATAAGAACATGAATTTCGGGTTCGACGTCTTTTTGAGGATTTCGAGAATAACAAAAAGACAAGAATGCACAAAAAAACCTCCCCCAAAATACGTTTTCATTTGTGTTTAACAGAAAACAGATATAAAGCAAAAATGAACACAAAGCGCCAAGCAGCGAGCGAGTGACGAGCTTGTACGTTGGATAAAAGTGCAAGGATTTGCACACGAACTACCGAATAGAATAATTTCGAGTCATTCATCGAACAGAAGAACCCCGGTTATACTCGTATACAGCATAATTGTTTGATGGTATGTGTTTTGCGGAGATGGTAAAGAGTGCCACTGGTGAAGATGAGTGCTGAGCTCGCGAAAAACGAGCCGCAATAATCCTTGCATGAAATGGAGATTAAAAATTATCCTACACCAAGTGCCGGGGAAGAGTGAAAAACGGAGAAAAATAAAAGTTACGTTAATGCAAAATCGAGCAAGCAATCGAGCGATTCATTGTGTCGGTCGTGATGGTCGATTTTGGCAAGTCTGACGGACATGTAAAGGACAATGGAAAACAAAATCTTTCCCATACTGATGAAAAGTGTCTTTGTTTTCACGTTTTAGATTTAAAAGGATTGCGTACGTTCATTATTTTGCAGTGAAGGAAATACTTCGTACTTCTGGCGCTTCCTTCTGACTGTTTTCCTTTTTACAACGGTATGGGATAGAGAACCACATGCCTAGTGAGAGCTGTGCAATGTTGATTTGGTTAAAAATTTGATATTTATCGAACAAAAAAAATTACTGTTATAAGAGACGAATTGATTCTTTATGGATTGATAAAAATATTTACAAAAGTAGTCAGCGTGTACTGAACATGGAAACATAAAGGTAATTATCATCGACAAAACAACAAAGCGAAGAAATTTAGTACACACTAAGCAATGGCAAGAAATCTGAAGCTGCCCATAAATAAGGGCTACAGAAAGAATAGAATATAATAAAGGAGAAGATTAAAAAGTGGCCTAAATCAAATTATTCGAATTGTGAAATATTAAAACTGTCTCACGGGTCTACCGAAGCTTCCAGATACTAAGATATCTGGTAGACTTTATGAAAATCACAGCGTACCAAACTATTGAAGGAAAATAACAAAGCAGTAGAACAAGAATGGAATTACGAAGGGTAATAAAATTTAAAGCCATATCCGAGAGGAAGATTGAGGAGCTTTATTATGACAGTTATTACTCTCGAACGTTAATTAGATATTCGTGCGTCTGTGAAACAGGATTCGAACTTCAAAAGTCCCGCTAGTAGTCTAACGCAATAACCATTTGAGCCACGTGACTATATATTCAGGAAAACCTTCCTAAGGCCGATGCCTGTAAAATGTCACTGTCAGGTTCAGTTTGTTAAGATGATATTTCCGTCTTCAATGGCCGGTAAGATATCACACTATTATTTTAGACGAAAAGGTGTTTTACTAAACGTTTTTGAAAGGTGCAGCAGAGAAGGACTATCCATCAATCTTTCCCAAAACGTTCTAGTGCCTTTCACAAAGAGAAGTGTTATCGATCTAGGACCTATCACTATAAAAAAAACACCACACTTTAGTTTATTCTAGTTAGATTAAATATCTTGCAGCTTTTCTTGATTTGAGACATAAAGTACACCATTGAACTCGCCACTAGGGCCATGTGGGCCAGTAGAAATCTTTACGGTAGAACTTAAGGTCATAATCCTAAAATGATACACCGATGTGCACAATGATGGTAAGGCCCATTATCACATACACGGCTATCATTTGGTAGCCAAAAGAACTTTTAAGTCGCAGCTAGAATACAGGTACAAACCTGGTGACCATGAGAGACACTTAAAAATACTAGACTCAATTCTCGAAAGAGACATGTTTTGCACTATCCCAGACACTATAGTGAGGGAGTTGTTTCGGCGGATTATTTGAGGATGAAACATTGGACCATGCAAACTAATCTAATGATGTTACAGCACTTGACGCTATAGGTCTGGGTTACAGATGGATCGATGATGGAAAATGGTTCGTTTGGACCCAACACCAAAGTCTCGGTATCAACTGAAATGGGTGCCACGGTTTTCCAAGCTGAAATCTATGCCATCGAGATCTGCGCTAGAATAAAACTTATAATGGCATTAGGGGCGCGAGAATATATATCTTTTCAGATAGCCAGAGAGCACTTAAATTGCTGTGCTGCTTTAACGGATTCTTTATCAGTTAAAACCTGCTACGGTGCACTGCAATCTCTTGCCAGACAAAATAGGGTGAAACTTGATTTCGTTGCTGGTCATCGAGGAATTGCAGGCAACGAATCTGCAGATGACTAGCTAGGGCTGACTCAGATTCTTCGTTCATAGGACCTGAACTTTGCTGTGGTATCAACTGCGCTGCCGCCACAGCGCTGATTAATAACTGGGCGCACAAACTTCGTCTGTCCTTCAGGGATAATGTTTCAGGGCTGAGACAGTCCAGGAAATCACTAATCTAGACAATGATAGTATTAGAAAGCTGGTGAGCTTTCTCACTGGTCACTGCGGCTTACGTTATCACCTAAACAAGATTGTATGAATCATCCGAGCACATTCTCTGTGAATACCCAGCATTAATTTTGTTAAGGAGGCTTATTTTCCGTAAGCAAATGTGTTCGTTAGCAGCGTTAAGAAGCTCTGCCACTAAGGACAGACTATCCTTCATTAGGGAGGTATTTTCTCCTTTTTCCTTAGATTAACCTTACCCTATGATACAATAGATCATTAAGGTCGCAGTGTCAGCCATATGGACTAGTGACTAGTCTCTTAGATTATCCCAGTACACCTGGTATACTCAGTATACTCACTGGGTGTACCGGATTTACTGGGTGTACTGGGTGTACTGAGTGTACTGGGTGTACTGGGTGTACTGGGAGTAATGGGTGTACTGGTTTTTGTACTGACTACTGAGAATACTGGGTATACAAGCCCTGCGGTATTCTACCGGGAGCGTATTTTTGCTATTTTTGCTGTTGCAGAAGCCCAGTTAACTCAATCCTACCTAGTTGATTTAAAAGTTCGTTGCCAGCCATCCATTTGTGGTCAGCCCCCAGCATTATGGTGATCTTGTTGCACTTGACAAGAGATTGAAGAGCATCAAAACAACATCAGATCAGCATTGAGTGAAAACGAAGAGCTATCAGGGCCGCCCGACTGTTAGTATAAATAGTTATTGAAGCTACTTTTATACCCTTATCAGAATGCGAAGACCTCGACAACGGGGATTTCGGCCTGGAAGACACCCAGTGGTATTGAGATTTTAGTATTGAAACCGCAGACGCAATTACCCACTTCAGGTTCCATCTTGGATGCGTCAGTGTACCAAGCAAGTCAAATCGGGTCCCGATTCGTTACACAATTAGACCAAAACAGTATTCTCTCACCGTGTTGTCGAAGACGGTTTAAATTCATATTTTCACGGACTTAA
Organism: Nephrocerus scutellatus; assembly: GCA_947095585.1. NCBI lineage: Eukaryota > Metazoa > Arthropoda > Insecta > Diptera > Pipunculidae > Nephrocerus > Nephrocerus scutellatus. Next base: position 20,309,034 of record OX352763.1, on the reverse strand, counting down.
CGCCTAGTAGCTGATCCTCTTCTGGCGGTAACCTAAATCTGTTAATTTGTATTAAAAAATTCGCCACAACAATGTTTTCTGCTACAAAACATTTACATATTTTAGGTATTATTGATAGAAATTGATAGATAGTGCAATGAAATCGTAAATAAAATTACGTAATGTCCCCGGACAGATCTAAATGTACACTGAGTATAAAAAAAATAAAAATTGAAAAATAATACTCTCAGCCAGCATATAAAACGCATGTAAAAGCAGATCTGTTTAAATAGAATTCAGTGTGACGAATCGCTGAGCTAAAGAACTGCTCTAGGGAGCACCAGGATATTTCCTTCATTACGCTAAATATTAAACCCCCTGGGCAAAAGAAATTGAAATCCCTTCCGGTTTTCGAAAAACTTTCTCAACGCCATGCTATTGATAAAGCAGATGCGCGACCATCAGTTATATTCCCATGAGCCGAAGATCACGGTTACCGATGCAAACTCTTTCCATGTTCACTCGTTCGCTTCCTAATCCGCGTGAATAACAATCCGTCGTTTGGGGCTTTGTTGACTCGCCGTCTCGTTCCACAGTGCAATAATCGCTGATTTACATTCTCAATTAATAATTTACCTCGAGCAAACGGACACAGCAATAAAGGGACTGTCGACTCTCGAAAATCTGTCGCTTCGACTTGGACTCACCCGAAGAAATTTAACGCGATTATGAACGCGCGTTTATAAGAATGATGATGATTTGAGCCAACATGAAATCGATGCCTTCTTATTCTTATGGGAGTGTGTGTAAGCGCATACAGTCTGTCTGCTTTGCTGTTGGTAATACGCGAATTGATGGACCATTTAAAATTAATCCACTCCTAATGGGTCGTATTTCATTTCGTTCTCCGCACAGCTGCTGTTCCTCGTGCTTTCGACTAAAGCTGGAAAATTAATGCAATCTGCTGCCTTCATAATATTGATTATGTCGCGCCTTAGAGCGCTGCTTTGACGTATTCTTAACAGTCATTTGTATTTTTGGCAAAGTTTTTGCATCCTCGTGCAAAAATTATACAAACTGCACTCATTAATCTCTTGGTCTTTTCGTGTGCGCTGGCGAGAATGTAGCTAATTTATTTATTTTCCCTTCTGTTTTGGCTAAAACAAAAACAACGAAAAAAGTCAGGTAACAAAATGAGAACTGATTTAATCAACATGAAGCCGCAGCCACCACGCGACAGCCTTCATCTATCCTCGAGACAGGATATCTTTACCGCATCGCAATGAAGACAGCGGAGAGAATAATGGGAACAAAAGAAATACCACGATGCAAAAAATAATCGGCCAACTTAGCCGATTAATGGACTCATAAATCCATCTAATTACCCGCTACAGTTTTCATTCTTTTGCCCATGAACCGTCGTTCTTTGGTTGTGAGTTGCGCATACCAGATACGGCACAGTCCGTCCGACTCTTCCTCTCATTCAACCACTGTTCGCTGGATAGGGCATCAATTTGATGGAACTCCTTGTAATAAAAGTGAAAAATCGCCAACGATCATTGCCGGACAATTGTTTATTACACTGTGCGACAAGTTGACGGGCGGAACAAACAAATTAACTTTCTGTGTGCCTGTGCGATTAAATCGAATTAAACCGAAGAGCAAACATGAAAGTTGAGATGACGAATGTCCTGAGCCCACATCATCATATGTAGCTTCTTCAGGGATTTGATGTTTGCAGCTTATTGCTTATTTGCTTAAGGTACTCGCAGTCCAATCTTAATGGACATCAGGATCTTCTTGGTATTACATGTATTCCTTTAGCTATGAGAACATTCGAATATCACGCAGGTAGCGTAATTAATCAGGAGTAGATCTGGTCCATCAGGGTTGGGCTAATAATCGCATTAACTTCAAAAAACCTTTTTAGCCTTAAAATTAATGGTTTTCATCTATTTTGTTGTTTTTCATTGAAAGGATATGATAGAATTTTGTGAAGCGAAGCGAATTGAGATTCAGCGATAATCCTTGATGAACATTTTTCAAACAACCATCTCATCCATCGCTAAGGTTGATGCAATATACAGAATTATATGCTGTTGACCTCATGATTTTATTTGGTGACGAATATCTATCAAATGGAAACGTATCCCTTTACTGTGAGAAAATAAATCGATTTATGACTCATCCTCTTCAGAGGTGTTAAGGCGAGATCGAATTTTTTGGTGTTCCACTATATAAGGGACATAACTAATATTTCCACATTTACCGACAATATTGCCACTCTGACAGTGGACCTGTCACCATTTGCTTAACAAAATCTGGAACTCAAATCATAAATTGATAACTTATGCCTCTTTCGATTAACTCAAACCGTTTCGACCCACGGGTAAGCAGTCAAAGTGACAGGGTTTTCGTGGTTTTCGTGGTTAACGCTTTGCAAATATAAACCAAATTTAACAAGAACAACAAAGTGAGAAATTAGTGTAATTTAGTGCTGAGTAAAATAAACCTTACCCGTCGATTTCCGTCTGGTAGCAAATCGTAAAAAAAACTTTGCAAATAAAACGCAGAATCAAAACGATCCCCGGGTACAGTTTGCAAATAGAACGTCAAACCAAAACCACGAGAGAGAAATCTTAACTCTACCCTGCATATCGAAAGAGCTATAATTTAGTTTCATTTTAATGAACGCTTCTATAGTTTGCTGGCTGAAAGTTCTTGAACGACTATAGCGATGAAAAACATAAGACACGTAGCTGTCTAAAAATTGACATTACTATATGCACCTGTCCCTCTACTGACATTGGTGTTCCCTCACTATTTATAAAACGTCGTGGCGAGATACGAGTATGTATTAAAACTGCATCTAGAAATAAAACACCATCGAGTGGACATAAAGTCAACCAAGTCTTCTGGATGATGGCTGTTCTTTTAAATATGATAGGATTTGAAATTGTAGAAAGTAACACAAACGAGTTTATTTGAACTCAATTCTTCATTCGAAATTACAATATATGGGAATTAATTTTCAAAATGACGTAAGGCATACAACCACCGCGACTGTTCTTGACGAAGCGCAATCTGAACGTTCGGTTTTAGTTCTTCTTTCTTCTTTCCTTTTTCAGCACTAAGTCACAGCTCAGGTGGAGCAGTCTCTTCAACTGCACCATATCAAAACTGATCTTGCCATCCAAGATGGGTATACCGCACAAAAACTTCTACAGAAGTTGGAAAGATGAAAATGTTCTTCGGCCCTAGTAGGGTCAAGACACCGCAATTTAAGTCAACCATTTTTTGCCGACCTGAAAGAGCTCTTAGATTACAGGATCATCGAATTGATCTCATATCTGAATGCTACAGGCTGGATTTAAACCGCGTAAATATCCATGCAAGCTCCCTTAAGATTTGTGGTATCAAAATGGCGCTCTATAGTGCTAAGGACCTCGCAAGTATAGCGAGGTTTACCACAATACCTACCAACCATTATTAATGAAATGATTATAATTATTATTCCTGGCTAACTGAACATCATCATCATATCTGGCTCTATAACCGGGGTCTTGTCCCGATTTTTAGCCAATGTCATCCAGTTTTGCATCCCTAAACTCTGGGCATCCTGGTCAACGCCAACCTTCCAGCATAGGCTTGGTCGGCCTCGCTGTCGTGCTTAACCGAGCTTACCAAGCTTAGTTCTCTTCACTATGTCGACATCGCGATCGTAGATCTCATCATTTTAGAGTCTACGGAATCTTCCTTCCTCACAGGCCAACAATTCCCCGTAAGACTATTCTCTCGAACGCGGCTAAGAGGTCAGAATACTTTTTGCCAAGCACCCAAGTCTCGGATTAAAAAGTAAGTACTGATATGACCATTGACTTATACACCATCAGCTTGGATTACCGCCGGCTAACTGAACATTGATATTAAAAAGCACAGAAACCTCCATAGATTCCAGTCTAACAGCGAAGTTGTCTTATCTGCATAAACTGAGTTAGTAGACCCACAAGTTTTTCAGAAACAAATTCCAATGCTTGAAGGCTAAGTACACAGTTACATTATTACAATATGTATTTATATAAAATTATTGAAAAGATTTGAATTATACTTTTCTTTGCTGTTATAAAATATAAATCATTTAATTATACAAAATATTCTATTTACCTTAATTCCGGATTTGATTACGACTCAACGATTTTCATCAAATCATTCACGCTACTGGAGTATATTATGCCCACTTTTGAAGTTGTATCGTATAATCATATTCTGGTATATATACATCGTTTTTAATTCAGAGGCGATCGCAAATTGAAGACAACAAACCAAAACGCTTGTCACGAAATATTTATATAAAATTCTCGACGAAAAACTGGATCTACAATTTATGTTAACAAAACACACCCATTAGATTAGTTCTGTGCAATCTTTCCTGCTTCAAAACTTCTTTGGATTCCTTTATTAGGCTATAATTATTGCGATAGTTGAGCTTGAAATAAGTCATTTTAGAAGTTAACTTAAAACCTCAGTATTCACTTAGTCTCTACCTGCCTATCTAGTGCCTTCACGACACTAAAAAAACATCAAACATGCAACTTCATATACGAGTAAGTTAATAAAAAGTGAGAAGTGAAAAGTATCTTTTGTGCAACAAGAAAAATCCCTTAAGAGGCAGCATTAGAAAATGTTCTCAAGGCAACATCAAGAGAATTAAAAAAAAAAAACAAATGATGCGACGACGATAAACCGTCCCTGTTGATAGTTCTCATCATTCATTCATTTATTCATCTCAATTAATTCCAAGCAAAGCAATTAGAAAATGAAGTCAAAGTGGCTTCTTGTGTTCAATCAAAACCGATTTATTTTCCATTGCAGTTAAAAATTGTGCTCACCATTATCCACACAAGTACTTAAGAAGTTGGCGACTGACAAACTAACAAAAATACACACAGCCATATTAACGCCAATTAGAAACGTTTATTTTGACAGCTACAAGGATCTCGGTGAAGATGGTAATTGAATGATTTTCAATGATTTTTTCTTCCCTTCGACTTTTTCCCCTCATTGCAACTACTCTTCATTGATGTGCGCTTAATTTATATTGTGATGTTTTAGAGTTGTTGTGGGAGCAAATTGGGATAATTCAATATTTGGAAATTTTTTGCTTTATGTTTTATAAAAAAAATCGTGACCGGAAACCTCTTCTTTTACATTTGATAAACGTTTATGTTTATCTGCACTATTAATTTAGTTAAATCGAAATCGGAATACATATTTATTAATCACAAATATTTATGCTAATGCGGCTTTGTGTGAGAAACCTGATTGAGGTTTATGCTGTCGCAACCGCCTACTTACCTGACAGACTATAAATATAATTCGAGTAAATCATGTTTGAACTGAAATTGAACTGAATTTGATGGCATCAACTTGAAATTGAGGACAAGCTGGTGGAAGCCATAACCGGACAACAGTTAATGCCCACAATATGTTAATTCGATTATGTCCATCTGTTTCGGAACTGACTAGCAAAGTTGGTTTTTTTAAAAATTAGTGAATAACTCCGAACTATTTTTCTATATGGTATAGAAAAATATGCTTAGTGAGCTGAAATAGCGCTCACACCATATTATTTTCAAAAACAACTCCTAAGCAAACCTAGAATCGATTAAATTTGACAAATGATTGCAGAAGGATAACTTGGAATACGTAAAAATGCTATCAAAATTTCTATTTCATTAATAATTTCGTAGATATATCGCTATCATAATCGTTCTCTGATGAATCGTCATCTGTTAAATTGCTCTCTCTATCTTGTTCAACATCTTGAGCTTGTTCTTCTCCACCGCAGCTGCAGGAAGCTATTCAACGTAGCCAAGGCTACTAGATTGGAAGATGACTGGAATGCTTACAAAGCATCTCTCAAACTTTATAAACGAGAATTAATGACAGCCAGACGCTCTTCTTGGAGACTCTTCTGTGATAAAATAGAAGAATCGTCTGAGGCTAAGAAAAATCCTCGCAACCAATCCAATAATGCCAAGCTACATGAAAAAGGCAGATGGCTCGTGGACTTCTTGAAGCGAAGAATCGCTCATTCTGCTTTTAGATACCCACTTCACGGGAAGCTCTCATGTGTTAAGTAATGTCAGCCTTGATAGGGCCGACACTCGTAAAACTATCTCCAATGATCTGATAAATAAGGACAAACTGCTTTGTGCGCTACAAAGCTTCAAACCATACAAATCTGCAGGACCTGATGGCATAATTCTAGCCAAGCTGCAAAGGACTTCGGATAGTATCTTTTCTTTGCTGGAAACCATTCTTAAGAGTTGTCTCGATCTGGTCCATGTTTCAGTTTTATGGAGAGGAGTAAACGTGGTTTTCATACCCAAAGCCGACAAATGCTCGCATGACAGCCCAAAGGATCTCAGATCAATCAGTCTACCATTATTCCTATTAAAGACACTGGAGAGACTGATCAATATCTACATACGCACACGCATTTACAAAAGACTCCTGTCTACAGATCAGCACGCGTATTATTAAAGCAAGTCTGTGGAAACAGATATGCACACACTGGTTCGTTCTATTGAACATTCCATTCACCACAAGGAGTACATAATGGTGGTATTCCTAGACATTAAAGGCGCTTTTAACAACGTCAACACATCTGCAATTACAGACGCGCTGTCGGCTTTGAGGGTAACGACTCGCTTGGCGAACTGATAAATCTTCTGCTGACAAGTAGGATTTTTAATTCAAAGCTAGACGTGTCGTCTGCCAGAAGATCTGTCTGCAGAGAACCCCACAAGGTGGATTCCTATCCCCCCTCTACGGAACTTAGGGGGGAATGAACTCCTGGTAAGCCTAATAGGTGAGGGTCCCAGAGTAATCGCTTATGCGGATGACATTGCTATTGCCGTCTCAGGAAAATCCCCGAATACCTTAAAGGAACTCCTGCAAAATGCTAACTTGCTGGGCAGATCGCTGTGGTTTAGGGGTAAATCCTCATAAACCTAAGATTGTCCTATTCTCCAGAAAATACAAAGTTCCATTTAATAACCCTCCTTCTATAAAAGGTATAAGCTTAACATTCTCTGATAGAGCCAAGTATTTGGGTCTTATTTTGGACAGAAAGCTGAGCTGGAAACCTAACATACAAGAAAAAGCTCGTGGCACTATTTTCATGCAAAAAAGCCATTGATAGCAGATGGGGCCTTCAACTTAATATAACCCATTGGCTATATATAGCGCTAGTAAAACCTACTCTTTTATACGGTGTGACTGTATGGTGGACAGCCTTAAATAAGAAAGATAAATTAAGCAAAGACCAAAGATCAGCTAGTCTATGTATGAGCGGAGCACTTCGTACAACCCCCTCCTCTGCATTGGACATTCTGTTCGACCATACACCACTCGACATTTACAGCAGGCAAGTAGCTGCTAGATCGGCTATTCGCCTTAATGCTATCTCCCAGTGAAGTAGAAATGAAATCGGTACTCCTCTAACCTGAATTAGACAGGATCTCAGACAACATAGACTACACCATTCCGTAACTCCATTTCAACAAAAACTACAAGTTAACCTACCCCTCCAGATCATTCTGAGACGAGGACGCTTACCAGGAAGATGAACGCATTCATTTTTACACAGACGGGTCAACAACTGATGACGGAGTCGGCGGAGGTGTTTTCTCAAAAAAGCTAACTCTTTGCTCGAGTGAAGATAACATTTTTAGGTATCAGTACTTAACCTACTGAGAAACATCCTCGCAATAGCAACTGTCTGGTAAATAAGTTGATATTTGTTTGTCTGTTCATCAACAGACTTGCATACGATTCCTTTTATGATCAGCTTTAGACTTGGCTTGATTACCTTACCATACGATGACTACGAGTACCTAATCATTCAACTCACCTACCTTCCCACTCATTGACAAACGTTATTTTTATAGTTTTTCTCTCCTTGTTAATGAGCTAATGAGTCCGAATGCACAACCTGACACTCAAACAGTGTGGCTCTACGACGTATTAATATCCTTACCTTTTCGTAAAAAATAAAACAACTTTTTATAGTTTTTACTTTTGTCTGACGACGACAATCAGTCGCAACTCGCGCCATCATAAATCACCTGTCAAATTGGAAAACCATCCAGTCGATGTGTGAACGTAAAATAGGCACACTGAACCCGTACGCTCCAGATGTTGGTATCTCCGAATGGCCATCGGAGACGGCAGTCATTATAAATGAATTGAGTACCACACCGTATACTGACGAGCGCACTTCGCTTATCCTCCTCCGCTCTGTGTCTCATTAGGACGAGGTAAACCCAGGAGACAAATTGAAAATTATTTTAAAATTGCGTGCAACAACACCTATTTGCCGGGTAAATTAAGCGAACGCGATGTGTGCGCAATTAACTAGGAAAGGAAAAAAAATTTAAAGCGCACAAGACCACAACGGACAGTTAACCTACGCGATGTGGTTGCAGATAGGAAATGACAAAAATGACAAATGGTGCACAATATAAAAAAAACAAAGAACAGAAACGGAAAGTTACACACCTCCAAAATGTGCCTCAACGACTGTCCTGCTTGGCTTACTACCCGACGTCGGTTGAATGTCACATTAGAGGTTCTATGCGTACCCTCGGTAATTAGTTTAATCAGAAGACCCTTTAACCATTTTTCAAAATAGGAACTCCAATTAAACCTTGGAAAAATGTCAGATCCACTATTTAAGGGTCAAATTTCTCCGCTCCTATAATTTGTCAGAGCGACAGCCTGAAGGTAGGAACGAGAGTATGTGAAATTTCACTCTAGTATCTTTGTATTGTTGTTGTTGTTGTTAACGCGCCTTTGATTAATTGCCACAAAAGGCTGATCTTGGTGTGTACCATTTTTCATCGTAAGAAAATCCAGACGTATGCCGTCTGCCTTCCTTTTTACACTACTCACACACATAGTATGTGTGAACCGTTTAACAGAAAGGACAGAGGCATTGCTTTCTGCTGGCATAGATCAAAGCGATAAACATGAAAATTAAGGAGTCTATTGTTCCGCGACGCGTTTTAGATTCACATAACATATCATTATTAGGAACACAGGAAAATTGTGATAAATGTCTTCATTTATTTTATTGTGTGAAATGTTACCAAAATCCGTGGAATGCTGCTTACCCAAAAACAGGTTCCTAAGAACTGAGAAACTATTAACGCTTAATATTATGGAAAACAACCCTGTGCGATGTTCTAGGTTTGTAGAACTGGTTCTTCACATTTTTTTTAAGAAGAATTGAATTTGTTCCTTTGTTTCAAGTTTCAATAAGGAATTAAAAAGAATAAACTTTAAATGTTTTAGGTGCATTCGTAATATTCCTCGGTTAATTCTTTACAGAAAATATAGATATCATTTGTAAATAAAAGAGAATCTTTCTGGGTCGCTTCGGAGTCAGAACGATTTCAGGGTGATTCCAGAATGCAATGCACTTATCCACTAAGCCACGGCGACAAATTCCCAATTGGAAAACCCCACTATAATTGCCTATTATTCGCAAAGTCCAATAATTATAGGGAGTCCAGAAGGTATTTTTTTCATTCCTATCTTTCTTACTCATTTTTTTTTGTAAATATCCTCTATTGCTCTCTTTTTAAATTCTTTGTATTAACTTCGCGTCGGCATAGATCTGTCGTTTGATCATTCGGTGGTGGAATCGTGCGATCAAAGCCCGATTTGCTTCAAATTTTGTATACACGTGTATCCGGTGGCGGTCAGCAATCAGCAGAATAGGGGGAGTAACATAGAATGCATCGGAATTCCAGGTGACCGTAACTATCTCTATCCACGTGGTGGCTGCCGGTAATTTTCCTCTAATATAGGAAAAGTAGAATGATCGGAGTCCCTTCAAAGCAAGATTGTTGCGAGGTCAATAACCTCACCGTAAAAATAACTATTACAGAACCCCAAATCAGTCACCGTTACAGTGATGAACGACGACGAAAACGGCTATACGATTTATGAATTTTCTCATTGGACGTACTGTATAGAGCTCGAGCTGCGCAGCAGCTGGCTAATAATCTGTCCAAATATAATGTAATATAAGACCCAATCCTTGTCTAAAATCAGCAGATCAACTGACAAATGACTGACTGCTTGAGACCTGTGAAGGATACTGCTTTCTCTCGACATTCCTAAGGATCGAAACAATATTAAAAATTAAATTTTCTAATCAATCTGTCTGCTTGCTGAATGACGACACATCCCACACATATGTGCGTCACTTACGACAGGTACATACATCCATGTGCATGTACAAAGCAATAACATACACACGAAGGCACTGCTCCTTCGTCCTTTATTTTTTTCTGCTGCTGCATCTCCCACAGAATGTAATTTTCTTTGTTATTTTTCACTGAAATATCAAGGCCTCTGCTCGATTAATCACGATTTCGGGTCTGCTACGTGTCCTGTGATGCGTTCGCGCACATACAGGACGAACAGCAACAAGGGAAGAAAACAATAGAAAAATCGAAATTTTCATTTTGTGCGTTCATTTCAGAACGCACATGTTCCGAAAAGTGATAAACGTCCGAAAATCCTTTTGTTTTCTTTGATTTAATTTCAGTGTGTAGACGAGCGAGCGCAGCTTGTTTGAGTACAACAGCACACAATAACTCATGTGTGGGGGTGTATATATGTCAACGGAGACGTGTGTTACATTGTACTGTGAACGATCGGCGATGTGATAGGTTTAGGTTATGTTACCATAATCCTGAATCCGCGTTTACATTTGCCGAGCACGAAAATGTCAGCAGCATCTTTTAACACGTTTTTGATGATAAAGAAGCAAAGTTAAAAAATTAACCTAAAAACTGAATCGAACACATTCACTACATTTTATATTCCGGTCCGGAGAGTACCAATGTAGCCGCTACTTAGCATTTGCGCGAGCACCATCTTTGTATCTATTAAATCGCTCATCGCGTACACATCTTCGCCTGGTTCTTATCCTGATAAAATAATAATTTTTCATCAAAAGACCAAAATACGGCAATCCAAAGGATGCACAACAACAACATCAGTTTGGACGAGCTAAGGATGAGCAGCTTCAGTGTTTTAATTTTATTTCATGTTTCATATTTTTCTCTTGAAACGTTTCTTTTTTTCTTTGCGGGGATATTTCTTCGTCGAACAGAAGATATAATATCTGCAGCATATGGTGCGCATTCTAGTTGCTTTATGCTGAAACATTGTTTCTTACACTAAGGATATGCACGGGAGGAGTGCAAAGCAAAGACACAGGACATTTGGACAGGGTGATGCAGAGCAATATAGTTGAGTCATGTTGGCAAACTAACCCAACAGAAGATTCCGTATTATATTGGTTCGTATAACCCAATGCAGACCTCATCTGACCGAAAATTCAATTCGAGAGAATTAAGTTAGGTTTTTAACGTTCGAGATAGACTTTAGATTCTCGTGGTTGCAACCAATTTGTTTGGATATTTATTGCGATTTCATTGTACAAATACTTACACAAGGATACTCGTAAATATTTTTTCATATTTTTCCTTTTTTTTTATATTTTTATGAAAAAACACATGACTGTGTTTGTAAAATATAACAATCTAGTTTTAGGTCTCAGGATTCGTTTGGTTTTGAAGTCGATCTCATGTTTTTGGAGAATCTGTGTATTTCATCCTGTACGCATTCCATGTCCAGGTTTCTGTAAAGGTCATCGTTTCTAATGTAGAAAACTGCATTTATAATGTTTTTCAACACCTTGTTTTGAAACCGTTGAATGATTTGAATATTGGTTTTTGTTACAACCCCAAACTTGAACAACATAACTCACGCTAAAGGCATTTGCAGCCTTATAATGCTAGCATAGCATGGGCGTAAGTAAATTAGGGAGAGGAAAATACGAGATGTATATGCACGTGTGTCTTAAATGACTGCAGATCATAGAAACATAGAATCGGGCTATTCATTCCACATAACTATAGTGCGCCTAAAGAAGGAATCTCTGAATAGGTTCGAAAATAGGCCTAATGGTAGACTCGAGTTGAAGCACGGATTCTGAATTCGAGAATGTGCGGGATGCATCTAGACATTTCTTTTGAACACCGCTTATGGAAAAAGCGATAAAAAGTGACAAGCAGAAAACATTTCTACGATGTACGGCAATATAGTTGTATTCAAGTTTAGGGCGAATATATGCCTTGTAAATAGTAGCCAGGTCTGTGGATTAAATCTTGTACCGTGTTAAGAAACCTTAACATTTCTCAGCATTCTTAGCGATGGCGAATATGTGGTCATTCCAACGAAGCTTGTTGTTGACGAACATACCGAGTATTGCGAGTTTTTCAGTTTATTTGATGCAGGATCAATTCGATGATAAAGGTTGGGGGTTTAAATTACGCTTAGATGACAGAAGACAGCATTGGGTTTTGGAAGCGTTAAGTCCATACTGATAGCAGCTTTGGAGTTCCCGTTCGACTGATTCAAGGTATTCTTTTTTTTCATCATCTGTGGAATTCTCTGTAGGTGCGTGAATGTTGATGAATCTTTTATTTTTAAATCTGCCCCGCCCGCGAAGCCGATGACGGTAGGTTTCATTCTTTTTCTGACTAGAAACTCCACCTCGAGCACATGATGTCTTGTATGACAACTAAAATATATGTCATATTCATATTTTTGTAAGACAAACTTTCCCCGTCCACCACATCTTCTGGATTGCTGTTATGTCAGCATTATATTTGGACAGGGTATCGGCTAGCTGCTTTTCAGCTCGAGCTCTATACAGTAAGCCTATGTTCCATGAGAAAATTCTTAAATCGTTAAGCCGTTTTCGTTGCCGTGGTCGTCGTCGTTCATCAGTGCATCCGAGACTGATTTTGTGTTCCGTAATAATTTTTTTTTACGCGAGAGGTTATTGGCCTCGGACCAAACTTACTTTGAGGGATTAGCCTGAAGTGAGGGCTGAGTGAGGAGCTCCTAATTTTCTTAAAAATTAATCCGATTAATTAATCGAACTTTGCACACATGTTTATCTCATAGGACAACACTTTCTATAAAGCAAATTGGGAAGATTTATTACAACAGTTATTACTCTCGGACGTTTGCTAGGAATTCGCTGGAGGTGGGATAAGAGAAGAGCTGTCTGGTGTTTTTCTCGGATTCGAACAGCCAACCTTCCGCTCAGTAGTGCAACGCAAACGGGATTATTAAGCTCAGTTTTTTTTTTCTACAGCTGCATTTTTATTGATTTATTTTTAGCAGACGGAATAAGCATAAAGCAAAATATCAAAATTCCTACTACTGGTCGTCAATTTAATTTCTCTAAACCTAATAGATTCACCCTGCAAATTGAACCAGAGGGTAAAACCTTGGATCTGTTTTCCGTGTTGTTGTGTTGTAAAAATTATTTTGATTTGTCTCTCCATCCCGCAATCAATTTATTTTGTTCAAGTGGATTGGGGATGAAGCTACCACCGCCAACACTATCACGCCGAGCATACATTCTACTCTTAATATTATTAAGAACCGAACATGGCTTTTTGGATTCGCGCGTGCAAAAAATTCCTCCTTGTATGGCTGTGTGTGTGTGCTCACGCACATGGCGCTTTCCTCGGAAGCAATGGTGGAGTCCAAAATGTATTCCGAACGTTCTCTCTATCAGGGCGCACATTGTGTTAAGACAAACAATATCAACAGATGCCAGCACCTTCTTCCACGTGTTCCCGTTCGTCGTGCTTGCAACTCTACCATCTGATGGCCAATCTCGGCATCATGATGTAATAATGTTTTATGTTTGGCAAATCGTTATTGGATGTCGATAAAAATGTTTATTATTGGAAATAAAAACGAAGGAAGAATAAGAATCCACGGCGGGAACAGCCACGACGAACAACTAATTAAATGGTTGTGAGATTGAGAATCCTGAGGGTTCAAACTTTAAATCGGGGAACGTTGAGCTGCTGCCGCTACGAGCAATGTTCCCGTACAACTTTATGGATTCTCACGCGATAATCTGAGATTCAGCTGTGTGTGTGTGCTGTGAATCAACACATGTTTGTGGCATCAGATTTGCTGGAGAATTCAATCAAAATGTTGCACAGTATTTTAAGTTCAATTAAACGTAAACACTGTAACAGTTTATTGGGCGAGCTATTTGCGCGCTGTTCATTTCCAGTTTACACTCCGCTAAGGTGGACGACGCGACGATGCACTTGTACGCGTAGTTTACATAATTATTATTAAAAATAGAAATTAGTTTATTACTGAGTTTATTATAGCCATCCTGTCGCCTTGGTGTTTTGCGTGTGAGTGGCTTACAACATGTGTAACGGGTGGAAGAAGATTGGTTGCTTCAAAGAAGTTTACTCAACATTTTATGTTTACACTGCAGTTGTCTTATAAATAACAGCCAGCTCTGAGGGAGTGAAGAACTGCTTGCAAATTTTTAAGGAACGTAAGCATTTCGCAGCATTTTTAGCCGTAACGGATGTGTGAATGTTGTTGTATGACATCCAAAAAATTTTAAGTGCTTCGACCTCTTCGATTCAAGTTGCTTTCATGTTGGAGCTTCACTTTGACGACATGAGTCAGCATTGTGTTTTAGAAGCATTAAATTCTAATCCACACCATGATGTGCTATCAAGGTTAGAATTAAGCGCGCTTAATATACGTTGTTGTGCTATTTCATCTTGCAAAGCGGAGGAACGTGCAGAAAGTTTGAACTCATATATGAAAATCTAAGAGTGCCGTTCGAAAATATTCTAGGAATACCATCTGTCCCAGCAATTTTAGCAATACTGATATCATTTTAAACTCTAGAAATACGTGCAAAATCTAGCAATAGAATACGAGTACGAAAGTAGATCTGTCACTCTTTAATAATAATAATTTGACGCGACAGACCGTTTGGGTCCAAGGCATTGCTTCTCGCGACCATTGGTGTTGTGCATGTATATTTTTGGACACAAATGGAAGGGACCTACAATTTAAGGCCGGATCCGAACGGCGAATTGAGAAGCTTTCCGTTACAAGGTATTACTCTCGGAATGTTTGTCATCCATTTGCGAGAGGTTGGACACCTTGAAAAATACTCTTGCTGTTACTGGGATTCGAACCACGAACCCCCTGCTCAGTAGCCATGCTCTGATTATGTCAACATTGCTTGACGTAATGATGTTACCAATGGTGCCAGAAAACTTGAGGAGGTGTAAAATGCTATGTCATCTGCAAGAAGGCCATGTGAACTTTTTTTTTAACATTTATTTATTTATATTATTAACATTTTGATTTATTTTTTAACAATATAAATAAGCAAATATTGCTTACTTAGGAGCATAGAGCAGAAACATAATTCCTCCATCCTCGTCGATCCTGCGCCACACTTTGTTAAGTTGGTGATATGCGTGGCGGGCTTTATTTATCTGTCTCCGAACCGCCATCCATCGTTATAATACTCCCAAGGTAACAAAGCTCTTCTACGTCCTCGATTATTATCACTCGATCGTCCAAGCTTAGCGTCAGAGAAGTCATGATACCAGTTTCGATGCGCATCATTTTAGTTTTGCTTATGTTGATTTTCAATCCGACTCGTCTTCCATTTTTGACTTCATGTCCGTGATCGTGTGTGTCATAAGGCAGATGTTATCAGCGCAATAAAGATCATTCAGCTTTTGAAATGGACGCCATTGTGTTCCACTCGGTGCTTCGATGTTTGTTTGCATCATTACACTATCCAGGACGACCAAAAAGAGCAGTGGTGATAATACACAACATTGACGTACCCCTTTGGTTATGTAAAAATTGGCACTTTGCTTGCCTTTGAATCGAACACTGCATACCGCATCTTTATAGAGTTCACGAATAAGATCAACGATTGTTTCCGGTACACCTAAATTTTGCAGTGCGTTCCAAATAGCGGATCTGGATATAGTGTCAAAAGCTCCACGAACAAGAGAAACAGCGGTGACCTCCATTCTACAGTCTGTTAAATAATAATCCGCAGTGTGTTGATGTGGTCCACACAGGATCGATTAGACCGAAATCCCTGTGAACTTAGTTGAAAAAATTTGTATGTGTGCATGTATGTATGTGTGTATGTTAGGTAGACTGCCAAAGAATTTTCAAATTTTTCGTACAAAGCGGCCCAGAAGAGCTATTCCTATAAATCTATAAACTTAAAGATTTTTCGTTTTTCACACAGAGTTCAGATTTTATAGCCGCACAAAAAATGTTTCTCCAACCTTCTCTTAAGTCGTTGGGATTTTAGAAAGACCACTGTCCATAGAAAATGGATCACTGATCTACTTTTCAAAATGATGGCGAAAAGGGTGCCAGCTGTATCATTTTGTTTGTTTCTTACTCTGAGCAGAGAATGTCCAAAATTCCTTTGTTCTTCTCCAAGGTATACCATTTTTAGTTTATCTATTAATGCTTATTATTATTGTGGCGGCTGTCGCGTAAATATTTTTTGTAATATGAATTAACACACAGTGAGAGCGGTATACTATCAGTCAACTTTTTTTCAATCTATCATAATCGATATTAAAATAGACATTTTGTTTTCAATAAAAAGGAACTCAATAAGAGGAAGAAGCCACAAATTAAATGAACATTCAAAGTTGCAATTTTCGCAATTAAAATAAAAACTTGCATTTCCATAAATTAATAATAAATGACATACGTGTGTGTATTAATATAATTTATGCATTCCATATTCCAATCTATTTAAAGGCGAATTGCCCATTGAGCGACTGAATCATAATAAAACCTGACCACAAAAACTAAAAAAAAACCATTAACTATTATAAATGAGTAATATAATGAGAATTGCGAACAACTATAAAATTATAATAATTTATGCAGAATATCAACACCAACAACAAAAAAACGAACAGAGATAATTAACGAGGCAATTAATTTGTGAATTTGAATTGACTCCTTTTGCATGGCCGTTTTGATAGCGGTAAGCTTTTTTGGTTTTGTAACATAATGCGGATATTCTCACCATTTACCATTTGGTCAAAATATGAAAGAATTACTTTGGAAGGCAAAAGTGCAAAGTATTCGTACAAATGAATTGTATTCTTAATTTTTTAGGTTAATTAGTTAACTCATATTAAAGAAAGAAATTAAGAAATGTTCTCAACATCAAGCAGACAGACATTTCTTTACATTGACGGAAGGCGTCGTTTCATTTGACTTTGCATAGCAATTAATCAACACTCTGTTTCCATCCTATTAATGTCGATATTGTGAAACAGATCCGATTCCCAAATTTAAAATGCTTCTCCGCCCTTATCTTGTGATATCTTCATGAGGAGGCGTTATCCATATCCTTTATCGTTCGACAGACAGGCAACATGTGTGCTGCTGCTGCTGTTGCTTGCTGCAGTTGTTGTGTTCTGCGTTAATGTCGCGCGATCGAAAATTAGGACATGTATTAGGACTACATGAACGAACAAGACACACACAAGACTGCAGACCAACACAAGTGGGCGTATTGTTTTAAGAAATAAATTAACTTCAATAGGGAATGCTTAATCCCAAAATATTGTTATCCTTTTTTTACATCAAATGATTCACATGGTTAACTGTATCATTTGTAGCAGATGGTTCTTTATAATTTTCAGCTCATTTTACAATCTTTTAATTGTTTTTTTAGGGCGTGTACTGAGCGCGCATATGGTGCACATGCACACCAGAACGCTAATTAGCGAAGTAAACTGTAAATTTCTGTGACAGTAGAAACAAAACCTAACAAACGCACAACATTTGAAAGGCATTACTAAAAGGGAGATAGGTAACAATATATGTATTACAAAATTAATTAAGTTTAGAAAGTGTAGCCACAATCAACATTAGAGATAAATTCGCTCAACCCTTAATTCCATACCTACACATCTGGGTGCGTTGGGATGTGTTTTGAATGAATGTAATATTTATCTGATCTAGGCTTATACACACCGGTATTTATGATGTATTATACATTAACTTTACACATCACTCCCAGGATCTTTTATTCTTCATTTAAACCCCAAATGCTTAGTGTTGTGCTAGTTTTTTAAGCCTCAAATATTCCAGATTTCCGTTAACAACATTCCAGAAATGTTCATTTATTTTATAACAGTTCCAGTTGCTCTAGAACTAAAATATATTCTATTTTCTACCTTCTAGGGGTATAGTTATGCTTTAATATAAGCCTTTCTTTTAAATATTATTTTATTTTATGCTTTTTAGTTTTTAAAACAAATATTAAATACATATTTAAAATTTTTTATGAATGTGGAGATGGGATTGGTATATGAACACCCAAAAAGACCCCAAAATACCCCAAAAGACGACCTCAAGACCTTATATCCCATTAAAGACAACCACCAAAACCCCCCTAAGACAACAGTGAGACGTTGAGACCATCTAATACCCCACGCTATTTTAAAATCACCCTCAATACACCTCTCAGGTCCTCCTCAAAACCTCCTAAAGACCACCTCAACACCATCAATACCCCCGTAAAACCCTTAAAAATTCTTAGGGGGGGTTCTAAGACCTCACGAAGACTTCCCCCATGACCACCTCAAGACTCAAGACCCCTCTCTTTAAGACCAGACCAACTGAAGACCAACCCAACACCCCCAAGTTCCCGTTAATATTAAATCATGAGCCATCTCAGGATCCATCTTCAAGACCCCCTTCAAGAACCCTCTCAATATGCCGTCAAAACCCACTTAAAACCCCGTAAAAATCCAACTTAAGACCCTATTTAAAACACCTCAAGATCCAATCAAAACCACCCTTAGACCTCCTCAAAAATAACCTCATCAACTCATTAAAATCTCCTAAAGACCCATCTTAAGACCCTCTTAAAACAATAAAAAGACCTTCTCAAGACTACCTCAAGACCACTTGAAATCCCCCTCAAGACCACACTTAAAACCCCCTTAAAACCACATCAATATCCAAGATCGTCAAGACCACCTCAAGACCCCTCAAGACCGCTAAAGACAGCTCAACAACCAATGTTTATCTTCATCATCATTTTTTGCCGCTACAACCGTGGTCCGGCCCTGGCCTCCCGCAAAAAGCCTCTCCACCGGTCCCGATTTTGAGCCGATGTTATCTAGTTTTGCATTCCTAAACTCTAGGCGTTGAGGTCTACGCCATCTTAACCGTCCTTGCTGTCGTGTTCCATAAATCCTACCGCAAAGAAATTTCCTCTTCCTTCATGTGTGCTAGGTGTCCTGCCCACCACAATTCTCTGCACGATGTCATCATCGCGGCAGCGCTCGTAGATTTCTTCATTATAGAGTCTCAGGAATAGTCCTTCCTCACATACGGGGCCAACAATTCTACGTAAGACTTTTCTCTCGAACGCGGCTAAGAGGTAAGAATGCTTTTTTCTAAGAACCCAAGTCTCTGATCCATATCTAAGTACTGGTAAGACCATTGTCTTATACACCAGCAACTTGGTATTATGGTTAAATTCCTGGATTCGAATAGCCTTGACAGAATAATGCAGGCTTTGTTGGCTTTAAGCGACCGTATTTCTGGTTTCATACTGTTATCGGCTGCTAAATTTGGTTAAAGATGACCCTGGCCAGTCCATCCCCTCTGTCAAAGCTTTTCCTGCATTGGAGGAAAATTACCGACAGTCAGCACTTCCTTCATTCAGAGATATGCACGGCAACCGCCATTGGTGCGTTGCTTCAGATAAATTGAGAGGAACCTGGTATTTTATTAAAGAAGCAAAAGTGGCAATAAGAAGCATCTCTGCAGGAATCCACTGCAAAAATGCTCTGTCAGTTTTCTTTTTATGATGTTGGTGTTCCAGTAGCCGTTTACTGATTGATGTATTCGCATGTACGGCGGAGTTGATGTATAAAGTAATCAATATGGTAGAGCCAATAATGTGGATTTATGGGCACAATATTCTAGTTTGTAAGATTTCGAGTGTGAACTTTCATCTCCACCAATCCAATTGAAACAGGAGCAAATACTTTGAAGCGGGCTTTAGTAATAAAAAAACGAAGCACGCGACAATGGCCATCGTTGCAACAAAGTTGCAGCATTAATAGAAAAAAATGACATTTTACGCAACAACAAAATGTCTCCTCCAATGAAAAAAGAGCCGGTCGGCTAGTCACTGTGTGACCATACAAGGGCTCAATAGTTGACCTACTCCTCCCTGCCTCTTGGCACTAAAATATATTTAATGTAGTTTTACTAAGCTGTTCCGGACGCAACTTCTAAAGACTAATACAAAGTCGTCCTAAATCCAAATGTGGAGTTGACTAAAATTACTCTATCACGTTCGGCTAAGCGTGGCATACTCAAGGTGTTGTCCGAACAGAGTAGAAGCGTACGTACCCCGCCAAAAACTTTCCAAGGGATTATCCTAATGGAAATGCCTCCACGAATGTCATTCGCCGCTTAGAGTCGTCGTCGTCGTCTCTCAGCTAAGCAGGAGTTATTGAGTTTTGTTGCGCATTCCTTTTTTGGAGTAAAGATATCAAAGCATCAGAGAACATCAGTCTTCTTCTGTTCGCCGTATTCTATATCACAAATGCAATCCAAGTATATACAGTGGACGGCGGCGATGATTAATGGATGCCTGCCACGATGACAAATGGAATCGCCAGATTCGATGTATTTATCGCGCGCCATGTAACGCATTCTTGTCACGGGGAAATATTTATCAAAGGGGATGGGTAGGATTAGACAGCCTATAATGCTTTCTAATACTCTGTACGCCCTATAATACGCACTTGTTTGTCCGAGAGGAGTTTGGTAGTAGATTGTTATGAAGAAGTCAAGGCGTGCATAGTGCATTTACGGCGCAACATATAAATCCTCTTTTCTGTATACTGTGGGGGAAATCTGGAAGTCGGCGGCGAAGTTGTCTGAGATTTTTGATATGCTTTGCACATACCGTTCTGCGGAGTGTCACCATCATCGTCAATCGGAGTCGTAGCAACCCAACGACGAAGAAAAATCGAGAGCAAGATAAGAAGGATTCTCTCTACCCATCATAAAGGGTCTTTCTTTGTCTTCATATATAGCGTGTTTATTGTAGCATGCCGCAACCGTACCCACCCACGTGAGTTGCACGACATTACAATGAATTCAGATTCCAAGCAAAAGGCAAGACACGCAGTGTGCTCTATACATCCGATCAAAATCAAATCCCTGACATAGACAAATGCACTCCAGTTAGAACAGAGAGGTCTTTCATATCTCCATTTATAATGTAAAGTAAGTCAAGTGCATGTGGTATAAGGCATTGTAACTTCCTCAACTTGTAGCCCTAATTTTTGGGACTATGCATTGCTTTTTGTCTATACCATCCGCAATTATCCGTTTAACGCTACAGTCCGATACGGAATTTCCCATCAGGATGTAAAAACTTTAAACGCGGCAGTTGTGAATAATTTCCTAATTAAAACGGAAACAAGAGTGGTAAAAACTCTGCTTACAGACAGCTATCCCGACGATGATATTCTCTGATTTATTATCGTAATTTATTTTATTGTCTTCAAATGAATTTCTAGAAAATAGAGGACTAGGAGTGCCTTTACGAAGTGACATGATGAAGTGAAAGTAAATTAATTGTCTGGAAATTAAGTTTCAACGCACGTCGCTATCGTTGTCGTCGGTATATTGACGGCGCACAAAGGAAGCTATATGAATAAAAAAGGGATTCCTTACAGCTATTTGCCATCACATCCTTGTCGGAAACTTAATAAATACGAGGTAAGAAAAATACTGAAAACTGTTGAGGATAAATTTTATTAATTGCAAATTCAGCAGGTGCTGGCTTTTGTAATTTGATGACAATAATTGGAAGTTTCCCTATTAAGAATTTCCCATTTATTCAGATGGTGCAAAAAATGAAGACTTTCCATATAGATCCTGTCTGTATGCTATTTGTTTTGATAAGTAACCGACCAAGTGAACTTTAAGAAAATGTTTATTAAGTGCATTTGTAAGGTAAGGTCTTTATACGGACAAAATTCAGTTGAGGCTTCCATAATTGTGACAATAAGCCGCAATGACTGGCAGATAGCTGCATCGGTTAAGCTGAGTTCTTATCTCTTTAGCAGGTTGTTCCAGGAGAAGATGTTGATCGATTTATGTAAACTTTTTTCCTTTCTTCTTGAAGCAAATTTTAGTATGTAAGTCTACTGATACAAATCTGCAGGACCTGACGGCATAATTCCAGCCGAGATACAAAAATTTTGAATATAATCCTTACTTTGCTAGAAACAATTCTAAAAAGTTGTCTCGATCTGGTCCACATTCCAGTTTCATGGAGAGTAGTGAAAGTGGTTTTCATACCAAAAGCCGGCAAATGCTCGCATGATAGTTCAAAGGATCTCAGACTAATCAGTCTTTCATCATTCATGTTAAAGGCACTGGAAAGATTGATCGATATATACATACGCACACGCATTGACAAAAGACTCCTGTCTACAGATCAGCGCACGTATCGTTAAGGCAAGTTTGTAGAGACAGCTCTCCATATATTGGCACGTTCTATTGAAAATTCCCTTCACTACAACTAGTACCCAATGGTAGTAGTCCCAAGTAGTTAACAAAGTCAACACATCTGCGATTATGGATGCACCGTCGACTTTGAGGGTGGCCGACTCGCTTGGCGAATTGATTAATCTTCTGCTCATAGTAATCGCATATGCAAATGACGTTAATATTGCCGTCTCAGGAAAACATCCTAATACCTTAAAAGAACAACTGCAAAATGCTCTCAACAAGCTAACTATAAAAGATATAAGCTTAAAATTCTATGATAAAGCCAAGTATTTGGGTCTTATTCTGGACAGAAAGCTAAGCTGGAAACTAAACATACAAGAAGGAATTCGTAAAGCCACAGTGGCACTCTTCACATGCAAAATAGCATTTGGTAGCAGATGGGGTCTTCAACCCCACATAGCTCATTGGCTATATACAGCGGTAGTAAGACATAATCTTCTATACGGTGTGACTGTAAGGTTGACTGCCTTTAATAAGAAAGTAAACGGAGGACATCGTACAAACCCCTCCGCTGCACTAGACATTCTGTTCGACCATACACTACTGGACATTTTCAGCAGGTAAGTAGCTGCTAAGTCGGCTGTTCACCTTAATGCTATCTCCCAATGTACATTGTGACTGTACGGTGTAAGTGTATGGTGGACTGCCTTAAATAAGAAAGAAGTAGGTAAGTAGCTGCTAGCTTGGCTATTCACCTTAATGCTATCTCCCAACGGACTAGAAATGAAATCGGTCATTCCTCTATCCTGAATTTAGTCAGGATCCCAGAAAACTTAGACTACACCACTCCATTTCAACAGAAACTTCCAGATCACCTTCCTCTCCAGATCATTCTTGGAAGAAGACTATAGTTATTTCAAGGCACAATTTATGGCGATCTTAGTCTGAAGGCAAACGCCATATACACTAAGGACATCCGTATATTCTCGGATAGCCAAGCCGCACAGAAATCCCTGGAATCAGTCTCTACAAATTCAATTCTAACCCTTAACTGCCGATCATCTCTCATGGAGATGGTGGATCAGTTCAATATCTACCTGTGTTGTGTGCTGGGCACAGAGGCATTCCAACAACTATATATGGCTGATGAGCTCGCCAAGCAAGGAACTACTTGCAAACTCTTGTTAAAACTGGATGCTAATGAAAAAACTAACTGTAGGTGGTCGAACGTTACAACTTGCATAGCGACAAAACAGATCTGGCCCAAGCTGAATCAGAAACGCACCAAGTATTTTATCTCTCAAAAAAGATCGCACATCGGTTCTATTGTAGGTGTCATCACTGGAACACTGTCTCATAGGCAGGCATGCAGCAAGACTTGGAGTCTCCTCGAGTGACTTCTGCAAAAGCTGCACGGATGAGGAGAATGAGAAGACTGACCGAAAGCAATAAAAGTGTTGCTTCATCTATTTTAGTTCATTCCTATTCCACAAACTTTAAAAATTAAATTTTTTATGAATGTCCTTTGAATTACAATTACCATACCTAATGCAAAATACATAACCATATGTAGATGAAATTCCACTGTTTCTCTCTTCTTTTTTTTGCATCGCCAATCAATTGGATTTAATTACCATTGCGAAAATTGCGATACGCATAAACACAGAGTCCACAAATTAATTGTAGAAAATGCCAACTGTAGGTGATGCAATCTCTACGGGACATCGGCACGCCAACGCACCTTAAATTTATATTGATTTTTCAAGGAATTTCCAAAGTGATCGAGGTCGGTCCAAAATGTAAATGTGTACCAGTACAACAATATAACCGCGCTCATCACCGCGGAAGAACAAATACAACAACGCGCGAGTGCAACGGATGCAGATCAGCATGAGGCATCCATCGCAAATCAATGGATTTTATTGAGTCCTTTTCCGCTGATCTTAAACGAAGATATTATAACGAGTATAGGTATCTAAAACATTTAAGTAGGGTTGAGTCCGTCCATTCTAGCGATGATTTATTTTAACGATCATTTTGCACAGCCACCCGCTGTTTTTATTAATCATTTGCTTCGAAAAACAAGGATCGTGTTGTGCCCCAATTCCATTTCCCACTGTCCGCAATAATTCCCTTTCCATATATGCCCTGATGCTGCAGTCACAGTGTGTCAATATGTGGACATTCACAGATTGCGTCGATTCGATGCTACTCGTAGATGCACTGAAAATTCCGAATCACGAAATTTATTGAGAGTTTTAATGATGACGCGCATCGGTTCAGTCAGGCACGGAGTGGCGTTCATAAAGTATATCACTTTTAGTGTTACCCTTTCTGCCTCCTTTACCTTTCGTCTTTTCTTACTGGAAGCAAGGCAATAGAATGGCAAAGGCAAAGGCAACTGAAAAGCTTTTGACCATTAGTCAACGTCATTTTAAGTCATTTCACAAGCGGGAGTTCGGAAATCCGCGATCGTTAATTATATGAAAATTGAGTAAACAATATAATCAGCTAAGAGACTTTTGTTGTATGCTCAGCTAACAATTAATTTTATACAATTTAATATACATAACGGCTCCGACTTTTAAACACAGAACCAACGACATTTTTGTGGGACAGAACTGAAAGTGTTTTATGCGACAACTTGAAATCCCATTATTACTGTCGTAATCTTAGAAACAAAATCAGTCTCGCCTGTAGATACTCATCCTCCACACACAGACACACAACCTCATTTTTAATGCCCAAGACGTTCATCATTTTTATCTGGAATTCGTCCAGCCTCTCCGCTACTAGAAACCGTCACGAAATGAAACCAAAGAAAATATCAACGCAACGCAACAGCACACTCGTAGGGTAGTCTCGTTAGTGCAAAAATTCTAACATAAGCGGTGCCAACTCTGAGCTTTTTGGTTTCTTGGATAAAACGGAATCTCTTCTGTAATTGCCAATGGAGGAAGCATCACGGCAATAAGTAGATGTAGATGTATTTCGGGCACAAACTCTTATATATAAATCGAAATACGCCAAACAGTCGTTTATTATTTGGTAATAATCGCCAAAATATTTGTTTTTAAGGTCGGGGCATTTCAAAGAATTTTTTCTTCCACATATCAAAATGGGCCCTGACGTTGAGCCGTTCACAAAATTTAAGCCCTCTAGGTCATGTAGAAAATGGTTAAAAAGAACCTCAAAGAAGTCGAAAAAATTTTCAATGCAATACACGCCCTGAACGCGTCATACTCGGAATATAACTTTTGGGCTTAGACACTCACAAAATTTGAGCTCTCTAGGTCGTGTGGTTAAAAAGGACCTCAAAAAGTCATGAGTCATGAAACATGAGAGCGCGGGCATGCGAAGATGAACATAAAGAGATCAGAAGATCTGAAAAAACATTTCACCGGTGAAAGAAAGCAGCCTGGGAGAAGAATCTCGTCCGTGAACAAGAACAGTTCAGAGAGCAAGGACCGCATCAGGCGCGGAAGTTCTACCAAAGAGTCCGCGGTATGATGCAATATACACCTCGTTGCACATACTGCAAGGACAAAGAGGGTAATCTGATCGACGATCTCAACGGCATCTTAGAGCGATGGGAAGAGCACTATCATGAGTTGCTAAATGGCCAGTTAACTGAGGAATTGGAGCTCCACCAATGAGCGAAGATCATACTTTGCTGCCGCCACCAAGCATAGACGATGTTAGCAGAGCGATAAATCGGCTCAAAAATAATAGGGCCCCCGGATGGGATCCCAGCAGAACTGATAAAAATATGAAGCCCCAAATTACACCAAGCACTTCATGAAATAACAGTGCAAGTATGGGAGGAAGAAGCTATACCAGAAGACTGGCAAAAAGGCATCCTGTGCCCCATACATAAGAAGGGAGATATCGAAAATGCAGCAATTATCGTGGTATAACGTTGTTGAGTACCGTATATACGATTTTCTCCTCTATCCTTCGAGACAGGATAGCCCCATACGCTAAAGTAATCATTGGTCTATACCAGTTTGGCTTCATCACAGACAAATCAACAACTGATCAGATTTACACCATTAGGCAGTTGCTGGAGAAATGTCTAGAGTTTAACCATAATATCCAAGCTGCTGGTTCGAAAGAAAAGTCTTATGGAGAATTGTTGGGCCCGTATGTGAGGAAGGATGACTCCGGAGACTCTATAATGATGACATCGACGAAGAAAGAAAGAGAATTAAGCTCGGTAGGTTCCGGTGGCAGGACACCTAACTCGCAATAGCGAAGAGAATCCTGCTCGGAAAGTCCTTTGCTGTAGGATTTATGGAACATGACAGCGAGGCCGGCCAAGCCTACGCTGGAATGATGGCGTAGACCAGATGATGATGTCCGATAAAACAAATAGCTTAAACGTGTAGTGGTCAATGTGGCTCATTTGCTTAGTGAATAGGACTACTGAGCGGGAGGTTCAAAGTCCAAATCACGGAAGAATTCCAATCCACGCTCACGGTCCAACATCTCGCGAATATCTGACAAATGTCCGAGAGTAATAACTATCAAAAAAAAAGCATCGCAATTCGCATTTCTGAAATGGTTCTAATTGTTGGTAGGCTGTAGCTATGGTGGTCCAGTCAGAGTCGATAAAAATGTTGTAGCTTACAGTATCGTGTTTCCACTTATATTAAGACTTATGCTGATCTATAAGAAATACCAATACTTAGATAGATATGGATGCTTAGCAAAACAACACTCTGAGAATTATTGGCCCCGTATAACTGGAGGGCTACTCTATAGTTATGAGATCTACAAGCGTTACCGCGATGTTGATAACATGAAAATCCGTTTGTAGAGTCAAACATGATGATGTTGGTGAAGCAATTATTACTGACTCAAATATTTGCAGTACAACGTAGCTTTTTGTTTATTTCAAAATTTGGCTTGGTAATATCAATGACGCTATCGAATCAACCGTCTCCTCCATCTTCCTTAATTGTATGCCAATATCCATTAATTCCATCATTTCTTTAATTTGTTCGTCAGATTACGACAAATTATAGAGACGAGGACTCTTCACAAATTCAAAGTTTTAACGAAGTAATTTATGTGGAAATACCAAAAAGATTTACAGCCAAAGTCCGTCTACAAACGGTCATAACATAAAATGCCAAAAAATAATAAAAGAAGTCAAACGTATGTGTGTGTGAATCAGTGGTTTGTTTAAGTTTCTATAATTTACAAAGACTTTTTGTGGAGCCTGCTTAAAGGAAGCGGTGTTGGTGGCAGTAGAGTATTAATCGAACAATTTGTGTAACAATGTTTTTAAGATCTTTACGCTCTTAAGTGTTGGCACCACTACCATTTGTCCAGGAGCTGCAATCTTTCAGCAGAGAAATTCATTTTTCTGCGTAAATGATGGTAACAAAACGGTTTTCTGGCGAACGCCAAAGGACTTAATGATATCTCCACAATACCATATACCAGCTAGCCAGACAGACTATGCACACAGCAATGTAGGACTATCTCTAAGGCATAACTAAACCAGGACTGTTTTGTAACCATAAATGCGATAAGATTAGAGAAGAATAAGTAGTCGCAATAAAGAAAACCAAGTCGAAAAGGGGGCGTCGTCTCTGAACGGTGTCCACAGAAACAGCCAAAGCATATCACAGAAGGACATCCTGTTGAGTTCCATTGAATGGCACGAGATACGAGACACTACAGCGCCGTCTTCGTTGTATTCGTCGTTGCAAGCATCCAAGGAGATAGTGTTTAGTGTGTATACTCTGGTTAGCAGGACTTCCCATTTGCCTTAAAGTTGCCTGTTTACGACAACAGGGAAATTTATCTCGTTTTCAATTCTTCTTCCGTGCGGCAAGACACTGCCGTTGTTGTTGATTTTGTTGTTGCTGGTGATAATTTGTTTGCATTGCTGCGCATATTTACTGCTTTTTAAGAAGAAAACTGTTTTCTCCCTGACTTCCTGACTTAAAGATGTGTAACGGTAGAGCATTGCTTAACATCATGCATCCTTGAGCGGGAGACACAAGATTTAAGATGATCGCATTACCGTTTTAAAAGAGAAAGTGTCCTTTCGGCTTCTTCTACAATTGCAACACTGGTGAAAATGCAGGCATAACATTTCTTACTTTTTTAAACCTTTCTACAAGACTTGCTAGAGGACACTTATAATTGTAAATTTCAACATTATCAGTTTTTAAAGTCGCATAGTTTCTTACTATATACCACTCGTGGAGAAATCATTAATTTATCTATGAACTTTCGCAATGACTCCAAAGAGCTGCTCTCTCTGATGTCGAGAAAACAATTTATCCTCCGTCTTTTATGCGATTGTATCCCAATGCACAATAAAGCAAAGTCCTGCAGTCTCGTTATTCTTCAAGTTTCTATTGTATCTCTACGCGATCTTGTTGCAAGTAGATACCTAGATATCACCTGCCCACTCTACTGAGTAATGAGAAAAATTGAACCCAACCATACCACTACGCGGACCACCCGGAATTTGACATTATCACGAAAATAAAGTCATCCAAACCATTAAGCATTCGACAGAATAAAATCGAGGTATCCTTACCTTTCACATCCCAACCAAATATTTTCAAAAGATCCAGCACTGCGCGATCAACAAGTGACACTTTTATTTATTTTCACCGCTGAATTTCAGGTGTCGCTTGTCGGTGTGGTTGTGCAAGCAATGCGGCTTTGTTTGTCGGGCACAAAAGATATAACCCGGTTATCGTTGTCGTGTGACTCTGACTCCTGGTCTTTTTCTATTTGTCCGCATAGTCGATGTGTATCAGCCCGCCCGAGTGTCGTTGATCGACGACGCGGGTAATAAGTTCATAAATATGGTTTTTCTTATTATCTCCTTTTGAGATCCCGCGGAGCAGAGCTATTTGTACTTTGGCCGTTTGTGGCGAGTAGTATTTGGGTGGCACTTTTTGTACCAATTTCCGCCACTGCAGGTTGTTTCGGAAGCATCCTCGGCGAGCTCTGAGAGAGAGGTTTGTTTATTTGTTTTTTTAATTAAAATTGAACACGCGGCATCGTAAAATCGTAAAAGACTTAATTAAATTATGTCTGGCTGGTGTTTTTTCCTTCACTGTGCATCGTAATCTCTGCCTTTGGCATCAGTTCGTCACACAAGTTTTTTCGTAGGATCTTTAAAACTTAAAGAGAACTAATTGTTGACAATGCTGCTCTGCATTTTTTGCCGACAAAGCGACACGGAAAATGTTTGAAGCAACGTACACATCACAGTAAATTAAGAACACTTTGATCACTTGACCAACAGTGCAGCCTTTATTAACAAATGAACAATTTTAATTCATAAATAGAATCTGTATCTTTACATTATTTTCGTTTCGTCTATCTTCTCTTCTATATTAATAAAATAGAAATTGTGTTCCGTTGTTATTTATGGAATGTACCAACCGATTTTTATGGAAATTTCCAATGTATATTATTTGGAGATGGGGAAGGCAATAGGCTATAGTATACAAGAGAGGGTTGCTCTCTTTGGTAATAGGGTAGGGGGAGTAAATTTAAAATTTTACCATCAGGCACATTTAAAAAACAATTTTTATGAAAATTATTGGCAGGTAATAGGCTATAGTACATCTCCACCAACACTTTATCAAGAAAGCATCAGATACATTTACAAATCTATTTCTATGAAATTTTCAATGTAAATTATTGGAAGGTAGGGGAACGATCTAGGCAATAGTACATCTACCACTCCGCGCTGGTAAAAGGAAGGCGGGGATTCATGTTTGCGGGTAGCGGAGCGCCCGGAGACAAATCCGCCTTTCGTCAGTCAAGACTCGTTGAATTTCGGAATTTAACCATAACATCCAACGTTCTGCTGTATAAATCAATGGTCATACCAGTACTCACATATGGAACCGAGCCTTGGGTGGCTAGCAAAAGGCTGTTTTCGAGACGATAGTCTTAGGGATATTTGTAGGCACCGTATGTGAGGAAGAAGAGTCTATAATGATGCTATCTATGAGGGTTACCGCGACATTGACATCGTTAATTGAATTAAGCTTACTACGCTCCAGAGGCAGGATCAGTCTTCTAGCATCGTTTCTTCATCTCATACTCTAACCCTCCAGTTTTAATTATCTCCTCTGGAGTGCAATCTAATCACGAGGTCTAGCCGTTTTGAGCGAATTTTTCGCTCTGCTTATTTCGTCTACACTTGGCGGCGTCATCAGAGTGTATTTAACGGTCAATAGTTGTGTCTCTAATACCTTAGTTAGCTGACCATTTAACAACTCATGAAAGTGCTTTTCTCTTTATTCAAAGATGCCTTTGAGACTAGTGATGTCATTACCCTCTTTGCAGTATGTACAACAGCACGTATATTGTGTCTTACCGCAGAATCTTTGGTAGAATTTTCATTGTGCGAGTTTAGCATTGAGATTCTTTTAATCTACATGGAATATGGAACAGTAGATTTACGTGGGTAAACCAATCTTATAATAAAAAAACGCTAACGAAAACAATCACTAATGGGCTTAACAGGGCTTAACCTTAT
Organism: Nephrocerus scutellatus; assembly: GCA_947095585.1. Classification (NCBI taxonomy): domain Eukaryota; kingdom Metazoa; phylum Arthropoda; class Insecta; order Diptera; family Pipunculidae; genus Nephrocerus; species Nephrocerus scutellatus. The sequence goes on along the minus strand of OX352763.1, from coordinate 20,278,022 downwards.
AACTTCAGAGTTATCAGCTACTCTGTATAGGTGGATCGACTACCACTCTACTATTGTTTGTTTACGGTCTATTATACTGCTTCAGCAATTAAAAATCTGATTTATTGAAACCAATACCGACAAATTGAAGCATGGGATCTTCGGAGTCAATAAACTGCGTACATTGGATGTTTTAGATACAGAGCGAAACGAGAGATTTTTTTTTTGCGATAATCTTGAATCTGACGATGAATCTGAATCTGAAGCAATATAAGTTACGGCGATCTAACTCTAATCTGCTGTGCTTTTTCTCGGTGACTTACCCGACACTAATGATCTTATCAACACTGATATTAGCAGTCTCCTAAGCTTCATACAAAGTTCTAATTGGTTCAACGAGTAGATGATTCGCGTTGTATCACAATATTGGAACATTGCTGTTCTAAGTGGTTCGGTTTCACTGACCTTAACCTAACATATCCTAGTCAAAGTCTAGAAGTAGTTGTTTTGGTCCGACTGCATGTCACCTGAGAAACGTACTCAAGCTCCCGAGTAGTTTGCAAATCCTCGTTTGCAATATCCACAGAATTACTTGGAAAACCTATATAAAAAATGAATCTCTACAGTATATCGAAAGGTAGGCTATTGAGGGTATACTTATATGCATTTGATATGCTACCTAAGAGGCGAAACGCAACTGGATATTTCAGTTGAGAAGCGCTACTAAAGGTTGCGATAAAACGGTTGAACGTCAAAAACATTGTTTCGATGTTCCAGAGAGTCACAAGCTATTAGTCAGCTTTAAGTTTTGCTACTACGTGGTGCTGCATTCTTTATCCCTTGATGCCAAAATATATAACATACTTAGGGTCTGTCGCGATCATCGTGTCCTTGTAGACACGATCATGTCATGTTAGTCCAACAAACCTGCACAATAAGAAAATTGGTACAAAATTTGCATAAATTTCAAAAAATTTGGCTTCATGTTTCGCTAGACATGACCTGCAATTATCCATTTATGCGCATGCGCATGCGCAACGCCTTCTCTGCATCACCTACCATTTAGCATTTGTTTCTGGTGCAGCAAATATAGTACCTTCCGATGGTCCTCCTTCTGTGTTAAGGGGGGCATTTCATAATTACACACGAGGACATAATTTTCATAAATAAGAATTTATTGCACGCAGCCGCCGATCCTGTTCATGGGAGCATTTTACCTTTGACCACTCTGACTATGGCCACTCTCGAACGTGAAAGCTAAATTAATGCTCTGTAATTATTGGTAATTTTTCCTTTGCGGTGGAAATTGATTCCTGTCGTAGTTTATGCAGTGCTTGTGCATATTTTTGTAGGGAATGTGGCCAGCTGTGTATGGTTTATTATTATTACTGGCAGAAAATTTTTTGAAAGTTTACTTTTGGCGCAATTCTCTGGATGTTTTTTTCGCCCCCCAGAGAAATGGCAATGCAAATACCGCCCTGGAGGCTGAAACAGCTAAAATGCTATAGTAGCCATTATGTTTCATTTAAAAGTCGTAACTTATCCCAGAAGTGTGTATACGCTTCTTAATTAGCCAAATTGTTTGACTTATTTATGGCGAAAATTCCAGTAGCTCTTTTAAGAATTGAGGGCAGTCATGTAAGTGGTAGGTTTTGGACATTCACTTGGCATTTTTTCTTTCTTTAACGTGCGATATAAATTTAAAAACCTTTAAAATTCTAACAAATAGCTATGAATATTGACTAGAAAGAAAAACTAATTTTCAAGTCCCCATGTCTTTGAAGTAGTCATGCAGCCTTACATATCCCATTGAACTTTCGCAGTATAACCGTATCACAAGTGGAGTTATGTAAGGGAATCACCTTGGGTTAGGTTAGGTTGACCTGGCAGCGAATGCTCACTTAGACCATTAGCGTTTATTAGTGGTACCTCAGTATATTACACCATTCCCTTTTTTGTTTAAGCAACCCATTCCGAGCTTCTAATGAATCGAAGTATGCCACGCGCTTTGCCGTTTTCGAGTCTGAGAGCTTGAGCAACCTTTGTGCCTTCTGTACACTAATGCCTGACAGTAGCAAAGAAAATGTTCTATTTTCTCCCCTTCCAAGCATCTTCTGCTTCCCAATAAGTCAGTCTCCTGTCAGTTTTCCCAAAACCATTTTTAGTTCACGATTGTAGGAAAACTAGCGCAGATGAGCACTGCAAGTCAGGCTTTAGCCGAACTTGTCTTAGTTGTATTACAAGCGTCGGTGTTTCTCCACTTTTCGTTTGTGAAGCACAAGCTTAAGTGTTGCAAAAGTCTTCACAACATCTTCCCTTTTCAGTAGCAGCAGGGGAGTCGTACCGCGTCTTGCTATTTCGTTCACCCTGAAGTTCCTTTCTACATTTGAATGGCCCGAAACCCAAATAATCCTTATGTTGAACTGGTTATACTGGAATGACAGCTCAAGGCCATTTTTGATGTCAGTGAGACTGATTACAACGATTTTGTACTCGCTATACTTCACCGTGGCTCAGTGGATAAGAGCATGGCTTCTGAGCAGGAGGTTAGTTGTTCGAATTCCAGTAACACCAAAGGTAGGATTGGGTGTGTCGCGCGGAATATTATTATTATACTGCCCACATAAATTATAATCTTCTTAAAAAGTATACACTGTGCTTTAACCAATTTATGACCTCCTCAACCGCTGTTACTTCAGCCTGGTAAACGCTGCAGTGATCAGGGAGGCGGACAGATGTCTTTACTTTCTCTTTATCACAGAAGACTGTTTCTTCTACTCTGCCGTCTAGCTTAGAGCCGCGCGTGAAAAACTTTACCGGTTCCATATCAGGTCGGGATTCGCTCTTCTAGTTGTCCGAAAGCCCTTAGCATAGCATAACTGAGCATATCGGAGTTGGCTTAGAAGGCGTCCTGATTAGCAGCTGGGTGCAGTTTAAGCGAGTTTAGAAACTTTAACAAAGAATGTGTTGCGATTAGTTTAGTTGGAACAAAATAAGCATTTTCGGAATGACATCAGCTCGTTTTCAACATTGGTGGAGAGATATTTTTACCACACCACAGTTAAAAAAAAAGATGATGATCAAAAGGATAAAGTTTTAAATTCTGCAATTAGAGCTTCATTAGTTGGATTTATTTATCAGTTCATTAATACTATGAACAGCGACTATTAGTCCATGAGTTCTTTTGTGGTTTCAATGAACAGCAAATTTTTTAAGCACCACAGTTTTAGAACCAAATAGTTGGACTTGTTTATCAGTTCATTAATACTATGAACCGCGACTGTTAGTCCATTAGTTCTTTTGTAGTTTCAATTAACAGCCAATTTTTTAAGCAAGATTTTCCTTATTACATTATACGGGTAATGGATCAGACGGCATCTATTATTATTATTATAAAGGATTTAGTTCGCAAAAATGTGCTTTCTAATTAACATTCACATTTACATGCACTCTATAACACAACAACCAGTTACATTCATTTTCTTGTTAACATTTTCATTGATAACATGAATATTATTCAATACATCTATTCAATTCTTTTGAACCAATTCGGAAGCAATTTGCTGGTAAACATCAGAGGCCACCAGAATGCCCTGAGGTTTGTTTTGGTTTTGTGCATCTGATTTCGGTGAAATAATTGATGCACTTCAAATAAAGAAACAAAATACACAACAACATAGCTACGCCCAGTTCTTTGTGAATTGAGAAGTTGAAGTGATGTGAATTTCCAACCCGGCTTTGACCATCACCAGCACAATTACCGGCTGTGCAATAAATATTTTTTTTTTTTTTTGAAAATTCATAATGACCTACCAGCAGGTACAAAATACACAAATAAAACCAAAGCCGAGGAGGTTCAACTGGACATATTCGACTTTAATTGACCAAATTGAGTGTAATTATTAACAAATCCAGATACTCGTAAATCCAAGCAAATTGTCTAATTAAATTGCACTCGCGCAGCACTCCAGGATATTTTGTATAGATTGTCAAGTACCAAAGTGCAGAGCATTAGAAAGGAACTCAATGTGCTCACATAAACTCTGTGATTGCTTTGTATTTTGGTTATTAAAATGTAATATTAATTTGTGTATATATTTATGATCTATTGAATGTTGCATTGCATTGTCATGCATTTCGACGCATGTAACATGAGTGCATTTTAATTACACAGTATTCAAGGATTGCAATTGCTTGCAACTAGATCTAAATACATATATGTTACAAGTGTTTGTTGTTCAGTCGAAATTGTAGCTTTTATACAAAACTTTTTTTTATTAAAAAGCACACTTCACCGTTTTTATCGTTTGTATCTACCTAGGTAAGTATTATTGCCAAATGTTTGAAAATTTGAATTTGAGTTTTTAATGAACTTATAGCCTACATGTTTTGGCTAGGAATTGCATTAAGGTTGAAGTGGCCGTCAGTCAAAACCGACTCACTTAGACCATGAAGGTCCGTTGGATAGGAAGATGGCAAAAATAAGCCCTGAGTGCTTGATTTCAGCTGTCCAAAGCCGCCCGGTTTTATGGCAGGACAACTGTAAAGATTATAAAAATAAAAACATTACAGATAAGCACCGGAATGAAGTGGGAATAATTTGTAATTGTTCAGGATAGTTTTTAATTAATTAATCTATAATGCTTAGAACAGCGTGGGCGTTCGGAAATTAAGGAGAGGGAAAAGGTAAGATATCCATGCACATGCGGGAAGCCAAGCGCCCCTGAACAACTAGTAAATCTATAAATATGAACACGACTTTCAAAAAAAAAAAAAAACTACGACAAACAGCTGATGACAATTGGGATTTTCACAACAAATCGCTCAAGCGATGATGCTCTGTAAAAGACCACTCGTCGCTCAGTGCGTGCCCTTAGCCTTACGTGAACCATTCCAGTCCACACAGTATGTTAAACGAAAGTTTGCACCTTTCGGGAGGATAGAATATTTCTATAATTCTTTTAAATATTAGTTTGGTTGTGTAAAATGTTCATTCTTAGATCTGAATGGTGGGTTTCGTAACAATATGGTTTAGGAATCGTTGATATAACTTAATTCATATGATGATTAATTAGACGAGAAAAACCCGTATGTAATATAAACGCGTAATTAATTGCGAAAATTGTGAAAACTGGAGAGGAATTACCCTTCTAAGCACCATAAAAAAAGTGATCTCCTCTATAATAGCAAGGCGTTAGAGCCAATTTTGAGAAATGAACAAGCAGGATTTCGCCCAAACCGTTCTTGTACTGATCAAATTAACACTCTGCAAATAATCATTGAACAGTCAGTTGAGTATCGCTCTCCTCTTTATATGGTTTTTGTAGATTTTAAACGCGCTTTTGATAGCGTAGGCCGAAACATGATGTGGCAGATTTTGTCTAGCTATGGTGTTCCGGAAAAACTCATTAACATAATTAAGGAGCTGTACCGCGACTAAACATGCCGCGTCATTCATAACGGTCATCTTAGCTCACCTTTCAACATCTCCTCGGGAGTCAAGCAAGGCTGCACCCTCTCACCATTGCTTTTCACAATTGTTATCGACTGGGTGATGAAAATAGTAACCCGTACTCCATTAAATTTAAAAATTAACGTCTCAAAAACAAAACTACTTCGCGTTAACGCTAGGAACATGTGATCTCTCGATTGACGGACATCAGATAGAGGAAGTCGATAAGTTTTGTTATTTGGGCAGCTGGATGTCAAAAAATTGTGGTGCTGACTCGGATGTGTGCTCTCGTGTAAACAAGGCACGGCACTCCTATAGTATGCTAAATAATATCTTCAGATCTAACGTTCTCTCAGTACTCTTGTATGGCTGCGAAACGTGGAAAGTCACAGAGTCAATTGCGACGCGTCTCTAAGTTTTCGTCAACAAGTACTTAAGGAGGATACTGAGAATAAGATGGCCGGACATTATCACCAATCAAGACTTGCCGAGAGTAACACAGCAGGAAGCAATCGCGCTCACCATCAGACGACGAAAATGGAGCTGAATTGGCCACACTTTGAGAAACCCAGCGGATGACATTACGCAACTAGCGCTGGACTGGAATCAACAAGGAAGCCGCCGAGTTGGCCGTCTTGGCAAGCCATGGAAAAGGACTATAGAAGAGGAAGCAAGATCCCAGGGGACCGAGTGGCGTCTCTTGAAACCTCAGGCGTTAAATCGAGTACGTTGGCGGACGTTTGTAGAAGCCCTATGCTTCCCCGAGGAGTAAAGGAAAGAAAGAAGAATATAGTCCTGGAGTGTTAGCCAACAACAAGTTTGTATTTCTTTACCTAACTTTAACTTTTTCATATATACACTGCGTTACACTGGGTTAAATCCACATTAGAAATATATGTGTAAGAATTAAATGTTTCTTATGGAACTTTAGTATTTCTTGAACGAATCCTATATTATGTACATAAGCCTGGGATGCATTGGTCCTTATGTAGTGAAATCTCTGTCCAATTAATCCATAATACTTCGTTTTCAAGCGTTATTTGTAAAATTTCCTTTATATGAATCTCGATTTTGTTCAAGTCAGGTGAGTAGGGCTGTCGTTGCAATAGTTTTACACGTTCACTTCGAATCCTGAAATTAATGGCTCGATGAATAAATGCAATGAACAGTAGTTGGTCTGCTGGCGTTTACTGCTACGAAGCTAGTCTTTTTATGCAAGGAATTTGATCATTTTCATCTACGTTTAGGAAACTTTCTTTTTTCATAGCACTGATGAACAATATCTGGCAAAAAATATTAATTTTTGCATCCTTTTTTAATTTTGTTTTTTCTTAATTACTAAAAGTTAACAAAGAGATCGTACTAAATTTATTAGAAAAAGAGTGAATTTAAACGAATATGAAGCAGTGTACCTTAATGTCGTTGAACATAACAAACATTTAAAATTTAAATACCAAATTTTAGAAGGCCTCTATATAACAATTTGGAAAAACATAAGTTTTCGAAATAACATTTGTATGAGTGCTCATTGACCCCGGTATCCACCCTCTTTCAAACTACGACAAGTCATATTTCTTCAGACTTTAACAGGTTCTACTGTTAATGATTATTAATAATTGAAATAAATTTACGTTTTTTTAATAATAAATAAAAAAATTGTTTTCACAACATTTAACATTAAAAGATATAAAGAGCACTTCATGGACTGGATAAAACAAGTGGACGACAAACCAACTTATTTGATTAGAGATAATGCGTCAGCAATGTACAAGACTTCAAGTGTATTTTACAGTATAAGTTACATAGCAATAAAAAAAAAGTCCTCATTGGTGTAATCGTCAGCGTTTACCATATCAAATAAACGTAATGACCTTTTTTTATGCACAAAGCATCCACATACTGCAACACGATACTTTTCTCATCATGCAAATAATTTGGAATTCAAAACATGTCAACGTACAACCCACTCACATGCTTGAAAAATGGTCTAACGAGTTGTTCCTTTAGCGATGTTAAGGTAATTTCTTCACCTCCATCTCCACCCTCTGACAATCACTCTCATAGATGGGGGATGATATGTAAATTTAATTTGCTTTGAAATGTATACTCTTGATATTCGACTAGACTTTAAAATAAAAGTTAAGGGACAAGCCACTGTGTACATGTATTTGAACACTCCTGCTCGGTAGCTGCAGAGATGCATTAAATAGATATTCCTTAACCTTTTGAACTTTTCCGTCCTCATACTTGGGCAAGAAAATACCACCAGTGATGCACTTGCATTTATCGTTGTTCGGTTGTTATGTTATTAAAAGGAGACATCGTTTGAGTCAGATTTTTATTTGCATACCACCGGATAGTAATATATAATGTTTCTCAATTTGCTATAAATGTTATAAAAGTATTCTTAATTATATACCAAAATACAAGGTCATATCTCCAAACTCAAGAAAAGCTTTGCTACTCTAGCTTTTATAAACCTTTCAAACCTTCAGACTCACAAAAGCGCTCGTGCTTTCGATGTCCTAATGAGAACCATGTCATGAGGCGACGTGACATATCCATATGAAAAGGGATACAGTAGATTTTAGGAGTTGTAATCACTTTGATTAACATGATCCTGTGAACGTTCAAAACATGGAAAAGTGGTATATCTATTACTTCCCTTTTACAGGCAGGCAACGAAACGCATCTTGCCAAATGATGATGCTTGAACTAAACTTTGGTTCGTTATATGTTTATGTGGTGTTACACCAAAATTAATCAATCGAGAAAACTTTGTTTAAAAAAATGGAAAGGAGATTAAAATTACGGGCGAAAGGAAAATATGAGACGACACACTTTTTTCTGTCGAATCCACTCTTGCAGCATTTTGTATGAATGAAGAACACATCGCATATGACTTAAAGCTAAGCCTCGGCTAAAACTTTTGACAGTAAAATTTTATTTTAACATCAGCATTAAATCAACTTCATGTAACATGTATCTGTATGAAGAAACTCAGTCAAATTTAGTCAGAAAGTTTTATATTCAAATAAATATGAGGCGCGGCTGATTGAAAGGAGATCAAAAACTACAATCAATCAACTGAACTCGATATTAAGTCAGTCAATATGGCAACAGGTTTATCTAATGTTACTTTTCTGATCCCGCATCCTCTCAACAGCGACTGCTACATTTTTTATATAATAAATATTAGTTGGGATTTTGGTGTTGACATATCTTATGATGGGAAAATGGATTACTTCGCTTAATCCTTTACCCATGTCAAGTGATATTATCATCGGGCTGTTGGTAGCCGATGAAAGTTACCCAAAGTTGAATTAAACAAAAAGAGATTTGAAAATTCCTAATTATCACTCAACTGAAAAAAGTAAAGTGCCCTTAATAAAGAAATTCGCCGAGAGAAGGTTCTGTATGTTTGTTGCTGTTCGGTAAGTCGATAAGAAAAGGTATAATGCTCAACTGAATAAATTCTATTTTTTTTTTTTTGTGTACTGAAACAAAAAGTATGACCTCCTCATATGATATGTGTATGAAAAACAAACAGCGAGTATAATATGTTTAGTATTGCAGAGTGGTGTTTTTGTTTGGGGCTGTCGTTTTGTTTTGTGTCAACATAAACTTTTTCAAAAACCACAATATATTCTTCCAAACTATGAATAGAAAAGCTCAGAAGAGATGAAAAAGCAGTTTATAGTTTAAAGAAAGCAGCCTGGGAAACGAATCTCGTCCGTGAACTATAACAGTACAGAAAGCGAGAGCATGGTATGACGCAATAATATACACCGCGTTGCACATACTGCAAAAACAAAGAGGGTAATCTAATCACCGATCTCAAGAGCAGACCGATGGGAAGAGCACTTTCATGAGTTTCTAAATGCCCAGCTAACTGAGGAATTGAAGGCTCCACCATTGACCAACGATCACACTATGCTGCCGCCAACAAGCATAGACGAATCAAAAGTAATAAAGCCTCGGGATAAGACGGTTTCCCAGCGGAGCTAATTAAATCAGGAGGTCCCGCAATACACCAAACAATTCATGAACTAATAGTGCAAGTATGGGAAGAAGAAGCGATGCCAGAAGTCTGGCGAAGAAGCATCCTGTGCCCCATACTTACAAATGTGGATATCACAACATGCAGAAATTATCGTGGTATAACGTTGTTGAGTATCACGTATAAGATTTTGTCTTCTATCTTTCAAGACAGGACAGCCCCATACACTAAAGTCATCATTGGTCCATACCATTGCGCCTTCATGCCAGACAAATCAACAACTGATCAGATTTACACCCTTAGGCAGGTGATTGAAATATGTTTAGAGTTTCAAAACTCACTACACCATCTTTTTATAGACATTAATACCGCCTATGATAGCATAGCCAGAGTAGAACTTTATAAGGCCGTGAGAGAATTCGGTATCCCAAATTTACTGACACGACTATGTTAGTTGACAATAACCAATGTTATAAGCCAAGTAAAAACATCCGGATCACTATCAAGCCTATTCAACATCTATAACGGGCTTCGACATGGGAATAGACTGGCATGTGGCCTCTTCAACCTGGCGTTGAAGAAAGTGATCCGAAAAAGTGCTTATCAAAAAGCATTCCGACCTATAGCCGCGTTCGAGAGAAATGTCTTACGGAGAATTTTTTGTTGGTCCCGTATTTAAGGAAGGACGATTCCGCAGACCCTATATTGGTGACATTTACAAACGTTACCGTGATGTCGACATCGTGAAGATAATTAAGCTTTGTAGGCTCCAGTGGGCAGGACACCTATCTCGTATGAGCGAAGAGGATCCCGCTCGGAAAGTCCTTTGCGGTAGGATTTAAGGAACACGACAGCAATGTCGGCTAAACCTTCGCTGAAATGATGGCGTGACGGTGAATTGATTTTTTGCGGGAGGTACCGTACCGGACCTCTTGTCTATAATATTCTTTGCTGTATTTTAAACCCATGGCATAACAAACTCAAACGAATTTCTGCAGTACATTTTCTATCTATCCTTTCCAAGATTGCTAAATTTTAAGTTTTTCATTATTATTTTATTGAACTGGCTCTCGCCAATCCAGATGACCCACTTTGGTTTTGATTAAATCACATAAAGTTCCGATGGAGAGAGAAAAATTACCACTTTCGATGCAACGTTTTTCATTCCAGCGGACGTGCAACTAAATTGCATTCATCTAAGTGTGGCAAGAAACTTTGACACACTCTGTGTCTTGTCACATATTTATATAACTTTGTCGTACCTCGTTTCAAGCAAAATCATATCAAGAACAAGCAACCACAAGTTATTACTTTGGCTAGAAATCTTCTTGCAGTGAAATGACCAAAATAGAATCGTAAACTATATCACCATGGAGCTGGGAAGAGGGTCTGACATAAGCTCCTCTTGGTTCAGCCAAACACATACACATTGATTTACTAAAAGAGTCGGTATAGGAAACATGCACCCACTCGCACACACCACCGGAAAAACTGTTTTGCATTGCGCTTCGAAAGTCTGGTTGATTGGCAAAAGTAATTTCTGCTCTCACAAAATCTCACCCAACGAGTTGGCATTAGAGTCCAGCTTTCAGCACCGATCGTAGGAGAGAAATAAAAATTCCATTTCATCTTTTAACAACCGCAAGTACACACACACATATATATAAAACCCACTAATGGATTAAGAAGGAGAAGAAGGGGATGATTGCGTTTTGGCTAATCCCCTGACTCGTGTGAGCACTCAAATTTCACAAAGTTTTATGAGCCACCACCCTCTAGCCTTGCGATTCTGCGGCCATTCCGGGCGCTCAGTAATCATCTCTTTTATTCGTAATTGACGGAAAACTTTTGTCCAATTGCCGGACATATCTTCAGTCACACATGCACACACAGTCATACATGCATACATATGTGCACATTAATGAAAAAGTTGCGAAATGACCGCAGCTAAAGAAAAACGAAAGCCAAAAAAATTAATCCTCCGACACCCTCGGAGCGTCGAGCGCTGAGAGGAATCAACATGACATAGTAAATAATAGTAACAAACAAATAAGAAAAAGCTACAACAACAACAACAAAGTGATGAATTAATTTTTCCGTTTACACTTCTTCTTGGCCGCGTTGTAATCACAGTGCCAACAATGTCGCGCGAGATGAGATAAGGACCATGAAATGGAGGATTTGTCATCGTTCTGTACCGCCGCATGTGTGCCGGTCGGACGCATCGTCGTCCAGCAGCTCTGGTGGCTATTACTGTTGGACACATAGCGCAAAAAGGACTTTTTTGTTGTTTTTGTTGTTGATGCAATCTATGGTTGTTTGTTTATTCGCTTGTCCGAGCGTCGTAATCCTGGTCTTCGCATTACAACCCTTCAAAGCGTTCCGTTCCGTGTTTGCCTTGTGTGCTGTGCAGTGTGAGCGCACGGATGTGTCAAATGATCGCCGTTATTACGGTTGTTCGTCACTTTTGTGTGCTTTGCTTGTCAGGAAAATGCACAAACGTTTTGTGGAGGGTTGGAACGCTGGTCGGAACGAAGGTCGCAAGCTGAAACTGGGTCAGCAGGACAACAGTACTCCATTATGTACAATGTACATGTCAACTGACCGACCGACCGATCGTCCAGCGCGACCCAATGCATCAGCATAAAATAAATCACATTTGCGTTTGATGGTGTATGTGTATCAGTGAGCGTGTGTTTTTGTTGTTGTTGCACTCGTGTGTGTTGTATCCATGTTCTTTGTCACTTAACCAGATATGCAAATATCAGAGCACATCTGCATATATATGGGTATTTGCACAACAGAATGTCATCGCTGCGTTGAGTAAGAGTCCTTTGCTTTGTGTGAAATGAAAAGTGGACGTTTTCCAATGTTATGCAGCATTAAGATGAAAATATTGTGTAGGGAATTATTTCAGTACTTGAGTTGATGGCACATACGAATGACATTGAGTAAAGCATTGACTTTGAAGAAAAAAAATCAATATTTAATGTTATGGCGACCAGACGGAAAAGCCGACGGACGGACTTTGTTCATTCCATGCCAATGGCACAATTTCATTTTTGTATTCTGTTGTGCTTTGAAGTTGGTTAGAGAAATGCTCTAAATGCCTTACTACTTGTAAGATTTTTGATTCTTTAAGATATTCAATGTGGGTACATGCTCTTGGTACCACAGAATCTGTAATATCACTGAAATCACCAAAAACAAATGTAACGCCATTCTTACTAGCTTTCCTAATCCTTTCTAATCCACTTCCTAAAACCCAATTTTATTCAAACCTTGCACATATGTGTATCTCTGATGACAATACTTTTTGTAAAAATTTGGAAGCTCTTTATATACTTATGTCTTGACCCTAAGACAATTACTAGGTAAATCCTGGGGACTAAACCCAAAAATGACTTCTTGGACGAATACGAGTCGGTCATATGGTGGTAAAAACAGAACAACACAATAAAAAAGCTAAACAAAATACAAAGCAAAGACTAGCATGTGTAAGTATTACAGGGACAATGTGAACAACACCTACAGCGGGTATAGAAGCTCTATTAAATCTAACCCGTTACACATTGCCATCAAAGAAGAAGAAGAAGTAGCCAGCCACAAACTATGCAACTTCAAACAAGGAGACAACAAAGAGCATTTGAGTAGAAAAGTTAAAAACTGTAAAGGAACTAACTAGAACCAGCGACCAAACTAAAACAAAAATAAGTTTCAAACACAACATTCCCACAAGGGATGAGTGGAATTCAAACCCAAAATGGATCAGGGATTATTCTCAAAAATTGTTCACTGTTGGGTCAAAAGCAAGTGAAGGAGCAGGAGCAGGAATAGTGGGACCAAGATGCCATAAATTCATTCCACTATGCAAGAACTGTACAATATTTCAAGCGGAACTTTACAAAATAAACGCTACAACCGAAAACTTGCTAGCACGAAGGCTAACAAAGACAAAAATAAATATAATGTCTGACAGACAAGCTGTGCTAAAAGCTCGAAACATTCATCGAGTGCCACAATGCCCGCAATAACCTGGCAAAAAATAACAATGTCAAGCTTATTTGGATACTAGGATACGAAGAGGGCAAGAGATGGCCGACCAAATGACAAAGAAAGGAGCTGAAACACCATTCATATGACCGACCCCTCTGTACGGATTCAACAATGCAGATATAAATAGTGAAATAAAAAGCTGGGCAATAAAATGCACAAATAACTACTGGGAAAATATAGAGGGTCTAAAACACTCAAAGAAATTCCTAAACTTTAACCACAAAAAGGCGAAAGAAGTCATAAAACTCCGTAAAAACAAGAACTAAGGCTCTTATGTGGAGCACTAACAGGACACTATACTTGTACGTTTCATTTACACAAAATAGGAATCATCAAAGATGTGACGTGCAGATACTGCAATGAAGAAGAGGAGACAATGGAGCCGCAATGTGTCACTTTTGACAAATTTGATGACGTTGTTGTCACAGACGTGTGTGTGCCTGTGATTTTTTGTTTAAAGAACCCCGCACATCAGAGAAAATATAAATCGATTTATAAAAAAATAACCTTTTGCTGTAAAAATTATTAGGATATCGGGTTAGAAAAGGGAAAAGCGGAAAAATATTAATTCGTAGAATAGATTAACGTGAAGAGAGAGAGAGTCACAGCAGGGGTTGACATTAGTCACTAAGTTCGCCTTCGATGACGCCTTCGATAAAAAAGGTAACGTATGAGATTGATTGAAGAAATTAAAGATCGTGAGATTACGACTGCCCGTCATCGTCATCACAGACCACAGACTGTAAATCATATGACCTGTTGATGTAGGCAGAATACTCTGAATCGAAAATATTAATCATGGAAATGTGAGGAGGTTCAAATGTGTTGCGATAGCGACAGACCTGTACGTGATGCTTCATCAGCATCAATAATTTACCTCAGTTGTTGTTGTTTAAATACCGGCCTGAAGCACTCTTGATTCTTATCAATTTTAGGGAACGCACGCGCAACAAATTAGAAAATTTTACAAAAAAATGGAAATAAAAGGTTTTTACGTCGATGAGGAAAACGACTGCGATTTGTCAATTTGTTGTCACCATTTACGTGGATGAAAATTTTCCAGGCAGATTACTGCGTAGATGCACGATATTGACGTAAAGTGCCACAACACGCTGTGACTCACCACCACACGAAATTAAATTCAACCGTAATAAATATCCAAATAATAATTAAAAATTACAAAACGAGAAAACTTCCATTTTATATATTCTATTTGTCATAAATTGTCAGAATTTTTCATAATTTGTCATAAGTTATTACGGTTTCTCAAAATGTCTCAAAATATGCATCTCAAGCAAGCGTCCTAAACACGGGTCTCAAACACATGTAACAAATCTAACATCTAAAATATGCTTCACGAAAGACGCGTCACAAAACACGTATCTCAAAACTCGAGTCTCAAAACACGCGTCACAAAACACGTATCACAAACACGCGTAAGAAAACATGCATCACGAAAAACGCGTCTTAAAACACGCGTCTCAATCATGCTACTGAGACACGCGTCACAAACACCGTGTCTCAAAAATTCAAAACACGCGTGTCTCGAAGCACGCGTCTCAAAACACGCGTCTTAAGCACTTGTCTCAAACACTCATCTCAAACTCTACAATTTGTGTGTCTTTTACTGTTTGTACTGTCTCTACAGTTTTGCTGCTATTTTTACTGTCTTTACAGACCTTTTTTTTTTGGATTCTTACCCTAGCCCATACGGCAGATACTATGACGTCAAAGATCTATTGTACCTATTGTTCCGCCAGGAAAACCGAGGAACTTTTTCCTATTGTTATCGAGACTTTGGTGTTGGGTCCAAAGACACCAACTCTAGTTTTCATCTTCGATATATCTGTGGGCTACACCACAGCTCTTAAATCCAGTGCCGGTACATCATTGAATCATTTTAGCCGGTCAACTATTTCTACCTCAAATTTCCTTCCGAAACAGTGCTCACTGACCATAATGTCGGGGAGAGTGCATAACATGTCTCTTTCGGGAATTGAGTCAACAATTGTCAGGTGACCAAATAGTCACCCGGTTAGTACCAGTATTCTTCTTTCTTTCTTTCCTTTTCTCCGCGAGGGAGAATACAAACGCCTGCCAACATACTCGGCTTATCGCCTGAGGTTTCACTCTGTCCCCTGGGATCTTGCTTTCTCTTCTATTGTCCTTTTCCATGTCTTGCTATGACATGTCTTGTTTCGTAATATCGTCCGCTGGCTTTCTACTGTCTTTTCTGCCTCTACTGTCTCTTCTGTCTTTTCTGTTATTTAGACTGTCGCTACTGTCTTTTTAGTGTCTCCACTACTTAAAGAGTCAAGTCTAGTAAAGAATTTCCTTCAAACTTTTCGATATGAACTTTGATTCATTATGATAGATTTGAGCTCACCCTCTCTGTGAGAAAATGAATTCCCATGAATCACACTGAAACACATACCAGCCGGGGAGGTAACCATTAATCTCTGACAACGCGCACAGTCAGTGAGTGTAGAACAAAGTCGACATTGTAACGCACTTTGTGCACTCAAGTGACAATGACAGTTGAGTCAACGCTCATGCTCGAGAAACAGCAGGGCGCGTAATTCAAGGCAATTTTCCAGTATATCAATTTCCGAGTGCGAAAGCTTCTTTCAAAAGTGATTTTTGAATTGAATTCCTAAAGAAATCGGATTGGAGCGTCACTCACTGAGCTGCCGTAAAGGTGACAGATTACTAAATGTCACTCAGTTTGTGTTTAATCCACCACCCGACTATGGGGGGATGATGTGCGACGTTAGAACTCCACAGTGACTGATGCGAAATCGTTCTCATCTCAATGCTGAACTGCTTGTTCCAATCTACATCCCTCCACTACCATGACTTAAAAGACACAATGGAATGTTTATTTAAAAATTTTATTACATGCTCCGAGAGTTTCGGCAGGAATATACTCTCGCAGGAAGCTTAACCAGTGAAGGTTCGGAGGTGATGAATGCAATTTTAAATTGTTTCAATTGTTTCATTGTTGGTATCCTCTAAGACATGATCGAAATTGATTCGATATTTCACCCAGCACTTTTTTGCGGAGAAGTAACTCTCGTAAGTACCCCGAAGAAGGTATATTACTGTATCCTTGCAGAAACTGTGACGAGTTTGGGGTGATTGGACGGAAAATGTGCGATGAGAAAGCGTAAATTGTTGCTTTTTTGATATCTTGGCGAAGCGATTTAGATTTACGGTAATAAAGAGGACAAAATTCGATAACATTTTTCATAGTCCTTCGTTTACGGATGTGCTACATGTATGACTTTGTCTTGCAATAATTAATGACACTCATTTATCTATTGAAGATGTCTTCAAGAGTATTCCTACGGCAGTGAGATGGGGATAAAAAATGCGTAAAATACAACAATGAAAAGAATAACATTTTAGTTTTTAGTCGTTTAAATAGCTATGTACGAGTATCTTACACAATGGAAAGCAGAATTAAAATGAAAACGGCGGTGTAGAAGTCTTGGCTGCGAAACTCCTCCTAGCCTTTTCAATATTTTAATTTTATTTTTTCGGTTTTGTGCAATTTAGGAATAAAAAAAGGTATTATGTTATTAATTTATTTATTTGGCTTCCTACCAATACCAATCATTCATTTAATAAATTTGCATATCTTTTTTTTTGAATTTTTTACAAACTATCTAATTTTCGAACTGATTACAAACTATCTGACCAATATTATATTGTATGTATTTATTTACTCATATTCCCAGTTCCATTATCAGACTGTCAGATGTAACCAATTCTTAATTTATAGTTGGTCAAAATTAAATAACAAAACTTACATATTTTTTATAAAAATTGTCTGTGTTCTCACGATCGAGAGATGATCGGCAGTCTAGAGCTACAATACGAACTATAAACTGATAAACGAAGCCATTGAGAAGCAAGAAATGGCCATAATTGCTGGCCATTAAAGTGGTTGCATACGAACGCGAAGAATAATTTGGATAGTTTGCATTATTTTATAAAAACTAAGTAAGTATACACAATATTTGAAACGAAAACCAAGCCAGAGTTAACTTTACGCATAACAAAAAGAAACTTTATTGGAAAGCTATATATAAATTTCATTGCTAAGACATTTGTAGCCATTGTTAATTACATAAAAAGTAAATAAAAAAAATCCACCTTAACTTGATCGAAAATGCATGTCATAAGCAGACACAGTCGCAACGAATATTTTTTTTATTTCAAGTCTCTTTTATCTTTACATTACAAGCAATCCATCCAAGCAAACTAATTCGTGAAATATTCTGAATCCATGGAACAAATCATGGTGCATAGTCCTCTCGTTTTATCCAGATGGTCTGTCGGCTATCATATATTTAGTTTATTAACTATATGTAATACCGCTCCACTATTTTAAATGAGGGACTTATGTTGGATCTTCTACTCGCAGAAGTGGCCACCATGAACTATGTTTTGCTTTCATTTATGTGCAGCCCCATATTTCGTGCTGCCCGCTCCATCTGGATGAAAATTTCCTATACAGCTCCTTGTTTTCTACCAACGATGCCAATATCGTCTGCGTAAGCCTGCGTATCTGAATGGACTTCTAGAGGATTGTTCATCTCGCCGTTACGTCAGAGTCTCGGATTGAAGACGAAGACACCGGCCACTCCATCCCCTTCTGGAGCCCGTTATAGATGTTGTATGGACTTGATAGTAATTCGGATATTTTTACTCGGCTTATAATATTGATCATGGTCAACATACATAGTCGGCCAGGATGCTGTATGTTGTGATATCTCCTTTCTTATATATGGGATACGGGATGCCTCTTCACCAGTCATCTGGTATCCCTTCTTCCTCCCACGCTTGCACTAATAGTTCATGAAATGCTTGGTGTATTGCGTGATCTCCAGATTTAGTCAGCTCCGCTGGAATAGCTTCTCATACCGAGGCCTTATTATTTTTGAGCCGATTCATCTCTCTGCTAACTTCGTCTATGCTTGATGGCGGCAGCATACAGTGGTCTTTGGTCATTGGTGGAGCCTCCAATTCCTCAGTTAGCTGGATATTAAACAAGTAATTAAAGTGGTCTTCCGATCGATCTAAGATGCCTTTGAGAGCAATGATCAGATTACCCACTTTGTCTTTGAAGTATGTGCAACGCGGGGTATATGTAATACCGTAGACTCTTTGGTAGAACTTCCGCACCTGATTCGGTCCTTGTTCTCTGTATTGTTCTAGTTCACGGACAAGATTCTTCACCCAGGCTGCTTATTTTCGCCGGTAAACTGTTTTTTCATATCTTTTTAGCTCTTTATATTCATCTTCGGAGCACCATACCAACAAGATAGTGGTCCAAGTCTACGTTAGCATCTCGGTACGTTCATACCGTCATCAGGTACGAGTTGCGTCGGCGGTCTATTAACACGTGGTCTATCTGGTAGCGAGTGGCTCCATCAGGAGCTTTGTGGATATTTTTCGCGCAAACTTTGTACTCGCAACAACCAAATTATTGCTGGCTGCCATCTCTAGGACTCGTTGTCCATTGTAATTAGTGTTCTCGTGTATGATATGGGTGCCAATGTACTGCCTGAATACTGGCTCGCTCCCTATTTTTGCATTCATATCACCCAGAATGATTTTTATATCATCCTGATGGCAGGCATGGTGTTCCCGTTCGTCTGATTTAAAAAATTCTTCTTTTCCATCATCTGGTGAATCCTCTGTAGGTACGTGAACGATTATGAAGCTTATGTTTCAAATCTGCCCCGCACGCGAAGGATGCATATCCGTTTTCTACTGCTTTAAAGTCGATAACGGTGGGTTTTACTCTTTTGCTGACTAGAAATCTCACCCCGAGCTCATGAAGTCTTGCATGACAGCTGTATAATATATGTAATATTCTGATTTTTGTAAGACACCATTCCCATCCGCCGCATCTCCTGGATTGCTGTTATTTTTAGCATTTTATTTCGACAGGTTATCGGCTAGTTGCTAAGCAGCTCGAGCTCTATACAGTGAGCGTACGTTCCATGAGAAAATTCTTTAAGCGTTTAGCCGTTTTCAATGCCGTAGTCGTCGTTGTTCATCAGTGTATCCGAGGCTAATTTGGGGTTCCGTACTAACGTTTTTTTAAGGACGAGGTTATTGGACTCGCAGCAACCTTACTTTGAAGGGATCATTAAGCTTTTCCTGTATTGAAGGAAAATTACCAGCGGCCACAACGTGGATGTTTGATGGTACTTCCACTAGTCGGACATAGTTACAGCCACCCGCAATTCTGATGCATTCCACCTATTCTGCTGATGGCTGACTTCCTAGGTCTCTACACTAACTAGAAAATATCTAACAATAAGTCGTAATCTGGTTCATAGATTTCTTTTGGGTTGGTTTGAATAACGTCAACAACATTCAGGACAGCACCTAAGATCGACTGATGACAGCACCTTATTTGAATGCATGTAGTTGCCTAAATTCAAATTCATCTCTTGCAATTTTAAATACTGCATGTAAAGAACTGTAATAAGGAAAACTAAGACGAACTTTAATAATGATATCTAATGATGAGCCACGCATAGGTATTTTGGAAAGAAAGATCCTGCGCAAAAGAAGTGAACTAAAGGAATTGGATGAGGAGATATACTGAATAATAAATGACAGCCACATAAAAATAATTTTACAATGGGCAGCATTTCACTCGTATAACAGATGCTTCAGCTCAGCGTTGTTTGAAAGTAAAGGTTGTTCGACTCCCAGCAAAAGTGCACTGTGGAGCTTAACTGTTGAACTCGTTAAATTTTTGAATAATTTTAAGAGTACTTATCCGGCAAATGGCCATCCAAAGTGATTCCCATGAAATTCAAATTTCCCGCATTAAAAAGTCTAGTGGACTTATCAATTCTTGACTGCACTAAGATCCGCCTCTACCAAATTCCATGAAAACGGCAATGAAATTTTCTTCTTAAATCGCCGACAAAGGCAGCACTTCGAGTAGAAGCTAATAATGCGCCATTTCATCGCATTACCGCCATTACACAAAAATAATAACCACATTGTGATTAGGGCAATAAAAATTTGTTAACGCGCGCCAAAAAACCTGCACTTGGCTTCGCCGACTAGTAGCAACGACGTCAGAGAAGTACCTACACCTGGTGGTACAACAAACGAAATGCACAGTGGAGCATAACGATGTAGAGGTGGAAATAATGAGAAACTATCTTGCGTAATTGTTTTGGTAAAATTTCCGCCCAGAAATGACTTGACAGAAATATATTCTTATGTAACTTTCCATCATATCTTAGCAGAGGACATTTATTGTAGGTAGCTGCTATACTCTATCAGTTTGATGAATGAAATACGCATGCTCTTAAGTAAATATTCAAGAAGCCTTTGCTACTCTATGAAAGTAAGCGGTTCAGTATATCTTCTGTATATAATATATTTTGTCATTATTGTTTGAGTCTTCTTCAATTAAGATAACAAAAGACAAATTTTTATGACAGCACATCAGCCTTGCCGAAGAAGAATGCCACCTTGAGCTTGAGTGTCTCCGAAGATGGCATACCTACATATATTATATTACCCTGGATAGTGGCAGTTCAGCCCAAATGACGTAGTCGGATACAAGTCACTTTAGATATCCCCTTGCTGACCCAAGTAACCAGCTAACTTCTTAATCGAGACCGACATTGAATGCCGCCGATGGCTTTTACACAAGATAAAGAGTTCCTTTCATCGAGCCGAAAACAAAAAACAAACCAAAAAAAAAATTAATAGATTTCTAGGGCGTGTTAGATGTTGTCCAAACGGAATAACAAGAGCAGAAAGAAACTCAGCCACCTGCGAGCGAGACGACTACCTTTACTGATTAGCGTCAGGCATTGCTGTTCAAAAGAGTTAATCTTTTTTCCGACAGGCATGATGGAATTCGACAACGCACCGACCGTCTAAATGAATTAATTATCGCCGATGTACACGAATGCATTAAAAGGGTCGAAAACTGGCGGCAAAGGTTGGAATTGTTACACAGCGACATATAAATTACTAATATTTGAAGAGAGAGATCTCGAGAGAGTCTCTATCTTGCGGTGAAAACTCATTAGACCCAACGAGGAGGAACTACTAATAATTCATCAGCGTGCTGACTAGCGGGACGATATCCACAGATCGAGTGACCGACCCACTTAATCACGGCTGAAATTCCTAATTTAGGAGAATTTCCTTGGCACTGTTTTGGAGCAGCTATAATATCAATTGCGTAGGTTGGTTTGGGTATGCCGTAGATACGGTTCCATTCCATGGAGACGAGACACAATCGGCTGCACTCATCCGAAATAGAATTTCGAATTTGTGGTCAATGTGGAGCAGTTAATCAAATTGAGATGAGGTAAAGTTTTGTGTTTTTGCGGCGGTCATGCATGTGGAATAATAGAGTTTCACGGAAAACAAGTCATTAGGCTGTACGAACCGATGGTCAACGCCGCTCGAAGTGAAGGGAAAGTTTTCTACCGTAATAGCGTGACATTTGTTTGGTTTAAATTTGTGGTTTTGAGTTTGTGAAATACACTTTTCTGAATTGCGCTAAACTATCTGGTATTGCCAGAAACAGAATGTTCAATGTTAAATAGAGAATTAATCTATCTATATATTATATAAAAATGAAATGCTGTTCGTTTGTAACCACATCACTTGAGAAAGGCTGGACCAATTTGGCTTATTTTAATTTTATAATGTTCGCCATAACCCAAATAAGGTTTATGCGGAAAAGTTGCCCGAAAAATTGGAAAATTTGGAAAAAAACTGAAAGTGCGTCTTTTATAGGATTTTGTATGAAGTCGCGACCATAACTCACGGTTCAATGGTTCACTGTTTTTCTCTTGCGATCTGTAAACGCATCCCAATTTTAAGCCCTTGTAGTTTCGGGTGCAATTTTCATTCGCAATTACAATAAACAAATCACAAGGGCAGTTATTGATGTTTGCGGCATTAACCTTGGAAATCCATGCTTCTCGCACGGTCAATTGTATGTTTACGCGCCAGACAACAAAACAAATATAAAAAGAACAGTGCGTGTAACCTTTACACGCGGTGTGAAAATTCTTGATATTGTGGGACAAAAAAAAACCTCAAGAGAACACCAAAAGACCCAAAAACCTCTTCAAAAAAACTCCCCGAAAAACCCGCAAAAGAACACAATAAGTCCCTCAAAGTACGCCTAAAAACCCCCAAAAGACCCGTAGAAGACCATCAAAACCTCCAAAAGACCTCTAAGATACCCTTAAAAGATTCCCAAAAGACCAGACCTAAATATCGCAGAATTTCCAAAGTAACAGGTATTATATTTTTATATTCGCATTTTAGTCCTTCCTACATACCGAATTTAATAGAAATCGCTTGAGAAATGGCTTATTCCCCGAAATTTTAGAAATGGCTTAGTTCCCGAAATTCCAGTCCCTTATTTTCATAGGAACAATTTTTATAGTCCCATATTAATCCTGCATACTGAATTTCATAAAAATCGCTTGAGAAACTACTTACTTACAAGAATTCAAAAATGTAACACAAAATCGTAACACAAAATTATTTTTGATATCGTCTAAATTTTCTCCTCCTCCGCCGATAAAGTAGTTTCACTTACAAAAACAGTGCGTGTAACTTTTACGCGCTTTTGAAGTTAAACTCTTCTGAAGCTGTGGGAAAAAATTCCACTAAAATTCCCCAAAAAATCATCAACAGACCATAAAAAGACTCCAAAAACCCCCAAAAAATCATAAAAAACCATCAGAAAGACCCTCAAAAGAATCACAAAAGACCCTCAAAAAGACCTGCAAAAGGCCCTCAATATAACCTAAAAAGACCCCCAGAAGACCCCAAAAAAATAATTAAAGACCACCAAAAGATCCTCAAAAGATTCTCAAAGGACCCCCAAAATATATTTTAAAGATCCTCAAAAGACTTCCGTAAAGACCCACAAAACACCCCAAGAAAACCCTCAACTGACCTTCAAAAGAAGCCAAAAAGACCCTAAAAGACCCTCTAAATACCCCAAAAGGATCCTCAAAAGACTTCCATAAAGACCCTCTAAATACCCCAAAAAAATACCCCCAAAAGACCGGCGGAAGACCGCCAAAATACCCCAAAAAGATCCCAAAAAACAAAAAATAAACAAATGCTTTGTTTCGATTGGTTTGCTTTGACGTTGCAATCTGGTTGCGAGTGGCTCCATCAGGAGATACCCAGGTGGCATTTTGGATATTTTTACGCGCAAACCTTGTACTCGTAACGACCAAATTATGGCTTGCTGTCATCCCTATGACTCGTTATCCCTTGTCATTAATGTTCTCGTGTAAGCTATGGGTGCCAATGTACTGCCTGAATACTGGCTCTATAACTCTTTTAGCATTCATATCCACCAGAATGATTTTTACATCATACTGAGGGCAGGAATGGTGTTCCCGTTCGACTGATTCAAAGAGTTCTTTTTTTCCATCATCTGGGTAATCTTTTGTAGGTATGTGAACGTTTATGAGGCTTATGTTTTTAAATCCCGCACGCGAAGGGTGCATAGCCGTTCATTTATCGCTTTAAAGCCGATTCTTTTGCTGACTAGAAACCCCACTCCGAGCACATTATGTCTTGCTGACAGCTGCCCCCACCCCATCTCTTAGATTGCTGCTATGTCCGTCTTATATTTATACCGGGTATCGGCCAGCTGCTGTGCAGCTTGAGATCTATATAGTAAGCGCACGTACTATGAGAAAATTCTTTAATCGTTTAGCCGTTTTGTTGTCGTGGTCGTCGTCGTTCATCAGTGTATCCGAGGCTGATTTTGGGTTCCGTAATAATAATTTTGTATGGGCGAGGTAATTGGCCTAACGCCAACCTTACTTTGAAGGGACTAGCCCGATCTTTCAGTTTTCCCTGCATTGGAGAAAAATTTCCGGCAGCCACCACATGGAGGCTTTATCGCACTTCCACCAGCCAGAGATAGTGACGGCCACTTGCAATTCTGATGCATTTTGTGTTATTCCCCCTATTCTGCTGATGGCTGTATCCTTGTCACTAATCGGAATACTGGAGACACGGCCTCTTCTGAAAACGTGATCTACGATGTATCCTTGTTACTAATCGGAATACTGGAGACACGGACTCTTCTTAAACAGTGATCTAGCGAAGTATCCTATTTCACTTTAAACACAACACTACGAACAAGCAGCGTCAACAGGAAAGCAGGACACACTGCCGAATCTTACCAACTTAGACCAAAGTCACACAACCATAATCTTGTAATAATCATGTTTCTATAAGGAAAAATAAACCTGAAGAATCGAAATCCCTGAAACAACATTTTATTATTGTAACGACCCTTTGTATATAAGAACCCTGGTCACTCTAAGGATACCCCGGCTGGGAAAAACCTCGTTACAACTCCTGGCTCTTCAAAGTTCAGTCATTTTCAAGTCAATCTTTGATATTCAGTAAAGAGATTCAGAGATTCATTCTTAAGCTGACAATGCGAATGTGAAATATTCGTCAAGCTCTTTTTAAAAACTTTTATTTAACTTGACATGAACCTTGGTTGTAAGTTGGTTTCAACTATTTTCAACTGTTGCTTTGTTTGCTTTTTAATTAACTTTCACTTGTACTTGTTGAACCGCAAAAACGAAGTTTTTTTTACATTTACTTGTTTCCCATTAAAATGGTCCACCTAGCCTTTTAAAAGGATTTTTCAAGCATATACTTCTCCTCCTTTTGCCAACTCTTTAATATCCACACTGTGCTAAACTTTGTATGGGTGTGTGCTCGAGAAAATCAGAGAACACATAGATGGGAAATCTATTTGGAGAAGCAATATTTAAAGGGGCCAGATCTTTAAGTCGGAACCTTTCCAATGGACCATTAGACATGGTCATAGAAAATAAATTGGAGTAACACTAAAAGAAGATATTTTTAAGAGAGCATTTCAATCACGTTATTAATTCTTTTAAGCAGGACATTTAATAATAAAAACGAACAACGAATTTCTGTGCTAATTTATTTATAACATAATCGTGCAATGGCTCATTACATGAATCACGTCAGTCGCATATGGAATAATAAATCGCTCCTAAGCCAACTGAAGCAAAGTGTAGAACCTTTAGGTACCTAACTGTTATTTTCATGTTGCTAATACGCCATTTTCCAATCGAATTGCACAGCAATAAAATTCACTCAGAATTTTCATGGCTTCTCCCCCCACATACACACACACAACCCACCTCACGCTGTAGACGTGTGCCTACATATATCAATTTTCATAGTCATAGAAGATGGGCGGGAAAGCAGCACACTAATCGTTGAAGCAAAAAAAAAAACTACCAATAAATTACCGAAAAGTGCTCTGGAGGCATCAATTGTCCGATGGTAGACTTCATGGTTGCGAATGTGACCTCTTTGTTCGAGTTCTTCCGCGACGTCACAAATAAATTTCCAGAAACTGATCCATCGAACGCATTGTCTTAGCAGCAAAGACAACACGACGTCGCATCGTCGCCGACGGACTGGACATAGTTCGTTGCAAATAAATAATAATATTAATAAATTTTGTAGAGAAACGTGACTCGAATATGGTGATTTGTTGCCCGCTCGTCGCTCGCTCTGAATCACAGGTACATACAATCACAGTCCGTCCATTCTCACCGTCAGACCATCAGACATTCACATAATCTTTGCTGTCGCTGCAACAGCAGCAAATATAATTTATTGTTGAGCATTAATGTTTATCGTCTGAGATAAAGCGAGCGCCGAACGCCGAGCCCCGGGCTCTAAGCTGAACGTCCACCATCCACCAGTTCAGATGATTTGAATTTCATTCGCATAACGTAAAATGCACATGTGGGCATGTGTGTCGGGCATACAACTCTTTGCAGGATGTGCTACTTGTCTTCTTCCTTTGGGGCAGTTGAGCTGGGCACTTTGCAGTACGCATTAGGACGCAGCGACTCAACGGACGATTCGGATGGTACTGATGTCCTTTTGCCTTTACCAGGTGTATGTGTGTGACAATGTCGCTCTCGTGATTAGTTGCACAATTCAATTGCACACACACACACACGCATCGAAATGTGCGGTACCTGCGGTAACAGACTAGACTGGGTACACTCGATTAATATAGAGCTCGTGACGTTCTGAGACACTTCCTCTTCCTTGTGGGTTTGCGGTCAAGGATTTTGGTTCTTTCAATGATTTTAGATGCCTAACGGCGGAATGAGCCAGGTTGTCCCGCTGTTCACGGCGAGTGCCAGTAATATGTTGTGTGGTTAGTGCGGCCGACCGTTCGCCTTACATTTGGCTGGATTACTGGATAATTACAATTCGTGCACAAGTGCATGGCCGCCAACCAATCCTAGAACATCACCAACACCACCACCCATAGGAATGCTTTTAATTGACTTATGAATATGCATGCGAATCGAACTTACCAATTATTCCGATTAATCATCGATTGGAAAATGATGATGGTGCGGCCAAGTGCTGTTTTGTTTGCGATCGCACCAGATACTCAACGTCGTACTGAATGCATTTTGTTTGTCCCGAGGTAAAACGCAAATGGGTGCATTGCTCCGTCAGCATCGTCGCCATCATCAACACCGGCAATTACCTAAATAATACGAAATTTATTTCTAATCGGTAATTTATGAGTAGTGTAACCGCATTCGTGTAAATTTGTAATTGCAGATGCATTAATGATGCCGTGCACATATTAGAGGGCTGTTAAAGATTGTTGGTCAGTTGCCTGAAATTATAGTGGTCGTCTTAAATTAAAGCAATCTATGTGCAAGTTGTTGCCTAATTAAACCTTTACTATACAAGACAAAGGCAGTCAAGCATCAGCAGATTAGGGGGAAGTACGTGCAGTATGTTTGCACGCGCCGTATCAATGCTGACTGGTGCAGTGCAATCCAACCTTCTCGTGGTTGCCGCTGCTTATTTTAACCGCCACACAAAACAAGAGCTGTATGTTCCGGCTCTTGTCTCCTCTAAGTAAAACTGGCACATAGCCAATAAAAACATCATTAGCGAACCAGCAAATATCCACAGAGCTATAACTGATCCACGACGATAACCACAGCAACGAAAACGGCTGAACAATAAAAGAATTTTTTCATGTAACGTCCGCTCAATTTATAGAGCTTCAGCTCCACAGTAGCTAGCCGAAACCCTGATATAACAGCAACCCAAGACATACTGTGCACGGGGAATGGAGTCTTATAAAAATCCGAATATGGCTATGCAATCTTCGCGCGCAGGTCACAATAGTCAATCAATCCTAATAATCAATAGGAGGCTTTTTTATTCCAAGTAAACTGACAAGACTTTATAGCTTGACTATAACATATAACATTCAGCCAAGTAAAGATCTATTATATAAACCATTCCCTAAATATTACCAGCATCCTCTTTTAGCGGGATCCAGTGATAGGATAAAACGAGGAAATCCTTATAAGTTCATCCACATATTGGCTTAGGCAGACGATATTGTTATCAATGTGTTGTTATCCAAGAGCTGTGCAAGTAACTCCCCAGAGCCGTTAAAGTAACTTACATCTCGACCTAGCAGGTAACACAAAATCTGAGGCTGAATATAATTGAGAGCCGTGAATCTGCGAGCATGGCCCCTCAATTAGAATATTAGAGCGCGAGTTAAAAGCAGTGTAATCATGCCAATTTAAGCAACTGATAACAGAATAAAATCAAAACAAAGCGTGTTTAAGTTTAAGGTAGGGGTGCTGCAATTAAAATCGAAAACGGTAAGGTTTAAGTTACAATCTGTAGCATAAGAGAGATTCGTTCATTAGAGCCGTACATGGTGTGTTGTGTCGGTACATAGAAGAGAGCCGGGTAGATGACGAGGGTTAGTGTTTAAGACAAATCGAGTTCTATAGAGACGCGCAATCGCCGGAGCCTAAGAGGAGATGAAAAGAATTTCAGCTATGTCTCTGCGTTCTTCAGGAGTTTACAAGTTTATGAGGTTGAGGCGTTCTTGGTAGGGAGGCAGTATGTCCCAAGGTGGACCTCGAATAGCAAATCGGAGAAAACAACCTTGGATGCTCTCAGTTCTAGGCACATGGCTTGATGATAGGGGCACCAAGACTGACTAGCGTTCTCGAGAAGGGGACGAACAAAAGTAATGTAGAGGGATGTTGTCACATAAGGGTTGGCGAATTGTTTGGACCACCGTTTCACAAAGCCAAGTGATAAGTTGGCTGGATGAAATAAGAGGTTTGCAGTGGAAGCTTAAGGGTTCGTATAAAATGCTTTCGAAGTGCTTGGTTATATGGAAAAGTTTAGTAAATTAGTACATCATTCTTTGATCCTTTTTTATGTATCGGTGTTATGAAAGATGTCTTCCAAATCTGAGGAAATTCTCCTTGTGAAAGGGATAGGCAAAAGAGGTAAGAAAGGGGAAAGGAGAGGCTGGAGGAAAATGTTTAAGAAACGAAGGTAAGCCGCCTATAATTTGTTTTTCTTATTTCGTAAGGAACGAAGTATTCGATTATACTTTGGAGGAGATGCAGCTGAGGTTTTATGGCGCGAGAAGGGGACATTAAGGGAGATATAATTTAATAATTCTTTGTAAAAAGTATGGCATTATGTAAAGATAGATTGTCAAACCCAAAGGAAGACCTGCTAAGCTAGTCATTAATTTTGCGAAAATAAGCCTTGGTAAGAAGAGCAAACTATGGGATGATGGGACTTTGGTGGAGAGTTGTGGAAAAAATAAAGAGGGGCGGTGAAAATTAGTAATATTCGATAGCGATAGGGGACAAATCGAGACAGATGAGTTAATGGGATTAGTTGTGAAGATAATGTCTAATTGCCTACCCATGTAGTTAGGGACGCCACTAGCTTGGCATAGACTTGAGTCTGTAAGCCGATCTACGAAGAGACATTCCTTGGTTAAGTTGGGATATGAAGCAATGAAAAAGGATTCATCATCTGATGAAGTCCAGTGCAGTTGAGGCAAATTAAAGTCGCCGAAAATAAGGATGTCATTAAGGGAGTCAGATTACTCGATTATTTGGTCAATGGGGTCGACAGCTAGTTGGTAGGATTCGATAGGTTGGACCGGTTAAATGTAATAACACCTAGCGTATGGGGGGGTGTTATTTTTATTGAAACGAAATCGAGTTTAGAGGACGAATTAATAGCAATGAGAGACGAGTCGAGGTCATTGTGGATAGCTTGCAAGACGCCTTGACAGTGTGAGTCTATCGTAGGGCGGGTAAGATCGTCATATCGAAAGACAGGAAAATGTAGGAGGGAATAACTACTGGCTCTTTATGTCCGCCAAGTGAGTCATCTGCCTTCTGCTGCGATCGCAGAAGATTTGAAGTTTTTAAAAGCGACTTCAACGTGTTCGAACAGTCCCTTCTATTCTATAGAATAATAGAAACAGAATTTTAATCCTAGTACTTTCTGGTCAAAGATTTGTCTTTGCAGGCTGTGTCTGAAGTCCAATCTTAAATATTTTGAGCTCTCAGCAATACTCTCTCCTGCATCGTCAATGTGTTGTTAAGAACCTACATATATCTTCAATTGAAGTTTGTTTTATTTTACCATACATATTCATTAAGGAAATTCAAATAAATTGGGATCGCAATTTTATCACCAAATCTCTGTGTTTTCGAAAACCATAAAATCTGCAAATATAATAGTCACCCAGTTGGGAAGCATACATTTTAAACAATTACAGCCTTTCACTTCAGTCATTTAAAAGCAATTACAGAATATTTGCTAAATAACCTACATGGAACACTGTTAGTACTGTGTCGTCCTTTTCAACAATCTGTCTGTGCCTTGATACAGTTTCTTTATTTCCCAGATCGCTCAATATGTAACAGCACACTGCATGACAATGAATCGATGTGTCTCCTGATTTAATTTCATGTTATTTTGATATATATTTGAATAACAAATGCCAGGACGAAGGAGGGCTGAGAATTTTCAGTCCACAGATGAGAAGATATTTCCGAATTTATTGTTGATTCTCGAAGACTACTTTTCCATATTGACGCTTGAATGATGGCGAGCGGTATAAAGTGTCCGTATGTGTTTTTGTTGTGCGTTTGCTATGTGTACTTAAATGCAAATTCTACCTTCGCAGGACCCTTCGACCAATCTGATTTGTTTTTAGTTTAACGAAATCGTTTCCTGTTGTAGAAGACAATCGTTGTGTTGTTGTGGCTGTCTGGTTGTTTATCTATTGTCGATAACTGCTGCAGTTCGACTACAAGTCTACAACTGCCGACTTTAGTTGACCGGTCCAGTTTTGCGTCTTCGCATAATGAGGTTTGTGTTTTTGATAAGTCAGCAGCCGAATAAAAACTGCACCTGACCGAGATCGAGACGGCCGAACACAAAGCTGCACCTATGCGAACGGCCACTCTGACAGGCAGATAGGCAGTTGGACATTGGACATTTCATAGGTACTGTTGGATACATTTAGTTACAGACATTGTCCAATTACGACTATTGCGTTGCTGCGTCTGCGTCTTGCCGTTTGCATTGATGCGATGTCCGGCAAGTGATTTAATTAGAAATTGAATTGAAGATGGTGAACACGGGTTGTGCTCATGGCTCATCGGTCCAGACTCCGCACTAAAATGATGCGCGGGAGCACATACGCGGAAGTCATTATATACACCTCCGGCTTGTTGCTGGTTCGTTTGTTACCGCATTTAACTGATCAGTTATTTCTGCTTTAGCTTCTTGGTTCGGACGGGCAGCTCATTAGATATCGTTGTTCGATATCCACTGTCCGCTCTGTCCACACTGTTCTCGCGAGAGTGCGGTTATTCGCGGTTGCGGATCGATTATGTTTTCAAATATTACTGAATGAAATACATAAAATGGATTATGTCAAATGTTTGACCGGACATAGATTGGTACTTTTGATAGCCCGACAAGTTGCAAAGTTGCTGCAGGTATCCTCTGTTCTAAGTCGTCCAGGAATACGAGCACTCATCGCGAGTCGCATCGAAAAATCGGACAGAATTTGCCGCATTGACTGCATAAATCATTAACAGAGATTTTCGCCTATTCCGACAATGACAGTTAACAAGTTGCAAGAATATACTTAATGCTGGTCACATTCGTATGTACATCATCAGCTGGAACAGTGCAGCAGCGCCAGTGCGGGCGCGTACATACGTAGCCCATTGGAAGATATTTAAATTGGTACAGCATAACAGCGTACATATAGAGGGCCTCAGGTGGTTATGATGGTGATTACTTTGGTGATGATGATCGTGATGGCGATGCGGTGATGTGGGCTACCTGAGGAGACTCACACTGCACTGCAGTATAAGGTGACGTTGGCAGAGGTGGAAGGACTGCTTGCTACCAACGCCGCAGCTAAATTCATTTATGCCTCGTTTTGTCCGTTTAATGTTTTATTTTATGTCAGAATTACTATTACTAGCCTCTAACTAGCGACATGATAGTGATGACGGTTGCACGGGACTCCAACTACTCTGCACCAGACGTCAGTGATTCTTTATTATTTTCCTTTGTCTTCGCACAAAATAGAGTGGATAACTAGATTATATATTAACAGGGTGGTTAGCACGTAATACGTAGGCATTAATCACATGTGGCGGTCCACAAATTCTAAACCGATCTTACTAACAATGTGCATCAAATATCAAAAATTTATTACAAGATTTGGCAACAAACAAACAAATACATCCGGACACAGAGGCTAATGTAAAGAAATTAAAGATTCATTGATTACAGCAAAATTCGCACTAAGTATTTCATTTATTGATATTTCAGCGCTTCGATGATCTTGGAAATAATGGACCTAGGGGCTATTTTTATATTTAACCTTATTGCCAAGGGAAAACTCTCTGAATTGCCGCCGCGGCAATAAGGTTGGCTTAGCCCTTTAATTAAATGAAAAATTCGAAGAAATATGATTTACAATACATCACACTACTCACGTTTGTAGCTTCTTTCAATTTATTTTCACAGAATTCTCCCTAATCCATTGTAAACAGCAATAAGGAAAACGATCACAAAACTAAAACGATGCGAGACCAAATGCGCTAATCAATGGATCATTGTCAGGGAAAAAGTACAAAAAAAAACCTTGAGCAAAAAAATATTACAAAAAATTACTTACGTGAGCCTTCAAAATTCTTGGAACCCCCACTGAGAAATTCGGCCCTTCAGGAACCAGCTGACGTCTTTTTTGAAGGACAACAACTCGACAGTGAATTGTACCGAATCCGTTTGTAGTATCAGGCCTAATAAACGAAAAAGGCACGCACAAAAACATCGAGCCAGGCTTATCAAAATTTAAATGTTGCAATTTCCACAAAATCAATGTGTTTCTTGAAGCCAAACATTGTACCAAGGATGAGCGAAAAAGTTGAATTCAAATGGCATTCATGACGATTCTCTCTGGTTCCTCGTATTCTGGCCAAGTTCTCTGGAGCAACTTCCAATTCAGGCTTTTGATGAAGATTTGCGATTTTGGTTTTTTTTTGTATGATCCGATTGAAACGACTGATCCCCTTTTAAAAACTATTATTTAACTCAACTTTTCTTGCCTATCGGTCTTATCGACTTTTTGAGGTCATTTTGAACCACCTTCCACACGACCTAGAGAGCTGAGATTTTGTAATAAGCTCGATTAAATGTGCCATTATGTGCAAGTCGCGTGTGATGAGTGGTAATTGGGTTTACGTTTGAAATAGGCCCCACGTTTTTTAACCACCTTCCACACGCTCTGGAGAGTTGAACTTTTGTGAGTAGCTTATAGTCTGGGAAGGTGTTTCTGAGATCCCATGTGTGACATGCATTGCTAGTCGTGTGTGGCGCGTGCGATGCAATGAAAGTGGCTTAATTTTTGAAATACGAATAGTCCCCATCGTGTAGACTTTTTTCACGTCCTTTTTAACCACCTTTCACACGACCTAGAGAGCGTGTGACGCGTGTATCATGTGCCGATATGAATGATTTATTTTCTTAACAGCCTGATGGACAAAGGCTTTTTTAACTTATTGTGTAGAGTCTAAAAAAACAGAATAGATAAAACAACTCACGCAATTGTAATGGGTAGTATTGAAGAACACTTTTTCAAAACTCTTGTGCAAATACCATCTGGTCCGTCGAATTTATGTAAGCTGAGATCAATTAAAGTTCTAGAAATAAGTACAAAAGTTGATCTGTCCCATAGCGTGTTCAACAAACGAAAGTACAGGCGGAGGCAACGCATAATCTGGAAGCATGGCTCTAGCTGAAAAATATACAGCAAGCAGATTTGTCTTGTCTTCCGATATTGGCGTATGTTAGCGACCATAATGCAATATTAATTGTAGCTTCGTTGGCTGACGAATCTCTTCTAGCCCTCGAAACTCAACCAGAAGTATCTAAATTAAATTTTAGGAAGACCAATAGGAGCCTGCGCTCAAAAACTGAAACGGCACACGGCGAATAAAGAGATTTATATTCCTCCTCGGAAGCTCCTAACAACAGTAATATGACGATGGAGGAATGTAATCTCTGCATCGAAAGATTTAGCTCGGTTATCCTGGCGAGTGTTGATGCGAAAGTCTCGAAAGTTAATAGCAGAAATTCTACTGGAAATTATAAAAATCTTAATATTTAGAATTATAAGAATTATAAAACAGAAAAATCTCTTTAACTAATCACGCATACATCAATATTTCATTAATATCTGTGCTTTAAGAAAACAGTTAGGCTTTCTATAGAGAGGGTTTTGACCGCTACAACCCACACATCACTAAATGTTTTGCTAAGATACACCTAAAGCTATGAACTAAGCTTAGATTAACGCTTTACTACGATATACTTACCGATACGATCCAAGCAACGCTAAATGTTTTCATCGATAAAATCACTGCTAAAACCCATGCATGTCTAAAAGCTTTGATACAATACAATTATTTAAGAATACCTATACGCTTTGCTGCGATACACTAACCGCTACTACTCACGCATTGCTACGAAACACTCATCGATATAACCCAAGCATTGCTGAACACTTTGCTACAATATGCGCACCACCACGACTTACGCATTGCCAAACGCTTGTCTCGATCTTCTCTTTTTTAATTATTTTCTTGCCGCAGCACGACAAAACTACATTCTTCTGTACATAATCCAGCAACAGAAGTCCCAACTGGATTTAACAAATGACCACGGAAGATCTAAATAGAGATCCAAGATTGTCAACAAAATCAAAAACGCAACCCAATTTTCTATACAAACTGCAACCTCGGAACAAATCTACCACACCAACTGCCAACTGCGTATTCGTTCCGAATTCAAAAAGGAAGCTGCAGAAATATTGAAATTTATTTGACGATTTGGAAAGGATTTCCATAATTTAAATCCCTTTCTTTATTTTTATCTGCGTTTATCTTTATCTTTATCCTGTTATCTATCTCTGAAACTGTGTTGGTCTCTTAATCTTCCTTATCTCCATTAACATATCTCTTTTTATTCCAATTTT
Organism: Nephrocerus scutellatus; assembly: GCA_947095585.1. Taxonomy (NCBI): domain Eukaryota; kingdom Metazoa; phylum Arthropoda; class Insecta; order Diptera; family Pipunculidae; genus Nephrocerus; species Nephrocerus scutellatus. Next base: position 20,243,030 of record OX352763.1, on the reverse strand, counting down.
GTTTTAATTTTACCCTAATAAACTAAAATAAATAAAAAACATTTTCATATTTTCTTTTACAATACCCTGTATCGCGTAAAAATCATAGGTAAAAATTATTTTGTACTGGCGATGTATAGCAGCCCTCTCTCTGTTTTAAAAAAATATATTTTCCAACATGGAACTCACTTCGTCTTCGTCTTTTTCATTTGTCAGAAAGTAAAATGCTGCAGCAAAATAAAATTAATTTAAATCTGTTTCAACGGAGAACATCAATGAATTATTATGGATCAACTCCGCGACTCGGTCCCAAAGCTCTAGCTCTAGCCTGTTGCTGCACAGCGCTCACCTCATGCTCTTCATGCGACGACGCAGCCGAAACGATCTACATAATTTTCTTGTCTAATTTCAAGATTTATTAACTGCTCAAATTGTATAGCTCACTGAGAAGATCAGCAAGAACAAAGTTCCAATTTTGCCGATCAGTCGACTCAATAATCGTCTATTACCTGTGCTGACGATACTGTCGAGAGGATCACCAGATTCTAAAGTGGACGATTGCCGCCACAGTCTGAGCACAATTGCAAATGCAAGAGTGGGCAGGATAAGAGACTATTCCAAGCATCAACTGGTTGTATGAATGAAAACCCTGGACAGAGTACCACTGCTGATGCAGTTAAGCATGGAATTGGATATGATGGCGGTTACATTGAGCGTCAAACAAGTTAGCACTTTGTCGTCAAAATTGCGCTCTTAACTGAATATTGGTATTTCAGATTTCTTTCTTATCTAAGTGTCTGTTTTATTACTTGTCGTACGGATGATACTTCTTATGCTAATCGAGCCTAGTGGTAATCAGCAAATGTGCTGGCTGATTGCCAATTTCATTCCTGTTACGTTGATTGGACTGTTAAAGCTAATTGTTTGTGGTTCTTTGAGAATTTGGTTTACAATCTTTTTATGGCAATTTTTAGTTTTAAGGTGTGGTAGTCAGACATAAAAATCGTAACCATTGAAGTTAATTACACAATTACCTCTATTCACACAGCAACAAACATGAAAAGCTTCCGGCAATAAACTGCAATCGTTGTCGGTTTGTTGTTGTAGGAACATTAGTTCGAAATATCAAAAAAAAACATTTGAAACGCAGTCTCTAATTTTTCGTACGTATCTTTTACTAAGTGCTTAGTGTGGAAACTGCTCTTAAATGCATTTTATACATGAAATAAATTATTATTGCCAGCTCAGTCGCAAAAACATGAAATTACCTCACCCTTACCTGCCAATAGTCTTTTGGTTGTTCATCAATGAACTAAATCGAGAAACTATTTCATGCACACATTTACCTGCATTGCATTGCATTGCTGTTCCTAACTACTATAAATGAAGCTACGCAGAAGATGTTGATCGGTAATAGGGAAGGATTTTCTTTACGACTCCCGTGATAACGGCACGAATTCCCTACAGGGAAACGTGCAAACTTCGATATACTTCTATAAGAAATAAGTCACGTCGGAAAAGTGGCGACAAGTTTTCCATCGCAGATGGAAAAGTTTGTTCGTATTTCTCTCGGTTGATTTTTCTTTGATTGTTTTAGACGATTTTTTCCCATCCCATTGGATTGAACGAAGTTTTATCACTGAGATGGAGGTATATTCACATGATGCACTTCCGTGAGGGCGCGATGGAATCGATTGCAGACAAGCATGCCAAACATGTGTGTATATTTAGTAATAACTTTATATTGGAGCGAACGTACTGCTCCTCTTATCACCATCTTAACTGTGCTCATAAAGGGCTTTCGACATTCATTTCACTTTTCTTCTTTTAATTGCGTTGCCGAAAGTTTGTTAATTTTGTTGTTGTCTTTTTTTTTTCATTTGCAGCAACTTCTCTACAAAGCACACAAGAAAAGTACAACAAAATAAGTGGAAAAAAAACACAAGATATTTTAAGAGCGTAAAAGTTTCTTAATGAGAAATTCGCTTCGTGCTTCCAAAGTCCAAAAGCATTCATCCCTTAACTCATGGATACGTATGATTATCTTCTGATATTTTTGCAAAAGGGAAGGTCGTGTGTGTGTGTTTGCCTTAATCCAAGGAGAGAAGAAGCACTCGCATTTAACAGAGATATGGCAGGAATTTACACAACAAGTTGGCAATCAAAAGTTACAAGAATTTTAGAAAGTTTTCCTTTCAAATCCCCGACCCTCAATTGATGGCTAAATTGTTTTATTAAAAAGAAAAATATACATTATGGACGCATGTACGTTTAGTGTTCAGTTAAGAGGTATTTTTTGTGGTTACTTTTATCAGGCTTGTTTGGTTATTTGAAAAGCTTAAAAGAGGTTGAACAATTTATTAAAAAAAAGTTTTGCATTTTTCCGGCCTTTATTAAATTAATAATGTAGGCTCCGAAATTATAACCAAATTAATTCTTTCTTTTTTTCTTAGATGAGGTTAAAAGAAATGCAAAGTCTTTAATAGTAAAAACAATAAATCGTCTTCATCTTCATTTTCTTTCCAAGATCACAGGTCACACAGATTACTCGTCAGAGAAGAAAGAATTCTACTTTGTCGGCAGGCCTCACTTGCGGTAGTAATCCCCGACTCTACAAGCAGCTATCTCAGGAGAGTGGGATTCAACTAATCCGCGAGAATTATGTTCTTGGCTCCAAGTGTTTTGGTTGCTTGATCAACCGTGTATTGACCGAATAGAACTGGTACAAGTCTGGAACCTTTTGGAACTCCTTTTCTTTTGAGTTGCCGCAAACCTGTAAAACATAGACCTGTTATGAGAGAACATTTGTAATTATTTTAAAACATTCAAATCTAATTAGATTGTTCCATAGCCTATTGATCCAGACAATGTCGAAAGCTTGTCTTTCCACGTCTAATAAATACAGAGACTTTGTTTTACGGTTAGTCTTTTAGTGACATCGCTGTGAAGATTCAGTTAAGTGTATAGCGTACCCTACGACTGCATTAGAAACTGTCGTAGGGCACTCAACCCTGCTAATCTTCATTAGGGAGACGGCCGCTAGATAAGCGACTACGTAGGACACCTGAAAATTGTTGACTCAATTCCCGAAGGAGACATGTTTCGCACTACCCCTGACACCATGACCAGGAAGTACTTATTCTGCTCTGATTCTGATTATTTGAGGTTAAAATATTGGACCGAGCAATCTGGTCTAATGGTGTTCCAGCACTGGACAATGCAGGTCTGGTCTAATACACAGACGGATTAAAGATGGAATCTGGAATGGGACCTGGGCATTCGGACCCAACACCAAAGTCTCGATACCAATGGGTATAAGTCCCACTGTTTTCCAAGCGGAACTCTATGCCATTGAGGTATGCGCTAGGATAAACCTGAGTAAGGATATTAGTGGCGCTTCGATTTATATCTTTTCAGATAGCCAAGCAGCACTGAAAGCGCTATCGTTCAACATAATGGACTCTTACTCAGTTAAATGCTGCTACGATGCACTGCAATCCCCGGCAGGGCTTAACAGGGTTAAACGAACAACGAACATGCAGATGAACTAGCCAGGTCTGGCTTAGAATCTGCGTTCTTAGGACCGGAACCTTACTGTGGTGTCAACTGGGCTGCCGCCACAGCAATGATTAATAAGTGGGAATATAGACTTCATCTGGCCCAAAAGGATAGAACCAGACGGTCAGCTGGCATTTACAACATAGATAGATGGGTAGAAAAAAATAAATCACACTTTAAGGCTTCTAAAACCCAATACTGTCTTCGAAGGTCAAAACTTAATTAAAATCCCCGGCCTATAATCACAAATGGCACCTGGCACGGCACCGAAATATATATTCGACTCCAAAGAAGTATTTTTTTAAATTCTCTATGTTAACTTTGCGTGCCCGTGTGTTTGTGGTTGGCGGACTAAATATCGTGATCAATTTTTAACCCAGTTCCTAGGTAAAACCCGATTTTATTCAAATTTACACATTTGTATCTTTGATGACAACACATTTTGTTAAAATTTGGTACCGCTCGGGCCTCGGGGTCGGAAGAAAAGAAGAAATGTCGATTCATGCATTTTGAATGCATGTGGATCATCTTGATGCCGGAATACAGAGCTTGGTAAAGCATTCCACATTCGTGTTGTACGACTAAAGAAAGAGTCTCCTAACTTAACAGTACGTCCTAAGATTGGCTTGAGGGCAAATCGATGAGCAGTTAGAGCGTAACGGGAAGTACGATTTAATTCAAGGAGAGGTGCCACGAAACTGGTTACTTATCTTGAGCACACCGCTGGTAGAAGAAACGATAGAACAGTGACAAGCAGCAACTGTTCCTTCCTGCGGTGGTCAAGCGAATCTATTGATTTCGCTATGTTTACGCCACCAATAAGTTTTATCGCACGGTTCAGTATTCTATCAAGCTAGTTTTGTAGTTTCCTCGATGCAAGTGCCATCCATGGATAATGACTTGTGGTTACTATTTCGCTTCAACGACAGAAGACAGCATTGGGTTTTTGAATCATTATATTCCACACTATTGTGTTCTACCGACTTTGCTATCCTGTCAATGTCAGAATTTAACGAGCTTATTATACGCAGTTTTTCTAGTTGCACTTCCAAATAGAAAGGAAGTGAAGCTGCGTGAAGCTGCGAACATATAAGAGAAGGTAATAGTACTGTCGTCAGCAAAGGAATGTATTGGATTAGAAGATCGTTAATGAAAATAAAAAAGAGTGTCGGATACAGAACAAAGCCCTAAGGGATATCCGCATTTATGCGGTAAATATCACACGTAAGACAATCCAATACAACTTGGATTGAACGGTTTGAAAGAAAGCTTCTTATCCCTTGAAGCAGGGTTACATCAATTCCAAATGCACGCATTTTAGAAAAGCTTGTCAAATACCTTTGAAATATCAAGTAATACAACTTTGCTTTCACTAAACTTGTGAAAAGACTCGTTCCTATTTTCGGTGAGATATACCATCACCAGGAGAACGTTGTCTACGGAAACCATATTGGCGGTCATTGAGTAGTTCTCGCGATTCAAGATATTTCATAAGCTGACGGTTAATTAGCCCTTAGAAAGAAGGGACGTTAGTGCTATTGGTCGGTACGAAGAGAGACATGACGGTTCGCCTTTTTTTGGTATAGGCTGGACAAATGTTGTTTTCCAACAACTCGGAAAGATTCCAGAAGGATATAATAAGTAGAGAAGCTTACGCAATTGTAATGCCAGCTATGAAGAACACCTCTTTAGAAGTAATGGGGGATTTCCATCTGAAAGCGTGGAGGAGCTGCAAAATGTCCAGCAAGTAGATTGGCCTTGTGCTTAGAGATACAGCTGGAGTGTCGTTGTGAATGATCGCTGGAATTGACGACGAGGTAGTATTTTTAATTCTTTTCACGAATGACCAAAAATGTTACTACTTTTATGACATTGTAGTATTTTTTCCTTCAATCTTTGAACCTATAATATGGCTCGCCGAATTTTTACATCCCAATCATTTCTGGCACACTTTCATTTTTGTTGGATTTCCTTAAGCTTGTATGAAGCAGCAAGTTAATCCATCTTCACCAATTCAACGTCAATACTTTAAGCGTTATCAAAGTTTATCATAATTCTTATGTGCAATTTATTGTTTTGATTATTTTTACAGCTTGAAATTATAGGTAGCAAAGAAACTGTAATTATCAAAAAATACCATGTAGATCTCACAATTTGGACACCAACATATTTTTCCTTTGTTTTGAATTTTCTTAAAATAATTCTTCTTTCCATTTTCTCCTCCAATTACCTTTCAATATGTTTACGGGCGGACATGCCCACTTGTTGACTTTAAGTAACCAGACATCACAAAGACTGTGGCTTGGTTTAAATACATTTGCCATGACTACATTAAAGGCAAAGTTATGAGTAGGGATGAAATCATAGAAAATAACACCACTCGTGACCGGATTTGACCCTTCCAGCTGCTCAATAAAAGCACTGTATCAATTCAAATTTATTTTTTAAATCTATGACCCTAGACAGATTGTATTCCTGCGTCGACATCTGTTTTCAAAACAAATTTAAATATTATTTTCCAGTGCTACTGGTCAATATGGTTTACCGACCCTTACAGAATGTAGAATATCTTTCAATAAGTTCTCCACAAATGATTTGCATGATATTTTCTCGGTTTTGATTTCCTTATTTTTCGACAACGACAACGGTCGAATCGCCATCGTCGTGTTGTCAGCGTATCCTGTTGCTTATTGACAAATAGGATTTCACAATAATATTTCCATTCATACAACCAAGAAGGCTCGTTGCAAGAATTGCAAGTTTTTAGGACACAGTTTGCAGCCCCACAGCTCATCGAACCCACTATGACTAGCCTTCTTGACTCGGTCTTGTCTTCGGATCCTGCTAAAGATATCGTCTGGTCGTCGACCACAAATCAGTACAAAGAAAGGGCAACGACAATCCATTGAAGAAAATGAAGAATTGAATTGTTGAACATCTATTGTAGTCAGCTGTCGTTTATTTTTTATTATTTTTCATTGCTTTGGCTTTACCGTTGGATGTCTGTTGATGCTGTCCTATCTCATGGCGGCAACGACTCCTCCAGCCAAATGCTTCTGCTCTCCGCTGATATGAATGTTGCTTAAGAAAATTCTTCTGCGTAAGCTGATTAAGGCTCTTCCCCAAAAGCAAGCACAGCAGTGCTTACATAAAGGATTTCAATTTGATCCTCTGATGAAAATTTGCCATTTCGTTGAAGAAGAAGAGGAAGGAAGGAGGATGGGTTTACCAGTACGAGACCTGACAATGTGGTGGTACAATATAGATTGCCGATGGGCTTCTTTTGTCCATTTACACTAATCAGCGAGATTGTATTGGATGCCACCGAACAAATAGGAAAATCACATCAATAACTGATGGTATTAGTAGTGTATAGGATCTGTCCTCAATATTGTGGTGGGTTGGTAGGGGGATCACGGTGAAGACCACTTTCTTGTCCAGCGACATGGTGATAATAACGTTCTTGTGGCTCGAATTGCGGGTTTGTTATGTGACTTTTGTTACAAGAAAAAAAAATTTGATATTAAGTTTCATTGCGATGTTTTAGTTTTCTTGAAAGCTGGAAAGTTGGTCAAATCAGGAGCAGGAACAGGGTAGAAAAACTGATTCCTTATTCTAATTCCTTTACTTTATTTCAGTCTTATATGATGTTCAGAATTTCGGGATGCAAAACTGAATGACTTTGGGCTTTGAGGACGATATTTATTGCGGAAGGCTATAACCGGACATATTTCTCTGTTGACCAGAATCTTTAGAGTTTTATTTGCATTATAATTTGAGAGTAAAATTACGCATTTAAGCATAAAATACAAATCTGTATCCTTTGAAGTGATATTTTTTGCGGGAGGCCAGCATCCACGATCCCGGTTGTAGAGCCCAATATGATGATGATGATCCTTTGAAGAGTAATTCATTGCATTTATCATGTCGTCCTTTTGCAAATAGGAAAGTATGACTACTCTTTTCCGTTAGTAATTCTTCAATTCTAACTAACTCTTCGTATAAATGCCTGTCACTTCGCTCTCATAACCAAGATAAAAGCCTAAAAAATGCTTTGAGCTTAGAGCGACGGAAGTAACTCATCTTGCATATTGTGCTACGGGTCGGGTGGACATCAGTTGAGGAGGTTTAGTCGGCCAAGAAGATAAATTGCTGCCACGTTCCTTTTTTTTTGACTTTAAGCTCTCTGTAGTTGCTTGTGAAAACGTGAGGCAATTTCCAAAAGAAAAAAAAACGGAACGTTACACTGAAAAAGGAGGCAAAATAAATTCATGGACATGTCATAATGTTCCTGTAATTCCGACAATGAAGCACCGCATTTTCCGTTGGATGCGGAATGTATGTCCTTTCAAATTCATTGTGGATTTTTTTTTCGCTTCCCCAACTATGCTTTAGACGGTGACGTGACCGTTAACGGAGCAGGAAATATGAAGCTTCATCATCCTCGCAGTCTACGTGTCGTTTGTCTTATTATTCATTTCGTCTCAGCTTGTTTTTGACATTCAAAAGCCGCATGAAAATTACATGACCTGGTTAGCGGTCGTATCGCTGGTCCTGGTATTTGTGCTGCAGTTTTTTCTGTTCACATTATGCTTGGCAGGATTTTTATACCATAGACAACGTATACACACGTGGTGTGTTTTTTCAAGGAATTTTGCATAAATGACTTATAATGAAATAGCATCTCATCTGACCTTTTTTTTATTTATTTTTTGTTCTCATTGCCACACTTCATTATAGACACGATTGGTAAGGATTAAGTTTTTAGTTTAATCACGTGCGTTGCTGGCAATATTATGTATCTATATCGTAGTCATCTCATTTACAATTCGGCTCATGTAATAATTTTCCGGTGCATTTAAGCGTTAGCTTAAGAATTCCTCAAAAGCCAACCCCGGCTACTTCAGAAAAAGCACAGAACAATTTCTATGCAGTGGCTATAAATTACCTTAAACATGCCAAAGGGAGTGGTACTACTTGCTTACTTTACTTCTACTGCACAGACGAAAATAATTGGCAACATTTTCAAAAGTATTGGAGTACCTTGCAGAGTGAATGAAGACAATCATCATACATCAAAGTGTCAGAAAAGCAAGCAGTAAAAATCTTCAATATTATACAAAAGGATATGGAGGGATGGTTATAATTCTCCACACTTGACTAAGGATTTTATTATTATTTTTCCAACACCATCTATATACGTACCATGCTGTAGTTATCGTCAACGTTATTCTCATCATACGAACTAGAGAACTACCCCACGGGAAAAATAAGATCCTGACGTATCTTTATTTCTTCGATGGAATTACACGTTGAGGACATTAGAATTTTATCTCACTAGGGATTAGCAAAACAGGAGAACTCATCCCTTAAGGGATTAAGCACTGCAGGATAAGTGAAAATTCAATCCTATATAATATTCGTATTGTAATGAGGCTTATACTTGGAAATTTCGTTAGGAAACTTGAAGCGAAATTAAACTGAAATCAAATTGCCTGGAATAGGCTCGATTTTCATTTGTGTGTGATTTAATATACACGAATATATAAACGTGTATATGTATATAGGTATAATGGAGAGGTATAATGGAGAATTTGTTAAAGGATATACAAAAAAAATAACGTAGTTCTACATTGAAACATAAATTAATTTGAAACAAATTGTGGTCCAACTTCGGGGATATTTTATAATGTAGGTGGATGCAACAAAACATCACCACTCCATTCCTTTTGATGTTCAATGGCTTGCTATTGACAGTGATAGTACAAATACATACATCGTTTTACCAAACATAAGCACCTCATATAATGTACGACTCCCTTCCAGTCACAACACACACGAGAAATTACCTTCCTCGATATCAATCCGGGCTTTGATAATTTTGTTTTGCTGCTTCTCATGGTAGCGACTATTCGATCTTCGGTTTCATTTCATTAGCGATTAGCCAATGGGAACTTTCTAATACACAAATCTAAGAAAATTAATATAATGTCTGTCAGTATGCATCTATGTTTTGGATAAATCTATCTACCATAACTCTAGAACTACTAGTCCGATTTTAAAAATTCTGTCGAAATTTGTTTAAATCTTTTTCAGAGAGCTAGTTAGATTTTGGAGTGCGTACGGCATTTTTTACTGGTACTTGCTCTATAAATGCCAAAATTTCTCAAAATATAGTTTTTGGATCTACAGTTGGGGCCCTCTTCTGGGTTCTGCCGAAAATCGATATACCGATCTCGATTTAGATTTCCGCCAAGTTTGGCGTCACAAAACTCTAGGCGTTCTGGTATACAGGAGTAGCCTTCCTCACTTTCGTGTCCCATAAATCGTACCACAAATAACTTTCCGAGCGGGATTCTATTCGATCATGCGTGCTGTCCCTTAGAGCGTGAAAAGCTTAATACATTTTACGATTATAACATCGAGGTAACGATCTTAATGTCATTGTTATGAGTCTTTCCCTCAAACACGGATAAGAAGTCAGAAGGCTCTTTTGTAAGCACTAAAGACTCGGAAACCATAAGTAATTACTGACATAAACGTTGTTATCAGCAGCCTGGATGTTATGGTAAAATTCCTAAATTTGAAGAGTCTTGACAAAAATATCCTTTGTTAGCTTTAGACAACCGTGCGCGTATTTCTGGTTCCATACTTTTATCGGCTGTCACAATTAACGCGGGATACTTAAATTAATTAAAATTATTCAAATTTTTTCTCCACTATTTTGATTGAGGGTCCAATGTTGGATCATCTGATCGCAGAAGTTGCCACCATGTACTTGGTTGTGATTTCATTTACGTGCAGCCACAGATTTCGTGTTGTCCGCTTGATTTTGATGAAAGCTTTTTGTACAGCTCTTAGGTATCTAACAATGACGTCAATTTCGTTATAGGGTATTGTTGCTATCACCGTTTACTGTGTCTCGGATTCTAACTAAAGTTTGAAGAGGATGCAGGCCAGTCCATCCAGTGTCGAAGCCCTTATTGAATGGGCATCATAGTAATTTGAATTTACTTGGCTTATAATATTGGTCATGGTCAATTTACATAGTCGTGTCGATTTATTTGCAACGCTTTTATATAGTCCTACTATCTATCTATCATAGGCGGCTTTAAAGTCTATAGGCAATTGAGTAGTGAGCATTATTTTAAAGATTTCCTTAATAGTGCCCCAGTACAGTCGCTCCAAACGAGCGTTAGATAGCTCTGTTTTGTGAAAAATGCATGCAATATTTAAGCGCTTTTTTACTGTGCGTAAATATTTCACATTATAATTTATCTCACTTTTAGAAGACAAGGGTACAGAGCCAGTTATACTTAAGCCTTCGAAATTTACTTCATTTAAGCTGACGTCGTCGTTGTTGCAAAGAGAGGAATTACATCTTTGGTATTCTGGTTCAGACTATGTAGCGGGATGGATCGGTATGTCAGCGCTGAAATACAAACACTCTTGTTAACTCATTCGGTAATAATGCAAACAAAAAATGCACTCAAATACTTTTTTTTCCTATGACAGTTTCATTATAAAGTTTGTCATCTTTTCACCATTAGTTTTAACGGATAATATGCAATACAATTTTTTTGAAAATGTAAAGTTGCAAGTTAAAAAAGTTGCCGACACAAGTAATTTTTTAAGTAACAAAAGTGACGTAATCATCATCATAATCATCAAGAATCTACAACAGATGTCCAGTCTTTACCACCCGAAAAAAGATGTTAGGTAATATACAAATAGGCAACAATTGTTTATTTGGAACTTCTTGAATAAAAAAAGAAAACTTTTCGATTTCCCTCTAATCTATCGTATAATGGGTAGATATGTAATTCTGTAATGACCATTTTCAATATGTTTGCAATTTTTTTGGAACTTAGATAATGCTAACAATATTGGCGGTAAACTATAAAATGTAGGTAAAAAATTTCTTACGAAAAAGAAGTTGAAATTGAACTATCAAATCTTGACCTCAACAATATGATGATATTCCCCCAGTCTTTCCAAAATTCGTATGTTGAGCATTACTGAGCCTTTGCTACATATTTTTAATAAATCACTGGAGCATGGAGAGTTCCTCGAAGAATGGCAATTTTTCTATATTTAACCAATTCTGGATAAGTCTGGATTTCTCCTACTTATCGAAAATTACCGGCCAATTTCTAAGCTGCACTTAACACCAAAAATGACAAATGTAAAGAAAACGTTTTGAGGACCCGAAAAGTCGACGAAGAGCTCCACCTACCTACCTACCTACCCACATAAAGAAAAAGTTTTATTCGACTTTAAGGAATATAATTTATATCATCATCTCCGCAAGGTTTTTTTAACTGGTCGGTCTACTGCGACAAATCTTTTGTTTTTCTCAGATTACTGTGTAAACGTGATAGAGTACGGTCGTCCAGTTGGTGCAGCATACAATTCTAATTGCTAAACTAGAAAAATAGTGTTCCATTCTTCAATATTAAAATGGCATTCTAACTACTTATTGGGAAGAAACCAAAGATTAAAAATAGGTTTATTTTTAATTTGTCTGGTGTCCCGCAGGTTAGTCATTTGGGGCCTCTTTTGTTTATTTTGTTAATAAATGTTGAAAATGCAAAATGCTTGCTTCATGCCCTAAAAGAAGGTGTAACACTAAGAAGCTCTACTTTATTTGACTGTAAGTTGATATTTCTTCTCCATTACGACTTTGTAGAGCGAATAGATTTTGTTGATCCATATACATTGAACTCATTACATAAGTATGTATAGTCGTTTTTCCATTCGTAAATTGAATTGGCCTGGTGAATTTCCTTCATATAATTCGAGATTGCTTCTGATTGATGTAATGCCTCTAATTTTGTGAAGATATTATGTTTTTAATAATGAACACGTTTGACTGCTCTGATCTTCTGAGTTTAATTACTTTTTGTGTCTCAAATAGGCAATTTACAGCCAGAAGCCTTTTGCATTTAACCAATCATAGAACCAATTATGGAGTTAATAGTCCAATCGTTCGGGCTTGATCTGTACTTAATAAATATTGTAATGATGTAGACATTTTCCTCATGAAAATATATCTGAAAAATATATTTTAAGTTTGTTAATATCTAGCATTTAGCATTATATTTATTGTTTTTTTCTTTAAATCTTTTATAAAATTTATAAAATTTAGATTAAATTAAATAAGCATTCTGTGAATTAGATTTATGCCTTTGCAGAGAGAGAGAGAAATTTATTAAAAAGAAATATTTATTAGGATTGTTAAACTCACTTTACTTATTTTATAATTATTGTAAAGAGTCCGCCAAATAACTTTTTTTTTTGAAAATGCTATAAAAAAAAACTACTGAATATTTTCTCAAATTTCTTTTTTTATTTGAAAGTACAATCCTTCCGGTTAACAATGGAAAATAATTACATTCAAATGGCTGCCTCGGCTGGCCATGCAGTAGCCTTCACTATCGGTCCAATTTTTAAGCACATTATCGATTGTGTGCAGCTGTATTTCACCAATGGCTTCACGAGCTCTGCGGCTGATAATGCGATCTTCAAAAACAGGGCGCAAAACATCGAGTGAAGCTTCGGCTGTGTGGCACGTAGCGCCGTCCTGTTGAAACCAAATGTTGCCAATATCCTCCTCTTCAATTTTTGTGAACAAAAATTCGTTCAACATGGCCCGATAACGATCGCCATTGACTGTAACGGCCACTCCTTGCTCATTTTCGAAGAAAAATGGCCCAATTATGCCTCTGGAATAAAATCCGCACCAAACAGTGACTCGTTTTGGGTGTACCGGCTTTTCAATTTATGCGTGCGGGTTTTCTGTGCCCCAAATGCGACAATTTTGCTTGTTTACATACCCGCCAAGATCAAAATGAGCTTCATCCGAAAAGATGATTTTTTTGGAAAAATCGGCATCTTCTGTAAGTCGATCGCAGGCCCACTCAGCGAAGCGAAAACGCATTGGATGGTCAGTTGGCTTCAACTCCTGAACCAATTGGACTTTGTATGGCGTCATACCAAGGTCTTTATGCAAAATTCGTCTCAATGATGTCTCCGAAATGTTCAATTGTTGAGAACGACGGTGAATTGATGTTGATGGCGCTTCACGCACACTTTCTGCCACAGCATCAATATTCTCGGGTGTACGCACTGTTTTTGGCTTTTCACGCTTTGGTTTATCGATGAGGATGCCAGTTTCTTTCACTTTTTTCACAAGATAACGAACATACGGAGCTGACGGTGCTTCTCTTCTTCCAAAATCCGTACGCAATTTTCGCACACATTCTGCAACATTACCATGATTTTCAAAGTAATGTCGCAATATTTCCCAGCGTTGTTCAAGCGTATACACAACCATATTCGTTCAGCGGAAGGATACAACTAATTATCTGTCAAATCAGACATGAGCTAAGTGTTACCATTCACGAAATAAGCACTAGTTGAAAAAAAAAATTGCGGACCCTTTATATTGTTTTAAACCTTATAATGATAACTATAAAAGAATAAATAAACTAAACATGAGAATGTACCTATTTAATGCAGTTATTACATATTTATTAAAAACATTTCAACTATATCCCTTAAAAACTCTTCGGCGGAGATTAATGCAAATAGACCTGAATTGATTATATCTTTTTGTAAAACAAAAAATCCAATTTCATATATCTAGTATGGCGCTTACCAGTTAAGCAATCCGATACCGAGCTGTATCGCGTTGCAAAGATTTTTCTAAGAATATCATAACCAACTAGAAAAAAAATCATCTTACCGCGATGTGCGCTCTCTCTGTTACGTCTCGGATTTCATTTGCCTGAGGCCACCACTGTGCAAAATATAATCGCACGTCGCACCACAATTGTGCCCGTCCTCCGCAGGATATCAGAATTTCTGTACCATATCAAAGAGGGAATACAAATTTTTTATCTTTTGGTTAAAAGTTCTTCCAAACCAGTGCGTAGCTTGCCTTAAAGTCGATCACCAACAACTATAGCGTTTGCAGGGTTTTTTCTCTCTCTCCAAATTACGTTAAATAGTTAATCATGTTCCCATCGATTAGCCGGACAAATTAATATGCAACCGTGCATGTAATTTGATTAAAATGGAAAATCACAAACAAATACATCTGTATCATCAAGGATAGCATTTAGACTGAAAAACAAACTGAACTTTGCAGCTCTTAATTGGACCGTTTAGCGGCAAAAAAAGCGCGTTGGTCGGTCATCGGAGGCAGTGCGGCATGTGTTTTTTACGATTTTAACAATTTACGCATCATTGGCACAATTAAAATAGTATCCTATCATAATGTCCTGTGTTGTTGTTTTATTTTCTTATTAATATCTACCATTAATATTTGTTAGAACTTCATATCCGAGGTTGCAGTTCCTTTAAAGGATAATGCAACCAACTTCTTTAAACTGTTTATTTCTGTTCCTTTCTCATTTAGCACACAAAAACAAGATAGATCCTTGCAATAGTTGTTAGTTGAAGTTCTTAATTGTTTTCGAGTTGTTTTATTCGCAATTCTCATTTTCGTCGACAATGGAGAACTTAAACTGTTAGAAAGTTGTTGCAATGAATCTGTGCATAAGTTTCGTAAGAAGGTCGTAAGATTAAAATTCTGAATTCTTCTTGCTTCTCGGGTATATTTCATTGCTTGGCACAGTGGAGTATATAGAGGAAAACGGACAAAGTTATTTTTAGCATTTAACAAATTTCATACATTTAGCAGTGACGAAAGGCATGATGGAAGACAAATCTGGGAAGTATGTCCAGTAATTTCTTAAAGGAGAGAAAGGCTAAGAAATGTTTTGTATTTCAGCATACTTTTCCAATCCATAACATATGATATCCACTAACCACAGCCAACTTCTTAACCTCGAAAATAAGATCCTTCCAAAAAAAAACTCTAACTAAATCTTCTTTTGGTAAATAAATGGATCAGGAAAAACTTTAACTAAATCGCTATTTCCTTAGTGTATGTGAAGCTACTGATTAGTTTCCTTGAATTCAAAAAAGATTATATAAACAAAGTCCGACTCTAAAGGCAGAAGCATTGACTCTATTGAAGGAATATGAATCTTTGGTTTTATTGAGTGAATTTTTTTTTTGAAATATGCTTTTGAGGTGAAATTTTTAACTTAATGCTTCTTTGTCCCACTTCTCTTACCATCCGTCAGCGCAAGTCGAACTGGGCTAACGTTGTTATTTAAGATAAGTTAAAAGATTGAACACCAAGAACACCGCAGTCAACAAGAGTGTAGAGCACCATCTAGAAGCGGGTTAATTGCCTTGATGCAAAGTTTTCATCAAGTAACAGAGACAACAACGATAAGCGCAATATGAGCAAATTTTTTTGTTATCCTGAATTCTACGTTAAAGGAATAGTGCAATGAATGAGTACGATAAACCACGATAGATGGATATATACACTCATAGATACTATGCGTGTATTTACATAAACGGGTTACGCCATTCACAACAGCATCGAATCATCCAATTAGGCGAAAGGAACAAACTTTTGATAAATTGCGCTGCCACAATTGACTTGACTTGGCAAAAATGGTAAAGTTTTTTACGTTTGTTCGAGTTTCGTTCGCTGTCTTAACTTTAGCATCGCGTCTGTGTGTTTTTGTTGTTGCTAATTTTGAGTTTCTGTTGTTGTTTTTTTGTTTAATATTTTGCAAATTATTATTTACTATAACTTTGTTCGCTTGGCATAAAGGGTTTGAATGAGTTAAGTGCAGCAAATCATCGTTTTGTTGGTTTTAAAGGTAAATAGATAGGAAAGGATATGCGCTGTGAAGTTACACGACGAATGGTGTTCGAGAATATAAATAGCTATTTTTAGTTAAAGTAAATCTTATGAAATTGGAATCTTCAAGACATTCACTATTCATGACAGTTTGCTGATTAAAATAAAGCGTTAATTTAAATGAACTGGAATTAGTCAGCGTTTGGGAACTTAAAATCTTCTGGGAAGTATGAAATTTTTTTAGCAAAACTTTTGATATTTTTTCTACAAAGTCGGGGCTCTGTTTTAACTAATATACAGTTTTATTCAAGCACCAAGTAGCAAGTATACCATCTTTACGATATTTACTACCCCGAAATAGCCACACTCCATACACTAACCGAACTCAGCAGATATCCAGAGATGACAATAATATTTTGAAAAACTTTACAAAAAGTGATATGATGAGGATCATTATCTGATTTTTTGATACTGAGTATAATAGGGATATAAATTAGCATCATTGGTGCGCTGTTATGGCTAAAAGAGTTTTACTGATAAAAAGGAAAGGCAGACAGATAGAATCAATGCCTTAAATAACGTGAAATCCTTAGTACGGTTCAACAGATCAACGTAATACGGGTGATCTGATGGCATATCTCACCGAAAAGTGGACAGCATTAAGAGCTAGGGACTATAAAATAGAGTATAAATATAATTC
Organism: Nephrocerus scutellatus; assembly: GCA_947095585.1. NCBI lineage: Eukaryota > Metazoa > Arthropoda > Insecta > Diptera > Pipunculidae > Nephrocerus > Nephrocerus scutellatus. Next base: position 20,226,063 of record OX352763.1, on the reverse strand, counting down.
CAAAACTCATTGCTGTCTTCTGTCGTCTAAGCGTAATTTAAACCCCAAACCCTTATCCATGAATGGATCCTGCATCAACGAAACTGGAAAACTCACAATACTCGGTTTGTGTGTCAACAACAAGCTTCGATGGAATGAGCACATATTCGCCATTGCTCAGAATGCTTTTTATGGCGCGGTTCTGTATTCTGTCTAGTAGATGCAATGTGTTCTTGGGAGCGTACCTGTCCAGACAAAACAGGTTTTAGAGAGGAGGTTTTTCATATACACATACAGGCCTAACATACAGGGCGAAAAATCTGCCTTATTCGTTCCTCTCGAACGCGAATAAGAGGTCAGAATGCTTTTTGGTAAACACCCGAGTCTCGGATTCATATGTCAGATCTGGTATGATCATTGCCTTTTAATTGGAGGTTATGGTCACATCCTGAGTCTTGACAGACTGGATGGACTAGGCGAATATACGTTATGTAAATTGAAGACAGGTCTGAGGGTGCTAAGTACTACTTGCACCAGCTTAGGAAACCTAACGGTAAATATCCGGTCATTCCAACAAGAAATGTTGTTGACGCACATACTGTGCATTACGACTTTTTCAGTTTATTTGATGCAAGTGCCATCAACCATACCCCAACACATTGACAACGGTCGGTCGGGGGTAAAAATTAAGCATAGAATTTTAATTCTACTCTATTGTTGTGTCTGTAATTTTTTGTCTATTGCTATGTTGTCAAGGTGATAATTCAACGTTCATACCTTGCTGTTCAAGTTCCACTTCCAAATAAGAGGTACGTTCAGAAAGCATGAACTCACTGTAGTCAGCGAAAGAATTAATTGAATTATAATTAGCGGAGAGGCGATCAGTATTACCAGTCTATCATGGTTAATAGTATACATATAACCATAGCAAAATACACGCAGGCAACGAGGCTAGATAAATATTTTAGAGGAATAACTATTTGCTACTCTATGCGAGTAGAAATATTTTAAAAATTGGAAATTGAAAATTTTTATTACTAAAAATTTTAAAACGAAACTTAATACGAATTCGGAAGATACGATCGGAATATCAAATTACCGACAAATTTAAATAAAAATAATTCGTTTGTTATTTGCATTTAGTGAATACGACTTCGAATGCTTTATTGCTTATCTCTGTCAAACCATACGAATGGAACAGGCCTCTCGTAAGAATTAGTAAAGTAATAAAATTTAATTTGTTTTCTTAAAATTTAATTAAAAAATAAATAAGATGGAAGAAATTAAATCGTAGGTTGAAGCAACTGAAACACAGCGCTACGAATCCTATTGTAGATCCTGAAAAGTTCACAAAAAAAGCTCATCAAGTCAAAAAATGAGTAATAAATTTTTAATGCATTAAATAAAAATGATGAAAATACTTTTCGTTTTATTGTCAGCTGAATTCGCCTCTCAGAGAGGTATTATGAATAAAAGAAAAGTTAATTGATAACAAACATATCAGGTAGCTATCTAGTGTCGCCATAAAAGGTCGTTTAACAACGAAACATAATGAAGAACATAAAACTAAACAAATGGTTTACATAATTGGCATTAAGGTGTAGAATAGGTCAAGAAGAAGAAGAAGGGGGAGAAGAAGATGGAAAACGATTAAACGATTTTTGTTGACTGATGTGAATAATCCAGATGCTGATGATCGAAATGTCGAAAAATTTGAATTTCATTTCCGTTTGGTTTTTTATTTGTATGAGTTATTCATGGATGTATGAGAATTTTTTATTTTCCTCTCTTTTTTTATTGTCAACTCAGCTCATCAGAAAATCGTAAAACAAACGTTCATTATGATGGCCACCTCTTCTAAGGCAGACGACTCAAAGTTTTGTCAAATTAAAAACAAATATTGAAATGATTTCCATCCGTTTTGGTTGTCGATTAAATTCAATCAGATACGAATATATCGAATAAGTTAATGGCTGTCAAACGGCACCATTCGAATCATAAAATTCATGAGCAACAAACGGTGGAATTTGAAAAACGGACGGACGAGCTGACCGAACTATATGCGCTGCCTAAATATTCACTGTCCGCTGGAATGGCAGCAGACGGCGATAAAGTACCAAGGAGGCGCCACATTGATTCATTTTCGGTGGTTCTCGGATCTCCACAGGGCACCCAAATGGAACCCACTGACATATTCTATTTCATCAATTCTTTGTTCAATGCATTCGCGGATCATTTTCTATCTACAGATTGAGTTTCTCGTCCGACCTTTTGTCTATTTTTCAACATTTAATTAAATTGACAGATACACTCTCGTATAAATCGACAAACTATCGGCGGGTATATATAAATTGTATTGGATATATATGCGCGCGTAGGTAAATGCAACCTGTATCGTATTCCTGGAATGAAATCGAGAGCACAATCGCGGTGCGCCGATAAAAATCAAATAAAACATCGTTGACAAAAGATACAATTTCCAATTCTTTAATATTTCAAAATATCGTGATGTCCATCCGTTCGCTGAACACGGCTGACTCAGCAGGTTATTCGATTGGTTTGTAGGCCGAAAACCGCATGTGGTCCAATTACCCAATGGGGTGTTAGTATCGATTTTTATAAAATTTTATTATGTGTTTTTGACAGTTCTTCTTTTTGTCGTTCATAAACGAATTTATCACGCTATTTACGGAAGTGTTTTATGTTAGTAAATTACAGAAAATCTGTGGCGTAATTCGCGATCTTAAAGTTCTGTAATAACTCGTCCAGTATTTAAGAGAAAAAAGAGAAGGAAACATTAAAAGACCCAAAATTGATATATAGATTCTTTAGATTTAAAAATAACGATGCATGTTCCAAACCGTAATAACTAAAGGAAGGAATACCACAGGGTAGTAAACTAGGGCCTTTCATATTTCTTCTATACGCCAGCAATCGTACTGCTTTTGAAAAAAAACGGTGGCTACTTTTTTGGGACAATCCGACACTACCTGCTACAAAAATAAAGAACACGAGTGTGAATCGCATCGCGAATTTTGACATTGTCTTAGTTCACAATTTTTGGTGATGTGATATAAGTCTGTTGAACGTCATACCTTTTCTGGGAGTATTATTTCTGCAGCCTTACCTAGTTTATATTTAAGAATATTAGGGGCAATATTATTGAAGCCGGCTACTGCTGAGATGGTTTCTCTTAGTGATTGTACGGACTTCGATATTCTACTGCTCAGTGCTTACTGGTAGTTGGTTGGTACTTCTGTCGTTGTATTCTTGATGTTTTTCTCACGAGCTGTGTACTCGAACGGTACGGTTTCTAGTCAGCAAAAGAATGAAACCCACCGTTATCGGCTTTAAAGCAATAAATGAACGGCTATAAGACTATAAGCCTCATAAATGTTCACGCACCTACAGAGGATTCCCCAGATGGTGAAAAGAATTATTTGAATCAGTCGAACGGAAACTCCATGCTTGCACTCAGTATGATGTAAAAATCATTCTTGGGGATATGAATGCTAAGATAGGCAGCAGCCATTTTTCAGGCAGTACACTAATGACAATGGACATAGAGATGGGGGTAAGCAATAATTTGGTCGTTGCGTGTACAAGGTTTGCGAGTAAAAATATGCACAAAGCCACCAGGGTACCTCCTGATGGAGCCAGTCGCAACCAGATAGACCACGTGTTGATAGACCGCCGCCACAACCCGAACCGAACCGACGGTAAGAACGTACCGAGGTGCCAACGTTGACTCGGACCACTATCTTTTTGGTATGGTGCTCCGAACGCGGATTGCACCATCACGAAAGACTGCATCCGCGAATCAGATTCGAGTCAACACGGCTGCATTTCGAAGAGACCAGAAAAAACCACAATCAGGCGAAAGGAAGGCTGAGATGTCAGGCATAGAAGAGAAACGGACACACCTTAAAAATACTGTCATTAGTACTGCTGACTCCATGTAAGGCAGTAGTCGTAGAGATCGGAACGACTGGTTCGATGGCAAATGTAAGCTAGCGAATGAACGTAAGAATGTTGCGTACCGAGCAATGCAACAATCTCATAGAACGCGGGCTCGCGAAGATGAATATAAAGAAAAAACAGTTCACCGGCGAAAGAAAGCAGCCTGGGAGAAGAATCTCGTCCGTGAACAAGAACGGTACAGAGAGCAAAAGAGTCCGCGGTATGACGCAATATACACCGCGTTGCACATACTGCAAGGACAAAGAGAGTAATCTGATCGCCGATCTTAAAGGAATCTAAGAGCGATGGGAAGAGCACTTTTATGAGTTGCTAAATGGCCAATTAACTGAGGAAAAGGAGGCTCCACTAATGACCGAAGATCAAGGTGTTAAGGTGGACGTTAATGCAAATACAGTTCAAAAATTAGAAAACAAATACTAAATTCGTATATAAATTTTTGTTTTCTTCATGACACAATACATTACCGAATGTCAGAATCGAGTTGCTCATTAGTGCAGGTAACTATAAAGATTGCAGTGTAAATACTGAAGAAATATAAAATAAAAGTTTTTAAAAGACAGCATTCAGCAAAATTAATTAGAATCATTAATTTATAAGTAGAACCTCTCGAGTAAAACCTTCCGATTAAAGCGATTAGCAATACAAAAGAGAAAAATGAAGGATAGGGCGACTGAAAACTGTATGCCACATTGATTATCTTATTCGACAGATTATAATAAAGTCCCAATGCATGTTATTCCTGAGCCTTCAGTTCATTAATATCAATCGTTAGTAAGGACTTCTCCGTTCAAAACTGCTACGAAGCGACAGGGAAAAAATCTCCTCTAATCATTGTGTGTCCCACTTGTGCAGCAGTTTTCATGATCGAGCCGAAAACTGACTTTAATCGAGTTTATTGCCATCAACGGATGTTGTGGATGATGTTCCCATAAATCATGACTATTGTGATGCGGTGTCGCTGATGCTCTGGGACCAACTGCGAAGAGAGAGAACAGTAATCATAGAAATGCATGCGTTTGCATTGTCGACCAAGATAATGATGATTGGGAGATAAAAGTGAAAAATATCCTTTCGAGGGTTGATCAACAAAGCAGATTCGCAGCATTATTTATCGAAATTTTATCACGCGACACAATCCCTGCTTCATCCTTTGATCATCAGTATTCATCGTGTGATCGCCCTAACCGTCGCCGATTGCCCAAGGGAGAAGTGTGCGCGACAAAATGTTGCTATCCTCCCCATCTGCCGACTAATGTCCTTCTGTCGGCTCGACACTATTCAATTCAAGGTCCATCTATTGGTAAAGATTTCTACAACAAAAACAAGGATGAAAACTCACACACATATGAGTGCCACCAGGGGGATGAAACCTTGGTAGGTATCCGAACATTTCTCTCGAAACGAACACAATTAATACAGAGACCAGACTGACCTGAAAAATGAAGGACATCATCATGTCACCTCTCCCCTCGTAGCACCTCTTGTAAATATGTGCTGTATCATTATAACATAGTGACGTTCATAGTGTATGCATTAGCCATCGTAGCTATTCTCACTGGAGGAAGAGAAGCGATCAAACGATTGCCGCGTGGTCACTACATTGTTGGTTGTTTATAATACTTTGGAATGTTCTTTGTTTGTCACCCAATGGTCATGATGACGATAATGATGACTATAATGACGGCGCGATAGTCTCTCGTATTTCGCACACTGACGAGTGCCGCCTGTGTGACTTTATCTACATTACTCAGTGATCTCGATATCAATTGATTAATTCCCTAGTGCTGATAACTCGACGAGTCAACGTTGGTATCAAATGGGTACAAAAATGTTAATGCTACGAGCATAGGAAAATGCTGCAAAAAAGGAAAATACTTTTCCGAACATTTCACACTGCATAGATGATTATCAGCTTTAAGAGTGCCTTCTCACCAGGAGTGCTGGGAGTGTGCTGCGAATGAATTATTACAATTGTGAAAAATCCTCTTACTACAAATCAGCACACGACTGATGCTTACTAGAAAACTACTCGCGTATTTGCAATATTTCACATTTCATGTGAACATCGCTGTACCTATACACAAACATTACAAGAGCTGCAGAAAAACAAAACTGACTATTATTTGAGCAGATACGCGGATTAAAGGAAAATACCGAATCCGGCTTGATGCTTCAGATTAGGGAATTAAAAAAGTGTACTGAGAAACAAATATTGGAACAGTTTCATATAAGGAGATAAGGACATTGTAAATATTGATGTCCTTTCTATGTGTAAAGTTTAACGTTATGTATGGAATAAAATCAGCACCCCTTTATTCTGAAAATTCGTTATGATATGCTCTTTTCAGCGGAAGGATAAGAAACTCCTTTGAAAAGGTCAAGAATTTGTTTGGCTTTAAGAATGACAGATTAGCTATTATTTTTTCTTCTATAAAGTAATGTTTTTTTTTAGAGAATCATGCTAATCCTTTGACAGACACTCAAAACTCCTCTACAAGATAACTCTGAACTTTGAGCTGCGTTGGAGATGAAAGTCAGTGAGAAGTAAGGATACTGTAGAAGTCCTAATAACGACATATACAAGAGTGCGCACGAGAAAAAAAAAGGTGGTTTTATGATAACTGACAGGGGATCAGGTATACTTAATGTAGTCATCCTGTATAAAAAAAGTTCCAGTGAGCAAAAATGTTTAAATACATAATTTAAAAAAGCCCCCCCCCCCATTAATCTTCTTTGCTACCATGCTTAATTTCATTGAAACAGAAACGTTTAAAAATAATAAGATTTGTCGCATTAGAGCGACCTTTTTTAAAAACATGCTGAAGTTCTATTTTAGAATTTGTCGCACAATAAAATAAACCAAACTCTCAATAAGCTTAGCTTAGCTTAGCAGACCATTAAGTTGTAAGCCTATAAATCTCGTTCCGACTCTGATTTCTCCAATTACCTCCATCTTCGGCTTTTCCAGTCACATCCAATACCAATTACTCTGAATTAATTACAAAAACAATGAAATTTCGAGCTTTCGCCGTATGCTAAACTTTCCTGTATACCTATGCTTTTCGAAACCATTGTCTACGATATTATATATTTTTCCACAGCAGCAGAAATAACTTTCCACAAAATCATTCTACTCAAACTCAAAGCTTTTGACTTACAGACATAGTTAATCAAATGGTCTCAATCTTACTTCGATACAATACAATACATAGTTCTCTTAAGATGCTCTATAAATGATAGCATTACTAGTCCTAGAGTTTCTCAAGGTAGTCACCTTGGTCAGTTTGGGATTCTGAATGTATCATTGCACAATTACACATTTCTGTCAATGTTATGCTATGAGTATTAAAAGCTCTTGGCTCTCGCCAGTGTCAATTATTCTCGAATCCCTTGAAGAAGTATATATCTCATATACAAGACCACACACCCTGTCGACCCACCTTTATCTTTCTAACACTTAATCTTCTTAGCGACTCAGAGAACTATGCATTCAAGATTCAACACGGATAAAAAATTTCATTTAATTTCAGAATTAAGAACCCCTAGAAGTCCTTCAAATCCCTACTTACACCGCACCCCGTCGACCCACATCCGTCTTACCAACTCATTTATCCCAGCGTCCCGAAAACTATGCATTTGACGCAAATATCAATATTGACCTTGGCATCAATAAAAACTTCAAGACTCCATCTAGGTCCTCCAAATCCCTTGAAGCGCGCACTAATTATAAAATTAAAAAAAATCTGAACATACAAAACCACCAACCGTGGACCCACTGTCTTACCATCGTCATTCATCTCAGCGACACAAAAAAAAACCCAAGACTCCGCAGGACCCACCAATCCCTTGAAGCGGGTGCGCTTATTAAAAAAAACTCACCATAAAACACGACACCCCGTCGACCAACCTATGTATTACCAACGCTACTCATTTCAGCGATCCCGAAAAATATATGGATTCGACACTTATATCAATACCGACTCCGTCCCCGTCTACGCCAATCCCATGCCCTCCTATACAATGTATATGCCCTGACTGAAACCAATCTAATCGCTGACATGAAGAACCAGGAGTCATTCCCTCCTCATAAAATTTTTTTTCGAGATGATGATATTACCCACCCTACGATAGACTCTCCCTGTCGAGGCGTCTTACTAGCTATCCATAATAACCTCGACTCGTCTCTCATCGCTATTTTTTTCGGACTCTAAACTTGATTTCGTTTCAATAAAAGTAACACTCCCCCGTAGGTCTCTGTACCACCCAACGTGCTATCGACGCCATTGACCAAATAATCGACTCATCTGACTCCCTTGACGACATCCTTATTTCCGGCGGCTTTAATTTGCTTCAAGTGCATTGGCGTCCTTTAGATGTTGAATCCTTGTTCATCGCTTCATATCCCAACTTAACTAAGGAATGTCTCTTCGTAAATTGGCTTACAGACTCAAGCCTATGCCAAGTTAGTGGCGCCCCAAACAACATGGGTTATCTTCACAACTGATCCCATGAAATCCTTTGTCTCGGTTTGTCCCATCTCTGTCGACTATTGATCATTTAACCCCCCACCCCCTTTCAACCCTTCTTCTTCTTTTTTCCCCTACAACCACCCAACCCATAGTTCTCTCTTCTTACGACTTTCATAAGGTTAATTTCCCCAAAATTAATGACTATCTTAGCAGGTCTTCCTCTTGGTTTGGCAATCTATTTTTAAATTATGCAATCCCCACTTTTTACACAGAATTATTAATTTCTATCTTCCTTTAGGTCCCCTTCTCACGCCATAAAACCTCATCTGACTATTTCAAATATCTCGTCGGTACTTAATTGCAATTCACCCAGCTTTATAACTCTCTTTACCAGCACTCTTCACAAACCAGCCAGACACACGCAAATTTCACACGTCCTAGCTGAAATTTTGTGCGCGACTTAGTCTTATAACATTACTAAGCGACCGCGTGTAGCGTGTGGCGTGTGGATGCGTGTGGAGCGGTTGAAGGTGTATCTACGAAGGTTAATCGAGAATAGGTCGACATTGTTTATGAATATTGCCATTTTTTCCACAAGGGTACGAAACAAATCAAAAGACACAATCTTATAAGCCAAGTCGACAGTTTACCCCCCATTCAACATTCAAGGTTCATATACTTTCTTTGAGATACACAGATTTTATGTAAAAACTCAAATACCAAAAACTCATAACTCAGAGCGAAACTCGTCCTGCACTCTCCATTGGAATCAATAATTCTAAAATTGATTCCGCAAAATACACACTGGAACACACAATACGCCACATGCATAATCGGTTTCTAGTGCTGCATCCTGTTTTTCTGGCCAAACAAAAAAAAAAGAAATTGGGGGAATTTATTGCTCTGCGTATTTGTTGTTGGCGGACGAATTGCAAGCGAACGATGAATTCTAAATCAATCTGTAGGCTCAATCGTATGGCAGAGGAGAGACACGATTTGGTCACAAATTAGATTTTCGTTTTCGTGTGCGGTTTCAACAAGAAAACCAAATTAGGTTACGCCCGATCCGTGCTCTAGAGTCTGCCTGGCGAGCTGTCAGTTATAGTTGTCGTGTCGTTGCCTGGTCAATTTGTGTGGGACCCAACGCAGTGCGTGGGTGACGCCCGCCTGCGCTCGGCGGTGCAATGCGGTTGCATTTCACATTTAAACTCGCGTACGGTCGTGTGTGACAGGCAGCACCCCCATCATCGCACTGTTCCAGGTCTACTGATTTGGTATTATTGACACGTGCGAGCGATGATGACGACGATGATGATGATTGCAATGTCGATTTTAGTTTTTGATGCACGTAGGGTGAGAATTCTTTTTGCGGGAATCTCAATTTAAAAATAAATCCACGACGAAATGCCAAAAGGAAGGAAGGAAGCAACTAATGCGGTTGTGAAGAGGGTGTCCCTGTGGTACGTGTGGTAAATTTGAGTTTTGATTTTTTCACAGTTGATCCTATTAAGCGGGTTTCGAATGAACTGATGCAAGTCTCGTATAAACGTGAGGGTATAATAGAGTGCGATAATAATTGGGATATTTCGAATACATACCTACAAGTAGGTACATCATACATGAAAAAGTCAAACTATTTGGATAATGTTTTCAGTCTCTAAATTGGGTATATTTTCTCTGTTGCTTTGACAGCAATCCACCCCTGGTAAGAGACCAGGTTTTTTCTCCTTCACTTCCATCGATCATTGTCATCTGTAAGACTTGATAAAATTATCAAAAATAAATAGCACTCATTTTTTACGGGCAACAACCGCCTTCGCCGTACGTCGTGGGGTTAAATGTGTACACGTGTGCTAGTTGGCTAGCAAGTGCAGCAAGTGTCAAAATGATATCGCCCAGGACATGATATCAATTGCTGTGAATTATAGCTATTGGGTGGATAAAGTTTTTTTTTTTGCTGACACGCGACTCTTGCCTCCATTAGCACCCAAACAATTGCAGTTAATCCTCTTGCCTTAACTTATTTTGACTTGAAAAAATGGGGACGAAATTTTTGACTGCTTGACAGCGATCTCTTTGTCAGTTTTTCCATTTATGTATACGTTTAGAAATGCGCGAGCAGCAATAAAGCGTTCTAAGCTAAAGAAAGCGACAAAACGAGAAGTGATTATTAACATTCGCAAGAAATCACCTGAGATTGATGCAGAAAAAGAATTTAATTTATAAAAAACTAGAAATACGATGTAAAAGTAGAAGCTAAATTTTTTTAAAAATTGTCAAGAAAGGATTTCGAGCTTTTTTGACAACAACAATATCCAAACAATTTGGCTTCAAAGAAAATCACGGTACATGCCAACAAATACAAAGAAATAGTAAAAATGTTAAGCAAAATTTTCCGGTTCTGGTCTACGCCACCTTAATTAATAGCTTAATTTTCTTCACGATGTCGACATCCCTGTAACACTCGTAGATCTCATCATTATAGAGTTTCTGGAATCATCCTTCCTCACGTACAGAGCAAACCAAAATACTCCGTTAGACTTTTCTCTCAAACGCAGCTAAGAGATCAGAATGCTTTTTGCAATGCTTCCAAGTCTCGCATCCATATGTTAATTTAATACGACCATTGTCTTATATAACAGCAACTTGGATGTTATTGTTAAATTTTTTGAGTTTTTAAGAGTCTTGTAGACCACGAGCATATTAAGCTTTGTTGTCTTTAAGCAACCGTGCACGTGGTTCAGCTGCTACAGTTGACCCATTATAAATAAAGGTAAGAACTTTTTCAAAATCGCTCTCCACTTTTTTAATTGAGGGACCAAAGTTGGATCTTCTACTCGTACTTTGTTTTGCTCTCATTTATGTGCAGCCCCAGATTTCGTGCCACCCCCTCGATCGGGATGAAAGCTTCCTGTATAGATCTTGGGTGTCTACCAACGATGTCAATGTCATCTGCGAAAGCCAGTAGCTGCATGGACTTATATAGGAGTGTTCCTCTCGCCGTTACGTCAGAGTATCGGACCACTTTCTCAAACGCCAGGTTGAAGACGACGCAGGCCAGTCCTCCCCTTGTCACAGCCCGTTGTAGATGTTAAATGGGCTTGATAATGATCCGGATATTTTAACTTGGTCTATAACATTGGTCATGTTCAACCTACATAGTCGCGTCAGTTTATTTGGGATGCCGAATTCTCTCATAGCTTTGTCAATTTCTACTCTGGCTATGCTTTAAACTCTATTTAAGGATGGTGTAGTGAGTTTCAAAACTCTAGAGGTTTTTATATCACTTGCCTATGAGTGTAAATCTGATCAGTTGTTGATTTGGCTGGGTCGAAGCCACGCTGGTATAAACCAAGGATGACATTAGCGCATAGGGCTATCCTTTCTTGAAGGACAGAGGAGAAGACCTTATACACGGTACTCAACAATGTTATACCACGATAATTGCTGCATGTTGTGATATCTCCTTTGTTACGAGTATGTATGGGGCACAGGAGGCCTCTTCGCCAGTCTTCTAGCATCGCTTCTTCCTTTCTTACTTGCACTGTTAGCTCATGAATTGCTTGTTGTATTTCGGGGCTTCCGCTGGGATACTATCTGATCCCGAGACCTAATTAGTTTTGAGCCGATTTATCGTTCTGCTAACTTCGTCAATGCTTGGTGGCGGCAGCATAGTATGGTTTTTTTTTATAATTCGCGCATGAGAAAAGGGGTTCGCACGCTTATAATGCTCGGCTATATGCTTGACACAGCGTGGGCGTTAAGGAAAAGGAGGAGAAAAGAGGAAATGTATATAAGCTTGTGTTTTAAATGAATGTGGATCTTAGTGATATGGGAATAAAGAGCTTAGCAAAGCATAACACGTATGTTATGCTGCGAATCCCTGAAGTTAACTGTACGTCCGAAGATGGGCTTGAGGGTAAACTGATGAGCATTAAGAGCGCCACGAGTATTGCGGTTGAATTCAAGGAGAGGTGCATGCAGCTGGCTATTTCTCTTGAGCACCGCAGGTAGAAGAAGCGATAAAACAGTGACAAGCAGGAAAGGTTCTGCGGTGTTCAAGCGAATCTATTGATTTCGCTTTATTTGTGCAACCGATAAGTTTTATCGGGCGGTTTTGTATTCTATCTAGCTGATGCAAAGTAGTTTTAGTCGCAACAGACCAGATATGGCAATTGTACTCACGTTTAAGGCGAATAAAAGCCTTGTAAATGGTACCCAGATCAGAGGGAGTGAAATATTTCTTGCACCGAGCTAGAAAACCTAAACATTTCGCAGCATTTTTCATTTCATATTTTATTTTACTTTGACGACGTTTATATCGGTAATGGTTTTAAGAATTTAAAAAAATTTACAATTTTTTGACCTTAAAGATTTAATTTTCTATCAAAATAGACCAAGACTGACTTGTAGCTAGAAGCGTTCAATAGTTACAGGGTTTAAAGTGTGTTAGGTCAAGGGTACGAATATCTGTTTTCAAAATCTACGTACACCACAGGGGGTGTAAATGGACGCATGGGAGGGGGGTCCCATACGATTTTTTTTCACGAAATTAACAAAGGAATCGCCCCTTTAAATATTTTCCACCTTAACGGAAACACCCTGTATATTGTTATGACTTTTTTACAAATCAATAAATTGGCAAAAGCTAATTGTGAAATTTAAACTTAAAAAAATCAAAAGCAGAGCGGAAACTGCAAATAAAATATCCTGTAGTTAGCACCCTCATCCACCCTTTCTCCAAAATTGCCGAAAATATTTAGCTCAAAAAATTACGAGTAGAAAATGCACAAAACAAATGAGGACAAAGCCCCTCCGTGAATAGGGAAAATCAAACCAAACTAAACTCGAAATGGGGAGGGATTGCACCGTGTACTGCCGCTGGAGCCGTCAGAGAAAGGATTCTGGAGCCCCGTAGAAAAATAACATCATAAAGCGAACATTCAACTTTCGAGTTCCGTGCAAATAAATTCTTATCTTGTGCAAATAGAGAGTTCTTCATAGGTCGGAATGTTATAAAAAAGGATAAAATAAAACGACGACGACGACGACGACAGCAACAACGAAACGAATCTAACGAAAAACTTAAAACAAAGATCCTTCTTCGAGCCAAAAACGAAAACCGAAAAAAAACTTTGTATGTGCATTCAATGCGCAAGAACGCGCGTGGAAGGAAAAAATTCAGCACATTGTGTGATTTATTCGCTGAGAGAGAGAAAAAAAAGAAGAAAATTACAGAAGGATCCTTAAATTTACTCTTAAGGTGTAGGAGTAAGGTGTAGGAGGAGTTTGCGATGTACTTCAATGCACGTTTGAGCTGCACCGATTGGGGATATGCCAATATCCTTAGAACTAATCTTAAACAACTCACTGGTGAGGATAGCCAGGTTGCTTGTTCGTCAGATAAGTGAGTAAGTAAAGTAATTTTAATTATCCTTGACCGTTAAATTGTTGGTCTGCCAGCTAACAAATTGTCATTGCCCTGATTATGAAATCATCAATTTGATGAGCCAAGCTGTGCTAAAAGCATTCCACATCACATAAAGTCGGATGGAGGAGTGTTTGGCGAAGTAAACAAGGTACGCTTGTACTGGGTGCCGGGTGGATAGGCTCGCTAACAAAGGGACAGAAACTCCGCTTGTAGTACCAGAACCATTCTATGGCATAGGGTACCATAATGCGGGATGAGATACGCAGAATAGGTAAGGCAGCTGCTTCCGTGAGATGGGAAAATCTCTCAGGCCTACGACAAGTAAATGAAATGATGGGGAACTATGACCCAAAGAGGTCTCACTCAATATTAGGAATTAGTTGAAGTATTTAAGAATAATTACGGGTTTTCTAACCGTACATTTTAGACTGAAGGGACACCTAAAGAAAGAGGATGGCAACTGCAGGCTTTGTGGGGAAGCGGAGGAAACTCCGTGGCTCCTTCTCAATGAATGCAGAGCAACCATCCGACAGAGAAGAGACCATATGGGAACTCATGCGATTTCGGAGTCTGTACAGCATTCTCTGAACCCGCACCATATTATAAAGTTCATAAGAGCCATTGGTACGGTGGAGGTGCTATAGGGACGGGCATTCACTGTCTCCATAGCACTAGTTAGGGGGAAGCGCAATAGATCCATATGGGTCGCAGTGCTATTGGTAGAAAACCCTTTTCATCATCATCATCATCACCATTACAACTAGATTCGCTACAAAAAAGTGTAAGATAGAAGATAAAGGACATTTGAAACTTAGCCTTTCAAAAGGAAAAAAAAAATAACACCTCATAGCTCATAACTTATAAAACTGTAAATGTTGCGTTTGCCAAAAACGAAATTGGTAATTGGAGGTGGGCAGGACGAAGTAATGGCAGTCAAAAGGACGGAAAACCAACGTGTTGGACCGAAGGTCACAATAAACACAATCAACTGTGAAGTAGTTAGAGTTCCTAGTACTTTTAGAATTAATCCTAGACGTTCTTTACTGCCTTAACCGAATTCTTAAGACTATTCTAGATCAGCAATTCGGCAAATCAAAACGTTTCAGAATTTCTCATAAAAACAAACCTGCTGGCAACCCTATTAGCAGTAGCAAATGGTTATCAAGGTGGTAAGAGCGAATGATAAAGTGCTGTGAAAACTTTGCATGATGTTCGTCGTGTCGGTTAGGCGTTTTTTTTTCGTCCAAAAAACATCGCCAAACACTCGCGCTTTCCTGATGCATCGCAAAACCAGCGGAGTACATTACCTTGCTCACGACTTGATGGAGTGAAGGCGAACTTACGATATCTGGTGGTGGACTGGTAGTTATAGCGCATGTAAGGATGACTTCCTTGCCTTAACCACAGACAGCAGTTAAGTTTGGAAGGAATTTATTTTTTATCCTTTGTTAGATCTTCGATGTTTTTCCGTGGTTTTTCACGTAGTCCCCGCACACAAAGGAGTCTAGTGTCTATGTATGTATGAGTATGTTGCGACAGAGTACACAGTTTTCCGGATGTTTGTTCATTTAACTTGCGGCTCACTCACATCCAACTGATGTTGAAGTGGAAACTTTTTCGCATTACACGCCGTATTTAAGCACAGCATCAACGCGGGTTTGAAAAAAAAAAAAGGTGCTTCATGCCAAAGATCATAAAGTTTGGAATATGGAATACTTCCCGGCAGCAGCCATTTTGATGGAGTAGATGAAAAATCTCCTTTTTTAATGGATAACAGATTTTCGGATTTCGCCAGATTTGTGCGCCGTGTTCTATAATGCAATATTCCACGACGTGGTAGGAAAAATAAATATTATTAAGATTACAAAATGTGCTTAAGAGCACACATACCACACATACATTCACACAACAGGTCGATGACGACACAGGAGTAAGCTAAGCAAATTGCATTAACTGATGAAAATCGTTAGCAAACTACTCTCCTTGCTTGCCGTGGCTGTTTTTTTAAGCTAAGAAAAAAAGAATAACGTGAGCGGGGTTGGGCGGGCCATTAAAACTTGTGTGCATTTTTAATGTAATTACATTTTGTCAAATAAAAATCAGGGAGGCGTGCGCGCCACGAGAGCTCGCGGGAGTTATAGGACAACGTTGCAACAGTTTTTGCTTTCTTCTCGTGCAGATTTTTGTGACTGATTTTGATGGATGGATTAAAAAATAATTCCTAAAGTTGAGAGGTGAAAAGTGGTTTATGGTTTTCCACATTTGAACTTTCAAGCAAACACTGAACATGAAAGTTTACCTGGTCGTGCGGTGGGTGTGCGTTTTCAGCTTAAAATATTCTGAGAGCATTGCTATTAAGAAAATGAAAGCTAATGAAAAAAAAAATACAAAGTCTAGATGCAAATCTATTTAATTAAATTATATCTCTATCTAGATTGATTAGATGACAGAATGAAAATAAAAGATAGGAACTTAGTCTTTATTATAAAAAAAAGGATGGTAACGAAAAAAATGTATAACGGACAAAAGAATGAAGCTCACCGTTACCAGCTTTAAAGCAGTAAATGAACGGATGCGGGGCAGATTTAAAAGCATAAGCCTCATAAACGTTCACGCACCTACAGAATCAGTCAAACAGGAACTCCATGCCTCTCCTCAGTATGATGTAAAAATCATTCTGGGAGATATGAATACCAAAATAGGTAGGGACCCAGTATTCAGGCAGTTCTTTGGCACCCATAGCATACACGAGAACACTAATGACAATGGACAACGAGTCCTGTTGACGTTGGAGACAGTGATCCAAGACTCTGACGTAACGGCGAGAGGAAAAATCCTCTATAAGTCTATTCAGATACTGGCTTACGCAGACGCCTTCGACATCGCTGGTAGAAACCAAAGAGTTGTACAGGAAGCTTTTATCCAATCAAGCGGGCGGCACGAAATCTGGGGCTGCACATAAATCAGAACAAAACAAAGAATGTGGTGGCCAGGTCTGCGAGTAGAAGATCCAACATTGGTCTCTCAATTAAAATAGTGCAGCGAATTCAGTCCTATCTCAGGTCAACTATAGCAGCCGATAACAGCATGGAACCAGAAATATGCGTACGGTTGCTGAAAGCCAACAAAGCCTACTTTAGTCTGTCAAGACTCTTCAAATCCAGGAATATAACCATAACATCCAAGCTGCTGGTGTATAAGACAATGGTCATACCACTACTTACCAGATCCGAAACTTGGGTGCTTAGCAAAAAGCATTCTGATCTCTTAGCCGCGTTCGAGAGAAAATTCTCGCGGAGAATTGTTAGCCCCGTATGTGAGGAAGGACGATTCCGGAGACTCTACAATGATGAGATCTACAAGCGTTACCACGACATCGTGAAGAGAATTAAGCTCGGTAGGCCCCGGTGGGCAGGACAGCTCGCATGAGCGCAGAGGATCCTGCTCGGAAAGTTCTTTGCGATAGGATATATGGAATACGACAGCGAGGCCGGCGAAGCCTACGCTGGAAGGATGACGTAGACCAGGACGCCCTGAGTTTAGGGATGCCAAACTGGATGACATCGGCTCGAAATTGGAACCGGTGGAGAGATATTTGCAGGAGGCCAAGACCGGACACCGTTTAATGAAAGAAGATAAAAAAAAGAAATAAATAAAATAAATGGAATAAATGGAAAAGTACAATGTACATTATCTAACTTGCAACGATCATGCCATGAGCTTATCAGCAGCCGATTTCCTATCATCGGTCAATCCGTCCGTCCGACAGCCTGTCCTTCAATGTAACCTTCGTTACGACCGAAATAGCTGATCAAACTCTAGGACGAAATTATCTCTGTTGTATATTTTTTTTCTTTCTCTCTTTTGCCTCTAGCACGCAACAAATTTGTAATAGTTCAGTATCGCGGTTTGCAGGCACAACTCAACTTGAAAGTCTTTAAACTCATTCGAAACTATTAAGTCTTATTTTGAATTGGATTGGTCTCAATTTAAAGTTGAAAAGGTATGTACTGTTGATAAAAGGAAAATTATGGAAATTCTGAATCTGTACGGATCTCGAAAAAAAGCCTAAATGCAGTCTGAAAAAATTATAGGATTGTAAATTAAATTTTTGACATCGAATATGTTATCGATAAGATATCACAGAACCTATGATAGTTCTAACCAGGATGGGCATTAAGATGATATCTTCATAGAGTGAAGACGGAAGCCTAAATACCTTCCGCTGAGTTACCATATGCCATCAGGGATAAGCGTCTATATAACTGCAAACATCCTAATCTTCTGACCCTTAGCAATTTGACAAAAACTTCACACTTTATACAAAAAAGTTGAAATATTATCCCGAATAAAATTACGACTGCTGAATTTGAATCAGCAGAAATCCGAAAATATTGCCCTCAATGTGACAAAATCATCACCCCACATGAATGACCCAAAACGTGAGCTAAAACGAGGATAATAAAATTCATCCAAAATGGTTCATTGCCCCCCCCCCCTCCACTGCCACACAATCACCATCAACGCACAAAAACAGAAAGCACCAAAACACAAATACATGTTCCAAAAATACTCTGGGAAACTTTATATTCCCCATGTAAACATGATGATGGAGCAAAAAGCCAAATTATTACTTCAACTTTTTCCATAAGGTTAGAGAGGGTATGGGCGACTGTGAATTAATTTGGCTAAAACTCGAAGAAGAATTCTCAAGCTGACTCTATGCTGCAATGAAGAGTATTGGGAACCACGAAACGAGCACGATAACCGTACCGCAAAAAATGCAAATGAGAAAACTACTACCAGGATTGATGTTCATGTGTGTGTGTGTCGCTTTTGGACACCCACTCAGAGTCGACAGGGGAAAAGCATTTGTAGGATACATTGAGGTGCTAATTGACGTTACTTGTGTGGCTAATAAGCCACATAGTAACTGCGATTTTGTACTGTGTAGCGTGTTTATATAGGGTCGACACTACATGGACTGCCGCTCCCTGCAGAGAAGTCCTTTAGCGCCTTGTAATTTGTGCGTTAATAAAAAATGCTCCCTTATGGTTTATGCGGTTCAGTCATAATGATGCCCATCTGATGAGCGACAAGTAACAGTAAAGAGACCCTTCTACATCACTAAGACAGTGAACAGCTCCACAGTGGATTGTAAAATGTCAAAGGAAAGAAAGCTCCACTTTATGACGTGCCTCAACATCTTCATTTTACTCTCGGTGTTTGTAATTTTAATTTACTTCTTTGTCGACTGCGTCTTAATATATCTCAGCAAGCGTATCATGTCCTCAAGGCGTCCAAATAACATTCTCAGCAAAATGACAAACAAAAGAAGAAATAAACTCTCAAAAATAAACAAAGACAAAAGTGGAACAATGATGAAAGTAATAACTGTGGCACATTGAGCTGACAAGTACTTGTCAGAAATCACTGACTGATAAATAGCAGAACACAAATTTACCAAATTAGAACAAACAGAAAGTTATACGAATTGCGATAATCATTAATTTCCTTTTTGTGTGTAGGAATTTGTTGAACTTTGCACAGCGCTTTAAATTCAAAAGTAAATATTTCTTATAAATAAAACCATAATGAAGAGTGCGTGCGTATGTACACTGGAGCAAAAGGGGAAGCATATATAATAAAAATAAAGAAATGAAGAAGAAAGAAGAATAAAACAAGGAATTCTTTTTTAAATTCTCTATATTAACTTCACTTGCCCGTGGGTCGTCGGTCGGTCGTCGGTCGTCGGTCGGTCGTCGGTCGTCTGTCGTGGATTCTTGCGATCAATTTTTAACCCACTTCCCATGGCCCGATTTTATTGAAATTTTGCACACATGTGTATTTTCGGAGACAACACTTTCTATTAAATTTTGAGGCCCCTCGGGCTGCGGGGTCGGGGTGTCGGGGGGCTCCTAAACAAAAATTTTAAAAAATTTACCCGATTTTCTTCAAATTTTACACACATGTGTATACCTAATAAACAATACTTTTTCGAAAATTTGGTAGTGATCGGGTCCCGGGTTCGGCCGCAAGTCCCTTATACATTTTTTAAATATCTGTACTGGCATCAGATATTCGTCGCCCTTTATGGACTTTGTGCGGTGTGTGCTGCGCAGTCGGCTGCGCTGCATGGTTTTATTGGTGGTGGAGAGAGAGAGAGAAATCTTAGCGCACGCACAAATGAACCCAGCAAATGAAACGAGACATACATGTTTTATGCTTACTTCAACTTACATTTTTATTTACTGAATTGTATTTTTATTGATGTCGTTTTTTTTGTTGTCGATATCAACTTACAGATAGAACAACAAGTTTTCACAATATTCTGTCATTTGGCGTTTTCATAAATTAGTTCAGAGCAGTCAAAGAGTTCTCAAGATAAATGTTCGTGTTTCTTATTTGCTCAGAGTATGAGCGTGCTCTAAGTGCTCAGAATAAAATGATCTGAGCTTTTTCAATTTTAACATCTGATGTCAAATGTTTGTTTCGATGATTTTCTTCTACAATAAAAAAAAATGGCCCAGGATCGAGGGGCTCCCATATCAATTTCTGCGATTAGAGAATTTAGATGAAAAATTTTAATTTTTATGGGTTTTTTTTTTAAAAAAAACAAGCTTTTATTTGAATGTATTGAAATGCATAAAATAAATGTATTCATCATATTTGGCTCTACAAACGGTGTCTGGTCCTGGCCTCCCGCAAAATATCTCTTCACCGGTACCGATTTCGAGCCGATGTCATCCAGTCTATAATAATAAATAATAATATCCGGCGCGACAGACCATTGCAGTCCAATGCCTAACTTCTCGCAACCATTTGTGTTGAGCATGAATATTTTTGCACATAAATGGAAGCAACCTTCAATTTAATGCTGGATCCGAACAGCGAATTGAGAAGCTTTACGTAAGAAGTTATTACTCTCAGATATATGTCAGACTTTCGAGAGAGGTGGGACAACGTAAAAATACTTTTGGTGTTACTGGGATTCTAAGCACGAACCTCCTGCTCAGAAGGCATGCTCTTATCCACTGAGCTACGACGCACACTGTCATTCAGTTTTGCATCACTTAAATATGGGCCCGCCTCCCTGTCAAGTTCCATAAATCCAACCGCAAAGGACTTTCCGAGAAAGATCCTGTGTCCTGCGCACCGGAGTCTACCGAGCTTGATTCTCTTCACGATGTCGACATCGCCGTAACGTTCGTAGATTTTATCATTATAGAGTCTCCGGAATCGTCCTTCCTCACATACGGGGCCAACCATTCTCCATAAGACTTTTCTCTCGAACGCGGCTAAGAGGTAAGTATGCTTTTCGCTAAGCACCAAAATCTCGAATACATATGTAAGTACTGGTACGATCATTGTCTTATACTTTAGCAGCTTGGACATTATGGTTAAATTCCTGGATTTGAAGTGTCTTGACAAACTTGACAGTAGGCTTTATTGGCTTTGAGTAACCGTATGCGTATTGATCCGAGATAGTTCTTTTTTTATAATTTACCGTAATTTGCTATATTATGCTTTTGGTACTACTTCTATTACTAATTTTACTTTTTAGTAGCAACTGTCAAAAGTCCTCGATAACTAGATTAGAAGATTCACTCTAATTCATCCGGGTCCAGCTATTTATGTTTACATTGCTTTATTGTCATAATTCTCAGCGATCGCAAGCTATATCGTTGAATATTGAAAGACAATTTCTCTTCATTCAGACGTTAGACACTAGTTAGCTTTATGCCCCCCTTAAAGAACACTGCATAGAAGATTTCGATTTACATATTTTGTTACAATCATAGTTGTAAAGATTTGCTGCGACATATATCGATTAAATTTAAATTCCTTACAATCTCTGCAGTTTGTCCCATTGTGCACTATGCGAGTGTAACGCAAACGCTTCTGGTTTGGCGGGACTACATCACCACTACACAACAACACGCCAGTATGACACTCTGTCTACGCTCGAAGAGGAAAAAGTAATTTTAAAAGTTTTATTGCTTTCTTTGCGCGCTGCAGTGCGATGCTTTCAATCTTTTACTGTTTACCTAAATGGTCTCACTTCTGCGCTTCTATCCCTCTGTGTAAGTTACACTTAACTAAGAGAGTTTTTTCTTTCCAACTGATGCCTTGTAAGAAAGCTTTTTGTCTAAAGTTGGAACACTTGGGCTATTTTCAAAAACTTCCCACCCGTGTCGTCATCGACGCTCCGCCCCAGCTTCTCTAATATATTTGCTTATAACTTTGTTTCAAGGTCCTGTCCTGTGCACTAGGACCTTACACAGTAAAGAAGAGAGATCATAGGAGGAGTTGGGGTTGAAAAGATCTCTCCAAAGCATCGTTCACTTGACAATTTAGCACAAAGTTACATTTTTATAATGAAGATAAATAACAATGCGCTAAGAAGAAGGCAAACAAAGGACACTCTGCAGAAGGATGCAAAAGGAAATTATTTCCGTTTTTAATCTTGATGCGCGAGGTACACATCAGGGAAAGTTATAAGTTTTATTCATTTTTTATGTCTGTTTTGGTTTTGTTATTTTGTTTTTGTAATTCCCCCCCCCCCTTTCCTTTGTCTTTGTTAAGTTTTTTATTTCTCTTGTTGTGCAATGAAGGGTAACATTGAAGAAATGAGATTTTAGACAACATGTAAAAGGGTTGCAGCATACTACTCTAAAATGAACGGATGGGTGGAATGCAGCGAAGTTTTTATCCTTTAAAAAGTTATGGTATCCTGCTTGAAAGAAGGGAAATCTACAAAAAGATATTCGCTAGAGAGCTGCAAGCTACAGATACTGCCTTTTTGCATATAACAATTTATAGTTATTAAAAGTTTACAAGTACTTAATGGGATTTTCTTATCGCATGTGAGAGTTCTTCTACTGTAGCTGCTAGTATATATTACTTGCAGATGGGCGCTCGGAGAATGTAATGGAATTTAATGAAAGATGCGAAAGAATTTTAAGTTTGCCCTCTGAACCAATTTTTCTTTTGATTGAAAGTACTGTCTATTGTTTATCTGATAACATATTGAAAGTTTTAAATTAATGCAAATGAAAATGTATATCGTGATAGACACGTCTTTGCCAGCCCTTTTTTTTAATACATCTTTTAAAACTTGGCTCGCGATGACGTGACGCATGTCGCGCGTCACGTGTGGCGCGTGTCAATTTTTTTTTAAACAGGTACTTGTTTTTAAACTTGACTTGCGATGACTTGACGCGTGGTACGTGTCGCGTGTGGCGCGTGTATTTTTTTTAAATACTTGTTTTAAAACTTGGCTTGCGATGACGTGACGCGTATCACGGACGCACACATCTGCAGGTCAGAATTTTTATGAGACTTATTTTAAAACAATTGTTAAGCGCTCAGCTTGCAATTTGTTTAATTTTGAGTTTTTTTTTTATTCATAGGGGTTAGGAGAAAAAAATGTTTTTTTTTAAGGAAAACCCTTTCAAGATAATTCAGTCTTTAAGCTGAATTACAATTATCCATATGGCGAGCTGAGAAGCTCGCTTTACTATCTTAATGCTATATATACACAATCCAATAATCATTCTCTAATTAATACATATTCAATTAATGCTAAGAACAATTAGGCTATAACCGAGTCATAATCATCATTTTTTTTATCATGCTGATTCATCCCATAATCATCCTTTAATCGTCTTGAAATCAACCCTGATAAAAACTCCTGGCAAAACATGACATGTCCTTAAAATTTTGCTCTCAACGCGTCAATACAGGCTTCAAAAATACAAACTTTGTGGAGAGTCCATTCGCTTCATAGCATTCGCATCCAGTGCATTGTCCCCTATGAAAAAAGCAGAAATAAAATGCCCAAGCTGAATAGATGACAAGACTATTATCATCTCTATCTCTAACCCCCCAGCTCCCCATAAACAATTTTCCCAATTTCTTCAACAATTATTTGGACAGGGTAAATGTTTAGTTGATTCCTCGCTGGCAAAAAAGGGGGAATAAATTGCAACGAGCTTCGACCTCTATGCAGAGAGTTGGCTTCTTTTTATCTATTTCCGTTGTGTGAAGTCAGTGAACTGGATTCCCACAAATACCAAATAGGGCGGTAGCATTTCCAGAGGGACATCAGAATACATCAGAAAACAAAAGAATTGAGCAGCTTATGTTGTACTTTATCAAGCAAAAGTTTGATGCAATTCATCTTCAATGACTCGACTCATTCCCAACTGAATGTAGAAATGAGGATAACGTGCATTTAGCCATTTCTCTCTGTATCAGTAATTTCTTTCCTTGCGCTTTTTGATGATACGAAAGTTGCAGTTAGGATTTGCTATCCATCAGAAGTCATTCGGTGAGCAAAAACCAATTCATCTTGTTGCTGGTTGCTTTTTATATCATTGCTAATGCGCAGTGAGTCTGCACTCAAATGTAGATTACGCGACGAGATACCAACAACCGCGAGTAACCCATGGACATGAACATGAACGATGCTGGCTGAACAGCACCATTAACTACATCTCGCCGAACAATAACATCTCAATCGAGTTTAAGCTGAATGGCGCTCGTGCGCATTCGCACTTCTCGCAACACACAAAAGATAAACTCACTGTCTGTGCGCATATGTCGGGCGTTTTATCGCGCTTTGCTCGTATGGTTCTGTTTTCCACACCTTGAAATTGCAGTTTAAGTGCAATTGCTTCTTGATGGCATGGACTGTGTGGAACACACACATGGATGGTCGGCTGAGCCAACTACTACTTCTGATGCCTCCGCTCCCCTATCTAACAGACTTCCAGCCTAACTGACAGCCAAACAAAGTCGAAGTAGAACATTTGTTATGCAAACAAAATCGCAATCAATTGGCTTTATGCATGCGCGTGCTCGCGCAATACCAATCCAGTCAGCCGCCGTTAGCACCGATCCACCTACGCATGCGCTCTGCGGATATCGCCTCGGTGCCACAAGTAGGCGGATTCAGATGAGGCTGTGTTAAACCCAAAATAAATCGCTCCAAAAAGCGTGCATTTACCTGGGGCATGCTTACCGTTCTATCCAGCATAACAAAAGACTAAAAAGCATTGATAGTGGCTGTTGTTCATCGTAGAGAGTGGCAAGCGGAAGACTTACTAGATTGTTGTTTATCTGCTGGTGTTCTGAACTGAAGCGATTAGAACGTGACAGGGAACAATCGAGTCGGCTCGGCTGTGGAAGCGCACTTAAGTGGGCTGAGATGATGAGATGCTGAGCGAGCTGATCCTTGTAATCGCATTAAAAATTAAACTCAATTCTCTGGATGACAGTTGTTGGTGTTGTCTGTTTGTCTTGTTGTGTCCATATCCTTATCCCGGGCTCGCTCCTTCTGTAGCTAGTGTCTTGTCGTAGGATGCAAATGTCGCAAATGAAGATTCAATTCTTCTTTTGTTGATATTTAACGAATTACCGACCACCTCTGCACAGCCGGATGCAGATTTTGGCGCCCTGATGTGTGTGTACCAAAAAGTGACTTTGTAGGACCAATGAACACTTCACGTCTTAGTGTGAACGCCAGCCACAATGACATTTTCAATGTATAAAATTCGACCAGGTTGAATACCATACACTCTAAAATATGAGCAAAAAACGTCAGCGACAATGAATCAACATGCTGAAGAAGAAGGAATTCTTTTTGTGCCATCCATGCAAACGGATGTTTTTTATAATTGTTAAATTGAATAAAATTAAGTTTTTTTGTATTTATTAAATTTGGTGCATCTTTTATTTCGAAAATACCTTCGCCTTTTGATATAGGACTAATGGAACCTAAATCTGGTGACCCCTAAAAAGTATACGCGTGGAAAAAGGTGTGAAAGTAAAGAAAAATACTACATATATACGCAAGTATAAAATCATCAGAGGTAGCTATATTATCGGCATCGCATAATTAGCGTGGCCGAACCAAAAAATATATGGTACAGTCAAGCAGTGCGGTTATAAAAACGGCATATAAGGATATATACGCAGTGCAGCAATCTTTTTAAAAGGTACGACTAAAATAATCAAATTCACAAGTAAAATATTTTACGTACGCAAGTGGAATCACAAGGCGCAGTTTATTTTATTAAAATAAAAGTTTTTTTGAAAGTTGCGTTTGGGTTTGTTATAATGACGAATGATACGGACAATGGTGAAATATCGCACGCTGGCGAATTAAAAGTGACGGCAGCCATTAAAATTCCACCATTTTGGACAGACCGCCCAGAATTATGGTTTGCGCAAATTGAGGCACAGTTTGCATTATATCGCATCACAAATGATACAGCTAAATTTAATCATGTTATCGCTAATTTGGAGACAAAAATTTTACAGTATATATCGGATGCAGTTACTGATCCACCTGTGGCAGATAAATATATTTCCCTAAAAAGGAAAATTATCGACTGTTTCGCAGAAAGTGGTCAAACAAAAATTAAAAAATTGTTATCTGAACTCCAACTGGGAGATAAAAAACCATCTCAGTTGCTGGCAATGCAAAAAGAGTTGGCAGGTACTACTGTAAATCAAGAATTTTTAAAAACCTTATGGTTGCGACAGCTGCCAGTGCCTGTTCAATCAATTTTAACTGTCAGTTCTGGTGATGTAGACGACCTGGCTAAGTTAGCTGACAAAATAATGGAGGTTAATCAAAACACTTCAAATGTTGCTACGACTTCAATTGAACCACGTAGTAGCGCATCAATTCAAACTATGGAAGCAAAAATTAACGAACTGACCGCCAAAATTAATCAACTTCAACGTCGTAATAGAAGCCGATCAAGGTCAAGAACGTCTCAAGCACGAAGCAACACACCAGCAAAAAAACAGTACGATAACTGCTGGTATCATTATAGGTTTGGTGAAAAGGCCAGTAAATGTGTTCAACCATGCAAATTTTCAAAAAACAATTAGACCAATCGCCTACTGGGGGAAGTGTGATTGGTCAAAGGTCAATTAATCGCATAATCGTCAGTGATCTTGCTAGCTCTCTTAAATTTTTAGTCGACACAGGAGCTGACGTGTCAACAATACCCCCCGCCCCAAATGAAAGAAAAAATTCATCTTTATCATCAATTTCACTTTTCGCCGCCAATGGATCTTCTATAAAGACTTTTGGTGAAAAACGGCTCACTTTAAATTTGGGCTTGCGTCGACCATTCCAATGGAATTTTATCATAGCGGATATCAAAACACCCCTCATTGGTGCAGATTTTCTCAGACATTTCGATTTATTAGTGGATGCAAAACGCGAAAAACTAATAGACAAGATGACCAATATTGCAACTAATGTCACAAAAGCAGAATTCAGTAATATTACTCGAGCAACAACATACAACGTTCACAATAAATTCGAGTCAATATTACAAGAATTTGTTGACATTACTGTTTTTCCAAATTCTCCGAAACCAACAAATTCCCCAGTAACTCATCAAATAGTAACAAAAGGTTCACCTGTGTTTGCAAGACCAAGACGATTATCGCCAGAATTGCTGAAAATAGCAAGGCAAGAATTTCAATTTATGATGGAACATGGTATATGCCGACCTTCCACGAGCAGTTGGGCCAGTCCATTGCATATGGTAAAAAAGTCCGATGGAACATATAGGCCATGTGGGGACTATCGAGCTCTAAATAACATAACCGTACCCGATAGATATCCCGTCCCATTTATTCAGGATTTTACCCACATCCTCCACGGTAAGAAAATATTTTCAACAATCGATATGCATAGGGCATATAATCAAATACCTGTGGAACCTGAAGACATACCGAAAACTGCCATAACCACACCATTCGGTCTTTTTGAATTTACTGTCATGACATTTGGTATGCGTAATGCAGCACAAACAATGCAGCGTAGATTACATGAAGCATTACGAGGTTTGGATTTTGTCTTTGGTTACATTGATGACGTTTGTATAGCATCGGAGTCAGAAGAAGAACATCGACAACATCTTCGTCAAGTATTTCAACGGCTGCGTGAATTTCAACTAACCATTAAAGTCAGCAAATGCAATTTGGGTAAGTCTGCTGTAAATTTTCTTGGGCATTGTATAACAGAAAAAGGCATAGAACCGTTACCGGAGAAATTAGAAGTTATTTCGAAGTATGAACTTCCCAAAACCGCACGAGAATTAAAAAGTTTCCTGGCTACAATCAATTTCTATCGCCGATTCATCGCAAGTGCTGTAAAAAATCAACAAATTTTGCAGAAACTTATAATGGGAAATAAGAAGAACGACAAAACTCCTATTATATGGACCCCTGATACCATTCAATGTTTTACAGCGTGCAAAAATGATTTGGTAAATGCTGTAGCACTTGCACATCCAGCGGCAGATGCCGATTTAATATTGCAAGTGGATGCCTCAGATAATGCAGTAGGTGCAGTATTAAACCAAATAGTAAATGATGGTGTACAACAGCCATTAGGGTTTTATTCAAAAAAATTATCGAGTGCTCAACAAAAATATAGTACATATGATCGAGAATTATTGGCTATGTATCAAGGTGTTAAACATTTTCGTCACATGTTGGAAGGTCGCAACTTCATAATATTAACCGACCACAAACCCTTAATATTTGGTTTCCAACAAAAATTAGAAAAAGCAACACCAAGACAAGCGCGGCACCTGGATTATATAGGCCAATTTACCACCAATATCAAGCACGTATCTGGTGTAGACAATACCGTTGCAGATTGGTTATCCCGTATTAACAGTGTGAATACCATAATAAATTTTGAGAAAATGGCTGAAGAACAGAAAATGGATCCAGAATTGCAACAATTTCTTCAAAATGGCACAGGTAATTCGTTACAATTAAAATTATTCACCGTTCCGAATTGTTCTGTACAGATCTATTGTGATTCATCGAAAAACATTATTCGACCATTCGTTCCAAAGGCGATGCGCAACCTGGTGTTAAGTAAAATTCACGGTATTTCTCATCCAGGAGCGAGAGCGACAACAAAATTACTAACTGCACGATTTGTCTGGCCATTAATGAAAAAAGATGGGGCATATTTCGTAAAGCATTGCATCCCTTGCCAGAGGTCCAAAGTTTCACGGCACAACAAAACACCGGTCGAAAGGTTTATACCACCAAACGAAAGGTTTGCACACATAAACGTGGATATTATCGGTCCGCTTCCGCCATCATGTGGAATGCGATACTGCTTAACTTGTATCGATAGATTTTCCCGTTGGCCTGAGGCGTATCCGATACCAGAAATAACAGCGGTGACAGTGGCTCAAACATTGTTATCAGGATGGGTCTCCCGTTTCGGTACACCAATCAAAATTACAACAGACCAAGGGCGACAATTTGAGTCACAACTTTTTGCGGAACTCAACAAGCTACTTGGTACAACACACTTGCGAACAACACCGTATCACCCGCAGGCCAACGGTTTAATTGAGCGATGGCATCGTACACTAAAAGCTGCAATCAAATGTAAAAATTCAGCAGATTGGGTGTTGACATTGCCAACAATATTACTTGGATTACGAGCTACATTTAAACCAGACATAGCAGCAACTCCAGCCGAAATGGTATTTGGTACTACATTGCGCCTGCCTGGTGAATTTTTCAACGAATCTAAATCGTCAATAAATGAATCAGATTTCCTGAGAAATTTACGTCGCGCAATCCGTGGAATTAAACCTACAACAACAGCACATCATAATAAAGAAAACATATTCATACAAAAATCATTAAAAGACACATCGCATGTTTTCGTTCGTCATGATGCAGTAAAATCGCCACTGGATTGTCCTTATGATGGTCCGTATGAGGTAATTAAAAGATACGATAAATATTTTACTGTTAGAATTCACAGACGATCCGTAAAAATTTCACTGGACCGGTTGAAAGCAGCCCACATTGCAATCGATCCAGAATGCGAATCAATTTCCTGCCCGGTCATGCCGAAAAATCCATCAACAAAACCAATTTCAACGAGGTCTGGTCGTACCGTGAAATTCCCACAAAGATTTCACTGAAAAATCCTGAATCTAAGATTTCACTGAAAGGGGAGTAGTGTAGGACCAATGAACACTTCACGTCTTAGTGTGAACGCCAGCCACAATGACATTTTCAATGTATAAAATTCGACCAGGTTGAATACCATACACTCTAAAATATGAGCAAAAAACGTCAGCGACAATGAATCAACATGCTGAAGAAGAAGGAATTCTTTTTGTGCCATCCATGCAAACGGATGTTTTTTATAATTGTTAAATTGAATAAAATTAAGTTTTTTTGTATTTATTAAATTTGGTGCATCTTTTATTTCGAAAATACCTTCGCCTTTTGATATAGGACTAATGGAACCTAAAACTTAATTGAAATTACACGTTCCACCGATGTTCGACTCTTGAAGCCATCATCAGTGATCAGTGCCGCCTCCCTCCTTTGCATAAGTCACACTGTGGCTGTGGTTACTTGATCCCTTGTGCATTACTTGACTGTGAAAATGAATGAGATGATGATCGACTCGCATGGGAGTGTCACCAGTTGTGACTTGTGATTCACTGATTTCTTCGGAAATTTGCATGACATTTTGACAGCACTCAGTGGTGATTATCAGCTTGATGCCTCATCATTCAAAGACTTCTCTTTTTGATTTTATTATTGTTGCTCTTTTCATAACAATGTGAGATTTAAAAGAAGTGCCATGACAGAAAGGCAGGTTTGTCTGGCAAAAGTCAGCTCGAATGCTCTAAAAAATTATAAGCAATATTTTCACAATCTCAAAACTAATTTCAGTAAATTGTTTACAGCATACTTAACCACTTAACCTCAACTTTACGAACACGTTCCATAAGGTCCAGTGTGCTGTGACCGTGACCAAACAAGCGGGTCTTCCTTGTTTCTACATGAATTATTTTAACAAAATGCCACACCAAACAACAATAGCCATTAAGTAAGGATATATCTCCTAAGCAACTGGCTTGTAGCTTCTGTAAAAGACCAAAACTATTGCCCATATATACCAACTCTACCCTTGGGCAAATAAAATTGTAATTACGGGCATTTTATCCGCCACCAATGCCATAATTCATAGACCAACCAAAAACACAAACAAGTCGTCCTCCTGGTGGAGCGCGTAGGACTATGAACAGCTTTACAATGTGTAGGTGTTCCCAGAGCATTCAGGCAACTTTCATGTAATCTGAGGCTATATACACATATACACACACGCACCAGAGGACTAATTAACGATTTTGCTTAACATAAAATACGAGCTCAGAACATTGTCGTATGCAGGTGCAAATGAATGAATTTCCTGGTGTGCTACTACGAGAATGTGCTATGTGGTGCTACCTTCCAGTCCCTCCGGAATGGAGCAATTAATTAATTCTAATTCCTGTTAGCAGCTACATAGCGATTCCTGTCTAGTTGTATGTTGTTGTTGTCGTCGCAGCAGTAGCAAGTTAGATTTGAAAATTATGACAATACGCGAGACTCGTTCGTTGTGGCTTGTATGTTTTTCCAACTACTCCGCTTGAGTACGCGCCCAAAAAAAATACGCTCGCAGGAATTCCCTCCAAATGGGTTACATTTTATTATAAACTTTTTTTTATCTACGTATTATAATACAACAATTAGTGATGCAATAAAAAGAAATAATTTATTTTATCTTTCAAACGCAACTTCCTGGCGGGTGAAATTTATTAGACCGTGACCACAAGCTTGCTTGTCCCACCATTTTGTGTTACTACATTGAGGAGGAACAAATTTGTTAATTAGTTGGCTTTACACAATATATCCACCAATCAGGTGGATGGGAACAACAAGTCTCCAATCAGTCATCAGTCAATCTATTGACTGCACAAGTGCACACACTTCCAGTAGTAGTAGTAGTAGCCTATCCTGTAGTTGTCCGATTGCCACTCATTAAAATGAAATAAATTGCTCTGAATATTCATCAAGAGTTCAGAGACTATTTAACAGTTGAATGGATTTGGGTCGGGGACAGCAGGTGTGTCGTCGACCACACGCACTCAACTGTATTACAAGGATACCGCGCGACACTACAATAAATGGATTGGCTGTTTCCTCTCTTTAATTGCCAATACACTACGAGCAGTGGTGCGATGGCCCGACAACTGAATGAAACTTCGATGGACAAACGAACCCTAAATCAAGATGCAATCTACAACGAATGTCCCGTCTTCGGCCATACTGCAACCATCATGAATCACCAGGACTGATGGGACGGCGGGTCTTGTATGTGTGTGTGTTATATTTCTGTGCATATATTTCTTCAATCAAGAATAAGGGTTAATCGCAACTCAATTCCTTAAAATAATTCCTGATAAAAAGGAGGAGATAGCGAGAATGCGGTGGTGGTGGATCATTTTATCAACACTGACTGATTGATGATGGGATCAAGTGAACACTCTGGATATTTTTAGTGATCATTAGATTTAATGGACATTTTTCCTATTTTACCAATATGGTTCAATATTTAATGGAAAACGAAGTGAAGTGAGCTAAGCGGTGATTGAACAGCTGGTATACCTAAGAGGTGAGGGCTGAAGAGTAATTGCTTATGGGAATGACGTTGCTATCGCCGTCTGAGGAAAATACCCGAATATCTTAAAGGAACTCCTGCAAAATACTCTCAATAAGCTAACTTCGGGCAAATCGCTGTAGTTTAGGGGTAAATCCTCACAAAACTGTCCTTATTAGCACTCCTTCGATTGAAGGTATAAGCTTAACATTCTGTGATAAAGCCAAGTGTATGGGTCTTATTTTGAATAGAAAGCTAAACTGGAAACCTAACATACAAGAAAGAGTTCGTAAAGCCACAGTACGGCACTCTTTCCATGCAAAAATACCATTGGTAGCAGATGGGGTCTTCAACCTCACTCATGTACTGTGCGACTGTATGATTGACTGCCTTTAATAAGAAAGTAAACCTTGACAAATTAAGCAAAGTTCAAAGATCAGCTAGTCTTTGTTTGAGCGGAGCAATTCGTACAACCACCTCCGCCACATTGTACATTCTGTTCGACCTTACACCAATTGACAAATACTGCAGGCAAGTAGCTGCTAGTTCAGATATTCGCCTTAATGCTATCTCCCAGTGGATTTGAAATGAAATCGGTCACTCTTCTATCCTGAATTTAGTCATGATCCCAGACAGCATAGACTACACCATTCCGCAAATCCATTTCAACAAAAACTTCCAGGTCACCTTCCCTCCAAATCTTTCTGGGAAGAAGACGCCTCCCTGGAAGATGAACACATACCTTTTTACACAGAAGGGTCAAAAACTGATGACGGAGTCGGCGGAGGTGTTTTCTCAAAAAAGCTCTCTTTCCGTCTTACAAATCACTGTAGTGTTTTTCAGGCTTAACTTATGACGATCAGTAAAGACTTATCTTGACTGAAGAGGAACGTCGTATCCGCTAAGGATATCCGTATATTCTCGGATAGCCAAGCTGCACTGAAATGCCTGGGACCAGTTCCTACAAATTGAATTCGATCCCTTAACTGCCGATTATCTCTCGTGGAAATGGTGGAGCAGTTCAATATCCACCTGTGTCGAGTGCCGGGGCACAGAGACATTTCGGGTAACTGTATGGCTGACGAACTTGCCATAGGCATACCAATCGCTACATGCAAACTCTTGTTAAAGCGGGATTCTAATGTTAAAACTAACTGTAGGTGATCAACCGGTATAACTTGCATAGCAACAAAACAGATCTGGTCCAATATGGATCCGAAACGCTCCAAGTGTTTGGTCTGTCAAAAAAGATGTTTTATAGGCAGGCATGCAGAAAGACTTGGAGTCTTCTCGAATGACTTCTGCAGAAGCTGCATGGAGGTGGAGGAGGAGACCATCGTCCATATTTTCTGTACTTGTCCAGCCCTCTCCCAAAAACTCCATATGGAAATTTTCTTCTACAACGACACTAATGATCTCATCAACATTGATATTGGTAGGCTCCTACGCTTCATACGAAGCTCTAATTGGTTCATCGAGAGGGTGGAGGTAATTTTTTCTGATCCGTGTGGTATCACAATAATGGACCATTATTAGTCTAAGTTTCACTGACAGCCACCTTAACCTAACCTAACCTAAGTGAAGTGTCAAGAAGGAGCATGGTCCAGCAAGCTGGCAGTGTCGATAAATTGTTATGTAAGGAAAATTAAAAGAAAATGAGACCTGAACACCACCACCGAGTGGCAATTACCTATCTCTGTTAACGTCAATACTTATCTTTGCTTTACTTTGGGTTTACTATAACAATGTCGAGAAATTGTTATGTGAGGAAAATTAAAAGAAAAGGAGACCCTAACACCACCACCGAGTGGCAACCTATCTCTGATTTAACGTCCATACTTATTCTCTGTCTGATCCTTTACTTTTGGTATAATTCAACAGCTGCCAATAAATCTCTCTTAATCGGACGCGATCTGCAATTAAGTTACGCGGCACAAACGAGAAGTCATTGATGAAACGAAAATGCTTCCTAAGGGAAATGTGAATTCATAGCCAGCGTCGCCACAGTAGCGCAAGTAGTCGTCATCAGCCATCATCAGCAAAGTGTAGCGAGATAATTATTATTACTGTGCTTGCTCCTCTCACTCTTTAAGAGTATAGTAGTTGCTAGAATTCAGACCAAAACAGGTAGCATCTCTGATAGGAGCAATGCCAAGCATAACGCCTAAGGTGGTCGGTCTTTAGTGTTCCTGATTGGAGAGTGGTGTTTGTAATGCACTTTATAGTTGATTCTATGTCTACAGGTAAAATTCTTTCGCAGTAATAGAAACGAAATGGAGGAAAAAAGGAAAACGTAAAGGAAAATTATTCCCGTTTCGTTTTTCAATTCATTTGGAATACTTTTGTTGGAACTAATGATGCCGCGGATCGCACACATTTCAATTGCCATCCGCTTCAAATTGAGTCCCAGTTACAGTGTTGTTTTGTGCTGCCTGATGCTTCTGCTACTGTTGCAACGAATTCTATCAGCCAACCGGCTTTGTGTGATCTGAAAAGGATATTCTCGTTTTTTAGTTCTTTTTTTTTTGTCCCGTTTTTTTTACATTGCATCCTGCAGCATCATCATCAACATCGGTTTCATTCCTCCGCAATAGAGTGAGCACGCCGAAGAAAACAAAAGAAATGTTTCGTTCGTTACCTTTCCATTTATTCCTTTCACCCAGTTTTGTCCGGGTTTGTTCATTCCGATTCACATAATCATTAACTTGAAATGCATCCGCAATTTATTTCCATTTGCATTTCTAGTTTTATTTTTATCTTATCAGCAGCAAGCAGAGGTATAGTAATAGATAATTTCAATAAAAAAGATTTTTTGTTATTTAATTATTGCTCTTAATTCCCTTAATAGAATTATAACGATGACGAAAACGATAACGACGGATGGAAGTATACTCGTACATTGCGATGCTATTTACATCTGCAAGATGTGTCTTTCTAATTGGGTCATCCTGGACCAATTAATGTGAGATTTTATTATGAGATATGGGAATTACCAGTTTAGCAAAACCATTCCGCATGTATAGGTACGTAAATAATCGTGTTTTCAGGTCCAACTCTTGTGTTTTGCTTTATTTATAGTTTTAGCTTCAATTTGTGACGGAGAATTTTCTCTTTTTTTTATTTATGTTTTTATAATGTAAGGATTTGCACCTTTATAATGGTAAGCATAGCAATGGTGTTAGAAAATTAGGGAGTGGATATGGTGGGATTTCTATTCACATGCGTCATAAATGCCTGCAGATCATACAGATGTATAGGCATACGCCCTTTAGATTAAAGTCAATATAGGGTGGTCAGCCATCAACAGAAAATGGGGAATAACATGAAGTATTTTTGCCGAATATTCAAGCGACGACGATCGAAGTGATACTAACTTCACGCTGCTGTATCTGTAATACAACAAAACAGCGCGCTAATATTTTGACAAACGTTAGTCTGTTATACTGTTTATAAGTCTACGGAAGCATAATGAAAACTGGCGAAAAATTGGCACTTGTCCGATAAAAGCATCCGATGAATACTGAAAAATAAACTAAATATAATTGAAGCCCTACTAGATTCAATAAGTGCAAGATCTAACAACAGCTTAAAAGGTAGTATGAAGCAACCGCTGGACATTCCTACAGTTCCTAGCTCCATCACACCATCATAATACAACAATTTTTAAAAAGTCACGTTCCAAATTTAATTTTTTCGCAACAATGGCCTCCATGCTCACTAGACTTGAATGCAATGGACTTTGCATTATTGTTCATTTTGCAAGCCAAGGTGTCAACAAAAGGATATGATTCCAACGCTCATTCATAATGAAATTCTAGATGTCAGCTCTAAGAAGAACAAGACCAATCTGTTTGGTGCGCATTTTGCAGCTAGCTCCACGCTTCCAAATTGTGTATTGCTGTCTACTGAACTTCAGAGTATTAAAC
Organism: Nephrocerus scutellatus; assembly: GCA_947095585.1. Classification (NCBI taxonomy): domain Eukaryota; kingdom Metazoa; phylum Arthropoda; class Insecta; order Diptera; family Pipunculidae; genus Nephrocerus; species Nephrocerus scutellatus. The sequence continues at coordinate 20,189,763 of OX352763.1, read as the reverse complement.
ACTCTATGGGACTGATATTCATTCGTACTCGTGCAGTTGCTTAATTTTTAAATGATCTCAACACTCACAAACACGCTGAGCCAGATGGTATTTCCCCATTAGTTCTGAAGTGGTGCTTGAAATACAAGCTGTTATTACTATTGCGTTAGCTTTTCCTTCTCCTAGTCTACTGGACTCTTTCCGAGAAGTTGGAAAACAGCCTTTGTCAAGCCTATGTCCATAAAATGCGTGCCGTCATTTCCTTCTTCGTACCGACCCATAGCAATTACATCCATTCTTTCCAAGATCATGGAAACGCTGATCAATTTTGAGCTTATGAAATATCTTGGAACTAACGAAATTCTTAGTGACCGCCAGTACGGATTTCGTGAGTGCGTGATTTTATGGTATATCTTACCGAACAGTGGAGCTGGTCTTTATATCAATTTGCTGAAAGCAAAGCTATTGCACTCGATATTTCCAAGGCATTTGACAGAATTTGACATCAAGCTCATTTGTCAAAAATGCATGCTTATGAAGTCGATGAAAAACTGCTTCATTGGATTAGAAGCTATCTCTTTGACCGTTCAATTCAAGTTTTATGGGACGATTTTAATCTTAAAAACATCACCTAAATGCTGGCGTTCCCCAGGGCTCTGTTTTGTCCCAGACACTCTTCCTCATTTTTATTAATGACCTCTTATCTGTGACTCCTAATCCAATTCACTCTCTTGCTGATATCATTACTCTCAGCTTCTCATATAAGTTTGAGGAACGTCCCTCCACTTCTCATGTGGAACTCAAAACAACTACGTATGTAAAGCACGTTAAACTCTGACCTTGACAGCATAATACAATGGGGAGATTTCTGTCTCTGTCGCTGTCTCCTGTCGTCTAAGCGAATCCCAAATCCCATGCCATTATCCATGAATGGCACTTGCATCGAGAAAACTGAAAAACTCACAATTCTCGTTATGTGCGGTAACGAGAAGCTTCGTTGGAATGACCACATATTTACCGTCGCCTAAATGCCGCGAAATGTTTAGGTTTTCCAACCCGGTGCATGAAATATTTCCCTCGCTAACACCACATGAACATTTCCTGCATGTCACTGTTTTATCGCCTCCTCCACCAGCGGTGCTCAAGAGAAATAGCCAGTTGCATGCACCTCTCCTTGAATCCAACCGAAATACGCGTTGCCCTTTAAATATTCATTAGTTTACCCTTAAGCCCATCGTCGGACGTACAGTTAAATTCAGGGATTCGATCTTCAGCGGTACAACACGTATGTGGAATGCTCTGCCAAGCTCTGTCTTCCCACATCACTATGATTCACAGGCATTCAAAGCACACGCTCATAGACATCTTCTCTTTTCTCCTCCTTTTCCTGAACTTCCACGCTGTGCCAAGCATATAGCTGAGCATTATAGTGGGTGCGAACCCCTTTACGCGTTGTAAAAAAAACCATTGGCTATGAACGCGCTGCATCGATAACGTGTTACCAATGACAAATAAAAGCTGCACCTCAATAATTGGAAAAGGGTAGCCATAAGTCGTAACGTTCGGGGAAGGACTAATTATGAAGCTAAAACCTAACTCACCCAAAGCTCTGATAGCTGAATGTTGATATTGGAGAGAGGTCGAAGGAGACTAGTCGCAAAGCGCGAGAAACGTAAGATGTGGTAGTGGGAAACAGAAAAATTTTATATGGATTTTGCTCTTTTGTTGATTACTAATACAAATACGTTAGGCGCTAGGACCCACAAGGGGATATAGAACATAATATATAATTGCGAGCCCGACTTTACATTTTTTAAACAAAAAATTAAAGATTGATTTTCATTATTTGTTTATTTATATTACTAATGTTATTTCTATTTTTTTTATATTTTATCATTTATATTAAATATAGTTTTGGGTTAATATCTTACCCAGATTAGAGAGAATTGTATATTAAAACTTCAGTTTTGCAATTAAAAGAATTGAAGGTATGTAACGAGCTAGCTTAGAACTTTATGGCCAAGAAGCTGACTTTTTCCCCATAAATCAAGATATATTGTTTAAATTTAAAATTAAATTTTCTTAGACGATATATATACCATCAATAAGGCATAAATTTGTACCACTACCCTACTGGAGTATACATTACTAATGAGCTCTCCATTAGTTAGTAATTGTTTAAAAGTCAGCGCGCACCAGAACTGCTTCCGTTTAGTTTTCCGCACGTTTCATACTACATAATTACATAATTATCCCACCTTGACTAATTATAATTACATACCAACTATACAGCGGAAATTAACTGGAAAACACCTCCGCTCATAGAGAACCAAATGCGGGTGCAATTTGCATAATTTTTCAATTTCCGCGAAGGGAGTCAGCTACGATTTCGTTTATTTGTTTGTTTGCTTTGGCTCCTCTCTATTGTTCAGTGGGAACGATGTAAATATAACTCGTAGACTTTGCGCAAATGCGTAACCACGCGAATGGAAATTAATTAATAAAAACCCATTAGGAGCGCATTAATAATTATCATAAATTTGGTTGCGACCGTCGACCATGCAACCCTAACAATAAGTAAACTAAATTTATAAGGAAGATCTGCTGGGAATAATCGCCTGATGTAGTAACCATTTAAAATACCCATAATGGCAGTTACCATTTATTCTGACCGTCCGCCTTTTCGGCCAAATGACCTAATTAGTAATTAGAGAAAAAGAGCAACGATACTCAAAGGCTTGAAATAAAATTGTGCTGCACTCCGACCAGCGCACTTTTCCGGCGCATTTCATTCGCATACGTCGAAGTCGAGGGAGCATAAATCATTCTCTGCGGGGGATGGCTCGTTATGTCTCTCTCCTTTAATGGCCAGAAGGTAAGACTAAGAAGAACTTATGTCCCACTCCGTCGCTCCAACTCTGCCTTCCCGACAATTACTCATCCGCTTACGCTCGTTTTGTGGAGGCCCAAGAGTTCCAAGCTCTTACCTAATTAATCAATACAATAAAATACCGAACCAACAGGTGATCCCAATTTCTTGGTGGAGATCTGTTTCGGGCTTTTCACTACGATTTGTTTTCGTTGGGTGCCAACAAAGACACCTTGTAGTTTGGTTGTTTCATTGTTTTATCACCGTCAGACCCATGAGAAGGTGAATGAGTGAGTGAATTCACATGGAGTCTGTCCAGCTCAGCTTGATGTCTCTGGTCTGATTGATGATTATTCCCGTTTTTTTATATTTTATTGTTTTTGGCAGACACACCCAAAAGATTGGCTTGGCTGTGATGGTTCTTCAAACAATAATTAAGATGGTCATGAATTTATTATTATATAGGGACATTACTAACAGACGTTTCATGGCGCGAAATGCCTTTTTTCATTATTGAGAACATTTTAATTATTTGTTGGTTTTTTTATTTTCGGTCTGTCGAGTAGAAGTAAATATGGATTCTAATGACCACAACATTGAAAAGGCAGAAAGATGCACATGAAGATAAACATTAATTGCAGGTGCCAGTAAGAGTAAAACGGAATTTTCTTGCTCTAAAAGCATAACTATTTGATCGTACTAACGCTAGAGAAAAACTCTAAGCAGAAGGATACAGTGCATATATCCATAGGTAGCCTGCTTTTGCAATTAAACAAAAACAGCAGTAAAAGCTGGGGTTCCAAGTGGCAATTATCCCTTCATATCCTTAACAGTGGTATAGCATATTTTAAAAACGAACCCTTAACCAACTAACTAAGAAAGGCCATTGAACGTTTCGCTGGTACATCGTCGAATCTGCTACCAAATAATATGTAGGTGAGAATTAAGTAAATGAGAGAGTAAGAAAGAGGAAGAGAGAGAGAGCTACCTAAATGGTTCAGTGCCAAAGAATACAAAGAACTAACAAGTTACAGAAAGCCTTTAAAATACATACAGCTGATGAAACCAGGTAGCAATATTTGTGGCGGAAGCACGCCCGTCTTTTTAATCTCATATCCATCTCTTCGTATTGACTCCTCACGCCAAACCACTGCACCATTCTAAGATCAGCAGTATTTCTATTGGGAACATACCCACCGAAACACAGCTTAGGCTTGTAAAAGGATGTTCAACTTTAAAAAAAAAAAAAACAAGACAGCTTACCTTGTCGACAAATTCGCTGACTACCTAGTATATGAGATCTACAAGCACAATTTTGAATATGGAATTTGGCTAAATACCATAATACATCAACCCCTAGCATTATGTGAGCAAAGATTGCATCGTGTATGCTAATTATATAAAATTACCAACTGTACTTAGTCACTGTAAGTCGTGCAGTTGCTAGCACAGTTGGCACTGTGTTCGATTACTAGCTCGTCTAAAAATCAAAATGTTTTTTTCACCGCACTGATCATCAAGATATATAGACAGACTATGGAAAAATGACTGGAGTTCGCAAACTCACAACACCATCTGTTTATAGACTTAAAAGCCGCTTTTGAGAACAAAGCCAGAGTATAAGTTAACTTATTAATGAGAGAATTCAGCATCCCAAATAAACTGACACGAACCATGACCCATGTTATAATCCAAGTAAAGAAATCTATCACTAGCATTACCAAGCCGATTCTGCGTCTAAAACGTGCTCTGACAATGGTCTACATCCTTTTTAACCTGTTGTTAGAGAAAGTTATATTAAACTTTGATGTAACCACAAGTGAAACAATCCTCTACAAGTTAATCCAGTTACTGGCTTTTTTTATAAAAAAAAAAAAACTTTCATTCAAATTGACTTGATCCCTTTTTGTCTGTATTTTCGACTACTTTAAGGTCCTTCTAAACCACCTTCCACAAGACCTAGAGAGCTAAAATTTTGTGAGTTTCTAAGCCAAAAATAGCATTTTTATATTCGGCGTAAGACGTGTCGCGTTTCACGTGTGGCACGTGTAATGCGTCGAAATCGCCCCATTTTTTGATGTCCTTTTTAGCCACCTTCTGCATGACCTAGAGGGCTGAAACTTTGTCAACGTCAATGTTGTTCAATGTCAAGGGTCACTTTTGATATCATGCGTTTGATGCGTGTCGCGCGTGTGAAGTGTGGAAAAAAGAAAATAGTTTGAAATAGCCTCGACTTCAAAAACACAAAAACAGATATTTTGGCGTTTATTACCAAATAATGTAGGACTGTGTGGCGTGTTTCGATGCATACATAAAATGTTTACATTTACTTGTTTTCTAGCCCATATAGCAGACTCTGCGACCTGAAAGATCAATTTCACAATCCTAGGGTTTGTTTATTCTAATAGACCTCCCCAATGAACGATATAGTACATCCTTAATGGCGGAATTTCTCAACTCTGTTGTCGAGCATACTTCCTTGTAAAAGATGAGTCTCCGTAACCAAACTAATGCTGGGCATTAACACAGAATGTGCTCGAATGACTGTTCATCCTCCGAGCAGAGCCTAAATTCTGTCTCTGAGCCCACAACAATTTTGTTAAGGAGACATCGCAAGCTAAAATGACCTGTTAGAAAGCTCACCAGCTTCCTATTAAAATTAGGATAAAATTAGAACATCAGGTGAGAGTCGGTGTAAGGTTTGTGAAAGTTTCAAGCAATCATCCAGCAGGAGAACTAACAATCATGAACGGTACTATCAGAAGATCTTAGTTTGTGGCCGGTGTAACGATTGAGCTGTAGTTTATTGGCACCATCGAAAGATTCGATAACGGTACCACTACTATAACTGTAAAACAGAGATTTGTGATAAGTCCTACTAACCAGATGTATTTTCTTCCTCCATCCAAAAAGATTCGTTTTATTGACTTAATAACCAAAGAAAATCATTTGAGGTCCTTTCAAGCTAACAACCTTTGAGCTGTCAGTATAGTAACGGTACTATTATCAAGATTTGATGTAACAATAACTTAACTTAGGTCTTAAATTAAATACAAATAAATAGTTTCTCCTTACAGATTTATCCAACCACAGCCAGAAAATAAATCCTCGTCCAATGTGATAATTTTCCTTTTGCTTTTTGAAGAGAATGTCCTTAATTTTGTTCGTTTTTATAATAATTCTCCCGCAGGATTTTTGTAGACCGACGCCAACTGTGACAAGATAGAACAGCTGCGATTTGCCACATCTCACCCGTGCCAGCTATACCACTACAAAACTATCCTTCAGCACTTCCACTGTCTCTCCTGAAATGATCTTATGTTGGACATTGGTGTGCTGTCGTGTTAAAGAGGAAGGAAACGGAAGGTAAACTTTCTATTTCGGTTTCATAACTTTTAATGAAACAAAAATCCGTTTCTTTCCCTAAATCGCTTGCAATCATTTTATTCACTTTACTTCGCCTCGGTTTCGTGCTTGGAAATGTGGCTTTCCTCCGGAATAAAGTTGAATGGCTGGCGTTGGTTCCGCGAGAAGCGGATTTTATTTATGTTACGATAAGTTCTCTTCCTTGTTGATGACCATTTTTTCACTCTTCCCACAGGAGATTTTTCACTGATTCTATCTGCGATGATGCTGACTAGTGCGAAATAAGGGTATGTTTACATATTTTTTTGGGTTTTATCACCACACTGAGGTTGTCTTGTGCAAATCCATTCATTTTTTTTTGTGCTTCACTACTTTTTTATATCATTTGCTGATTATTTTGTTTGTATTTGGCGTTCTCTGTTGGCATCTGTCACCGAAAACAGAAGGGATTAAAGTAGGAGCCGCATTTGTTTTCGTTTGAATGTCCGCTGAAATGGAAACTCAAAAGAGATTTGTGTGGATTTATTTTTGGACATCTTTGTTGTGGGTTCAGTGGAAACCTCAGGTGCTGTCCTGTCTTTTTTAAATTCTCTATATTACTTCGCGTCTCCTTGTGTTTGTTTGTATGTATATTTATTTGTATGATCAATTTCGAATCCACTTCCTAAAGCCGATTTTATTCAAACCCCCCAAGTCGAGGGGCTACCATATAAATTTGTTCAAAATGTACTCGACTTTATTCAAACTTTGCACACATATGTATCTCAGATGACTACTTTTTGTTAAAATTTGGAAGTGATCGAGCCTCGGGCCGAGCGGCTCAAATACAATTTTTTCAAACGCAACCCGACCTTATTCAAACTTTGCACACACATGTATCTCAGATGGCAACAATTTCTGTAAAAATTTGGAAGTCATCGGAGCCCAGGGTCAAGCGGCTCCCATATAAATTTTTTAAACATTTATTTTATTATTTTTTAAAAACTTTGACAACATACTCCGATGACAATACTTTCTAAAAAATTTAGAAGTAATCTGGGTCCAGGGCCGAGGAGCTCCAATATACATTTTTTTACTTCAAAATTAGTCCGGTTTTATTCAAACTTTGCAAGCGTGAGTATCTTCCGTGACAACACTTCTATTACTCACTTCCTATTAAAATTTGGAAGGTCTTGATGTGGTTCTGATGGGGTTTTCTTAGAGGTACTTGCGTGGGGATTTGAGATGGTCTTGCATTGGGTCTAGAAGGAGAAGGTCTTAAGGTAGTTTTTATGTGGTTTGGAGGAGTTCTGAGGAAGTCTTCAGTGGGGTCTTGAAGAGATCTTGAGGGTGTCTTAAGTCGTCATTTAAGGGAGTCTAAGGTGTGTCTTGAATGGATCTTGCGGTGGTCTTGAGGGGGTCTTGAGGAGCTGTGAAGAAGGTTTGAGACGTTTTAGGGGGTTTTAAGAGGGTCTTGATTAGAGTCTTGATGTGGATTACCACAAATAGGAATTTCTTGAGGGAGTTTTTTAGGTAGGACTTGAAAAGGTTTTCTATAAAAAAAATGTTTGCACGAATCGACTCCTGGAGTCGTTTCTCGTGTTCTTTGGCCCTAGAGTTGATCTCGTCAAGAACAGAAGGAATCCTTAGGTCCCGATGGAGGTCGCTGTTTCCAATGTACCATGGAGCTTTCACAATACTTCTAATGACTTTATTCTGGAACCATTGGATGACTGCAATATTAGTTTGGCTGGCACATCGCCAGAGTTGAGCCCCATAGTTCCACACTGGTTTTAGGACCTAGGCATATAAAAGAATTTTGTTATTAATTGATAGCGCTGACTTTCTGCCTAAAAGCCATTCCATTTTTCTCCGTTTTGTTGGTTTTTTTTTATTTAAATATATATGGTCTTTTCAGCGAAACTTGTCATTTAGGGTCATACCTAAATACTTCGCTGTATTAGCATATGGTATTGTCGTACCTGTCGGGAAAGGTTGCAGTCTTGGTGAAGTGTGTTGTTGATAGATCTTCGGATTAGAGGTCCAAGGATACTTCCTTGAAGAACTCCGGCTTTAATCTGCACAAGCTTAGAGTAACAGTTTTATTGTTTTATACGAAAGAAACGCTTTGTTGAATAAGACTCCATTAGCTGAAAGTACAGTCATGGCCGGTACCCTTTCAATTTATTGAGTAGTCCTTCATGCCATACTTTATCGAAAGCCTGTGCTACGTCCAAGAAGATTGCTGAACACAGTTTCTTTCTTCTAATGCTCTTTTGACCAATCCCAAGCTGATGATTTGGTATTAGGTTTCTTGATTCTACGGTTGGTTTGAGACGCTTAAAAATCAATCTTTCAAACAACTTTGAAGTCAATGGAAGTAGAGATATTCGCCTAGTCTGATATGAACTAATATGTTAACACATCAACTTTTTTCTAAATTAGCTCGATGTTATTCGAACTTCGCGCACATGTCTGTCTTAGAGAATTTACAACTTGTGTTTGTCTTTGCAAAATCCTTTACGAACATAAATTTTGTAACAATATGTATATAACAAATAAAGGAATATTAAGTCAAAAAGTACATTATTTAAATATAATATGTTCGACAAACAGCTTAGGATAAAGCAAAAGATGTATCCGTAACGACAAGAGGTGGCATTTGCCAATTGGCAATTATTCCTTCAAACGCTCAGCTGTGGTCTAAAAAATTTAAAAAACAAACGCTCCCAAGTTTGGAAATGATTTTTAGATGCAACGTCTAATGAACGCTTAAGTGGAACGTCTATCAAATTAAAAAATAATATATTACTTCTTTGACCTATAAGTGGGACTGCATTGGCATCACCATAGGCTGTAGAAGACATTAATTAATCGGCGGTTGAAAGTCCTAATAAGCCTTGTAAGAGATAACTGAGCTGTCGTAGGAAACGACACATAAGACTTGTTTCTTCAGTTCCATTTGTATGTGATTTTTTTGGCTCTGTCCTCCAACGCAGGGTAAAAAAAAAAGAAGAAGATGGAAACAAAACGAATGAGACATTCATCTCAAAATGACAGCAGCCTAAATTTCATAGATGCCAAGTACTTAGGAGGCCAGATTTAGGGAAAACGACATTGAGATTTTATTTAACCAGCAATATTGGAAATTGCTGTGGCCTTTTATCAATAAGGCAATCAAATTTTTGTGGCTTTTTTATCAAAAATCAAAAATGATAAAAACTGGTGTAACTCGTCAAGCGCGTGCACTTTTCAATAACTTTTTTTATTAATTTATCTTAAATTAGAAAATCAGAAACACAAATCTTTCAACCAATTTTAAATTTAATTTTAAAGTTCATCCACCAACTTAGATCGTCCTTTGACACAAAACCTACCAAAACGATGAATTACTCAGATAATTTTTTGGAAAATTCGACAAAAGGCCTAACCATAATCACAACCACACACACACACACACAGACACACAAAACGCTCTGTCAGCCATGTAGAATATTTTTATTCCCGCACCCTGCTTGTGTGGAAAGTTCAGATTACTCGCAACAAAAAAGCAGACCATCACAATGTAATGTATAGCCCAACGATTATGATCCTGAAATTTCCTTTGATGTTTAATGTGGTTCACCAAATAAGATTACACTGAAAGTTGGTCGAGTGCGCATCAGAGATGAATGGTTCTTCTGCTCTACAAATACCAGGAAAATTTCGTGGCATATGCGCCAGCCGTGTTTACAATTTTGTGGGCCTTGCCTGCTTAAGGCTTAATTTAATTTACAAAACGGCTACTACTTCTGGACCGCTGATGTGCTCGTACTCTCGTTGTTCAATTTTTATTTGTCTTACACCACCGCAAAGTACTCACATGAACTGCCCCGATAGGACTAAGGGCTGAGCAAATTTTATCAGAGATGTACATCACCGATAAATCGCATCAAACGCAGACTGATGTGCCATTTCCATATCAGAACCTGTGTGTCGCTTTGCTTTGCCATTATTTGCGGTAAATTAGATTACCCGGATCTCTGCCGGTTTTATTTATCTTTCAAGTCCTGTCTGATGCGTTGCGGCGAGTATGAGAAAATCATTTTTCAATAATTCGAAACTCGTTTGAGGCGACTTTTGATCTTTAATGGACTTAAAAAGAGGGTTGCGGCCTTATTTCCTTACCATTTTGTACGAGAAGCAATGCATTTGGATTTCACTTCCATTTGTCGGAAAACGTAATCTCTGCTGCGAGGGTTAAGTTATTTCTCTTTGAATCCTTTACGCCAATTTATTTCTCGGATTATGCGATGCTATGCTCGTACTTTATTGGAGTATAGAGCACCGGCGAGGAACCTCATCTTAAATTCAATGCGGATGTTCGATTAAAAGAATATTCCTCGATTTCGACTTTCGATACACCGAAAATGGAAAAGTCAAATGCGTGTTTGACAGACAAAGTGCTTTTTGGTTTATTTGTTTAACTTTTCACTTTTTATCCCTGTAGCTGACACCAAAAGTTACTATAGTTTTTTAGCTACATAGTATGCCTAAGATTTTTTATATTATGGTTACAAAAATCGGTATATTTAACCATTAAGTACTTTTATCCTTTGAAATATTTCACTGTATTTGTGACAACGCAGCAGATTAGGATAACAACACGAATGGGGGAAGTGCGACTAAGCCTACACATGGTGGCGGCTGGAAATTACCCCAAAAAGAGAAAATCTGAATGATTGGGATAGTCTCTTCAAAATAACATTGGCGTGAGTCTTATAACCTGGCCGGTAAAAAAGCTTCATTGCGGAACGGAAACGGCCAACCGTTTTAAGAATATTCTTCTGGAACGTACGCTCACTGTTCAGAGTTAGAGCTGCACATTAGTAAGCCAATGCCCTGTTCGAATATAAGCTGACAGCAATACAGGAATGCGGTGGACGTGGCTTACAAAAATCCAAATATTACATATATTTCCGATTTCATGGAACTCCTCATGAGCTATGCAATAACTTAACGGTTATGCACTTTTCTCATGCAGTTTAAATATAAGAACATAAGGCCTCATAAACATTCGCACGTAATAGCAGGGGATTTCCCACCCATCACAAGGACTGTAGGACAGACTGTACCCGCAAATCAGATCCTAACCAACAAGGCTGACTAGGATACGAATTAACCAGAAAAAACTACGGTCTAGATCTTAAAGAAGGAAGATTAAGTCCTGTGGCTGACATTGCTGGGCGTAGAAGAAATGAAAATGGTCACGCCTTAAAAATACTATCATTATTATACTGCTGACTCCATGTTAAATATTAAATCGGCTGGATCGATGATACAACTATGGATCTATCCCTACTACCTGGAGACAGGTAAATGTAGTCTTTATCTTCAAACCAGGCAACAGGCCTAGTGAGCTGCCTTAATCTTATAGACCAATTAGTCTAAAATCATTTGTCCCCAAAACCATGGAGAGACTAATTGATGTGCCATTAAAAGCTAGCTAGATTTGTCTACCCGTCTGCACTTAAGTCAGTTTCCATACAGGAAAGGTAAAAGTACAAAAGTTGTCCTTCAATATCTTGTTAAGAAGATAGAATGAACTTTTTGTTCCAAGGAAATGGCCCTGTATCCATTTCTAGATATTGAGGGAGAAAGAAGCGATGCCAGAAGACTGACGAAGAGTCATACACACATAAGAAAGGAGGCTTCACAACATGAAGCAATGTTCATGGTATAAGGTTGTTGGGTACCGCGTATTAGCTTTGCTCCTATATATGCTAAATTCATCATTGGTCAGATTTACACCCATAGGCAGGTGATGTTAAGAGTATCACAAAGAAGAATAAGATAAATTCACTGAATCCAGAACCATATCGTGTAGGTCTGGACTTAAGTACCAAAAACCATTTCGTCAATTATCGCATTTCTTATACATTACCACAGCAATATTGAATTTAAAATTGTTTAAGAAACTCGACCAAATGAAACAACCAAATGAATAGCAGCTCATAATGAGAATAAGTTTTTCCTTTTGGAAAGCGAGAAATTGTAGCAAAAATAGCGTTTGTTAAGAACGTCAAATTATTTTGACCTCCACAGAACACAAATATGGAATGATTTGCCGGATTCTATATGAATCACTTTACAGGCTTTAATACATCAACACATAATGTCATCTCTTTTAAAATAAAATGTTTTCTGCTCCATCCCATTAAATTGTCTGTCTCTAATGCAGTGAACCTCAATGTATGTATTAAAGAATTATATATACCTTAAAAATGATAAGCAGAGATCACATGGTTCCATCTTTTTGCAAACCTTATAATTATAACTCCATATCTCATCTTTCATTGGAACTAAGTGATGTCCATATATGCCCACTCGTACGAATATCCCACGAAGCTTATAAATCTCATCTAATCCTAATCCAACAAAATTGCCGAATTACACAATCGTATTATGCAAATCCCTGCCCTTAATAATAATAACAATGTCAATTACCAAATGGCGGCTTATTCCAAGAAAAATATGGCAATTGATAAGTTTAACCGCAAGTCAGCCAATTGGCAAAATATGTTATACACGTCTTGCTTTGCAGAATGGCAAAACGACAGACAAGACACACAGCAAGGACATAAAAAAATGACAAACTTGTTTGCATTAACTTGCGCTGCTTATAACAGTACAAATAAATGGATTGGCCAAAAATGATTTCAGAGTGCCGCTCTTGCCGGTCCCCTCCGGGGAATTCTATTCTATTTATTTTGGCCATTTTTTTCTTCTTCTACTCTCATTTGAATGAATGAACGCATATATATTTGCTTAGGCCAAAATTAAGTTTATTGCTCTTGAACGGCTTTACGATGTCCTAGTCCTAAAGATTCATAAAAATTATTATATAAGCACACAACAACAACAACAACAACAACAGTAATAAGAGGGAGAAAATATGTTTTCCTTTCGGATTATCATCGACGATTCCCACTTTCCCTCTGATAATACAAAGGCAACGCAGAAATAAATTCATTTTGTGTTTATGGCCCATAAAACAAAGAAACGATGAGCATAGAATACCTTCTCCAAAATGATCCACAATTCAACACAAGACACCATATACGTCGTACAGCGTTGATGTAACATAAAAATAGGATAACAAGGATAACAGAAAGCAATATCTCATCATCACCATAGAAAACAAACATTCTGCTCGCCCCATGGATGCGGATACAACGACAACGATAGAGCAACTTAATGGGCAGGCAACAACAGCGTGGTTGATCCATCGAACCATCCAGCTATTTCTGTAGAATGAAGAAAAAATCATAAAAATTTGCATTTACATTGACCCATTATGTGCGACTCAGGCTGCGTTGTGATGTGATGTGATGTGACGTGGTGTGATGCAATGCGGTTGGTCGGCCTGGGTCTGAGTTTGAATTAAACGTCGAAAGATCAACCAAATGACCGATTGACTACAAATGGCTTTAAATCTGGTTGGCTTCATTAGAATTTAAATCAGGTTTACACTATGAGATAGCTACAAAAAAAAGGACATTGCCTGACGATCGAAATCATCAAGAAAAAGGATAAACGATTAGCATATTTTCTGAATCGCCTGTACGGTAAATGACATCAAGGACAGAAGAATGAAAGTGAGAGTACACTCTCATATATGACGAGGATAATTCCAGCTTATGTGAGCATTTTTTTTTCTGGTAATCTTGGAAATTGTTTATTGTGAATAAATTTCGTATTAACATTTTTATGGCACCGCACTCAAACTGACAATACGTCGAAAGAGCTGAATATGAAATGTTTCCCATGTGGCTTTAAAGGTAAATTCGTTATATTTTTTAAATATTAAAAATCGGAAAAACAAATGCTATATGAGTTGAACAAAAAGACGCACTCTTCGAGAAATGTTCTCTTGGGAAATTTGCTGTTTTACCTTTTGTCCCACTTTTCTTCTTATTCCAACACAAATCTAAATCGATTTGGACGTATATTCGATTGAAATTTGAATTTTTTATTTATTTATTTGGCAAAGTCTTTTGTGAGTAGCAAACAGCGGTACTCAAAATGAATGTACAAACTTTTTCCACATTTCATTGTTTTCGGTGTCAGCTCATATTTACGCTCGACCCATATCTGCAATGTCAATCCAATTCGTCCACGTCTTTGCTTATCTTGAGAATTCAATTGACCATTTTGAATTTCGCCGTAAGTGTCCAATCCATTGCCATTTCCTTCGAAGATTCCCTCTAAAAGTTTGATGCTGATTTGTAAGAGGCAGCAGATATTAGTTTGCGACGTAGCTAGCTAGTTTTTGGTAATTTCAACAACTTCTTTTTCTCCGCGAAGCTTCAGTAATGTTACGGAAAGTAGTTAGTAGCGCATATGATGGAATTCGAATTCTAAGATAAATCGCAATGTACATACTGCATAATAAAAATAGGCACTGAATTAGAATCGAGCACTTTTGGATAGCATACTTTTAGTCTGCAAGATTTATTAGATTATTTGAAATGTAAATGTAAGTTTAAACCATTATGTACTGGTAAAAAAATGCAGTCAAACCGGTTTGTGCGGTTTGTCCGGTGATTGTACATGTAGTTTATTTTTAGAAAATACTGACTACATATACATAAGTATAGTTAGTTGTAAATAAGGGAATAAGGCCACAATTTTCTGGTCTTTTTTCAATATTTCTGTCTATAAAAATGGAAGTTTCTGGAAACTTTTCAGTGAGTATAAAAGCTGGCGTTCGCTGCAGAGGATTCATTCATTGTTAAGAACTTCACCACTTAAGTTCAAAAAGTTCTTGCAAAGAGATTAAGTTATCACCTAAGGGAATTATAGTAAAGTACAAGGGTTGTTGTAATAAGTGTTTTTGTGTACATTTAAAACTATCACCAATATAATTTGTGAACCTTTATTATTTTTGTGTTGTGTTTTATTTGCAAAATCCTTTACGAACTCGAAAGCCAAAATTTCGTAAAAGTATTAACAATGCTGCAAAGTGTAGTTCTTTCAGGATTCGGGCAGTTATAACATCAAAATCTGGTGATTTTCTATTAGATATTAGAAATTTAAGGGATTAATTCTTATCTGTTCTATTAGGAAATTCAAATTAGTTTGCCACGCTAGGTGCAAAAGGTGTAAAAATATTTCTCAGGTGCTCTGAAAAAAGTTTGACCTTTTCTTTTGGGTCGCCTATTCATTTCCCATCAGATCTTTTTAACGGTGGATCTTGTGACTTAGGTGAAGGGAGTATTCTGTGACTTTGTCAGCTGTTAAGTTACAAGGATATTAAGTTTATTTATTCTTTAATTTACCAATGTCAATCAAACATAATTTTATCGCCGGATTTGCTCGCAATTTGCAATCAACTGCGAGCTCTTCTCTTTTTAAATTCTCTATATTAACTTCGCGTGCACGTGGCTGGCTGGCTGGCTGGCTGGCTGGTCAGATTTTCTGATCAATTTTTAACCCACTTCCCATGGCCCGATTTTATTGAAATTTTGCACACATGTATATTTCCAGTGACAATACTTTCTATTAAAATTTGAGGCCCCTCGGACCTCGGGTTCGGGGGGCTCCCATACAAATATTTTACAAAATTTACCCGATTTTCTTTGTACACATGTGTGTCTTCGATGGAAAACACTTTTTGTAAAAATTTGGAGTGATCGGCCCCTTGGGGACCCCAATATACAATTTTTAAATATCGCTATATCGCATCAGATCACGGCAAAGTCTGAGCTCTGTGCTTTGTGAGCAGCGCTGTTCGCTGCCGCTGCGTAATTTGGTGAATGATTTTGCCACAATACGAGCACGCAGTGTGTGTGTGTATGTGTGTATCTCCAATTAAAGAATTTACATGAAAAATTGTATTTTTATGGTTGTTTTTTTTTAATATTAGTTCCCGAATTTCTGTGGGATATTTAAATGATGCTTTGTTTTATTTTTTGGTAATTAGTCGGTAAGTCGGTATAAGTTTTTTTTATATGTTTTTGACTAAATTCACAAATGCAGCTCATTGAAGTGTAAAAAAAGGATTAATACACCAAAATGACAAGCAAAGCAATTATTCTATTTGCATATTTGTGGCTGAAAAAAAGCACTTTCCAATGCACGAATCTCCACATTGTCAACTCTATTTATATTGCCGATTTTGCAATAATTATTGGAAATTCGAATTTGTATATTCGGCAAATTCGTTCACTCTACGCACGCATTTATTATTAAACTCTCAACTGTCTGAGCATTCAAAGTATGCAAAATGCAAAAATTCCAACCAACCTAACATCCGATATCCGGCCGCACCGACAAACATTCTCCACCACTCGACTGTGTGTGTCATCTGGGCGATAACCGACGCATCATCATCAAAATTCAATTAATGTCAATTACTCGGACAAAACGAAAACGTGCAATTTATAATGAAACTTTGCTGAGTCCAGACATTGCTGATAATAATGCGTATGCCATCGGTTCTGTTTTTAGTTAACGACAACGACAACAGCTTGTGGTGTCCAATGCAGTGTGCCATATAACCGTATGGGCAGGACATAGGTATCTCTGCACGAACAGGAATGCACTTGGAATTGACTATTTTAAATCAACTCCACCTTCTTTTACGGTATTCACATAATGTTGATATGGTGCTTGGACCCTAATCTATGCGCCATTATCATCAAGTGCATGACCACCAACAGGTTCATATATGACAATAAACATCGGATATCCTAGAAACTAGAAACTAGAACCTAAGCCAGAAGGATGTGAAAGAAATAACGAAAACAGAATTTCTAATCGTTCGTTTTGAGCTATCTTACAGTGGGGCTGATTAAAAATTTGATTGAAGAAGAAGATTAAAGACATGCAGAGGACTTTCGCAGGAGGTAAAAGCTATACTCGTGGAAACAAGATTATTATTATTATTAATTATTTAATTATTATAATAATTCACTAAACTCAATCAACAAATTTAAAATTAAAAAATGATTGGACCCACAGTGCACCAAAGCATACGCACCATCATGCACAAGAAACAAATGAGCGATCCATTAGTCCTTGTAGTGAAAATCATCATCAATGATGATTAATGGAAAGAGAGTGAGTGAGTGGGTAGGAGGGAAAGCAAAGGGTGTTCCTGCTAGAACGTAAACTGTAAAACATTTCAAGAAAATTATATTCGACGTTTGCCAAAGTGAAGTGCATCTCACCACTGATTGTGAAATGAGTCTTTGCTGTACTTGGAAGCCGGACTGTGCGTAAATTTTGCAAGTTCATTCGATGAATTTCCGCTGTGTCCATATCAATATGCTGTATCCGTCCGTCTTCATATCACCTCTATGCATTTTAATGTGCTTTTAATACGAAAAGGAAGGAAGCTACCAGTTTCACATTTGAGTAGTGCTATGCTCGGACGACCAAAAGGATGATGCACAACCACGACCGGTGCCGGTGCTGATGCCGGCCGGATATGCAGCAGACAGAGGACTGGCGATAACGCAAAAGGACGAGAATCGCCTGAGGTTTGGTCTATTGACAAGTTGATATGCTCGGGAATTGCTCATGTGCACTGGATTGGACTGGAGTAATGCAATGCGACTCTGAGTAATGTTTAATTAAGCTTTTGTGGGAATAATGATGCAGCAAGTTCAGCTGATGTTGGCTGTGAAGAAAGAACCCTTTTGGTCAAGCCACGCACGCATATTTATCCTCCTATCCCAATCAATGGACAGATCCTAATGGTTCCATGTATACAAAATAGGAATTTACTTTGATGTTTCCAGCAAATTTAAATTTAAAACTCTTTAAAATAAGTACGGACGTACCATGACCTGTCTTAATTTTTGAATTGTACTTCACTGTTGTGTTATACGCAACCTTGTTTGATTTATTCCTTGTATTTAAATTACAAAGGCAATATTCGACCCTACTATATGTGGTTGATGTTGAACCAACAAAGCGACCATGCAATGTTTTCCTAAAATCCTCCTGCATATCGGTCCAATATAGATGAATTACAAGAGACTACAGAGAAAGCATGGGTTAGGCAAGCTTATTGTAAAACTTTCCCAATAACTTTGCAGAAAAAATTTTGATTTTTATTGTTTGAGTGGAAAGGTGGAGAGCTCCTGTATTTGTCTGTCGTTGTAAACTTTGGAAAATACAATTTTTTCTATCGCTTTTCGGTTTTCTTTGTTCATTTGATCCAAAAGAAAAATATAAGTGAACTCGTGCATTATGTTTTTAAATAATGATGGAAAGCATAGAAGTTGGAGGTTTAATTAGCGGCTGAGCTTTCTGTACACAATTCAAAAGAACTTGGAACTAAAACTGAAACTGAAATTGAAACTGAAATTGAAACTGTAACTGTAACTGTAACTGTAACTGTAACTGTAACTGTAACTGTAACTGTAACTGTAACTGTAACTGTAACTGTAACTGTAACTGTAACTGTAACTGTAACTGTAACTGTAACTGTAACTGTAACTGTAACTGTAACTGTAACTGTAACTGTAACTGTAACTGTAACTGTAACTGTAACTGTAACTGTAACTGTAACTGTAACTGTAACTGTAACTGTAACTGTAACTGTAACTGTACCTGTACCTGTAACTGTAACTGTAACTGTAACTGTAACTGTAACTGTAACTGTAACTGTAACTGTAACTGTAACTGTAACTGTAACTGTAACTGTAACTGTAACTGTAACTGTAACTGTAACTGTAACTGTAACTGTAACTGTAACTGTAACTGTAACTATAACTGTAACTATAACTATAACTGTAACTGTAACTGTAACTGTAACTGTAACTGTAACTGTAACTGTAGCTGTAACTATAACTGTAACTATAACTATAACTGTAACTGTAACTGTAACTGAACTGACTGGAATTGAAATTAAGACTGAAACTGGAATCGGATTTTTTTAATTCAATTGCTATTGTCTGAAACTTACAATGATCCAAGAGATCCTCCTCGGAAAATAATTTGCCGTAGAATTTATGCGACACGAGAGTGAAGCAGAGTTCAGGTATGGAATTCTGAACGACATCAGCATCGGTAAACTTAGCAAGTGTAGATCATTATGCCTGACCGCACCTATTCTTCCTTAATAAAAACTTTCAATGACGAAGTGCGGCCACATCAATTTCCCTGTCCTACGCTTCATTGTGAAGCGAATTAAACTTTGATTCCGGACACTGATTATAATGATTAGTCTGGGATGTGTTGTCTGGTCCTAAAAATTAAAACCGAACCGCGCTATAGCAAATCGTTGATGATGCGTGAGTATTTTTTTTGTGTGCTTTTCAGTGAGTACTTGCAGTAAACATGAACTATACACCACACCATGTCAATAGATTTTTTGATGCCGAACGTCTAGTCGGCTGAATGTATATAGAACGATGGACAACCAAACAAAAAGTTTTGTCGTTCTGTATCCTCGTCATTTCTATATCTTTGTGGATGAAGCAGTTGTATGCTATAAGCCATAAAGGATATGGAGGAGTTCATAATCCTCTGACTATTATCTGTACAGAATTGCACAAAAAATAACTTCGATGTTCATATCCGGTAAGGAGGAGCAGTCGACTGATAGTCGGTCGGTCGACCAATGCAGTATTCCCCGAATTGTTTGGTTGTTGTTTTATTTTAATTGAGGTTTTGATACTTCAATTTAGCAGTTTTGTCGACAGGAAACCCAAAGTCCGGAAGTTGCCTTCATGACTGAAATCCTAAAATGGAGCTTAGTCGTCATACACTGATGATGTGGATGAACCAAAGCAGTATATACCTATGTACACTGCTTTAGATGAACTACAGTTTTTTTTTGAAGGAAAAAATAACGATGAGGTACGGTAGTTATTTCTGAGGATACGAAAATAAACAGATAAATCCTCTGAATGGACTTTTCAACTTAAGGGAAAATCGAAACTTTTGAATGCCAATTTGATTTGGAAATTCAGCCACTGTAAACGGGATTTTCTATGAATGAAGAAAACCACAAATGGGGAAAAAACGAAGATTTATATTAAAGTTTTAATCCAGTGAAAGATCAGGAATAATAAACAAGTAAATGTAAAACAACTTTTATATATGCCTCGAAACACGCCACCCAGTCGTTTATTATTTGCTAATAATCGCCAATATATCTGTTTTTGATGCGGGGCTATTTCAAAGAATTTTTTTTTTACCACGCTTCACACGCGCAACACGCGACTCGCGACACGCATCAACAAACCTGGGAACCTGACATTGAGTCGCTCACAAAATTTCCGCCCTTTAGTTCGTGCGAAAGGTGGTTAAAAAAGACCTCATAAAACGAGAAAATGCTGCGATTTCAAATCATCACGTGCCACACGCGAAACGTGGCACGTGGCGTACGTGGAATATAAAAAAGACTATTTTGGACTTGAAACTCATAAAATTTCAGCTCTTAAGGTTGTGTGAAGGGTGGTTAAAAAGGACCTCAAAGCAGTCCGGTATCAAAAAAAAATTTTGTTGTTGTTATTTTGTCAAATTATTGTGTTACATTTTTAAATTTTGGGAACTAAGTTATTTCTCGCAAAAGAACGACCGTGCAATTGGATCAGCTGTCAAACGAAATTTGCGAACTTTGAGCCAACTATTTGAATCTATTGGAATATAATTGAAATAACGACTTTTGTTGGACAGATTGCGATGTGGAAAGGCAAAGATTCAACACGAATCACTGAAGCACTTTCAGCGAAGGTGATTATGTGGTCATTGTAACGAAGCTTGCCATTAACGCACAAACTGAGAATTGCGAGTTTTTCAGTTTCCCCGATGCAAGTGTCCTTCACGGATAATGGCAGTGGATTTAAGACAGGAGGCAGTATTAGATTTAGCATTAAATTCTACTATATTTGAGTATATTATCCCCATTTTATTATGCTGTCAAGGTCAGTCAGAATTTAATGTGCTTAACTTACAAAGTTATTTGAGTTCCACATGAAAAGTGAAGGGACCTTCCTCAAAGTTATATGAAAAGCTGAGAATAAAAGAATGAATTAGATTAGAAATAAAGGACAAGAGATCATTCATAGAAATAAGAAAGATTGTCGGGGACAAAACAGAACCCTGTGGAACGCCAGTATTTATGTGATGTTTTTTAGACTTGAAACTGTCAAAGAAAATTTGGTTAATTCGACTTACAGATGAATTAAAAATATCCTGTGTTTCGTCTAACACTGTTTCGTTTATACGATTTTTCTAGAAACGTATATACCGTGTAAGTCGATGGATATGTGTTATTTGTTCCAAAAGTGAGTTTCTCTTAATCAGTTTTTATTAAGCGAAGTCTTATTTCGGACATGAACAGCGGGAGACATTACTTGTCTTATATGCCTTATATACCTTACATATGAGTATAGCTTTTTTCGAGGTAAAAGGAAGGCTTTGTTATTATTGTGAAATCAGGAATCAAGGAATTAAAAATTATCTTGACACCAACACCTGTAAAAACTTCGCGCAAAGATTTCAAAGAAATCGAAGAAGGATGCTATCGGTTTCCTTCTCATATCATAATTAAATTATAATGCATTGGGTAGACTAAACACTCAATTACTAAGCAGTCAATCAGTTAATAAAGATTTTCTCCCTCCCTAATGTATGCCAAAATCTATTACAAGTCAGAAAATCGCTTCTCTGAACCGCAGTCGTTTTCTATGGAAATTCTGTCACCCTCAACTCAATTTCAATTTCATTGGAATTCAAATGATTTCTTTTATTCGCGCCTCCGAATTCTTGACACTCATTTTAAAACCATGCTTTTGTTCGGTAGATACATATATTATGCACGCACACACATACACACAAATGTCATTTAGATTTGCGCTAGTAATCCATCAAATTATTGGCTGTGCATGAATCAGGAGGAGCAGGAGAAGTAAAATGTGGAGTGCGCGAGGAGATAGAGGAAACCTTTTTATTCACTTTTGGTAAATTCACGTGAAACCCATGCAAATGGGAACGCATATCTTTCCTTTATTCACTCAAGAGTCCATTTTATAAAAGAAAATCATCATCAAGTACTGTCCGCCATCGCATTCCCGCGCCGGATCTATCTTTGCATAAGAATTCGCATTAAAAATTCATTACTTCCTTTATAGCTTCTTGATTTCCATTTTTCCAATACATATAGATTTTATTTTCCATTGAATATGATGTCATAAAATTCGGATTTAGTTAAATGGCAGAGACCGTGATGATCAGCCTGATTGGCCCACATTGATGGAATTCTGCGGTATTTCCTGATGAAACCACAAGGCGAATATTTTGCGGTGACTCCTAATGGCACAACTTTAAACATTCCAATTCAGATACTAATGAGTTTTCAAGCTGCAGAAACTTAAGTTAAAGAATCAAACAAAAGTACAAACTATCAGCCAAATAGCGATTAATTATTTAGTGCATTGCATTAAAAATTCCATAAAGTTCATGGATTCCATGCAAAAGAAGCAAGAGATAGTTAAAATCAAATTGTAAAATGTGCTGCTAGGGCTCATATAAGCACCCAAAAGATACCTTGCGTTATTTTTTAGCATTTATCCTACGTGCGTGTGTTTGTATGGCTACTTAAGAAACCTCAAGCCTAAGGCTAAGTAAATACGATAAAGTATATTATTTGGGGATTTTTTGTTATTGCTCCATATTCTTCATCAAGTACTGGAGAAGGGAAGGAAGAGCTTTGCAGTTTTATTTGAAATTCAATTTATTCCATCGAAAGAAAATATACTCCAAAGTGAACCTTTCCAACATCCAACGTTCCCCATCACCAAGGATTCGGCATTCCGTCTCCCTGTGGTTGAGTGAATTTGTGAGGAGGAGCTCGCGTTGGGATCAAATTCAATAACACTTTTTTCCTCCTCCCTTTTCTTTTGCAAATTCAAATTAGAAAATTCTTAAGAATTGAGATCGATCTAGAAAAATCGAAATTATATTAAGTGAGATAGGAGGATGGGAATCAGCTAAAGTACTATGCGAACGAAATGCGGAAACATTAGCTGAGTGAAGTTATGTGGCTTTCAACGGAAGGGAGAAATCAATGCCGGTATATATTACCCGCAGGAGCATGTAAATGTTTACTTAGGCTCGAGAAACGATTGATATCTGAGTAGCAAAATCAATGTAAATCGGAGGATAGAAGTATTTTTTTGTAAATGTAACTCAATTTCAATGGAGAAAAGGATTGATTTCATTAAACTTACACCAACACAGAGATGATAAAAACAAACAAAGGCACCTTAAAGGGCTTTTTAAAGTTCAACAGGTTTAGAAATCGGAAGCAAATTGCTTGTAAATTTTGGCACGAAATTTTTCTAAGAGTAAGTTATTCTTGAACATCGTTGATATATAGCCTCAATGTTCTGTACACATTTGCATTGTGCTTCAAAGGAGTACACAAATACACAAATAGCAAAAGTTCACAAATTACACTGGTGATTACCTATTAACATATAACATTTGTATTTCACAACTATTCACTTAGGTGGGAGCTCTATCTGATATCAAGTATTTTAATTTTTTTTTGTCTTTCCTTTACTTCGCGGGGGAGCATAGGGCTTCTACAAACGCCCGCTAACGAACTCGATTTATCGCCTGTTTCAAGAGACGCCACAGATTTGCGAGGAGTTCCAGATATTATTTAGTATACTATATGCTTAACTTCGGAGTAGATGTTGAAAGCTGAGCCAAGCTGACCGTTATGAATGACGCGGCATGCTGAGTCGCGGTAAAGCTCCTTAATGATGTTAATGAGTTTTTCCTGAACACTAGAGCTAGAAAAAATCTGCCACATCATGTTTCGGCCCACGCTATCAAAAGCGCGTTTAAAATCTACAATCTAAAATACAGAGGAGAGCGATACTCAACTGACTGTTCAATGATTATACGGAGGGTGTTAATTTGATCAGTACAAGAACGGTTTGGGAGAAATCCTGCTTGTTCATTTCTCAAAATTAGCACTAACGCATTCCGTAAACGCCTAGATATTGTAGAGGAGATCACTTTGTTAATGGTGTTTAGCAGGGTAACTCCTTTCCAGTTTTTGCAATTGCTCAAATAACCTTTCGTGGGGAGTTTGAATACTAAGCCTTCTTTTAACGACGATGGAATGGTTTCCGTTACTTTGATATATCGCATGCAATGCTCGCGTACTTAACTCGACGTCGGCTTGAAGGAGTTCTGCGTAGATGTTGTTATTGCCTGCTGTTTAACCTGATTGCAGTAAATGAATTGTTGTCCTTACTCATCCAACGAAGGGGTAGCGACGCTGATGTTAAGTAGCCTATTAAGGTGCATATGTGGTTTGATGGACATACCTCGGAAAGTACAATTAAAAACATTCTTAAAATGTTTTGTCCAACGGGTTAATTGTTGTTCCTCCATAAGGATCAAAGAGCCGTCTATTACCTTAACAGGGTAGTTGATGCGGTGTTTCTTGTTGGCGAGCATACGAGCGAGTTGGTAGACTGTGCTGGAATGGTGTTCCATGTGCTATCTGATATCCATTCTTTTCTAGTTTTGCCGGGATAACCTAAAATGGTTGAGGCTGCTTCCGTATACGCATTTACTGTTTTCTCCCATTTAGACTCTAGGATTTGGGGCTGTATCTCAGAAAGAGACTGGTGATGCTGAGATGCTGAAAAATCCAGAAATATCACGATCTTGATACAACGGCCACACCGAAAAATTGCTGACTTCCACCACCTTAAGTTCTATGAAAATCTTGCCTCCCATACAGCAACAGTCCAAGCATACAAATCGTTATCTAATACCATATTTATTGCAAATTTATTTAACGTAACGACAAAAGAAATCGACATCTGTTAAAATACTTGGATCGGTCATCTATTTGCGTAACATACGGCAACGTCAATCGCCGCAACGGACACAACGGATTCTAAGTGCTGGCTCCATAACCATACCAATACACACAATTTACTACTACGACTACTATTAACTTGCGGTTATTTTTGACTTATGCCTCATGCCTCATTTTGCAACAAAAGTCGGCACCGATGTACTCAACAAACAACAGTGGATCAATTAGAAGCCAATTGTGCAGAGAAGATACCATCTGAAAATTTTGAAGCTTCTTATCGTCTCTGATCGTGAGCGGTAATCAATCAGTAAAATTTGTTAAATAATTTTTTTGAATTAAATATAGCATTATAGCGTGCCAATGCAATGCATTATAGGTGCCTCTATTAATACACACAGCACGTATCACGTCAATTGCTTTCTATTTCTAAATCAGGCATAATCCCGCAACTAACTTGTAAATTGCACAATCCTCACGTTGCCGGCATTCACTTCTGAGCCTCCCCTTCAGCAACAATCGAATTATGTGCTAAAACCACACACACGAAATGCAACATTGGTAACCTCATTAAAAATTCCGTGACAAAACCGCACGCACACAAAAATATGACAACCAACTGACAACAACAACGAAAACGAAAATGAAAGACCCTCGTAAAAAGTTGTCGCAGATACACGTGTGAATGCATTTTGGACATGAACATGGCCGTGGACGCATTTCATAAACAGCAAAATGACAATGTGAACAATTGCGAGGTTTTCGTAAGAGGAGGAGGATTGGCAATTGCACTGGAACTGGCGTACATAGCACCACAAACCGCACGGATCGAGCAGACGTCTGACAGGAAAAAATAAAAATGAACAAAATTACATTATAACGAAACCACTTGCGTTTGCTACATACGAATACACTCATTGCTGAGCATTTGGAATGTCGTCATTTGGATCGCTCGCCCGCTCGCTTTACCGCCAGTGATTTCGATGCAACGCAATGCACAGGAGCAGCAAAATCGGTCAAATAAATGTGGGTCACCGTCGGCATAATTAAATTATTTCCGCAAAACACGAAAATTAAATAATTATTTAAATATTAAATTAAACCGACGACCAACCAGGAAAGAAGAGAACGCAACATTGCTACCCTTGAGGCCATACCGGTAAACGCAATATTCAAATAAACATCCCGCGGCCACTTTCATCCAGCATCCGACAGAGATGAATATCGCACAACATTAACGCAATAATACGGAATAAATGTTTTTAAAACAATAAGTTAGCAGCGTAGTTGCTCTTTTATTGTATAACAGAATAATGAGCATTACGCAATTTTAGAGGACATCATCGGTGGGTGGTTGGAAGGGGGCGATAAAAAGGGGTTGGCTCCGATTTCGATCTCATACATTGCAAGTGGCATTACAATAAAATTAAAGCGGCGCAAATGATTTTCTTCACACTTCAGTGACGACCGTTCCTTATTTTCGTTAATATTATTTTCCGGCAGGGGTTGTAGAGGGTGAAGGCAATATTAATTTTTAATTTTCCCTTTGTGTGCTGTTTTCACGTAGATACGAGTATAAAAGAAATTAAAATTTCATTCTGTGCTCTCGTTTGTTTTGAGCTTTTTTTTTATTTATCTAAACTTTTGCCCCGTTAAGCCTTGGGCATACTCGTACATTCATAGTACCTACCAACAGAATCTTGTGTAGGGAGGATACAAAGGATTCGTTTGGATTTCATTTTGTTCCGATGCAATATTTGATTTACATTTTAATACTGATACTATTATATGTATCATGCATATATACTAAGCACACAAATGTAAAATTTCAGGTTCAGGTCCGTTGTGATAGGCATCTGTCTCAGGAACCCATCTAAACGTATACTAAAAATGTAGAGGTGATGTTTCATTCTCGATATTTTTTGAAGCTTGCAGAGCTCGACTTTGTTCTTTCTGAACCCAACAAACAGGACAGTAGGCATAAAGGATAACAAATATCTAATTTAAAATCAGAGTTGTCGTACGTAGGCTTAAAACTGCCGTTATAATCAACAACGTGGAAAACAAAGTAGAAGTACAAAATATCCTCGAACTCTCTGGAAACTTCTCAGTATGAAAAACGGGAAAAAAATTAGAATTGGTTTAAATGTCACTACATCACAATTAAAAGAGCACTTTAAAATGTCCTGAATCCGCCTGCATTCAAAGATCAACTTAAGTTTCAATATGCAGTACTGGTGGGTGACCCCATCGCAGAAGAAGAAGTAAACGGGTGGTTAAATAACTACAAAGACAGCAAAGCACACGGTGCGGATGGTATACCAATCGAATTTTATGGTATACCAGTCGAATTTTACAAATATGCCGAATTTTTGGAACAGGGGTCATTCCAAACAATTTCAAGCAATCTGTGATCTTTCCATTCTCAAGCAAAGATGACCCTAATCTAGCAGATAATTATTCCTAAACCATCACTTGCTATCTGAGTTCCAAGCTGGTTTTCGAGCAAACTACTCAACAATGGACCAAATCTTTATACTCACAACAGTTGCGCAGAACTACATTAGAAGAAAGAAAACACTGAATGCGTTTTTCGTAGACTCCAAAATTGCTTTTGACACAGTACACAGAAATGCACTTTTCTACAAGCTACACAAAGAGTTTGGAAACTGATCGAAAATATATACGAAAACACGTCTTCAGACGTTTTGGAAAGGAAACAACTGTCAGATTTCTTCGAAACCATAATGGGGTTAAAAGAGGGATGCTAGATTTGCCCACAATCATTTATGATGTTTATTGATGTCATAACAGAAGGTATATGCGGGAGTATCAGAATTGGTGGAACTCCTAGCAAAGTTCTTCTATACGCAGATGATTTAGTCCTGCTTGCGGACTCACCGGAGAGTTTGCAGAGAATGATATACAGGCTGCACAAATACCGCAAAGAGTGGAGACGAACGGTTCAACATCATATTTGTCTCTACAACCGGGGTCCAGTCCTGGCCTTCCGCAAAAGGTGTCTCGATTTTGAGCTGATATCATACCCCTAAACTCGGGGTGTCCTGTTCTACGCCATCCTTCCAGCGTAGGCATGGTCGGCCTCGCTGTCGTGTTCCATAAATCCTACCAAGAAAGAGCTTTCCATGCTGGATCCTCTTCACAAATGCGAGTAAGGTGTCCTGCCCACTGGACCCTACAGAACTTCATTCTCTTTACGATGTCGACGATCACGCTAAACGCTCGTAGATCTCATCATTATAGAGTCTCCGGAAACGTCCTTCCTCACATACGGGGTCAAAAATTCTCCGTAAGACTTTTCTTTCGAACGTGGCTAAGAGGTCAGAATGCTTTTTGCTAAGCGCCTATGCACCTGGCAGTACTGGTATGACCATTGTCTTATATACCAGCAGCTTGGATGTTATGATTAAGTTCATGGGTTTTAAGAGTCTTGACAGATTATAGTAGGCTTTGTTGACTTTAAGCAACCGTGCGCGTATTTCTGGTTCCATGCTGTTATCGGATTGCACTACTTCAAATTCGCGATCCATTATTTTAATTGCGGGACCACAACACAAGGTTATTAATTTACAAATAACAACTTTAATAAAGAAACAGTAAAAATAATACAAGTACACAATTGATATTAGTGAAAACTTTAAATGTACACAAAAACACTTATTACAACAACATCTGTACTTTGCTATAATTCTCTTAGGTGGTTGCAGTATTTCTTTTCAAGAACTTCTCCAACTTAACTGGTTGAATTTCAAATAAGATCTGAACTACTTCGGCCAAATGCCTCTATTTATACTTATTGAAAAGTTTCCAGAAAGAATCTTATAGACAGAAATATCGAGAAAAGACGAGAAAATTGTGTCCTTATTCCCTTAATTACAACTAACCATACTCATATGTAGTGAGTCATCTTCTAAAAAATAAACTACATGTGCAATCATGTACTTACACAAAAACCGGACAAACCGGTTTGACTACATTTTTGACCAGTACATAATTAGTTTAGCTTTTAGTCCGTTATATTTCAAATAATCTATTAATCTTTATGGATGAGTATGTATATTGCGATTTATCTTGGGACTCGTTTTCAATTATCTGCGCAACTAACTACTTTTCATAACAATATATATACAGGCCCCGGACGTAATAGGCTACAATTTTGAGTCAGTGGCGGGTAGGTGGGGGTCGGGATCAATGGTGTGCGCTGGTTTTAGTGGGTGAGCGGTCAGTTTGCTTGTGTCAGTAGGGTTTGAGAAGCAGCCAGACAACGGCTATTATAAATATAAAATTATAGGTGTTCGAATTGTATGAGGGGAATTTTTTATAAATGATACCAGAATGCATAATCTAGTTCGTCAATAACTACCCCATAACTCTGTTAGCGAACAATTCCTTAAGACTGATCGCGGTTGTTTAGCAACACATAGTTGTGCTTGAGTCGATGAATTTTTTTCCAGGCTGATCATTTTAGTTTTTTCGGCTTTGTTTTTAAGCCCTACCAAGTCTGTCTTGCTCTCTACGTTTGTTATCATATTATAGAGATTCATCATTCTGTGAGACAGTAAACAGTTTAAGTAGAGTTGTAAGAGTCCAACAAATTCGTCCGCCTCCCGTCAACAACGCTAGAGAAGGAACATCACCGATAACCAACAAACAGTATTGGTGAAAGGCTGCAGCCTTGTCTTACCCCACTTTGGAATTCGATTTCCTCCTTCTTCTTCGCAAAAAGCGACACTTAGAACTTCGTTGGGCATCCTAGACAATAACTAGTTTTGTATATTTAACAAAAAATTATGATTAAATCGTAAGTTAAATCAAAGTCAAAGTCAAACAAAGCGCAGATCCTTTCACGGTTAGCCAGAGAAAGGTATTGGAAAAATGGAGCGAGGTATTGGAAAAATGGAGCGTCCCAATTAGAAACCTATATATCGACAGAACATTTTCTAAGCAATTTTTACTATTTCAACGCGCCTACTAATTTTTTGCATATAAAACACTCCTTAAATTATATGAAAAGTACTCGTACCACAGTTATTCCCGCATCTGCACAATTTCGATCTACTCCTAATTAAGGCATAAAAAATACATTCCAATTAAATTATTTATTTAAATTTAATTTTCCTTTTTCGTATTGGTTAGAAAACATCCTGTAGCGTTAGGCGAAATTGCATTCTGTTTTGTTAGGCGGAACGCTCTCTATCTAGGCATATTTTTTATGCTGGCATGTTTGTGACCAACTGTCGAGAGAGGAGCCATCATTCAAATTCATCCACTGCAAAGCCAGCACCTCTTGCTTCCATTGGATTTTCACAATTTCATTAATATTCGATCAGGATTTAGTTGGGTTAGCGGGAATGCCAATGTTTGATAAGAGGGATTTTTTGTATTCACGCTGGCAGGCAGGCGGACGTGCGATAGGTCAACATAAAAAATAATAAATTTCTTCTATTTTTTGATGATTGAATGGAAGATGCTTTTGTGATGCAATAAATAAACTGACTTAATGGTATTTTATGTAATACGAGAAAAGTTGGTGTGGAATTTTGAAGAGAATATTATTTGTTTTGTCACAGTTTTCGAAAAAGAATAAACATTTTATATGAAAATGTGTCACTACATCAACTTTGGGACTTTATCACGTCGAAACCAAACATAACATGGTCTCATTTCGGTTTTAAGCGTGCGCTTAAGAATATGATTATATTCGTAACCGTCTTTGCCGGAATGACGTCGCCGGATCCAGATTTTCTCTTTGGTTGGTTGGGTTTGGTTAGTTGGTAGCTAATTAACCACTAAAATACTAATCTTATTTTTCTCCTCTAATACACCATCCAAACTGTTGATCATATCAATCAACGAGAATTATATCGTCCGTAAACTAGAGCAGTACAGGGAGCAAGGACCGCACCAGGCGCGGAAGTTCTAGCAAAGAGTCCGCGCTTTGACTGAGGTACTGCAAAGACAAAGAGGGTAATCTGATCGCCGATCTCAAACGCATCTTATACATAAGAAATAAGATCTCACAACATGCAGAAATTATCGTTGTATAACGTTGTTGAGTACCGCGTATAAGATTTTCTCCTCTATCCTTCAAGACAGGAAAGCTCTATACGCTAAAGTCATCATTGGTCCATACCAGTGCGGCTTAATATAAGGCAAATCAACAACTGATTTACACCGTAAGGCAGGTGATGGAAAAATGCCTAGAGTTTCAAAACTCATTACAGCATATTTTTACAGACTTTGATATGATAGCATAGCCAGACTAGAACTTTATAAAGCCATAAGAGAATTCGGTATACCAAATAAACTGACACGACTATGTAGGTTGGCCGTGTCCAATGTTATAAGCCAAGTAAAAATATCTGGATCAAGCCAATTCAACATCTATAGCGGGCTCCGACAAGGGGATGGACTGGCCTGCGTCCTCTTCAACCTGGCGTTGGAGGTCCTAGACTCTGACATTACAGCGAGAGGTACAATCCTCTATAAGTCCATTCCGCACATGACATTGACATCGTTGGTAGAAACCGAAGAGCTGTACAGAAAGCTTCCATCCAGATCGAGCAGGCGGCACGAAATCTTGGGGCTGCACATAAATGAGAGCAAATTAAAGTACATGGTGGCCACGTGTGCGAATAGAAAATCCAACATTGGTCCCTCAATAAAAATAGTGGAGGGCGAATTCGAAGTAGTGCAATCCTTTAACTATCTAGGGTCAACTGTAGCAGGCGATAACAGCATATGGAACCAAAAATACGCGTATAGTTGCTCAAAGCCAACAAAGCTTACCTTAGTCGGTCAAGACTCTTCAAATCCAGGAATTTAACCATAACAGCCGAGCTGCTAGTGTATGACAATGGTCATACCAGTACTCACATATGTATCCGAGACTTGGGTGCTTAGCAAATTCGGACCTCTAAGCCGCGTTCGAGAGAAAAGTCTTAAGGACAATCGTTGGCCCCGAATGTGAGGAATGACGATTCCGGACACTCTATAATAATGAGATCTACGAGCGTTACCGCGATGTCGATATTGTGAAGAGATTTAATCTCGGTAGGCACACACAGGACACCTAGCTCGCATTAGCGATGAGGATCCTGCTCGGAAAGTCCTTTGCGGTAGGATTTATGGAACACGACAGCGAGGCCGGCCAGGCCTACTGGATGACATCGGCTCTAAATAGGGACAGGTGGAGAGATTTTTTGCGGGAGGCCAGGACCGGACACCGGTTTTAGAGCCAAATAAGATGATGATAAGAGATAAGTTTTATAGACCGTCAGCGAATTATATTCGCTAGCTTAATTGAAAAATAATTATTGGCTATTCCTGCTTGTTCATTAATGTAAGAAAGACCTATTCTGTCTGTCTGTATCGGTGTTATGTCGCATCATCAGCCCTAAACCACTGGACGTATGGAAGCCACATTCACCCCATATATTCGTTGGGTGCTCCGATAAGTTTATGTTTTTTTGGACCTAGTAATTGAAAAAATAATTATTGGCTATTCCTGCTTGTTCATTAATGTAAGAAAGACCTATTCTGTCTGTCTGTATCGGTGTTATGTCGCATCATCAGCCCTAAACCACTGGACGTATGGAAGCCACATTCACCCCATATATTCGTTGGGTGCTCCGATAAGTTTATGTTTTTTTGGACCCAGTAAGTGACGCTGCAGTCGAGATTTTTACGAAAATGTGTATTTATGTTTGTCTGTAAATAGTTAAGATTCCGGAATTTGGTGGGTCTTGACTGGGTCATAGTGGGTTATTTTTATTTTGGGGAGAGGGTTTGGCAGGCCTAGTGTAATGCCGGTGTTATCAGCTTGTTTGTAATTATTTAATGTTATTCATCGGTAGCAGTTGCCAGTATATTAATATAAAGCGGAATATCAATACGAATTGTTACCACGGTTTCGACTTTGGCTGACGACAGTCGGTCGGTCAAGTCAAAATTTACTAGTTTTATGACTTAAATTTAATTTAGTTTGATTGGATTAAATTAAATTTGATTTAAAGTATAAAAAACTGGGTACTTACATTTTTAAAACACGCACAATAATCAACTTTTTAGCCTATCATCAAAATCCATTCCATTGCCCTCACTTCTTAACCTTTCATTCAACTTCAACCAAGGAAATGATATAAAAAGTTACACCCAGATGTACGTCCAACTTCAAATCAAGTTGCACAGCGATTATGGAGCTCATCACGGCAATCATCAAAACAAGCAAACTATAAGACAAAGTGTAGAGTTGAAGTGGGACGGGAAAAAGCACAGCAGCGAAAGAGATCTGAAGCAGCCAAAACCAGATGATGCCACCAGAAAAAGACTCCACCGCACACTGGTGATCGGCAGCGGCTTACTGCTGGAGCAATTGGCAATTGAAACTCTCATTATGTTGGCATAATAATTTATGCACTTGTGACCGATCGTTGCCGTCGGCATGGATTTCTTCTGCACAAAGGAGATCGTCCCCGGCCACATAGGAACTGTTGCGACGGACGGACGGAGGACGATGAAAGAAAAGCCAACAACAATTTAAATTTGAATTTTGTAAATGTTACGATATCATCAGAAGGGATCCTCTTCGTTGTGAGCGTTTTTATTAGAAACAATCGTGTTCGCCATAGTTGTATGCTGTTGAGCTGTTTTCGTTTCGAGTAGGAGGATCACTTTTTATTGTACGTTTTGTACTGGCAATTCCGAGACAGGCTTGATGTTGCAAACAGGTTGTAAAGAAGGGGATCTAGTCTAGAGAAAGGGATTTATCATTGGTAGCCCTAATGAAGTGGTCGCTTAAAAAAACTCTGTCTACTAGCGACTTTTTAAAGATCAAGACAATTGCATAAATGATCTTTGCTTTACTATGAACCGTCCTACAGTGTTGCAAACATTGTTGAGTTATATTAGCAAAGAAAACTCTTACTATTGTAGTATTGTAAGAGGTATTTATACAAATGGAGTAACATCTTAATCTTGCAGAGTTCTATTTTGAATTCCAATTTGTTGCTAGTTGGGTATGCCTAGAACACAACTACGATGAAATTACAAGTGATAGAGTGATGTAATGTTCCTACAAATATGTTGCGGTTAAAAACGGTATATATTTTCCTGAAACACCCTGTAAGTTAACTGTATATGAAAAAGGATTCCCAATTCTATCATCGGTGTTCAGTGTAAACTTTCAATTCAACCGATCCTCTCCTTTCCCTACCATAGCTGGACGACTAAAACTCTATGGAAAGAACCACGGCTTTGTGACGACTCGTCGCCGGCTCTCTTAGTTGAGGATAATGGCGGCTTAGACTCCTGTTGTTCACCTTTGAATTTATATTTATTTGCATGTCCGTCATGTGGCAGCTTTTCTGATTAATTATAATGAAGATCGCGCCCTTAGCTCTGTGTGTCGGAAGCGGTAAATAGACCAATTTCCCGTATACACGATCAAGTCACCTGCACATGTAAACGTTTGTCCTAATGAGACGCCTTCTCTCTCTTTATCTTTCTTTAAGAAACACCACTTTGTGACTGCGCGCTGTGACTTAATTTTCTCCCCCGGTCGAACGAACCTATTAGGGACTGTAAACGAAGTCATTTAGCCGTCAGTGTACAGAGCATGATCGGAAGATTTGTGTTCGAATCAAATTGCGTTTGTGCGCATGCGCAATTGTGCATCCTGCCGCTGAGCTGGTGGATGGTGGTGGTGAGAAAATACTTGGACTACCAGTTCTCATAGATTTAGTTTAGCAGATAGTTTGTCTTGTTGGTTCCAGTTGGAAAGCTTGATTTATTGGCCACCGATAGCGTGCAAAAGTTGGCAGAACTTTTCAGTTTAGTTACCGAGGTTCTTCTAGGATTGCCGATTGGCGATGGCGATAGTGACACCCAATGAATGCGCTCACTTTGAGGTTTAGGCGATGAGCGCGGCGCGCGCGATTACGCGATGCCAATTTAAACTCAGTTTAGTTGGACGGCCGGCAGACGGGAAAACGCATTAATGGTCACACTTAATTGGGCTGCTGGTGCCGCTCTTCTGCGTTGGATGTGTCTATACATCCAACTGCCTTCCGGCAAACCTAATTTATGCTTGCGTAAGTAGAGATTAATGTATTCGGTCAGTTCACAAATCGTCGTCGGAATTCGCCCGGCATCGAGTTGAACAGCACACACACTGTTTTGCTCATTTCGTTGAAGGTTGTTAGTTTAATTTCTGTTCTGTTGTTGTTTGTTTGTTGGTTTTTTTAAGGCGACAACGACAATAAATGTTCTGATTTTGCTTTTGTGATTTTATCGCGTGCACTCTTAATCTTCGTATGAAGATCAGTATTATTAGCCAGACGAAATTTGTTGACAGACGATTTTAGAGGAATTCATACGAAAGGACGGCATTGAAAAAGCAGTTTGTCTTAACTCTTAACAACTCTTAAGAAGTTGTCAATTTTCTTCATCTTTAGATGCCCTCACCGTTTCAATCTTCGAACATCATTGAAATTATTACTGTATTGATTGGTTCGGCTCTTTAAAATAAGTTCGGTCGTGAGTTCGTAAAAAAATCCTTTGAAAAAAACACTCTCAGTTTTCCCCAAAATGTCCAATTTTCTGGGCAACTTCTTTATTTTTATTAACATTACTCGGACTCTGACAAACATTTTAAAATAAAAATGAGCCAAATCGGTCAAGCCGTTCTCCAGTGAAGCGCTTACCAACGAACATCATTTCATTCGGAAGACAAGAAAATTTTTCCAGCGAGCGTGTATACGTTTGTTTGTCGTGTCGTATATCTCGGCTTCTACCAGTCAACATTTAATGGGACTTGTTTTAAAACAATTGGTAAGCGCTCGTCTTGCGATGGAGTAATTTCTCCATTAATAGGGGTTACTATCCCTGAGGAAACTGAAAAAATGCTCAATCTACGCATAGCTATCGATTTTTTAAGCGTAAACGTTTGCAAAGTCAAATGTGTTTTATTCAGTTTTTTTCAGAAATCGATTTTGACTGAATGACGTATCGCTTATGAATGAAAGACCTACATTTAACGTTGCATACTATTAGGCTTCTAAGATAAATTAGTCTTTAGACTGAATTACAACTAAATATACATACACGGGTGTGTGTAGTCACTCGCATAGCAGAATACACCAGCTCGTGTGTCTATAGTAGTGGAAAGTTTTTGATAGGAACTCGTATATCTTAGCTTCTACCAGTCAGAACTTAATAGGACTAGTTTTAAAACAACTCCGACGCGTGTGGCGTGTGTCGCGTGTATACCGGCTTCAAAAAACAATAATTGAGAGCCGAATTGAAAGAAAAATGTGGTAGGGTTATTGTAGCATTATTTGAAGCCAGTATACGTGTACACGCACAGAGGCGACCCAATCAATGCGTTGTCGCCGTACAGACAAACAAAACAAATGCCAAAATAAACTTCAAACTGCTGTGAGAGAACTGTCAAAATATTTTCTGGAGAGAAAAGTTGAAAGTTGGGCAACTTTTTCCGTCGCTTCCGTCCATTGCCTGTCAATTGTATACGTCGCCAGAACGGACGAAACGAAAGGTCCTTTAATGCGTTCCCGTTTTTGTTTGTTTGTGTATTTACTCTCTGTGAGAGATTTTTGTGTCTATTTACTCTTTTACTCATTTTATTTTAAGTTGAATACTCGCCGCGCAACTGTGGTGTCTTTCTTCCAACGTCTAGTGTCTCTTATATCGCGTTCCAATTACTTAAAACTAACCTGAAACTATACCCATGGGTAAGCTGTAAAAGTAACAGAGTTTTCGTGGTGAACGCTGTGCAACTGGAACGCCAAACCGAAACCGAATTTAAGAAGAACAACAAACTGAGAAAGTAGTCTGTTTGCTCTCTCTTCACCATCTTGCTGAGTAAACGACACCTTACCCATCGAGTGCCGGTGGGTAGCAAAGTGTCGGTGTCAAAACTTTGCAACTATAACGCAAAATGAAACCGTACCCTTGGTACAATTAGCAATTAGAACATCAAACTGTCACCACGAGAGCGAAACCTTCACTGTACCCAGCAACTGGATAGCTTCTTTGTGCAATACAATCCACTGAGACTTCATAGACCAGTTGAACTCGATTATGATTTTATTAAAAACATTGACCACTCATTGGCCAAATAGATCTGTTTTCTCATCGTAATATCTGATGATCTGATGGGTGCCGTGGCTCAGTGGAAATGAATGGGTGACAAACGTTCCGAGAGTAATAACTTGTCACGGAAAGCTTCTCAATTCGCCGTTCGGATCCGGCCTTAAATTGTAGGTCCCTTCCATTTGTGTGCAAAAATATACATGCTCAACACGAATGGTTGCGAGAAGCTAGGCATTGGACCGCAATGGTCTGTCGCGCCGAATATTATTATTATTTAATATCTGACAACTTCCGTGACAGTCTGTTTAATTCCATTTTCGAAAGTAATTTGCGAATCTGTTTATCTTTACTTGCAAAGAAGCGGGAATGTCGGAGAGTAGTTGGCCACTTCGCTTCGTTATCACCAAGTGGAGTTGTTTGAGTTTTGGTGCACCCAGCATTTTGTTCTTTGTGATTGCATAATAATTATTAAACAATGTATTAAATTGTTGTTAATCTTAAATTTAATTTGTTATATTCTAATATTGTTTTACATCGATTATTTAAGTTGGATAGCATAAATAGTATCCACAGAGTATTGCCCACACTTTCAGGTAAACATAGCAGGCAACATCTCAAAACAAGCACTCGACTTTAACACTTAAGGCAGCCAAAAAGTTGGCCGTCCAAATCTGACTTGAAAGAGACTACAGTAGATAGGGAGTTACGATTTCAAGGAACAATTGGAGTCATCTTAAACCCCTGCCACAAAACTGAGTCCCTTGGTGTCCTTTGTTCTCCCTATTCCACCAAATTTATAGAGGAATCTAAGAAGATAGAAATCATTCCGCACAACGATATGCAAGATAGGTTAATTAATCACAGTAACAGTAGATCGGCTTAGCTTTCACTAAATTGTCTTAATGTTAACAAGATAACTAGATTTATAACGCACATCAACTAGAGGCACTTTGAATAGCCGCTGACCGGCAAGGAGTTCCTATACATAATAACAGTTGTTGCAATTAAATTTCCATTAATTCTGTGCAATTATTTGAGTACGTGTCGTGTGGGACATCATCTCAAGCAACAACAAACATTGCATAATCATGTTACGTTATCATAGTAGGAAAACCGGAACTATCTCCTTCCTGAAAGACAATCCCATGCCGGCGGTCGCATCATTCCAATTCACGTCAGCGACCAATGGTAAACTGCGATGATGGCGACATGTTGCTTTCTGACTACAATTTATCCGTTATATCATCGTGTCACGAAGCATGGACAAGTCGACGATGATGATAATGATGATGTCTTCATGTATGATATGCCAATTTCGACTTGCCAGCAGGAAATTGGCATGTTCCGCCATTCTGTTAGCCAGAAACTATCCAGTAGCATGGGATGTGGGATGTGGCAGGCGTATTCGTAAGACATGCCATAATTAAATCACTCCCAGGCTAAACGCTCTGTAATTTTCAATTTATTGCAACGAACAATGCGAGAACTGAAGTTCGTCTTGCCCGCTCGCATGGGATTTCTCGGCCACTAAGCTGAGCAGCATTCATTGCTCGCTTAAATTCTAACACACAGCCGGACGCTAAATGGAGAAACGTGTACGCTGCAGCCTTTTGTCGCCGTTTCGTTCGTCTGACAGTTTGCGATTGTTTTAAATTGGTATCCCTGCAGAAAGGGGAAATAATTTGCACGTAAACTCTGGACATACACTCTGCTAGTGTTGGTGGTGGCAATAGAGGTCACCTCAAATGTGACACTCCAAATTGTGTAAATCTTGGCTTATCAACAGTAAGTGCGATGATTTGGCTTATGCATGGGAATTGGCCTATTGACATTGTAAGCTTTTCGCTGGCATAACGGGATTTAATTGTAATTAATAACGATTGTCATTACAGTGATTGAGTCGGAAAACTAAACGATCTTGAGACGTTCAGTCGAGAATGATATATGTTAATTTTCAAAATTCTTCAATTTTAGTCTGGATAGCTAAAGGTTATGAAAGGACGCGATGTCTCAAGCAGAGACACTGCACAATAAGTGAGAACATCATTTTACAATGATGGAGGAATAGGGAATTTTAAGATCTTCTTAATATTTATTAGTAGCTGTTCCAGGGAGTTTTGCTACCTGCACACATGCCTTTCTCTTACCACCGCGTGGTGGTGGTGCTTTATATATCCTTTAATCCTTTAATCCGCCAATAATTAACATTGACAATTTTATAGTTTGAGGTTTCATGATTGCTTGTTTCATTTTGTAAAGCTATGTACAATAAAAACCTCTTTATTGTAGATCAATAGTGGAACGATGTTTTGAGGTTTAAAGGAAAATATAACTAAACACAAACAAGATGAAGTGCATTTGCGCGTAGCCAGAAGTAATTGTGTGTATTATTAGTTTACCATACATATATCGGAATACATCAAATGTCATTCATTCATATGTATTTGTATTTGGTACGTTTGTTTTGTTCGCTTTCGCGATCTTCGATATTGCAATATGCTTATGGAACCCAATAAATGGTTCATTTGTTTACAACAAAAACACAATATCTTTGATTCTTTATTTTGAGTTAATGTAAGCACTAATGATGTGAATGTGTGTGTGGCTTGGTAATAATAGCCATTCACTAGGTATTGACACATGCATGCCTAAAATCCATAAGATTTCCAAAATACTCTCAAAAGACTCCCAAAATACCACTAAAAACCCTCAGTAGACCCACAAAATATTCCCAAAAGAACCCGAAAAGACTAGTAAAAGATCTCTCAAAAGACGCACAATACTCCAAAATGATTCCGTAAATAGCCTCGAAAAAAACGACATTAGTCTCTACATGGATGTATCTTAAGTTGTATTGTATTTGCCCAGGAATAAGGAATTACAACACAATTGCACTATCTATATCCTCTTTGGAATAAGAAAACTTGCTGTTTCGCTGGTTTTGGCTGGTTTTGACATTCGAATTTAGATTCTGATTCCAAATAAAATTCAGCTTTAATGCATATGTAAGAATTGGATTCACTGATCGTTTGTTTACGTTTCACATACAACAACAATTGGTCGTGTTCGTTTGTTGCGTTTGGCGCGCATTTTCGTTGGTTTTGTGTATGCATAGATACGTAATAACGTATTTCTTGCCTGAAGTTGGCGCTGGCGACCGACAGGCAAGGCATTAAATTTTTGGTGTTATACAAACACAAGAAAAAAAAATACCACATAATCGGTTGGTGCTGAGTGTTTTCTTTATTTCCTTCTAGAGAAAGAAAAAAAAGGAATAGAATATCAATCACGTGACCAAAGATTATTCTGTTTATTCTACCTATCGTAGTATTATAAAAAGAATACGTTCTAAACATTCCGAAGAAATAAGAGAATAGCCAAAGGAATAGAATACAAAGAATGAATGAAAAAGACGTCTTATGTCAAATTCGGAATGTTTAGAATGAAATAAAGGAAACACTCGCTTTTTGTAGAAGTAATGACGCTAACTAGTAGCGTTTCCATGAACTGAAAAATGTTTATTTGTTAGTTGCGTTGTTGTTGTTGATTGTTGAAATGTTAGCGAAACCCAACCCCTTTTTTTTCCTAAAATCTCTGCGCCATTTTGGCTGTCAAGTTGTTCCTTTCCCCTTAAAAACCAATGTACCGTAGAGCGAAAATAGATCTGTATATTTTGGGAGATTTACCCCTGTTGATACTAACACAACAACAACACATGCAACAACAAAAATGTAAACGAAAGATTTTTGCCTTTCCTGTTCGATTTCCCTTTTGAAAAAATCTGCGCACGAGCGCGCTCTGGCGCAGAGTTTTTAGGAAAACAAAATTAGCATGACTGTGACTGAGATCGATTCTCTGGAGATTTTCGTTTTAAACAAAAGAGCACTCTGAGTTGATTCGGCACAAAGGGCAATCCGGCTGATAAATATGACTTTCTAAAGTAATATAAAACAAAAACAATTCATTTTAAATACATTTTATTATTATTAATTTAATGCATAGTCATCAGCAAAAACAAAAAATGCATTGTACATGTATTCCACAATGTACGAGGGAAACAAAAAGTTGTCATTTGAATTTAATTTAAAACCAATTTTTATTGAAACTTGCACACATTTGAAAGTGACCGCGCCCCATAACCGAGGTGCCCCCATAGACATTTTTTCAAAATTAACCCGATTTTAATAAAACTTTGCACTTTGTTTATCTCCGATTAAAGAATTTACATTTTTAATTTTTACAGATTGGTTTTTAAACTTTATTCAAACGCAAGCGGCAGCACTACATGTTGAACTGAAACATACTAGTGTATCTTTGAACCCGGTTTTTCATTTCGATAACCTTGACTTGGGTTGCTGGTTCTATGTTATATCACTAACAAATTCACCATTATCTGGACCACCGCATAAAATCCATTTCATGTTTATATATTTATTTGTTTATGAATACATTTTCACCTTATTTCTAAAAGTAATGTTGTAAAAAATATACATAAACAAAAACAAAACCTGTCAAAACAATTAATTATAACTAAAAAAAAAACTGTAAAGAAAATGGTACCCAAACGAGATGAGGATCG
The DNA here is from genome assembly GCA_947095585.1 of Nephrocerus scutellatus. Lineage (NCBI taxonomy): Eukaryota > Metazoa > Arthropoda > Insecta > Diptera > Pipunculidae > Nephrocerus > Nephrocerus scutellatus. The sequence goes on along the minus strand of OX352763.1, from coordinate 20,148,015 downwards.
AGGATCAAACCTACATTCAAATGGACATTTTTTTTTCGATCTACAAGTGATTTTTTTAAAGACAAATAGCAGAAGTTTTCCATTTTGAGCTTCGATGTGTGCAATCAGAGTAGGAATTTTGGTCGCAAATGTGCAATACTCACCTGAACCTCAGATGTCAGTTCGTACACGTATGAGGTGTATAGCATACACTTTTATCTGATGTGATGTTTTTTCTTTCTTAGGTTTAATGAATGATTCTAGTACATAGATTCTAGTAAAAAAAATCTGAATCGGTTCGCTTTTGTCTTATGTAGAGATGACAACTCGCGTACTCAAAACTAGGTGAAATGATAGAAAGTCTCACCAAAGCAACACTGCTGTTGACATTAAAGTAAAATCTAATTATGCGCATGAATCAAAAATCATACTACTACAAAAAAATCTACTAATACTACGAACTTGCGGTTAAGATGTAAGTTTTGCACATTTGCGACCAAAATTCGTACTCAGTTATTCTCATTCTTGCATTGAGTTTGATGTCAGTCAAAATGGTGAATAAATCGACATTTTCAATTTTTGGTGATTATCAAAATTTTTGATCTTTTTGTCATGAAAGCAACGTGAAAAAAAATTCTTTAAGCCAACCGAAAATTTGAAGTTTTTTAAAACACGAAAGAATTCTTCCAGAAGTTTCTGCTATGCAGCGTTTTTGCGGTGGGCGCCCACTGAGTTGCGTCTAAAAAACAGTACCTTTATAATAGTGCCTTTGTTATTGTAAAGTTACTTACTTTGGTTTCGCGTGTGTCAAAATATGTTTCCTTAGGTTATGTGACTGATTAAATCTTTTAACACACCCGTCAAATGAGCAAGCAAAGGGTCGTTCGCCGGTGTGTATCCGCACATGAGTTCTGCAATTAATAATTAAAATAAAATAAATAAAATGCGTGTTTGCGGTGAAGATAATATCGATTTCGATTGTCGTTTTACTGCTCGTTAAAAGAATTGTGTGCGAATCGAACATAAACTTAAGTTGATATATATATATATATATATATATATATATATATATATATATATATATATATATATATATATATATATATATATATATATATATATATATATATATATGTGTGTGTGTGTGTGTGTGTGTGTGTGTGTGTGTGTGTGTGTGTGTGTGTGTGTGTGTGTGTGTGTGTGTGTGTGTGTGACACATCCGCATGTCATATATTTTGTTGATAAATTTTGATTGTCGTGTGTTTGGAGCTTATAGTTTTTGACAGACAATAAAATATTAACTTGACTTTTAGGCATAACTTATCAAGCAAATAGATTAGTAGAATATTTTAACAGTTAAACCATTGCCAAGCTTTAATGCATTAATCTTCATGGACAGCTTCTATTGTTACTATACGAATTGCCTGAGTTTCCGTTCGAGTTAAGGGCCTAGCCCATAGAATCCGTTGCGTCAGTTGCGTCGACGTATTCATTGACGTTGCCGTATGCCGTACAGGCAAACAACCACAAATGCCAAAACAAACTTCAAACTGATGTGCGAGAGAGCTGTCAAAGCATTTGCCGGAGAGAAAAGTGGATAGTTGGTCAACTTTTTGCATCGTTTCCGTCACATGCTTTGCTTAGGGGACACTCCCCGCAGAACGCGTGTATTTCAGTGATCTGTCACTTGCTTACTTCGCCCCAACGAACGCAACGGATTCTATGGGCTGGGCCTTTAACCACTGGAAAGTGGATGAAGAAATCAAGAAACACATGTACATGTTAATGATATCGATCGCAAACAAACATGAACGCTTACTGAAAATCAACAAAAACAATATTTGATAGTCATCAATTTTGACAGTCAAACCAACAGTCGGCCTGTCACACTTTCATGCCGTTTTTCCTCTTTTTAGAAATCGGAGTTGCCATTGCCAGTTGTTCTCAGCAAGTCGAACATAAAAAATCAACTTATAAAAATTTATATATAGAAAATCGGGTCATTTTTTTTAAAAAAATGCGTCACGTCATCGTAAGCCAAGTTTTAAAAGAAGTATTTAAAAAAAAAAATACACGCGCCACACGCGAGGCGCGATACGCGTCACGTCATCGCAAGCCAAGCGCTTACCAATTGTTTTAAAACAAGTCCCATCAAATTCTGACTGGTAGAAGCTGCGATATACAATCAGACAACCGTACAACCCGACACACGTACGCTAAAAAAATTTTCTTGTCCTCTGATTATTGGCTTCGCCCCTCGGGCATGCAACAAAAAAATTTAAAAATTATTACTATGAATCCGAACTGACCACAAAGATCAATCTGCATCAAACAACAACGCGTGTTAAAAACAAAACAAACACATGTGTTTGGTTGTCATAGCTTGATTGATCTATTGATTCAATATGAATTCAACATTACAGAATTTCAAAGAAACTTTTCTGTCAAGTCTTAAACAAGCAGACACATTTTTTAATATCATTTGAACACAACAAAGCTTCTTTTTTGTTGAAAGGAGATTCTACGATTCTTACCTTAAATTGAAATCAAGAGAAAATCGTCTGCCACATCCTTCAAAAGGGCATTCAAATGGTTTTTCTCCTGAGTGCACTAATCCATGCCGCTTCAATTTCGATATATCTACAAACGCTTTGTTACAATCGGCGCACACATGCGCTCGCGGTCCATGCGTACGCAAATGCTTTCGCAATGCTAGGTTGTCTCCAAACATTTTGGTGCAGCCGTTTTGTGGACATCCGATGTCTTTTCTCAGGTTTAGTGGAACATAAGCTTGTCGAAGATGTTGCTGTTGCTGGCGGCTCTGATGTTCCTGAAGAAATTGTTCATTATACTGATTACGATTAACTGCAACTGTGTGTGTTCGTTAATGCAACTTACTTGTTTTCCACCCGTCATGCACTCGGGATAGTTGGGACCCTGTTCTGCATTTGGCCCAGCTTCATCATCGGATGTGGCAGACACCCACATGGGAACACGGAATTGACCCTCCAAAGTCTTGATTTGGACATATTTTTGTACTAATCTTTGCGTTTTTTTACAAGTAGTTAAGTTCATTATGACAGTTGGAATATCACCTTTCTTTTTTGTGTTATTTGAGGAATTCGTTGACATCACAAAGAAATTTTTTAATAGGTCCAACGGAAATACACAGTAGTAGAAACGGACATATTGTTTCTGCTGTTGGTCGGCAAAAAAAGAGAGTGGACTTTTCATTAACACGTTCACTGCCGGTAAAATTTTTATTTCTCAATTGTCATGTCCTATTTGTTAAAAACAATATAAGCTGTATTTTATTTGGAATCCGAATTCGAATGTCAAAACCAGCCAAACAGCAAGGAATTCGACAGTGCAATTGTTGTTGTAATTCCCAATTAGAATTTAAATAAAATACCGCTATACATTACACGATTATTAATAATGTCATTATAAGTAATGATGCACACAAAAGCATGCAGTGCCTCGCATTTGTTTATATAGAAGAAGAGTTATTTTTTTCCACAATGAATATTAATTTAAGTAAATATCTGTTTTATTTATAAAAATAGGTAATAATCTTTTATTTTTGTAGATAAACGAGAGGCCATATCTAATCAAAAGAATATAATCATTAGATAATAAAGCGGAGCTTCGCAGCTTGCCATGTGGATAGTTGCAATTCAACTGAATTATAGTTTTAAAGGATTTTGCTTTTATGAAAAAACCCGGAATAATAAAAATCTCACATTTACGAGATCACAAGCCGAGCGCTCAGCAATCGTTTTAAAATAAGTCTCATAAAATTCTCAATAATAGAAGTCGAGATATACGAGTGGACAAACTGACAATTGCACAAACAAACAAACGCACGCTGATATAAAATTTCTTTGCCCTGATATTTGAAACAAGTAAATTAATGAAGCAAAAAAGAAACCCATAAAAATTTAAAGTTTCCATGTAAATTCTCTAATCTCAGGTACACATGTGTGCAAAGTAATAAAATCGGGTTAATTACAAAATTATATGGGAGATCACTTCCAAATTTTTACAGAATGTGTTCTCATCAAAGATACACATACGTGTATACAAAATTTGAAGAGAATTAGTTTTGTTTTGTGAAAGTGGGACCCGATCACTTTTTACAATAAGTGCTGTCGTTGGAGATTATCAATATTTGTATAAAATTTTAGGAAAATTCGGTTGATTTTTATTTGATGTATAAGAGTGCCCCTTGGCCCTGAGACCCGATCACTTCCAAACTTTTATAAAAATTGCTCAATGTCTGCACCGAAGAGCACTTTGTAAAATTTATAATGAAATAAAGTCAATTACTACTACTACTACTACTAGAAAGAATTTAAAAATGACGAGGTCCTACCAAATAACAAATGGTTACAACATTTTGAACATTTTGAAGAAGAACATATTAGTTATAAAAATATATTAAAGCTTGTAGTTTTCGCTATCAAATGCACGCACTGAACGGGTGTTTTCGATTACAAATAATATTTGGACTACAGAGAAATTGTAGTTGAAATAAATTAGAATCAATTTTAGTAACAAAGTGTAGTTCTGTGGATTCTAGAATGACATCACTCTCCATCTCAACATATAAAGTAATGTGCATGATCTCCTTACAGCAATGATCGCGCACACGAAAATTAACCTAAACAAAAATCACGATCAAGATCATCTTGTGATGGTCTTGCGTATAGAACATAAAATGCTTCTAATAAACACAATAAATGTAACGTAAACAAAAATCACGATCAAGATCATTTTGTGATGATCTTGCGTATAGAACATTAAATGTGTCCAATCAGCAGAATGTTAAAAGTCACGTACGCATATGCCTCTTTATGGTGAGGGTGACATAGCTGTTAAGTAAAATGTATCTCAATTAGTTCTTTAGTTTTAAGTCGAACTTTTCAATAAATAGTTGATACTCTCAATATTTAACTCCATATGTATACATTTTTATATTTTCTATATTAACTTCGCGTGCCCGTGGCTGGCGGACTGGCTGGCTAGTCAGATTTTGTGATAAATTTTTAACCAACTTCCCAAAGTCCAATTTTATTGAAATTTTTGCACAAGTTTTGTAGATTTCCGGTGTATTGTCTATTCTATTAAAATTTGAGAGTGATCGGGCCGCGGGGTCGGGGGGCTCCCATACAAAATTTTTTTCCGGCATCAGATTATTTCATACTATAGTGGGTCTGTTTTTTATTCAACCAGAGCGATCAGTGTATGTCAAATATTTACTCGGTGTTTTTTTATTCAACCGGTGCAATTTTACTCTGTACTCTGTGTTTTCTGTTTTGAACCGAGCACGACACGGTGTATACATAGTTTCCTATTTTTTACTTTGTTATGAATATCAGCGTAAAGCAGAGTAAGAGCGAGTATAGTTACCCAGTGTACACACTGAACATTTTTACGCCGTGTAACATTCGCTCGGTGTACCTACTCCGGGTAACTATACTCGCTCGGGTTGAATAAAAGAATAGACCCAATGACTGCATTCTGTGTGCGTTGTCTGCTGTGGGCAGCTTTGCTTTACGATTGGGATTGTTTTGTTGTTGGGTTGCAGTGTTTCGTATGTGTTTTTATATTTCAGCATTTATAGTGGAATTCAGTATACTTTTGGTTATTAGAGAATTTACATGAAAAATTTTAATTTTTATGGGTTTTTTTTTATTATATTATTTTCTTTTGTTTTGTTATTTTGTAAACACAATGTGATTTGATGTACAAACTTTGATAAAAAATATAATTTGATTTTACTTAAAAATAAATGTCATTGCGAAAATGCGCACCTATGTGAAAAATATTTAAGATATTTTGTTTGTTGTTGAGAGGCGTGTTTTATTTTTATGTCGAAAAATAGGAGAGAACAGAGAAATCCGAGTTCCAAGATGTCCGATAATTTATCCGTCTATTTCTTTTTATAATCATAACTTTTTGGTCAAACAAATTATCTGTTGTGTTTTTTTTATTAACAGAGAATGCCCCATAGTGGTCGATATGTCTCATGTTTAAATAAACTAGCAACTACAGCTGTCAAAAACTGCTCTTTATAATTTTTCAGAGCTAAAAGGCCATATCCGAAGATTATTGGAGTGTAAAAAAATATGACTCAGAGAAATAATCTTTTCTCGGAGAATGAAAAAAAGCACAGATCTAAATTTTGACAGTTAGTTAGTAAGTATTCGACATTCGATATTCCTTTGGTGTATTATCTGCAACAACCAGTTTTTTTTGGTAAAAAAAATTTAATATTTCACAGGATTTGTTTTACAGTTTCTGCAGCGGTTTCGTTACACCAAACATAAGTTTCGGTTTAATGACAGCGATGACAACGATAGATCATTTTTTTGGTTTAACAGACCTGGAGCTGCTACAACAACAACAAATCATTATCGTTTTTGCGATTATATCGTTAGTGGCGGATGCGGTGACACAGTAATATTACTATAACATTCAGGATAATTTATCTATTGAATCGACATGATTCCAAATCGGTTGTTTTAACATTTGGTAAAATTTTGATTTGCAATTTGTTGTTTTCATTTTCGCGGTTTGCCCCAACTGAGTTTCGTCTAAAAAAAATATTTTTGTAATAGTACCATCATTATTGTAAAGTTACTTACTTTGGTTCCATATGTATCAAAGTATGTGTGCTTAGGTTGGATGACTGGGTAAATTTTTTACCACACCCGTCGAACGGACAAACAAAGGGTCGTTCACCGGTGTGTATCAGCATATGAGTTCTGCAATAAATAAATGAAGTAAAATAAATAAAAGGCGTGTTTGCGGTTAATGAAATGTCGATTTCTATTGTCATTGTACCGCTCTTTAAAAAAATTGTGTGCGAATCAAAAAACTACCTAAGTTTATAAGTGTATATGTTATATTGACACTCATGTCATTCGCAAACTAACATAAAAACAACACTGGTTAATAAAATTAGGCATAAAACTGTCAAAAACTATGGATTAAAAAATGCCCGAGGGGCCCAAAATTTTAATGGAAAGTTTTGTCTCCGGTGTGCAAAATTTCAATAAAATCGGGCTTTGGGAAGTGGGTTAAAAATTGATGGCAATATTCCACGAAAAAAAGACCGACCGACAGACAGACGTGCCACGGGCAAGAGAACTTAAGAATCGAAATTTTTCTCGTAAATTCTCTGATCGGAGATTGAATTTTGTGGTGAAATTTCCCATTTGGGGGTGAAAACATAGCAGCCACAGCGCATGGCTGGTGCGACGTACACATAACGACGTACGAAGTACCACTACAATTCTTTCTTTTGAGTTGAGTTAAGCTGTAAACAAAACATTCTCTATAGATACTATGCATACTAATGTACTGAACAATCCCAAACGCGTTCACACCAAATATTTTACAAAATGTTTTTTCTATCAGAGACACAAATGGGCTTAAAATTAAAAAAAAAATGGGGTTAATTTTTTTAAAAAATTTGTACTTTAAAGTTTTGTCGATCGGAGATACACACGTTCCTATATAAAAATCGGGTACATTTTTTCAAAATATATGAATGGGGCCTCACGAGCCCGTGGTCTCCAAAATGTTTCCAAAAGTTTTGTCAATCGGAGATACCCATGTGTTTAAAATGTGAAATCGGTCTAATTTTTATAAAATTTATATGGGTACAACTCCGACCTCAGGGCCCGTTTACTCCAAAAATTTTACAAAAAGTTTTATACTCATATGTTTAAATTTGCAGAAAATCAGGCTCATTTTTTAAAAATTTATATGGACACCCCTAGGTCCTCAGGGCTGTTCACTCATAAAATTTTACAAAAAGTTTTGTCCATCGGACATTTGTAAAAAATTTGTAGAAAATCGTGTTATTTTTTTTAAAAATTTGTATGAGGCCTCACGACCCTCGGGCCCGGTGTCTCCAAAATTTTTACAAAAAAGTGTTGTCCATCGGAGATCCACATGTATATAAAATCTGAAAAAATTGGGTTAATTTTTTTTAAAAAATTTGTACGGGGTCTCCAAAATTATTACAAAAAGTGTTGTCCGTCAGAGATACATATGTATATAAAATTTTATGAAAATCGGATTAATTTTTTTAAAAAATTTGTTTGGGGCCTCCCAAAAATTTGACAAAAAGTGTTGTTGGAGATACACATGTATATAAAACTTGAAGAAAATCGGGTAAATTTTGTAAAATATTTGTATTAGAGCCCCCCGACCCCGCGGCCTCAGGTGCCCAAATTTTAATAGAAATTGTTGTCATCGGATATATGTATATGTGTGCAAAGTTTCAATGAAATCGTACTTTGGGAATTGGGTTGAAAATTGATCGCAAGATTCTACGACAAACAAACAAACACACGGGCACGCTAAGTTAATATAGAGAATTTAAATGTTTTTCTTCTTAATAAATCTATTCCTTAATAAATTAGTAGTAGTTCACAAATCGAATCAATTTTATTTTAACTTAAAAAAGAATTTCTGTAGACACGACAAGACAATCACATAATTCAATTTAATTTAAGAAATGTCAATTTATAGCGCAACAAACCAAAGCACACGTGTTCTAAAATTTAGCACATCTCGAAACTTGCCAAACGAGAGTCGCAAGTTTGATGAAAATGAGAACTGGCTAGTCGAAAAAATAAATAAAGTCATTTGTCATAGAACCAGAATTCGGGTGCAGATTCAGTTTTGAATTAACATGAAAATGTAAAAATTATTACGTTGAATTCGAATTGGCCAGAAATATCAATCTGCAACACACAAACACGTGTTTTGAAAAAAAAAAAATATAGACACATGTGTTTGGTTGTCCTTGTCACAGCTTGATTGCTCTATTGGATCAATTTGAACTCAACATTATAGAATCTGCCGATTCTTAAACAAACTTTTTACTATAAATTTAAAGAAAGCTTTTTTTTGAAAGCAGATTCTTACCTTAAATTGAAATCTAGGGAAAATTCTTTCTCGCATCCTCTAAAACTGCATTGATAGGGTTTTTCGCCCGTGTGTACCAATCGATGTCGCTTCAATTTCGAACTCTCCACGAACGCCTTGCCACAATCGGCACACACGTGCATCCGCGGTCCATGGGTAGTAAAATGTTTTCGGACTCCATTCTTATCCCTAAATTTTTTTTTGCAATTAATTTGCGGACATGCGAAGTTTCTTAGTTCTTCCCGATTTAACGAATTATTTCTGGACGACATCACACAGCAAAATGTTTTCTACGATCTACCGGAAATACTAGCAGAAGCAGACATATTGTTTTTGCTGTTGCGTGCCATGCGTTGCTTGTCAGAAAACAGAGTAAACTTTTTATTAACACGTTCACTGCCAGACAAGTTTTCATTGTTGTCATGTGTGTCAAAAATAACACTCGTATGAAGAGTATACTTGTCATGTCGTCTTCTATCGAATATAGAAGATATTGTTTCACTGCATATGCGAAATTACAATTATTATCATACAGTGTAATACACAAACATGCATTTTGCACAGTTATTAGTTTTAAACACATATTCTTTATTATATATTTATTTTGACTAAGTGTAATATCCACATGGAGGTTAACAACTAATCAAATTGTACTCATTGATCGCAATTTTATAAGTAAAAACAAAAACAAATAAAAAATTTAAAATCACATGAACAGCATGCACAAACATTAATTAATTTATTTAAACAGTCATCTAACATGCTGCATGCAAAAGAACACTATTGCTTATTCATGTTTGTGGCGTGTGTGCTCTTATTGATTACTTGCTATATATGGTTAAGAGCAAAAATTCGCTCTTAATTCGCTTTAATTATAATAATGTTTTTTTTTTTACTGAAATTAATAATGTTCGTTATAAATATAACAATAGTTTACCTGATATTAATAAAAAAAGATCTTTGTTCGAGCATAGAAGACAAAAATTGGCTATTTTTAAATTCTCTATACTAAATTCGCGTGCGAGTGTCTCTTTGTTCGCCAATCGTGGAGTCCTGCGATACATTTTTAACCCACTTTTCAAAGCCCGATTTTAATTAAACACATGTGTTTTTCTGGTGACAACACTTTCTATTAAAAATTGGAGCCCCCTCGGGCCTCAGTGTACCATATCATCATCATCATCATATTTGGCTCTACAACCGGGGTCCGGTCCTGGCCTTCCGCAAAAAGTCTCTCCACCGGTCCCGATTTCGAGCCAATGTCATCCAGTTTGTCAGTGTTCCATACACATTTTTTAAAAACTCAATAATTTTTTTTTTAAATTTATTACACATGTGTTTCTCCGATTAAAGAATTTACATGAAAAATTGTACTTTTTATGTTTTTTATACATCTTTTTGAAGCAAGTGTCATACTTCCAAAGTTCTCAAAGTACTCAATCAATTTTTAGAGAAAAGGGTACACTCTTTCCATGATCAAGCTAACACAGGGTTAATTCAGGTTTATGTGTATGAAAAAAAATAGAGTTGTGTTTCGTTAAACCCAAATAAACCCAACCAAACTTGAGCGGTTGAGTTAAGGCTGAAGTATAATGCAATTTCGCCCCATGCGCTAACGTCAAAATCCTTGACTATCTGTCATTTGAAATTCATTTGTTTACATAGTATCCATGTACTTTCTTTGCGAAATGTGATAACACATTTAGTGGTGCTAAAAAATGTGTAAAACATCTCTGTATATAAAGATGATGCTAATAATAAGCGATTAACAAGGGCTCGCCGCATAATTGAGAATGCGTTTGGTTTACTGGTTTTCAGTTGGAGCAGAAAATGTTTGCAGAAATGTGTGGCTCTGAATAATTTATAAAACGAAACAAATTCGTTATCTTATGTCGTTTTTTTTTCTTTGCGCTCGAGCTCAGATTTTTTCTCGGCAAATCTAACAAGAAAAGCGAGAATCTTATGAAACATAATTTTCTGTATTTGTTTTCTTCTTCCATTTCAAAAAAAAGGATTCCTCAAATAAAATATATTTATTTTTGCAAGAAAAAAAGGATAAGTACGGAAAATTTAGTGCTTTCAGAGAACAAAAATAGAATGACAAATTGTGCCGCGTGCTAAGCAAACTGACGTCAGGGTACGAATTTTGGTCGCAAATGTGCAAAACACACATCTTAATCGCAAGTTCGTAGTATTAGTAGATGATGTGTGGTAGTATGATTTTAGACGCATGCTTATTATTTTATTTTTCTCTAATTTCAACAGCAGTGTTACTCGTTGCCTCCACCTCAAATAACAATTTGCTTGTTTGAGTAAAATTATGGAGTTATCGCTGAAATGCATACATGGCAAAAATAAAAGAATAAATTTAGAACACGTGTTATCGTTTATGACGAAACATCTGTTTTGGTTGCGAGATGTCTGCATGAATACATTCATTAGCTCTCTGCAATAGGGTACAGTACTTCAGTGACCCCATTTTATGGCAATAATACGAACCAGCGTGCACTAAAATCGAGTACCCATTTCTATGAAACAAACACTGTACAACATTCGATCACCACAAACCAAAACGAGTACAATATTTGATTTCTCCTTTGCATTTGAAAACTTAATCCAAACAAAACGTGTGCAATTATAACTCCTAAAAATACACGGAGTATACCGACTGGACCGAGTACACCGAGTACACTGAATGCACTGGGTTAACTTTTAACACCCTATACAATTTTTTTTTAAAAATTAACCCATTTATATTCAAATATTATATACATGTGCATCTCCGATGGACAACAGTTTTTGTAAAAAATTTGGAGGCATGGGGTCGTGGGCCTAATACAATTTTTTTAAAAAAAATTTAACCTGATTTTCTTCAAATTTTGTATAAATGTGTACCTCCGATGGAAAACACTTTTTGCAAAAATTTTGGAGACCCCGAGCCCGGGGTCGTGAGGGCCCATACAAATTTTATTAAAAAAATAACTCCAAATTTCTTCTAATTTTATATACATGTGTATCTCCGATGGACAATAATTCTAGTAAAATCTTGAACTAAATAAACAAATAAGCCTATTTTTAAATTCTCTTATTAACTTCGCGTGCCCGTGGTTGGTAGACTGGCTGGCTTGCTGGTCAGCTTTTGTGATCAATTTTTAACCCACTTCGTAAAGCCAGATTTTATTGAAATTTTGCATACATGTATATTTCCGGTGACAATACTTTCTATTAATTTGAGAGTGATCGGGCCGCGGGGTCCGTGGATCCCCATACAAATATTTTTTTCCATATAGCGGCATCAGGTCATGTCATACTTTATCGACTGTGTTCTGTGTGCGTGGAGCTCTGTAAGCAGCGCTGCTTTTTTGTTGTTGGGCTGCAGTGCTTCGAATGTGTTTTTATTTTGCAGCATTTATAATGGAATTCAGTATACTTTTGGTTATTGAAGAATTTACATGAAAAATATATTAACTTCGCGTGCCCGTGGCTGGCTTGCGGCCACACCAAACCTTGCGATCAGTTTTTAACCCACTTCCTAAAGCCCGATTTTATTCAAACTTTGCGCACATGTGTATGTCCCATGACATTACTTTCTATGAACCCGATTTTCTTCAAATTTTCAAACCCCTGTGTATCTCCGATGCACAAAACACTCAGAGGACTGAGTGAAGGGGGCCCATATAATTTTTTTTAAAAATTAACCCGATTTTCTTCAAATTTTAAACACCTGTGTATCTGCGATGTACAAAACTTTTTGTAAATTTTTTGGAGTGATCGGGCCCTTATGCCCGAACCCGATTTTCCTCAAATTTTTAATACTTGTCTATCTTCCATGGATTTTTGGAGTGATCGGGCTCAGAGGCCCTAAGGGTTATTGAAGAAACTCTACAAAGTGTAATTGAAAGAGGTGAAGGCATTGAGGTTGGTTTGATTGATATGGCGAACACAATGAATTTGAAAATGAAGTTCAAGTTGACAAAACGGTACAAGAGATTTTTGAAAAAATTTATTTAGAAAGTTTGTGCTGGAGGGGTGCATAGATAGGGAAATGCGATACGATTTGGAAAAGCGATGTTAGTTTCCGCCAAGTTAAACAGCCCATAAAATATTTTACGCAGTTCTCTGATGATGCCATGAAACGAATTCATACGCATTATAAGCCAGTGACAAAGAGAGATTTGCAGGAGTATTAATTACTTCCAAATATGAGAATGGCATGGGCGCAAAATCTCAAATTGTCAGCAGTATCGGATGCATTATCAAGAAATCGGTTCGAAAAATAAAGAAAAATTTTCATATTAATGATAACTCCAAATTTCGAATAATTTATCTATGTAAAAACCCAATGAGTGAGTGCAAACGATGGTGTCGAAAAAAGAAGAAGTTTGTAAAAATTTCAGCTTATTGTTGAATGCTATAACAAGCATATGGCAGGGGTTGATCTTGCCGATATGCTCTTGAAGTTATACAAATTCATAGAAGTAGTATATGCGTATCGTTTGCTAGTGCATGAGCTCATCACTGGTCAATAGCTGGCTGTTGTCCTGCAGAGCCCTGAAAAACTCAAGCGGAGAAAACAAGTTGAATATTGCTAACGAAAAAAAAAATAACAGCCGCTGATGGCCGCCCATCATCACTTCTCTCAACAATGCAGTCAGATCCCCCATCATCACCCTTATCACCAGCTTCATCACCAGCTTCATCACCAACTTCATTACCAGCTTTATCACCAGTACCTTCATGACAATCGAATTCTTATAAAAGTTCATATGTTGTGGGACCTGCAAGAGCCATACGATTTGACCAAATCGGTCACTGGATTGAAAGGCGATCAAAAGGCATATGTCTATTCTCGCTCAAAGTGTCTAAGGTTTATTTACGTTCAAACCTACACAAAAATTTGGTCCGTTTCCCTATCACACTTTGTTGTATTAAAAATTATTGAAAACATAAATAAAAAACAGAAATTAAAATATGTGTGTGTTTTAAAAGTTGCCTTTATTGCCCAATAAATAATACTTAGTATGGAGCACAAAAAATAAATTGAAAACAATGACGAATTTGAGGTAGAGGTCAGGTACTAGTATTTTAGGGAAATATTTCTCAGCGCCAAATACCTACATTTACATCTTCATCGAATGTGCAATAAGATACACTTATTTTACACCTACACCACATTTCTACTGCTAGCCAAGTCACAGATACACTCCATCATAATATTGAGACGCCAGCCAACAGTCACTGAACACTAACTAACGAATCTGTCGATCGTCGATTGTTGTCTGCGAAACATAAAGTTCGTTTAATGGTACTGGAAAAATTCGAAAAATCTCAATTTTGTCACATAAATGCCAGTCTGCCAGGCCAAATATCCATACTCTGCACTAGTAATCGATCAAATCAGTCGTCAGTCAGTAAGTCGCATAAAGACGTTATTACCTTACAATGTCACCACAGCTTGGTAATAGCCAATCTTTCATTCATTGGAGAAAAACTGCTCATACCTTGAATGGTTTAAACGAAAAGAGGTCAGACACGACCACTTTAGCCGCCGCCAAAGTGAGCGGTAGTGAAACACGCAACAACACTTGCAAATGTTGGAGTGACTCTTGCCAGCCACAAAACCCCATCCCAATCTATGATGCATGACGATAAAATCGTAAAAAATTGTCGCCGCCACTCAACCAGAAGCCGTTGCGGCGCACTCAGTCAGTCAGTTAGTCAATCAGTTTAACAGCTCCTTCCTTAATTGAATTAAATCGTTGAGCGCATTGTTACCACAAAAAAACCAACCATCACGGCAGCTATGCTCCAAAACTGTGCACTGTACACTGTGCTCTGTGCTCTGTGCAACTATCATCTCGACTACGATACACGCTAGAAGACGGGCTACAGCAAATCAATGAAGCGAGCGCCAGACACACAATGGGTCAAGTCAATTACTTTCAATTTTCTGCATATTAAACTGTAATATTGGGAAATGCTTCGCACCAATGATGACAATACAAGACGTCGCTCAGGTGCCCAGGTGTAAAGGAAGTGAAGCACCGCAAATAAATGGTCTCCGGTCTGGTCGACCGATCGACGTTTGCCGTCGCACTTTCTTTTCACTGAAGCGACACAAAATGAAATACCTCGCCGCAACAGCGTTGATAATGAATAATGAAATTCCATCAAGAAGGAACGTGCATCATGACCACGCAATCCTATACTTCTTCCTACTTCAATCGACTGTCCATTCGTACAGACCAACAACCAAAAGTCGAAGAATTCAAAGTAACATCATTGGCCTGCAAACAACTTTCGCCTGCTCTCAAATGATAATTCTACTCTATGGCTGATTATATCAGAGGCGTTCAGAGGCATTCAGAGGCGCTGTCTATTAATTGGGTTGCAGCGATTCATGCAGAAGATAGCCGTCCAATTTTCATCTATTCTGTTTATATTAACTTATGCCCAAAAGGCAGGATTAATATTTCTAAATAATTGACATATTCTCAAGGGATTTGCACCCTTATAATTAGATAGCCCCAATATTCTAGCTTGTACAATAAATCCAGAACAGTCTTAGGCAGATGAAATTGATATCATTTGTAGTGACCCAAGAAGCTTTCATCCAAATCTAGCTAGAAGCTAGAAATCTTGCGATGTACATAAATGAGAGCCAAACCAAGTACACGGGTGCCACGTCTTCGAGCAGAAGATCCAAAATGGGTCCCTCAATTAAGATAACAGAGCGGCAATTCGGAATAGTACAATCCTTTAACTACGTCGGGTCAATTTTAACAGCTGATAACAGCATGGAACCAAAAATAGCGTACGGTTCCTTAGGTTGTAAAGACTCTTCAAATCCAGGAATTTAATCATAACACTCAAGCTGCTGGCCTATGAGGCATTGCTTACAAATGGATGCGAGACGTAGGTGCTTATTATAAAGCATTCTGACCTCCAAGTCACGTTCGAGAGGAAGGTCTTACGGCAAATTGTTGATACGGTTGCTTTGGTTGTAAAGACTCTTAAAATCCAGGAATTTAATCATAACACTCAAGCTGCTGGCCTATGAGGCAATGCTTACAAATGGATGCGAGACGTTGGGGCTTATTATAAAGCATTCTGACCTCTAAGCCGCGTTCGAGAGGAAGGTCTTACGGCAAATTGTTGATACGGTTGCTTTGGTTGTAAAGACTCTTCAAATCCAGGAATTTAATCATAACACTCAAGCTGCTGGCCTATGAGGCAATGCTTACAAATGGATGCGAGACGTTGGGGCTTATTATAAAGCATTCTGACCTCTAAGCCGCGTTCGAGAGGAAGGTCTTACGGCAAATTGTTGATACGGTTGTTTTGGTTGTAAAAAACTCTTCAAATCCAGGAATTTAATGATAACACTCAAGCTGCTGGCCTATGAGGCAATGCTTACAAATGGATGCGAGACGTTGGGGCTTATTATAAAGCATTCTGACCTCTAAGCAGCGTTCCAGAGGAAGGCAAATTGTTAATCCCGTGCGTAGAAACGACTCTTTAATGATGAGATCTCAACAAGCGTTAACGCGATACAGACATAGTAAAGAGAATTAAGCTCGGTAGGATCAGGTGGGCAGGAAATCTATCTCGCATGAAGGAAGAGGATACTGCTCGGAAAGTCCTTTGCGGAAAAATTCATTGGACACAACAGAAAGACATGGCAATCATACGCTGGAAGGATGGCGTAGACGAAGACGCCCAGAGCTTAGGAATGCTAAGTTGGATGACTATTACAAGAGGTCAGTTGTAGAGAATCGGTACGATGAAGACATTCGTCTTAAGATAATCCCAAAATCGTCCCAAGATCGACCTAAATTACCCCTATAATCAGTATGTAGTCATCCTATAATCTTTCTATAACCATCTTACAACCGTTCTTTCATCTTTCTAAATATAATAATTCTATAAGCGTCAACGGCAAAACGTACATCGCAAGACGCCTAGAAAAGTTTCACAAAAAAAATGTAAAACAGAAGATCGCAAATTTCTTTTCAAAAATGAAAGACTTTGGTTTTTCCAATATAAAATATCCTTTAAGCCTTAGATCAATTAGCACACTTAACACCGCTCCTGATTATTCCCTTCAGATAAAAGACGAACACTGACTGACCAAAAGAATATTGATTCTGCGATTGTTCTGCTAAATGAAAAAGTCACTGGACTCCCCGACAAACAGAGGACGCGACATGCTTCATCGGTGTCGGACGCGTGCAGTGGTCAATCGTTTGACCATTGTTCAAATGGAATACACTCGCATCCAGTAAGAGTGCTCAGAGCTCAGCTATCGAAGCATTCATACAGTATTCTTAGTGTCATCGAATGTGCTAGTGTGAGTCTGAGTCTAGTGCTGCCTGTCAAGTGAGATTATCTGGTTGTACGTGCACGCCTTTGAAAGCCTTGCATCCATCCGCCCCATCTCTGTTGAATAGTCAATGGTCAATGACTAGAACTGTACGGGCAAGGTACGAAGACGAACGACGACAACATAGTTGCGCCGCACGGTCAAAGTGAATAGTGAATATCCGCATCCACATGTCATGAGTTCATCTATCAATTGTCCTGTAAAATTGGTTGATTAATTTATTTCGACTGTCGGAGGAGGATGGCTGCGCTATGCAAAGACCAGGAGGTTAGCTAATAGTGATTGGCTTTAGCCGACGACTACATTCGAGTTTATGTGTGTTCGACGCGTATAGGAAGCGGAGATGAGGCAGAGATGCCTTAAGGATTTGCGCGAAATACGAGTATGAACCTTTGTATGGGGAGAGATTCAAGCACAAAGTCAAAGACAACGAGACGACGACGTTGGCCGGCAACATGATTAGAAAGGAGATTTATGATGCTTAATGCTCAGCGCGAGCGAACACACTTAGCATATGTGCGGATACGGATATGCTAATGGCATCCAGTAGCAAGCAACAAGCTTACTTTCATACACGGAGCGAAGGTGGTCGGCCGTGTATGGCATGCCGTGTGTTATTGTCACCGTTGAAGAAGCTGCAAGATGATAACTTCTAGTTCCACGCAGCTCTTGCGCTACGAGTAAGTGCAACTGACACTATCTTCGCCAGTTGTTCGGTCGCGTCGCTGATAATTTGCACTTGATTAATCTTAAATGTGTCTTATTACATAGTACACATGTGCATATGTAGGAGTGTGCAGCGTGTGGGAAGTGGCAACTTACTGGTTGTGATAATTTGTTTCCTTGGTGATTACTTGCTTCCACACGGATTTGCTTATGCGGTGGTGGGTGGATTACAAAGGGCTGAGTCGTGTCGAACAGGCGTTGGCCATTTTTAAACTGTCATCAGTAGCTGGGAAGATTTACGCTAAATTAGTTAATGTTCGTAAAGTAATAAATAATATAAACTCGAATTGAAAGACCTCGTGCTGATACTAACTGGGCATTTCGGAAATTAACAGGTTGATACTGACGTTACACTGTCATATCTAGGATCTTTTGGTTAAGACTTTTATTTTTGAAACTATAGTCTTAATTGGTATTCCAATTTAGTTTTAAATTTGGTAATAGAAACTCTCATTTCTTTTAAAGATAATTTAATAAGTTGTATGAATTTATCACAACAACTAATATGAAACTATTAACACAACCTTTATTTACATTTTACAACAAACGTCAAAATTATTATGCTTAAGACTACCTTTTTTGTCAGTCTTAGCTAAGGCTAACTAACTATAGCTATCAACTGTAATAAACCCAAAAAATCCTCCCAAATGTTTCAACTGTGGAGAAGCGCATCCAGGAAACTATAGAGGATGCGTTGTAGCAAAAGAATTGCAGAAAATTAAAAACAAAAAAATGAATAGAACAAAATCAGTTCAAAAACAAGGTAGTAACATTGAAACAGAAAGTAATACGACGAGAAATACACGAGAAATCACCAAACCGCAACAAAAAAGTGATCACCAAATTCATTTTGATTCCGTGATTAGAGAGGATCAACACCACCATACAGGACAAGCGCTAGCGCAAAAGGACGACATAAGTCAAACACTCCAACTTATCTTGATTTAAATCAACACAATAGAGAATTGTCAGGGTATTTATATTCATATTCAGATATCCATAACAGAAAGGGTTAAAAAATGGAAGATGGTAATAAAATAAGTAATCAATAAATTAGCTCCAAACCAAAACAGAAGCATAACGATTAAGTCACTCAAAATATTGTCGTTTGCCAAAGCTCTGAGCTTCTGCGTGCCGCTCCAACGACATCAGCAGAGCTTTTATATCCTCTTACAAAACGAGCTTGGGATGCAGAAAGTTTCCCCGACGAGTGGAAGAAGGGAATGATTGTCAAGATCCATAAAAAGGTAGTCTGCGAAAACTGGAGAGGCATTTGCGTTCTTCCTGCAGTTGCAAAGATAAAAGCCAAAGTAGTACTTGAGTGAATTAAGGAACATCTGGAAGATACACTCGATGCTGAACAAGCAGGTTTCCGCATTGCGTTGAATTACGGTCACCTCTGTACCTGCTGTTCATCGATTTTGAGAAGGCGTTTGACAGTGTCAACAGACGGTTTATCTGATTCGCCTTGTGCAGGAGAGATATACCCGATAAAGTAATAGCTATTATTAAAGCCACCTGTGATGGCTCTAAAAGTCATGGGCTGCAAAGAGGAAAGCTGTCAGAGGAATTCGATATCCTAAGTGGGGTACGACAAGGTTGCATTCTATCGCCGATACTTTTTGTTGGTGATTAGCGATGTGCTTCGCACAGCTTTATCTACTGGAAACAGAGGAATTCAGTGGACTCTTACATCTTAACTCAAACATCTGGACTACGCTGACGACGTTTGTTTACTTTCACATAGGAATATGGACCTGCACCAAATGACAACAAATATGGAAAGGGAGGCAAATGTTGAGGGTTTGAAGATTAATGTTGGGAAAACCAAGATCATCAACCTCGGCACTTACTCAGTAACTCAAGTTAACATTGCTGGACAACCGGTAGAGAGAGTAGATAGTTTCCAATATCTTGGGAGTATTGTCTCGACCGAAGGTGGAACCGAACCTGGACATTGTCAACAGAATCGGCAAATCAAAATCAGTGTTTGGAATGGAATGATGTCCATGATATGTCGAAGCAATGCGATAAGCTTAAACACCAAGCTACGACTGTTCCATTCAAATGTTGTATTTGTGCTGTTGTATGGGTGCAGTACTTGGAAAATTACCGCTCCGCTACTATCACAAATAGATTACAAACGTTTGTAAGTAGGTGCCTACGGAACATCTTAAGCGTTTTCTGGCCTAAACGTATCTCTGACGAACATCTTTACTAGGGAACGGGTCACAATGTGTTGTGCATTGTATATTTTTGGACACAAATGGAAGGGACCTACAATTTAAGGCCAGATCCGAACGGCAAATTGAGAAGCTTTCCGTGACAGGTTATTACTCTCGGAACGTTTATCACCCATTCGCGAGAGGTAGGACATGAAAAATACCTCGGGTGTTACTGGGATTCGAACCACGAACCCCTGCTCAGTAGACATGCACTTTTCCATTTGTATTTGTATTTGGGTCTTGTTTATCATGAATGGATATGTGACTGGCTTATTGTACGGTTTGTGACGTAGTTCATTTATTATTAATTAACTCCGTTACCACTTTAAGATCAATACGGCAAAAAGTAAGATTATGCTCCGAAAAATGTCATCTCGAAGTACAAAAGGAAAAGCTGTATAACAAGCTTATCCTATATAAGCTGTGCTTCTCTATAAATGTGCATTTTTAGATTAAACGACTATCTTTACAGATTTTCTACAAGTTAGTGAAATAATTCACCCAAACACACCAACTATCATAAGTGCATAAATAATGAATATTAAGCTTTCACAATCAAAAATTGTGTTTTTTTTTTTAAACTTTAAGAAATGAGAAGAGCAGTAAGACAAAGAAGAAATGGAAAAAAGTGGTTACAGCAGGATGCAAGAAACTGGGAGAGCAAAAATAGATATCCTGGATTGAAAGCCACTTACGTCAAATTGTATCTCAGTCTACCGCTAGTAAGATATAAACAAAAACAGAAATATAAAAAACAAAAACAAAGAAAAATGAAAAGGCATCTAAAATTTTGTGGCAATTGCCATGGAGCCACATTTGACCTGAGCTACTTTGCGGTATCTGTTTAAACTTTACGAGCCATAACAGGAATTTTGAAAATTTTTCAAATTCCAATTGAGAAAAATTCCTCACATGGTTACATGAAGTGAACCACCCTTACTTTAAAGCAATGTCATAATTTGCTCCTTTTCAACTGGATGAACCTGCTGCAGCCATTGTTATGCCTTCATTCAAATAACAATAACGGCATACAAGCAAAGTGAGTTCTTTTTTGTCACTTGGTTGAGGGGCGGGGCTGATCAAAATGGCAGCACTAGAGTTCACCACACTCGAGTATCAACTCGTTGAATGTTTAATGTTCCATTCCTTGGAATGTCTTTGTCGCTGTGCTAGTGCTCGTGCAACAATATTCCATGTACCTCTGCCTTCATTGCACGAAAGAATTTAAGAATTCATATCAGGCTCAGTCCGATAAAAGGAAGAAACTTTATTACCCTTGACTGGTTGCCTGACTAAGGGCTCCGCCTGTTGTTCGTACACGTAAGGCATATGCAATTGAGCGCGACTTATGCTCTAAAGGAAAGGCTCGGTGGGGTCGGAGGGAGCGGAGAACATTACAATTGCCGTATTGCACGTTTCCAATAAAATTTAGAAAAATAATTTATCCTCGCGCACGTTGTACGTATATACGAGTATGCATATGGATCGCTTCTACGATAAACAGGATGGGACGGACGACGGTTTCTCTTAAGCATCTCGTGGAACGATATGATAGCCAAGACCTACGACCATGATAATGCACGAAAGACGCGAGAACAATTATTATTGTTGTAGGGGGTGGCGATGTTGGCAATTGCCTTCAAATTCCATTTCAACCAAGAGCTCTATGCGCGTATTACAATTGGGAAGAATTTTGGAAGGATGCAGAGGATGGGGTCCTAGCAAACCGACAATCGTACATCTAGATCAGCTCACGTTCGAAATTCGTTTACAATGCAGTGCAACAGCAGCGAACGAACGAAACACATGACACAAGACTCCTGGAAGCATTCGGTGTTTTGGTCATTCGCGGTATGATTTCGATACACGTCTCCTTCGACTGTGCTGTGTGTGTGCGCCTGCCGACTGCTAGATGTTTGGATATGGGAATACAAACAAAAGTCAACTTATTTTCAAATTATATTCTTTACGACTCTGATGGTGAGCACAACGTGGAGAATGCCAGGCGACATCGCGCGGTGGCATATTTCGCCTCTAGTACGTCGGGTCTTCATGGGCCGTTTTCAATTACCCCAAGGTGACTTCATGATGCACTCAGGTTGTTCCTTTTCTGCTAGAGCCGTTAAACTTATTTAAATTCATAAACAGTACGGTGCTCCTGTGTCTCCATGGAACGCACAACAAGCTCACCTAATGATAATCAGTTCCGTATGGGTCTGCAGAGACAAAGGCCGATTGGTTTGCGGTGCTCAAACCAACTTTAATTGTAATAATTTTTATTTACGATAATTTAGGAAACATTGCGATAAACAGAGAGAAACCACAAGGATCCTCGATCGGTCCACTGTTGGTTGTGAAGCAAACTGAAGAGCTAGGGCACGTCCACTACGTTGGGTACAATTCAAAAAACGCGACTTAATCGAAGATCGCTTATCACAAAATAGGAAATTATTCACGGCTTCGTTGGCCGGTCGGGGGGCGAGGAGGTTGGAAGAAGGGTATAGTTCGGTGTTGTCGTTACGTGCCATGATAGTGGGTGCATTATCTTTTTGTGGTTATCTGGCCGGCTGGCTGGCTGACTGGCTGACTGGCTGCTGTAACTGGAGGAAATGAACAGACGACAACGCTACCACACTACTCTTCGTTGCAATCAGGTAAAACAGTGTCGTCAGCGTCAGCGCCGTCGTTGTCGTCTTCGTTGTTCGTTTCGCAGGATAT
The DNA here is from genome assembly GCA_947095585.1 of Nephrocerus scutellatus. Classification (NCBI taxonomy): domain Eukaryota; kingdom Metazoa; phylum Arthropoda; class Insecta; order Diptera; family Pipunculidae; genus Nephrocerus; species Nephrocerus scutellatus. The sequence goes on along the minus strand of OX352763.1, from coordinate 20,125,038 downwards.
TGCTGGAGCTTTTGTTGTTTGTTTTGTTGACTTGTCGCGGTGCTGGTGGTTGAACTGAATGTGCTCTGGTGTATTTAGTGTTCTGTGCGGATATCAGTTTTAGGACAGCCCAGGAACCAGTGTAGTGCCACCGTTTCACGTATTTCATTTTGCTACCGTTTGGTCACGTTCGACTTTTTGTCAACACAATCTGAGTACACAATTTTTTGTTGCTCCACGAGTTTTTTTTTTTTTGGTTTTTAGTTTTTGTTGGTTACTTAAGGTTGATGTTAATTCTCGGTTTATATTCAGTTGGTTGGTAAAGCGCTAGAGGTGAAGTGAAAACTTTATTGGTTCAAGTTTTTACGGGAACAAAGGTGGATATACCTCTTCCCACCACTGGTCCTTCGATTGTCTGATTTGATTTCTAGTTAGTTAGTTAGTTAGTTAGTTAGTAAGTCATGGCTACATTGTGCCGTTGAGAATTCTTAATTACATTTGTCGTCCAATGAGGCGTGAATGTAGGTGATGATTGTACATCAGTCTTTCCAGTGGAGCTATTGGTGAGGAAAAATTTTCATGATTTTGATACTTTGTAAGAAAAAGATTAACTGATTAAGGGATTGAGTAAGCTACAAAGTTAACTAAAAGGCTCTAAGCCATAAGGTAAGCGCCGAGATATAATTGATCATCAAAGGAAGCTGAAGCTGAACATAACAACGGCGCAACATCTATTCGCATCCCAATGATTCCGACCGACATGCCATTAGACTTTAAGCGCTTGCAATTTCGGTTGCGAATTACATTAGGAATTATAATAACAAATCAGTTTTTACGGCATTAACCTTGAAAATCACCCGAAATAGACCCCTGAAAGTCCCTCAAAAGAATCATAAAAGACCTCCCAAAAGACCCTCAAAAGTCACCTAAAAGACCCTCAAGAGACTCCCCAAATGACCCCCAAAATACCGCCAAAAGACCCGCAACAGACCCTAAAAGGAACTCCAAAGACCCCCAAAAGATCCTCAAAAACCCCCAAAAGACCATCAAAAGACCCAAAAAGACCTCAAAAGACCCCAAGAAAGACCACCAAAACCCCCCTAAAAGCCCCTCAAAGGACATCCAGAAGACTCACAAAAGATTCGCAAAAAACTCCTCAAAAATCACCCAAAAGACCTTCATAAGACTCCCCAAAATACTCTCAAAAGACCCCCAAAAGACCCTCAAAGGACCTCCAAAAGACCTACAAAAGACCCTCAAAAGACCCTCAAAAAGCCCTCAAAAGACCCTCAAAAGACCCTCAAAAGACCGCCCAGAGGACCCTCAAAAGACCATATTGAGTTTCATAGAAATCGGTTTAGAAATGACTTAGTTCCCAAAATTTAAAAATGTAACACAACAATGTGACCAACACTGTGACTCAAAACCGCAAATAAGCCGATAAAGTAGTTTTAACAAACAATCAAAACAAACAAATGCTTTGTTTCGATGTTTTTTTAAATGGACACACGCTCAAGGGATTTGCACCCTTATAATGCTCAGCAGAGCGTTGGCGTTAAACGTGTGTCTTAAACGACTGTATATCATACAACTGCGGAAAGACAGAGTCGAGAAATTTATTCCACATAATTATTGTGCGGCTAAATAAGGAATCTCTGAATTGGTTAGTACGTCCGAATGGCAGACCCGTGGGCTTGAGTTAAGGCACGGGTGTTACGGATGGGTTCGAGAATGGGCGGAATGCATCTGGATATTTCTTTTGAGCACCGCTTGTGGAAAAAGCGATAAAATACTGACAAGCAGGAAACATTCCTACGATGTTTAAGCGATTCAATTGTTTTCGCGATATTTACGTCACCAATAAATTTTATCGCGCGGTTCTGATTTCTGTCTAGTAGATGCAATGTTGGTCTTGGGGGCACCTGCCCAGACAACACAGTTGTATTCAAGTTTAGGGCGAATATAGGCCTTATAAATAGTAGCCAGATCTGAAGGTGTGAAGTACATCTGGCACCGTTTTAGAAAACCCAAACCATTCGCACCATTCTTGGCGATGGCAAATATGTGGTCGTGCCAACGAAGCTTGTTGTTGACGCACATAGCGAGAATTGCGAGTTTTTCAGTTTCTTCGATGCAAGATCCAAGAAGCTTGGACGACAGAAGACAGCATTGAGTTTTAGAAGCGTTAAATTCAATTCGATTATGTAGTCCCCACCTTGCTATGCTGTCAAGGTCAGAATTTTAACTGCTTAACATACGTTGTTGTTTAAGTTCCACTTGCGACGAAGAGGTGCATGCAGAAAGCATGAAATCATATGAAAAGCTAAGAGTGCTGTCGTCAGCGAAAGAATGGATTGGATTAGAAGTGGCGGATATGACATCATTAATGAAAATCAGAACACCGGCTGATTATGTCTGAGACATAAATGAGCCTTGGGGAACACCGGCGTTTATGCGGTGAGCATTGGATCCAATACGACCAGAATTGAACGGTCAGAATGGTAGTTAATAGTCCAAGCGAGCTTATTAATTCCATAGGCATTCAATTTCATTTTCAAAAGAACTTGATGCCAGACTCTGTCAAATGCCTTGGAAATATCGAGTGCAACAACTTTGCTTTCACCAAATTTGTTAATAGACTGGTTCCACTTTTCAGTAAGATAAGCCATCAGGTCACCTGTAGAACGTTGCCTACGGAAACCGTACTGTTCGTCCTTGGAAAGTATGGATATTAGCGTAATGCGTCGGTACGAGGAAAAAGATTATGGTTCGCCTTTTTAGGAACAGTCTGGATAAACGCAGTTTTCCAATTCCTTGGGACGACTCCAGAAGAATAAGAGAAATGGAAAAGCCGGCGCAGTGCCAATGCCAACGTTGAAGAACACCTCTTCAAAACATTAGCGGGAATACCATCAGGCCCAGTATATTTATGAATGTTGAGATCATTTAATAGTCTAGCCATTTGACGAATGCGAAAGTAAATCAGTCTCTTAGAGGATTCGACTCTTGCAAGTACAGGCGGCGATAAGTCGCTATCAGGTAGCGTAAAGCTAGCTGCGAAATGTGAAGCAAGCAGATTGGCCTTGTCTATAGAGCTGAAAGTTGGAATGTCATTGTGAATGAGCGTTAGAACTGAAGACGAGGCAGTATTATGACCAAAAAATTTTACTTCTTTTGGGATATTGAAGTATTTTTTGTCTCTGTTTCTGGTCATAGTCGAATTTGGCTCGTCTAAGGTAGGCATTGCAATCATTTCAGACTCGTCTAAATTTGGTTCGGTTTTCCACAGTGGGGTTTTCTTTATATAACCGAAATCATACCACCAGGTTCCTAGTAGCCTCTGTGCAGCTTAAATCATACTAAGCATTTTTTTCCTCGAGGATTATGTTTGTGATCGTATCAGAAATGGTTTTTGGATCCACACTGCTTCTGGCATTGGTTTGTTATGACATTGCAATCGAAATCGAAATGTAAATAAAACACATTGAGATTCATTCAAATTTAATGAAAGAAAATAGGCTTTAGGTTTTTTTTTCTTATTTTTACTTTGATTTAACATTTCAAATAGCTTTTCGCAAATTCACAAAACGATCACAAACAAATTTATTAAAAGTTGGACAGGACAACGTCTGTCGGGTCAGCTAGTTGGTAATAAATGTTAAAGAGTAAGTGCAGTACAATAGCTCGTTTGAGAGTTAATGCTTCACTAAGTTCTATTTAGGCAAATAACACCCATTACTTCGACCTGTCAACATTGTGTGGCCCTACTGCAGATGGAGATCAACGACCTAAGTAGCTCTTTTTTATTAAAAATGGGAACCTGTTAAAAAATTAGAAAAATAAATCGAAATCAAAACTGAAAACTTTAATTTTCAAAATACGGCGTTATCCATCAATGGTTAAAAGTTAAAGATAAGAAAATGGACATAGTTGTTTTTCCATTTAGCGCAACCGTCCTGCAGAAAATGCAATACTTTACTTAGTACGCTTTCAGCACAGGTAGGTATCAAACCCTTAGTAGCGGCAGACAGACTACACAATCAAAGACTATCACAAAATGCGCTCACTTTAATCATTTCAGGAAATTTTTAGTACTCAGAGCATCACTTTGAAAAAACCCAAATAAGAAAAAAAATCCAAAATGCAATTAATGTAATGAGTTTCCCCCGCAATGCATCAGCACTGCGGACGGCTGAATTACTTTGATGTGGATTTGGCATTAATTCATGGTTGGATAGGTTTTTGTTTACAGGATTGCAGGGATAGCACACAAACACACCCACAATCAGACACACGAGCATATGCCCGTAAACTGAAAAGCGATACTGTACTCATAAAGATTATCCCTTTTGGAAAATAATCAGCCATTGCATCCTGTGCTCAAATCTTTTTTGCATATTTTAAAATCAATCAAATAATAATGCGGTTTGCCCGGAACGGAAACCACAGCAACAGCAACAACAACAACAACAAACACAACAACATTTAAAAATTCTTTATAAAAAGTTCCGTCATATCCTGTGTGAGCCCTCTGTGCGAACCACTTTAATGGGCAAATGGGTCATCACTGAATTATGACGGTGCGGTGCAGTGAAAACTTTAAATACCCAAGTTAACCACTTAACCTGAGCAGCAGCACATTGTATATGAAATGTGAAGAGCAGGATGAGCTAGCTAGAACTTTTCCCCATTAACATTATCTCAAGACAAATTATGGCATTACCGCTAAAAGGAATTTTCAATGCAACACGGCCAAGAAGAATCAGGCAATGGGGACAAATGGGGAAATCGAAACTTTCACAAGCGAACATTAAAATCATAGTTAATTCATAGAATGGAAGTTGGTTTAATCTTGGCTTGTCGTGGCAATCCGTGCCAAATCAACCATTCAACCCACTCCCACCCTATTACCTACCTGTCATCAACGAGTCTATGTAGACGGACCAGCTTGAATTTGGCGAAAAGTTTGGTGGTTTATCCTTTTAATTTGTGGCTGCACCAGCACCATTCATCCGCTGCACATTTGCGCTCCAGGGGAATCAGCTAAGCAGCCAACGGCCATCGGACAATTTTCGTCTGCCAAGCGGACTAAGATGCTAAACTTTTGCTGATTTATTCTCACTCTCTTCGTCCTCGACGACTCAAGTCGTGGCGCATGCAGTTCAAACTGCTTTCAGGCTTAAACACGAACTTGCGTCAACATTAAGAATTCTTTTTAACCGTTTGCCAGCCGTGTGGGATTGTGCGTTTGGTGGAAGGGAGGATAGCAAAGCATTTTGAAAGTTTTTAACTTTCTTGTTTTACCTGCGAGCGTTGTCCGTAAGTTTACCGAAGATATAATAAAACGGTGCATGTATTGTAAGATGGACGATGAAAGAATGCAGCTAAACTTACGCTGAACTTGCCGGAAGGAAAAAAGTGCACAAAACTGCGAATACATAAGGGGGTGGAAGAAGTAAAGAAAATAATCCACCGACCCACTGTACAAGGAATTGCTCCATAATTGTTAGCCTTGCTATAGTTCGGGATTTTTTTTCCCTTTAAATTTTCGGTCTTGCTGATTACATTCACTCTTTGACCGTCCCGATGATGATGTTGATGATGAGATGATGATGATGATGATAGCCAAGGGCTGAAAACGCCAACCAGTGCGGATAGAAAGTAATTTTCTTTACATTTGCAGGTATTTTGAGCTTCTCATTAGCAAAACAAAAAAGGTCAGCTTTAGTTTTGGGTTAATGAAACGATTCATATGGTATGGATAATGGGCCCAAAAGTTTTCGTTCTAATGACTATTAGTTCCACCGTATTTTTGTTAGTCTCCTTTTTGTTTTTTTGTTTCTTAGTTTAAAGCTTAAAATTTATACTTTGGGTGAAACGTGATTGGTTGTAGTGGAAGACTTAAAAGCTTAGTTATAATTCGCACACGCATAAAGGGGTTCGCAGCCTTATTTTGCTCGACAATATGCTAGGCACAGCAGGAGAAAAAAGGAGATGTCTATGAGCTTGTGTTTTGAATGCCTGTGGATCATTGTGATGTGGAAAGACAAAGCTTGGTAGAGCATTCCACATACGTGTTGTACGGCTGAAGAACGAATCCCTGAACTTAACTGTACGTCCGAAAATGAACTTATAAGCATTTAGAGCGCCACGAGTATTGATGTTGAATTCAATTGGTTGGTGACATCCAACCGGCTATTTTACTTGTGTACCGCTGGTGAAAGAAGCGATAAAACAGCGACAAGCAGAAAACGGTTCTGCGGTATTCGAGCGAATCTATTGATTTTGCAATGTTTTCGTCACCGATAAGTTTTATCGCACGGTTTCGTATTCTATCGAGAAGTTTAAGGTGAACCAGACGAGATATGACAATTATACTCAAATTTAGGGCGAATAAAAACCTTGCTGATAGTAGCTAGATCAGTGGGAGTGAACCATTTCTTGCACCGGGTTAGAAAACCTACACATGTCACAGCATTTTTGGCGATGGTAAATATGTGGTCATTTCAACGAAGCTTGTCGTTAACGCACATACCGATAATTGCGAGTTTTTCAGTTTTCTCGATGCAAGTGGATAATGGCTTTGGATTTAGGATTCGCTTAGACCAGGAGTCAGCATTGGGTTTTGGAAGCGTTAATTTCTACTCATTGATTTCTCCTCATTTTATTTTCCAGGTCCGAATTTAACGTGCTTAACATATGTAGTTGTTTGACTTCCACATGAGAAGTGGAGGGACGTTCCTCAAACTTGTATGAGAAGCTGAGAGTTCAAAGCAGAGCCCTGTGGAACACCAGTATTTATGTGATGTACTTTCGGCTCACCGTTTTTGGGTACGGGCTGGAAAAAAGCTGTTTTCAACTTCTCGGGAAGAGTCCAGCAGAATAGGATAGATGGAAATGCTTACGCATTTGAATTGCCGGCTTGAAAGAACACCTTTTCAGACTAATGGGGAAATATCATCTGGCCCAGAGGATTTGTGAGTGTTGAGATCGTTTAAAAGTCTAGCAACTGCACGAGTACGAATGAATATCTGTCCCATAGAATGTTCAATACTATGAGGTGCAGGCGGCAGCAATGCACAATCTGTAAGCGTGAAGCCAGCTGCAAAATGCGCAGCAAACAGATTGGCCTTGTCCATAGAGCTGGAACTGGAGCTGGACAACTGGAATTCATTATAAACGAAAGACCAAAAACGTTTACTACCCTTGGGACAATACTTCATCTGCCTCAAATTTCGGTCGTAGGCGGTTTCGGTTTGAGTCGCCGAAGATGAGCGTTGCAATCATTTCTGGCTCGTTTAAAATTTATTCTTCGGTTTTCCTCGGTAGGATGTACTTCGTAAAACCGAAAGCATACCTCTCTAATCAAATGCTAAATTATCGGTAAAGAGAAAAAGTTAATTGCAAAAAAATATAATAAAAGGAGACCTTAGACTATGGACTCTCAGATCCTTTTCATAAACCGTAAGTGAAATTAAGAAATGAGAAATTTAAATTAGAATATCATTGGACCTTAAGCTAAGAAAAAGTACAGATGTGCGCTAGAGAAATGAGTTTCCGAAGTGTGTGTTTCTAACCATTGCTTTAACGTAAGCCTTGTCGCGGCGGAACATCTTGGAATTAGTGATGCAGTGATTAGAATTGCAGCTTTGTCCTGCAGTAAACGCAAAGACCAAGACAAGGACGCTCTTGTCTCTTGTAAAACTAAGTCCAAGTCTTAGTGCGCAAGATTAAGACCAAGAAAAAGACTGCAAGAATCTTGCATATCGAGAACAGATAATTTTCAAATAATCTACAAATCGGGGATTTTTGTAGACAAACCAATAACAACATTCGAGAAAGCTCCAAGGTCTGGAACATTTTCGGGAGTCATGTAATTACTGAAAAGTGAGAAAATTAATTTAAAATTTTTTTTGCCTGGATAATGGTCAGCAAGACCGAAATATTGGCAAATATTAATATTTTACAAACGATTAAATAAAGTCTATAATAAGCAACATAATTAAATAAAATAAACTGTTTTATATATTTTTATTAAATGTATATTTCCCTTATAATTCATTATCCTTACTAATATTATAAATGTGAAAGTAACTATGTCTGTCAGTCGGTTAACTTTTCACGGCTAAACGGCTGGACTGATTGGCTCATCATCCGTTCTTTTAAACAGTTCGTATTAGTGTAGGGATGATAATAGGCACCTGTAAAATTGGAAAATTCGGGAAAAACAGAAAAAATACCGTTTTCCATGGGAATTATGTATGACCTCACGACCATAACTCACATTTCGTTGTTGGTAAGTGTGGGTGGGGCTCTATGGTGTAGGGTGGTTTAGTAGTAGAGCGGTCAGTTTGGTTGGTCAGTAGGGTGTTAGGGGTAGCCAGACAACGCCTGTTTTTTAGTTTTTGGTGGGTCTAAACGGTGTGTTGGCGGTGGAGATCGGCGGGTCCCGGGTTACGCCGGGGTAAACAACTAGTATTACATATAAGTGTTGTGTGACCGATTGACAAATCATCATATTGTGTTCTTCCAGAACATCAGGAGAAAATTATTCCCCTAAGTGTAAAATTGTTGACTATAATATCCAATAATGATCCAATAAAGAATCAAAAGAAGAATTACTTTTATCAATCGCTGTTACGAGTACTTTTGGGCAAGAATGCAATTGAGTACTAAAGGTCTATTTCGGACCTCTAAGATGAGTCTGTAAACGATCTTAATCGTCCCAGTCTTACTCTATGGCGCTGAAGCATGGCCTATTACGGAGGCGGATGGTTGCTTCGAGAAAAACTTATTTTGCGTTGACGGCATTTGGAAGATTGAATGACGAATTTTTACATTGCACTAGCCACTGACCTTTTAAATTGAACAAAAAGGTGTCTATGTCCTTCTGTATTTTTAGTATAAGAGCACCTTTGAACCTTCAGTACTAAGCAAACATTGCAAATATCTACAAACAATGTTCGGATATCTTGCGACCGTTCTTTCTGCATCCAGACTTGACAACAGCATTATAGATGGTGTCTGTCTAGAAATCACGTCCATGAATTTTTACACCGATTTCTTGTTCATATCATAAATCAGACCGACAAATGGACAAAAGCACTCCACTCGATATATTCGAATTTATTAGCTGCACTCTCGGTGAGTGAAGGTGGGAGATCCCGATGCATTGCCTGGACTGGACATACGTTCATTTAGCGAATTCATCAACAAAGCGGCAGAATGCAATGGGGTGAAAACGGCTGTTCAGTTCATCCCTCAAGGGTCGTCTTCAGCGATGCCTGTTCATATTTTCGCGTTTAACGAGTAAATGGCAAGAGTAACATTTGAAGAGTGGTTATATGGTGCGACAAGCCAACCCAAATCCGAACTGAGTATGAGAACACCAGCGAATGCCATAAAGCCGCCAGGGAGATTTATGAGTGCCTCAGTGGCGGCGGCTGTTTGTACTCTTCATAAATGTAATAATACTCGCTCATACCTACTACATACTCGCGCACATTTATTTGATTTTGATATTTTATTTACATTTATGCGCGACATGCAGTTACTCTACTTGTGTTTCAAGTACAAATACTTGTTGTTGTTGTTGTTGTTGTACAACATATTCCATAGAATGACAGCAAAAGGACGAGCTGACTAAGTGCCCTCTCACTGCTGCTGGATGGATCGTTTTAGGGGTCGAGCCACTCGTTGAATTATTGCCGACAAATTTCAACTGAGAATTATTATTTATTACCCCCAGATATTATATATATCAAGGACTCTTGTGTCGTGTTGATTCTTCTTCTTCTTGATTTATCCTCCTCGCATATATAGTAGAGTAAATAATGAAATTGATTTACTTGCGAAATTGACAAATATTTGAATACTTTACGAGTGTATCACAAATAGAAGTGGTTTTGGCAATATGTCTAACAGTTCACTGGTTAAGAGAATGCAAAACAAAAAACAAAAAAATAAATAAGCGCATTTGTGAAAGTACTTGCCCAGTGTGCCACCAATACTTGTTATGCACTTAACTATGTTAGGAGTTAAGGGAAAAGGATATGTTCTCTATGCTATATTTTAGTGAATGCATTTCCTGTCAAAAGTGGCCGTGAGAATTGATTTTTGATGTGTACCCTCTTAGCTCTCGGTATGCGGCGTATGGTGGGACTAAGCTCGTGAATCTTCTATAATTGCGGTGGAATAAGTTGTCATATTAACGAAAAATGCGACGCTGGTCATAATTCCGAAATGCCTGCAGCGATTTCAATCAAACATGGTACAGGTATGATGGTGGGACGGCAAAAAAAAGGAGGAAGACCGATATTAGAGTCGAATCGCTGGGATGAATAGTGGCGGTAATACACCCATAGGGGTGTGGTTGGAGGGTGGTGACATGTGAGCAGGTCTTCAGATGATCTTGAGGGCGTATTGAGAAGGTTTTGAGAGAGTTTTGTAAGGATATACAGTAGGGTCATGAGCGGGGTCTTGAGGGAGTTTTTAGGTGGTCTTGTGTGGGGTCTTTAGGGCGTCTGTTACATAAAAACGTCCCTCATCTAAATTTTCAAATAAAAACTCATACACGATATATCTATAAATAAAACACACAAGAATATCCACACAAAAAGACGATATTGTAATGAAGTGTATCAATGCATACACCATATATCCATACATAATACAAACAGGAATATTCACACACAATGTATTGTGAGTGCAACACTATGGGAACTCACTCATAAATGTCTTTCATAAATTTCTTTTGCGATCTGTAAACGCAAGCCAATGATTCCGACCGACATGCTATTAGACTTTAAGCGATTGTAGTTTCGGTTGCGGTTTATATTAGCAATTATAATAAACAAATCCGTTTTTACGGCCATAACCTTGAAAATCCATGCTTCCATGGTCCATTTTATGTCGCATATTCCAGTGTCGGAAAACCGTCAGCAACTCGTTTACGCGCCACACAACAAAACAAATAAAAAACAGTGCGTGTAACTTTTACGCGCAATTGAAGTGAAACTTATTTGATGTTGTGGGCAAAAAAAGCAAAAGATTCTCGCAAGACCCCCAAAAGACATTCAAGTGACCCAAAGGACCTCCAAGAGACCCACAAAAAACCCTCAAAAGACTCCTCAAGAGACCATCAAAATACCTTCAAAAAACCCTCAAAAGATACTCAAAACCCCCAGAGGACCCTCAAAAACCATACCGTATTTCATACAAATCGCTTGAGAAATTACTTAGTTCCCAAAATTTAAAAATGTAACACAATTGTGTGACCAAAACTGTAACTCAAAATCGCAAAACAAAATTATTTTTGATACCGTACTCATCCTCACCGACGATAAAGTAGTTTCACTAACTTACAGTGGAAGACCTGCTGCTATCGACTGATCCCAGTTTAAATCCCCTTGGTTTTGAGACTCTGGCCAGCCTTACAGGACTCCATTTCGAAACCCGGAAACTCTTGATAGGGTGATATTTCCCTTGTTAGGTGTAGAGACCCTTCGGCTTCAGGACTCTGGCGGGCCTCTCAGGACTCCATCCTAAATTCGATCTCTTTCAGGGCATAGTTATCTATTTAGTAGAGGGTGAGTAGTGAAAGACCTGCTGCTTTCGACTGAATCCGGTAGTGACAAATTCCCCAACACACTCTCCTGATCGCAGAGCAGCGTTCTCACCAGTATCACGTCGCTACGACACCCGAGTCTGCGGCTAAGGAGCCTGGAGCGGCTAGTGGTGCAACAAGAAAAGTAATATAATTGATTTGTATAATTATAATTGAAATTTAACGAATCAAAAAAAAATAAATATTTTTTTCTATTAGTTGACAAACTATTCTGGACGCCGGCGAGCGTACCACAGCAATTTACAAAGTTTATTTGGTCATGGTCTTGCCTTATGAAATGATCGTCACTTATGATTCCCAAGTATTTAATGATTTTCAACTCCTTAATCACTTGCTGTTGTTGCACATCCATCGTTTCGTCAAAATATATTTATGGTTCTGAAAAGGTGTATGGATGTGCATAAATTTAGTTTTGTCTGCTTCGATTACCAATCCGTTGTCCGTTGCATAAAGCATCCTGAATACAAGCTTTTCGAACTCCTGTTGCATTCTGGACGTGGCGGTTTTGAGACAATAATGCTTGACAACGATTGCTATGTTGTCCGCATAAGCAGAAAATGTACTTCTTTCAAATACCCAAAGAAGTTCATGGTAAAAAGTTTAAACCTAACATTGAACCTTATGGTATATCATATAAATTTTCTTATTTCTTCGCTGATAATATTATGTATTTACACTTATATCGTTCTTCCAGATAGATAGCTCTTCGGCTGCTTCGCTAAGGTTCCTCTAGCTGCAATTTTGTAAAGAGGCAATATGGGCTTATTGTCGAAAGTCCTACTAAAGTCGACGAAGATTATAAGAACGTGGTGATTTTTATTACGGCTCATCCTACAGTAGTCGTCCTGAACTGTTTCCCCTTGAAGCAATCACATTTGTGGCGGGATGTAAAAACAATATTAGTAGAAACCCAATATGATATTTCATAGGCATATATGAAAGGCTGTATCTTGAACCTTTGAACCTTAATCTGAATTAGGAAGACTAAAAAGAAAAGAAATAGTTATTTAAATAAGTGTTATTATTCAATATTTTTGCTTAATAGAAGAGTTGGAGACGGAAAGACGAACATTTGAAATCATGGCTAGGCAATTTTGGAGTTATATCGCGATTCTTACTCGTTGCTACAAAAACATACAGAAATGATCACGGAATGAAGGCGCTTGTAATTTTTACAAAAGTTTACTCATAAATAAAAAAATAATCATGAAAATATGAAGGGACATCTCGAATATGTGTAAAATGCCTTTAATTGCATCGCCGACTCTGGAAGATATGGAGTCAAACTTCCCGCTGCCACCTCATTCTTATTAAAATTAACAAGAATCCCGCTTAATTAAAGGCATTTGCTCCCGAAATAACACATAAGTGACACATAACATGTCCGCTTGTCACAAGTGCAAAACAATTTCGCCAAACCAAAGGAGAAATTTCTTCATTCTCTATATGCGAGCGCATGCCACTAAAGTGACGTGCCATCACACAGATCCCCTTTGGATCATAAAGAATTTTACATATCTTGTGTACACAGCAGGGTGCTTATGCCACATGTACTCGGAGTAAGGTGAAAGGTATGCAAATTAAAATATTACAAATCATCCAAAGTGAGGCAGATCGGAGCTATGCAAAGCACAATGATGATCTGGCCATCCAAGTCGTGTAAATGCAAAATAAAAAATCTGGACGTCATATGAGAAGAGAAGACTTGACATCGTCTACGCTGCTGGCTGGTTGGCGGATGCAATGCAAAGCATCGTAGGAACATGCAGCGAACAATCAAATCGCGAACCGCTTGGATCTCTAAAAATAACAACAAAATTCTCTCGTAAATGAAATCATAACTCCACCCGCCAGAGTACTGCCTGCCGGATGGATGAGTGATAGTGCTCTTCAAATCCAAATCCAACCCACTGCAAATTTGCTGGCCGGTTTGTGGGTGGACAGCATGTCAGGCTGCCTCAGACCGAGTAGGTGGCGGAGGATGATGGTCGACAGCATGTCAGGCTGCCTCAGGCCGAGCAGGAAGAGGCGGTTTATACGAGGACAAATATGCCAGCGAGCAAATACAAAGCAACTTTATGGAGTGATCGCCCGCGGAGCTAGATGCATGCGAATGACAACATAAATTTTATTTAAAAAAAAAAGTCCTATCGCTAAAAAGGCATTTGCCCGCATGCCGCCCCAAGTACGAGTATTCGATGCGACGATGTGACGGCGCGACACATGCGGATTTGCCTGCATGCGTCGCGGATGCGGATAATTAACATTATTTCGTGTTAGAGCGCATTAATTAATAATTTAAAATGATTTATTATTAAACATACAGCTGGAGGGGACGGCTGGTGGGTATAGCTCGCATAAACTGCTAGCTGAGTGGAATGCGTGCAAAAGGTGGGGTTGAGTGGCCAATGCAATTAATACTCCATTTCTACCAGTCTATTTGCGTTGGTTGAAGCTATAAAGTCCTGGTGGACATCTATGTGACATTAATTGTCTCCCAGTTCCATTAGAATAACATATAAATCGAGCATGGGAGTGCAGCCAATAAAAAAAATATTGGAATGTGAATTTTGCTTTAAAATTTTCGTAGAAGAATTTTCTCCATTGCTACAATTTTTGTATCCTTTGGACAATAACATCTTTGCTAATTGATACATACCAACTTTAGTAAGTACGTTAGCCATTTTGATGCAGATATTACTGAAAACTTATATGACCAAGATTATCCACATAATTTACTTAAGCTCTGATTTAACCCAGTTGTTACTCAAACTATTTTTAGCCTCGATTTTTTAATTGGGAACCAATATGAGTTATCATTAATTATTAAAAAAATGTCAAGGATTTTGGAAAACCTGGAAAATGGATGGTTTTTGAACGGCCGGTAGTATTGTTGGTACTGATTTATTTACGAGTATGATTCCATATAACGCAAAAGTATTTCATTTATTCAACAAAGGAAAACACAAACCATAAATTGTATAAGAACGAGGTATAAAATAAAGCCACTTTTTTGCTGCAAGGGAACTTTGAACTTTTGACAAAAATAGATGGGTTTCTACTAAGCAGAGTTTTCGCAAGTGATCCATTCGATCAAAGCGTCATTTTTTTTGCGATAATTCCAAGAGTCACGATTGTCGCTATTTTCATAGGGTTGCACTAATTCTCCTAACTAACGAAAAGTACTACTTCTTATCTCGTATCGGCATCAAACATTTGTCTTCACTTAAAATAGTGGAGCGCGAGTTTGAAGTACTGCAAAGTTGTACGTAGAATTGTTGGCCCCATATATGAGAAAGAACGATTCCGAGGTCTATGAAAAGGAGAAGCTTCGAGCATTACATCATGAAGTTCTAATGCTAGGATTTTTGCCAACAGCTGCTCCTCCAACGTTGCACTGTATCAACTTAGTTTTTGCTGATAAAGCAAAGGTTTCTTGGCACTATGTTGGACAGATTAACGGTGAATGGGCCAAAAGGAGATAAAGAAAAAGCGGCTTTATTTGCTGAGAATTTAGAAGTAACGGTCAAGTTATTCGACGGGAAATCGTTGGCCGAAGATCCCAATACCAACACAGGAACCGAAAATTTTTAACATCAAAACCATATCGCTGTACGAACTCCGAGAGACAGTAAGAAAATTGAAAATTAACAAGACTCCAGGCTATATGACTTAATACTGGTGAAATCTTAAATGAGTTGCCAAAAGAAGCTTCTTTATATTTTAAATGCTTAATACAGTCTTTTATATGTTCCAGACAGTGGAAAGTCACCGAAGTTACTCTAAAACCGGGGAAATGTACTAACGACAAAATATCATGTAGACCTATAGCGCTACTGCCAACAATATATATGGTCTTTGAGAAACTTCTTCTTAAACGATTAGAACCCATTATTGAAGAGATACGCTTGGTTCCGGTTCAACGATTCTGTTATAGGGTCAAACATTCCACAATTGATCAGGTCTATCAAATAACGAATGAGATTGAAACAAGCCCTTAAAGAGAAAAAGATATGTGCTAGCGTTTTTCTAGACTTGACGCAAGGTATGGCACGAAGTCCTGAAGTATAAGCCCGCAAAACTCGTTCTCGTCTTAACGTGCATTGCATCTATGAAATAGTCCGAACTTTAGACGAGACGGACCTTGTGCGCCGACTACATAGAAGATCTAGCGCAGTAAGTGAAATCCGCATGTAATGATGGATTCTAGTAGGTGTTTTCGCTAGAAAACTGCCTACCCAACACGATGTACTACAGAAGCGTATACTTCTTGTTAAGGAAAATTAGTTGTAGTCATAAAAAATTAGAGGATTGAATCTCCTACTACTATGACCACGCACGGTCGGTTCTCATAGTGTCGCTCTGAGGGATGAGATTTGGTACGCAGGCATATATCGGCTGACAATGTCAGCATCAGGTATATGAATCGGACATAACCAATGGTACGGGCTATTGGTATCTTTGGAAGATTCCTACACCTCCATGCGCATCCGAAAAAAAAATCTTGGATAGGAAACTGAGCTGGAACCTAATATTATTGAACGAATAAATAAGGCAAATATTGCCATCGATAAAAAATTGTGTTTGAATCCAGAGCTGGTACACTGGCTTTAAAAGGCTGTAGTGAGACCAGTACTACCGTATGGTGTAAGCGTATAGTGGCCATCTCTGGAAAAAGTTACGTATGGGAACATACTGGAGAAGTGGCATAGAGCGGCCTGCATGCTTATAAGTGGGACGCTGAGATTCACACCAACTCGCCTTAAAGGGTATGCTTGACCTCATTCCAGTAGATTTATTTTTGGCAAAAGAATGCGGCAAATACGGCTACGGACTGTTAGCAATAATTTTTTTTTTTTGGTTTTATTTATTTAGATATAGGATCTTCCAATTTAGGAACTAACAATATGTGATAGAATCTGAGGTCTAAATTGAGTACAATATAATATAGTTGCAGCTAAACATTGTGATTGGTAAAAGTTATGCAATTATACTTTTAAATCTCTTCAGCCTGTGCGGCTCATGCTGATGTAGAAGTTCGTTAATAAGGATGACAGTTAAGTTTTAAGGTATACTTTAGTATTTGAATGTTGATTTCTTCTGTGATAGTCGGGATACTCAAGTCTCTATGCAGCGGGGAGTTTTTGAAGTACCATGGTGCACCGGAGATTGTTCTTAGGATTCTGGACTGCAACCGTTGCAAGAGTTCTAGATTGGAAGAGCTTGCTGAGCCCTAGAGCTGTATGCTATATGTCCATGTTGGCTTGATGATTGCTTTATAGAGAAGGATTTTGTTATCTAGACTGATGGTAAAGTGTTTGTTGAGCATCCCGTGCATATTGTAAAATTTGAGTTTGAATAGATTGCGTTTGGACTTAATGTGTTTTCTCCAGGTATTCCGTCTGTATAGGTGGATACCGAGGTACTTTACATCTTTACTTTGAGGAACTAATGTGTTGTTGAGAGCAAAAGTGATGTGTGTGCTTTTCGTCTTTTTTACTTTAATTCTCCAAGTGATTAACCAGAGTTCGAGTCGCTTTAGGTAGTTATTATGAGAAGCTGATTTGGGGTCGCTGTGGGCGCTTAGTATCGCGGTGTCGTCCGCAAAGGTAGACACCCAGTTTGCCCAGTTTCCATTTGATTGGTGGGTCGTGCTGCTTGGAGGTATGGTTTTCTTTGCCGCTTTCCAGAGTGGTTAGTCGCATTTGGTGACAGGTCTTCGTGATTTCTTCTTTAGCTCCTCACATTTTCCCCTTTGAGAAAATAAGTCTTTGGAGGGCTTTTGTCAGCTTTTCCTTCGTGAGGAGAGATGCTTTTGCCACTCCGTTCTTAATTTACGTTTATAGCAGTCTCACTGTCATTAAAAGTGGCGTTTAGCACTCATTCCTCTCTTAACGAGATAGGTGAGCAGTTCAACCATTCATTTAGGTTCCGGGCAACTCAGATATGGGAGGGAACTGCAGGGCGGACAATCTAGCTAGACGCGGTACGACTCTTCAGCTGTTACCGGAAAGGGCTACTGTCGGGAGGCCTATTGCGACACTAAATCTTTTGCCTCGAAAAGAGTTCTTTGCTCCAGTCCGGCATTAGTGTACAGAAGACAAAAACTCTTTAGTAAACGATTGATGAACAACCTTTCAGATCTCAAACACAACAAAGTGCGAGACATACTTCGATTCATTAAGAGATCGGAATGGGTCCTTTAAAAATGGAAAAGGTTTATAAGATCATGTGGTAACACAAAGAACCGCTAATGGTCTAAGTGGTGCCATCACTACCTAACCTAACCTAACCTAACCTACATCATGAAGAGAATCGAGCTCGGTAAGCTTTGTTGGGCAGGACACCTAGCTCGCATAAATGAAAGTGTTTTGCAACAGGATTTATGGAACACGTCAGCTAGCCAGGCCAAGACTAAGCTAGAAGGATGGCTTAAACCAGGACGACCAGACTTTATGGATGTAAAACTGGGTGATCGGTTGAGTGAGTGAAGCCAGGACTAACATGATGACGATAATGAAAATGTATCCAGATTAAAAAGTGAATAACGTTTGTACTGATTTAGGAATTGTACTGACATTTTACATTATTTTCAGCAATTTTGAAATATGTAGAGTTGATTTCAACACATATACGCAAATATACAATGAATTGTGACATTTTTGTTCTACTCAATGCAAGAGCATTCATTAATAATTTCTTCGGAATGAAGATTCGATTTGACGGCCGAACACAGAATTGGGTTCTAGAAGAGGTAGTTTCCAATTAACGTGGGGTTTACTCTGCCAATGGCGTATTTGTGATAATAAGAACTCAAAATCATGACAACAGCGACAATGTCCATATCTAAGAATTATTGATATATTTGGGGCCTTGTTTGTGTAACTAAATTCCTTGCATATCTATAGAACCCCTTTCTGTTGGATCTCTAAAAACGGAATGTACTCGTATCAACAAAAACACAACTCAGATGAAATGAATTTCGTTGTGCAAAGCAAATTAGATACGAAATTTGCAAATTTATTTGATCGTGAGATTGTGACGGCCACATTTGCATAACCTGCATACACTGACACATAATATGTCTATTCAGTCGTCATGAACACCAGGCGCAGACGGTTATGATAAATTAATTTAATTAAAAACTCTCATGTGGTGCACCATTTTGCACACCTAGCGAACAAAAAGTATACTTGCACAGACGAAATAACACTCCACACACACCCAGTTGAAGTGAACTGCTCCACCAGGTGGTGATGCTGCTCCTGGCTGTTCCAATGCCGAGTCAAATTAAAATCAAATTTTCAAATTAAATCCAAATCAGAGGGAGAATGTTCCTTCGTAACATGAAACGTGAAATTGTAAAGCGGTGGTGATGCTTGCTGAGTGCTCCATACTACGTGTGTTATGATATCACTTTAGCCCCAATCATTTAATCATTTTCATTTTCGTTTTCATCTTTAACTATTCACATGCAGGCAATTCGGCGAACAACGGTGGAAATTTTCCATTAGACTGATTTATAATGACAGCGGAAGAGGCAACCGCAATGAAAAGCAAACGCTTATTCCCAAGGTACTTGAGTGCACTGTAAAATTTTAATTATACAATATCCCAGTCCCCCACTGCTGCAAGGATCTCACGACTAAACACCACACGAGCGATGAAGCGACGAAGACAAGACGGAAGTATTTGTACGGTGGTATAACTTCCGCCGTAAGTTGAGTTGAGTTTCCATTATGAAGACTTTCATCAAGGAATCACTTTAATTATTAACTTTGGCTTACACAGCAGTAATGTTGGTTAACCTGTAGCGCTGGGGGGAGGGTTATATTTTAAACTTGCCATTGTTTGTTGCCATTATCGTGGGGTTTACTCTGCCAACTACTGCGTTGCAACTTGACACATATATGGAAAAGCTTTCCATGGAATTTCTGTTAAATTAAATAATTCACTTGCTTTTTGGGAATTCGGCAATCGTGTGGCACTTTCGCCATTAGGCCACCCTTTGTTTAAACATTTGGTCTTATGAGGAATTCCAATTGGAGCAAACCAACGAAAACACTCTATAGAAAGATTGAATTGAATTGATAATTGCGAAGTCTTTGTGGAAAAAAAACTGTTCTTTATATAGTTTTCCTTTCCGGTTAACTTAACTTTTTATGGAATTCGAGTAAATCTCACTAGGCTGCTCGCAGCATACAATATGACATAAAAACATCCGCCCAGAAAAAAAAAAATGCAATAAAATGTCAGCCATCCGTTTGTATATCGAACCTGACTTGACAGAAATGAATGCCAACAAATTCCCGGACGTTTATCGATGGATTCAATACCAAAGGGAATTTTACAAATAATCGGGATGTTGGGGATTGCACCAGAAAAGATTATCATATAACGCTGCGTGTACTTTTGTTTCGATAGACAGCTTTTTACCCAGACTGATCAGATATCGGGACACACTGTTATAGTAACAAAACCCATACATATAATATAAATACACGCGCGTTTAAAATCAAATTGTGAAACAATTCGTCACTAAATTATTTCATAATCACTAAGTAGTAAAATAAGTACTGGCTGCAGTTCTATTGATTGTTTCCATTAAATATTTTCTATACACCGTCGCAATTATCTTTGATTGATCCAATAAATACAAAATATATTTACGGATTTTTTCCACTTTGTTGTCGAAAGAATTGTTTCGCAATAATATTAATACTAAGATATCATAAGAAACATTTTGTAAATTTTCAGTCTGAAGATAGATTCAATCTAATAAAGTAATCTAACCTGATCGCCGATCTCAAAAGCATCTTAGAGCGATGGGAAGAGCACTTTCATGTGTTGCTTGATGGCAAGCTAACTAAGGAATTGGAGGCTCAACCAATGACCGAAGACCACACTATGCTGCCGCCACCAAGCATAGACAAAGTTAGCAGAGCGATAAATCGGCTCAAAAAGAATAAGGCCCCGGGATCTGATGGTATACCAGCGGAGCTAATTAAAACAGGAGGCCACGCAATACACCAAGCAATTCATGATCTAATAGTGCAAGTATGGGAGGAAGAAGCGATGCCAGAAGACTGTCGAAGAGGCATCCTGTGTCCCATACATAAGAAAGGAGATATCACAACCTGCAGCAATTATCGTGGTATAACGTTGTTGACTACCGCGTATAAAATTTTCTCATCTATCCTTCAAGACAGGATAGCCCCATACGCTTAATGGATCATTGGTCCATACCAATGTGGCTTCATCTCAGGCAAATCAACAACTGATCAGATTTACACCCTTAGGCAGGTGATGGAAAATTGTTTAGAGTTTTAAAACTCACTACACCATCTTTTTATAGGCTTTAAAGCCTCCTATGATAGCATAGCCAGAGTATAACTTTATAAAGCCATGAGAGAATTCGGTATCCCAAATAAACACCATGACCATGACCAATGTTATAAGCCATGTAAAAATATCCGGATCACTATCAAGCCCATTCAACATCTATAACGGGCTCCGACAAGGGGATGGACTGGACTGCGTCCTCTTCAACATGGCGTTGGAGAAAGTGATCCGAGACTCTGACGTAACGACGAGAAGAACAATCCTCTATAACTCCATTCAGATACTGGCGTACGCAGGCGACATTGACATCGTTGGTCGACACCCAAAAGCTGTACAGGAAGCTTTCATACAGCGGGCGGCACGAAATCTGGGGCTGCACATAAATGAAAGCAAAACAAAGCCTGTCAAGACTTTTCAAATCTAGGAACTTAATATCCAAGCATTCGGACCTCTTAGCCGCGTCCGACAGAAAAGTCTTACGAAGAATTGTTGGCTCCGTATGTGAGGAAGGTGAGGCCTGCAGAGTAATCGCTTATATGGATGACGTTGCTATTGCCGTCCCAGCAAAAGACCCGAATACCTTAAAGGAACTCCTGCAAAATGCTCTCAACATGCTAATTTGCTGGGCAGATCGCAAAACTGAGATTTTCCAATTCACCAGGAAATATAAAGTTCCTTATTAACCCTCCTTCTATAAAAGGTAAAAGCTTAAAATTCTCTGATAGAGCCAAGTATTTGGGTCTTATTTTGGACAGAAAGCTAAGCTGGAAACCTAACATACAAGAAAGTGTTCGTAAATCCACAGTGGCACTCTTCTCATGCAAAAAAAGCCATTGGTAGCCGTTTGGGTCTTCAACCCCATATAACTCATTGGCTGTATTCAGCGGTAGTAAGACCTAATCAGAGAGTAGAATATGGTGGGCTGCCTTAAATAAAAAAGTAAACCTTCACTCCTTTATTCTGAATTCATTCAGGATCCCAGACAACATAGACTACAACATTCTGCAACTCCATTTCAACAAAGACTTCCAGGTCACCTTCCCCTTCAGATCATTCTGAGACGAAGTCGCCTACCTGAAAGATGAACACATTCATTTATACACAGACGGTTCAAAAACTGATGACGCAGTCGGCAGAGGTGTTTTCTCAAAAAGTTAAGTTTTAGCCTCTCTTTCCGTCTTCCAAATCACTGTAGTGTTTTCCGGGCTGAAATCATGGCGATCAGTGAAGCCTTGTCTTGGCTGAAGAGAAACGTCATATCCGCTAAGGATATCCATATATTTTCGGATAAAGATCCCACATCGGTGCTATTGAAGGTGTCTTCACTGGACACTGTCTCTTAGGCAGGTTTGGAGTATTCTCGAATGACTTCTGCAGAAGCTGCATGGATGAAAAGGAGGAGGAGACTATCGTCCATCTTCTCTGTACTTGTCCAGCCCTCTCCCAAAAGCGTAAACTTCATATTGGAGCTTTATTCTACAACGACACTTATGAGTTCACATTGACATTGGTAGTCTCCTACGCTTCATACGAAGCTCTAACTGGTTCATCGAGTACGTGGAAGGAATTGTTCCTGATCTGTGTGGTATCACAATCGACCACTAGTGGTCTAAGTGTGTCGCTTTCATTGACAGCCACCTTTAACCTAACCTAACCTATGTGAGGAAGGACGATTATTCAGGGAAAATTAGTTTTCGAAACAGTAGAGGCATCAGTGTCCTTTATGTAAGCCCTCCTCCCTCTCCCTTCCTACACGACAAACTTAAACAAACTTAAATATTTATCATACATCCTTACATGCGCGCCCTTAACAAACAAACAACACTTTTGAGTGATCTATGACACCCTTGACTGCAATCACATGTCAGCAAAATTAATTTTGCTGACATAATCCGCGCAACGTGTTCCAAGCGAACTGTCAATCTCGAAATGCCTTTGCCTTGGGCGAATTAAAAGTGAAAAGTGATTTAAATACAAACCTCCACGACATCTCAGAAGCTGCCCAATTGACATCCGATTGACATCTGTATAAATGGTTAGTATCCTTCGGCTACCCATCATGTAATATATGTGAAATTATATTTTACAAATATGGCTGTGTACGTACACAACGTCCAGTGATAAGGGACGGATGGAGAAGCAACACAAAAGCAAACAAGTTATTCACTTTGAAGTCAATAGACACTAACATTAGAGACACTCGTCCTGATCGTTCATCCCTTTTTAAGGAGATGGATGTGATAATGGATAAATGCGTATGCTTTTGCTTGTGGGGCTTACAGGAATTCTCTTCCAAAGGATTAACTTTAATAGCTGGCAAATAGCTGATCCCTGATCCCTCCTCGTATTAGAGGTGACTTCGTCCTCTTAGAGCTAATGGGTACGATGACGAGGAAAACGATGATGATGATGATGACGATATCTATCTCTCCAGAATGTAAAATGCCCTCAGGATATTATGAATTTACATACATTACAGTCCAAGTCCACATCCTATATCACATTAGAATCGGATGTTTTCATTCTTTCATTTGGTCCCAACTAATGACCGGACTATTAAATCACATCTCGGATTCCATTTGAGACCGGAAGAGTTTTACCAGAAGATGACTTAAACCTGGAGGCTGAAGAGTTCATGCTGAGAAGCTGAGATTTTTTCTGCATCTACGTACTCGCAAGTTGTGTGGAAGTAAAAAATAATATATAGCATCGCCTTCATCCCGTCCTAACTGATTGCCCCCATCCAGCTCCTGATGGTTGATGTTTGTCGATTGCTGTTTGCATCATCAGGTGGATTATAGATATATGTAGGTACCGTGAGTTTGTTGGTTGGATGCTTCACTGATTGGGAACTACTCACTGACTGACTGTCTTTCAGTCTGTCTGTCTGCTTCCTGTGCCTTATACGGCCAATCAACGATAGGTAGGGGGCGGATAAATAATTATGCCTCATCAATTATTCAAATTCAATTTACTTTGGGATTCCGTATGTGGTCTGAATGTGTGTGTGTGTGTGTGCCGTAGTTTCGCCTCGAGCAGCAGAATTCCTATTCGGGTTCTCGAATCACGATCTCTTCACTAAAAAGTTTCTTGCTTGTGCCTGTGCTTTTTCGTTTTGAAGGGTGGCATGGAATTTCTCTGGCGAAATTAGAAGATCCAAAATGAACGTAAAATAAAGGTTTCACGTATTATTTTACGGGCGGAAATTAATTTGCATTTGCGAAGAGTTTTGCAGTTATGTTGGAGCTGGAAATTTTGCTTCGTTGTTTGGTTAACTATGCGCACGAATGTTTTTGTTGCTAATATGAGTATGCATGACATGGTAGTGCTCGTACGTTGTACCAGTTACAAATACATCCGCCTAAATTAATAATGACAGGATATTACAGGTACATCACGAAGATTTGAAATCTAACAGAAATTCTAGGGACAACAATGCTTATGCAGAGACTTTTAAACAATTGAGTCTGCAGGGCGTACTTGAAGAGTTTGCTATAGCTTTGGATCTGTATTTGGAAGACGTCGACTTTTTTTTTAATTAAATTGTTCACATTTCCTCAGAAGAGCACTTTTGATGTATTCCATTGTATCTGTCCGGGTTCTGATTAGAGTGTTGTGCTAAAAAAATACTGCTTCGGCCAGAAGCCCTTAAAAATATTTAAAAAGGTTCTTTGGAAGTAAAAATGGTTTGTCACACACAGTATTTGCATGCTTCGAGTTCCTTGCAAACAAATGCCTGACGCGTTGGACTAGACCACCAAAACAGCATTGATAATTTGGGAAAAAGCATACATATAGTGGATTATCTTTATGATCAGAATTAAAAATTGGAAGTGGACGTCCTCTTTCTTCTTTTTAGAAATTCCTATATTGGAATTTTTTACAAGATTCTGCTATTCCAATGCTTTATTTCTTCTTAGACATAAGGGCTTCCTTTTGGGTAAGGATCTGGTACAGTACAATACAGATGAACCTTGCTGACTTCAAAGACCGGTAGTTGATGATGATGAATAATGGGGTGTCTTGTAGTAGCACAGCGAGCCATGCGGACCGATTACGTTTCCCCTATCTTGTGTTTTGTGGATAGTGCACGTGCGTCCTTACAGCTCTCTCTCTATACCAATGGTTCTTAGGAACTTAATAAAATGAAGTGAATTCAGTGAAAATCGCGCAGACTCCGAGATCTCGTCGGTTCCCATATGGAGTATTCGGATCGTTGCTCTACATTCGCTGAGAAGATGCCACGGGTTTTTGTCCGGTCCTGGCCTCCCGCAAAAAATCTATCCACCGGTTCCGATTTCGACTCATTTTTCCATCACCTACCTAAGGGTGTAAATCTAATCAGTTGTTGATTTGCCTGCAATGAATCTACACTGGAATGAACCAATAATGACTTTAGCGTATGCTGTCTTGAATGAAAGAGGAGAAAATCTTATACGCGTTACTCAACAACGACGTTAACCACGATAATTGCTGCATGTTGTTATTTCTTCTTTCTAATGTATGAGGCAAAGGATGCCTCTTCGCTAGTCTTCTGGCATCGCTATTTCCTCCCATACTTGCACTTTTAGTTCTTAAATTGTTTGGTGTATTGCGGACCTTCCTGACTTAATCAGCTCCGCTGGGATATCAACTGATCCAGGGGCCTTATTATTTTTGACTCGATTTATCGCTCTGCTAACTTTGTCTATGCTTGGTGGCGGCAGCATGGTGTGGTCTTCGGTCATTGGTGGAGCCTCCAATTCCTCAGTTAGCTGGCCATTAAGCCACTCGTGAAAGTGCTCTTCCCATCGCTCTAAGATGCCTTTGTGATCGGTGATCAAATTACCCTCTTTGTCTTTGCAGTATGTGCAACGCGGTGTATATTGCGGCATTCCTTATTGTTCAACGTAATGCTGCCCTTATACGATTTTGAAACTACGCCGATGACTTGATGATGAAAAAGAAGAATGACCTCCCGCAATATAAGCATTCGAAGTGCAATGATAAAACGCTTACTAGGAAAATCGTGCCTTTTCCTTGCACACACTCGAGTGGCTATCCGATACGCCACCACCACTAGTGCGGTCCTCGTCAAATGCGATATTGTACTAAAATTTGACTTATCGCTGTCGCCAAACGCTAGCTAATCGTATTATAACCTGCACTGTAGGCCGGAATCGTATTAATATCGCTATTAAAAGCTCCCGAAAGCACATAGAGCCCGTCATTGAGGCATATAATGTACGTAGCCGCAATCGCCATAAATCAATTGGCAAATCTTGTAAACAAACAAAATGTCAAAACAATCACGAAACCTTCACTCAAACACCCTCATCCTACACCCCGTGTTGAACTTTGTCATTGTGTCGTCATCGTCTGCGTCGCGTCAAAGGAACTCGAGTTGTATATTGTATTTATGAGTCGAGCTTTGCTTTTGTCACAAGTGCTGACGTCGAAAACACTGTTGCATGTCCAGGTAATGGTGCATTATGTAGGTGGTAGAGTGCAAGACAAAATTGAGAGGCCTTACCCATTCAATTGTTAACGTGTGCTACTTTGAAAGACGAAGTCGACGCCGACAGACTGTCTTAACCCATTTGGTGGCTTTCTGACACTTTTTTGTTTGTTTCTGTTGTGTTTGGTGTGCGAGGTAATAAAACATTTGGTCAACACACACACCCACCAACAAATAAACACACCATGCATCAGAGCGTCACTCAGTCAGAGTTGCAGTTTTAATTTGTTGTTGAAACCTGAAACTTGCAACAACACAATTAGGAAACATTACGTCGTCTGTGGTAGAGAACAATGCGTGACGAACAATACGGGCAACAACGAAGTTACGAACTTGTGGCAATTGTTTGCAATATGGCAGCGACTGTCATATGGATGTTTGTCTGTCTATCCCATTTGCTGTTTGAATTTTGGAATCGCTGAGGCATGATGTATTGAGAGACAAACATACACCAACGGCCCATGTGGTCACAGAGTGTTAAGCCGAATTGTCAATACGGCCCACCCTTTTCTTGCAGAGAATGATCTGTCTTACTTTTTAGTCATCGATGCGTACTCAGGGCACATATCGCTTTGGGCCTTGGGGGTTTAAATTTTCAAATATTTTTAACAAATTCATCTAAAAGTTGGATGGCTTTAAAACAGTAATCCGATAAATACTACGTAACGCTAACGTAACCATTGTGGTCAATTAAATTGATATTTTGATAGACATAACGTAAGTAACCATCAGGTTCATAAAAGTTTCTTTAAAACTATATTAAACTAGCTGATATTCCCGGCCTTGCCCGGCTGCTCCGAACCCATCCACAGCTGACCACCCACCCACCACATACCACAAAACCGCAGCCTATAATCTCCGCAGCTAAAAATCCTGTATAATTATAAAGACCTGAGTAAAATTGGTCCAGTAGCTTTCAGGATGAGTTAAAATAACAGAATGGCCCTCCTACCCTACTGCACCAACTAAACTGTCCCCTACCCAACTGAAACCACACCGATCCAAACCAATTGACTCTTTCCGCACATTGGCCTCACCATTAATTCCTCTGCCATCTACCCGCCACTGATCAAAAACTGTAGCCTATGGCCTCCGGGGGAGGTGAATGGTGAAATGGTGAAATGGTTAAAACCTGATCAAAATCGTTCCAGTAGTTTAGTTTCCAAGGTTAGCGTAGCCAAAGGAAAGTTTATATAATACTAGCTTCTAGCCCCGGTGTTACCTGGGACACACCCCCTCCCCCTTCCCCCCTCCTGCCTTCTCTGCTCCCTACTGAACCAACCAATCTGACCCCCACCCAAGTGACCACTCCACTAACCCACACCATCTTACCACTTCTCCACACTGGGCCACACCATTAAGTCCCCTCTCCACTGACCAAAGTACCCAGTAACTGCCGGGGCGAAAAACCCTGTACAGTAGTGAAAAGTAGATCAGGTCCAGTAGTTTCGAGAATTACCTCCTACATACAAACAATACCTTACCTCTTTATAATATTTAAGTATAGACCAGTTGTTAACTCCGGAATTACCCGGAACCCGCCAATCGCCACACCGTCTAGACCAACGAAAAGCTAAAATAACAGGCGTTATCCGGCTGCCACTCCCAAACTACTGATAAACTGACCGCTCCCCCACTGAAACCTCCGCAAACCATTGAGGCCCACCTCCATCTACCCACCCACTGAGCCAAAATTGTATGTTGCCTATAACCCCTGTGCCGAAAACCCCTGTATAATGGTGAAAACCTGACCAAAATTGGTCCAGTAGTTAGCGTAGCCAATTGAAAGTGAAAATTACCTCTTACTATGATAGTATATTTTTTTTTAATGGTAATTCGTAACTGCTGCCTGCAGAAGTCGAAGGCTCAGAATTGCAATTAAATAAAAATAAACGGCATGAAGTAAAAACAATGACTAGCGAACATAAATAAATAATAAATAAAAAATCCGACAGATAGCCGAGTGCATCCAGATGCAAGAATGCCTAAGGTGGTATAAGTCCGCTCTCTTGAAGCATCCAGAAGCTTCCTATTTGACAAATAATGCCTATAATTGGAATGTTAGCTTCATCTATACATACCCATACGCATACACGCTCTAAGACATTGCTTTTCGAGGACATGGAATTTTTCCATGTGTTTTTTTAAGAGGTTGCCGATTTTTTTTTTGAATAAAACACATATAAAATTATGAAATGACCAAAATTTTTTTTTATTTGGTAGATAATTTTTTGGCATTTAACATTTAAACACAATTTCTGGCATATGGCTACCACGACTATTTTTCACAAATGTCATTCTGGAGGTCCAATTTTCCAGCACTTTTTCAAGCATTTGAGGGCGTATGTCAGCAATGACACGTTGAATATTGGTTTCCAAAGCGTCAATCGATTGAGGTTTATCCACATAAACCAATGACTTCACGTATCCCCACAAAAAGTAATCGAGTGGCGTCAAATCGCACGAACGCGGAGGCCAATTCACCGGACCATTTCTCGAAATAATGTTGTCGTTGAAAGTTTCTTTCAATAAGTCGATTGTTTCACGTGCTGTATGGCAAGTGGCACCATCTTGTTGAAACCACATTTCATCCATATCCATATCTTCAAGATTTGACAACAAAAACTCATTTAACATGGTTCTGTATCGATTTCCATTCACGGTAACGCGTCGTCCTTCCTCATTTTTAAAGAAATATGGACCGATGATCCCACCAGCCCATAGACCGCACCAAACAGTACATTTATCAGGATGCATTGGTAATTCTTGAACGGCGTGTGGATTATCTTTGCTCCAAATGCGACAATTTTGTTTGTTGACGTATCCATTTAACAAAAAATGCGCCTCATCACTGAAGAGAATTTTACGGTAAAAAAATGGATCTTCGTTCAATTGATTTAACGACCAATCACTGAATTCACGGCGCAAACGATGGTCGTGTGGCTTTAATTCTTGCACCAATTGAATTTTGTATGGCACCAAACCCAAATCTTTACGTAAAATTTTCCATAAAGTCGATGGACAAAGTCCAATTTGCTGAGCACGACGACGAATCGATAAATTGTCGTTTTCTTCGACACTGGCCTCAACGACAGCAATATTTTCTTCTGTACGAACTCTTCTCATTCTTGTCGGTGGCTTGGCATCCAAAAGAGTGAATGTAGACCGAAATTTGGTAATTACGTTCTTTATGGTGGTCTCTGACGGACGATTATGTGCACCATAAAATTCACGAAGTGCTCTATAAACATTTTTAATTGAACACTGATTTTGAAAATAAATTTCCACGATTTGAAAACGTTGTTCTGGAGTTAACCTATTCATAATGATTTGCCAAACAATACTGAGTAGAAATGCCACTTTGAGCTGTCAAAACAACTGTCATAAAATAAAACGACATCTATCGGAAAAACAAACCTCCTTAAAAAACACCCTTTATGATAGACTGATGTTCCACCATATTGCACACGCATACTTGAGAATTGCTCCTACGAACGCCGACCCCGAGGGCCGAGGTGCCCCAAATTTTAACAGAATATATTGTCATAGGAAATACACATGTGTGCAAAGTTTGAATAAAATCGAACTCTAGGGAGTGTGTTAAAAATTAATCACAAGATTCTGCCCACCAGCCAGCCAAGCCACGGTTAAAAAAATAAATCTCCAAAACCGCCTCAAAACCTTCCAAATCCCTGAAGCGTGCGTACATTTAAAAAAACCATACAACCTCACAGCCTTTCGACCAAAATCTGTCTTACCAATGCTATTTATCTCAGTCACACCGAAAACTATGGATTCGACATACATCTTGGTGCTACATCTAACACACCATTCACGTTAGCTGCTTCGTAGAGACAGTCCATATGCCACAACTAACTTTTGATTTGACAGCAGCGAGCGCTGCTACTTTCCTTCCAGGAGACATTTTAAAAAAAAGGGACATTCCCGTTAATAGTTGCATAGAAAAATCACACCATCACGCCGCACATCCGCTGGAAAATCTGCTTGCTCCATTCAGACCTAATATTTAACTTAATGTCATGGTAGTTTTGCAACGAAAATATTTCTCAAATTTATTTGAAAGTGTTGCTCCCATTATGGTTTGTGTCTCTGTTAAATTTTGCAAATCACTAAATTGGTATGCTGATGATATTTAATCACAGTTTTAGAGTCACATGTGCATGAGAGACATAGCCGCAGGACCTACGGTTTCCCATAAATTATTTTTTAAACAAATTCTCAATTTTATTCAAATGTTGTACACATGGTTATCTTCGATTCCAACTTTTGAAGTGATTGGACCCAATGGCCGAGAGGCTTCCATATAAGTTTTTTAACTAAGCCGACTTTCTTAAAGTTTTGTACACATGTGCATCTCCGATGACAACACTGTAAAAATTTGGAATTCATCGAGCCTCAGTGCCTTGGTGCTCCCGATTAACCCGATTTTATTCTAACTTTGCACAACGTGTATCTCCGATAATAGAATATACACAAAAGCATTTATTTTCGTGGGTTGTTTTTCTATACAAGTAAAGTAATAGACTACAGGCGACAGAATCTTAAATCCGGGCTCATTGCATCTGCTCTTAGGCCAGCCGCGAACAAACACAACACAAAGTCGTAACTGTGAGTGATAATTATTACTTCTCCTATGTCGCTTAATGTCGTCGTTACTGTCATCTGTCTTTCGAATTTGTATTGCGCATGCGCCTGTGCCTTTGTGCCTGCCTCTATCATTGAATTGGCTCGCATTGACCCGGGGGAGGACGCAACACAGCGATTGTCATGCGATTGTCATGTTAACCAGACTTTACGATCGTTTAAGAGCGTTTTTGTTGTTTTCTTTGGAATCGCCATCGCCAATACTTATTTTGCTACAGTTATGACCGAAACGAATGCAAATCGGCCAGCAGGCTTGACGACGCGATGCAGTGAGCCGCGGAATTCTTTCATCCGAAGACGCAGGACACAATGGGCGTCATACTTGTACATTGACCGACTGGTCAACAAATATGCTACGAAGGTCTTGAGGTCTTTCACGCGATAATAATAATTTACCCACGTTTTCGCATGAACATATGACCATTGACTCGCCGCTCGCTTGAATATGAAAAATTTACAGCACCTGGCTATCAGAGCGCACATATGGCTTTGTCTCTCCGACCTGGCATCATCAGAAATCGCTTTTTTGAGGCGGTCGATCGGTCGAGCGGTCGGTCGGTCGACTGGTTACATCGTAATTTTCCAATTTTGTTGGTTTTCATTTAATTAGAATTTATCCGATTCGCAAGGCGACTAATGCCATGTGAAACCGGAAAATTAAACGTTGCGTTGAGACTGTAAAAATCGCTAAAGTATTGCGCGTATGCATCCCGTTGCGTTTAGTTGCGGCTGTGGCTGCGCTCATATCATTCAACTGGAACTAAATTGGTCTGCGGTTATATTAGGACTTGGCATATTTCACTGTGCATGTTTGAGCGGACAAAGTGCACCTGTGCATGTGTCTAATATGGTGTTTTTTTGATTGTTACTTTCTACAATTTAGCAATGGACAAGCTGTAGATTTTGGAAGAAGGTAAAGCGTTTTAAATGCACCTTTTGGATGATACTTAAAAGCTGTATCTCCTATAATCTAACAATCGAGTGCAATTAAGAAAATAGAATCGGCAAAGCAAAATCAGTGTTTGGAATGATGTCCATGATATGTCGAAGCAATGCGATCAGCTTAAACACCAAGCGGCGACTGTTCCGTTCAAATGTTGAATCTGTGCTGTTGTATGGGTGCAGCACTTGCAAGGTGACCGTTACTATCACAAAAAGATTACAAACGTTCGTAAGTAGGTGTCTTCGGAACATCGTAAGGGTTTCCTGGCCTAACCGTATCAAGCCTATTATACAGCCGCCGCACCAGACAACGGAGCCACCGGCTATTTCGAATTCCATTGGGTTGTGCCTTTTGCTGAGGAATATTAATTTGAATGGAGTTTCTTGTTGGTTTTTGCAACAACAACAACAAAAGCATTCGTCGATGAATTAGAAAAACATTAGTAATAATATCTCATTGGCCGTCGCCTTCACATGGCTTTTAACTGAAGCCCACGTCGGTTGTTGTAGTTGTTGCTGTCAGTGTCATTCTCTGTGGAATTTTTTGTCATCGTCACTAGCATGTGAAATTCATTTGAGTTTTTTCTTCGCATGCGAGCGATACACGACAATTGTGTACGTGTGCTTTATGACACGATAGTTTTTGTTTTTATTTTGTCGACGACCACCGGTTAGACATTGATTACGTTCGGAAGAACTGGAGTGACTGTACAGCTGGAGGCGGCACTATCACAATAAGCACTCAAATGGGGAGTTTGGCAAACAAGCAACAGCGGACGACAGACATGAACAGTAGCTGCGATGCCCTCACATAGGCCTTTTCCATACCAATCCCAATTATTGCAACTCACAAGTTAGTCATATATAACATACAGACGGCATAATGTGGCATTGCAACTATCAATCTGTTTGACATGACTAGAAGTGTGGCCAAGGTGACTGTACAAAGAAAAGTTTTAAAAATGTTCCACCAAGGTTTTTGGTTCGTGTAATTATAATATGATCGATGCTATATAGGTAGCAAGCAGGGAATCGCCAAAGCCAATTCAAAGAGTACACCTTCATGTTCCTAAATGTAGGTAGATTCAGTTTTATCTATAATTACTACAGCAGTTGCTGGTTTGAATATGAACAGGCATTGCAAACATCTCATAAACCATCAGGGCATGCAAAGAGGAAGAAAATCCCAGAGTACGTCCAGAAAACTGACGGTATCATCATTAAACTTGTACCAATGTTGAGACTTAAAAGGGCCTGGTTTGTCGAGTTGTTGGAGACTAAGTAACAAAATTATGTAATATAGTTGATGATTAATGTTGGACTCTCCTGATAGACTTCCCGTTTAAATAGTGAATACTGTCAACTATAAAGTACTGTTACTGTACTGTTAAGATTAGACTAAATTTGTGTTTTTGTTTTCTCCCATCTTTGTTTCTTTCTTTTATTAGCAATCAAGATCCGGTCCTGGTCCAACCATAAAAAGTTTCGCCGATTTCGATCCGATGTCATCCAGTTTCGCATCCTATACTCTTGGCGTCCTGGACTATGGCATTATATTTACAAAGGCTTGACATTCAACATAGTCGTGTCCCATAAATCCTTTCACAAAAGACTGGCTAAGCTCGATCCTGTTTGTTCATACAAGACAGTTGTCCACCAGAGACTATCGAGCTTGATTCCTTTTTCACGATTTAAGCTTCTGTAGATCTCATCATTATGGAGTCTCCATCCAATATCATTCCCCACCACACATACGGGACCAATTCTGAATTCCATCAAGTTAAAGCAAATGCGTTCTTGCAGCCCCACCCCACACATTCTAAAATTGGTCTAACATAACTCTTATAATATTCTTAGTACTACAGAGAGGGGGAAGTAGAAGTAACAACGTCTTACGAAATTTCACTTCAAACTTTCAAACCTAACATCTTAATCGATTCTGATCTCGCAAAAGTGGCTTAATTACTGTTGGAACGTTATGTTGAACTGCCTTCTGAGAAAAAAGACAAGCGTGCAATTTGTAGTAGTAATAGAGTCAGACAGTGCATCTAACCGATAACAAGTTGAGACATTGTCTAAATTAGGGCTTCTGTATATCAAGCAGTAGTGAATGATATGCTTGCTCACTTTGAGTTTGAGCCAAATGAAATTAAATTCCACGTAGGCTTGGTGGGCCGTAATGGTCGAGTTATCAGCCAACAACAACACCATGTTAATTTGCTGGGAGGGTATTCTTTCGGCCTGGCATATGCTATACAGCTCGTCACCAATGCACGATCGGCCGGCGCCGGTGTCGATTATGGCATTGAATGTGTGTTGGCCTAAACTTACTGGTATTTCGTAATGAGTGAGACTGGCGGTTACTGGAGGAACGTCTATTGTCTCACGGTGTTGGACGTTCCGTTGGCGTTTCCCGCCTGGCATTTGCAGTGTCGGCTCTGAACACAATGCGGGAAAAATACTCTGCGGTTTTGGCATATGCGTCGAGTATTCCCTGGTTGTCCGCAGGACCAACAACAACTTTCTCTGTTATAGGTGGGTGTTGGATGGAGCGGTCGGACTGGCGGTGGTGCGGTATTTGACGGTGGCTCTTGCCCTTCGGCCAGTTTACGTGTAATTTGCCCTGTCGGAGGATACGGTGGGATATTGCTTCGGTTAGGTGGAGCGGTATTTCGGTATGATTGTACGATCGGTCTAGTCTGCGGAACGGTAGGGCGTGATACTGGTAATTCGCCTTGCACGATCTCAAAGTCTTCTACCAGGGCGGTCAATTAAGCCAGGGTGACGAATTCGCCCCTTTTTATATAATATCGATATTCCGGTCGGAGATTGTCGTAAATGCGATCAAGTCTCTCGTCTGCACTTAAGGAAACCTGCCACCTCATCAGGGTTTGGATGGCGGTGATGTATACTTTCCCCTTTTCTCGTGCCGTTTGGGTGCGGCTTCTTATTCGGTCTAACATCTGTGTGTTATACCGCCTCGGAAGAAAGAACTGTCGCAACTGTCGGCTGAATTCGTCCCAGGTGGTAATGAACTCTCGGTTGTTTCGATACCACGCTAACGCAGAAGTTTTCAGCAGTTCGGGTAGCGTTCTTACTACTCTATTCAATGGCAGTTGGTAGCAATCGGCCAACTCTTCTAGGAACTCCAGTGGGTTACTGTTTCCAGTGGGTTTGTGGTACTTGTTGCGTTTGTGTGGCAGCTGAATCTAGTTGGACTTCGGGTGGCCAACAGAACAGCAGGTTTGTGGTCTGCACGTGGCAGAGAGATTCGATCTTAGCCCTCGAATGTTGCAATGTCAGTCGGTCATGTAACATAACAACTGGGTTCAACATGCAACGGAACTAAGTATGAACCAAGGAACTTCACTTCTTTTAGGCCACATATAACAAAGAGTACTTTCTTTATTTTTTAATCGCCCTCTCTAATTTTCAATAAAGTCCTATTTTCTGTTCCAATGACTTATTAATGGAAGGTTTTGCTACTTCCACATTAGCTGCATATTGTACGTTAGACATAAAGTCACACACATACACATATTCATAACTCTAGTACGTTACAATGGACCAAATGGTCTAAAAATTATTTTTGCGTGGATTTTCTGGTCCTGCACAAGCAACTGTCGTTTTTATTTTAGGCGGAGTGTATTTATGAACTAAACCCTTTAAAAAGCCAAACATATTACAAATTTTGATACAAAATGGTCCTTATATAAAAATTTGATAAAAGAAAAACGCAATCTTCCTTTTGCTTATATTTGCTGTCTTTTAAGGACATTCAAGTTTTGATCTTTCTGATACGATCGAGCTCTAGTGTTTTAAGAATAAAAACAAAATCTATGAGTAATGAGTACTTCTTATCCATTTATATCATTTTAGCAAAACAATAAAAAATACAAATAGTTTAACTTTTATTGTTATCCTTACAGAAATGCATTCAAAACAACTTTAGCTCAACATAAGCCAGCCAGCAATCAGATAACTTCTTCGACTGATAATAAGGCCAGCCGCATATTGAGCCAAGCATAGCGTAGCCGAGATTTTAGAGCTTGAATGCTGCAAAATGTGAATGTGTGTCATTTAGTACAATAAGCCCTAAAAACCTCGGCTAAGCTCTCAATATGCGCCTAGGCTAACGCTCATATTTGCTGCACAGACGAAAGGACCTTTCACATTTTCTTAAATTGTGATTTGACGAAATTCCATTGGTAAGGGATGTGTGGCGGTGGCTGGTTGGGTATATCTCCGAGTCCTTGAATTATTTTGTTCATTCAGAAATTTTTTATTTTTTTTTTGTTTTCTTTATTGGTGGCATCACAATTGGTCGTTCCTTAGCGCAGCAGCACTTAGCCGAATCAGGGAGTGTGTTTCAGCACCGCGGCGCATGTTAATAAAAAAGTAATCAAAACTTTTATGGTGGATTTGACAATAACAAGCAACTTTACCTACGAGTATATTATTAGTAGCACTAGTGAGTCCTTTTGTTGTCCATGTCCATGCAGTGCCGAATGTTGGTACGTAAACGATGTTCACTATATCTATACCAGTATATGAAACTGGCCAATTGAGAGCGATGACGTGTGTGTGTGTGTGTGTGTGACGGTGATAAAAAGTGGAAACATTTTCAAATTTTGGATTTAGGACATGCTAGACGGATAGATGAACAACAGAAAACCGTCGACAGTTCCTTTTTATGGATATGCGCCAAATTGTTTGCGCTACAATGAAAATGCTGCGGTACGCTATGAGCTGTGCCGTACTCCGCCTCTACTGTTGCTTTGTGGCGCATTACTTTTGGCGGAACAGCACAATTTCCATCCACGAAAAAAAGTACACTCCAGTTTTATTATTCTTTTATTATCGTTGTGGTAGTGTGTGGACTCTAGGCTCCTTCTGTTTGATGTTTTTCCTAGACACACACATAGACGAAACGAACCAAACAACACATTTTTCACAGTGGAAACTTTTTTAATGGTCCAACGGGTGACCATTTAGTGCCAGGCGCGGCAGTGTTGTGTTTGTATGTGTGTGTGTGTGTGTGCAACTGCAGAGCAACTCTAGTTGCAAAAACAAAGAAACAAACAAACAAACAAACTCATTCCGTTGAATATCACTTTGAAAGTACATTGCTGGTGTGTCCTGTGTCCTGAGCTGGCGTTGCACCGTTCGCTACCACAATTCTCCAACGTTGTCCTGTCCAACGTTTCCAACGTTCAGTATATGCTGCAGCAAGGAGTTGATTTAAACTTTGGCAGGTCGTTGGACCCACTCCTGGGGGGGGGGTCTGTGTGCAACAATATTTATATTTTCTCATTACGTTGCAACACACAAGGACGCAATGCAGGATGCACTTTAGTGTACCTAATATGTTGGTAATTTTGTAATTTGCTGCTGGTCGCGGCTGTGTGCAGCGCATTGCAAGGATGGCGATGGCTGACCTCCAGGCAACCGGTTAACTTGACACTAATTGCAGCACAAGGGCCAGCCAGCCATGTAAAGGTAAGTAATTTTTCCTTGAAAATTCTGAACATTTTACATAACGCTACATTACATAACACAACATTACATAGCATTTCGATTTCGACTGAGAACAAATTTTTGATCTTCTGGAATCCTAAACAAAATTTCGTACCACTTTAAGATACTAATTCGTAGGATTATAAAAGAATTAAAACAACAAAACAACAAAAATAAAAAATCTTCGCCCTTATTAGACTACTATTAGTACTATTAGCTCGTGCCGCAATTACAAATAAATATATATTCCCCCATTCTTAATTAAAAATCTCGTTAACTACCCATTGTTTTTTTACTTTGGGTCCTTGAAAATGATGACTTCCGCAAATCGAGTAAATGACTTCCCTTTGCTATATTTCTATTCGAATACAGAGATGTGCCAGCATTAGGGGCTGAAAAATGAGCAAAATATGTTATTACATATTTTTGCTGAAAAAGTCGAAAATCAGTAAAACATTAAAACCTCCCAAAAAATTTTCCTATTCAAGGACAATGTCTACGCTCATAAATCGCACGGTGAAACATACAAAACTGACAACAGAGCGAATCATCCTTCCTTCCTTATGAACAACAATACAACCCTGAAATGTTTTTGCTGTTCCTGTTGAGTTGGTTAATAAATTACAAACATAATGGAGTGACAGACAAAGGAAATGGAAAAACTATCATCATGCAGGACAAATTATCCGGCGCAAGATGCGTCAGTTGTAAGACAAACACATTTTGGGGTACTTAGGGAGACAGTTTTTTTGCTTTATATGAGCAGGGATTGCTTTACCAGGATCTGAGTAATTCAATTTATGTCATACATTAATTTAAACGGAGTGAAGTCATATTTCGGCGCCATATGGGGAGAGTATGTTATGCTATCATATCATACAATTATGTTATACTGCATTCATGCTATTATACCTAAACCAGGCAAATCGCCGGACAAAGTGGGATCGTACAGACCTATGTCCAATAATTTCAAAATTGCTCGAAAGCGTTCAGACCATCAATTTGGCTTTAGAGACAGACACACAGCCAACCATAGATCAAGTCCACAGAATAACTGATGCAATAAAAAAGTCGCTAGAGGAAAGGAAGGTTTGCTCTGCTATTTTCCTCGATGTAGCTCAAGCCTTTGGCAAGGTTTGGCATGAAGGACTTTTGTACAAACTGGAAACAACTCTCCCGGTTCAATACTCTAAGATACTTGAATCCTATTTGACTCAACGCTTCTTCCGAATTAAGCAAGATGATGCTTATTCCCATCTGAAGGAGATAAAAGCTGGAGTTCCTCAGGGTAGCATCTTTGGTCCAATGTTGTACCTACTATTTACCAATGACCTTCATACTCCAACAAGCAATTTAATCGCCACTTTAGTGGATGAATACTCGGAAGTGCAGGCGGCAGCAATGCACAATCTGAAGGGTGGAGCCAGCCAGCCAAAATGCGCAGCAAACAGTTATGCTTTGTCTTTAGAGTTCACAACTGGAATGTCAGTAAAAATTTGCTTTGGAATCGACGACGAGGCTGCATTTTTCGATTATTTTCACGAATGGAACTGGAGTACTTTGCTTCAATTTTTGGTCGTCGGCGAATTTGACTCGCCGAAGATGGGCATTGCAATCTTCTCTGGCTCGTCTAAAATTTATTCGGTTTTCCTCGGTAGGGTTTACTTTGTAAAACCGAAAGCATACCTCTCTAATTCTAGAAGCATCTTTACAGCTCGAGTCATAACATTGGCTTATCAGAAGGGTTAACGTCTCTCATACCAATAAGGATGATTGATTCGCAGCTGTTACTTAGAAGCTGACCAGCGTTAGATATGGTTTTTGGCAAGAAAGTCAAATCCACCAATGATGCAAAAATTATGCTCTCAACTTCGCAGTTTTTCTTGTAACCTGGTATTTATTGCGACCATCTCTATAGTGATATGCGGCGATCAAATGAACAGACTGGATTCAGAAAAGGTCATTGTTCTTGGACAAAATAGTAACATGCACTATTCAATAATCCTCTAAACGTTAGAAACAGTTCCCACCGAGTGGAATTGAAAATGGTTTAAGACTGATGTACTATTGGAATGTATTAAAATACCTTTCTTGCTTAAATTTCGGCAGCAAGCCCGACAAAAAAAAACACCTGACCACATCAACAGAGTCCGAGTATAGAGCATAACTCGTAAGTCATAAGTTTTCTCAATTGCTAAAGCCATTATGTCATATGGCTAAGAAAGTCGAGATAAATATCAGTGATAAGGCTACCAACACAACAAAACAAAAATTTGACGAATGGACTAAAAAATCCCGCAAAACTTCAAAAACTCCGCCAACTAATCACCAAAAAACATCATTGCCATACTTACACAAAATAATCGTTTGGTGCTCCGTTAAGTTTAAGTTTTTTTTGGACCGGTAAGGTAGCGCTGTAGTCGAGAATTTACGAAAATTTGTGTTTATGGTTGGATTGGGTTTATATTCACACCATATGATCGTTTGGTGCTCAGATAAGTTTAAGTTTTCTTTGGACTGGTAAGGTGGCGCTGAAATCGAGATGGTTACAAAAATGTGTTCATACTCACACCATATGATAGTTTGGTACTTCGATAAGTTAAAATTTTTGGACCCGTTAGGATTCGAGATATTTACGAAAATTGGGGTTTATGTTTGGTTTTGATTCATATTCACGTAGAAAAAAGATTCCGTCATTCCGGGTACTTACTAGTTAGGTAATAATTTAACCTTATAGGGAACATAACTTTGTTTTTTGTTAGAAATAGGAAGAAACCACTCTAATTCGATTATAAACTCGAAACAATTCCGATAAGAAACTAGAGTTAAGTGCCGGTCTTCTAACCAGCACTACTAAGTTTTATTATACAGAACAGGCCAAGAGCAGTTAATGGAAAAAATCAAAGAAAAGAAATAAAAAGCCTCTTTATCAAGCAGACAAGTCTTGTGTCCAAATGACAGTTCAGTACCCATAATGGAGCCACATACTACTTCGAAAAACACTAAAGGAGGCAATTTCCTTTATTACGATCGATTTTAAATGAATTGTCCAGAAAAAATCGCCAATAAATGTTATTATAACTATATTCTAAGAACTTCTCCAGCATCCATAAAATTAATAGCTCTTGGTAATAATAATGACATCGTCGTTAGTGCCATAAAACGAAAGCGGAGCATTTACTTCACCGAAACGATAGCCAATTACTGCAAAAATGCGTAAAGCGACGCAAAAAAAAAACATTCGCGTGACTTTTATGAATTGGCATGACGGAAAGGAAAAAGGTGGGAGTTGCGTGGCATCTTAAAATTAAACAAAATTTTACGACCACTTTTATTACCACATTTGCATTCTTAGAGTTTCTTGAGTCGCCATAAGAGTCACACAATTTCTTTTTAATTCTATGTGTGGTTCGTTTGTCGCACTTGAATGCTACAATAACTCTCTGTGGAGAAGCTTTGTTTCCAAAGAATGCGGATGGTTGGTTCCCCAAGGTATATTGTGGTCGCAAGCAAAATCAATTTAAATCACCTCCAGCAACCCACGCAGAAGTAAATGCAACGAATCGATTCGTTCGAGCTGCTTACCTATTGCATTTCAATTCCGTAGACGATTGGAAAATATTTTCCAGAAATATGAATGTCATCTGACAATTGTTGTTATTGTTGCAAGTTGTCAGACAATTAAGTGAGTCCAAAAATGGGGTGACAAAAACACAACAACTTCGACGTTTTCCCGCACAGGGCAAATTGTACAAAAATGCTCCTTGTCCAGTATACGCGTCTACGACTTCCATCGATTAAAGTCTTCCACTTCATCATCTTATGCGGGTTAAGAACTCATATTTGCTGTATCTTGTGTGTGCAGAATATCTTAATCTCGATATTGTTGTTTTGATGAATGCTGACTGTTTGCTCGGTTCCGGATGTGAGTACAAGTGGAAACCATCAGGCGAGCAGTGAAGAGCTCCTTAAGCAAGCGCCTGTGCCATTCGTGGTCCGACAACAATACATCGTCGGAGCATATTCCATCATCATCACAATCGATGGCAGTCGCACTGCACATATGCCAGACAGTCAGTCAGCTAGTCAGTCAATCGAGGACAATTACTTTGCATGTTGATTGCAGCTTAACTTGGACGACTTGGTATTGCGGTTGGTTCCACATCGGTTGCATTGCATAAAAATTCAATTCAAAGCGAAGAGGACAACATGCAGCCATCATACCGTCTGACTAAAATGAAATTGGATCTCAGCTCATATGCATACAATTGCGAAGCAAAACTATTGTGTCCAGCGGATGATGTTTTGCTTTTTAATTTCGCCGGACAAAGACTTGAGCATTGATTGTGCAAAATCCTGATTTGAATATTTATTCCTTACAACATAGCGTCTAGCACTCGATTGGTTGGTCGCGAAATTTTCCCAACACGACAACCTTGTCCGACTGACAGTGATGTGTCAACATTTTATTCTTATGTGGAGAGTTGATTGATCAATGAAGTCCTTGAGTCACTAAATTTTCAGATTAAACTGTTGGTAATGTAGATAGGTTTACCTATAAAAAGAGAAAATATTGCATTGAACTCGACCAAAATGATTGAAGGAAAAACTTTTTGAGATGTCGTCAAAAAATTCCAGGATGCTTTTGATAAACCCAGCAAACTATCTTTCTCTTGAGTAATATTTTGTAATTTGACGAACAAGAAGTTTCTCTATCGGCTGATAGTGAGTTACACCAGAAAGTCCTAAATTATCGAGTATCAAGATCGCCAGTAAAAAATTTAGTAAGAAATATTTTCAACGGCAATTACCTGCATCGGCAGATAATAGGTCTAGATCTATTAAAAACTGCCTTGCAAACATTACAAAAACCAACATGTATTCCAAGTCGAATTACTTAGTGTGAATTAGTGAAGCATTTCGTCCAATTTTTTTATTTATTCATTTATTTAATAATCAAAAAAATGTATATACTACTATTAGTAATAAATAGATAACTTACTGTATTAGTATTGCACTAGGTAGGTAGGTAGGTAGAGTGGTGGTCCACGCTGTACTCGCGAGGTCCAGTATGCGCCACTTTGATGCCAAAAACTCGAGGGATCTAGCATGGATAAGGACGGGGTTAAAATCCAGCCTGTAGCGTTCAAGTATGAGATCAAGTCGATGACCCTGTAAACTGAGAGCTCTTTCAGGTCATAGAAAAATGGTTTACCTAAAATGCGGTGTCTTGACCCTGCTAGAGCCGGACAACTGCAGAGGAAGTGTATGAGAGTTTCTTTCTCATTTTCATTTTTGCAAATTCTGCAGAAGTTATTGTGCGGTATACCCAACTTAGCAGCATGACTGCCCACAGGCCAGTGGTCAGTGCTGATAGCCACAACTCTGGCAATATCCTTCCGTGTTCTGGAAAACAGCTCGGAGGTTTTCTTTTTGCTGTAGGATGTCCATATCGATCTTGACTGCTCCACCTGAGCTGTGGCTTAGTATTAAAAAAGGAGAGAATTTGTTCTTTGACTGAGCAAACAGACAGCTAACCTTCTCTATAGAGCCAGTGTCCATAGCGACGCCCATCTTAGCCAATTTATCCGCCATCGCATCACCCTCTATATTACTGTGCCCTGGCACCCATACTATGGTGATGTCCAGGAGTTGACTGATCGAGGCCAATTCTTCTTGGCACTGTTGAACTAGTTTCGAGTTTATTGTGGTAGCAAAAATCGCCCTTATGGCAGATTGGCTATCAACACAAATACTAACCCTTCCGATTTTTGCGTTTATGCGCCTTAATGCTCTACAGGCCTCCCTAGTTGCTAGAATCTCTGCCTGAAAGATGCTAGCCGAATCGGGTAGCTTTAATGACCTTGACAGATTTAGATCATCCGAGAAGATACCTGCACCGACTCCGTCCTTCTTGGATCTTGGATCCGGCAGTGAATATTGTTGCGTCATATTGCCCATCGGGACCGGTGGAGAGATTTTTTGGGGGAAGGCCAGCCAAAAATGATGTTGATCAATCACTTATTCCTAAATACAATACGTTATCACTTTCAAAGTGAGGAAAGTGGTCGCATAAGCTGAATGCGCATCATTTCCCTTCCAAATCCAAATTATAACTTTTTGTTGAGCGTAACTTATGCACCGTGCACGGCAACAAAGACACGATTCGGACGAGAAATTTAACATAACATGGTGGTGAGGGGGAATTGGTGGAAAAACGTCTTAGTCAGATCTGTTGATGTCATTTATGAGCAAAGAGTATTCCCAACTTGCCAACGATTCGAAATGGAGGAGTGTATTACAATTAAAACCAAAGGATCGCACACAAAAATCCGACAAAAAATTGACAAGATATCCCCGACGGCATACATGCATACACTCGAGTCCAAGCTTTTACCATAACATAGTACTTCACCACCACCGTCTGCGTCTGGTGTACCAACGTAGTTCATTCCAATTCACAGAGATGTCCACCCGGTGGAATTATGTGACATCCTCAATCATCATTCAGTGGAGATGTTTGTTTGTGTTTGCGATCGCCGTCACGTCGTGTCAGTCGGTCTGTTGGACGCGTCGTCACTTACTCGTTCACTTCGTATCAACATCGTCGTCGAGTCGCCCGGCATACAAGCTGCTAAGCCATATCTGAATGGTAGAGATAAAGTATTTTGCTTAACAAAACCCTAATTGACAGCGCACTACAGCGCCGCCGACTCAATGCAAAAGATCATTTTTGCATATTATACGAGTACGTTCGATGAAACATGTGCTGCACCAGTCACTGCAGTTGGTCGTAGTCCTTACCTACCTGAAGGTAAGCCGCCTGCAGAAGATAAATACGACATAGCCTTCGAGCTGCCCCATCAGCCACCAAGAAACGACCATGACATCATGATGACGATCATGATCGTCATAAAATGATGGGACAATGATGATAGGTATCATGATGGCTTTGCACGGGGCTAAGATTCCACCACGATGATCCACACGGGCATCGGATGACATTGCGTCGTCGCATGTCGATCATCATCATCCGCCACATCGCTTGTCACAGCTAACAGGCATGACAAGCAACGACAACAACAACAATGAAGAATAATAATGATTATAATATTAATTACC
Organism: Nephrocerus scutellatus; assembly: GCA_947095585.1. NCBI lineage: Eukaryota > Metazoa > Arthropoda > Insecta > Diptera > Pipunculidae > Nephrocerus > Nephrocerus scutellatus. The sequence continues at coordinate 20,080,348 of OX352763.1, read as the reverse complement.
GATCTGTTGACTTTGGCTGTACAAGATAAGAACTTATAATTACCACAGAGCAGAGTAGTAAGAGAAGAGTGCGTCGGTCGATGTAATGCAGGAGGACTACGTGGCAGAGCATTGATGTCAAGTCAAGTTCGGATCATCGTTGCCATAATATAAATTTTTTTCTTTAATCTTTATCTTCCATCTTCAGTGAGAAGCAGTAATTTGCGTTAAATAATGTCGCTAAAACTTCAGACTGTGGATTGGTAGACGACTCTGTTTGGTCTTCCGCCCTTTAGCCCTTCATAAAATGAAATGCTTTATTGTAATCGTCTGCATCTAGTCATCTCTGTGTATTATCTAAAAACTAAAAAAAAAAACTAACTTAGTTTGCAAGATGGTGATGATTTTTGGTCAGTTGCTTGCTTGCTTAGTTTGCTAGCAACTGCAGATGCTCTTGTTTATCTAAAGCAGTTATATTCCCGATCGGAGTTGTACTTCAGTATATACACAATATATATACAACTAACAACATACATTCTAAATAACAATCTATTTATCTATATTCGTAGAAATGGTCTATAATCTTGTTACGAAAATTTATGCTTTCGAGTTCGTAAAGGATTTTGCAAAAAACACAATTTCTTTATTTACATATAACAACTTTAATTAATCTAAAGCAAAATTAAAAAAAGTTCAAAATTTTACACTGGTGATAACTTCTAATGCACAAAAAAACACTTAAAATACTTTGAGCGCTGTTAGCTGTGAACATTTACATAATTTCTTAATTCTCTTGGAATTCAATGCGAGTGTGTACAGTCCGATAAACGAATTCTATTTACATTTTCATAAAAATATGTTTATATGCATGAATGAATGAAATTTACAGAATATCGACTTTCTAACATTTTCATAAATCGAAACGTAAAAGTAACCGATGGGGATGAATTCTGACCTATTGACACAATGTATCGAAACATTGTTAATAAGTAATTAGTTTTAAAAAAAATGCCTATGCTATGAAGTTAAATTTTATACAGTCTCTTCGGTTAGGTTGGATTCCCTTTTTAAAGGAGCTCTTATTGAATTTAAATATGTCTCGCACTTTGCCGTTTTCAAGATCTGAGTAGGTTACTCATTAATCGTTTACCTAAGTGTTTGTGCCTTCTGTACACTAATGCCAGACAGGAGCAGGGCAAGGAAGATGTTCTATTCTCCTCTTTCTTCTCGTCCATGCAGCTTCAGCAGAAGTAACCTTCTGGCGTGTTTCCTGTCAGTAATGTCAGTACTTAGTTTACGTCTTTGTGATGATGCGCTACATGTCCAGCTTTGGCCAAACTCAGGTTTTCCCACCTTTCGTTTGTTACGGCACCTGCCTCCTTTCGAAGCACAAGCTTTATTGTCGCTGGAGAGTCGTACCACGTCTAGTTAGCTACTCATTGTGGGTTACTCATTAATCGTTTACCTAAGTGTTTGTGTCTTCTGTCCACTAATGCCAGACAGGAGCAGGACAAGGAAGATGTTCTTATCTCCTCTTTCAAATTTAAAACTTGTGCTCATCTTGATGTCAATCAGACCAACTTTTTTATTTGTCACAATTTTGCAAGAAGACACACAAGCTTGGACACATAGACCACATAGGTACACGGCCCCTACAAAAAGGACTTTTGATTTCAATTTTAAACATCTACTATTCGCTTTATCCATATTACGATTATGTACCTGGAGCTTCTTGATCCGGTTAAAATTTGCATCTCTTTTCCGAACAAGCCACACTTTGCACTTTTTCATTCACTTTATTGGTGACGTCTCGATTCTGATTCTTTTGTTCATTCTTGATTTGCACATAGAAACAATGGTATTACGAATACGAATGTGAAATGATAATTCCATTCTACTGTACGCTATTCCTGATACCTTTGGAACTCATAAATAACAACTATACGTGAACGTGAAGCAAACGCACGCGGCAATAAAACGCAAATACACTTTAGAGTGAGAAAGAGATAGGAAGAGAGAGAGAGAGAGAGCAGTAAAGGATATCACAATTTTAGTAGCAACACAGAAAATTATTTTCACCTCAAAGTGTGGCTAAATTACCCTAAAAGCACAAGTTGTATTAGAGGAAATCCAAACACTTAAATCCAGGAAATGAAATACTTAAAGTTAACCATTGGTAGTGAGATAGCCTACTGCATGTGTGTGTTATAATGTGATGGGTTTTAGTAGGCTGACAGCCAACACATTAGCAATCAAATGCTTAGGTAAGACTAGCAGACTGCAAGCCAATTTACTGTACTCCTAAGGTATATTACATAACAAGCATAGCTTCAGTACAACACCAAAAAGTTAAAGATTGCATGCGCCTTCCATATTGGAAGGAAACCTACAACTTTGTTTGTTAATGAGAAAGAGAAAAACAGAAAAATGCTGAAGCTTGGAGGACACCTGGTTCGATTCCTGGCCTTAAAAAAAAACCGACGAGTCGCACTGATCGCCTGTATTCCAACTACACATAATACGTTGCTGTACTTGTGTTGTATACAATTGCCGCATGTTCGGTTAAGTTGATGTATGAATTAAACAAGATGTAGAGTAACCAATGAAAGTTTATGAGCACAATATCCTAATTAGTCAGCGTTCGGGTGCGAGTTTTCAACTCCACCTACCACAACACTTTCTTTTCTTCTTCTATCCCAATATTTCTAAGACGAAGCTTGGTACCAAGCCCACTCTATGTCTAGGAATCCTTGAAGCGCACGCTAATTATAAGAACTTAAAGTAAAGTTCAAATCCACATGTGCTCAAAATGTGCTTTCAGGGTTAAAGTTGTTCCCAGCAATTCTGAAATATTTTATTTCATTACAAATGTGAGCAACGGTGTTAGACACTATTCTTTGCGAATAAATAAATTCTTAAACAAAAAAGGATCCCTCTGCCTTTTCCTGGTATCCTTCATAAAATACAATGTAAGGTAAAGCCAAAATAAATTTATTTTTATCGCTCCCAAGTTTGTACTTGCGAGAGGGCAAGTAGCAGTCATAAAAAAATAAAAGAAATATCAAAAGTACCTGGAAAAGATAAGCTTCATTTGTATAGGACTACTCTGACGTTGGAATGTGGCTGACAGTGGTATAAATAAACAGTTTAATGAGAATAAGGCAAAGGCATTTGTTTCTAAGCAGCATAAACCTAACCAAATCCGCGAAATACCCTAATCTGCACCCCCATCCACGACCAAAGTGTTACTCTTGAGACGCTGGCGTGAACATTTCGAACATTACTTCTCACGACTGCCATAGATACAAGGAATCCGCGTACATTTTTGAAAATAAATTCAAGTTCGTCGAGTACCACGTGAGGCCGCGTTACACGGACGATACGATGGCTCGACCTAGTTGACTGCATCCAATTCGCATAAAATGGGAAAATATTTAATTACACAAAAGCTAATGATGATGCCATCTCAAGGGGCAGAGCTGCTTTGGAATCAACCACGTGCATTGAATGGCCCACACCCAATACCCACGAGTGATTTGCTCTGCTCGCAGTGGCGCTCCAGAAAGAAAAGTGCCACCAGCCAAGAAAGGCTGCTGATGGCATAATCATCATCATCATAGCTATCATCTGCATCCGTAGTAGCACAAATTAGCACCAGTTACACTCTTGGATAAGTGCAAATAACCGCGCCGGTACGCATACGTATTTTGTCAACAGAAAACATCACCCCACCACCCAGCTACTCAGGCCCCGTGCGAGATTAACCGCCAGGAGAAGCTCACGGAATAACAACAAAATAACCGTAAGAGTAGCAATAGACTGAGAAGCGAGCTAGTGCCAGCGGCTCAAAGAAAATAAATTAGCAATTTCTCAAGAACTTGCTATTGAAATTCCGCCAATGGTCTTAAAGAAGGGTGAGATGATGGTCTTGAGGAACAATAAAACAAAGTGAATGGGACACAATATTGAACCGTCTCTTCATCATCATCCAAGAGAGAGAATGACTTTAATTAGATATGGCAAAGATGCGTGAAATATGGTACACTTGTCTATACTTGCTTACAGGGTGGACCGAAGTTGAATTATTGGAAATGCAGGCTGTCCCTGTCACAGAGTGTTCCTCGCAGACGAAAACCACATTGAATTTTCTCGTCTTACTTTGTTACCGCTCGGTATGTTATCGGCAGACATAGCAACGTATGTTAACTATACGGGAAGTCTTCAGGACTGTCATAAGTTAATGTAGGACTAGTTTGTGTTTCTGGTGCTACCGCAATGAGTGCATAATTCCTGCAAAACGTCGAGAGTCTCAACATCATTCGATTTTTGTTAGGAGCTCCATTAACAGGCTTAAATGCTGAGAGTTTTTGAAATGTCATTTGCTAATTAATTGTCCAGGACTGTGAGTTTTCTCTCAGCAGATGATGCAAGATGCTTACCCAGTGACTACGCTGATGAAATGGATTGCCCTCTCATCATTTTATTCATAGCTTCGGCTCCTTCCTTGGTTTGGTAAAATAGTTGATCATCTATGTTTTGGATTCCTGTCTTCGATTTCTCCCGCTATGTAATTGACGAATTGACGAAATTGCAAAGCAGTCCTTTGAATGGAATCCACAGGGTGCACGGCGGGTTGGAAGACCAAGAAAAAAATGGAAATCAACTGTCTTAGCAGAAGCAGAATCCCAGAGAAGGACGTGGCCACAGCTAAAATACCTTGCTGCAGACCGTGAAGGATGGAGACGTTTTGTTGACGCCCTATGCCCCAACCGGGGTTACAGGACAAGATGATGGTGTAATTGGCTAATGGACCTGGTACTCTTTTGTCCTTCTTTGGGACATTTAAGCAGACTGATTTATTATCCGGGAGGCCAGGACCCCAGTTGTAGAGCCAAATATGATGATGATGATGATGTATCATCATAGCAGTGATTTTACAGGCATTTCCTTAGCAGGCATCGTCTTGCTTGGCGCGAACTCTTTGGTAGCACTTACTGTACCCACTACTGTCAAATTTTAGGTTGCAATATCGTAGCTAATTCTATGCTAGAGAAGAAGTTGTCGGCGGTGACAAGCTGGGTCCACCCTCCCTACTTTGAGCAAACAATTCTTTGCCGACCTGAAAGAGCTTTAAGAGTATATGTTAATCGCACGTATCTCGTACTTGAACGCTACAGGTAGGTCTCTTGAGGTTGGTGGTATAGAAAAAACGCCAATAATAGCTCTCGCAACACATGCAGCGGGCACCGCCACGTTGTCTACCTACCTAGTGACTTTGTCTAGCTAAGATACTCTGTAACATCTAACAATGACACCAAGTAGAATAACTCTTATCAATCGCTGTTCATTTGCGCTACTATTTGAGTAGTAAAGCACTCTCTCTCTCTCTTACCTTTACGAAGACTTTATATAAGACCTTAATCATTCAAGTGCTCTATGCTCAAAGGTATTTGAACGATGGAGATATCCTTGGTCGTTTCGAGCGAAAAATTCTTCTTACGATTCTTAGTCTCTTTTGCGTTGACGGACCTCGAAGGAGAAGATTCAATGACAAATTATACAAGGTGTACAGCTATATAGACATAGCCAAGAATCTACGTACTGTACGTTTGAGATGGCTGAACATTTAGAGCGAATGGACATCAAAGATCCGGCCCGGGAGTCTTCGAACTAAACCCAGTCGGACAGCGTAGTAGAGGAAGGTCTCCGATAGCGTGCAAAAGTGATGGGTGATCTGCGAAGAAAAGGAGGTGTAAGCAATTGAAAGCAGTTTCGCTAACCTTTCTAATTGAAGTGTTATGTTAGTTGATGCACTTAAATGACTATAGCGCCACTTAAGTAAGCACTTAAGTTTGGTTATAACCTATACTTCTTGCAATGGGCTTCAGATTTTTCAAATAACTACAATGTAAAGTGTTTGTCAATTCAAGTTGTTGGACCTCTCTAATTGGCTTACTTAGGAATTTCCTTAAGCATAGACCTGACAGGGCGTTATCGGTATTTTCTTTTAAATGCTATCAATACCTTGTACAATACTATCAATATCTTGTACTGAACCTCACCTTGCTTAATAAAATCCATAAGACGAGTATTTTCTCTGTTAATTGTTGAATTATTGAGCCTTAAATTTACTGAACGTAAACACGATTGAACAAAAAAAACACCCTGTTTCCTAGTCACCCTCTACCACTACAACTTCACAATGTACGTAAAAGCAAACCAAGCGGCCACTTGACGCGTATATCAACAAAATCTTTTCTCATCAACTCAGCAAGGACACTTGATGGTGTCCTGCAATTCAATCTCATCACATCAACATAACTCCTTGCTTAACGCATTCATTGGTAAACAAACAACGCTTAGTCACCCTCTACACAGATTTTGTCGCATGCAATTTGAAGAGTTCCCGGGCGACGCACCGCACCGACCTTTATCCATCATCCTCCTTACTCTACCAATTTGATTAGCGCACGCACAAATGATGGGGATTCGTTTATCTCTACTTTATAAAATATAGCAATTTGCGTCGAATGACTCCTGCGTGGCACTGACTGACGCCCAATATCAAAGTCAGTCACACCCATATTCAATAGACGACTTTAATAGCAATCCGAACCAGAAGTTTATTTTTTTTATTTTTTACTTTGCCTTATCTTTGTCGATTGTCAATTGTCCTTTGGCGTGATTGACGGGTAAATAGTAAATCCTGGCAGCGACAAGCGATATCCTATTGAGAGTGAGGGACAATTAAAATTCCTTATCATTTGTCGGGGAGTTACATTCGCTCGAATGGCTTTTTAACACGCAAGCCTTCAGCGTAATTGAAAATAAAAACATTAATTCTTTGCCAAAAGCGAGTAAGGATCAATTTATTTCCTAACAATTATTATAGCGGAAGGCGTTTTTATTATGCGCGTTTGATTGTCCCTTATTTGTGGAACTGCAAAGTAATAGGGACACTTCAGTAGGACGCTATTATCAGGAGGACAATAAAAGAGTGAATCCAATAAAATTGGTAAAAAATTGACAAAATACGAATGAATAGCTTCCTTATTCCTATTCATTCGTATTTTGCACGTGGACAACTTAAAAGCAATATCGGTAGGATATAACGTTTATGACAAAATTATCTCCTCTTGGCTTAATCGAACAAGTTACTTGGGTTAACGAGGAATTGCCATAATGGAGTTCAAGCATTCCTTTTACTTCTTTTTGAAAACCTACTACTCAGGCTATCTACCAAATACGATTTATATTTATCCTTGCAGCTTACTGAGTCTTTCTACCAAATTTGATTCATTTTTGGTTACGAATATCCTTGCAGCTTATTGTAAAGTTTGTTTTTAATTCAGTGCAATACTTCTATGTCGTGGTAAAGCACAATTTCATAGTTTTTCCTCGAAACTTTGACTATAAACCAAAAGCAAATATTACCTTACAACGAAAAATAGGCCAATAATACATTTTTTTTTCTATAACCCAGTTTTTCATTCATCCATCCATTCACCCGTTCTTCAGCTTTCGACAATATTACATTTTTTCGCTGCATCTGATAACTTTTCTTACTCGAATTGATGTCGCTGGCAAAAACCTAGCGATACAGGCCATACAAGGATAATAGCAGGAGTGGTGTAGGTAGGTAGGTAGGTAGGTAGGGCCAATGGCTGGCAACCATTACCAGAGGAGACAATTTCTTTATTCGTTCAACCTACTTCTGTTTGGTTGGATTTTTTTTTGCCCCTTTCTTATTTGATCGGATCGGTTTTTTCTTCATCATTATTATTGTTTTTCATTTTAGCATTTTACACAAGGAACGCGATGTGCAAAAGATGTCCTTATTACTTCTTGGCACGATGACAATAAAATGAATTTTTTCATCCTTCAGAAAGCGAAGCGAAGAAGCCAGGACAGGCAGGCAAGCAAAGTAGGTCTATGGATGATGTGCAGTGTGCGACTGGCAAGAGGACCAACGACAACTGGTAACCCCTGGGCGCATAAAATTACAACGATTGTAAAAGAAAATCAGTATATATTCTATATATATATACACGTCTATAGATGGCATAATAGAGAAGGCGCATACATTATTATTTTACCCTTTGTAATTGTAAGAAAAAGTATTCCGCATTGCAAAAATATTGAAATTTGTATCAACTCAACATCGAAGCTCAACCGAGTGACACACTTAAGGAGCGGTAAAAAAATTTCATAAATATTCTATAAGGTGTTCGTGATTTGAATATATTTTTATTTAAATACAATTTGGGTCCTTGTCTAACTGAACCTTAAAACATAGGATCGTATTTTTACGTTTAAACATTTTTTTTAGTAATAGTTTCAGGTTTTATCAATATCTGAAGGATGAAGGATAAAAAGATCTGCAAAAGTGAACGCTAAGACATGACCAAGGACGAATTCGAAGTTTTAATTAAACTTCCTTCTTGTGTTGTCTTGTCTTTCTAGAATATTGGCAACTATTTCTATGATTTGTATGTTGTCTATAGAGGATACTTACAAAAGTTGTTATCGATTTCTAAACCACTTGTGACAACATGTACATCCCTGTGCGCTTGTCTCTTGTACTACTAAAAAGACTCTAAGATCTTTATCATCGATCTCGTTTCACTTCACCGACTTTGAAGGAGAACGTTGTTTCACTTGACCACATTTTAAGGATAACATTTAACAACGAATGTACGAACGGCGATCTTGTCAAGAAACTGCCATCAGTTAGTATGTATCTGTTCTAGAAAGTTAAAGTAGCTTATGTCTGTTTTTGTGATTTATCAGCCAAAATAAGTTTCAACGTAGTGTTTGGAAAAAAGTATTGTTGTTCGAATTGCATTTGCGATTAAGAGCGGCATGCAGAAAGCGCGATCTCTTATAAAAAGCTGACGTCAGAGAAAAAAATGAGTTGGATTAGAACTAGCAGTAAGGAGATAATTACTGAAAATCACAAAGGGTGTCGGAGACAAAACAGACTCTTGAGGAACACCAGCGTTTATGTGGTGAACATTGGATTTAAAACCATCCCAATATCAATTGGATTGAACGGTCAGAAAGGTAGTTACCAGACCAATCAAGCAGCGTTTTATTAATTGCATTCCATTCCACTCCGAGAAAGCTTCAAATCCAATGAAGCAGTTTTTCATCGACTCTATAACCGCCCATTTTAGACAAAGGAGCTTAATGCCAAAATCTGTCAAATGTCTTGAAACTTTGCTTTCATCAAATTGACCGGCTCCAGTGTTCGGTAAGATATACAATCAAATCTCCAGTACTGCCGGTCACTAAGGATTTCGTTAGTTTCAAGATATTTCATTAGCTGACAATTGATCAGCATTTCCATGATCTAGGAAAGAATTGATTGTTTTTTGGGTATAGGCTGTACAAAGGTTCTTTTCCAACTACTAGGGAACGGCTCTAGGACATCAAACCAGGCCCTGATGCTTTTAAGAAGGTGGACACTCTTGTCAGAAAGCGTATTTTCCATTCCAGAGGTTATCACCATTGAAGATCAAACAGCATCTAGCGCTGCAGAAAAAGTCGAACCCTTTGCCTGCCATTTTGAAAGGAGCTTTACCACCAACGCATCTTCCAGATTTTTTGGAAGACACCACTTCTCCAAGTAATCCTGTAGAGGGGTTAAGTGAAGAAAACAGCGCTAGCACACCGGTAGACTTCGAAATGTCTGTTATTTGATTATGAGTGCAAACTCAAAAATTTTCTTTTTAACAGGGTCTTTTTTGTACAGATGTACGGCAGTCCAACGACAAGGAAAATGATTAAAGCAGGAGTTCCTCAAGGTTCCAGAATTGGACAGTCCTGTTTAGCATTTTCACGGCGGACCAACCCGCCAATATAGCCGAAACAAGGACCATGCTTTTCGGGGATGACACCATCACGTATGCCGTTTCGTGCTCTCTTGATATAGCTGCCCAAAGAGTGGAGAACACTACCTGAAGTGGAGACTAAAGATCAATATCAACAAAGTGGAACTCATCTGCTTCCGAGTACCAGCAACCATGGATAAGAAATTTCGCAAGCCGGTGCAGAGCCTAAAAATCACCCTTTCGGAAAACACGACAATAAACACCAAATTAGAGACTAAGTACGTGGGAATCAACTTTATCGTCAAACGATACGCAGTTAACTTCACGCATAATTTTCTTATTTGAGAAAGGTAATGGGTACATAACGGGTGTTTTTTTAAGAGGTTGCCGATTTTTTTTTTGAATAAAACACATATAAAATTATGAAATGACCAAAATTTTTTTTTATTTGGTAGATAATTTTTTGGCATTTAACATTTAAACACAATTTCTGGCATATGGCTACCACGACTATTTTTCACAAATGTCATTCTGGAGGTCCAATTTTCCAGCACTTTTTCAAGCATTTGAGGGCGTATGTCAGCAATGACACGTTGAATATTGGTTTCCAAAGCGTCAATCGATTGAGGTTTATCCACATAAACCAATGACTTCACGTATCCCCACAAAAAGTAATCGAGTGGCGTCAAATCGCACGAACGCGGAGGCCAATTCACCGGACCATTTCTCGAAATAATGTTGTCGTTGAAAGTTTCTTTCAATAAGTCGATTGTTTCACGTGCTGTATGGCAAGTGGCACCATCTTGTTGAAACCACATTTCATCCATATCCATATCTTCAAGATTTGACAACAAAAACTCATTTAACATGGTTCTGTATCGATTTCCATTCACGGTAACGCGTCGTCCTTCCTCATTTTTAAAGAAATATGGACCGATGATCCCACCAGCCCATAGACCGCACCAAACAGTACATTTATCAGGATGCATTGGTAATTCTTGAACGGCGTGTGGATTATCTTTGCTCCAAATGCGACAATTTTGTTTGTTGACGTATCCATTTAACAAAAAATGCGCCTCATCACTGAAGAGAATTTTACGGTAAAAAAATGGATCTTCGTTCAATTGATTTAACGACCAATCACTGAATTCACGGCGCAAACGATGGTCGTGTGGCTTTAATTCTTGCACCAATTGAATTTTGTATGGCACCAAACCCAAATCTTTACGTAAAATTTTCCATAAAGTCGATGGACAAAGTCCAATTTGCTGAGCACGACGACGAATCGATAAATTGTCGTTTTCTTCGACACTGGCCTCAACGACAGCAATATTTTCTTCTGTACGAACTCTTCTCATTCTTGTCGGTGGCTTGGCATCCAAAAGAGTGAATGTAGACCGAAATTTGGTAATTACGTTCTTTATGGTGGTCTCTGACGGACGATTATGTGCACCATAAAATTCACGAAGTGCTCTATAAACATTTTTAATTGAACACTGATTTTGAAAATAAATTTCCACGATTTGAAAACGTTGTTCTGGAGTTAACCTATTCATAATGATTTGCCAAACAATACTGAGTAGAAATTCCACTTTGAGCTGTCAAAACAACTATCATAAAATAAAACGACATTTATCGGAAAAACAAACCTCCTAAAAAAACACCCGTTATTAATTAAGGTGAATCATTTTAAGTTAATATGAGAAGTAGCTTTATTAAAAAATCCATGCTCCAGAAAGATACCAACCATGTCTTATCACAATCTTTGTTTAATGGTCTCCGGTACACTGGCCTGCATCCTTTTTTAACCTTCCGTCTGTATTTAGGTGTTCATTTACCCAAAAGGCATAGTTACCCACAAAAAATGGAAAAAACTAAAAATAATCTATTCTTCCAGGAGAGCATTTTTTCTGATTCTGGAGGCTCCACTGATGACCAAAGACCACACTATGCTGCCGCCACCAAGCATAGACGAAGTTAGCAGAGCGATATGTCGGCTCAAAAATAATAATGCCCCGGGATCAGGTGGTATCGCAGCGGGGCTGATTTAATCAGGAAGCCCGCAATACGCCAAGCAATTCGTGAACTATTAGTGCAAGTATGGAAGGAAGAAGCGATTGCAGAAGACTGGCGAAGAGGCATCCTGTGTCCCATACATAAAAAAATGTAAATATTGAGTCCCACATATAAGACTTTCTCCTATATCCTCTAAGACTGGATAGCCCCATAAACTAAAGTCATCATACCAGTATGGCTTCATCCCAGGCCAATTAACAACTGATCAGATTTATATCATTAGGCAGGTGATAAAAAAATCATCATTTATATTTTGAAATTTTTTATTATAGGTATTGCAGGGAATTCTAGTGAACAATCAATTCACTTAACCCCATCACAATTACCTGGCACTTTGCAACAAAAACTCTTTAGCTGTCTGAATACAATTGAGAAGCAGATTCCCATTTTGTAAGGGTGCTTCTCCTCCGTCTTTTTTTTTTTTGTAAAAACACGGGCGATTCCAATAATAATAAAATTAATAATAATAATAATAATAATAATAATAATAATGATCTATATTCTCGTATATAAAATGGAGAATTTATTTGTTTGTTTCTGCCTAACTCTAGAACGCATTGAACAATTTCAAACAAACTTGGTAACCATATTTTTCCCACCTGAAGTTGGTTGGGGTTGGTCGATGGTTTGTGGGTTACCGATATTAGTGTCGAATCTATAGTTTTCGGAGTGGCTGAGAAGAATAGTGCTGGTAAGTCACCGCTATGGGGTTGTGGTCAGTAGAAAGGAGGGGAGTGGCGGCAGCTATGTTAGTGTCAAGAGTACAACGCCGGGCAATCAGCTGGTAATAGTAGTATTACTATTTGGCGTAACAGACTGTTGTGGTACAGAGCCTATCCTTTTGCGACAAACCATGTTTTGCGTTCTATACCTTTGCACACAATTGGTGGGAACCTACATTTTAAAGCCATACAACAAAAAGCAAATTGTGAAGATTTCTGTAGCTATTATTACTCTAGGACGTTTGTTAAACATTCGAGACAGGTGGAACCGTGAAAAAGCTTTTTGGTGTTTTTTCTGCGATCCTTCCGCCCAATATTCCAACGGACTAAACTACTTCATTCACGACACCCACTACGTGCGCTTCCAAAACCTCTCGCAATTGAGTAAAAACCAACAACAACCTCTTCTTGGGACTGAATCTGAAATCTTAATTGTAAGCAAATTGCAAACGACAAAAAAGTGTTAACGAGCGCACCTCTATGCTTGAATAAAACACGAAAACAACAACAACAACAGCAATTATTACTTTATTTCTTCATCCTTGGCTATTTGCATTTCATTTAGGTATCTAACGCTCCCTCGTCCCAGCGGATAGCAGGAAGATATTCATTTTAAATTCAAATTCATAAATTATTTCGCACGAGCGAGGAAAAATTAAATAAATAATAAATTCATCTGACGCGCGAGGATGATGGCGAAGATGAAGAGTTGTGCCTTACCTTGGTTGCCTTGTGTTGCTGTCGCATCATCCGGCTTGAATGGCTTCCTAACAATAACAAAACACCAACAACTATAACAACAAATGAAATATTTAAATTTCTATTAACATTCACCGTCAAGGCGAACGACAAGCAACAACAACTGCACTACACACCATCAGGGCGTGGTCCATCTCGGAGTGCCCTTCATTCACCACCGAACTGGGTGTGGGAATGCTTCCACGGATTCTATACGGATTTCTTTAGCGCTAACAGACGTCTTAGGCAGATCGAGTGACAGACAGACGGGAGGCGCATTGTATAGTATTTTCAGTTGGCAAAGTTGGCGCAGTGGGCGGACAACATTCATTTGAATTTAGATTCGTAAATTTGTGCGCAAACCGTTTCACCGTTTTGCAGCGCCTAACCGGGCGGAATAATTATTATTATATTTGGAGAAGAAGGGAAAGATTTTGTTTTGGAATTTTGTGGTTAATTGCGGTTTGGTGATGTGAAAGTCACGACGCTTCACCGTTAAGATTATTCGCTGGAGAAATTCGTTAGGAGGGAAAGTGTTATCGGGACCACACAACAGCCTGCCCGACAGGTGAGCATAATAATGCACTAATGCCATGCACCACGAAGTTGACAATCCTGATTTTTTGTCTCCAAATTGCTTTTACTTCATCACTCAATGCTGCGGAAACATCGCGTATAATTACACGCCGTAAGCCGTATGTGTTTGTTTTTGTGGCGATCTCTCAAGCTCCCAAACGCAAAAGAAGCGGTACATACAAAAATCGTGATGTTGAATATTAAATTTAGCACCGCCAAGCGGTAATTTCACGACGTAAGATCGTCTGGCAGGCTTCAGATACAACTGCCTCATCGGGATCTCCCTCTGTACCCCCAACTACATCACTTATTCCATGCCATGGTTTTGCGCAACAAATGATGATAAAGATAAAAATATTTCTTACAACAGAGAATTGATTACCCGATGCCTGGATGCTGCTGGTGGCTAGTGGTTAGTTGTTTCAGTAGTAAATGCAGACTAAAGGAAGGAACATGAAGCGTACACCTGTCAATTACAGCGAGCGGTTTACATTGATTACATGTGAGCGCGCACTTTTATAGACCAAGTCTATGCCACAAAGAGACAATCCTGCTGCTGTTGTGCATCTGCCAACTGACTGCAACATGTGTTATTTACTCTATGTGTGGGGTCTTTGTGGGTTATACCCAAAGGGGGTTGGTTGTCTCACTGAACTGCTAAATGAATTTCATCGCGGATGGCATTTCTGTGCAGCGCGGAATTAGTTTCTTACGACCAAGGCGACCCACCAAAGTGACGGTTAAATGTTCCAAGTGTCGATTTGATGGGGGGACTATATTCAAGACACAGTTAGGTACAATCGAAGCCTAGTGTCTGGTGTAATTTACGGTATTAAACTTTATTGTTGGCCTTCTGGGCGCACATGGAAATCAGCTGTAATTACGCGGCGGTGTAATTCCTCTTTGTCCATTTATCATAAACGATACAATTTGTTATGTAATTAATAGATTATTTTGGATGCAAAAAATATAGGGAAAGGGAGCTTGGCTGCTTACTTCAAAACATTGGAAACCAAAACTTGTGTTCTTAAAACCCATCTTAGGCAGTAGTCGTAGAGGTCGGAAATACTGGTTCGTTGACTAATGTAAGCTATCGACTGAATGTCAGAATGTTGCGTACCGAGTAATGCAACAATCTCATAGAATTCGGAAACAAGACGATGAATATAAAGAGCTCAGAGTTCACCGGCAAAAGAAAGCAGACTGGGAGAAGAATCTCGTCCTAGAACTAGAACAGTACATAGAGCAAGGATCGCACTAGACGCGGAAGTTCTACCAAAGAGTCCGCGGTATGACGCAATATACATCGCGTTGCACATACTGCAAAGAAAAAGAGGGTAATCAAATCGCCGATCTCAAAAGCCACCAAGCATAGACGAAGTTAGCAGAGCAATAAATCGGCTCAAAAATAATAAGGCCCCGGGATCAGATGATATCTCAGCGGAGCTGATTAAAACTGGAAATCCCTCAATACACCAAGCAATTCATGAACAAATGGTGCAAATATGGGAGGAAGAAGCAATGCCAGAAGACTGGAGAAGGGACATCCTGTACCCCTTATATATGGAAAGGCATCAATTATCGTGGTATATCGTTGTTGAGTACCGCGTATAAGATTTTCTCCTCTATCCTTGAAGACAGAATAGTCCCATAAGCGAAAGTCAGCATTGGTCCATGATAGTTTCATCCCAGGCAAATCAACAACTACTCACATTTACACCCTTAGCTAGGTGATAATCTCTTGATCTCTTTATAGACTTGAAAGCCGCCTATGATAGCATAGCCAGAGTAGAACTTTATAAAGCCATGAGAGAATTCGGCATCCGGAATAAACTGCCACAACTTTGTTATAAGCCAAGTAAAAATATGCGGATCACTATCAAGCACATTCAACATCTATAACGGGCTCCGACAAGGGGAATGACTGGACTGCGTCCTCTGCAACCTGGCGTTGGAGAAAATGATGCGAGACTCTGACGTAACGGCGAGAGGAACAATCCTGTATAAGTCCATTCAGATACTGGCTTACGCAGACGATATTGATATCGTGGTTAGAAACCGAAGATCTGCACAGGAAGCTTTCATCCAGATCGAGCAGGTGGCACGAAATAAGGGCCGCACATAAATGAGAGCAAAACAAAGTACATGTTGGCCACGTCTGCGAGTAGAAGATCTAACATTGATCCCTCAATTCAAATAGTGGAGCGCGAATTTGAAGTTATAACCGCTACGCTTAGAGAAGATAGATCAAATAATATCGAAAAGATATTAGACATGGGGTTCATCGGTAGACCCACTGAAATCAATCCCAGTGCTGCGCAATCCTTTAACTATCTCGGGTCAACTGTAGCAGCCGATAACAGCATGGAACCAGAAATACGCGCACGGTTGCTTAAAGTCAACGAAGCCTACTATAGTCTGTCAAGACTCTTTAAATCTAGAAACTTAACCATAACATCCACGCTGTTGGAATATAAGACAATGGTCATACCAGTACTTACATATGTATCCGAAACTTGTATGCTTATCAAAAAGCATTCTGACCACTTACCCGAGAAAAGTCTTATGGAGAATTTTTGGCCCCTTGTGTGAGGCAGGAGGATTTAGAAGACTCTACCTATAATGATTAGGTCTACGAGCGTTACCGCGATGTCGACATCGTGAAGAGAATTAAGCTCGGTAGGCTCCGGTGGCCAGCACATCTAACTCGCATGAGCGAAGATGATCCTGCTCGGAAAGTCCTTTGCGGTAGGATTTATGGAACACGACTGCGAGGCCGGCCAAGCCTACGCTGGAAGGATGGCATAGATCAGGACGCCCAGAGTTTAGGGATGCCAAACTGTATGACATCGGCTCGATATCGAGACCGGTGGAGAGATTTTTTTGGGGGGAGGACCGGACACCGCTGGCTTCCGATGGCGTAATATGTGACACGTGTGGCGCGTACTATTCTTAAATCGATTTTTTTTCTTTTGATATTGAATTAAAGTTTTGAAGTTTTTAATTTTCCAGCATACAGCTATTTTCTGTTCATTTTGAACATAGTTTCTTAATTTATTTATTTATTTTCCATTCACAAATATTTTGTTGAATTATTTAAAAAAAAATATACTATTTTCGGCTGATTTACAGTAAATAAACTGAAAAAAAGAATAAAAATTTCAAATTCGCCGGTAAAAAGCAATAGCCACATTGCTGATACGTTATCGTTCGCTTATACGCACAGTTCTACTCTTGTAACAAAACAAATTAAGAAAAAAACTCCTGCCAACGAGTGATTAAATTTCGTAGATGGATACTTATCATCGTGTCGTGTCAATTAATCTTCTTAACAAGACAGCGCGAACGGACGTAAAACAAAAAGTTGTCATCATTTCATCATGGCGAGGGGTTCGTTATTGCAGCACGTCACTGTTTCTGTATCATCATCGGATGGGTTTCTTTACAAAATCGTGCGAAAAAAAGCATCGAACAAGCTTAACGCACACTACGCTACGTCTCATCTTGACGTAATTCCCATTAAATCACTCGAACTGATGCTGATAAATCTCATCGAGTTTCACGCGGGAGCTCTCTGTGCAAGAAACGTTAAATATCGGACTGCTGAAACTCCAGTGATGGTTCCAAGCAAACACACTCCGTGTGAGTGTCTTACAATTGTTCACTAAATTTTGGCAGAAGTTAACTTCATGATTTTGGGAGCCGGAGGTGAGAGCTTCTCTTACTAGTTAGTACGGCTATTGTGACTATTTAACTCTTAAAGCGTGGTAAACATTTATATCCCTTCGAGCTGTTTTACCAATTGAATTGACAAAAACAATGTGCGTGCGTGTTCGTGTGCACAAAACATGAGACAATTTCACTCCAATTTTTAATCTGAAGTTGTGGTCCTCCACAAGAGCATCCAACACTCATGCTGTATTGAAAATCGTGGCATGAACCGTACCGCCAGCCCCATACATTATAGTTGTTGCCAGAGCCAATGTTTGTGCTTCCAGCAGCAGAATTTCTGCTAAATTCAGCAGATTTTCAGGGGGGAAAAGTGTCGCATCGGCGCGACGCACAGAGTGTCTGTGGCAAATTGAATTTGATTTGGGCAAGTTGGTTGGACACCACATCGCAAATTGATATGTACTCGTACCTACCCCTACGTGTATAGTGTCCCACCTTCTGTGATTGCGTGACAAAAGTTCTTGTTTTCGTGGATTTTGAGTGACCGCTTGCGCCTGGCACTGGCCATTTAATGATGTTCTCGTGGTTGGTGGCAACAAATTAAAAATTTAATTGAAATGTGCAAGGGGCTGCTATACTGCTGAGAATGTCAAACCATCCATCCGGGAGAAAAAGGTTTTTTTTTAATACAGTGGTCAATGTTGTTATACAATGATAGCGCCTAGCATTGGATAACAACATTGTCTCGATTGTCATTTTCGTATAAATCCAATGGACGACAGTAAGTCCTTAAAATGTCTTCTGTATCCAGTGGTCCCGTCATGGGGCTGTTGTATATTATTCGTTCAATAGGTAGGATACTTTCACACATCGCAAGACTACTAGTACTTAAAATGTCTAGATGGCAATTGTCTTTGTATTTAGTAGTCCAATCACACAACTTACAGTTCGATTGTGAAAAAACCTAGGATGGCTAGTCACAATCTTAGTGGCAAATGATTTGGTTCACGGTTCCTGGCGGATGTGATGCCAGGGTCTGCTGTGTCTCTGTCTAGACACACATACCGAACAAACTGAGGTCATTCATGCCAAGGTCACTAAGGGAAGTTGGATTATCCTCAGACGTGAACCACTTGAAGTTAACCGAGCCTGTGGCAACTATTGGTTGATGGACCTATATCGTTCTGGGTATGACCTACGTAGTGGTTGTGGCTTACTACTCAAATGCGGGTAGGGTATTAGCTTTGGTGCACTAGTGTATATTATATATATACTAGTGTAGTTGTTACAATTATATGCTCGACATAGGGTTGCGCGTTATAATGGGTGTCTATTGGCTTAGATAGAACCTTACTGATGGGTTTACTCTCAAACGAGCTTATATACTGTGCTTGCTTTTGATATTTATGATTAGTATACTCTGGCAAATGACTATGAATAGACTCATGCATGAATAATGCTACCAAATTATCCATATTTACTATGAAATTCAATCGACGATTCGCGTAACTTATAGACAACTTCGTGATTTTTATGGCGTACATCATCGTGTATCTGATCAAGCCATCCGTCAAGCTGTGGATAAATTCCCTACCACATACTCTCTAAATGATTCATTAGCTTCAGTACGCCGAAAGAATGCGTGCGCTGAAGAAAATTGTGTCGCTGTAAATGAATGTGTGGTCGAAGATCCAAATTTATCGATTCGTCGCCGGTCGTAGGAATTGGGGTTTTTTCCGTCCACTGCGGGGAAAATTTTGCCCAAAGATCTTGGCCTACACCCGTATAAGATCCAGTTGGTACAGAAAGACCGTTCTTTCGCCAATTGGGCTCTACTGTTGGAAACTTACCCGTTTTTTTATTCCAAAATTGTGTCTAGCTTAACAGACTTAACGAGTTTGTTAATAAGCAAAGTTTCCTCCTTTGGAATCATCGGTCCCTATTTCTTGAAATATGTGGACGAGTTCGCATTACAGTCAATGGCGATCATTACCGCACCATGATGACTTACTTTTCTTTAAAAATATCGATGAAATTGATCCGGACGAAATGTGGTTTCAGTGGGATGAAATTTTGCAACGGCAACGGCAACCATTGACTTATTAAAATTAAAAGTTTGCGATAAATTGTTTTCGAGAAATGGACCTATTAATAGGTGTACGAGGTCATGCGATTTCACAACTCTCGATAATTTTCTGTGGGGCCACTTGAACTTACTCAGGGGTCCAATTACCACATACGTGACTGAATAATGTTGATTTGACATAATCACGTGAACGGTACTGATCATCATAATGTAAATACTCGATCACACGTTAACGTATGGATTTCATTCACTTGTTAACTGATGTCGTAATTCGACCCCAGCATCAAATTACGCCTTGGAGAAAAACATTGTTCGTATTATTTGTCTATGTGACAAAGTGCTTAAAAAAGTTGCCCAAAATTGGACGTCAAGAGTGTGCTCGTAAAGAACAGCAGCGGTGTCTATATGTCCAAAATCATTTTCAAGTGACAATGGCGTATATGGATCTTATGATATTATTTGTTATATCCATCTTGAAAAGAGCACCCTTTACAACCGGTTGTCGTGAACCAATTATCGGCAAAGATTTAAGATGGGTTTTGCTGTGAGTAAAATCTGGCAAAATTGCTTCACATGTGGACGTTGATTGTCGTACTTCTAATGGAAGTCCGAAGAGGACCGAGTGGTAGAACCTTTCAGGAAGGTTAATCCAAATAATAGTTACTGTATCCAGTGGTTTATTTCAACCAAAAAAACTAACTATACCTTCGTATAAAGGTAAGCGTATGTAGGTAAGAAGTGACTTGATGGCGTTTTCCCATGTCGAGCTCTTAAAGGCGTTATCGATCCCCCAAATACCGTTGTTTTCTGTCATAATGAGCTTAGTTGTTTATGAGCCCTAAACTACTTTTTTATTTTTGATAATGAAAAGTTTTTTATGTCTATCTATGGGTTTAAAAAAGCCTGTGCAACAAAACTAAAAAAATAATGGCCAAACTTATATATAGATTTGAAATTAAAAAAACTTTTGTTTTCCCTTAATATTTTTATCAGCCGGAAGTTTAGAGACAAATAAATTACAATTAACGGAAAGTACGCGTAAAGTGAATTAATAAAATGGATATAACATAAAAAAAAAGCACCTACAGTATACCTAGAGACGATCCAAGCGATGACGGTTAAACTCCTCCCATTATTTGTAGCTCTTAGGGCTTTTCTCTTTTCTGTAATCACAGTAATTCCCAGCATTGCGTCGCAGTATTTTCAATAAATAATTAATTCATTAAAATAGAACGACGATTATTATGCCACCATTATGTATAATGTCTTGTATCTGATACAAAAGCAACGAACTAAATATCCATGTCTATGGTGTCCCTCATAAGCTATAATGGATACTTAATTGCTCCATCGTTGCGTCTCGTATGCCAACGCGAGCGAGTGCATCAGGTTTTTTTTGTTGGTAATTCAAATTTGCGTTCAGTGCTGACGCTGATGGTAAAATTTGTTTTTTTTTGGTTCTTTTTGGCTTCTGTAGTGTCCACCAACACCCCGTCGAGGTTTGCTTAATTGAAAATAATCACTGATTGACCAGTGATGTTATCGAAGGAGACTGCATCGCATCGTTTGCGGATTCATGTGAAGTGACGTTCGTTTGGTTGTGAATTTCCATGCAGACATTAATGATGCAGCTTACGACAAGAATACGTTTGAGGAGCAAGGGGTGATGAGGACTCGGACTCTGCTCTACCAAAAAGGTGACAATAAATTTCGCTAAACATTGGTCGGCCATCATCGTCGCGTCGTTTGTAATCGCCAACTAATGAAGCTGCTGCCATTCGTTTGTTTCCTGTCAATTTGGTAACATGTTGATACGCAGACTGTAAGTGACGTGCGACAGTGGGTACAAATCGAATATTTTTAACCAGATAATCACTTTCACTTGTCAGCTGCTAAGCAAAATATAAATGCAGGTAGTTTTTGATATTGGTAACCAATGAAGGCAATGTAGAGGTAGAGTTAAAAATCAGGCACTTTATAAAGGAATTTTTTTTTTATTTTTGCCCAAAAATCCATATTTTTCAAACATAAGCCTTTGTTTCGTGGTTGATTTTAAATTTTTATGTGCCAAACAATAACAATAAAAGTTTTAATTTATACTATGTAATGCAATGCAAGTCAAAGTTAGCAGAAAGACTAAACTGACTGCACCCACATGCGTAGAATGTTAAACGCTTCAGCACTTTGAGAAATTAAGCGACGTATGCCATAAAACCGTCTGACCAAACTTGGCGTTGTTAGACTGGTTAGTGTCTGTCGCATTTTTTTTATACAACCTCCGAATTATAAACATTTTCCGCACCACTCCGTCGGACAGAAAAAATTGCAATTTATTCGATACGGAACGTCGTTGTAGTCATCGCCTTCGTCAAAATGTAACCAATTCAATTGGATTCGATTTTAAATGAAAACAAATCAAATACAATAAAAATCCAAATGGAACTAAGTTTACAACAGCAATTGCCGCTGTTCGGTCCGGCAACAGCAGGACGTCTCAAAACGTTATATTAGCATCGCCACAAACCTGGCAGTAAGACGGCGCCCAGACCGCCGACCGCGCCTTAACCAATTACACCAAAGTAGTAAAGTGTCCTTTTGGACGCATTCGGTGGGACAAGCAAAGTGATAAAAATTTAAAATCAATGCAATTTATTAAATGCGAAATGGTATGGAGTTCACTGACCCCAATGGACGGGTATGTTAAGAAATAACGCTCTACAGGGGAGGGCAATAAAGGTGAACAAGCACTCCAGTGGAAACCAACTTGTTGGTTTAATGACCTATCGCACTGGTTGGAGTTGAAAATCGTAAACTGAGAAATATTCCAAGGAATCTTTAATGGACTTTGTCGTGATAACAGTAAATATTTTATAAAGGCGGGTCAGACTATCGGGGTAATAATAGTCGCCTGAAGATAAATTAATCCCCCACAGACTAAGAGTTCAATGTTATTACGTATGGTGTAGCTCACTGTATAGAGGCTGGAGTTTCACAGCAGTTAATATAAATATTAACATTATAGCTATTCAAGAGAATTTGAATAATCTTGCAAACGAAATTTTCTCTTCTATCCCACCAGAGTTTATAAAGCCATGAGAGAACCTGATACAATTAAGTAGGTAGACTATGACCAATGTCTTAAGACAAGTAGATATATTAGGATTACTATTAAGCCCATTCAATATCTATAACGTTCCCCCGAAAAGCGGATGGAGTGTTCTGCTTCCTCTTTCACTTGGCGTTGGTTAAAGTTATCCGAGACTCTGATGTAACGACGAGAAAAAGAATCATCTATAAGTCCATCCAGAAACTGGCTTACGCAGATGATATTAACATCATTGGTAGTAACCTAAAAGCTGTAAAAGAAACGTTCATCCAGTTCGAGCGGGCACAGGTCTGCACATGAATGAGATCAAAACAACGTACATGGTGGCCATGCCGGCGAGCAGAAGATCTGTGTCCCTCAATTAGTGAATGTGCGAATTTGAAGAAGGGCAATCCTTAAACTATTTCAGGTCAATTGTGGCAACCAAAAACCTACTTTAGCCAGTGCTTTCCCAAATTAGGAAGTAAACACAACATATAAGGTGTGCTGGTGTATAAGACAAAAGTCACAAGTACTTAAACATAGGGCTTACAAAGCGTCACTCTGACTTTATAACCGCGTTCGAAAAGAAAGCATTGCGAAGAATTGTTGACCCCGTATGTAAGACTAGACTGCCTATGAGGCCTACTATGGATACAACGATATTGACATCGTGAAGAGAATTAGTTCGGTAGGATCCGGTGAGCAGAGCAGCTAGCTCTCATAAGCGAAGAGGATTCTTTCGGAGAATCATTGCCGGTAGGATTTATAGTACACGACCACGCAGGCCAACGCCCAAACTGGGAATGACTTCGGTACGAAATCGGGACCAGTGGATTGATTTGCGGAAGGACATGACCGCACCACGGATGTAGAGATAAATATGTATAGGACCTGAAGATGAGATCTGACCGACCAGTTTTTGATATTCAATCTTTGTTTTTTTTCAAATGATAATTGTTGTTAGAACTCTTTAAAGCATTCTCTTTACTGAAAGGCATTGATCCTAATGACGCGTTCCAAAATCAACTATTACCGTTATTGTCCATGTATTGATGGACGCTAAAATGTCATCTGATGATCTTTTGTAAATCAGAACATTAAACAAAACCAACCAAAACTTAAAAAAAAGGCATTTAAGCTGAGAGCCCCCGTTGGGTGTCTTTTATAACCTCGCATTGTACACCAACAAGTCTGAGAGAGTAAAGCGATGGTATCTTAAAGTTGTATCTGTTGGAAATAGCAGCAATTATTTTCATCAAATCAGCAAATTATTTTATAGGCAATTCAATAGGCAGGAATTTATTAGTATTGAATACGTATACGCAGGCGCAGCGTTACAGCAAAGCAAATTGGCCGATACAGCGAACCCCTGGATCGCCACAATTTACTCGAATGCATTGAGACTCATAAATCATATTCGCATGCGCTGAGTATTCGATAGAATGGGAGAGAGAGAGAGATGGAACTCAAATCGGAAAAACAGATCCAAACCCAACCCAAACCGTAGTGCTCACGTAATCGTACATTACCAGACTACGAAACGTGCATTTGTTCAATTGTAATAATTTCCATGAGTGGGTTAATATTGCAGCTCACATTCGAAGATTCAAACAGACGCACAGAGAGTTTCTATTCCATGCTGAGTCCAGCGCCAGCAACTGCATTCACACACATACTCGAACTCCACAGACTGATCGCATCAGACGGATTTTTGATTTGTTGTGAATGAATGATTGCATGAATGGAGGAATGAACACATGAGCCGAATGGCTGTACTTCACGTACACAAAACAAATAAACGTTAAAGAAGAAGGGATTGTCTCCCCGCAGGGGTCCACCGTTAGCCACGTATCTGTCATTTCAGTTGTTTTTCGTTGTTTGTTTGTGTGGAGTCCGTCTGCCCGCCTGTCTGTTGTTCCATCCGATCGCGCCACAAATAATTTCGCTTTAAGTAAAAACAAACAACGAAAAAGCCGAGCGCCTTTCCCGAGGCACTTCTCTCTCCCTGGTAGACGGTTGACATTTGCAGCCCCCCTGTCAGAGTCATAGTGATAATAGATTTAGTTGTTGGTGTTGCGAGTGTTACAAGTCGATTATAGCAATTTAACTTATTGTTGCACAGTTATGTGCGAGTGGGCCAGGTTTATTGTCTGAGACATTGTCGTTGCACCTTATGGCATCATGGCTGTTGTTGGGCGGGAGATCGTCGTTCTGATCCATAAAGTTTATGGTAAAATTAATTGAAAAATTCCTCGCCGATTAGGTGAAATTAGTCATATTTGTTGTTGTAAGCGACTTATAGGCATAACTTAACCACTCAGTCTTGCAATGGGAGTTAGTGTGGCGGTGGAAAATATCACGTAACAAGCTGAGAGACAATGAATGTGGGCGTGTAGTGTCTGCGCCGCCGCCGCCGCCACCGAGACATTCTCATGGTATCGTGCAATTTTGACGCCCACAAACTATTAACGCTGAACTTAGCAATTACTTTGTAATATCGAGACATCGAGTCGTTCCGTATTCCATATTTGGGAGCGTAGACAGGTGCAGAGAATGGACAATAATTGCTTATAAAGTGTTGTCATCTCCTTAAACTATAGTCAACAATCCTGAAATATTGTTGACACACCTTATGGGTTGTTGCATTTGCATTTTAATTCGATTTGTGTGTGTTTTTAATTGCAAATTACCTCTATGATCAACAATTCAACATCATCATCATATTTTTTGATATCGGGCAGATAGCAAAAATGCATTCTAGAATTTTTGTTGCTAGCCTCAATTACGACGGCAGCATAATGAGATCGAATTGACCTTTTTCACACAGTCTACATGAGATGAACGTACTACGATAACCGACGTTTAAATTAGAGCTAAGTAAAGCCATTATCTATATGGCCTCATATGCATAGAAGCGAACCAAAAAAAAACCAGAAAAGACCATCCATGACTTTCGATTTGCCCTCTTGACGAAAATTGAATAAGAAGCCATGCAGATTTGCTCGACAAGTAAGCGATGGTTTTACACCCAATGTCTAACTTCGAAGCCCAGAGTACCCTTAAGAAGTAGAATATCCGGTCATTCATCTGTACATTTACTGAAGATTCCCGTCGAAGTCCAGTCGGTAAAAGAAAGTCGTGTTGTGCCCAGAATTTAAAAAAATTACTCTTACTTCTCTTCATCAATTTCAACGCTCATTCACAATTGCATTCCATCCGTCAGCTATATAGATAAGGTCAATGTGCATGATTGCAAAGTAATTATTAGTACCCAGCCTTAGCAACAACAAAAGGTTTTTTTTTTTTACAAACTTCATCTATTTTCAACAAAGTCTTCTTTTGGCTCAATGGACTTAGTGAAACGTTTTTGTGATCCCTTCCGAATAGTACGATTTCTCCAACCTTTTAAAATACGCCTTTGTTTCAATGCAGTGACCGGCTCATCATCAGAGCCAAGTGTCTCTCCGACGAGCCATATTTTCAAAACCGGTAACTGAATATAATCACTGTGGGT
The DNA here is from genome assembly GCA_947095585.1 of Nephrocerus scutellatus. Classification (NCBI taxonomy): domain Eukaryota; kingdom Metazoa; phylum Arthropoda; class Insecta; order Diptera; family Pipunculidae; genus Nephrocerus; species Nephrocerus scutellatus. Next base: position 20,054,064 of record OX352763.1, on the reverse strand, counting down.
TAAATCTGAAGAATATGTTGGAAAGTGTTTAGTAGTCCAGTAGAGTGGTGAACCTCGCTAGGTCAATTAGCGCTGCGCCATTTTGATAAGAGTCCAACTCACTAACCATCACTTTGATAGACTTGTGGTCAAGTGTATTACTGTCTTGATGGAAGATAACTTTTTTCTTTGACAAATGTGGTGGTTTTCTTCAAATCTTCTTAAAAATTGTCTGATAAGTTGGAATAGTAAACGCTAATTGTTCGCCCATTTTTAAGGCAACCGATGGCGAATATGCCTCTCAGACGAATGTAGCCATAACCATGCCAGCTGATGGACTTACTTTTGACATATCTGACGTCGTTTCCTTAGGGAACATATCCACGCAGTTGTTATACGAAGACAGCTATCGTCTATATACAGATTTAGTAAACTAAGAACGATCTCCGATGATGCAGTCCTCGTTATAGCAATACTGGTTCCAATAGATAACCTCACAGACTAAATGTTCAGTATCTAAACTAGAAGAGCCTCAATTCAACAGGACCAAAGCATTATCAAAATGATAACGTAGGAAGAAAATAGCTGCATGACAAGTTCGTTGGGACTTAAGTTTTAAAGATAGATGGATCTACAAGCTGATCCCGACTGACCTATATGACGGTTGGTAATTGCCGCTACCAACTTTCGCAGTTTCTGTCAGTCCATGTCGGCTATCGTAAATATCTTCACCGTGTAACGAAGTTTCTATTCTTACAAACCATATGTCCGATCTTTCACTTAGCACATTAATTTCAGCCGTACAACACGTATGTGGAATGCTCTGCCACGGTCTGTCTTGCCAAGTCACTATGATCCACAGGCTTTCAAAACACAAGCTCATAGACATCTCCTCTTTTCTCCTCCTCTTCGTTAACGCCCACGCTGTACCAAGCATATATTCGAGCCCTTATAATGGGTGCAAACCCCTTTAAGCGTGCGCGAATTATAAAAAAAATGGGTTTTCTCCCAGACAAACCAGAAATGTCTAAAACGTGTGTAAATTACCAGCAGCCATCATAGCGCAGTGGATACACAACCGGCAACCGAACATGTGTAAAAGCCGGTAGTTCCACAAAGCAGTGGGCACACAACCGAACGTGTGAAAATGCCGGCAACCACAGCAAAGTAGTGCGCACGTGTGTAAATGCCGAATAAAAATAATAATTTATTTTCAAATGTATGGACAAATCATAAAATTTACATACGGTTTCTGCAAATTATTAGTTAGGTTCGGCAACTTTTGGCCATAAATTGTGGACTCTTAACCGAACAAGACCTTGTGCTTATAGACCATCAGCATTCCCCTCTCCGCTGTCGTGCCTTGTGCTTATAGACCATCAGCATTCCCCTCTCCGCTGTCGTGCCTTGTGCTTCTAGATCTTCAGGTACACTCCTCGCTGTCGTGCCTTTAGTTAAAATAACTTCAGCATTCCTCTCTCCGTTGTCGTGCCTTTTGCTTATAGACCTTCAGCATACCCGCCTCGCTGTCATGACTTGAGGTAAAAGACCTTCAGCATCTACCTCTCCGCTTTCGTGCCTTGTGCTTATAGACCATACGAATTTCCCTCTACGCTATCGTGCCCCGTGCTTATATACCTTAAGCATTTCCCTTTTCCCTGTCTTGCTTTGTGCATATAGACCTTCAGCATACCCCCCTTGCTATCGTGACTTGAGCTTATATGCCTTCAGCATTCCCCTCTCCACTGTCGTGCCTTGTGCTTATAGACCTTCTATGTGTCGCCTCGTACTTATATGCCTTCAGCCCGCCCCTCTACGCTATCGTGCCTTTTGCTTATAGACCTTCAGAGCTCCGCTGACGTGCATTGTGCTTATAGACCTTCTATGTGTCGCCGCCAATAGTTTGGAGCAGACGCCCCCTGCGTTAGGTAAGGTCATCTTACCAACACCGACTCATTGACGTAGTCACTCCACGACACCCCCACTCGCGAGTACGCCAGTATTGCTAATAATTCGAAACCCAGATCTCATCTCCCCGTAGTCATAGAAATAAGTTATTGGTAATGGGTATATTGGTTTATATAGTGGTATAGTAAGTCAGTATCAAAAGAAAACAAAAGGAAACAAAAAAAGCGAAATATTTAAAAATCAATTTGAAGAACGGGTTTTATTTCGAAACCCTGGAAGCCGCTGAACGCTACCTCAGCTGGAAAACACAGTTACAACCGATTTGAGCGCGATAGCTTCCCTTTCTGCCCTGATTTATGTGGACCTGGAATTGCATACGCTTCAGAGAATGGAGAAGCAACCTGTCAAGTTCATAGTTCTTTTTAGAAGAAATGTTGGGATCCGAGGAAAAATGGACGGAATTGTGTGTATTCACAAAGAGCTTGCAAAATAAGCTTATGAAGAAGGCATTGAATAATCTGCTAACCAGCCCCGCGATATAAAACCTAACGGCAGTTCAATGGGGAGAGTAGTTAAAATATGTACGTAGGCTTATTTCTGGCTCGAATATTCAGGTTTATGGTATCGATTATTGATAGATCTTTTGGCATAGCCATAAAAAAATGCGGCATTAACTTTTAACAAAATCATCATTCAACGTTAACACCCACAAGCCGGCCAATTAAATCGACCAACAACTACACTGACTATGCGGCTATCTGTTGACCTGTCAGATCTTCAATCACCCTAGGTTTGGAAATGGAATTTTGGATTCGTGGTGAAAATCAGTCAAGACCATTCGCCCAGAAATGGAATTCCAAGAAAACTTCATCTTATACAGACAAAATTAATTAATCCACTGCGTGATTACCCGCAGAGGTATCTGGACTAGTGGCGGGCGTGTTTAGTGCAAACAAATGCGCCCCCATTCCTCGACTAGCATCTCACGAGATGCTATCGGCGCAATTACGGCCAATAGAAATAGATTTCGATGGTTGCCGACCGGCAGTCAATCTATTGTGCTATGGATACACGCGAAGCCTACACATCGTGTGCGGTCATAGGTGAACGTTACTGAGGCTGGTTAATCGAGCGGTTTTATGCATTACTTAATAACTTAATTCCAGCCAAAGGCGTCAAGACAAACGGATATTAATAAAAGATGAAAAAAAATTTGTAGTGAGGGGGAGAAGAAAAACGGCAGAAAAAATCTTCTGCTGGTTTCCGGCGAAAAACATGTGTGCCCATGATGTCCAGATGCACGAAACACAGACAAACATTCAGATTAGCGATAAAGAAGAAAGCAGCATCGAAACTCGTGCAGAAGAACCACCGCTCCAACTCCACTCCACTCCTCCACAAACAGCATCAAGATGGTCCAAATACAACGAGAGAATCGGAATTGCGGAATTGTGTCGTGGAATTGTTCCGAAGAAACAGTTCGCTTCTTTTTCTTTGTTTGACTCTCCGGCATATGATGACTTAAGAATATGATCCGATCGTGAGGGTGCTGTGGTGGAGCGGGGCAATACAAGATGTTGTCATGTACCTACTCGTATGTATGCTGCACCACCTCGATCGTGGTCGTGGGCTCCCCTGCGATGGATGATTTTTTATTGTTTGCTGAACACCATGAATATATTATTTTTTAATAAAATTAAATTTATCGCTTGGGTGAATGGACAATGGTGGCTGGGGGGGGAGGGAGAGGTGGGGTCTGGTTTGGTTGCAGCAGCAGAGCTCAATTGCGGTTTAAGGCCACATTTCAGTTCACATTCATATCGCTAGCCTATGCTGTCCCACGTTGCCTTTCTGCAAACAACATCATCGTTGTTGTAGCTGCCGGGTTCCATCTTAAAGCGCTAAAGCACAAGAATTTACGCTTCATATGTGGATTTGGATTCAATGAGGTTTTTGTGTTTTTGACAACTCAGGAGATCCCCCGGAACATGTGTACGGTTTTGTTCTTGTACTTGCTGCGCTGCGGCACACTAAGAAAGATGTTATCCTCGAAGTGTCATGCAAGAGCAATTTAAATTTGATTTAAGATTTCTCGTTGTCATCGTTGTCGCCGTTGTGTTGTTGTTGTTGTTGCTGTCGTCGTCGTCGTCGTCGATTGTGCACATGGAGTTGACGTTGCCAAAATGAGGAGGAGCTGGCCTACAACCATAACTACTACTACTTCTTCTATGTACTACTACAGCTACTTCAGCTTAAGCCGAAGGAGCATGTTGCGCTTGGTTCTTATCATTGCGGATGGGACGATGCTGTATGTGGTGCATTTGGATACCAAACTATTGCTGACATCGGCGAACGACGACAAGGACGACGATGATGACGACGAGAACGACGATGATGATGATGATGATGAATGGATAAAGTGCAGGCAAGATCTCCTGCTTCACGTTGTTATCGTACTCGCAATCCAAATCTCACAACCAACCAACTCTCGACGCAAACAAACTTAACTTTTCGGATCGGAAACTCAAATGAATTATTATTTGTCAGCGTTGTCAGCGTTGTTGCATGTGAAACAAATTTGTCTGCTTTTGATGTGATATGAGAGTAGTCTGTGTGTGTGTGTGTGTGGGTTGTGGGTGGGTGGTTGTGTGTCTGTGTGGGTGTGTAGTGCTCGCCATCAACTGCGCTAGCTAAATTCATGCATTGTCAACGATGATATCCTTAAGCGGAGGGTTAATACTATGTTTGCCATGCAGATTGAAAATTTAATTTAAAAATCCTTCTATCCTCACGGAGCACATTGATCTCAATTTGACTTCAATTTCTCAGAGATTATTGTCGATTAGTAGCGACTTACTGGAAATGCTCGTAATAAGTTTGCAGTTAAGCTTATTTGCAATTTCTTCTACAGCTTTAACAAAATAAGTAATTGCTGGAAAATTAGATGAACTTACAAAAATACTCGAAATAAGTTTGGAAAAGTTTGTTGTTGAATAAGCAATTTTTCAAAGCGACTACAATAATACTAAACTTTTGATTGTGTTTAAAGCTCCTTAATATCAGTGGTAAGATTTGACTCCAAGGGCTGTGATTTTCCTAAAAGCCTTACAGTGAAGAAGTCTAGCCATAATATATGTATTGTATAATCCTTTGATACTTTAAGACATAACTACTACTGTCACAGAAAAGTATTGCTTCCTTTACAAACAACAAAAAAAGAATTATCGCCAGATTTGTCCTCACCGGATCAAAGACCCCTCTCGCCAACGTCAGCTTTAGCCCCAAATGAAATAAACTCGCGTCAAAACTCAGTCCATGAAACGAAAAAAAATTCAAACTGGCCTTGATAGGTACATTGTTATTGAGAAGCGCAAACTTAGTCCAACATCAGCTACCTTCAAGAGGGTGCTAAATTACTAATTTAATTACCGACCAATACCAGTATTGCATACACTCAAAATCGCTTTCTTAGGTCCAGACTCTGAGGAATCTGCGCAACGTAACACAAAACGAGCCCTAAGCCCACACCCGTATATCTACGAGAAGCAACCAGCAATTCCTTAATTGATAAAATTACAAAATTAATTGGAAAAATCACCTTTCACATTACTCCTATAAGAATAGGCTTCAAATATACGATAAGAAATACTTCCGCAGAGTAGTTTCGGAACTCGAGAAAACGGGTAAATGCTTTTTTATTATAGTACTGAAGAGTATGAAGCAGCTTTCATCGCCAAGTATGTCTACAACATACTTAATAAGAACAAAATCCACAGCCGCTTTATCATGTAAAAATAGACCCTCGATAAGTAAGCCTCCAAAGGGTGAAGCTCAAAAATGCATGTTGCACCACAAGATCACAGTTGAGGAGCCACATAAAAGTAATGGGCCAGATCAGTACCAAAACTGCCAGAAGTATTGGCACACAAAATCCTACTGCCTCCTCCCAAGCGTCTGCGTTTTCTGTAGTGACTTACACGCAACTTTGAATTGCAAGTTAAAGGAACAAGAACATCAGTTTGAGCAATTGTGGTGGGTCACACACTACCAAGTACAGCGGTTGCCCGGTGATATGATACAGAGAATGCGCCCTCAACCAAAACCGTAGGCGTCTATATAAAATGGGTGCCGCAACAAAACTATTTGACAGATCTGTCTGAAAATTCGGGTGCGTTCTTTTGAAAGATGATTCTTGACAAAAAAAAACAACCCATAAAAATTAAATTTTTCATGTAAATTCTCTAATAGGAGATGGGTATGTGTTAAAATTTGAAGAAAATCGAGCTAATTTTTAAAAAATTTATATGGGCACCCCTCGGACCTCAGGGCCTCACTCCAAAAACTTTACAAAAAAATTTTCCATCGGAGATACACACGTATATAAAATTTAAAAAAAATCGGGTTAAGTTTTTTAAAAAATTTGTTGGTGCCCCATGACTCTGCAAACCCTGTCACCAAAATTTTTGCAAAAAGTGTTGCCCATCGGAGATACACACGTATATAAAATTTTAAAAAAATCGGGTTAATTTTTTTAAAAAAAAGTTTGGGGCCCGGGGTCTCCAAATTTTTTACAAAAAGTGTTTTTCATCGGAGATACATACGTATATAAAATTTTTAAAAAAAGTTATGGGGCCCCACGAACCCGGGCCCGGGGTCTCCAAATTTTTTACAAAAAGTGTTGCCTATCGGAGATACACATGTGTATTAAATTTCAAGAAAATCGAGTAAAATTTGTAAAATATTTGTAGGGGAGCACACCGACCCCGTGGCCCGAGGGTCCTCAAATTAATAGAAAGTGTTGTCATCGGAGATATGCATGTGTGCAAAATTTCAATAAAATAGGACTTTGGGAAATGGGTCAAAAATTGATCGCAAGATTCCATGACACACAAATCCACAAACCCACAAACTCACAAACAAGTGAAGTTAATATAGAGAATTTAAAAATTGATAAATTTAAGGTGACGACACAATGTGTGAATTTTCAGGGACTTATTGACCCACTACATTAAATTAGTTTAGAGTTTTTGTAACTACCGTGAATGGTATATTTTTCTGTGCAGCTACTAACGAAAATGTCACCACTTTTTTGACATTTCTCCTGGAGGGAGACCCGCCAATGGATTTGGCGGGTCTTGGGAGTTTTATTTTTGGACGGGGTCGATATTGACATTAGTGTCGAATCGACATTTAATTAATAATACAAACAAAGGGCCCGTTTATTCGTATTACGAGCTACACCATACTTTACTAATATGAGCATAAGCAACAGAATGCTCTGCATTTTTACCTTGCAATTTACTACTTGGTCGATCAATTGATCATGTCTTTGCACTAAAAGGTGACCTAAAAGAGGTGAACAGAAAAAATTGTAGTGACGGTCCTCGCTAAAACGTTCAACAAATACACCACAGTCAGCGAATAATAATTATTCCTATCACACATTTTTCCTAATTACGAAATTAAAACAGAAATAAATAAAAGTGAAACACATGCGTACATACAAAGAAAAGCTCAGTAATTCGCATCTTCTGGGAATTGATTAGCAGTTGGCCGTTCAAAGCGAAGCGAGTTTTTCTTATGCAGCGACAGTAGTTGTGCTGCAACTCTTAAATCCGCTACTGTGTCCAATTACCAATTCAATGATAACATCAATTCGTTTGATTAATGAGCCGGTTGCCACCTGCGCGCTGGCTATCCCGTTTGGTTGGTTGTCGCTAAAGTTGAGCGCCCCATTAAAATGCAAGGCAACGGCTTGTCGACACTCTAAGACTTAGAGTTGCATTGGAATTTCTTTGATTTTATTGAAAATTTTTGATAAACATGGAATTAATTGAAGATTTCTCCACGTTTAGTTGCAGTGTGTGATCCTGCAGTGAAAATGACTGGCGTACATAGACATACTTTTCAGTAGTTAATTAAACCTAAGCCATATAGTTAAATTATTTGATTGATTCAACCTAATTTTTTGTAACAATATATTTTTGGAATTAAAAATAATGTCCTACGAACGTAGGACAATGATTATAACGAGAAATTATCCCAAAAAGATTGTCGTACATCGTCTGTAGAACTCCATACGGCTATACAATAAATCGAGGATCCCACATTGGGGCTGCATGTACTAGCTGGAGAACCAGTATTGATCGCACAATTTGTAGCACGTTATTGCTAAATAATACCATAAAATCTACTACAAGCTGCTATAATAATTCAAAACTGAAAACTCAATCAAATCATCCAATCTGCTGATGTACCTATAAGAAAATAGTCGTAACAGCACTTACGAATGGATCCGAGACGTAGGTGCTTAGAGCACTCCGAATTTATAAGCTACTTTTCAGAGAAAAGTCATAAGCAGGACTATTGATGCAGTGTTTGAAGAAAAAAAAATGTCCGAAGCTCTATAACTACATTGTTACAATGGAGCATAGACCAAACATTAGTGTAGGAGAGAGTTTAATGATGGCAATCTGGGTGACACCGAGTGCAGAGTAGAGAGATTTTTTTTAAGGGAAGCACCGGTCTGAGTCTACCAATTGCAGAGCTAAGAAAATTTATTACAAAACCTTTAGAGAAGTTTTATAAATATAATAAATATATTATATTATCTGTCCGTTTTCGCTAAATTTGAGTACCTTATACCTGTCAGTCAAACTGGAACTCCATGCCTGCCGTCAGTATGATGTAAAAATTATTCTGGGGGATAGGAGTGCCAAAATAGGTAGGGAGGCAGTATTCAGGCAGTACATTGGCTCCGATAGCTTACACGAGAACACTAATGACAATGGACAACGAGTCATAGAGTTGGCAGCAAGCAATAATTTGGTCCTTGCGAGTACAAGGTTTGCCTGGGTATCTCCCAATGGAGCCACTCGCAACCAGATAGACCACGTGTTGATAGACCGCCGCCACAACCCGAACCTGATGACGGTACGAACGTACCGAGGTGCCATTGTTGATCCGGACCACTATCTTGGATTGCATTTTCACGAAAGACAGCATTCGCGAATCAGATTCGAGTCAACACGGCTGCCCTTCGGAAAGAAGAGATCAGAAACAACTACGGTCAAACCATAGGAGAGAGTAATTCCTGAGGCTGAATGTCGGGCGTAGAAGAGAAATGGACATGCCTTAAGAATACTGTCATTAGTATTGCTGACACCATCTTGAGCAGAGTCATATAGATCAACTGGTTCGGTGACGAATGTAAGCTAGCGACTGGACGTAAGCATGTTGCGTACCAAGTAATGCAACAATCTCATAGAAGATGAATATAAATTGCTCAGAAGATATGAAAAATAGTTCACGGGCGAAAGAAAACAGCCTGGGAGAAGAATCTCGTCCGTGAACTAGAACAGTACGTAGAGCGAAGACCGCACCAGGCGCGGAAATTCTACCAAAGAGTCCGTGGTATGACGCAATATACACCGCGTTGAACAAAGAGACTAATCTGATCGCCGATCTCAAAAGCATTTTAGAGCGATGGCAAGAGTACTTTCACGAGTTGCCAAATGGACTGAGTAATTGGAGGCTCCACCAATGACCGAAGACCACATTAAGCTGCAGCCACCAAGCATAGACGAAGTAAGCAGAGCGGTAAATCGGCTCAAAAACAATAAGGACCGAGCGGGTGGCACGAAATTTGGGACTGCACATAAATGAGAGCAAAACAATGTACATTTTGGCCACGTCTGCGACTAGAAGATCTAACATTGATCCCTCAATTCAAATAGTGGAGCTCGAATTTGAAGTAGTGCAATCCTTTAACTATCTCGGGTCAACTGTAGCAGCCGATAACATAATGGAACCAGAAATACGCACACGTTTGCTCAAAGCCAATAATTGTTGGCCCCATATGTGAGGAAGGACGATTCCTGAGACTTTACTGTATAATGATGTGATCTACGAGCGTTACCGCGATGTCGACATCGTGAAGAGAATTAAGCTCGTTAAGCTCCAGTGCATAGGCCACCTAGTTCGCATGAGCGAAGATGATCCTGCTCGGAAAGGCCGGCCAAGCCTACGCTGGGAGGGTGGCGTGTACCAGGATGCCCAGAGTTTAGGGATGTCAAACTGGATGACATCGAATCGAAATCGTGAACGGTGGAGAGATTTTTTGCGGGAGGCCAGAATTGGACACCGGTTGTAGAGCCAAATATGATTACGCCGATACCCGGCTTAGGTTATCGGGTATTTAAAAAATGAACACTTTTTCTAACTCTCTTTAAAATTTAAGGGACAAATACACACAATAGTCCGAATAGCCTAGAGGTGATAATACACTGACGGTGTATTTGTTAGGATGAGAAGTAAGAAAAAGTCAAGGGTATTAGCGTTATGACTTACACAATGTGTGGAATTCGGGTTGGCTCATCAGAATCAGAATCAGACAGTTTATCTCCGCTACAATTTGATGAAAATCGACTTCCAAGATGTGAAATTAATTAATGCTTGCATCGTCCGAGTATATCATTGGATCAGCTTAGTGGAATCATATCATTATATTATCATTGCACATTTGTACGAAATAAATGAGTAAATTAATATCGATTTTCGATTTTCTAAAACTTTTTCATCCTTACTTTTCCACTTAAAAAAATAATCAAAAAAATAATAAACAGATCATTACCGTACAGTACGAGTACTTAAGCCGATTTCAAAACTCAATAACCAAATGTTCAACAGATGTGCTCGATGTGCATATCGCCAGCGGAAGCTCTACACGTCTGCGCGTTTAAATGACTGCACATGCTATATGCAGCAAAAAAAAACTCATTGCTTTCTATAATCGAATAAAGCCATCAAGACGTCACACACACACACATATGCACATTGCATATAAAAACTAAATTAATTGCTTTGCATGTAATTTTCTGCAAATTTTAATTTCAAACTATTTACTGATTATCGTCAGCGCGAGCGCGCAAAAGGATATGCATAATACGCTGATTCTATCCCGCAGTTACTGAAGAAGCGTCAAACGAGAGGGAATGAATGAAAGAAAGGCAGTCCGTAAGCGCAGCTCTGCAATATAAATTACACCTTATTAATCAACATTGTTGCACCATTCCTTCTGCGTCTCCTGCTGCTGGCTTCTGGCTTGGTAGCCTGCTGGACTGCTAGTCGCATTCACGCGATCCTTCTGCGCCCGAGCACAGTGCAAATAAACGCTTAACAATTATTATTATTACCTACCTTCGTTCCATTTTATTCGTCGCTGAATTTATTTGTGCGCACAATAAAAGAGACACCGGTCCGGGATCCTTAATTTGTCATTATTATTTATTAATCCCATCGAAACGAGAGATAAATAATGTGCGATTCCTCGGCGAAGTGGAACGATGCCCAAGGGCGCGAATAAACTGACCGCGAAAATAACCAAACACCAAAGCCGACAATATTAAACACGAATCTGGAGTCTTTTTCAATTTAATCCGATCATGGCAATAATTTAGAGATGATAATGCCGCGACGCCCAACAGCGATTCCAGATTCTGCACTCGGAAAACGAACGAATCGATTTGGAGCTTGGCAGGGAATCTTCGAATCGCGACCGAAAGCAAATAATATCAATCTGTCGACTTAAGCCAACATTGTCAGACGGAACAAAAGAAAGGAACTAAATAATAAGGCAATTTAATGTTGACGCTATAGTCGGTACATATGAGTAGATATCGCCGGCTAAGCTTATCGGACTTCATTATGTCAAGAAGCAGGAATTTGTTGTGAGCTTAATTGAAAAATCTTTTGGGAATGTTTAGGAGGCAAAAATTGTGTTTTTTTTATCTTGGTCGTTGGCTCTTCTACCGGCTATCCAACAATACTCAAATATTATAATACTCATTCGTAGAAAATGTCGATATGCTGTTAATGTAGTATCGGTATTATATTTGACTCCAGAACCTGTGTCCCTTACAGGCCTCTCCTCTTCGCAGCGAAGACATCCTAGCTCTCGTCATTATAGAGTCCCCATAATCATTACATACGGGGCCAACATTTATTGTCCTTAAGACTTTCTTTAGGAACGCGACATGGGTTGTCAGAATGATTTTTTGGCCAATCTATATGTAAGTAGTGATATGACAATTTTTCTATACACTAGAGGCTAAATTCCTGGGTTGTAATAATCTTAACTATTACAGGCTTTGTAGCCTTTAAGCAACCGTGCGGGTATTTCTATTTCCATTCGGTTGTAACAATTGACCCGAGATAGTTAATGGACTGTATTACCTCGAATTCGCACTTCACTTTCTAAATTGAATCTTCTTGAATTAAATCTTCTTTTTGCTCTCATGTATGTGCGATCAAAGTTTCCGAGCCGCCCGTTCGACCTGGAAGAAAGTTTTTTATCCTGATCTTGGCTTCCTACCACTGACCAATGCCTATGCTATTATAATAATAATAATAATATTCGGTGCGACAGACCGTTGCGGTCCAAGGCCTGGCTTCTCGCGACCATTAGTGTTGTACACACAAATGGAAGGGAACTACAATTTAAAGCATTATCCGAACGGCGAATTGAGAAGCTTTCTGTGACAAGTTATTACTCTCGCACGTTTGTCAGACATTCGCGAGAGGTGAGACACCGTGAAAAATACTTTTGGTGTTACTGGGATTCGAACCACGAACATCCTGCTCAGCAACAATTCAGTTGTCCACTGAGCCACTGTGTCCACTATGCTATGATAAGCAGCTTTAAAGTCTACAAATAGATAGCATCATCATCATCATTTTTGGCTCTACAGCCGGTGTCCTGGCCGCTCGCAAAAAATCTCTTCCCCTGTCACGACTTCGAGCCGATGTCATCCAGTTTGGCATCCGTAAACTCTGGGCGTCCTGGTCTACGCCATTCTTCCAGAGTAGACTTGGCCGGCCTAGCTGTCGTGTCCCATAAATCCTACCGCAAAGGACTTTTCGAGCAGAATCCTCATCGCTTATACGAGCTAGATGTCCTGCCCTCCGGAGCCTACCTACCTTATCGATGTCAGTATCGTCTACGTAAGCCAGTATCTGAATGGATTTATAGCGAATTGTTCCGTTCGCCGTTACGTCAGAATCTCGTATAACTTTCTCCAACGCCAGGTTGTAGAGAACGCAGGCCACTCCATCCCCTTGTTATATATGTAGAATGGGCTTGATAGTGATACGGATATTTTTACTTGGCTTAAACCATTGGTCATGGTTAACCTACAACCTCATGCCAGTTTATTTTCTCTGATGGCTTCATAAAGTTCTACTCTGCATATGCTATCATAGGCTGCTTTAAAGTATATACTAAGATGGTGTAGTGATCATTTTTAATTTGCCTGGGATGAAGCCACAGTTGTATTGATCAATGATGACTTTAACCGAAAATACTCTCAAAAAATCTAGCTCTTCATCATCCTATTGACAGTACAGGTCTATGCCATGCTTTCATTGGTAGGTAACATATCTCTTTCCCAATGTAAATGGCTCTCCTACGCTCGTACAAGTTACTTTTCCTAGATAACGAAGACTATCACCAAGGTTAACTTTTTTACTGGATCGCCATTTACTTAGAATTAAATGAGTGGTATTTTTATTTCTTTTCATAGGCTGCTACAACTGACCCAGGATGCATACTTAAGAATACCTTTTATATACCTTTTTACAACCAATGTATAATCCTATTTCCAAATTAGGCAATCAAGAAATAGCTAAATTAAGAAAATATCTCGAACATCTCTCACTAAATGCGACCAACCATCACTCACTTTGGAAAGCGGCACAGAAAACTAAGCTTACAAAGGCAGCACGACGCAAGAATTGGACTGCAAGAATCGACGATGAAAAAGGAAACACATTTTCAAAGCAAAAGCAAAAAAGCAATATGACTCTTGAGGATATATCTTTTAAAAGCCAGTACTTGTTTCATGCCCTAAAGAATTGAATAAATCCCAAGAAGGCACCAGGTTACGACCGACCAAATTACAGGGAAAATATTATTAGAACTCCTAGAAGTAGCAATTTCACATCTTACTTGCATTTTCAACAGTCTTTTAAGCATAGGCCTCTACCCCATAATTTTGGAAAACGTCGGAGATGATCATAATCCCGAAGATCAGCAGGGAGCCTGCCCCTGTATTGTCTTACAAACCAATCTATTGCTTTGTTACTATCCACAGTCTTTGAGAAACTACTACTTGGGGAAATAACTCCGTTCTTGGAAAAGGAAGGAATAATAGGAGAACCTACACAGCAGTTTGTATTCAGAGCATGATTGAAAAGGTCGAGAGGGTAATAGCTGAGGCTAGAAGATCCTTCCATAAAAGACAGTAGTACACAGCTGTGTTTCTTGCACAAGCATTCAACAAAGTTTGGCACCATGGGCTCATGTATAAAATAAATAAACTTTTGCCAAAAAACCTCCACAAAATCCTTAAACCGCCCCTTCAGGATAAATTATAAATCCTTGAGACCAAAAGACAAGTATATATAAGAGAGAAAGTCTGACAAATGTTCTATTACCCTCGGATCTTTGTCAGACATTTTCATCAGACAGCTTCTAACTTATTACAATGAACACAGTTCGTTGTTTCAATGAACAAACAGCAATTAATTTATTCTTTTGGCTAAAAATTTCGAAGAAACTAATTAACTATTAGTTTTTAGAGTTTTTGTGAAAGATTTGACCAATTGCAGTCCTCTGTGATACTTGGCCGTGGGGAATAAATATCCAACTATAAAACAAGTCACAGGGGAATTCGTTGTCAGAATCTTGGGATATAGAAAATTATACCGACGATTGGTTCACGCAAAAGTTCGTCAACGTCCGTCAAGTAATGGTGCGTATAAAGGAATCCTATTCGAGGCTCATCTCATAGCAAAGCGATACAGAGACGAGAATGTCAAGATAATTGCGCTTCAGTGTCCAAAGTATTCTTGTAATTGCAGCTGCTGTTACTGTTGCTAGACGGAGCGACACAATTGCTCTCGCATACGATGCTATGCAATAAATTTGAAGAAGATGAGTGTCGGTTTGAGGTGCCACTCCGGTCTGTTGTATTGTGTTTGTTTCATTAGGGAGTTTGTCTGTTGGCCATGTTGATTTAACACCAGCGATTAGACGGATATGCTTAGTTACATCGGAGGCATTCTTTAGCTGGTCGTTGCACAGCGTCGCCACTGGCATCATTTCGAAAATGACACTTATCCGTTTCGAGACGCAAACAATTGCATTTGGTAAAATTTATTTGGATCTTTCTTTTTATGGATTGACTTTGATGGTGGAACCACTGCGCCGCCGGTTCACAGTATATGCTTTTCATGTCCAAACGCATCCGTAAAGAGGTAGTTCTCTTTGAAAATAACAAAAGTCCTTGTCGGCCAGCAAGCGCACAAAAGAGAACTTATGTCAATGTCATGTCCGTCTGACTCGGAACAAATGTAATGAATGCAACGCTAGCTGACTACTTATATATTGTGAGTGAGGAAGACTCATGCCCGTCTCCACCACCACTGTTGATAACGATGACGCCGACGATGATCTTGAGGATGATATTGATGATGATGAATATAATGATAATGATGATGATGAGACGCCTCAAACACATTTCTACGTGTATCGGAAGCGTTTGGAAGCCGCACTTCAATTTTGGTGCTTGTCTATCGTGCTTATCTGGACAACAACAAAAACTGAGACGATCTCCATGTTTGAATGGTGCGCGCACTTCATTCAGTGAAAAGTGATAATGTCACAAGCAACAGCACGGAATAATCTTGACATGTTGCTAATAAATGATCGAACATTGACTCTGATTAAGCGTTGCTGGCAACTCCGACTATTAATACGGATTTTTTACTGTCTGTCGGTCAACCACCGACCAGCGTCACATAACACCACGCTTTATGCAAGCAATTGCAGTTGGAAGGAGATGTTGAGTCAATTCGCCTGACATGGCCCGAAGTCTCTTACTTCAACTTCAAATTCATGAGTTGTCCAGACGTTGCATGATATGAGATGATCTTGTAACACTTAGAAAATCCTTTATAAAAAGCACACACGCAGGATTAAGACCACTTTTTTATTTTGTCAATAAGTAGCTGAAGCTTTTTAAGTGGCTTCTCTATGCACTGTTGGAAAAGAGAACTCGTCACTTACCTTTGGAACTGGAAATACTCGTACTTTGAAAGGTAACTAGAAAATATAAAAAAGTTACTTGCCAACTTACTAAGTCAACTTTCTCACTTTTCAGAAGAGTTGGTGTCCAGTCTTCCGATTATTGAGAAGGATACGTCGAAAGATCACTTTTTAGAAGATTTGGTGTACAGTCTTCCGATTATTGAGAAGAATACGTCGCAAGATCACTTTTTAGAAGAGTTGGTGTCCAGTCTTCCGATTATTGACAAGGATACTTCGCAAGATCTCTTATAAAAGAGTCGGTGTCCAGTATTCCGATTAGTGACAAGGCTACTTCGCAAGATCATTTTTCAGAAGAGTCAGTGGCCAGTAATCCGATTAGTGACAAGGATACTTCGCAAGATCACTTTTCAGAAGATTCGGTGTCCAGTATTCCGATTAGTGACAAGGCCACTTCGCAAGATCACTTTGCAGAAGAGTCGGTGTCCAGTATTCCGATTAGTGACAAGGCTACTTCGAAAGATCACTTTGCAGAAGAGTCGGTGTCCAGTAATCCGATTAGTGAGAAGGATACTTTGCAATATTTATTTTCAAAAGAGTTGGTGTCCAGTAATCCGATTAGTGACAAGGATACTTCGAAAGATTACTTTTCAGAAGAGTCGGTGTCCAGTATCACGATTAGTGAGTAGGATACTTCGATAGATCACTTTTCAGAAGAGTCTGTGTATCTCTTCCCGCACAATCGAATCGCATGAACATCGTTGGAATGTTTCCAGCTTGTCACTGTTTTGCCGCTTTTTTCACAAGCGGTGTTCAAAAGAAATATCCAGATATATCCCGCCCATTCGTAAACCCGTGCCTTAGCTCGAGCTCACGGATGTATCAGTAGACCTATCTTCGGACGTACCAACCAATCAAGAGCAGGCGCGGAAGAGACCTTCACTGGCCCCGAGCCAAGCATTGCCTTCAGCAAAAGCCTCCTCAAAAATAAGATAAAAGAGTGGGCAAACAACGCCATCTAGGCTGAATGGGAATAATCAACTACGATGAAACAAACCAAAAAGCTTCTCAAATACAACATCAAAAATATAAACAAAGCAATCAAGCTAAACCGACAAACACTGAGATCCTTTGTCTGGTACATGACAGGACATGGTCCATTTAATGGCTACTTAACAAAAATGGGGAAATCTCAGACAGATCGCTGCCGCTTTTGTGGCGATGCAGAGGAGACGCCAGAACACATACTATTTGTATGTGATGCCCTCACCCGGAAAAGACTTCGATACCTCAAGGCTCATACAGTTCTATGGCAGAATGCCAGACCTATCGACCTGGCGGATATATTGGCACTTATAAAAGAACTAGGCCAACACATAATGTGGTAGACATCTGGGACGCACAATAGACCTTAAGGTCGCAGTGCACAAGGCTTCTCAGCCCACCAACAATAACATAACATAACATAATCCAGAGATTCCTTCATTAGCCGTAATGAACTGTGTTTCCGCCTTTGTTTGATCTGCAGTCATTTAAGACACATGTGCATAGACATTTTCCTCTCCCTAACTTTTTAACGAACACACTGTGCTAACCAATATAAGGGTGCAAATCACTTCAGCGTATGTACATTATAAACAAAAATCGCGTTACCACTCATAGAGTGGCCGGAATCATGTGAGAAAGATACAGAGCTTAAGGATGCTACACTGGCTGACAATCGGTTCCTATAGAAAGATTTTTCTCCAAAGACCCAGGAATGATAGTTTATAGAATTGATAGCTGTCTTTTAAGCTTTTCATTCTAGGAGCGATTGAACACAAAATCAAAAATCGAAAAACTAAGACGTTGCGTAGAGGTCTGCCAATGGACAAACACAGGCCGACGTCATCATTGCATGCTGAAGAAAAACACAATTCAACAAAACATAACGCCGCATTGAATAGATCAGTCTTCTGTAGACATTGTGCCACTGAGCAGTTCGATTGGAGGATTGACGAAGAAGAAAAAACCCCAAACATCCATCGAACGACACAAGAAACACTACAATTGGCCAAGCATCATTACTATACTGCTGCCGCTATCGAAAACTACAAATACGCGTGTACTTCATCGGCTCACCTAAGATCGCTTTACTTGTTGTCCCAGCCAAATGAATTATGCCTTTGTAATGTGCAATTGACATTGGAAATTACTAGACTCGCTAGCTGTCACTCAGTGCCAAATCCGATCGCACCATTAGTAATGGGAATCCAACTATGATGAGTCGAAATGAGCACCGCACGGCACGGCACCGAGACGACCACGATGTCTACGACGACCGACGACCAACGTCCGACCACTCATGACTTGCGTCCATTTTAAGGTGTTTGATTTTTTCTCTCCCCGATGATGTACAATTCCCATTTGGAGTTGTCGTCGTTGCGGAGATGATGATCACCTCCTCAACAAAATTGTGGCGCGGTACTTCCAAGACCACAGCTACATGATGGTTGCTGCAATGGAGGGATCGGAGTAACAAATAGATTGCAAAATATTTTATTCCCGATTTGTTCGCTGATTTTGTAGAATGTTCGATGTTTTTTCTGAGCGGCCCGGGAGCTGACTGTGCAATGCCTACAACTGCACTCGCGGCGGCGCGTACTACCCACGGACGGCGGGACAGTTTCTTAGATCCCGATCTTTATTTATTGGATTTGATAAATTATTGATTGTTTTACTGATTTCATAAATACCTAATTAAGGTGGCCGGTGTTGCGGAGCGGTGCGGTTGGACGTTCAGACCACTTACTTTGACTGGACTTGATTTTGCACATGCGAGTGTGAGTGTGGAGCGACAACATTCAGTTATGCTGTTGTGGCACCACCTCTATTCTGTAGATATGGATGAATTGCTGTCGCTTTCGCCTCGGCTTTTAGATGCCTAAGTACCACGAGAATGTGTGCCTAATCACTTGGCTCATTGGTTGTCATTCGAGTCCGGCTGATTTAATTGATCGAATTGGTATGTGTGACTTTGTCATTGTGATTACTTAAATTTAATAAATAATTATGGTGTTGTGCGCAACATGTACTCATGGAACTTGGAATATTTTGCTCGACTCACGAGTGGATCTAGCACAAACTGACAACAGACAACCACCAAGATTAGAGTCCATTGATAGCTCCGTTCGATAGCATCAGGAATAAACGAGTTCGGAAAAAAGTTGATTGATGATCTTTGATGTACGTTTATTAAGTCAAAGTTATGGGTTTTTATGAGAGAATCTTATATCGGGTTGTGATGATCTGGAATTTGTTGATTTACAATTCCTAAGTAACGTAGATACTGCACCTTATAGTCTGAGAATCGCCATTTCACCTTTCAATAAATAATATTAATTTGAGTTCATGTTTTCACACATTGGAAGTGTCGCTGCCTACTGGAGGACTGGAGCACATCTGCTCCCCGGTGACTGACGGTTGAATTCTGGTTCTGCATGCATTCGCCGTCACGATAAGGGCTTCATAACCTCCAAGTCTCTGCGATAATTAAATTGCATTTTGCTTTTTGCTACCGGTACCGATTGCCAAACAACGATAAGCTTGATAGATTGGGGCTACTTGCATGCGCTATCTTATAAGACCGGTCGAGTGAAGTGATTTCATTCCCCGACCTTGGGTAGATAGTTCTGAACGGCGCCAAACATATTATTCAAATATTGGAAAGGGGAAAATTTCTCAGTGGGCAAATAGAAAAATATTCGGCTTCGAGCGAGCTTCTTTTTCTTTTGTCACCCATCTGGTCTCTGTGGATCTTTGATGTAATGAATTTAATTTATTTTTGGTTAAATCTTAATAGTATAGGATATTTTCGTTCAAGTTACGTTTAATTAAATTTCTTAAGTTACTTAAAATCTATCACCTTAAATTAAACAGAAAGAAGTTGGTATGACACTTAATCTACTATTGTGAAAGGCAAATCAATTGAGCATTCTATTAAGCCTGCGTAGTGTTCTGAAAATCGGTTCGTTACAGCCACAGGTATGGTGCGGTAAAAATTAAGCTACAACAGAGTAGGGGTGCAGACATGTAGTTACGATGGTAGGTGTGAACGGAGATCATTTCGAGGGACACACAAGATAGCTAATGATAGCAATATTGATGAAAAATGGAATATCCGCAACTTTACGATGTTTTTAAGAGTCTGTAGGAGTGTAGGCTAATCAAGATCAGTCGGTAATATCTATAGAACCACGGACTCTTACATATGGCGAAACGGATGAATTTGCGTTAAACGGTCCGATTCGTACGTAATTCGTATTAAATAGCGTGATCGCGGACTACAGCCCCGGTTTATAAAGATTGTTCACACAGTCAGGCAGAAGAATGGGATGCTCTAGAAGTACATGAACAGTCGAGGAAGAAGAGACGCAACTATAGGGAACAGCTGGAGCGAGGTGATGTATATTTATAGAAAATGCCCGATAAGGAGAACCCAAAGGACTTAAAAGGTCCGAGGACCTCAGTAAGTAAGTAAGTAAACACACCAAAGAAATTTTTAACGGTCCCTCCCGCGAATATCTGAAAAGCTAAAGGCAGCAAAAGCTTACATTCAGGATGAACTTTAAAATCAAAAGGAGCATCAAGAAGGAATTTAGAACTGAAACTTGATACGCGATACATCCGGGAGCTATAAAGTGGTATACGGATATGGATTAAGGATAGCAGAAGGCACAGGTGCAGGTGCAGGAGTCCATGCGACACGAATCAAGTAATCTGAAGCAATGCGGCAGTACCCGAGCATATTCCAGGCAGAAGTACATGCCATAGAAAGATGTGCTCAATTTAATTTGGAAAGCAACTAAATGAGGCAGGTTGCATTTCACATCATGTCAAGACTGGTGTAGGAGTGCAGGGCGAAGCTTAACAGACGAAGTAAACAAGGTATGTTTCTAGTGGGTGCCGGGACACACTGGCATGGAAAGCAGCGAAACAATGGATTGGCTTGTTAAAAAAGGGACAGAAACTCCGCTTGTAGGCCCAAAAGCATTTTTGGGGCCTAGGGTACCGGGTAATGCGAAAAGAGATACGCAGAATAGGTAAGTCAGCCGCTGCCGTAAGATTGGAAAATTTCGCAGGCCTGCATGTCTTAGGAAATGTTTTGAAACTATAACTCATAGAGGTATCGATCAATATTGGAACTAAGAAAATGTTATGTAAGAATTAATGTAAGAATCATTACGGGCTTCGTAAAAGGATATTGTATACTGAAAGGGCACTTAAAGAAATTAAGAATAGTAGAAGATGACAGCTGTATGCTTTGTGGAGAAGCGAAGGAAACCAAATGGCGCATCTTCTCAACGAATACGGAGGAACCATCCGACAGAGGAGAGAACATATGGGAACCAACGCAATCTCGGAGTCAACGCGACATTCACTTTACCCAATACATAACATTTCCTAAGACCTATTATTGGTATGGTGGAATTGCTGTAGGGACAAGCATGCACTGTCACCAAATCACAAGTCAGGTCTTATCCCGTTTTGGTGCAAAAATATAACACAAATGGTCGTAAGAAGCAAGATTTTGGACCGCAACTTTCTGTCACCCCACATATTAGTTATATCTGCCGGTCTGTCAAAAAGATCTCGTATCGACCAAGAGCGCTAACATTTGTTCTTTCCCAGCTATTGAAACGCTGATTAATCGACAGCTTATGCAATAAGGGAACATCCTTAGTGACCAGCAGTACGGTTTTTGAAGGCAACGTTCTATTGGTGATCTGACGATATATGTGATCAAAAGTGGAACCACTGCTCTACTCACAAACGAATGGTGAAAAGAAAGATGTTCTTGGGCTCAACTTATTTGACAGAGTTGGCCCGAAAATAGATGGCTATAGAATGGATAAAATCCTGCTTTATTAGACTTTCCATCCACTCCAGGACGTATAGGACGGTTACAAATCTAAAGTTCACCGCATAAACGCTGGTATTCCCCCCCAAGGCTCTATTTTATCCCCGTCACTGTTTCTAATTTTCAGTATTGATCTCTTATGTCCACCACTTCTAATCCAATTCATTATTTAGCTGACGTCGGCTTTCACAGCTTTTCATATGAATATAGACCACCTGTATGACCATCCTTTCCACAATGGAAACTTAAACAACAGTGTATTTAATGCGTGGTAAGCTTCGACAGCTTGTGACAAGATATCATCATCACGCTGCGAAACATTTAAATTTTCTAAAATTGTATAGGAAGTGTTTAATTCCCTTCGAACTGGCTACTATTTACTAGACGTAGATTCGCCCTTAACACGAATACAATTGAGTTGTTATGTCAGGTGCTTCCAAGACCACTTTGCGTCTACCTATCAAAATACATCGCGATAATTGGCGACATAAATAATAATCTAAATAAAATATTAAATGCTGTTCGTTTGTAAGCGCATCACATGAGAACGGCTGGACCAATTTGGCTCATTTTTTTGGAATATTCGTAATAGTCCGAGTATAGTTTTTACGGAAAGTAATATTAGAAAATTTGTCCAGAAAATTGGAAAATTTGAATAAAACTGAAAGTGGTTTTTTTCATGGCATTTTTGTATGAACTCGCGACCATAACTAACGATCTGAACGATGGATTTATGTACTTTTTTTTTTGTTTTGTTCGTTATGGTTCTGGGAAGTTCAAAAATGAAAAATTTCATAATTTTTGTATGTATCACTCAGGTAATAGGCTATAGAAGCCGCGGTGGTAAGAGGAGGTGGGTAGCAGGTAGTGCAACGCCCGGGAACAGCTAGTAAAAAATAACAATAGCATAATACTCCCATACATCCTTTTCCATTTGTAAAGGGTGGGTTTAAGTTATACTCATTAGAAGCAGCGGTCGGTGGTTAAACAAATTTTTCTGTCTGACATTGATCGAACGGTGTGCTCAATGTTTCAAAAACTTGCTCAGCTGGACGCAGAATGCAAAATATTTTTGAAACAATTTTGATTACTGTGTTCTCATCTAAAAACTCGTGTCCACATAAGAGTTACCTAACTATATATATTGTATACCAGATACGATAGATCTTTTCAGGTCGTAGTGTCGGTCTCCCAAAAAAATATATCATTATTATTCTTTCAACTGAAATCTACTTGAATAAATAAAAAGGTTAAGCTCCAGATCGGTTGAATCGACATTATCATGGAGTCTCCACTCAAATTTATATCTCGTACAGTTTTTCTAACTATATCCAGACCTGACTTAGCCTTGTTATCAGCAAAAACCAAACAGGTATGGGATAAAAAGATCCAACAACATTTTTTTATAACAGTTATTATTTCAATTCGTTTGACTGTGGTTTCTTCCGTTCCATTAATTGTCCACCAATGACAAATGACTCAATAAATCGTCCCACCATGTTCCATTAATTTTCAAATGTTCGTCTGCAATTATTATCATTTCACGTGTCACAGAGAATTCCGCAGATCAGTGAACTTTTACGTGTGACTTTATCTCGACGATAAAACTCGCTTAATTATGAAATTCCTCCGTTACTGACCCCCGGACCGTTAATGATAAATGCCGACCCGTAAATGCTGGCGCCATTCGATGGCGCTTCTTCGCAACTCTACAATTATCAAAACATTGAGCTCCATTGCGAATATTCCAGAATATGAAGCGCCGAGAGGTGACAAAGATATGACTTACTTAAGTCAGCCGGACGACATTAATCTCATCCGCACGACCGTTCCAACGAGTATCGTCTGGACACAGAAGTAATCAGAACTATTAGGAGAAAAATGCCGGCTATTAATGCTACGCATTTCCCCATTCCATTGAGAATTATCACGGTATGCATTCGGACCACGGTTCCCTTTTCTGCGCATGTGCATTGCACTTGCACACTGATCATTTAACACTTTTCCCACTGAGAATTACCAGGACAAGCAATTAATTGGCCATAAAAATGCGAATGTAATTTGCACATGCGCGACCACTTCCTTGCCGCAGAGTGATAAAAGGCAAATGCCGCATAGAGCTACTAGAATCGGGATTTCGCTGGATTTGTTGGGAAGTTGTAGCGCATTGTGGTGGATTAAGTTGCGACGACTTTCATTCACTGACACCTTTTAATAAATTCCACTACGCAGTGTGAATATGTGCGATCACTCTCTTTCCCTTGGCGTTGTTCTCCAAGAATCAGCGAGCGACTGAGCGCAAACTTTTGCGATGATTACTCATCAGCAACCATCTGCACAAGACACTGAGCCACCGAGTGGATTCGGAATGCGTACAAACGTGCAGTTATTTGCAGATCCAGGAAGCTTGCCATTACGTAAGACGACTTCTGTACACCATCCATGAGTAAATTGTTCGATTATTATTTTCTTCCCCATAGTAATCTGCCATGTCCTAGGAAGGGATAGCCAATTTAGTGGATGGATGGACATCGTAGTCACACATACACGCACGAGCATACAATACAAATGGTCGCAATTACTGATATATGGCGTCAGCTCTATGTTTTCCGTCTCTGTGGGATGCCCATATGACCGATATGATGCGGCACAGCATGTATGATGGATGCTCCAAACAGACAAATACATGTACTTCTTGTTTGCTGGACGCCAATAGCCAAAGCTGAATTAAATGGCAACCTTTTCCTAGATACTTCTGAACAATCCGATTTGGATTTGGACATTATCCCGTTGTCTCAGTGTACCCATGGATAACTCTTCGCGAAATACGTGAAATTTCAGTCTATCTGCTGGTTCACTTAATGATACATCGCTCCACGACAAAAACGCGCACATTGCAAGACTCTCTTACGTGCATTACACCTCGTACGTGATGTACCGCGAGTAAGAAGTGGCTGATGATGAATGACATTTTTGAAGCCACCTCAATTTGGATACAGTTACATGTGAGCAGGCAACATGTGGGTTTTGTTTTGACTTGACTAGCAAATTGTCAGAGTTATGCTGCGTCCTTGATTGGCTGCTGATTTGAACTGAAGCCTTTTGAAACGTGTGCGTATGCGCAATAATGCGCATGTGCATTGAGCTCTCGTAGCAGATAATGAAAGATGTAATCTTCCTGTCGATGGATCATGGACTAATTTACGAATGGATCCAGTCCATTATCTAGAAGTTTTTTCTTAGTTGGAACACTTAATTAGCGAATACTATGTTGGCTGCCTGAGGTTGGCTCAGCATTACTCATACGGATTAAACTGCGATATTCCGCCTTTACGTTCACCTATCCCACTACTTCGATTAATCTACAATTACAAGACAATGTAAAAAAAAAACATTTTTGATTTGTGTGATAATTCTAGCATCCAAACAATTAAGAAAAGTATTTTTGATTTGCTACAAGGGTAGCAAGCCGGTCCCACTGAGACTGAGAACTTAGAATCAGGCACTTCTGATTCTGACGCATCCAAAATCTCTGATGCATTTAGTGTCATCTCGGAGAAATCCGGATGCACTTCTATTGGAAAGGCATTCGATGGGCTACTCGCTAGAGATAAGGCGACCTAAACATGCCTTACCAAAAGGCAAGGATTAAGAGAGTGCTTTTCCAAAGCCGCCACTACAACTTTAGCATCCAGGGAGGACTAACTAGCTCCATCAGTTTGTTACAGCAGAACCTGCTTCATCGGCACGAACATCAACTTTGTTCCTATTCTAGAATTCATAACAAAAGACCTGGTGGCCCTGCTGATTGAAGTTCCGACTGAGAGGGGAACACATAATACCGAATGTGCTTCTCTAGAGGTCTCGGAGCTGATAGAGCACTGCCGGAACAGAAACCTCCAGTACCTCATAGGATGCGATGCTAATGTACATGATGAGGTCTGGGGCAGCAGCGACATCAATAGAAGGGATGAGTATCTTTTCGGCATGATCCAATGTCCACGGACTGGAATCTACATCTGGGACTTGTACCCTCTAAAGTAGATATGCTTGTCACATATATTAAGTCCACATGGGACTCATATGATGAGGCAGCAAATCAAATTAATGATGTGTTGTTCTCTTCTTATCATGACAGCTTTGTCCCTAAAACCACCTTATTCCTTATGTAGACGAAAGGTTCCCTGGTGGAACGATCATCTGGTTTACCTTAGGAAGAAAGTGAGAAAACTCTTCAACTCTTCTAAGCGCACGACGAGTTAGGACGATTATAGGTTCGCTCTTACAGAGTATAACTCTGAATTAAGACAATCGAAACGTGCCACATGGAGAAAATGATGCAAAAACATTGTCAAAATGACAATAGCTGCACGAATCCATAAAGCATTAGCTAAGGATCAGACAAACTGTGTAGGTTTATTAAAAAAGGCCGATGGCACCTACACATCGCACAGTGAGGATACAATCAGAACCCTAGTCCAGGTTCATTTCCCGGATTTGTCTACTCGTGCACCATACACGTACCAGCTACGACTCAATAGGAAGAGTAATCAGTAGCAGAGATATCAAGGACTCTACCAACTAATGGATAAGGGCCATGCTTGAAAGTCGAGTTATCAATTCCTCCACAACAGGAGTGTCTGTGTCGGTGCCCGCAGCTAAAGGCTCACCGCAAGGAGGTGTCCTTTTTCCCCTTCTATGGTCAATCGTCATAGACAACCTTCTAGCCGAGCTACATAGATCAGGCTACATCGTCATTGGCTTTGCCGTTGATTTTTCGAT
The DNA here is from genome assembly GCA_947095585.1 of Nephrocerus scutellatus. Taxonomy (NCBI): domain Eukaryota; kingdom Metazoa; phylum Arthropoda; class Insecta; order Diptera; family Pipunculidae; genus Nephrocerus; species Nephrocerus scutellatus. Next base: position 20,027,392 of record OX352763.1, on the reverse strand, counting down.
TTAATTAGCGGTAAGAACAGCACGACCATTACAAATGTCATGCAACTTGCGTTACTTCACGTCTTAGAATGATGCAGCAGAGAAGGACTTTCCATAAATCTTTGGAAAATCGTTCTAGTGCCTTTCGCGAAAAAACGACCGCCCAATATGGGACCGATAATTATCAAAGGCACCACGTTAGATTATTCGAGTGAGGCGTTATCCTTGATAAACTAAACTGGAATTCTCATATCAAGTCCGCCATCGACCTTGTGGGCAAGTAGATGCCCTTAAATCTGAAAATTATACATTGGATGTATACTATGATGGTAAGACTGAATAGCACGTATGCGGCGATCGTTTGGTGGCCGAAAGTTCTAGAACAGGAACTAAGCTTCAGAAGCTACAAAGAAATGCCTGTCTAGGTATAACGGGGGCGCCATGCGCAACGACAACGACAGGCAACGAGTATGCAGATAAACCAGGGCTGTCTCGGAATCTGCGTTCTTACGACCGGAATCTTACTGTGGTGCTAACCGGGCTGCCACCACAGCAATGGCGTGTCTAGCGCTTTTGGTCTCGTTAGCGTTTCTCTTCTCAGTCTCAAAGCTTTTTGGTGGCCGCGTCGTCGCTATATAGAATACACGAGTTGGATGCTAAACGGACGCAATCTTTAGCCAAGAAAAGGTGGACTAATTGCAATAGTGGTGACGGGATGTTTATAGTGTCCAATTAGAGGCAATTTGAAGTGAGATAAGTGTCATCGAAGGTGCAGAAGATATAACATCAACTATTCGAACATAAAAATTTATTTCTTTGTAATGCATTGTTTTCTACAAACGCCATCAGTCATAGGCTTAGTTACAACAATACGAACTAGAACTCTGACAAAACAGTGCATATGATGGTTTGTCTATCTATGATATAATCATGGGAGTATATACTTAGGAGTTAGGATTATAGTCAGCTAATGCGACTATAAAAGCTCTTCAACTGTTTACAAAAGACCGAGGAGAAAATAACATTTTCTTTTGAGAGTACTTGTTATCGAAGCGCTTATTAGCAAGAAACTCTTAATTTGTGCATTCTAAGCGTCTTCAACTTTAATTAAACTTACGAATTTCTCGCCCATAACTGGATTAAATTGCCATCTATCTAGTGTCCCGTTCTCTCTATTCCCTCTCTCTATTTTCCTTTTTAAAAGTAGACTTGTACTTATTGCCAATCACAATTTATTTACTAATTGCAATTTCAATTTAATTGCGCTGCCGGCCAATTTATCTGTCATTAAAAAAATTTACTAACATCAATGCGAAAACATCATCGCATCGCAGGATTAATGATCGATCAGCTCCAGCGTCCTCGGTCATCCTAGTCTCGTATATGGGTCAATCAATGATTAAACAAAGTTCTCTTTGGCAATTTCCATTACTGCTCGTTCTAGGATACCCTCTATCTATCACTTTCACTGCATTAATCATTATTGCTTCCTATGATGATGATGATGATGATGATATCCAGGTACAAAAAGTTCTTTCAATTTTGCCTCATCACAGGCTGCTGTAATCGGATTCTATCGATTGCTGTTATTATTAGACTTTGCTGTTGGAAGTAATTTGAAAGGATTCGATTTCAATTCGTGTAGGGCAGGCTGTGTCTCTTGTTGTAGTTGCTCATCGATAAAGATATCGATCGGCTTTCGTCCTTGCATGCATCCTGTTTATGCGAACGTTTTCACATTAGTGTGTCACGACTTAGAGTGAGTGTGTGTAGTACGAGTTGTTTTCAATTCCTGTTTACCTTCGCAATGTGAAGTCAGTATATGGCAGGCGGCTGCCCTCAACGTCAATGCAACGGCACTTAAAGGATGTCTAAAGGGATGTATTGTATGCCGAAGTACAGTAATTCTGGTGAAAGAAAGAAAATCTAAACGAAGAAAGCAAAAAGAAAATGGGTCATGGACTCATTCAAAGTGAGCAACAACTCGTACTTTGCAAAGGACTTTCAAATTCTACTAATCGTTTCCTTTGCTATTGATTCCATTGTACGAGTAGGTACATTTGTGCGACAACAATACACATTTCACTTTGGCTTAGGTTAAGAGATTTGACATAGCTTTCTACTTTAAGAATATGTTACTTTAACTGAGACTAAAAGAGGTAAGTACGTCTGCGTTTTTTGTAATGGATATTTGGTACGAGGTCAGCAATAATTCCACCCTCTTGTTTCGCATCTTAAGGTACAATACCGACATAGGACTCTCAGGCTCACCTCACCGATGAAGCTGAAACGAGCAGCAAGCTTAGATTAATACTGAAAAGCTGTGCTTAATATTTTTACAACTAGTGCTGAACGCTTTTCCGAAGGTAGAAGTAGCAGTAGCCTAAGACTATCCACAGAAATCTGGACATGGATAGTAGAAAAGGATGATTTTAGAAACGCAGTAGATCATGAAGAGAAAGAGTATGTTCAGTCTCCGCTTAAAAATCACAAGCAGAGGAAACAACAAGTAAATGTGATAGCAGAACGGTTTATAGGATCACAAGGGAGCTGATAGGTGATCAGAGTTCCAAATAACATCACATCAGAAGTTTAGACAGCTCTTTGCTACCATCGGATAAGGACCAGCTCAGGAGGTGGAGCATTCCGCCATGGTTTTAAACCGACTTAACTAGATGACATCGGCTCGAAATCAGTACCGGTGGAGAGGTTTTTTCCGGAGCCAGACCCTGAATGTAGAGCCAAATACGATGACGATGATAATGATAAGTATATATCTTCTTTGCTATCTGAGTTTTAGGCTGGTTTGTTGGTAATGTTGGTTTGTGTGTAGGAGGTACTCTTTGAAACTATTGGACCGATTTCGTACCCGTGTTCGAAAGGAAGACACAAGTTGCTCGCATTTTTTTTCTTATTTTTCAACGTTATCTCCTTCACTTACGATTACCTCCGATTCATTTTTCCAAACGTTTCTGCCATTTCTTAAGCCCCTCCACAAAATACCATTTCTCAAACTCTTCAAAATACGCTTTTGTCTCGGCGATAGCCCCCTCGTTTGAGCTCCCATGTTATCATGTTGGGGCACATGCATTTTGGCCGCGTGAATTCGGGATGAATGTGCTGTTGTATTTTCGGGATGAAACAGCTCTTATTTCTAAGAAAAATGGGGTCACGTCTCCTTCAATTTCTTATCGAATCGGTCCAATAATTAGCTGTAGTACTGCCCCATTCGTTCATTCATTCTTCTTTTCTGCAAAAAGTCCCTGAGAAATATTTCTTTCGAATCCCAGAAACCGTGGCCGTTGACCTTTCCTGCTGGTGGGACCATCTTTACCTTATTCGGATCAGATTCAACCGGATCAGATAAACGTATCTACCTGTTTTCCACTGTGATCCAATACTTTTCTCACACTTATCTTGTCATTTAAAATATTAACGTGTTTAACATACGTAGTTGTTTGAGTTCCATACGAGAAGTGTAGGGACGTTCCTTAAACTTATATGAGAACCTGAGAGTGCTGTCTTCAGCAAAAGAGTGAATAGGATTAGCAGCCAGAGAACAGAGATCATTAATGAAAATGAGAAAGAGTGGCTGGGACAAAACAGAGCAAAACAAAACAGAGGAACGCCAGCATACTTCGCATGTTTTTCCATCCAAAAATAAAAAGCTAATTACGGATAGATATTGGTCTTTTTCCATTTTATTGAGAAACACGAGTGATACAACTGGCTGCCAAATAAAAACTAACATATGAGCTAGTCTGAAATTTAGTATGGTGTCGTTCGACAGATGACATTACATGACGGTAGTATCAACTTCCCTCAACGACACCATTTTTCAAATTCGGGTTCTTATTTATCGCCCCTCGTATCATTCAATTTCTGTGGAAACGATGGCGCAGGTAATTCCACGCCTACATCCATCTCAAATGCATTCGTTCGACAAACTGATGTGTATGGTTGCTGCGTTTGGTTTGCAGAATGCATTCAGAATATAATGGTACGACAAATTTTTTTTCATAAATGGCCTATTTAGATGAAAGGAGCTAATAATATGAACTTACAATGTGAATTTTCGACCACAGTTATGAACTGCGTTTTTTTTATTACCTGTTATCCATAGAAAACTTGTCATATGTGCAATTTTTTGACACATACGACAAAATATGCTCTCAAAAGTAATTGCAACGGATAGATATTACAAATTCGACACCAATGGTCTCGGAATATTCAAAATCTAAACCTATAATGGCATATCCTTATCTCGAAAAGTGAAAAATGCTACAAACGACAAATATGAAATCAGGTGACGAATTGTTAATGAATAAAACTATCATCTATCTATCTAAGTATTATTAGGAAGTAGGTATTAATCAATGTAACAATAAAATTAAAATAAAAGAAAAGAAAGAAAAATCAAAGAAAAGAAAAGGAAAAGGAAAAGTAAAAAGTAAGCCGAAGAAAAGGAACTCTGGGTAACCAGGGAGCGTCACCCGAAATCTCCTTGAAAAAATCCTTAGTGTCAGCGACTTCCCAATCCCAACATATCTATGTCAAATGTTGAGACATGCTATCTATTGTCTAAACGAATATAATAAATCAATTTTGAATAATTTTACACATCCGCGCAAGCCAGTTTAGTCCAAAAATAATGTTATTGGAAGAATATTTAATCCTGGCATGCAGTCAAAGTCCTCTGATAAGCGCTTTACAGCACTCTTGCGTTTAGCATGACCTAATTTACAGGAATTAGAATTAGACACCCAAAGAACACGGCCAGAGTAAGAGGATTAAATAACTGTACTGCAGTTATAGTCATAGAATTCGCAAAACCAACAAACTAAATTCACTCGGCCAACATCCCGCTGAGCGGTCGAACCAGTGACCAATTTGTGTCAGTCGAGAGTCGACTCCTTTTTATGGATGTTTACCCTTTGCTCCGACATCTAAATTGCAGGAAATTGGTGAATTCCATTTGGCTGTGTGCGATGTTAAGGACTACAGGACAGGAGGCCTACTTGTACGTACACACATGCATCTGTGTCACCGGGGAACAGTGTGATTAGTAAGGCCGAAACACTGTGCGCGATAGACATGGGGTATACAACGATACATAAGCATATAGGTATAATGGAGCGATACCTACTGGTCGCTAAGTCGCAATTCGGCTCACGTCAGCCTCGAAAGCAGCGGGAAAAAACACATCACATAACTTAATAACATTCTAGTATACAAAACAGGACAGAGGACAGATCGCGCTTCCATCGTCGGAACACGGAAAACCCATTGCATTTGGAATTCGACCTGAATTCGATTTGTTATTGTGGTCAACTGCGGAAAATGCTATCTCAGTTTATGTAGTCGGTTATGGTGGTGGTTCTGGTTGTGCCTTCCTGATAGAGGAATATGCGTTCGTAGTTTTAACTATCGATTTGTAAGTATAAGTAAAGGCTTTGCTTTAAACTTTGCTGGCTTCCTGTCTTTTTTTTTAACTTCAATCCTAAAATGCAAGGAATTTTGCTAAATCGAATTTGTTGTGTTCTATGAATTAATTTTTATCATAATTTAGAAAAAGTTTTTCTTACTTTTCTCATTGGTAGCAGAAAGAAATAAAAAAAACCCATAAACATTTAAATTTTTTATATAAATTCTCTAATAACCAAAAGCATACTGAATTCCACTATAAATGTTGAAATATAAAAAAAATTTATGGGAGCCCCCAGACCCCGCGGCCCGATCACTCTCAAAATTTAATAGAAAGTATTGTCAAGTGGGTTAAAAATTGATCACAAGATCTGACCAGCCAGCCAGTCCGCCAGCCACGGGCACGCGAACTTAACATAGAGAATTTAGAAAGAACGAGCATAGAAAGTTCGCGCAGTTGTGATGACACTGACAATAGCAAATATGTTCGCTACTATCATTCAGTTTAGCATTTGAATATACGTAACTATTTAGGTCTAAAAGATACGTTAAAAAACGTCATTTTTAACATACGCGTCGAATATTTCCCGATTCGGCTTTCTTCTTAAACGCGGCTACGAGGTCAGAGTGCCTTTTCTTTGTCTAATAAAAGGTTCTTCAATAGGGACATACAATTCTGTATTTAAACACAAACACATAATAATATACGGCGCGACAGACCATTGCGGTCCAAAGCCTAGCTTCTCGCGACCATTTGTGTTGCGCATGTATATTTTTGGGCACAAATGGAAGGGGTTTACAATTTAAGGTCGGATCCGAACGGCGAATTGAGAAGCTTTTGCGAGAGGTGGGACACCGTGAAAAATACTTTTGCTGTTACGGGTGCATGTGCATGTGCTATGTGCATTTCCACTGAGTCACGGCAACCATAACACAAACACATCATTCGACTTTTCTTATGATCTATGAATGTCAAATGCACCGGCAGAAGTAGCGCAAATATCGCGGCCGTAACTGCTTCAGTTCAAAATGAGTCAAATCAGTCGACGCCGTTCACAGGAGTTGGGAATATCTCAGGCCACATTGTAGCGAATGTTGAATAAAGATCTTGGTAAACACCCTTACAAGATCAAGTTAACTCAAGAGCCTCTAATTTATTTGTAGCACCGAAACTTATCCGATTGGGCTCTGCAAAAGTTTGAAGGAAATCCTGAATTTAATCGAAAAATCCACTTCAGCGATGAAATTCCATTTTGGATTAATGGCTTTGTCATTAAGCAATATATGCATTATGGGACAGCAACAAATCCACATGTGATTCAAAAGACTCCCTTGCATCCACAAAAAGTGACCGTGTTTTGCGGATTTCATGCCGGATGTGTGATTGGACCGTATTTTTTCGTCGATGGAAACGATCACTATGTTATGGTCAATTTATGTTGGAAGGACGTGACATCAGTAGTATGTGGTTCCAACAATATGGTGCTACATGCCAGGTAGCTGGTCAAATAATTGATCTATTGACGGGGAAATTCGGTAGTCGTGTAATCTCGAGAAATGGTCCGGTCGAATGGCCAGCTCGTTCATGCGATTTAACATCGTTGGATATCTTTATGGGGTTACGTTAAGTCGTTGGCTTATGCCAACAGACCAATAACGTTAGATGAGCTCAGAAATAATATTGAATGCGTTTATTCCAACTTTCGGCCGATATGTGGAAGGGTGGTGGAATATTCGCTCCTAAGAATCGAATCAGGGTGGTCATATGAATAAGATTGAGTTCCATACTTAAACCAAAGAGTATAGAGATAACTCTTAACTGCTTAACTCAATATGTTTGCTATACTTAAAATAAACTCATCTCAATTAATCTGTGCTTGATATAAATACAAAATTGTTATGTCCTTATTGAAAAACCCTCTACAACAGCTGGTTGATATGAAGGAGCCAAAAAGTATAATTTTTTGGCCTTAAGCAACCTTCATTCTTTTGTTGGTAGCTACAATTGACGCGTGATAGTTAAAGAATTGCATTACTTCAACTTCGCACTTCAATTTTTTAACTAAGGGACCAATGTTGGATATTCTGCTCGCCGTTACATAAGAGTCTGTGATCAGTTTCTCAAACATCAGGTTGACGAGGACGCAGGTGCAGAAGACCGTTTTACATGTTGAATAGTCCGGATATCTTTGCAACCTTAGTATATGATACGCTCGTCAAAATGCCATTCAAACTTCTAGAAAATTGGCGAAAGTGTCACGTTATTTTCGCACATAAGTTTGATTCTGAAGACTCTAAAACAATAGAATCTGCGAGCGGCATCGCTTAGGTTGATAGGTCCCGGTGGATTTTTTTTTCTTTTTTTATATAGTAACGCACGCTCAATGGATTTGAGCACTCCTTAAAATGACTAGGCATAGCGTGTGCTTAGAAATATTTGGATAGAAGAAGGATAGAAAGTATTGTGGTAGGTGGAGCTATGTTCACACCCAAGCACTCACAAATGTTGTGGCCATAAGCCCAGCAACACACTGATTACTTCATTACATCAACTTAACCGTACATTTTAATACAACAGTATACGGCAACTGTATATCACATGTACAGCATCGTATTACGTGTATTTGTAATATAGATGGTTACTGAAAAATCAGAAAATTTCATATGTTCTTTGGATCCGCCGGGAATCGAGACGGTGTCCTCCGAGTGGGAGTCAATGTTTCTAACCGCTGCACTTTCTACTACCCACACTGCCACTTGACACTCACGATATGCAAGTTGCTTGCAAAGACGTTTGTGTTAGTATTTAGGGGTTACTATAGAATGCTAACACACGTTTTTCTAGTAAGATAACGACAACAGATCTGCACGGCCAAGGTTTAGAAATGTCACACGCTATGACACTGATTTGAAATCAAAACCGGTGTAGAGATTTGCTAGTGGACTACTACTACTATCTATATATTTGCAATTGAAATCAGAACTGAGAAGTAAACATCCTCTATCCAATCGAGTCCAGCTCAAGTTACTAATTTAGTATACTAAACGGTTATGCATATTATTACATTGTGTTGTTTCAATTAAGCTGAAACGATGTCGTTATTCGGTCCGGTCGATCCAGTTTAATTCCTGAAATTGGTGATACAAATTACGATAGCATTTGGTCGAACATAATTCCAATTGTATTATTTGCAGTACTGGAGTGGAATGGAGTGGAGTTGAGTAGAGTGGAGTAGAACGGTTTACTCGCCAGTACTTTTGTTCCTTTCGTGCTGTCGGTAACATCGAATCGAAGGTATCCTTGAACGCAGTTCCCTGGCTATGCTTCAGTAGTTAAGTTGAATTAAATTCAAATTCAATTGGCACAACAAAATGCATATTTTAGGAGCCAAAATCCCTATCACCTACCACTGCACCCACTGCAATATGGAAACTGCAGTTTTTAATTTCGAGTAGTGTACAATAATTGAGTAAAAGGTCTGTCTGCCAAAAAAAAAAATCGACTCTTCCAAGCAATAGTCATTAGCATTTTGGCAACTTCGAATAGATTCTTGTTTTTGGCTGCACTGATGGTTAGGATTAATTCGGCTAAGAGGACGGCATCAAATTGCGCCTCGTGATAAAATGAATTGGAAATTGCGCACGAACAAGCCCATCAAACACTTCTTGGCGGTGTCGGCCAACCATGTTGTTCAAAGTAATTAATGCGATGCAGCATTGGTAGTGGATTTGGATTGCATTTTTCTTGTTTTTCTAGAGAATTTCCGCATCGAAGGATAACAAAATCAGTTGGCTGGATGGAGAACTTTGTGGATAATTATTTGAGTTTTTTAAATCGAGTACTTGACGCAGATGCCAACTGTTTGGAAAGGAAATTTTAATTAATTTATTTGGCTAAAATCAAATTTACATTCAAAATAGTTGCTAATTACACTATTGACATAGTTTTCCATTGTTAGCTAGTTTTTCTTTATATTCATTAATTCATTTAAAAGGTTTATACATAAATATAAATATATTATTACAAGGAACATACGACGATCGCAATTCTCTCGTCTGCAGGTAGTTTGACTTTAAATAAAGGGTAATACAAATTATTTTTATTTTTGTTTTATTTTTTTAATATAATTTGTATATTAGCAATCAATAAATTAATTCATATGTATATTAATACTTTTCTATACCTTATATCTTAAGAGATTTTACCATTGCTCGTTTTCTCCAATTAGTATTTCAACTATCCCTTGCTCCATTATTTCATACTTGCAAATGTATTGTAGCCTAAATTCTTTCAGAACTGGATACATCCCTAAGAAGTGCTTTAAATCCTTATTATCATTTTTATTGCACAACAAAATTTGGATGAATTTCTGCTGAATCTAGATGCGTTTAGTTCCACCATATCACAGTAAGCTTAAAAACCCAAAATCCTGTTGCGTATTATCTGAAAAGCATAAATGTTCTCTTATGTAATTTATTTTTCGCAGAATATATCAGTTTCTAATGTTGGGTGTATTTGATTTTGGTACCTAAAATATCTTTAATGTTCTAGTAATTCTTTTCTTTTACGTCCCCATACATCTTTGTTAAAATGCTCATCATACAACCTCAAGATACACTCTTCTCCTAGTTGGTTAAGTTCTTTTACACAAAAAATGTTTCTTGTTAAAACTTTTCTCGCCAGTTTGTGAGGTAATACTTAATAATTAATTATAATAATTATAGCCAAATAATATTTTTAAAATGTATCTAAGGTGTAATTCCAGTGTGTGTTGTCTTATAATCCAGACACAAGCATTAATAAATAACTGACTGTCCAACCAGGAAGTTTTAATCCTTTTAAAAAAGAATCGCTGTAGTTTGTGTACCATAACCACAAACTAGCGCACCATTCGTCTGTATTGCTCTGCAAACATCAAGAAATAGCCTCCAGTTGGCAACATTAGGTTTGCTGAGAAAATTATTCCACGTGACATTTATGCAGTTTTCCTTTTTGATGTGCTTTCCAAAGTTTATCCGCGGTGAAAGTATCACTTCCAAGTAGCAGTAATGTGAGAAAACGTTTATTTGGTTTCCTTCGAATATCCATTTCTCGCTCTCAGATATACTCCGACTGAACTAACGACCATCATTTCCGATTTGCTCATCTTCAGTTCCAGATTTTACTTTTTGCAATACTGTTCGAAAATGTCTCTCATATTCTGCATTACATTTCTCAAAATCCACCGACAAAAACCGATCCAGATCAAACAGTATTTTGTATTGCTATATACGGTGTCTATAAATTTTACCTTTTTAGAAGATACTCGCAATTCATGCAGTTTATAAATTAATGCATTTTATGATACTTTGTCCAACGCTGCTTACAAATTCACAAAAAAAACATAAACTCTTTTCCATAAATTTTTTAGTATATTCAGTATCTGAATGTACTCTTATAAATCAGCTTATTGGTATTCATTTAATTTCTTGTGTTTTTCTACCCGCTGAAACAGTCTATCATTTAAGACGCCCATCGTTACCTTTGCAATGAAGTTCATAAATAAAATCCTCGGTAGTTGATTGGTTGTTTGTTGCCTCCTTTTTTATATATAGGGTATATAATACTGGTCTCCTACCCGAGCGTCGAACTTGAAGAGTTGTAGGGGCTAAGTAAGGTCAGAGATTCTTGAGAGTTATTTCTAGATGAGTCCTGAAAACAAAGGTCGCGCATCATTCTCTCTCCCCCCCCCTCCCATGTTCCACCGTCACCTTTTTACATCACACAATCCCCATACTCATCCCCTGGGCTGGATTAAGGTGTTAAACGTTCCGTGCCGAGAATCAGCCCAGTTTAAAGATAAGCCATTCTGTCACAGAGTATCTGGATACCTGGCACCCTCCAGATTCTAGCCCTCTTGCTTAGCTGCATACTGCGGATCTCTGTGCAGATGGACCGCCCTTTCTCCACCACTCATGGGAATCCAAATGACAGACAGTAATAATTTTTCTTTTGCTAGTTTTCTCTATACTTTGAAGGTAATGCTCCTGCAACGGTGGGTAGTGGTTTAACTACTGCCGAGAAGCGCAGGTCGGCTTCGACCTTCTACTTGCAGCGGCAGGATTGTGGTACCTCATGGCAATTCCACTGCCAGTCAGCTTGTAGGCGCATCTGATGGAGGTTCGCGACATCGCTCTCCATCTAGATCTTTGAACAAGGAACGGCGTACTGCAGTACGGATACTGAAGTCCCTCGGAGCAATTCCAGAGACCAACAGAACACCGAAGCAGGTCACCAAGCTAAAATAGGCGTAATGATCTCATCAACATTAACATTGGTAGTCTCCTACGCTTCATACGAAGCTCTAATTGGTTCATCGAGTACGTGGAAGAAATTTTATCTGATTCGTGTAGTATCACAATAGCCCATTACTGGTCTAACCTAAACTAACCTAAGTAATACTGGTCACATTGGACCTCATATTTGCCTAACCAAATTCCACCATTCTTTACTGTTCTTGATAGAATTTACCTTGATAACTATATTCGGATAATATTGCAAACTTATGTGTTTCCCTAACGCTTCATTGTACTTCATTTTGTTGTTATCCTTCCACTTCAGTTTGGGTAATATATGCTTTTCTTCATCATTGCAAAGTTCAGTAAAAGTACAATTGGCATGTGGTCAGACTATACTTCTTCTTTCACGCAAAATTTAACTACAAGTATATAAGCCAACTGATCTTGCGAAATATTAAAAATATCATTCACCTGATTGCCCTTCGCCGCTCTTGAAAGTACAGTTGCCCTTTTCGTATCCCTTGGTTCGATCATATGTTATTAAAAAACCATTGTCATTGCAAAAGTCAACGAACTCCCTTCCTTTTGTTTTTACTAAACCGTCCTTAGATTTTCTCATTTCAAACCCATATTTAAACGATTGCAAGGATATTTCTTCTGTGGGATGCTGCAATTCAACAGTTCTGATGTTTTTGTGTGTCGGTTTGTTCTCATATACCTATTATGGACGGGCAAAACATAGAATGAACCTAATGACCGCATTTAAGCCCAAGTACTCGTTACACATAAAATAATCCGTCTAACAGTACACTCCTAATTCGAAATATAAAAAACATTCGAAATAGAAATAAAAAGTTCAACAGGAGGACGAAGCAGCAGGTGCCTCTAATTACTTCAGCACGAAATGAGGATCGAGAAAATCCTTCAATGAATATTTCTCTTATTCTGAGTGCAGAGTCATAAATTTTTTCACGCTTCCAAGATATCCTTATAGTTGTACTGATGAAAGCAGAAGGATACTCCACTTCCCATCACTTTATCCAAAAGGTTCATTCGCACTGAAACCCCTCTCCATCAGGACGTATTCGTCTCCTCCTTCACAACTACAACCGTAAACATAATCAAAATCTCGTTACTAAAAAGTTCTCATGAGATTTTCAAATCATGTGTTGGTCTTGGGTCCTGTATATCTAAATTAAGCCCACGCACACATGAAGATTCGAAATTCCCCCGTATACGTTTCGGAAAGTACGAAAAGCAGTCAGTCAGTCACCCGCAGCTGTGTAGAAAGTGATGTGTGAGCGGATGGCGGTGGGAGTAGTAGAGTGTAGGTCTTGTGCACATAAAATCATTACCACCACAAAAACATTGAAACATTTTATTTGTACGAGTGAACAAGCAAATAAATGTTGTACGGACTCGTATTTGTTCAATGCGAATGAGTCGAGTCCTTGATGGAGATCCGTACACAGCTGATTTGTTTGAGTGCCCCGACCGACCCACCGACCGATATGACCTTTGCGAAATTTTGTAAAGATATTTTAAAAGCAATTGGCCTCACTGCTGCTACTGCTGTTGATGTTAAAAAGGAAAAGACGATTCTTTAGTCATGTGCGGTTTCCGTCCATTATCGTCTGCACATAGTTACATAACGTGAAATGCCGTTACAATGATCAGTTTTGGTAAAATGAGAAAAAAAAACCTCAACCAAATGATTTATTTTCTTTCATTAAATTTGAAATCACAATGAATCTCAATGTGTTTTATTTACATTTCGATTTCGATTGCAATGTCATAGCAAACCAATTGAAATAAAGAATTTTTTTGTTTTGATTGCTTGCTTGAACATCACTATTTCGTTTATTGCAATGCTTTATGATACACCACATTTTTAAAAACTTTTATTTTACATGAATTTCTACTCTCTAGGTTGTGTCGAAGGTGGTTAAATCCTACCGCAAAGGACTTTCCGAGCATGATCCTCTTCGCTCATGCGAGCTAGGTGTCCAGCCCACCGGAGCCTACCGAGCTTAATTATCTTTACGATGTCGACATCGTGGTAACGCTCGTAGATCTCATCATTATAGAGACTCCGGGATCGTCCTTCCTCACATACGGGGCCAACAATTCTTCGTAAGACTTTTCTCTCGAACGCTGATAAGAGGTCAGAATGCTTTTTGCTAAGCACCCAAGTCTCGGATCCATATGTAAGTACTGGTATGACCATTGTCTTATATACCAGCAGCTTGGATGTTATGGTTCTGTTCCTGGATTTGAAGAGTCTTGACAGACTATAGTAGGCTTTGTTGGCTTTAAGCAACCGTGCGCGTAATTCTGGTTCCATACTGTTATCGGATGCATCAGTTGACCCGAGTTAGTAAAAGGATTGCACTACTTCAAATTCGCGCTCCACTATTTGAATTGAGAGACCAATGTTGGATCTTCTAGTCACAGACGTGGCCATCATGTACTTTGTTTGGCTCTCATTTATGTGCAGCCCAAGATTTCGTGCCGCCTGCTCGATCTGGATGAAAGCTTCCTGTACAGCTCTTGGGTTTCTACCAACGATGTCAATATCTTATGCGCAAGCCAGTATCTTAATGGACTTATAGAGGATTGTTCTTCTCGCCATTACGTCAGAGTCTCGGATCAATTTCTCAACGCCAGATTGAAGAGGTCGCAAACCAGTCCATTCCTTGATCGGAGCCCGTTATAGATGTTAAATGGGCTTGATAGTGACCCGGATATTTTTACTTAGCTTATAACAGTGGTCATGGTCAACCTACATAGTCATGTCAGTTTATATGGGATGCCGAATTCTCTCATGGCTTTATAAATTTCTACTCTGACTTTGCTATGATAGGTGGCTTTAAAGATTTTTCCATCACCCACCTAAGGGTGAAAATCTGATCAGATGTTGATTTTCCTGTGATGAAACCACACTGGTATGGACCAAGGATGACTCTAGCGTATGGCGCTATCCTGTCTTGAAGGATAGATGAAAAATTCTTATACGCAGTACTCAACAACGTTTTACCCCGATATTTGCTGCAGGTTTTGATATCTCCTTTCTTATGTATGGGGCACAGGATTCCTCTTCGCCAGTCTTCCGGCAACTCTTCTTCCTTTATATTTGCACTATTAGTTCATGAATTGCTTGGTGTATTTTGGGGGCCTCCTGTTTTAATCAGCTCCACCGGGACAACATGAGCAGCTCTTCCCATCGCTCTAAGATGACTTTAAGATAAGCGTTCAGATTCGAGTGTCGTCGAGATTCTTTTTCTAGACTGCTTTCTTCGCCGGTGAACTGTTTTTCATATCTTCTGAGCTCTTTATATTCATCTTCGCGTGCCCGCGCTCTATGGGATTGTTGCATTTCTCGGTATGCAACATTCTTACTTTCAGTCGCTAGTCAGGTTCGGGTTGTGGCGGCGGTCTATTATCGCGTGGTGTATCTGGTTGCTAGTGGCTCCATCAGGAGATACTCAAGTGGCTTTGTGGATATTTTTACGCGCATACGTTGTACTCGCAACGACCAAATTATTGATTGCTGCCATCAGAATGGTTTTTACGTCATATTAAGGACAGGCATGGAGTTCCCGTTCGACTGATTTAAAGAGTTCTTTTTTTTCATCATCTGGGAAATTCTCTGTAGGTGCGTGAACGTCTATTAGACTTATCTTTTTAAATCTGCCCCGCACACAAGGGTAATAGCCGTTCATTTACTGTTTTCAAGCCGATAACGGTGGGTTTCATTCTTTTGCTGACTAGAAACCCCACCCGAGCACATGATGTCCTGCATGACAGCTGTAATACAATTTGTAATTTTGTAAGACACCATTCCTCGTCCACCGCATCTCCTCAATTGCTTTTATGTCAGCATTAGATTTGGATAGGGTATCGGCTAGTTGCTGTGCAGCTCGAGCTCTATACAGTGAGCGTACCGTCCATGAGAAAATTCTTAAATCGGTTAGCCGTTTTCGTTGCCGTGGCCGTCGTCGTTCATCAGTGTATCCGAAGCTTATTTGGGGTTCCGTAATATGGTTTTTTTAAGGGCGAGGTTATTGGCCTCTCGCCTTACTTTGAAGGGACTACTTACTTCATACTAGACCGTTATAAATAAGCACACCGTGGCTATAGTGGTTAGTGCGATGGGCTTCCGAAAAGGAGGTTCGAGGTTCGAATTCCAGAAATACCAAAAATCCTTTGCACGTTTCCACCTCTTGCGAATGCCTGACAAACGTCCAATAGTAGTACGAGTAATTGCCACGGAAAGTCTCTAAGTTCGCCTTTGGGTCATTATATTAAATTGTAGTTCCTTCAATTTGTGTGCAAAAATATAACACGCACAACACGAATAGTCAGGCCTTGGACCATATTGGTCTGTCGCACCAAATGTTATTATAATTATTACTCGGTGCTTTCAAAAAAAATCATTTTTAAGAAGAAGCATTCTGTGTTCCCGGCCCAGAGCTCTTGTAAATATTCATTGGTATTGATAGTTATCTGAGCATACAACAAGAACTTTTTTCTGCTCGTTCCTTTCTAAGCATAGAGACTATCTTTATATTCCGCTAAACTTTTACATAACCATAACCTACACTTTGTGTGTAAATTAATTTGACATCGTATTATCCTTCTTCTTCATTTTGAACATAGTCTTAGCAACTTTACTTTACGGTATTTTCAGAATTTCTTAGAGAGTTTTGTGGCATTAGAAGTAGTAGTAGTGTTGCTGCCGAGGCTATAAACTATTGTAGATGCGATGAGTTATATCCTTTCGTTTCACACAGAATTTGAAAAATCATTATCCCTGCTACGACTACGAAGCATAAACACTTCAGTGCATCATCACGGAGGATGATGAGCGGAATCCCATATTCTCATTATCGCATCAGGACGTCGAGTAAGAGCTTGCCAAAGAAACTTGGTGGTCTACTCGGTCAGGCTCGGTGGGAAACACCCATCACAGCCGTCGAAATCATTTGGATTCATCGGAAGTCATTTGAAAGATATTAAGCTATTTGCCGAGCGGTGTGGTGCTGAGCGGTGGTTTAGCAACTGGTGAGGATAAAGTACATGGCATGACACACAACAAAGTGTTCACCAAAGAGGAGGTTTATATATACAAGCAATAGCATACGCTTCCAGTGAGTTAGACATTTTACTTTTTTTTCGCTTTCTCGCTTAACATTAAACTTTTGTGAAATTTGCATGTGTTGAGGGGATTTTTTCTTTGTAAAGAAAGAAGAAAGAAATTCCAATGGCCAAATAATTAAATGCTGACAGGTGTTCCAGATTTACCGTCGAGATCTGAACTTCAGTGAATGTGACGCATCGCATCATGTAAATTGCCATCATCATAATGTGGTGTTGTTCAAGGGCTGAAGCCTCAAGAGGCAGCGTGTGTGTGTGGAGTATAGCAGGAGGGCACGCGCTTATTTTTAATCGCTTCGCATTTAATGCTCATTAAGTCTGATTAAATTGAACATCACTCTGTCGTGGCACTTCATCGTGAAGAGTGAAGAAGCTGAAGACCTCCTACTTCTCTTTTTTGTGCTGCTAAAAAACTCACAAAGCGCGCCATCAATGAGCATCCGCATATGAGGTTTTTAATGCGTGATACAAGGCGAGTCGTCGCTGAAGTCGCTGTTGAATGTGATGGGATCCGACATGGATCCTTTCAGTGTGGCATAACTTGTCGTGGCTTAAGGTTTCACTTTGAATTAAGAAATTGTTATTTTAATCACCAGACACACACACAAACACGATGCATGTTTGGTGGATGGTTGGAAGGTGTAGGCCAGTAACGATGAAGATGACGACGCTGGAGAAGGGTACGCATTGTTCTGGTGAGACGACGGTTTTACTTCTCTGTGTCAGCGATTAAATTTTTTAAAATAAAACCTTCAATCGTGTGAATGTGCTGTCCGCACAGTTGTTCCGTGGGAGCTCGGAATTGGTCCTGTCAACTCAGTCGGCGCGTATGAGTATTTACCCTACATACTGCAAGTGAATGGCTGTTTCTTTAAGACATTTTTGTTTAGTGATTTTGAATGGAAAACAGTTCGTCAGTCCTTCCGTTTCTTTCTTAATTGGTCTATAGATATTACGGTAACGAAGTCAAATTTTATAGGCACGCCTATGCAAAACGCACTGTTCAAGCATTATAACAAGCAGATTAGTGAAAAAAAAAATCTTTGTTTTTCGAGTACAAAATTGTTATTTAAATATAAATTAAATATAAATAATATAAGCAATACCCTACGAGTCTAAGCTTCTCACAATATTTCAGCTATCTAGGACTTACGAAAGTCGTTTGAGAAGGACCTCAAAAAAGTCAAAAAGACGTCAAACGAATATATGGCGCAAATTTTAGTGGTGTGGATGCAATTTCTGATAAGATCACTAACATTATCCATGAGGATATGAGACAGTTTTTCCCTTCCAGGACAAAGTGTACCAAACCGAAGGAAAATGCTTGGTATAATTTAAGATGTAAAGAGCCTACTAGGAACCGAGAGGTATGCTTTCGGTTATATAAAGAAAGCTCCACTGTGGAAAACCGAGCCAAATGTTGACAAGACAGAAATGAGTGCAATGCCTATGAGTACCTTAGAGAAATCAAATTCGACTTTGACCAGAAACTGAGACAAAAAATACTTCAATGTCCCAAAGGAAGTAATAATTTTTGGTCATTCGTGAAATGAATTAAAAATAGTGTCTCGTCTTAAATTTCAACGCTCATTCACAACGACATTCCAACTGTCAGCTCTATAGACAAGGCCAATTTGCTTGCTTCAAATTTTGCAGCTAGCTTCACGTTACCAGATATCGCGTTGTCGCCGCCTGTACTTGATAGAGTCGGATCCTCTATGGGACTGATTTACTTTCGCACTCTTCACAATTCATAAATCTGCTGCGCCTGATGGTTAGCGTTGGCATTGCCACTGCGCAGGATTTTCCATTTCTCATATTTTTCGTCCCAAGGAATTGGAAAACAGCCTTTATTCCGCCTGTTCCTAAAAAAGGCGAATCGTCATCTCTCATCTCGTACCGAGCCATTGCACTAACATCCATCATACTTTCTAAGGTCATTGAAACGCTGATTAATCATAAGCTTATGCAATAACTTGAACCTATGGAATTGATAAGGACCTTGATAGGACTAACTACCTTTCTGACCGTTCAATCCTGGCCGTATTGGAAGGTTTCAAATCCACAGATCACCGCATAAACGCCGGTGTTCCACAAGGTTCTTTTTTATCTCCAATACTCTTTCTCATATTCATTAACGATCTCCGGTTCGCTACTTCTAATCCAATTCATTCTTTCGCTGACGACAGCACTCTCAGCTTGTCATATGATTTTACGATTTCTGCACGCCCAGAACTTGAATACCAACGTATATGTTAAGCACTTTAAATTCTTTCCGTGACAGCATAACAAGGTGGGGATTACATCATAGAGTTGCATTTAAAGCTTCCATCACCCAATGCTTTTCTTCTGTATTTCCAGCGTAATTTAATACCTAATCTTTATTCATGAATGGGTCCTGCATCAAATAAACTAAAAATCTCGCAATTGTCGATGTGTGCGTAACCAACAAGCTTCGTTGGAACGACCACATATTTGGCATTGCCTAGAATACTGCGAAATGTTTAGGTTTCCTTAAACGGGACAAGATATACTTCACTGGCTTCTATTTATCGCCGTAGCCTTAAGTACAACTCTATTACCCTGGCAGGAGCTCTCAAGACTACATTGCATCAACTAGACAGAATTTAGAACGGCGCGGCGCGGTGACGTAAATATCGTAGGAATGTTTCCTGCTCGTCACTATTTTAATGCTTTTTCCACAAGGGATGTTCAAAAGAAGCATCCCGCCCATTTTCGAACCCATCCATATTACCCGTGCCTCAAGTCGAGCCCACGGGTCTTCCATTAGGCCTATCTTCGGACCTTTCTTTAGCCGCACAATAGTTATGTGGAATAAATTGCCCGGTTCCTTGTTGCCGTATTTGTATGATCTGCAGTCATTTAAGACACACGCGCATAGACATCTCATCTTTTCCTCTCCAAAACTTCCTACCGCTCACGCTGTGCGAAGCTTTATAAGGATGCAAATCCTTTTAGCGTGTGTACAATATAAAAGAAAATCTCCAATACAGCGACATCTACCGAGTCCAAAAAAAGGCGAACTTATAAGAGCACCAATCAAACTTATGGTGTGAATATGGATTCCATACGTCCAGTGGCTTAGATATGATGAGGTATATATGCAGAAGGTTGTGTTGGAAGGGGATGACAGGGTGGTGTCGCGGCAGGCCGACGAATTCAAATACGATATTTTCCATCATTAGTTAGTAGGATATGATTTCGGTCAGGTTTTGAGGCCACAAATTCATTTAATACTAATGGGAATGGGGAAATGGGGAAACCCGACCCGAACTGTAAACTGATATTTTAAAAAGGTCGCTCGCTGGCTGGCTGGCTGTGTAATTGGCTGGGTGGCTGGGTGTCTGGCGGGCTGGTCAGATCTTGTGATAAATTTTTGACGGTTTTATTGAAATTTTGAACACATGTGTATTTCTGGTGACAACACTTTCTATTAAAATTTGGGAGTGATCGGCCATGAGGGCCCGATTTTCTTCAAATTTTAAACATATGTGTATCTCTGATGGGCAAAACTTTGTTTTACAGTTTTTAAGTGATCGAGCCCAGATGGGTCTCAGGGATTATTTGGCGTTTTTATGAGAAGTGGCGTACTTTTGACCTTACAGCACTTCACACCCAGTATCTCTTAAACGTTTCTATCTAAAAAGCCACTTTTGGTCTCTTTTAAGTTGCAGGAATTAAAACAAAGTACATGTCGACTAAATCTACGAGCAGAATTTGTCCTTTAATTAAGATAGTTGTGTCACAAATTGAAGTAGTGTGACCCTTCAACTATCTCCGGTCAACCTACTAATTAATTTTTTAAAAAAATTACGTTACTGTCCGTGCAGAGCATTCACAAAAGAAAATCCCTTGGTCATAAACTACTGACTGTAGGTTAAAAAAGTATATGCATTACCTTATTTTGGTTTATCCTGTCCAAACTGTAACAGAGCAGCAGACGAAGCATATGACACTCTACTCTGCAGGATTTAACATTCCCTGATGATTTCCATTCTCATTTCGAGAAATTAGTTGTCCCGCTCCCAACGTTTCCCACACGTTTCTGATTTAATTCTGTTAGGTAATTTAATTTCACGCTTCTTTGCGTTTGTGCCAGAGCAGCCTTCTCAAGTCAGTCCAGTGCAGTCTGGTCGTCGTCATCATCAGTGGACATTGTGTAAGCGCGCGAGGAATCATGAGGCGACTGAGGCGACAAACCGAACATAAATTGCATGTTGTTGTCGTTTGCTGTTTTGTATCTTCTACATGGTTATATGATGCTACGTATGCATGTATGTATTATTTTTTGTTTGGTCAGGCAGGCTGGGTGTTCAAGTGTTTAAAAGGAATTAATTTAGCAAAGAAATCCATGCGAAGAAACGAGAAACGTCCACGTAGCATCATCAGAGTGGTTGGCCAACCACTTCTCTGACAAAGCCAAGTCCAAATTTGAGCACCACCATGACGTGAAGAAAGGGTCACAATCTTAGACTACGGACACATTTGGCAAATGCTGCTAATAACAACTTAAAAAACACAAACACAGCGCACAGAGGACACACTCATGGGTTGGATTAAATGGAAATAAACGCGACAACCAAATTTAAATTAAAGAAAATCACATCCTCGGCCGAACGTAAAAATTGCAATTTTCGTAGCTACAATTGGTGGATGTGGAGGACGACGACGATGGCGATGGTGACAGAAACGATTAGCCCGGCGAAAATGCAAAAATGCGGAAAGACAAACCAACGGAACGGAGGGCAGCAGCAGCAAAGTGTTGTGTTTTTTCTTACAACCGTTTAATGGGAAGCCAGCCAAATTGACCCCACGACAGCCGCTGCTGCAGGTACGGCATGGAAGTAAAAGGAGTTAATGGTCGTGCATGTGATCTGAGCAAACACGTCGCGCCGACCGGCCGACCGACCGACAACATCGCGCGCGCTTTGCTGATACTTAATTAATTATGACCAAGTCGGGGTCTTGAGTAGAGGTTAACTCTTCCCGTTTGTCGTTCGTTCTTTTATTCCATGGAATAAAAAAAAACAACGCACATGATGCACAATTAACCAAAGCGGCCAACACCTCCGTCATTTGTGCCTCCGACTGAAGTTACAGTTGCCATTGATGTAGATGCTGGAGCAAACCAGCAAACCCAGTGCAGCAGTCTTCGCGAGCCTAAAACTCAGCTTCTTGTTGTTGCCGAACGAAGGGACAGGAACAGATTTTTGTCGCGCAATTATTTGCCACCATGGATTTCGGTTTTGTTGTAGGTTCTTTCCCGCTAGCGCTGTTGTTGTACCTTTAATTTAGTGCAGTGCTACCGTCTGAATGCCTTACCATTACTGGTGGAGGAACACTACACCATCATCTATCCACGACTCTATAGGCGTGTGCATCGCATTTGTTACTTGGCGCGATTTATGTTGTTCGCGTCTGGAAATTTCGAGGCAATTGTTAAGTATGGTGGGCTAATGGCCATATCTTATTGAAGTGATCTTTAAGCTCCTCGTAATTTTAGATTTTTGGTCGCTCCAACAGTTAACTGTTTTTTGCACTTCTTCTCTGTCTCTCACCTTTTACTTCGGCTGCCCTGCAGTGTGTTTTCCGACTAAATGGCGCACAAGTGAAATGTGCTTGGGTCCAGTCTTTGCGCTGGCCAAACTTTGAAAAAAAAATAAAATCTAATTCCAAAAAGGAAAACCTCCTCCTTAGCACCCTTAACACCCAGGAAAACATTCTCCAAAACTGCTGCTAATGTTCTTCCGCCAGAGACATCATGACGAACTCATACTCAATTACCCAGTTTCCATATTGTACGCAAACCAACGTCTCGCATTGTCACCGTCATCGTCTCTCCATAGAAATCCCACATAGTTGGACTATTACACTTTGGCTGATTTTAATCGCGAAATCTTCATCTCTCCTCTTTTGCCTTCGAGGCTTTTGTCTGATGGTTCCACTATACGTTTTTGTTTTGGTCGTTTTGGTTTTGGTTTTGGTTGTCATAGTTACACTAGCTACCATCAGGGCAGTAGTTGCTGCCACATGAACGACCTTTTGGAACTATTCACAAAGGAAACTCTGTTAAGGGAGGTATGGTGGGGTAGGAAAACGACGGGGAGAAACATTCGTTACAGAGAGGTGCTATAAGACGCCACTGTTGCGCACCAACTATCAACACTTTAAAAAGGAATGGAAAATTAATGGCTAAGCAGATGCAGATATCCTACAGAGTCAGTGCTTTTATTGCTTTCATCTTAAAGGTGCAGTGAAATTAAATGCAAGCGGGTCTTTCTGCGCAATTGTTGCTTTTGTATAGTCTGTATATTCTGCTGCATAGAGATAGATATTCGCGTAGAGGGGAATTTGTTTTTCCTTTTTCGAATATTTTCCAGGTGAGTAGACTTTTAGAAATTTATGTATATAGTATAGAGTGCCAAGAGAACTTCGGTGATTTTGTTTGCTTCTAAGTGAAATGAAGTTTAGTTAATTGCAATTTAATTGAGTTTCTATTGTTTGGAAAAATACTCTGAGTCTTATGCTATATAATAATATATTACTTCTTAAAAAATGGGAACTCAATTAATAATTAAATATTGGCTCCAAAGAATTACCTGTAAAGGGTTGCATACAAATATTACAAAAATGTATCTGAGTCCCTTAGAACCCGGGCCCCGATCACTTCCAAATTTCAATAGAAAGTGTTTTCATCGGACATACAAATGTGTGCTAAGTTTGAATAATATCAGACTTAAGGAAGTGAATTAACAATTGATCACAAGATTTGACCACCCAGCCACAAACAAACAAACCCACGCCGACCCAAAGTTAAGATAGATTATTGAAAAAATCGTTCATCCAATTTTACTCCTTTAATAGACCTTATCGCATATAGAAACTATCAAGGGACCTTCGGCATACGATTAGAGAGTTCAAAATTCCAAAACTCATGACAACAACTCTGTTCACAGTGATTTTTGAGAACATATCCCTGAAAAAGTTTGGTGTCTAATTTGAATTAGAAAACACCACTTTAATTCCACAAACCAGCGGTTTTCCAATGGTAAGGTTGAGGTGCCATCAAAAGCTTACTCTACCTTTTTACTTTTTCAAAGGACCCATTCTGAGCTTGTTATGAATCGAAGTATGTCACCCACTTTGCGGTTTCCAAGCCTAAGAGGTTGTACATCAAACGTTTTCTAAGTGTTTGTACTTTCTGTAAGCAGAAGGAAGGCAGATGTTCTACTATCTCCTCTTCTTTCTTGTCCATGCAGCTTCAGCAGAAGTCATTACATTTGATAGCCAACCTTTTCTTATATTTGATACTCATTTTTCCTCAGAAGCAGCCTCCTGTCAGTTTTTTGTTCACGTCTTTGTAGGGATGTAACGAGGTTTTCCCAGCCTGGGTAGTACCACTAGGTATTAGTGGTTGCTAAAGATTAGCGCCAAAGGCACCTAATGGAAATGATATCTCTCTTAAACCATCAATGCGAGGAGTTACTAGAGTTAAGCTTGTGTAAGTAATGGCAAGGACATCTCCCTTAAACCATTAATGCGAAGAGTAGGAATCACAAGGAAAGAAGAGACTGATCGTCGGAATTCCTGCCCTTTTATACTTTCCCAATCTGTTGATACAGTCATGCTGTTGTTGTTTTCAACTTTCGATCTTAGTACCGACCCATAGCACTTATATCCATTCTTTCCAAGGTCATGGAAACGCTGATTAATTGCCAGCTCATGAAATATCTTGAAACCAACGAAATCCTTTGTGACCGGCAGTACATATTTCGTGGCAACGTTCTACTGGTGATTTGATGGTTTAGCCGGTCTTTGCATCAATTTGGTGAAAGCAAAGCTGTTGCACTCGATATTTCCAAAGCATTTGATAGAGTTTGCTCCAAGCTTTTTTGTCTAAAGTCGATGAGTCGATGAAAAACTGCTTCATTGGATTAGAAGCTAACTTTTGAACCGCTCAATTTAACTTGTACTGGACGGTTTCAAGTCTAAAGTATATCACATAAATGCCGGCGTTCCCCAGAACTCTGTTTTGTCCCCGAAACTTTTTCTCAGTTTTATTAATGATCTCTTGTCCATTACTACTAATCCAGTTAACTATTTCGCTGACGACTGCACTCACAGCTTCTTATATAAGTTGGAGAACGTCCCTCCTGCGAAATGTTTAGGTTTTCTAACTCGGTTTACGAAATATTTCACTCCCTCTGATCTGGCTAATATCTACAAATCGTTTATTCGCCCCAAACTTGAGTATAATTCTCATATCTGGTCTTTCTTCTTTCTTCTTCATGTCCTTTATCTCATTGTGGGTCCTAGGGCCTCTACTACGCCTACGCGCCATCGTGTGTGGTTTCTGGCAATGAGCTTCAGCTCTCTCCAACTCTTCCCCAATTGCCGTGACTCCTCCTCAACTGTTCTGCGCCATGTACTTCTCGGGCGACCCGTTCTTCTACCATCATATCTGGACTGATGCGCCTAAACTAATCTTAAGACTTATCAACGCTTTGTAGTTATCAAATTTTGCGTTGCTTTGACCACATACACAATAATTCTCCTGAAGACTTTTCTTTCTAACTTTGGCTAAGCACCCAAGCCATAGCTCCGAATGTAAGCGTGGTAAGACCATTATCGTATACACCAGCCGGTTGTATGTTATAGTTAGGTTCCTGGATTTACAGAAAGAGCCTCCGATAACCTTCTCCAACAAAAGCACTTATCTATCGTTATAATATGTTTACTGAACTCTAGCAATCGCTTAGTATTTCAATGACAAAGCAAGACATTTCGTTTACAGTCATACGAACGGAAAAGCCGAAAAGCTAAATTTTACTTTGAACTTAAAAATTAAATTTATAATTTTATTGTTCAATACAATACCTACTACAAAAATGCGAGTAAAATTCGTTTAATCCTTCTTACAAAAAAAAAACAACAACACAACGCTGAATAAACAATTTCATCGCACTAAAAAATTTATTTGCATTCCATCTGCCTTTGAAAAAATAAATGTGTGCGTGTACATAAAGAACGAGTGCATTAATTTTTAAAATGATATGCAAAGCATGAAAAACGTGTGAAACAGTCCATATATGCAAAACGCATAAAAACCGATGTAATTCCCGATGCAGTTCCAGTTCCTGTCCAACTCACTCTGGAAGTGAATAATTCGGACAGTTGCGCCGCCGCATTCCCCACCCCTATCTTGTTCTCAACTGGTGAGCGCAATAATCCCTTCGTATAACAATCAGCCAAATCTGAACTATTGTAGAAAAAAGCAACCATCCCCACCTCTCCCCCACCACCCCTCACCATGCGACAAACCGATTTTGGATCATTCATTTATATTGCGGGTTGCACTTTTCCATATGCATTTGGTGGATTATTTTTTGCCCATCGAGTTATAATAATTATTTTTCCACAAAAAACTCACTCGCAGGACGACAGACGTGGCAGTGTTAACGGTTGGGCTATTTTATGCGATATTGCATTTAAGGAACCCAAATCGTACCGCATTCACTGCTGTTTTTATTCCGGCTGTAGAAACTTCACTGTCCGTGTATTTGATGCTCGAAATGGAAAATTGGACAGTCACAAACAAATAACTGCACCAGAACGAATCAATCGAAATTTGAATGCTCCTCACCTTTCGACCGTTTTTTTTTTCATCCGGGAGAAGCGGACCGCTGCGGTATGCTTGCTCTCTTCTGTATTGCAATACAACATGGAAAATAGAATTTTTAAGTGTTTTTTAAAACGCAAAATATTTTTAAATATTCATGCCAATAATAATTGGAATGGGATGTGCGGTGTGCGATGTGATGAAGGTCTCCCCCGGCGAACGTCCATATCAATAGCTGTATTGTACACGAATCTCAAGAGACCGAACATAAATGCGAGTGGCCACAAATAATGAAAACCGAACTGAACAACTTACCATATCGGTTAGAGTGGTTAGGAGGGACGTTGTATTAAAAGACACATACGTGCACACTGCCAATATAAAATTTATTTCAATTCACGCAATTTTGGACAAAATTCATTCAAAATGCAAAAGTTTCGTTCGATGATTGATGATGAAATTGCATTGCATTCGTTTGAAGAGCATCTCGCACTCATCACAAGGGAGACCCCAATTTGGGATTTGCTCGTAGTGCACAAAGCTATAAAGTGCGCGAAATTGAAAATTGATTTGGTGTAGCGATCGTTAGGTTGAGGCGAGTTGGAACGCCAAAAATGCACAGAAATTGAACAAATTTCCTGCAACTGAACTTTTGTGTCCATATTGAGTCTGAATCCGTTTTCATTGGAACATGATATACAAAATAATAAAATAATTCTCAGGTAGGCACTTTGCCATGCAATCAAAGTGCAGGCTGCACTTGACGCTGAGGGCCACAAGCGCCAGTGGCCGATTCAATATTGGACTATCGTTATCAGTTGCTATCAGTTACAAGGTATAAGAAGTATTTATGGGTGTATTGTTATAGCTATGGCCGAGTATGATTAAAGATTATCGCATTTATAAAAAGATTTCTTTTGAAAACAAAGATTTGAGCGTACAATCTTATATATACCAATTGGATATGTCACTCCCGCACAAAGTGGTTCTTAAACTGTGATGAAATATCATCAGCATACCAATTTAGTGGTTAACAAGTTTTAACAGAGATATAAACTAACGGGTGTTTTTTTGGGAGGTTTGTTTTTCCGATAGATGTCGTTTTATTTATGACAGTTGTTTTGACAGCTCAAAGTGGCATTTCTACTCAGTATTGTTTGGCAAATCATTATGAAAAAAAAAAAAAAAAAAAAAAAAAAAAAAAAAATTACATTTGTGAAAAATAGTCGTGGTAGTCATATGCCAGAAATTGTGTTTAAATGTTAAATGCCAAAAAGTTATCTACCAAATAAAAAAAAATTTTAATTTTGGTCATTTCATAATTTTATATGTGTTTTATTCAAAAAAAAAATCGGCAACCTCTTAAAAAAACACCCGTTAGATATAACGTGTTAATCTAAGCAACACTTACATATAAAACCAGCTTTTTCCGGGCGCTCCGTCATCCGCACGCATGAATCACCGGCTTGGCCTCACAACCACCTAAACCTAAACAAAGCACCACCTATCGGATCGTATTCGCACTCTGTGGTTTACCCAGATTTTGTTAAGACGCATATTATATGAAAGTTTCAGCTCAATCGCCTGTCCAGTTTTTTTAGTTCTTTCGATTTGCAGGGTACAGTTAAAATTTCTCTCTCGTGGTTTTGGTTTGGCGTTCTATTTGCAAACTGTAGCAGGGGTACGTACGGCTTGATTTTGCGTTTTATTTGCAAGGTCTTGTAGCCGACACTGTAACTTGCTACCCATCGGCAATCGACGGGTAAGGTTTCGTTTACTCAGCAATATGGCAAAGAGAGATCAAGCAGACTTATTTCTCAGTTTCTTGTTTTTCTCAAATTTGGTTTTGGTATGGCGTTCTATTTGCAAAGCATTCACCACGATAACCACGAAAACCCTGTCCTTTTGGTAGCTTACCCGTGGGTTTTAATTTATAGAAAGAGGCATTATTCTCGTATTACAAACCAACAGACATTCATTTACGGGGTATATCCGTTAAGGTGGCAAATTCTTCAAAGGGGTTTTTCTTTGGTTAGTTTCATGAAAAAAATCGTAGGGGGTCTATTTTCACCCCCTGTGGTGTAAATAGCGTTTTAATGCGAAGTGACGTACTTTTGACCTTACATCATTTCACACTCTGTAACACTTGAACTCTTATTGCTATAACATCACCGTTGCTCTTTTTGAAAAGAAATTTAAATTTTTAAGGTGAATCAATCTTTTTTTAAATTCTTAATGAAGGTCTTCAAAGTCAACAACATTTTTTTCTAAATTTTATTTTCAAACGCGATTATTTAAAAAATTGCTCTCCGATAATTTTTTTGACAAATGCAGTATTAAAGCCCACTCAATTTCCTACAAATCCATTTCATCATATTTAAACATTCGGTCAACAAGAGCGATATAGGGTGGGTTGTGTCATGGATGTTTGCGTATGAGCCGGAAAGAAAAGGGCAATTGACTGTTTGGGTCTTCTTATTCGAAGAAAATCCAACAAAAGTTGTGCGAGCTCGGAGCGTTGGGAAGCAACTGGGTGTGTTTCTTCACGAAAACTGGTCATGTGGCTACTGTAGTCTTGAAAATCAAAAGACAGTCAATTCAGCTTGGTATACGACCATTTGTTTGCCTGAGGTTTTCAACAAATTGAGAGAAAACAACCCAAAACGGCGAATCATTTTGCATCACGATAATGCAAGCTCACACACATCACGTCAAACAAGCGAGTATTTGAGCACTCAATCGATCGAATTGATGGGTCATCCACCTTACAGCCCTGACTTGGGACCCAATGACTTCTTCCTGTTCCCAACAATCAAAGATAAGATGCGTGGACAACGAATGTTATCGCCTGAAGGAGTGGTTGAATCGTTCAAAAACTCAAAAACCCTGTTTTGGAGCTATCATCTTCGGACTGGAAATATGAGAATGAACGTATATTAGTTTGAATACACATTTAGTGCACATTTATTTATAAAATTCTTGTCATTTAATTTAGGGAGTTTTTTTTATGTTGTACTAGAATAGGAGTATATACAGTAATAGTAGCTGTTTGATCTTCTGGCCAGCTATTGCCAAACCATAAACAAACTTATCTAGCATTGGGCAGACTTATGGGTACAGTTTAGCGTCTTGAATAGCTTGAAGAACGGTACCCAATAGAAGGAGAAGAAGTGATGCAGGATAACCTCAATACCACCACAGACTTCAGTTTTCAGAACTGTCCTCACACTCTCACACTCAAAAAAAACTCTACGGACACTAAGAAAATTAATTCGACCTCCTGCGGATGAAAGTTTTTGTGTAGACCTGGGAAAGTGTTCTTAAGAGAAAAAAAAAATACTTTGCAATACCACTGGTTCCAGATTCGAGGAGGGTGAGCACGAAGATTAAGATCAGCAGATTAAGATCAAACAAATCAAGACAAAGCGGCACCAGTAAAAGTAAACTCTAATCTCCTCATTGATGGCAGTTCAAGATCAAAATCAAATAAATAGGAGACTATCAATTAAGCAATTAAAGTTCTTCCAGTAGAGCAACAAATGTGCACTACCCCATTCCTCTGCCAATTGGTGCTGGTGCATTGTGGAGTACAGGGTGAATAGCTCATCCAATGCAAAAAACATTGTCAAATCTCATGATGTTTATGTTGATCCTTAAATATTTTACCAAATTCCGTCTGTCTGTTGCCTGACTGTGCGGAGCAGCAGGATTGGAACAAACATTTGATCTGTCAATTTGTGTGCACATGCATGATTCCAATTCTCCCAATAAATTCTAATTGGTTCGGAACGAAAAGCAACAGCTTAAAACAACAGGCGTACAAGCCCAACAAACTGCCAAAGTGTTTGTTCCCAAAATTGTGTTTATTTATTTATGTCCCCTTTCCGTGTAGTGTTGATGATGATCATGTTGGTGAATGGTTTCGAGTTTGTTTTAAGCTACAGTGACAGGCGATAGGGAAAGCAATAAAATTTGCATTCAAAAGTTCTCGTAATTCGCGCTGCTAATTCCAAATAAAACTCAACAGGATAATAGTTAGAGCTATTGAGATAGGTTAGGTTAGACAGCTACAGCCCCTGATGGTTCTACTTATTTGCATGGCATACACACTATGCGTTTCCTGATGCTATGATTGGGCAGATTAAAATCGTCAATTAGCAATGGCAACTATGCAACTGGTGCATTCTAACTTGTTACAATCGGTGCTGTTTGAAGCATAAACGCCTGAATAGCTAAATGCAGAGTTGCAATGCTGCAAATATTGGTTTCACATCTGGAAGGGTTTCCTTGCATCGATGACATCGAAATAATCCACGAATCTCTGCTGACGGAGAGCAAATATTTTGTTTCAAAATATGAAACGTTCGCCCAGATAAACACAAAAATTTTGGTAGCGGCTCAATACGCCCCATCAATGCTGCAAAAAGCGTAACGAATTAATCCGACCGCAATTGCAATCAAAGTATTTTATGAGGCAACATTAAAATTTTTATCAGAGTGTTGCTTGCAGCCTATTAGACCAGCTAACAAGCTGGGCACATAGAATTCCGAGCAGCAAAGCACTAAAAAATTGTGAGGCAATAAAAGGTGTTTTTGTTTACTTTGTTACACCATTTTATATCACATATCTGATGAGATTGGATAAAAATAATTACAGCTCGCAACATTTATTACTCTGAGATTGGCAACGGCCATCTATGTATGTTGGGGGGCTAACAACGACGCGACGACACATTTTGGGTCCGTTGATTATTTATTTTTATTAGTTTCTGCGCTGCGAAATTTAAAATAAATTACATACCACATTAGAGCAAAAAAGAATCACTTTTTTAATGGCCATGTCTATCGTCCGTCGAACATTAATTGCTGACATAGAGGCAATAATTAAAACGTTTACGACGCAATTGCAATAAACTAAACATTGGTACTTGAATGCACTCTCTGCACAGTTGGAGGGCAATTAATTCTCCTAACGGCCATTTTTTGTTTTCGATTATCACCTGCCTGCAAACTTGATAAGTTGTCCTGACAGCAAATAATCTGTATACACGATTTGGCACCTAGTTTACATTTAAGAATGGGAACACATCGAAGGCGATGTTACGAAATCAGTCTTCGAGGCAGATTTAGCTCCAGAAACATATATTCTGAAAACACATATTGTGGATTCTGTCATTTCTAGTTTCACACGAGAAAAAAAATCAAGAGATCCATCTAAATATATGGCAAAAAATTGTATGAGAGCTCCTCGACTCCAGGCACCGATGAATACCAAATTTTAATAGAAAGTGTTGTCACCTCTAGTACATATGTGTGCAAAGTTTTAATAAAATTGGGCTTTCCGATGTAGGTTAAAAATTGGTCGCAATATTCTACCACCGAACGAACGAAAGAACGACAGAACCATGCCGACACGAAGTTAATACCATCATCATCATCATATTTGGCTCTATAACCGGGGTCCGGTCCTGGCCTCCCGCAAAAAGTCTCTCCACCGGTCCCGATTTTGAGCTGATGTTATACAGTTCTGCATCCCTTAACTCTGGGCGTCGTGGTCTACGCTATCCTTGGCCGGCCTCGCTGTCGTGTTCCAGAAATTCTACCACAAAGGACTTTCCGAGCAGAATCCTCTTCGCTCATGCGAGCTAGGCATCTTGCCAACCGGAGCCTACCGAGCTTAATTCTCTTCACGATGACTACATCGCAGTAAATCTTATAATTATAGAGTCTCCGGAATCGTTCTTTTTCACATACGGGGCTTCTTCGTAAGACATTTTTCTCAAACGCGGCTAAGAGGTCAGTATGCGTTTTGCTAAGCACCCAAGTCTCGGATCCATTTGTAATTACTTGAATGACCATTGTTTTATTAACCTATTAACTTGGGATGCCGAATTCTCTCATGGCTTCATAAAGTTCTACTCTGGCTATGCTATCATAGGCTGCTTTAAAGTCTATACAAATTGGTGTAGTGAGTTTTGAAACTCTAGAAATTTTTCCATCAGCTGCATAAGGCTGCTGAAAGTATTTTATTAGAAGCCTTTTCTATTGCAAGTCTCTTATTTGCCATAGCCAAGATGGCTTTCTGAAAGGTAGATCAATCACCACTAACCTCCTTGAATTCGTGTCCTTCGCCCTTTCAGCCTTAGAGAGTGGCAACAAAGTCGACGTTGACTGATTTAAGTGAGGCTTTCGTTAAGATATCTCATCAATCTTTTTAAATTGTCTGCTGTTGGCTTTAAGCCAATACTGTTAAATTGAATATCTTTTTATCTGGAAAACTGTCTTTATAGCGTTCACTTAAGTTCCGTCCTATATCCCAAATTTTTGGCAACCATTTAAGACCCCTTCTCACCAATCCAACTATTAATGATTTGGACAGGGTCATCAAACAATCACTGACGATGCCAAATTTTTCAAGCCCATTTCTTCACCATAAGACTCCTGCCTCCTTCAACAAATTTTCGGTCTAATTTTGATTAAATAATTGCTTAAGCCAACTCATTCCTTGGCTTTGTTAAACGGTGGTCAAAAGAATTTTCCAACTTTTATGTGACCATATCTCCCTACATCACTTTTGTCGCCCACTCCTCGAGTACGCTAGTAGTCCCCCTTTCAACAAATTCATGTGTCCAGAATCGAGAGCATCAAACGTCGTTTTCTATGATTTGCTCTTCGTGATCTATCTTGAAACAATCTTCTTATTTTGCCCACCTGTCGAGTCCGCCTCAAGCTCGTAAAATTGAAAACCGTTGAAGAACGAAGGGGTGCTGCTGACATTCTTTTCATACATCGTCTCAATTTAGGCTCCGTCGATTGCGTGTCTCTATACAACTCGATTCTATTTTTAAATAACCCTCATAGTCAACAATGACCTCGCTCTTCTATCTACCAACACACCGTACAGCTTACAATCTCCCGTATGTTGCGGTTTAACTCAAACGTTACCGTTTTCGATTTTAACCGCAGCACTCCCAGCCTGATACTTGATTTCCTATACCATTCCCTTTCTTTTAAGTGTTAGTTTTCAGTCTTAGTCTTAAGTCTACAATCTTGTAAGTATAAGCTTGTAATAAGCCGAAATAATGGGGGCTATTGCCCTCATACTTACCGTTTTCGATTTTAACCGCAGCACTCCCAGCCTTATACTTGGTTTCCTTTACCATTCCCTTTCTTTTAAGTGTTAGTTTTCAGTCTTAGTCTTATGTCTGCAATCTTGTAAGTATAAGCTTGTAATAAGCCGAATGAAAGGGACCTATTGCCCTCATACTTTGAAACGAATATTTGATAATCCTGCAGTCTTCTTAGCATCCATTTTACTTGTTAGGACCTTCACAACAAATTCTAACAAATAACTTAAACTCAAGAGGAACAACAACCCCTACCATAAACAACGATTAACGATTTACCGATGTCATCAAGGGCAATAGTTATCACACTATTTAGCTCATACTCACCATTAAAATATACGAGTAGATACAAAATGCTCTACATTTAGATACAATAATTCCAATAAAAATGTTCAACGTTTATTTGCATCATTCATGTTCGATGATGATTAATTGTGCATCCGATATAATTAATTGAATACTTAGAAATACTACTCGTTGAGGATGGATACAAAAACAAACCAAACCGCAAGTCGTCGGACGTTATGTGGAGATCATCCAATTAACATTTACAGCTTTTTGCAATTAGTAATGGATCGATGCGATAATATTTTCGAACATCGAGCTCGATTTGGTTTCAATTAAAAGATCAATCGACGCATTTAAATACCCGAAGAGGACCATGACGCGATGAAAAGCAAAATGCGAAAAATATGAAGATTAAATGGTTCAGTGATTCAGCGAATCAGTGAATCAGCAGAATCAATCAGTCTTCTGGACAATCTCTTAAAACAAAACAGCACAAATGGATGGATGCACGTCGCATCTTAGCCAAAATGATAAATCGCATTAAACGGACGATATTCGTGTTTAAATTGCCCTACGAAGATTGCCGCAATCCATGAAATCGCTTTAGACAAACAACGACAACAACAACAGTAAGCTGAAGAAATTAACTCCCAACAAAGAGAACTGCGGTGAACATTTTGACATCATTCTGCATCATATGCTTTCGTCATTGCACCTAAAGTCAAATGGCATCGGCAATAACATCATCAGTGCGCAGAGAGCACGAGCAAAGGCAACAACAACAACAATATCATATAACCGCCATGAGCGCAAATCTGGGAATCTTCAGCGAAATGTAAACGAAGCGTTTAGTGAAATGTCAGACATAGGACGACAATTG
This sequence comes from Nephrocerus scutellatus, assembly GCA_947095585.1. Lineage (NCBI taxonomy): Eukaryota > Metazoa > Arthropoda > Insecta > Diptera > Pipunculidae > Nephrocerus > Nephrocerus scutellatus. The sequence goes on along the minus strand of OX352763.1, from coordinate 19,992,618 downwards.
GACGAATCTCGCATCAGACGCAGACAACAACTGGTCTTCTTAAATGATATGAAGCGGTTTTCAAATAAATATTCCTGTTGTGTGCGGAACGCGACAGAGCACCAAATACTCTGGAATTCCTTGGCGGCTGTCATCGATTTCTCATTTTCAATTAATTTACAACATTCCAGCTATTCAAACGCCGGCTGAAGCGGCTCAAAGTCTTCGCTTTCTGAGGTCTCTGATGGTGTGTCAGTCAATCTGTGAATTTGTTCGACTTGAATCCGTGCGGCATTGGCGCTACAGCTAGTGGTCTCATAAGAACATTTGCAGGAATACTGTACTACTACGCTTGGTATGGGACGACTCTGTGATATATTTCACCAAAAATATGCCAACTTAAATTGCACGGCATTATCACTTTACAGCCGTGGTCTAGTCCTGGTATCTCTTCACTGGATCTGTTACGCCTCTCTGCTATCCATCCTTATCCGGATATAGCTATTATTTAGGTACCGTCTCAGTCTGTGGTTACCGAGGGTCTAGTGGTTAGTGTGTTAGACTTCTGAGAAGGAGTTTCAAGGTTCGAAACCCAGAAACAGCAAAATTATTTTTCATGGTCCCACCTATCGCAATTGTCCGAGAGTAATAACTTATCATACGGAAAGCTTCTCAACTCGCTTTTTTGATATAGCATTTAATTATAGGTCTCTTGCATTTGTGTGCAAAAATATAATACGCCCAACACGAAAGATCGTGAGAAGCTAGGCCTTGGATCGCAAAGGTCTGTTGTGACAAATATTATTATTATTATTATTATACTTTTAGACTGCAGTGCCTCGTTAGATTGTTGTTGTTATTACAATACTTCTGCTTAGTCCCAGGACTATCTATTAACTCTGCTTAAGCTTTTGCCAAGGCAGTATATAAAGGTTACTAGCTTTGCTTGCGAAGTTTCTTCAATTTTTTATTTATAATTCACTCACGCTTCAAGGGGTTCGCACCCTTATAATGCTCGGCTACATGCTTGGCACAGCGTGGACGTTAAGGAAAAGGAGGAGAAAAGAGGAGATGTTTCTGAGCTTGTGTTTTAAATGCCTGTGGATCATAGTGATGTGGGAAGACAGAGCTTGGCAGAGCATTCCACATACGTGTTGTACGGCTGAAAAACGAATCCCTGAATTTAACTGTACCACCGAAGATGGGCTTGAGGGTAAACTGAAGAGCATTTACAGCGCCACGAGTATTGTGGTTGATTTCAAGGAGAGGTGGCATCCAGCTGGCTATTTCTCTTGAGCACCGCTGGTAGAAGAAGCGATAAAACGGTACCAAGAAGGCGCACCAGACCAGATATGACAATTGTACTCAAGTTTAGGTCGAATAGAAGACTTATAGATAGTAGCCAGATCAGAGGGAGTATGAAATATTTATTTCATTATTAAAAATGAGAAAGAGTGTCGGGGACAAAACAGAGCCCTGGGGAACGCCAGCATTTAAGTAATGCACTTTGGACTTGAAACCGTCCAATACAACTTGAATTGAGTGGTCCAAAAAATAGCTTCTAATCCTGTGAAGCAGTTTATCATCGATTCCATAAGCACGCATTTTGTACAAAAGAGCTTGATGCCAAACTCTCTCAAATGCCTTAGAAAAATCGAGTGCAACAGCTTTGCTTTCTCAAAATTGATGCGATAACCGGTTGCACTGTTCGGTGAGATATAATATCAAATCACCAGTAGAACGTTGACCACGAAATCCATACAGCCGGTCACTAATTTCGTTCGTTTCAAGATATTTCTTGAACTGAAAATTGATCAGCGTTTCCATAACCTTGTAAAGAATGGATGTAAGTGCTATAGGTCGGTACGAAGTAGGAGACGACGGCGCACCTTTTTTGGGTATGGGCTGGACAAAGGCTGTTTTCCAACTTCTCGGGAAGAGTCCAGAAGAAAAGGATAGATGGAAAAGCTAACGCAATGGTAATGCCAACTTGGCAGAACACCTCTTCAGAACTATTGGGGGAATACTAGCAACTAGCAACTGCACGAGTACGAATGAATATCTGTCCCATAGAGTGTTCGATACTCTGAGGTGCAGAAGGCAACTGCTTCTCGAGAGCTCAACTGCTGTATGTAAAGAATGGTTTGGTGTATTATTGCTGTCTATGCAAGAGGCCTATTGTGTTCTTTGTTACCCTCCATCCGTGGTATCTCTGAGAGGGACTTAGTTTATCAAACGTACCAAGTGCTCTCAGATGGTTAAACTACCATAACACGTACTTTGAAGTAAATAAAGAAATTATTAAAAATTCCGTAGGGCATTATTTGCAGATTCATCATTGCATCCGACAATTACGACACAAAAATAAAAACAGGCAAACAGCATAAAAACGTCCTCATCTGCGATTCATCCTCAGAGTCCATTTGAGACCCACACAAGTTTCTTTTTCATCATTATCATCATCGCTGTCGTCGTCGTTGCCGTTGTCCTTTTTCTCCGCACTCCACTCCATGACATCCCGGCTCAACTCTCGCCGCTCAGAGTAATGCCATCGCATCACTTCATCGCTAAATCGCGATATCTTGAGATCATTAATTTCCAATCAATTAAAATTATAAAACGATCCCATAAACCTGTACGAGTGTAGTAGCGGAGCGGCAACATTATTGAATTGACCCACCGTTCCATCATTGATGACGAATGAAGCAAGGAGGTGGATTGCTGGTTGGTGGATGGGGTTGATGGTAGTGCAACAAGCAGCCACTGGAGACAGAGGACATAAAACCAAGAAAGTCTTCCCTCATCAGAGTCGCCAGCAGCTACATCGTAGATATCAGGCATCAGCGGCAGTATGCAGTCAGTGCCTGTGTGTGGATCGATCGATGAGTTACCTGGCAGCTTCTAGATGAATTGCCGAGGACACTGCGGCGGCACATGGCACGGCATGCGCAGCGTCTTTTGATATTGACGTTGCTTTCGTCTTTGTTGTATTATTATTCCCATTTTGCCAAATCGATGAAACAATTTGAGAAATTATTAAATAAAATTTATCTCCCAACAATCGGGCAGTTGTCAGTAATTTTCCTTGCTTTCGTCGGCTGGCGATCGTGATGGCGCTAAGCATGAATGCAACAACTATTGTAAGCGGTATAATGTGAACTTCAGGATGGGAACGTACAATAACGTTATGCTTCTGGCAGAATATCTACCCATAGTCCCGGCCGGCGATTCGACATTCTCCATTTCATGTCGTGTCCTTTCAATCTTTGAATCTTTCTTTGCTGTGGCTTAGTTGTCGAATGTCAATGTTGAGACGATTTGAGTTTTGATTCGTTACATGCAGAAGAAGACAACATGGGGCAACATAAAACAGTCAGGAGTAGATTACCGCGCTCGTATATTCCATCTTAGTTCTTCTTGTTAAGCGGATAAACAAGGAAGTATTTTTGTGTACGCGAGTGTATCCTCGATCAATTAAGTCCGAAAATACATTGTAGACTTGTAGCGATTGTCATTATGTCATGTCAGAACAAAACTGCCTTCCAAATGTTGGACTCGCTCACATCAAGCGATGATGTTTAATCACGATGGAAAGTTAATTGAACGGAAACTGTCGCTGTCAGGATATCGTCCGGCAAATATCAAGTACCAATTTACAAAAGTAAATTTGTAATCTCATCAAGGATATAGAGAGAAACGGTTATAAAATATATTTCGAATATAAATTACAGTGAAAACTTTAAAAAGACTTTTGCACGGTTTGATTATATTTCTCCCTATTATATAATACTTTGCTGTTTCTTTGCATCAATATGCTGAATACAGGGGGTTGTTATTCTTATGAATTTTAACTCTGAATCGATCAGGATGAACAAATCGAACAAATCGTGGCAGTAGACATTTTTCTAGCGGATGTTCTATTCCATCCTTGCATCTCACTGTTTTACCATAAAGTACCTTTATTCTTCGTTGGCGCGACCCAGGTTTCTACCCACCGAATTAATTTCTTTCTCGATTCCATGTGGTCTCTCCTCTGTTGGATCGTTGATATCGATGGAGACCTCTTTGGGTCATAGTTTCCCATCATTTCCCCTGCTTGCCGTAGGCCTGGGAGATTTTCTCATTTTATGAAAGCAGCTGCCTTACTTATTCAGCTTATCTCTTTCCGCATTATACGGTACTCTATGCCACAGAATCAAGAATCAGTACAAGCGGAGATTCTGCCAGTACGTCAATGTGTGTTTCTGTCAGTGTATCCAGGAACCCACTATTTTGGGACTAACTCCCCAAGATTTTCTTGCCACCCTTCTGCACACCATAAGTGCTCCTTTTGAATTTTGCAGTACTGCTTGTTAGTTTATGTTCCATAGCAGTTTTCTATCAAATATCAGTCCAAGCTTTTTAACCTATTTGCTGATAGTAATCTCTTCTCCATTCAGGGTAACTGGTTGCCTTCGCTCCAGCTTCTTTCTATTGGTGAAGGAAAACTGTGTGGTTTTCTTTCTGTTTATCCTGAGTCCCAGCTCTAGGTACCATCTCTTCGTGGTCGGTAATCCGTTTTGGATTATGTCACAGAGCACTTCCTCGAAGTTCCCACTTGCCCCGATGGTTATATCTTCTGCGTAGCCTTTGACATAAGTCCCTGCCTCGGCTAGTCGCTGAAGTAGTTCATCTACAAGGAGGCTTCACAAAGAACTCTTCCTTTGGGCATCCGCTTGTTGTGTTCAACATACTCGTTTTATCTCGGTCTATGGTTTTCGCTGTTCTGGTACCTAGCATCTTGCACATCCATTTAGTGATTGTGCTCTTTACTTTCTTTCTATCCAGAGCATTTTTTATCGCATCATGAGATGCACTTCCGAATTCTCCTTTGATGTCTAGGAAGGCGCATAGCGCGATTTCCTTACTGTCAAAAATACCCTCTATGATTTCCGTCAGCTCCCACATTTCGGTCTTCGTATATCTACCCGCTCTGTACTCGTATGCATGTTGACTGGAATGTAGTGGTTCTCTTCCCAGTAGATTCGACCTTATATAGATGTCGATAACAATTTCGATAGTCTTTATGACGAACGAAGTTAGATTAAAGAGTCTGTAAGACTTGGGATGGGAGGGATCTTTCTTTCGGTATGAACACTACCCTCGTATATACCCGAGTCATAGACTGCTTCTTAATATTCATAAGAGGAGTGGAAGGAGATTATCTAATCCAGCTAGCATGACTGCAGGGATTACCCTGTCCACACCGGTCTATTTTTAGAGAAGGAAGCTTTTTATTTCCCAGTTCTCAGTGCAGATTTCCGAGGCCTTTTTCCAGTCCTTGCCCTGAGGTGGTTCATCTACAGCTTCGGCTCAAGTGCTCTCAATCTCAAGTGAAGAAGGGCTCTCTGCTCCTCATTTTCTGTGAACCTAACGTTCTTATTTATCAGTGATGTCTTAATACTTTTATGTTATGAAAGCTTCTGCGTTTGGCTCTTCTCACATCTGCATTTTATGTTGTGGGAGCTTCTCGGGAAATTGTATGGGATAAGAAGATGGCGAAACCTGCCACACATCAGATGCACCATTGGATGTTTCGTGTGAAAACTTCAAAGGTCTTATTATATCTTGTTTTGGTGAAGTCAACTGGACCGTCAACATCATGCGACTTAACACCGTTGCATTTTTTTTGTGCTCTAACGCGAAGAGTCGTGTCCTGGAGCAACTAATAACCAACATACGCCAAGAAACTTTCGAAAAAGTAATCGAAAACTACCTTAAAAGGATGGGCTCCTGAAAAAGGTCCAGATAATGATATTAGTTTTCATCTTTACTTTATGTATGTCTGTATGTTCGGAACCCTAAGTTGAATCACTCTTTACAATTGACCCAATATAATTAAAGGACTGCACTATTTTAAATTCGTGTTTTACAACCTTAATGGTAGCACCATTATTTATTTTCGTCCCAGACTTCTCGACTTCGAACTGGATTACGGCTTTGTTTAGAATTCTGGAAGCTATGCAAATATTTTGAATGACCCTTTATTTATATTTGATTTGGATATTTGACACAAAGTCCTTCTTACTTTCCATAACTTTTCTTGAAACTTCGATCAGTATGTAATTTGAGGCGAGATACCCGAATCTTACGAATTACAATAAAAAAAGGTTATTTTAACTTTAAATTTTATGAAAATCCTTGGAATACACCAGAAAATGTCAATTCTATTGAAGAGACTTCAGAGAACACAATCCTGTCTGCCTGTCTGCCTACTACACCCCATAACCCCTCTTTCCTTAACCAAATGTCCTTTGTAAGGCAATCCAGTGCAGTGATCTCGATTGGTTTTGAGTATCAAAAATCAGCAGAGCAACCAAAAAGAACAACCCTTCATATAAACTGTCGTAGTGGGCGACTTTTTGTTGTTCCTGTTGTTATCCTCTGCGGCTGGTGGTGTGGTCCGTCTGTGGCCAGAAACCGACAGACCGGTCATTTCAAAACTAATCTCGTTCACTTTCCGCAAATTGAAATGCCCACACTTCATCGAATCGAATCGATGGCGATGGCGAGGGCGATGGCGATGGCGACGGTGACGGTGGCGGTGACAGTGGCCGCGTTGACAGCGGCCTCTGGCGATCCACGATTCTGTAATTTTGTATTGAATAGAACCGACCGCCTCGAAGGAAAAAATGCAAACAAAAACACACAAAAATCCATTAAAAGTTTTAGTTTTGCTCTATTGGTGCGGCAGTTTCCGAGAATTTCATTTACAAATTCATTGAATTTCAATGTCCTGCTGGATGTTCTGCCATTCTACTATAGCCCCAGACCATAATTGGAAAAACAATCAGCATCAGGATAGAAAAATACAACTGGTGGGAAAAAAAATATATCCCATATGTAGTATAAACGAGTTGGTCCTTTTGGACGGCTCGGTTTGCTATCTGTGTATGTATCGCGATATTGTTGTTGATGTGTTCAGCGGGTTAAGTAGAAATAGTGCACTCGCAACTGTGTCCAGCAACATTGGAGCCATCTTTGTGACTTTTAATTTAGTTTCTGTGTTTGTATACCATCTATTTTAATATCTGTTCCTTTTGGTTGAACTGACGTCGAAGGTTTTAACGGTAAATATATAAGTTCCCGGCGGCCGGACGTATTGCAAAAAGTCGCATTTCATTTCATGTGTCCTGCTCATTTTCACTGAGCACAATTTTATTTCTTTGAATCCATCTGCTTAAAAGAGCATCTACATCGATTCATAAAAGTGCGACCGCCGCGTAAAACCGTGTAACGATACAAAATTTTCAATGTATATTATTGGCAGGTGGAGGATGGTTATATCTTTCCCTTTTCTTTCCCCTACCAGGGAGCGTGATATGTAAAATATCAATATCAGCCAAATTTACAAACCAATTTTTACGAAATTATCAGCGTATACTATTGTTAGGTAAAGGATGGTTACAGACCATAGTACACCACTTTCTCCCTTCTATAAAATGTCAATATTAGTTACATTTAAAAACCGAAGTTAATAAAATTTTCAATGATTATTGATTGATTATTGGCAGGTCGGGGAAGGTTAAAGCTACAGTGCACCCTGAGTCACTATGTGGTAAGACAGAGGGGAGAAATATAAAATTTAAACATTAGGCACATTTACAAACCATTTCTTATAAAATTTTAATTGTAAATTAATGACAGATCGGGGATGGTTATAGGTTATAAATTGTGTATTTGGATTTCCGTGAAAACCGCCTAATTCCACGGTCCTATTCGTACATGGATTGGTATGCGAGAATCAACGTCCATCTCAACATCTCATTGACTCAATGGTTAGAGCAGGACCAATCTTTCACCCTGCCAATCTTTGTTTCATGACAACCGGTTGAAATGTGCAACTCCACATAGAGCACATACTTCACACCGGTTAAATCAGGACGGTCACTGACATACCAGAGAAATTGGTAACACCAGGGGCGGCTCATGTACCAATGCTAGTGTTCTACCCTCATTTGGTTAGTAAACCACCAGCCACTACGTAGGTCAAGCCCATAACGGCACTGGTGGCATAGACTCAGCTAACCTCCAAGGAGGTCAACCTTATCCGTGGGCATAAATCAACTCCCGTAGTAACAACGCGACCTTGTTGAGATCTGATATCAAACTTAACACTTAATGTTAATCAAGCTTAACATGGCAGGAAATCATCCGGAACATCGAAACCAATAATTTGCCATTAGTATATCAAGCTTTCATAGGCCATCTAGGACAAAAACTATCCCAGGCAATATCACGGTCCTGCAATGTACGACCACACGGCAAAATTACACGGTACTCTTCGGACATGGACTGGTATGCGACAATCAACGTCAATCTCCAAGAAGATCAACCTCATCCTTGGGCATAAACAAACTCCCGTAGTACTTGGTATTTCTCGTTTAATTAGAAAGCTCCCTCCACCCGCGGTAAGGGCTTTCGAATCTAGTTACATATATACTAAGCGTTGAGAAATAAGTTCTTCTCGTGCTAAGGACTTTTTTCAACATACTCAGTCGTTAATTTCTCACAAGCTTTTTGTCCACCCGCGGTAAGGGCTTGTGCAGAAGATATTTCTTATTCCTTCCTCAGCCTGAGTGCTTTTAAGCGAACGGCTTCCTTAATCCCTTCTTAGCCCGACTACTTGTAAGCGGATGAGTGTTATCTTTCAGGCTTCACTCAACTGGCTCTCGCTTTAAAGGAAAGCAAACACCACAAAAGCTCGAAGAACAGTTGTCGCGATCACTGTTATCGTATGCTAAAGAAGCTGTAGAGCAGCACAACATGACACCTAGCTACAAAGCAAGCTGTCAGAGGCGAAGTACGCCATTTAACCAAAGGACGACTACACGAAACGCAGAAGCGAGAAAGAATAACTTGGATTGAAAGAACATAAAAACATACCTATTGAAAATATAAGAGAAATAATAATAATAAAAATTATAATGATATTTATGATATACTATATAATGCAAAAAGTTAATACGAGCAATAAATAAAATGATATGAAATGATATTATTATTTAAATCCATATCTTGTTTATATACTAAAATTAAATATTTTTTGTAAGAACCCTAGACTAGCCAAAGGTTCGTTACACAATGTAGATCTCATGAGCAGCTTCTCTTTGCAGCGCCTCTAAGTTTGAATCTTTTTTTACTGCAGGCTTTAGGTGCATTCGTAACCGAACCCCGGGTTTTGTTATTGTGGTCGGGTGAAACCTAGTCCATCAGGAGTTGCGTCTCGATGGTTTTTTTTCTGCGTAGCAACTGATCTTCGGCACTTGATGCTGGTGGCATAGGATTTCTCGAGTGAGGAATAGGCATTCGGAGAAGATTATGGCAGCCTCTTCCAGCCGTTCGATGTTATATTTTATCAGTGGTTCTATATTGCTTTGGAGATATCAGCATTCGGTCCTTGACTGCAACTAGGTTGTGATCCGAGTCGATTTTGTCCACTTGAAAGCTGTGGACGTCTAGAACACTAGAGGCAAATGATCGACGCGTAGATCGCAACGTGATTCATTTGATTGACGGTGTGTTGATCCGAAGACTGCCAAGTCTCATTGATGATGTTGAGATACGGAAACAGTATGCTTACTTTAGTGTCATTTCTTTCCGCTGTCTCATTGTTATTTAAAATCATCATTATCGCACTGTGCTTGTGCCAATTTCCATCCATTTAACACAATTTCTGAACTTTTCGAAAGTAACTCGTCTCTCTACCTCTCTTTCATATCCCATTTTTCTAAATCCCTCATCATGCAAGTAAACTCTTTCATGTTCCAGCTCATAAGGTTTTCTTGTAAATTATGGCATCTGTAAAAAGGATTCATACCTATGGCTCATAAAAGAGTTATTTTACGGTAAATCGGAAACAATTCCACTTGAGGAAAAATCCTAAAGCAACATTGTTCAATGGCAACCAGAAACTATAAGTACATACTTCTTGATGGTACTTGGGAATGAGGGACAAGATTGAGATCATCTTGATCAATGATTGAAAATCAATTTTATATGAAGACCTACCCTCGACTTAGCCAACTTACCAAGGGTAAAAGGAAAAGGCGCATTAGTTCGTTGAGTGTTTGTCTTTGCCTCCATTAAGTGCGTTCCGGATTTGATTGCTTCTGCTTCAACTCCTGCTGCAAAAGTCATGTGACTCCGCTTTTTCGTAAGTAGGTTATCCTTGTATTGTAAAAACGCACTCATGCGATCAAATCAGTCGTCCTTTTGTAAAGTAATGTTAACAGATTTTTCTTTTGCCGAGGGAAAGGATAAAGTTTCTTTTTCTATCCTTCAAAGTGGACGATGAAGTTTACTTTTGCCGAGAAGCCCGCGGTGTTTGTATGATTTCCTGCAAAAAGGACGATTGAAGACTGAGTCCAACATTCAATTACACTTATATTTGGTTTCAAGAAAGTTGAAAATTCTAATTCCAAAATCAAGGACTACATATATACAATGACGGGAGAATACCAATACGAAGTTCTGGTGCGCCACAGCCTGTCCAATCAAAATACCAATTTAAAGTTATAAAACAGCCCGAAGATGTACCTTCCGAATAGGGTCCGCATGTTTTGGCAAAGTGTTCCAATCGCAGGTTGTCAAGAAAGTTAAATGAAAGGCAAACAACAGAGATATCGGTCGGCAGAAACCGGCAGCTCCAACAGGTAAACCACACACACACACACACACACACATTTACATGCATATAGGGGTTACTATCGCTAAAGTAAATTTTTATTGTAATCCAGCACCGAACAGAAGCAAATTGAATTTGAATGGGAAACACGCAGAAACATTCCAGAGCTCAACCCACCAAAATATCACTGGTGCGAAGAAATATTTATATTGAATTCCAAGTATTTTCGGTGTTGGAAACAAACAAAAGTACCAAGTTGTTGGCATAAGGACATTTAGTTAAGGGGCAAACTGCGAAGCATCGAGTTAGTTACGTTCCCGAAATTTCAATATTGTCACCTCACCTGGATCGAGCAGCCAAGTAGGATTGTTTGAACAATTCTTGGAATTACAATTGCAGCAGTTGTTGCAAAGTTGTGTTGTACTCAAATATCCTCTGGTATTCCAATGAATCGAACAAACCGCACCGACACTCAAACCCAGTGAAGCGAAACTTAAATTGAAACGTGAAGGATTCTTTTGTGATGTGGTGTCTCTGTACATATACATATTCAAGTCTATATATAGCATACGTGTTTAGTACATTTGTATTTTTTTTTTTTGGTCGTATCTTTTGCCAATTTTCTCAATTCAATGTGATGAGATCCGAACGGCTATAGACACACAAACACAACCACAGAGTCAAATGCAAAACCTCAACGGGATAGAAGTCAATTTGGCTTTAGTATTTTTTTTTCTTTTGTTTGGATGTCCTGGCATGGCATATGTGGGTGGCTTGATGCCATTGGGAAAACGACTCGAAATTGGTTGCAACAAAAAATAAAGAGTTGCTGTAAAAATCGAAATTAGGTTTTTTTTCCGAAGGCAAAGTAAAGCAAAAAAGAACGAAACTTTTAGATGATGTTTTTCACTAAATTCAATAAAAAGTAAATGGGAATTGTTTGTGAGTTCTTTTCAAGTTTGTTCCGGTCATGAAATTGATTGAGAATCTGTTTGTTGTAATGCACAATTGAACGTGAGGTCTTATAGTTTACATATTCACGAAAACATTTGGCCCCATTTTTTTAATTAAAAAGCCGCTGCTTGACTAAAGCTTCATAGGCAATCCTAAAATTTAGAACCTATACAATTCCAGTAAGGTTTATTTTTGCCAATATAAGCTGTTACACTCTGAAGCAGCAATATCCTATAAGATAGTTTATACCCACATGTTGATGTCATCATTAATATATATCAGTCTAGCCTCATCATCATCCTATTTGGCCTACAACTGGGGTCCAGTCATGGTCTTCTGCAAAAAGTTACTCCACCGGTCCCGATTTTGAGCCCATGTCATCCAGAGCTTAATTCTCGACGTAGATCCCAACCGGAATCGTCCTTCCTCACATACAGTGACAACGATTCCCCGTAAGACTTTAGTCTGGAACGCGGCAAAGAGGTCAGAATATGTTTTTTGCTAAGCAACCAAGTCTCTGATCCATATGTAAGTACTCGTATGACCATTGTCTTATATACCAACAGCTTGGTTGACATGGTTAAGTTCTTGGATTTGAAGTGTCTTGACAGGCTTTGCTAACTTTAAGCAACCGTGTGCGAAATTCCTGGTTTCGTGCTGTTCTTAGCTGCTACAGTTGACTCAAGATAGTTAAAGGATTGTACCACTTCGAATAAGCGCTTCACTATGTTAATTAAGGGACGAATGTTGGATCTTCTACTCGCAGACGTGGCCACCATGCACTTTGTTTTGCTCTCATTTATGTGCAGCCCTAGACTTCGTGCCACCTGCTCTGCTTTTGGATGAAAACACCCTGTACACCTCTTGAGTTTCTACCAACGATGTCAATATCGCCTGCGTAAGCCTGTATCTGAATGGACTTATAGAGGATTATTCCTCTCGCTGTTACGTCAGAGTCTCGGATCATTTTCTTCAACGTCAGGTTGAAGATGACGCAGTTCAGTCCAACCTCTTGTCAGAGCCCGCTATAGTTGTTGAATGGGCTTGATAGTGATCCGGGTTAAATTAATGGTCATGGTCAACCTGACTGATACATAGTTGTGTCAGTTAATTTGGGATGCCGAATTCTCTCATGGCTTTATAAAGTTCTACTGCGGTTATGCTATCATATGCGTATTGAGTTTTGAAAGTCTAGACATTTTTACATCATCCGCCTAAGGGTGTAATTCTGATCGGTTGTTGATTTGCCTGGGATGAAACCACACTGGTATGGCCCAATGATGATTTTAGCGTATAGGGCTATCCTGTCTTTAGGGATAGAGGAGAAATCTTATACGAGGTACTCAACAACGTTATACCACGACAATTGCTGCATACTGTGATATCTCCTTTCTTATATATGGGGCACATCCTTGTAGAGCTGGGGACAACCCCCTTGGCTACTCACCTTCCGGCATGGAGCATACTTATTGATCTATCTACCGTCTAGCGTTGCTCCCTTGCAGGAGTAAACCTTACTGCCCCACGATACAGAACGAAACTGATGTGCACCATAGTTGCTCCAGTCCAGGCATAGCGTCTGACATCAATGGCTTCGGTTATTTCAGGTATGAGTGCCTGGGCGATTGCAAAGCAGTCTCTGGCAGCACATCCATCCGGAACCTAAGCCATCTCATTTGACATCAGGATAGCAAGCTATCCTGAGTTTTCCATACGCGACCATGGTCTGATCTGGCGTCAAGGATCACCGGTTCGTTCAGGGATGAGTGCCTGGGCGATTGCAATGCAGACCCTGGCAGCACATCCTTCAGGAATCACTTGCCACTAGGACAGCAAAGCCATCCCAGGCACACAGGTAGCAAGCTATCCTGGGCCCAATCCACATACGTTAGACTGAACTACTAAATACGAAGAGACCGCCCAAATTGAAGATTCTCTAAGTACTAGTAGCCCTTTCTGTGTCGCCAAAGTACGAAGACATTGCCCATCCCGAGCATACGCTAAGTACCCGCGGCTCTTTATTTATTTTCCATATTTAGGTTAAGATGCAGCTGGACCCCCGAAGTGGAGTATATGGGGCACAGGATGCCTCTTTGCCAGTCTTCTAGAATAGATTCTTCCTCCCATACTTGCACTATTATTTCATGAATTGCTTGGTGTATTTTTGACCAGATTTATCGCCTGATGAGGTCCTCGCTCTATATACTGTTTTAGTTCACGGAAGAGATTCTTCTCCCAGGCGGCTAATAGATTAAATAAAAAGTATAAAAAAAATTAATAATTAATATTAATTAAATTTTAAATGTAAAATTGACATTTTATCATGAAAAGACTAACGCCTCAACAACGTGTACAAATCGTACAATTGTATTACGAAAATCGACGCTCTGTAAAAAGTGTTCATCGCGCGCTCAGGCCGACTTATAGTGTTCAGCGATGAGGCCCATTTTTGGCTTAATGTCATCGTCAATAAGCAAAATTGCCATATTTGGGCTGAAGAGCAGCCCGAAGCCATTCAGGAACTACCATTACATCCATTGAAAACTACCGTTTGGTGCGGCCTATGGGATGGAGGAATCATCGGCCCATATTTCTTCAAAGACGAGGCTGGCGCCAATGTAACAGTGAATGGCGAACGCTATCGCGACATGATAAACGACTTTTTGATGCCGGAAATTGAAGGCCGTGATCTCTACGACATTTGGTTCCAAGAAGACAGCGCTACATCCCATACAGCACGTGACACAATGGATTTACTCCGTCCTCGTTGCGGTGAGCAATTGATCTCTCGTTTCGGACCGGTGTATTGGCCACCAAGATCTTGTAATATCACACCTTTGGCCTTTTTTGTGCGGGTATGTAAAGTCTAAATGTTTTGTCGATAAACCAGCTACGATTGAGGCATTAGCAGCCAACATTACTCAAGTTATTCGCGAGATACCGACCGAAGTCCTCGAGCGAGTCATTCAAAATTGGTGTTTACGGATGGCCGAATTACGGCCCAGTTTTGGCCAACATTTGAAACGAATTATCTTCAAAAAATAAATGTCATGAATGATTCGAAACAAAAATAATAAAGATTACCCAATCAATTTGAATTTTTGTTATTTTATTTCAATTTAAAATCCGATACCTCTAAATTGATCACCCTTTATTTGTTCCAATTATTAAAGAAAAGTTTTAGTTGATAAACTATTTTCGTTTATCGAATTCTTAAAATAAGATAATTCTGTTCTGTATCAATTCTTTCAATAAAAGTGTTTTATCTACTACATTGTTGACCGTTGTCCATCACAGTGGACATTCCTAAAAGGATATACCCAATCAATAACCAAGTTTTTTTTTAAATTCTGTTCATGGGAAATAATTCGGTAATCAAAACACTAAATGCTAATATAAAACAACAACAACATTACTAATCTCTGTTGTAAACTGAAAATTCGATTAAAACAAAATCTCCGACCGAGTAATCTCCTTGTGGCACTAATGCTAATGCAATCCGTTCATAATGAAATTTTCCATAGATTACCCGTCGTTGGTTTGTTTATCTTTCAGATAATGTGGAACTATTTTCGAATATTGGAAAATCCCGAAAACTAATCGGAAAATTTGCCAGCTGATGTGAGGATAAAAATGAAGCAGCAACAGCAAACCACAACTTATTATCATCATCAGCAAGGATAAACAGATTCCTTCTACACTCCATTCACATCCATATCCTAATAATGATGTTCGGCAGCACTACTGCTACTGTCGAAACTGCCGCTAATGACAACTAGTTGTGTCCGTCTGTGTCGAGGAAAGCGAAGCGTGCGTTTAGGAGCGTTTTTGCTTCTACATCGCTCTTCAAATATTTATCCAATTTTAATTAAAATTTCAAATCTTGCTGAAAATTTCAGCGAACACAGCGCGCGGAAACCTTCTCGCTTCTCGTGCGTGCATGGCACGTTCGTCCGTTGTGCATAATTATAATTGAAATTAAATGTAAGTATTGACAAAATTTTGCCATTCTCTTCGTTTAGTCATATTATCTTGTGTCATACATACCTACGTAGTTTAGCGCGCGAGTACGAGAACTGGATGGATAACATGCAAACTTGGTAAACACATACTTCCCGATATGTGCCTGTCGATGATGATGGTGTGCCATTGGGAAAAACTTTCGCAGAACGATGATGATTATGACAAGGATGACGACTCATCGTGCATCGTCAATGCTGGGTAAACAACATCTCGATTTCCATAGCAGATTGTGCCTCTGGAAGAATGTGATGGAAATGCGTTCGTTCGTTCGTCAAATGTATGTGTTTGTGGTATAAGCATACGATGTTCGACATGGAAATCATCCTGCGCAACCTATTATCAAGGTAAGACTCAGCATGGAGCCTCCAAACTCGTTAGGCTTTTCAATAGATACATGGAGAACATGAGAAATGTTTTCCAACTTTAGTTTGAGGGAGCTCTGATCTGACAGCGTACGGCAATCATTATGATTCACCCTTGGGTGAGGGCGCGACTCTGTTTCGCAAATCGTTGTCAGTTGGCAAATTGTCCTCAGCACATTGTCACTCTGTGTTGGGTTCACATTTTTGGGAACACAGCTTGACGAATTCCGTCATCGCCCGAAGAAATATAAATATTTTCCATTCGTCTCATATGGCACAATATTGTGAAGCCACATAATGATGAAGACGCATCGTACGACGACGACTTTTTGCAAGGAATTTTCATGTTTACTGATTTTAGAGCACATTTTTGGGTCTTCCACTCATGCCTCCGATGAGTAAAGGTTCTACTTGGAATTTTTTACGTTTACTGTTCAAACACCTACCATATTGAATGATGCTCTGTGTGACGGATGTCAATATGTTACCTCAGCTCTTTTGTGTAGGTACGTGAGCTTTTATTTGCAACTGTTATGGAAAAAATGTATGTCGCACTCACTGTTTTTCGACAGGTCATGATTTCTGTTTTAAATTGTGTTTTACTTATCTTATCTTTAAGTCATGAGTTGTAATTTGCGCTTCTGTTTCTGTTGCAAAGTTCTATTGTAGAGATTTTTGATTTTGCGCAATTTCTAGACAGGAATGTCGAACAAAGTAGCTGATCTGTAAGTACATACTCTGGTACGACGATTATATGTTATACACTTCAGCAGTTATTTTAAGGTTTATGGATTTGAAAAGTCATTTCTCCAACCTTTAAGTTGTCTTCCCGTTCATCTTGATCCATCTCTAGGAATCCATTCTGTTGCCTTCAGGGTCCATCGATTGTATTTCATTCAAGCAACATTATCGGCCCAATTCCATTTTTGTTATTTCGCCTTTATTCGAATTTTGTATTGATTCATTTCGAACTCGCTGCTTCCTGGATATATCCTCTATAGGCGTATTTTATTTGCCGAGGAATAAGGAATTTGAATTTGAAAACCAGCAAAACAGCAGGTTTTCTAATTCCAAAGAAGGAATACTTACTTACTTATGTCATATATCCCCTTGTGGGTGCTAGGGCCTCTACTACGCCTACACGCCATCGCGTGCGGTTCCTCGCAATGAGCTTCAGCTCTCTCCAACTCTTCCCCAATGGCGTGACTCCTCCTCAACTGTTCTGCGCCATGTATTTCTCGGACGACCCGTTCTTCTACCATTCTGATTTAGCGGATTCCATTGCAGGAAGGAAAAGGAGGAGGAGCAGGAGGTTCGTGGTTCGAATCCCAGTAACAGAACAGAACTTTTATTCACAGACACCCACATCATGTATATCTTCTTTTTTTTCTCATCCACGTATTGCCGGTCAATCGATCTGGAAAAAAGTGCCGTTTGTACAGCGGATTTATATGATAAAAAAAACCCTCCTTAAGCATTCCTCTATTTTACTTTAAACCTTAAAATATGAGGAAAAAACCAAAGTACCCTTTAACTTTAACTTCATCTTCAAAAAATTTTTAACTCAATCTGTTTGGCAATTGGTTAATTGAGATAAACTTAAATCAACTTCATCCTTAAAGATTATTTTTCCTACATAATACCTTTACACAATGTTTTACTACGTAAAAGGATGCTATTACCTTTCTTAAATGCAGGATTTCCTTTAAACGAAAGCAATATAAATAATTCCGAAACCCATACGCATAAAAAAGGATATGGAAAACAATACAATTACCCAAACCTTCAATTACGGCATCAGTTTACATATACTCGTGTTGTGTTGTGTGGTAAAAGTTTCCTTTAAGAACCAAGCCCAGAACAAGGGTACATTGGCGGGCGCATTGCCAATTAACAATAAGTTGGGGTTTTTTTTCTTCTTATTCGTTTCTTTGCTTTAATTCCAATAATCCCACAATAAAAGCGGATAAATCAACAACCGGAGCGACATGAAACGATGGAGGCCCAAGTCTAACGCGCAATAAAGGTCTTTTAGTACAAAGCATGATTTAGGTCTTTTTGTATTGTGCTCATATGTATGTGTTCGAATCGCCTAGAAGCAGCAGACACGGAATCCCCAAAATAGCTAAGAGACACAAATTAAAGGGAACAAACTCATCTTGTTTTAGTCTCTTGGTCTTATCTGTTTCCCGCAAGCCAACTCTCACTTAACACAAAAATGCCATGGATACTTTTTCTTGCATAGGCGCCATCAACATAATTCTCTTAAGCTGCTATGGGAAATAAGAGTTACCAGCTGGACATGGAAAAGGACAATAGAGGAGGAAGCAAGATCCCAGGGGACCGAGTGGCGTCTCTTGAAACCTCAGGCGTTAAATCGAGTTCGTTGGTGGGCGTTTGTAGAAGCCCTATGCTCCCCCGCGGAGTAAAGGAAAGAAAGAAAGAAGAATCGTCGATTCGCGCAGCTTATAGACGATTTGGTGATTTTTATGGCGCACATAATCGTCCATCTGAGCAAGGTATCCATCGATATGTGGATAGATTTCGTACCACATACTCTCTAAATGATGCAATAACTCCAACACGCCTAAATAATGTGCGCACTAAAGAGAATATTGTCGTTGGAATTGAGGCATTTTCCGTCTACTACGCAGAAAATTTTATGCAAAGATCTTGGCCTACACCCGTATAAGATCAAGCTGGTACAGGAATTAAAGCTCCGATTGGGCTCTAGAACAGTTGGAAACTAACCCCTTGTTGTACCAGACTCCAATACATTCAAAAAATGCACCGTTGGGTGCGGTTTATGCGCTGTTGACATCATCGGCCTTATTTCTTCAAAAATGTGGCCGGAGTTTGCGTAACAGTTAATAGATTTCGTTACTGCACCATGATCCATGATCTTTTATTTGAAAATATACCTTTGAAACTAACAACAGCACTTAAAGATCGAGTAATGCAGCCATCTTAAATAAATGAAAAGAGAGTTAATTCTCAAGCGTAGGCTTGGCCGGCCTCGCCATAAATCGTGTTCCATAAATCCTACTGCAAAGGACTTTCCGAGCAGAATCCTCTTCGCTTATGCGACCTAGGTGTCCTGCCCACCTACCAAGCTTAATTTTCTTCACGATGTCGACATCGCGGTAACGATCGTAGATCTCATCATTATGGAGTCTTCGGAATCGTCATTCCTCACATACGGGGCCAACAATTCTCCGTAAGACTTTTTTCTCGAACGCGGCTAAGAAGTCAGAAGTCTTTTTGCTAAGTACCCAAGTCTCGGATCCATATGTAAGTACTGGTATGACCATTGTCTTACATATCAGCAGCTTGGATGTTGTGGTTAAGTTCCTAGATTTGAAGAATAAGACCATAGAAGGCTTTATTGGCTTTAAGCAACCGTGCGCGTATTTCTGGCTTCATGCTGTTATCGGCTGCTACAGTTGACCCGAGCTAGTTAAAGGATTGCACTACTTCAAATTCGCGCTCCACTATTTGAATTGAGGGACCAATGTTGGATGACACTCTAAATAGAAAACCCTTTACAAGACAGGAAAGCCGCTAAACGTTAAAGTTATTATTTTGGTCGCAAAACCAATTACTATATATTGACTGTGAACAATGAGTGTTACATGACATTGGAACAATCTTCTACATACATATTTACCGGCATACGCAGAATATGCTGCATATTTATGAGAGCAAAACAGGGTCAGTAGAGTCAGAGTCAATAAAAACAGAAGATCCATTATTGATCCTACACATTAGGTAGTAGAACTTGATTTTAGCTTAGCTTAGGGTTTATTTTCGCAGGTAATTTTCGATACAAGAGAAATAGAGAATTTTTTTTTAGAGAATTGTAAGACCCCTTTTTTGGGGAAGGACGATCTTGAAATCGCTACAACAACAAGATTTAAAATTCTCAAATAAGCTAAATCTAAGCCCTTAACTGCTGATCATCTCTCGCGGAGATGGCTGAGCAGTTCAATATACACCTGTGCTGGGTGCCGGGGCACAGAGACATTCCGGATAACTGCATGGCTGTAGAACTCGCCAAGCAAGGAACTACACTATCCTTCTTACCTGAATATGGTTCCATAGGCATACCAATCGCTACATGCAAACTCTTATTAAAGCGCGATGCTAATGTAAGAACTAACTGTAGGTGGTGAAACGATACAACTTGCATAGCGGGAAAGCAGATTTGGGCCAAGCTGGATCCAAAACGCTCCAAGTGTTTGATATCTCAAAAAAGATCGCACATCGGTGCTATTGTAGGTGCCATCACTGGACACTGTCTCATAGGCAGGCATGCAGCAAGACTTGGAGTCTTCTCGAATAACTTCTGCAGAAGCTGCATGGATGAGGAGGGGGAGGAGACCATCGTCCATCTTCTCTGTACTTGTCCAGCCCTCTCCCAAAAACGTAACCTCCATATGGGAGCTAATCAACATTGACATTGATAGTCTCCTTCGCTCTAATTGGTTCATCGAGTAGGTGGAAGGAATTTTTCCTGATCCGTGTGGTGTCACAATGCGACATTACTGGTCTAAGTGTGTCGGTTTCACTGACATCCACGTTAACCTAACCTAAGCTAACCTTACTATTAATCAAAATAAGCCTAAAAGCCGAAAAGTTCACAAAAAAGAAAAAAGTTTCGCATGAGATGAATATTGATAATTTTTGTCAGTAGAACCACAATTTATATGGCAACCCTAGTCTCGAGCTATCCCTTTCCATCGCTCGGCCCCTTCCATAACCAAAAAGTAAACAAAACAAAATAAAAACACATTAACAATGCTTATCTGCGGGTAAAAATAATTTCAATTAAGGACTAAAATCCTTTTGATTAATTAATGTTTGTGTGCGTATGAGTGTATGTAAGAGAAACACATAAAATTACAAGCATTAATGCTACGAAGAGATATATAGCGCTATGGATTAGTTTGGTATAATCCTTATGTCATCCGCTGGATGAAGATTGTGGAAGCTAAAAAGTTACTTTGTAGCGCCAATCAGATTAAGGCTACTCGTGCCTAGAATTAGCCACCGAGTAAGGATCACAACAGCTCCTCTTCTATGCCGAAATGAGTTTAAACTTCGTTAGGTTAAAGAAGGGTAAGGTAAAAGGGAATACGTCATGCCCAAGGTCACGAGGTGTCAAAAGAAGTCATACGTTTTGGCGTGGCCCAACAATTACGTACAGGCGAACTGCCGACACCACGGTCCTCTTCTAAGTTAATTATCACCGAATTTTCAACCTCAGTCACATGCATTCACTACAGATTGTAGGCAACCTAATTTCTCCTAATTTAGCTCCACTTGCCTCTCTAGTATTGCAGACATCTTCGTTGGGCGGTCGACACATCACCTCTAGATGTCAGATGATAATCTTTATCAGCAGTAAACTACTGCGGTGTATATTTGTGTGTGTCCACATGAAAGAAGCCAGAACCAAACGAGAATAATCCGACGACGCGATTGCGCTACAATCTCTTTCGTGTGATCTAGCACTGAGATTATTGCCAGCATGGCTTGAAGTGACTCCTGAACTTAAAGCTATTGTGTTGGATGAATGGGTTTTCTGCAACTTCTCTCTTCTCGATGCTTGATTGCCTAATTTAGAGACGATTGACACAACTTCACTACAGCACCAGCGAAGAGGGCAGAAGCTAGTGCTGATCGTGCATACTCCTATCTGTGGTGGTTAAAAAGTAAACTGCATTGCCAAGCCTATGCGGCTGATGCACGAACCATTATGCATAATGGACAATCGCTGTAGCGGTAGCATCTACGGATCAGGTATATTGACGATGCGGTCGTCGTTGGTGACACTGATTACCCAACCGCAATCGATCGCAGGAAAAGATTTGGCTGTTTTGGCTGCTATTGGTGCATTCATTAGCAGCAGCCACGGTGCGACTGGTGGCTATTTTTATTGCTCACATAAATTGCTCATGTGCCGACAACTATGGGTGCAGCTAAATCTTTGCCCCGCTGCAACCTACCACTGACACATAGCATATGCATAGTACTGGGAGCGACATGGAACAATAAATTAATTTACAAAATCTCACTCACTCACATAGTAAAAAGTTGTCAATATTATTCCATAATTCTACGCTCTATTCTATGAATTTGAAACTGAAATGGAACTGAATTGCAGAAACCCCCTGACACGCCTACGTGACTCGCAAATACCCACACCTCCAACTGCCTGACCAACATGACTTGTAACTGTTTTCAAATAGCATGGGACATGATCACGTACCTTGGTCACAATTACAAAAATCAATTGACGAAAATTTCTGTTCGATGTTTGCATTTTGTTGCCAAATCGGGAATTCACCGTATAATGTTGTGGTTAATTAACGGAGTTGTTAAAGGAAAAGTATCGATTTATGCCGCACGTGTTCAGTGGGATTATCCCAATTTTTCGGAACAATAAAATGTTTGTTTAATTATTGCCGTACAATGCTAGTATGAGACGTAATGTAAAATTGTGCCACGTCATGTACGCCAGCACCCTCTTGTTTAAAAAGTTTCCATTTGCAGAAGATAAAACTTCTATTGTCTTTACCAATTAGTCTGAACTTTGTCAACGCCAAACTTTGATGATGTGTTAGTCTTGGCGGGAGTGGTTGAGTATACAAATTTTTAAAAAGGCGAGCCATGGCATTGTTAATATCAGCACAACCGAAGATTGGTCCTGGACTTACATTCGCAGTCAGCGTGCAGAGCTGGGAGATCCACGGAGACCGCACTTTAGGAGTTGAGTAGAAACATTAAAGAATCCCTTTCCAACAAGGGAAGTAGAGAGCACACCATCATTAGATGGACCATACTTGGGGGCAAAACAATTAAGTAAAGTCAAGAGAAAGAGGACTCCTTCTGTGGCTTACTGAAGAGAGGAGCTATCCCCAAGGCTACGCTGACGATATAGTTATCGTGGCAAGGGGGAAGTTAGAGGAAGTGCTATGTCATATAATCAAAAACGGGTTAAACATAACAAGCAGATGATGTCAAGAAGTGTGAATGTTTAAATCTGCATTAAGACTACATTAGTCACCGCCTTCACAAACAAAAGGAAGCCGGGCCATATGGACTATCACACTTAAGAGAGAAAATAAAGAGGTCAAATATCTTAGACTGGTGTGTAATTGAAAGCTGCTTTGCTATAAACACTGGCCCGTGTCTTCATAACAGGGGCTATGCTTCGTAGCGGGGGTAGAGTCCACCCACAGACTACTTTTCCTACACCTAGTTATGGCAGGAAAATCTAAGGATACTAAGCTACTTCATGCGTGTCAATGCAAAAAGAAAAGATAACTAAATTTTCAGACAGATTCCGTAAGCATGTAAGTTAGGCGCCGTTGCCGTTGTTGGTTATCGCGTTGGACTTCTGACCAGGAAGATCAAGAATCAAATCTCAGAAAGTATTTTTAATGTACCACCTTTTGCGAATGTCTGGTTAAACATTGCATTGATCCAAAGTACTAAAACAAAATATCGACGGTAACAAAGCAATTTATTACAAATGTTGCATAACGAAAATAACAATTGCCCAAATATCTATTTAAATTTAATTTATTAGTTCTGCTCTCGCTAATAAGCATTTAATTATTGCCATGCGGGAAATTCTAAATTAACTTGAGATGAGAGCGCGATATTTGTTCGTTTAAGTGCACTGCGACTAACCATTCCGAATGCAATTAAAATTGCATTGCAATCGAAAATCACAAAATCCTATCTACCCGTATTTACCGCATACATTCGCATAAAATGCCAAAATATTCGCAATTCAATTTAATCAATTGCCTCTAACATGATGGAATAACGAGCGCCCTAAAAAGTCACCGTCACCATCACCATCATCATCATCATCATCTGCATCAATAAATTAGTTGAGCGCAATAAATAGTTTCATGATAATCAATATATCACTCCATGGAGTACTCGTACTCCACATCCAAAAAGATAAACTCTAAATGGACTCATCGTAAATTTACTGTTTTTGTGATTCATTCGTTGGCCATTGTGAGGATGAAACTGAAACTGAAAATGAAACTGAAGCAGAAACAGAATAATAACAATAACAACTGTCCCACACTCGTGTACTTAATCTATCAATTGAATATGCAAAATAATCATAATTACAAAATGTTGTTGTTGCTGTTGTGTTGTGTCTCATGAAATTTAAATTACCATAAATTAATAATTGCGTGTGCTCTGGCATTGTTCACGCACACACATAAGAGACTGATTCGCATGCCGCTGGAAGTAATTATCCTCGCGAGTTGAATTCAGTGGCGGAATAACATGAATGACATGGAATTTAAGGCGACAAGGAAATAGTGCGCGGGAGCTTTACAGGAGACAATTTTTAAACTTTAAACTTCAAAAGAGAGCTCCCTAAAAAAGGTAGTCTTATGGAGTGCGAAAACTGGAGAGGCATTTGTGTTCTTCCTGCAGTTTCAAAGTCCAAAGTAGTACTTCTTGAGCGAATTAAGGAACATCTGGAAGATACAGTCGGTGCCGAACAAGCAGGTTTCCGCACTGGATCCTCCTTTTTAGACCACATCATGAATCATCATCTAATCCAATCCATTCCTTCGCTGACGACAGTACTCTTAGCTTTTCATATGACTTCTCGCTTTCTGCGCGCCCCTCTTCGGCACAAGTGGAACTTGAACAACAACGTATGTTAAGCACGTTAAATTCTGACCTTGACAGCATAACAAGGTAGGGCCTACATAATAGAGTTGAATTTAACGCTTCTAAAACCCAATGCTGTCTTCTGTCGTCCAAGCGTAATTTAAACCCCCAAACTTTAACCATGAATGGATCTTGCATCAAAGAAACTGAAAAACTCTTAATTCTCGGTATGTGTGTCAACAACAAGCTTCGTTGGAATGACCACATATTTGCCATCGCCAAAAATGCTGCGAGATGCTTAGGTTTCCTAAAACGGTGCAAGATGTACTTCACTCCTTCAGATCTGGCTACTACAAGGCGTATATTCGCCCTAAACTTGAATACAACTGCATTGTCTGGGCAGGTGCTCCCAAGACCACATTGCATCTACTAGACAGAGTTCAGAACCGCGCGTTAAAACTTATTGGTGATGTACATATCGCGAAAACAATCGAATCGCTTGAACATCGTAGGAATGTTTCCTGCCTGTCACTGTTTTATCGCTTTTTCCACAAGCGGTGTTCAAAAGAAATATCCAGATGCATCCCGCCCATTCTCCAACCCATCCGTAATACCCGTGCCACAACTCGAGCTCATGGGTCCACCATTAATCCTATCTTCGGACGTACTAACCAATTCAGAGATTCCTTCTTTAGCCGCACGATAGTTATGTGGAATGAATTGTCTGATTCTGTGTTCCCGCATATATATGATCTGCAGTCCTTTAAGACACGTGTGCATAGACATCTCATCCTTTCCTCTCCCTAATTTCCTAACGCCCACGCTGTGCTAAGCATTATAAGGGTGCAAACCCCTTTAGCGTGTGTACATTATAAAAAAAAAAAAAAAAAATCAACACCATGCGGATCATTATTTAACAGTGCGTTGAATTCCAGTCACCACTGCACCTGCTGTTCATCGATTTTGAAATGGCGATTACCTGGCGCACCTTGCGCAGGACAGGTACACCCGATAAACTAATAGCTATCATTAAAGCAACCTATGATGGCTCTAAATGTCATATGTTCCATAGAAGAAACCTGTCAGAGGAATTCGAGATCCTACGTGGGGTACGACAAGGTTGCATTCTATCGCCGATACTTTTTTTGTTGGTGATTAGCGATATAATTCGCTCAGCTTTATCTACTGGAAACGGAGGAATTCGTTGGACTCTTAAACTCAAACATCTGGACTACGCTGACGACGTTTGTTTACTCTCACACAGGATTATGGAGCTGCACCAAATGACAAAAAATGTGGAGGGAGGCAAATGTTGCGGGTTTGAAGATTAATGCTGCCAAAACCAAAAGCATCCACCTCGGCACTAACTCAGTAACTCAAGTTAATATTGCTGGACAACCGGTAGAGAGAGTAGAGAGTTTCCAATATCTTGGGAATATTGTCTCGACTGAAGGTGGAACCAAACGGGACATTGTCAACCGAATCGGTAAAGCAAAATCAGTGTTTGGAATGATGTCCATGATATGGCGAAGCAATGCGATCAGCTTAAACACCAAGTTGCGATTGTTCCGTTCAAATGTTGAATCTGCACTGTTGTATGGGCAGTATCTCATAGGTTGCGATACAAATGCACAACATGAGGTCTGGGGCAGCAGCGCCATCAATAGAAGGGGTGAGTGTCTTTTAGAATATCTTATTAGTAGTAATAAAGATATACTAAACAAAGGATCCAACCTTCATTAATGCAATTCGCGAAGAGGTACTTAACCTAACTCTCGCCATTCCATTTATCTCCGACTTTGTTGAAAACTGACATGTGTCCGATGAAGCCTCGCTGTCAGACCATCAACACATCACGTTTGACTTTTCCGGCAAACTGGCACATGCTTCTTATAGACATGATCCAAAGTCAACGGACTGGTACTTATCCTCTCTAAAGTACATATGCTTGCCACATCTATTAAGTCTCTTAGTCCATCTTAGACCCTTCTATGGTCACTAGCCATTGAATATCTTCTAGTAAATCTTCACATACCAGGCTACATCGCTATTGGTTATGCGGATGATTTGGCGATTTTTATTAGTGGTAACCACTGCACGACTATCAGTAGTGTCATACAAGGTGCTTTACTACACATTTCAGAATGGTTCAGCAGAGAAGGACTTTACATCAACCCTTGCAAAACCGTTCTAGTGTCTTTTGCGAAAGAAGACTGGTTGATTTCGGACCTATCATCATCAAAGGTACTCATCAAAGGTACCATCGTTCCTTTCGAAGGCAAAGTGATCGTAGATGGCTATCCAGTAGATGATCTTATTGTAATTACAACAAAACTCGTTATCAAACCTAGAATTGATTAGAGAAGTGTTAGAGAGTAAAACTCAATAAAGTGACCACATTTCTTCTTTTGCTTATATAGGGAATGGAAGATGGAATATCATACCTGATAACGATTCCACAGTGAAACTGCCTGAAGATAACCCTTCTAGTGCATGGGACTTTTTAAACCACTTGCAAAATACAACTGAGTTTAATTTCAGCGATTGGAGTATTATGGATATGCGTATTACTGATAAAAATTTTGTGAAGAGGTGATCTGCTGTCATCCAACCATCGTACGCAACCATCGTTTGGTGGCTGAAAGTTCTTGAACGTACAACGGCAACTAAGTTTTAGAAGCTAAAAATAATTGCCTATCTAGGTATAACGTCCTACTTCCTACTTCGGAATTGGAATTGCAAATCTTCATCGGAAAGACGGCTGCTAGATGCGCTATCAAGCTGTTACAAGAAAAAATTATGTGACTATGTGGGACACCTAAAAAATCTCGACTCAATTCCTGAAAGAGACATGTTCTACACAATCCCCGACATAATGGTCAGGGAGTACTGTTTCGGCAGGTTATTTGATCTAGGGCGTTTATAGGAGTTGAACCTTACTGTGGTGTCAACTAGGCTGCCGCCAAAGCACTGATAAATTGTTGGCACCACAAACTTCATCTGGCCCACTAGGATAAAGTCCCGGTGCAGAGGCAATTCAAACAATTAATCTGGCCTTTTTCCTATAAGGAAATCCTTAATCTAAATAGGGATAGCATTAGGAAGCTGGTGAGTTTTCTAACAGGCCATTATGGCTTAACAATATTGATGTGAGCTCAGAGACAAATGTTGGTTCTGATCGGAGGATGGTGAGTCATCCGAGCCTATTATCTTTGAATGCCTAGCACTACTTTGGTTAAGGAGACGCATTTTTCTTAACGATATATGCTCGAAAGCGGAGTTGAGAAATTCGGTCACTAAAGACATACTATCCTTTACTAGTATCTATTAAAGTAAATACACCCTAAGATATAATATATCTTTTAGGTCGCAGTTTCTGCCATATGGGCTAGGATATTCTTCTTAAAAAAAACCTTACAAAATCATTATTAAATAGTTTTGTCAAAAGTTCTACAGATGTGTGTCTCAACGTAAAGCAAAACCATTGCGTAAACACGATAAAATCTTTTGGCCTTTTCGCACAAGATTTAAACTTTTACCTACTTCCTATGATTCATTCGTTTCAAGGCCCTAAAACCAACCCTGCATTAACTTCATCATCAAACCATTGACTTAATTGTATCACCAGGAACAATAATTGGTCCGACAATTCTCATGCCTCCAGTTACCTTGCTACCAAGTCTATACTGATTGAGTCTGCGAAATGCAGAGGGGATGGTAATGTGTAACAATAACAGGGAGGAAAAACATACAGCATCATAACAACAACAACAACAACAGCTAAAACAGCAGCTCAGTGTACGCACTCACTCGTACGTTTCGTTTGCATTTTAAGTAGATCCTGAAATGAGTTCAGTGCGAACGTGTGTGTGCATCCTATTTGATGTCATTTCCGCCAATTCGCCAATGCGTCGCAACGCGTTACTCAATGGGCAATACCGAAAACAACAACACAAATCGCAAAATAATGTTGACATTTTTATAATTAATCGCGAATTTTTCAGATCCTTCTCAAACTCTTGATGTTTAATGAGGAAATAAACAACGCACCGCAATTACAACTGTACTCTCGTAGGAGCAAACACTGAGTCACACACATACACACACAAAGAGAAAACACACTTAATTATGTTAATAATTTTTGTTATTTAAATTGATTAATTAAAGCGGGTTATTTTGGGGTGGTAAGTAAACATGTGGCATGCCAGCAAAAAGAAACACAGAATTAACACAAATGCCCCTTTTCGCATAATCCACCGATACCACCCCCCACCTACGCATATCCTTTTCCCTTTGGGGAAATTCGCTCGTATGTTAATAGTGGGCAACTTAACACGCCCCACAAACGGATAATTGTAAATCTGTAAAAACATCAGGCAGAGTCATTAAAAGTTCAACAACAATATGTGGTTATTTGTTGTACATAAATTGGAAATGGCAAATATTAAATTTTGGATGGTTGTTCGATTTAATTCGCTTTAAGTAAAAACAATTAAAGTTTATATTGGAGGAAGATTGCATCTGAGGTGAGAAGAATGCATTTTTAATCGAACTACTATCGAGCAGTGAGAAACTATAGGGGATGCAGTGAAAATAAAATTTAGGGTTGATCTTCGATATTGAGGCATATAAGAGCATAATTTGGTATGATCTATTCGCAGTAGATATGCATCAAGCGTAGCCCAGTCTCTATCTGTGACGGCGTCTGTTGGGCCCTATATTTCATCCCTCTCCACAGTGCGCTAGGCTTTGCTTGAAATTTTTACAACAAAACTTCGGCTTCATAAAATATGGCCCAAATTAAATAAATCTCAAGCCTCCAAAATTTATAGAATTTTTTGGGACTTATATCAAGGAGTCCAAAATTTCACCTTAACGGGAGTCTAAAAAAATTCATCACAATATTTCAAGAACGGCAAATTGAGAAGCTTTCCGTGACAAGTTATTACTCTCGGAAAGTTTGTCACCCATTCGCGAGAGGTGAAACACCGCCTCTTGCTCAGTAGCCACACTCATTTCCACTGATCCACGGCGCCCACCAAATTTATTACCCATGTTTATTATAAGGAACTAGCTGACCCGACAGACGTTATCATTCTGGGGTCTTTTGGGGGTCTTTTAACGGTCTTTTTATGAGTTTTTTTTTGTCGGTTTTTAAGCATCTTTTGAGGTTCTTTTTGGTGTCATTTGAGAAGTCTTTTGAGGGTCTTTTGGGGGTCTTTTGGTAGTCGTTCGAGGGTTTAAGGGGGTTTTTAAGGGTCTTTCTAGGAGTCTTTTGAGGTTCCTTTGGGGGCCTTTTGAGGGTCATTTGTGGGTCTTTTATGGGTCTATTGGGGGTCTTTTGGAAAGTCTTTTGAGGGCCCTTTAAGGGTCTTTTGATGATATGTTGGGGGTCTTTAATGATTCTTTTAGGGTCTTTTGGCGGTCTTTTACTGGTTTTTTGAGGTCTTCTGTGGGTCTTCGAGGTAGCTTTTGGGGTCTTTTGAGGATTCTTCTAATGTCTTTTCGGGGGTCCTTTGTGCTTCTTTTGAGGGTCTTTCGAAGGTCTTTTTATGATTCCTTTAGGAGATTTGGACTCTTTTGATAGTCTTTTAGGGTCTTTTAGGGGTCTTTTGGAAGTATTTTCGCCCATAACATTAAAGACGTTTCACTTAATCCGCACGTAAATGGTACATGCACTGTTTTTTTATTTGTTTTGTTGTCTGACGCGTAAACAAACAAAGCTGATGGTTTTCCGACACTGGAACATAGCCCAAGACCATAACAAACAAAATAAAAAGAATTACGCAAATTCATCGTTCGAATCGTGAGTAATATTCGCGAGTTCATACAAAAATCCCAATGGAAAGAGTACCTTCAGTTTTTCCCGCATTTTTCACTTTTTCGGGCAAATTTTCCAATTTTGCTTTACGCATAAGCCTTACTCAGACTATGACGAACATTTTAAAATAAAAATGAGCCAAATCGGTCTAGCCGTTCTCAGTTCATGCGGTTACCAACGACCAGCATTTCATTTTCATTTATATAGACTAGCTGATCCAGGGCGCTTCGCTACCCGCACACATGAAACTCCTTCTTTCTAGTGCCCACCGTAGGGTGGGCGTGTACTACAGACTAAAACCTTTCTCTACCTGCCAATAATATACATTGAAAATTTCATAAATGGAAATGATTCTTAGGTGTATTCTAAGAAAAAAATCGTTCTAAAGTAAGGGTCTATCTCCAATGTTGACATCATTTTTTGGGGTTTTAAGAAAAGCTTACTTTGGTGTACCCTGACCCATGTTGACGAAAATTGATCTGTTAATAATAATGGTAGGAACTTCATTTATGACTTTGTTATTAGAAGAAATACTAACAGCGTTAAAATAAAGTTGATACTTTATTTAAGTCTTTAAATATCCAATTTCAATGAAGGTTCCTTCCTTCATACATGCAAAAAGACCATGTCTCTGCGAAGAACTGCCCTATGGCGTATAAATATTGAATACGTATACAAGCGCACATTCGAATATAAGCCATTAGATATCTAATAAGAAACTCCTGGACACTTGCAGAGTGTCAAGCATAGACAATGCCATTTTCGCAAATCTCTTGAGCGTGTGCACATTTAATAACAAGAATAAAAAAAAAACATGAATCCATTACTGCCTACCGGCTTCAGAACAAAGGCCTATATTATTATATTCGAGCTGACTTTTTTGTGTGGGAAAGTAACGCCATAGATTGGTCAAATGAAATTGCTATCCATTCTGATGACCGAGTTGCATAAATATTCTTCTTTTACTACCCCGTATCATTAAAAAGAACCTTTCAGGTAAGTGGTCTTTAGTCAGGGAGGTGTGTACTGTCAGCTATTGAGATAACATTTTGCATGATCATCAGCATCTCGGAAGTGCTCGTAGAGACCTACAACTCGCTATACATTTTTCTTATTAAACGCGGCTTAAAGTGCTGAAACGCATGTTTCAAGTCCGTATGTAATGATTGTTAACACAGTTTCCTTGTTATTATCAGCTTAGATGTTCTAAATTTGCCATGCTCTCATATGATTCCTTGGCTTTAAGCAATGATGGAATAATACTAGTCAATGCTGTTTTCGGCTAGTAACAAGGTAGTTACAAAACATAACATAATTTTAGTACAATCTTAGACAGTTTCTTCTTTTGTAAGAATATTGGCTTACATGTTTACTTGGTCTTAGCAGCCCTTCATAGTGTATATGGTATCTATGGTTTATACAAAAATGCGGCTAGAATATTATGAAGTTCCTAAAGGGATTGACTCTGATAGCAGTTCGTAATCTCCAAAGCTTTAATTATGTAATTCATGAATTTCTTAAGAAACGTGTCAGGCTGGATATAAGAGCAAGTGTTTTGATATTTTGAATGTGGAATTGTACAGAGTCTACGTTGAAGATTGGATTAAGGTATAGTGTCCCGGAAAAAATGCTCACTTAGTGTCTATAAATCGTTTGAAAATTTTCAATGCAAAATTTCACCATCGTTTAACTTAGTGCTTAGCATAAAGCTTTTCCCTTAATTTCGGTAATTTTACTCTCCCAAGAATACCTTGTCTAACGAGCGATGAATACTGACAACAATCTGAGCGGATTCATCATCATTGACATGTCTTTAATCATCGTCCAAGCGAACCGCTATAACTTCGCTTATTTCGTGAATTGAAATTTCGAATTCCCCTCTAATTTTGGTTCTTGCTTTACTGGTTCAACTAGAAAGAAGAATGGCTGATAATGAATTTGAATCTAACTTTAACGTCGTCGACTATGACGACGGTGAATCGTAATTTTAATGAAAAGGAAAAAAATTGTTCCTTTAATAAACGAAAAAACTCAAACTCGCAATTTGTCGAGCATTCTGCAATTTAAAATACGGCCATCTTCACTAAGAAAGGCTAAAATATGCATCAGTATGTATTCGTGTATATTTGGGTATTTCTTAAGATCCATTCAAGACAGTTTTCAAAAATTTATTCATCTTCATCCCACCGATTGAAATAATGAAAAATAATGAGACTTTTCCAATTGAAATGCAGGCAACCAGCGAACGCTAACACCGGCGGACAAAGTTCGACCTCTTTCTCATCCTTAACCTTTTGTCATTTTCATCTTCATCGTCATTATTATTCTCCGTCATCATCTTCATCAACGCTGAATTCAACCTTTAATTAATTCATGACCAAAACAATTCACCCGCGTAACCCAAAGGAGAGGCGGGGCTGCCTATAAGCGAAAAATTACTCAACTGCGAAATTGAAGACGACGAAGCTTGCAGTTCTTAAGTGTGCCTTAATGGAGGGAAAGAGGGCCGCAATGCGTGACAATGTGCCAAGGAAAGTAGGGAACATTTTTTGGTTTTTTTTTTCTAAAACACTCAGCAGAGATTTGTTAATCTTAGCTCTTGTCCCTAATATTTATAAATATTTAACAATTAGTCCCAATATCCATTGAAGCTATTCATGCGAGTGACAATTTCATTTCAAAAATGAAACCAACTTACAGTGGAACAATTCTTCTACGTTCAGTTTTAAAAAAAAAACCTATTTTGTTAGTTTATTGGAATCGAGAATTTCGAAGATATTTCCATCAATAACAGGCATCCACTGCTAAGATAATTGGAGGTTACTGGCTCGAAGTACCATTAGTAATCGTATTTATACTCGTAAAGGAGGAAGGCGAAAACGTCGAGGTTTTGAAATCATCGAGCGTGTTAGCGAAAGCCTCCGCCCGCCTCTAGGCAGGGTATGTAATATCACTTATAATTCTTAACGAAATATTTTTTTGTCCAAGCTGCTCAATGCAGCTTATAGTCGATGAATTGTTCTTTCTTTCCTCTACTCCGAGGGGAGCATAGGGCTTCTACAAGCGCCCGCCAACGAACTCGATTTATCGCAGAGGTTTCAATAGAAGCGACATCGTGCTTCCTCTTCTATTGTCCTTTTGCTTGACTTGCTATGACGGCCTACTCGGCGGCTTCCTTGTGGATTCCAGTCAAGCGCTAGTTTCGTAATATCGTCCGCTGGCTTTCTAAAAGTGTGGCCAATCCAGCTCCATTTTCGTCGTCTGATGGTGATCGCGATATCGACTTCCTCTATCTGATGTCCGTCAATCGAGAGATCACATGTTCCACTAGCGTTAACGCAAAGCAGTTTTGTTTTTAAGACGTTAATTTTTAAACCCACTTTGTTAGCGTGGAGTTCTAGTGAGTTTAATTTTCGCTCCATGTCACCTAGCGATTGTGAAGGAGGCAAATATCATTGGAATAGTCTAGGTCTTCTAGGCGGTGAAAAACATTCCATGGCAAACCCGACGGAGTACGGGTTACTATTTTTATCACCCAGTCTATAGCAATTGTGAAAAGCAATGGTGAGAGGGTGTAACCTTGCTTGACTCCCGAGTAGATGTTGAAAGGTAAGCCAAAATGACCGTTATGAATGACGCGGCATGTTGAGTCGCGGTACAGCTCCTTAATTATGTTAATGAGATATTCCGGAGCACCATAGCTAGACAAAATCTGCCACTTCATGTTTCAGCCCACGCTTTCAAAAGCGAGTTTAAATTCTACAAAAACCATATATAGAGGAGAGCGATACCCAACTGACTATTCAATCAGAGTGTTAATTTGATCAATAGAATAGATAGAATGGTTTCAGATTCCCAGATACCTTGATATATCGCATGCAATGTTCGCGTAGCTAACTCGACGTCGGTTTAAAGGAGTTCTGCATAGATGTTGTAATTGCCTGCTGCTTTACCTGATTGCAGTAAACGAATTGTTGTCCTTATTTCATCCAACGAAGGAGTAGCAAAGGTGATGTTAAGGCTACTTAAGGTTGCATATGTGGGTTGATGGACGTGCCTGGCAAAGTACAATTCAAAACATTCTTCTTCTGTCCAGCGGGTTAATTGTTGTTCCTCCATAAGGATCAAAGAGCCGTCTATTGCCTTAACAGGGTAGTTGATGTGGTGTTTCTTGTTGGCGAGCTTACGAGCAAGTTGGTAGACTGTGCTGCATTGTCTACTGTCAGCGGCTTGCTGTACTTGTGTTGAGATGTTACTTAGCCATGCTTGTTTGTCGATCCTAGCTGAACATCCAACTTGCCGGACCAGATCCCTATACTTTTGCGCTAATGCGCTTCGCACGGCATTAGAGGACGCGTTTAACTTTGATGGATTGGCATTCACGAATAGTGTTCCATGTGCTATCTGATATCCATTATTTTCTAGTTTTGTCGGGATAACCTAAAATGGTTGGGGCTGCTTCCGTATACGCATTTAATGTTTTATCCCATTTAGACTCTAGGGGTTAGGGGTGTATCTCAGAGAGAGACTCTTGTATGCGGGATACATATTGCAGTTTCACATCTGAGTCTTTCAGTGCTGCTACAGGTGGCTTTCTTGTTGTTTGACTTCGTATGGATGAGTGGAACGCAAGCTTCAATCGCACACTGCCAACCAGAAGGTAGTGGTCGCTGTAGACGTCGGCTGCTCTTCGGGTTCTAACGTCCACCAACGATGATCGCCACTTGCGGCTTATAGCGATGTGATCAATCTAGTTGTTGTGCATGTGATCAGGAGAGGTCCAGGTGGCTTTGTGGATGTTCTTGTGATTAGGTTGCGATCAGAACATAGATGATAGACACGATCTATCGAACAGCAGATTCAAATCTTACAATAATAATTCTATCGAATACTGCTTGCCAGTCCTGTAACGATCTTCTCGCGGCTTTAGAGAGCAGAAATGCCATTCCATTGGCATGGTGTTCTCCTGCAGGCTTACCCGAAAAAATTAGAAATTCGCCGGTATATGTTCGTTTTTCCCCTACTCCAGGCCATCTCACCTCACTAAGACTAAGAATCTCTAGATGGTATTTACGAAATTCTTTTGTTAATTGTGCAAGCGTTGCTGTCTTGAGGAGCTTGCGAATGTTCCAAGTTCCAAAATGTGTCCTTTTTCGTGGGCCAAAAGTCATTGTTGATAAATTCGATATGTATCCGAGACTTGTATTAGTTTGAAGAGTCAATTAATTCAGTTGAGTGGTGATTGGCAAACGGCAACCTAGGTCGATACTAACTCAGTTACTCATGTTAACATTGCTGGACAGCCGGTAGAGAGAGTAGAGAGTTTCCAATATCTTGGGAGTATTGTCTCGACCGAAGGTGGAACCGAACAGGACATTGCCAACCGAATCGGCAAAGCAAAATCGGTGTTTGGAATGATGTCCATGATATGGCGAAGCAATGCGATCAGCTTAAACACCAAGCTGCGACTGTTCCGCTCAAATGTTGAATCTGTGCTGTTGTATGGGTGCAGCACTTGGAAGGTGACCGCTACTATCACAAACAGATTACAAACATTTGTAAATAGGTGCCTACGGAACATCTTAAGGGTTTTCTGGCCTAACCGTATCTCTAACGAACATCTTTACCAGAGAACGGGTCAGGAACCAATAGGCACAACCATCCAACGACGGAAGTGGCAGTGGATTGGTCATACACTCCGAAAAGGCGACAGTTCCATAGCAAACTACGCAATGCAATGGAACCCGTTATCTCAGGATGGTAGAAGAACGGGTCGTCCGAGAAATACATGGCGCAGAACAGTTGAGGAGGAGGCACGGCAATTGGGGAAGAGTTGGAGAGAGCTGAAGCACATTGCCAGGAACCGCACGCGATGGCGCGTAGGCGTAGTAGAGGCCCTAGGACCCATAAGGGGATACAGGACATAAAGAAGAAGAACCTAGGTCGACATGAAGCGCCGCCGACCAAGGCAAGTCCCCCCTTCTTATTTTTAGCCCCGACCCAAGCTAATACAAACGGATTGGGTACCGAAATCGTTCACTTGATTTGGCCAAGTTTCCAGTGACGCGCCGTGGATGCATAAGATAGGTGTTGTGATGCGAGAGGATAAGGACATGACTATTTATAATCGCATCATCATCACCGTTTGTCACTAATGACTAGCCTAGTGTATTTGGAACTCTGAAGAACTTTCGTCATTTTATCCCACAGTGTGATCCTCTACTTTACATTGTTGGCACTTCATTAAGCCATGGATCACAAAGTTTCTTCACCCTTCCGCTCTTGTTATCAATTGTTTCGCACGCAATTTAATTTTTTTTTATTCGTTGCGTTGTTTGTCCTTTTCGATTTAAATTCGTAAATATGCCAACGCATGTATCCATTGGGAATCCAAACAAAACCCCCATGAAATTCTTAATGACTCTGAAGTAAGAAAAAAAAACTCAACGACATCGACTTCCCCTTAGTTGCCTTAGTCCCACTTTACTTTGTGTTTGTTTGTGTTTCCATTTGGTGCCGTGGTTTCTATGTTGTTAGTTAAACATTTACTTTTGTTCTTCCCGAAAGGATTGCCTTTTTCCGCACGACTGAGGATGTAACTTTTCGGCTAAGAAATTTGCATTAACAAATCTAAACAACAATGCCGATCGGCTGTTTGTTGTGTTTCTAAGCAGAAAGCTCTCGGCAAGCGGCGACATCTTGCCAAGGCACAGCTAATAAATTATTCAGATTCCCTTTAGACGACATGAAAAGTTTTACGCTACAACTCCTATGACAGATGTTGATCTGTGCTCTGACTTTTCGTCGAATGGTTGACGTTGGCTGTCGAAACGACAGGTTGGCATTTCCCACTCCATTTATTTAAATTATCTTCAGACGCCATAATCAATCTAATGGATTCACATCATCATTTTTGAATTTTTCTCAGGAACCTTATTCGACACCGTAGACCAATGTGGTTGAAGCTTTTGGCAGGCAAACAATTCCGCAAACATATTCGCAATCGTAAACTTTTATTGCTGCACATTTAGATGTCTGGCTTTGCGGTCTGTGTGGCCGCCACGCCGCGACAATAGTTGCTGCATTCAGCCAAATCGGATTTGCCAGATTTTCCAGAGTCATTCTTTTGAATAGGAGCACATATGTGCACACAGTACACCAAATAATGACAAAAGGATAATGTCTGTCTGTCTGTGATGTAATAAAAGTGGGAAAAATCATCCGACCATTTACGGTGTCTGGCGGCAATTTCGGAGGCGACACCATATTCACTTGATTGAATTTAAATTGTAAATTTTGCAACGTTATTGCACTGCCAAGAGGATGGTGCATCATCATCTCTGACATCTTTTACATTTACGTTAAACAACTTTCAAATTTTTACTTTTATGCTGGAACTTTTGTTAGAGCTATTTCCCCAGCAGGAGGTCGCAACGCTACTAACTTCCCTAACCCTTCTATGAACACAAGAAGCAGTCGATTCTTAACGAAGAAGCTAATAAATGGATTCGAGATTCTAAAGTTTATTACAAAAAAGTTCATAAAATGAGATTGGCTTACTTTTAGGTTTTAAAGTCTTATCTTCTGGTGGCCTCATTAGACCTGTTCATATAAAGGAAATTGATTTTCATACGCACATTGTAACAATCACTAAAAAAATTTGGTGGTGTTCGCAGATTACAATATGCATGCATACAGACAATCAATTTGTCCGGCTCAGAGATAACAGAGGCAGAGCTTTCAAATATGCATAATGTCTCTACTAGACTGCAGGATGAGGAGATGATAAGATTCAATCATTTTTCAGTCAATTTCAATATCACATCGCTATCAAATACCCACAGTATTCAGACACCTGCTATGTACTCACTTGATAACGTATATATAGATAAATGTCATACAACATACAAATGTTTTATTCATTCGAAAGATCAATATATGACATTAACATTTAAGAATGATATCGAGCATATGGCTATCGCGACAGTTTTTACAAAGCGAATTCTGGACGTCCAATTTTATGCCTCTTGTTCAAGCACGGCCGGCCAAAAAAGTCACAAAAATTCGTTGTTTTTTGGTTATCAGTATATCAGTGACTTCGCGTGACGCCAAAAGAAGTTTTGATTTCAATAAGTCGATATTTGCCGTTGCCGTATGTCACGTACCGCCATCCTGTTGAAACCACATCTCGTTCGGATCAATGTCATGCCATCTTTTCAAAAAAAAAACATTAATCATCTGGTAACGATCTCCTTTGACTGTTACACGAACTAAAGCCTACTTTTTGAAGAAATATGCACCGAATGGTGCATTTTTTGGATGTAATAGAGACTGTAAAGTTCTTATAGATTGGTCTCACTCCATTGTAATTTCAGTTTTTCAGCAGCATACAAAAGGAAACAGTTATGTCAAACACTTTTGTCTTTGACCCAGTTACATCTCTTGAATTTTATAAGGTTATAATGCCTTCAAATAGTAAAACTTCTTGCAATACAGATGGGATTTCAATTTTTCTCTTGGAAAAATTGCCTGGTATGTGGTCGATGTATTGAGCTATATCTTCAATCTTATTTTTTATAATTAGCGCACGCTTAAAGGGGTTCACACCCTTATAATGCTCGGCTACATGCTTGGCACAGCGTGGGCGTTAACGAAAAGGACGAGGATGAAGCAGATGTCTATGAGCTTGTGTTTTGTATGTCTGTGGATCATATTGATATGGGAAGACAGAGCTTGGCAGAGCATTCCACAAAGGTGTTATACGGTGGAACGAATCGAACTGTACGTCCGAAGATGGGCTTGAGGTTAAACTGATGAGCATTAAGAGTGCCACGAGTATTGCGATTGAATTCATGGAGAGGTGGTATGCAACTGGCTATTTCTCTTGAGCACTGCTGGTGGAAGAAACGATAAAACAGTGACAACCAGGAAACGTTCCTGTGGTGTTCAAGCGAATCTATTGAATTCACTATAATTGCGTCACCGATAAGTTTTATCGCACGGGTTTGTATTCTATCTAGATGATGCAAGGTAGTTTTAGGCGCACCAGACCAGATATGGCAATTGTACTCAAGTTTAGGGCGGATAAAAGCCTTGTATATAGAGGGAGTAATATAGTAATATATTTCTTGCAACCTAAACATTTCGCCGCGATTTGGCGACGGTAAATATGTGGTCATTCCAACGAAGGTTGTCGTCAACTCACATACCGAGAATTGCAAGATTTTCAGTTTCCTCGATGCAAGTGTCATTCATGGATAACAGGCGACATCATTGGGTTTTGGAAGCGTTAAATTCTCTTGTTGTTTTCTCTCCATTTTATTATGCTGTCTAGGTCAGAATTTAACGTACTTAACATACGTTAATGTTTGAGTTCCACATGAGAAGTGGAGAGTGCTGTCGTCAGCGAAAGGGTGAATTGGATTAGAAGCCACAGATAAGAGAACATTAATAAAAATGAGGAAGAGAGTCGGGGACAAAACAAAGCCCTGGGGAACTCCAGCATTTAAGTAATGAATTTTAGACTTGAAACCGTCCAAAACAACTTGAATTGAGCGGTCCAAATCCAATGAAGCAGTTTTTCAACGACTCCATAAGCACGCATTTTAGACAAAAGAGCTTGATGACAAACTCTGTCAAATGCCTTAGAAATATCAAGTGCAACAGCTTTGCTTTCTCAAAATTGAATCAAAGACCGGTTCCACTGTTCGGTGAGATATACCATCAAATCACCAGTAGAACGTTGCCCACGAAATCCATACTGCCGGTCACCAAGGATTTCGTTGGTTTCAAGATATTTCTTAAGCCAAAAATTGATCAGCGTTTCTATGACTTTGGAAAGAATAGATGTAAGTGCTATGGGTCGATACGAGGAAAGGGACGACGGCTCGCCTTTTTTGGGTATGGGCTGGACATAGCCTGTTTTCCAACTTCTCGGGAAGAGTCCAGAAGAATAGGATAGATGGAAAAGCTTAAGCAATGGTAATGCCAGCTTGGAAGAACACCTCTTCAGAACTAATTGGGAAACACCATCTGGCCCAGTGGATTTGTGAGTGTTGAGATCGTTTAAAACTCTAGCAACTGCATGAGTACGAATGAATATCTTTCCTATAGAATGTTCGATACTCTGAGGTGCAGGAGGTAGCAATGCACAATCTGGAAGCGTGGTAGCTGCGAAATGCGCAGCATTGGAATCGACGACGAGGCTGTATTTTTTATTTTTTAAACGAATGACCATAAATTTTTACTACCTTTGGGATATTGTAGTATTTTTTGCCTTAATTTTTGGTCGTAGGCTTATTTGAATTTTGAAGATGGACATTGCAATCATTTCTGGCTCGTTTTAAATTTGTTCGGTTTTCCTCAGTAGGGTTTGCTTTGTAAAACCGAAAGCATACCTCTCTAATCTTAAAAGCCTCTTTATAGCTCGAGTCATACCATCCACCTTCCTTTGGTTTAACAGACTTATTCCTGAAAGGGATAAATTCTCACATACCAATAAGGATGATGTTTGTGAATGCATCAGCGGCGGCATCCACGTTGCTATCGCGAAACAATAGCGAGCAGTTAATTCTCCCAAAGAAGTTGTTAAGTCCGTCCCAATTGGCTTTCTCGTAATGCCATACTGTTTTTTTGAGGGGATGTTCTTTTCAGTGACTTAAATGAACTGAGGTTAATTCTCTTTTCAATAAAGGTAATCGCAGAAACTTAAGGGATTATGTACCTATTTCCATTCTACCAACTTTTGCCAAAATTTTTAGAAACTGCTAACATCTCGAATGGTATATTTCCTGGGAAAATCAGCCGAAGATGCTATTCTTTACGTTTGTAGCCAATTGTTTTGAAGGATCTAACATTGGGAGAAAATCAATTCAATTCATTGATAATTCAAAAGCTTTTGATATGGTAGACCACGATTTACTGTTACTAGTTTCGAATATTGGTTAAAAAATAGAAAACAAGTTGTTAAGATCTATGGAAAAATTTAGCAGCCCACATAGCTTAAAAAAATGGTGTACCTCAAGGCTCTCTTGATCTTCTTTTATTTTTGAGTGATTCTAATTGGTTTCGAATATAGCTAAAAAAAAATAGAAAACAAGTTGTTAAGATCTATGGAAAATTCAGCAGCCCACGCAGCTTAAAAAATGGTATAACTCAAGGCTCTGTTCTTTATATTCTTTTATTTTTGAGTTATTCTAATTCTTTCCTGAATTTTAATTTTAAGGGTAAAACTACTGCATTTGCTGATGACATCGTTTTGGTTTACCACTCGACTTTTGAGGGCGTTGCTAGAATTAATGATGACCTAGAGATTGTAAAACAATAGTTTGCGCTTCTTAAATTAAGAAGA
The DNA here is from genome assembly GCA_947095585.1 of Nephrocerus scutellatus. NCBI lineage: Eukaryota > Metazoa > Arthropoda > Insecta > Diptera > Pipunculidae > Nephrocerus > Nephrocerus scutellatus. Next base: position 19,950,808 of record OX352763.1, on the reverse strand, counting down.
CTTAATTAATGTCTTTTAATTCATCATGCAATGTATGTTGTGTATACTTTTTTTTTGCTATTGCACACTTGTGCAAAATAATTTTTCCCTCAGGAATAACTGTTCTAATAATTGCTTTAAAATTTGAAAATTACAATTACTTTGGATTTTTGATTGATTACAACATGAATTGGAAGGATCATACACAGTCTTTCAAATACAATTTAATGATTTTTAAAAGAAAACTGTACTTGCTGTACTTGTACTTTGCTCGAAGAACGTATTAGCTCTATTTTACTTTGTCCTGACACATTTCAAATTTGAATACGGAATTACTAGTTGGGGTGAATCTTATTATAATATTTTAAGACCGTTTCTGATAGCGCAGAAATACTTAGCTCGTATTAACTCTGGTAAAGTTCGTTACGCTCCTAGTTGGCCATTGTTTATTAATTTAAGTGTCCTTCCTCTAAGACAGTAGGTATTTTAGATTTAGTCGTGAATTTCCATTTCCCTTAGTTGACCGCTAGGCCACAAATTGTTGCCCAAGACCTGACTTTGCCCAGGGAACTTTCCATGAACACGTTAATCACGGATAGGTTCTGTTATGATACAAGAATCACCACGTCATCTGTGTACACGAATACAGCCATCGGTTCCCGTACTCTCAACCGACGAATACTCCAGAAAGAGGTGCAAGCGAGTTCTGTTTAAACGTCAGCCAGCTCATTTCAATATTATTTAATTATGCTGCAGATTTTTATAACTTGTAGCTGACATGACATAGCATCAAAAAGCGGTCGAACTCGCTCTCAAGATTCTTCTTTAAGATTCTTATCTGCAGTTGGTCGATGAGTTTTCGTAATCAAATTGATACATCGTCATCTCCTGATAGTAGTTTGCAATATCAGTATTTCGATTGCTTTTAAACAGCCCTCCACTGCCTTTTCCATCATCACTATCAATCAGTAGATGGAAAGATCCCTTGTCATTATTGTCACGGTCATCTGCATTACTAGTCCGTTGCCGGTTGACAGAACATCGAGACATCGAGCTTGACAATCAAATCATCCGACCAATTGCAATGGACGTCATCGGCTCATCTCAATTAATTTACCATTTGACGCATTGAAAGCTAACTTTCAGATGATACGCGCGTGCGCAAGCGCAACCTCGAACGAATGAAAAATAATTATTCACTGAGTTACTTTCACGCACAATGTGAGTCTTTTTCTGTGTTAACGCATTGTTGGGGATGAGTCTCCAGCAGCCATCTCAAAATATAACCACTCGACTTATTAGCTATGCCGTCAACATTGTCAACATAAATTCATCATCGTAATCGCAATTTCAATGTCCCATGGAACGAATAATGCGAGACCATTGCCAACACTGACTCTGATTGATGGTCTAAAAGGATGGGTTACAAAAGTTTGTGTGCACCACTAAAGAGCTCCATCATGATAATATGGTAATATGAGTGAGGCAGGCTCACGTACGCGAAATGCTTCTGCTACTATGATACAACTATCTATAACACCACAGAAGCAGCATTGCTGGCATTCCTTCGTTCTTGACAAATAGTACGTACGAGTATAAAAACAGTTCATATACAGTGCACACGATACTACTTCTACTACTACTACTACTACACGCACACACACCATGTTTGTTATCAACAGACTCGCATGCATTGTAAGCATTCTTTTGAGCTCGTAACATTGCTGAATTTTAATTAAAATTTTAATTAATTCTATTTAATGCGCAAATAACATCCATCATTAATTTAATTTCGTTCTCGCGCGCGCGTGAATCGCATTCAGCAGAGATATGGGCTCGTTTGTATGCTACCACATGATCATGTTTTCTGCACGAGCAACAACAACAACAGCAACACACTATGAATATATATATATATATAGTTTAAGTAGTAAACAGTGAAAACCTCCTGGCACGCTAAGAAAACAAAGATCCAGAAACACTACATTGAGCTTCTGTTGGCTTAAGCGAACAACTCTCCTTCAGATAGCTGCTAGTTAGTGACATGAAATTCATGTTTGCTACCTTGGTAGCACTACAGAACTGAATTTCAAAGAAGTGGAGAGGGAAACTAGAAGTATTTGGCCAAAACTAGGTTATGCCTAGGCAGTGGAGAAGGAATCCTGCATGATGCAATTGCAAAAGTTTTGATTTTTAATTTAACAACAAATTATTATTATTTGCAGCACGGGCGGTAATGACAGTGGTCGACTCATTCCGGAAATGATAAAAGTTGCCATTATATGAATGGTGGCAGTGATTTTCTTGTGCTATGATATTTTCTAGACGGCGGTATAGGGAACTCGATATCTGCATCGATTTGGCCAATTCGTTTAATTACTGCTATTGGCTGGATGGAAATTGAGTTACTACCACAGCAAAAAATTAAATTTCCCATGACTTCGAGTCTAGTTTAAGTCATATTCCTATTAGGAAGTATCTACTTTCTTTGAGAAAGGAACATCTAAGAATGCTAGTGAGCTTTCTTACTAACCATTAGTTCCTGAGATATCTACTTAATAAACAGCACCTGTCTGCGGTTACAGTTTGTATCCTCTGTTTGAAGAGAGAAGAGACTACGAAAATGGTGACTTGAGTAGAGCTTAAAAACTCGAACATCATCAGGGACATACTCGCTTCTATAAGAAATGTGAAGCGCTCGCTGGATTAATCAGCAACACTCTTGGCACAAGAGGAAAAAAAAAATTATTATATTTTTGTGTATTCCATGCAATACTTACTTCTCTTGTAGGTATACAGTGTAACTTATATCATCATCGCCATCTTCAATATTCGTTATTCATTGAGCGCAGGTTTTTCCAAGAAGGATCCTCTTCGCTAGATATCCTGCCCACTGTGGAGCCCACCCAGCTAAATTCTCTTCACGATATCAACATCGCGGCAAAGCTCGTGTATCTCATCATTTTAGTATCTCCGGAATCGTCCTTCCTCACATAAGTGGCAAAAAATTCTCGGTTAGACCTTCCTCCCAAACGTGACTAAGAGGCAGTTTTGGTTCAACATTTTTGTTAAGCACCTAAGTCTCAGATCCATATATAAGTACTGGTATACACCAGCAGCTTGGATGGTATGGTAAAAACCTTAGATGGAAAGATTCTTGACAGACTAAAATAAGCTTTGTTAGCTTTAAGCAACCGCGTGCGTATTTCTGGTTCCATTCTGTTTTCAGCTACTACAGTCGACAAAATTGCGCTTCTTCAAATTCGTGCTCCACTATGGCTCTGCTTTTGTATCCAAGTGAATGCTTTTAATTTAGAGGATAAGGCAACCGACCTGTCAATAAGTTAAAAGGTTCCAAATTCAGGGCGTATGCGTAATTTTTCTCCAACTATTCCAAAATACCTTCTACTGTTGAATACATTATCATTCTAAGAACTCCTTCAAAGACTTCACAAACTACAAATGGTTTCCATCATGAATTGCCGTGTCATTGCATTACTTGTCCGCCTTAAACTTCGACGGTTCTGTGGTGCGTGCGGATAAAACAAATGATTATTATGCAATAAAACATGCAATCCATCTGCATGTCAAATAAAGACATAGATACCCACTACAATGATAAGAACAAAGAAAGAAAGCGAATATCAGTATTACTGTTGCCTTAGCCAATGCCGATCGAAGGAAGGAAACCAAAGAACAACCAACCAACACCAGTGTCTTTCTTCTTCTTCTTTTCTGCTGTCCCTGCTGTCAGTTGGCTTCTGTGAGTCAATACAATAACTCAGTAAGAGTCGTTCTTGTTTTTTTCTTTGCTCGATTGCTGCTGACAAAAAGAGGACGTCCGGAATAAAAAGAACCCGACCTGAATGGACAGCACTACAAAGCCAAACAGCAATAAAAGTCAAGAAATATGATATGATTGAGCGGCGGCGAACGTTGGACAGCAATTGAAATTGGTAGCCTCCTTGTGACTGACGTTCTGGCGGCCGTTGGGCGTCTTATTTCTGAACCACATCCCTTTTTGCATTTTGTTCCACTTTTATCTTTTTCTTTTAAGTTTTTTTTTCTTCTCTGTTTTGAGCTCCTTGCCTCCTCCAGCCTTGGTCATTCATGGCTTTATTAATTCATTCGCGTTCGTCGGTTCATTAAATTTTTTGCAACCCTTTTTGTTTTATGAGATCAATTTCATTATTAATACCATCGGCTGTATTATGCCGACCCTCTTGCTTTGTTTCGTTATGGGCTGCATTACGGCCAGGGTATTGAATACAGCTGCATCGTCGGTTGCTGTCCTCGTCCAATGAAACAAAAGCGGAATTAGAACGACATTTATGAATGCAATAATGCAGTTGTAGTTTTTTTTGTATTATTATTGAGGTACTAAGATACATCCAACTATACACTGCACTTGTGGATGCAGTTTTCTTTTTTTTCCCCCGTCATTCTGTACATATAAAGCACCGCCCATTGCTGTTTTATGTCTTGGTTCGGGAAGACATATCGCATGGAAAAGCTGGTGAAGAACTTTAGTGTAATTTTTCATTTTATACTGAGATATTTCGAATGAATGATATTGCGATCGAGTTCCCAAGTATAACAATGACAATTAAAGGAGCGAACTAATGTATTTCATGTGTCTTTCCATTTTTTGAGGATTTTATGAATTAAGGCTTCTAAAATTTCCCAGCTTATTGACTTACCAAAGTCAATGCTCACCCGTATTGCTGCTAAACATGAAACTGCATCACAAATTATTAAACTATCGACAGATAGCAGAGGTTGTACCTTTCTTTATAATTTGCCCACTCGCAAAAGCAATAGCCTAGCATTGCTAGGCACAGTGTGGGTTTTATGGTTGTTGTCAAAACTTCAGCTGCTTACTTTGTTATACCTATGTTGCTATTAAGTCGTAAAACGAGTAAATGTAAAAAAATCGGGTACACACTTTTATGTACACATTGACACACGCCACACGCGTTACACGCAGAAAACTTTAGCTCTATAGGACGTGCAAAAGTTTAAAAGGACCCCAAAGAAGTCTAAAAAACAAATGTCCACGCATCACCCGCGCTATACGCGACTCGCGATACACCACACTAAGTGTTGGAGATTCATACATAAAATATATTAAAATTTAAAATCATAAAACATCAAATCTATTAAATATTGCGGATTGCCCCTACTTGTGGTCCTTCGAGCTGGATTTGAACCAGTGACCTATGGACCTAACCAATGTAGGGGCAATGGTAAATTTCGTGAAAAAAAATCGTGTGGGAACGTAGTACGTAGCGCTTAAATGCGAAGAGACGTACTTTTGAACTTACATCACTTCACACCCTCTGTAACTCTTGAACGCTTCTAGCTTGCACTATTAATTCATGAATTGCTTGGTGCATTGCTGGGCCTCCTGATTTAATCAGCTCCGCTGGGATACCATTTGATCCCGAGGCCTTATTATTTTTAAGACAATTAATTTTTCTGCTAACTTCGTCTTTACTTGCTGGCGAGCCGTCAGTCATTGGTGGAACCTCCAATTCTTCAGTTAGCTGGTCATTTAGCAACTCATGGAAGTGCTCTATCCATTGCTCTAAGATGTCTTTGAGAACTCTTTGGAAGAACATCCGTGCCTGGTGCGGTACTGGCTTTCTGTACTGTTTTAGTTCACGGACAAGATTCTTCTCCCTGGCTGCTTTCTTTTGCCGGTGAACTGTTTTTTCATATTTTCTGAGCTCTTTATATTCATCTTCGCGTGCCCGCGTTCTATGAGTATAAACGACAGTATTCTTAAGGCGTGTTCAATTTTCTTCTACGCTCGTTTCTTCATCTCAGCCCCAGGACTTACTCTCTCTGCATTTAGGGCAAGTCCTATCGCATGACCACAATTTTTTCTGGTGTCTTTATTTTGAAGGGCAGCCGTGTTGTCACGAATCTCACTCGCGGATGCAGTCTTTCGTGTTGCTACAATACGCGCTCTGAGCACAATTTTTACAAGATAGTGGTCAGAGCAACTCGGTACCTTCGTGCGTTCGGTCTATCAACACGGTTAGAAGTGTTTCCAGAAGGAGATACACATTGAATTTGTGGATATTCTTATGCGGAAACCTTGTACTCACAACGACCAAATTATTGCTTGCTGTCATCTCTATGACTCGTTGTCTATTGTCATTATTGCCGTGACATTGTTATTAATGCGTTGCCGTGGTCGTCGTCGTTTATCCATATCTGGTTCCGTAATAGAGTTTTTTTATACTCTCGACGAGACGAGGTTATTGACCTCGCGCCAACCTTACTTTGCAGGGACTAGCCCGATTATTCAGCTTTTGCTGTATTGGATGAAAAAAATCGGCGTTTGATCGGACTTCCTCCAATCAGAGATAGTTACGGCCACGTCCAATTCTGATAATTGTTTTATGTCAATGGTTTCTTCTTCTATGTCTGTTTGTTATCAATCTGCAGTACTATACCTTAATAATTTCAAAATTAAATCATTCAGAGTGAGTATCATCATTTTGTCGCTCGTTACTACACCTACACCTACTAGGTGCAGAAAAATACTCATAACTAATTCTGCTATTATCCTTAATCCATACACCACTACAGCATTTTTCCATTTATTATTCATTACGTTGTACCGCATAGAGCAGCAGTCCACCAGCTGCTGCGTCTTGAATTACGATATAATGAATCATGGAAGAATAAGACGAAGGATTCAGGATTAAAGAATAATTTCCCTTTAGAAGGACATTAGCCCGGTGAGAATGATTAAGGACAATTGCCGTTGTTCTCGTAGTGGTTGGAATTATAAGATGATATTTTTTGCTGCTTAGTAACGCGGCCACTGAATACAGTTATGCTACGGCTATTGTCGTTTGTCCGTTCTGTCTTTTTTTCCGCATCTTAAGGGATTAAGGATTTTAATTAGAAAATAATTAAAAATTCATAAAGTGCAGGCAGGAAGTTCATTTGTGGTTTAGTGTGTTGGTATGGTTAGTGGTGTCGTTCCGACAGTCCTGCAGCGCAAATGGAATTTATTCTCTTTCTCACAGAATCACTTAGTTTTTGCCTTGGACTTTATCTTTCTATTCCCGATTTTAAATAATTATTACAGCGCAGACTTTTATGAATGCAATGGAAACTATAAATGCATTCTTGTATTCGATTATAACCTTCTTCTGCGATGACTTTAATTTTATTACGATTCATTACATAAAATAGAAAAGCAATTGATTGTGCAGGCGTTTTATTGGCATTCGAACCAGAAGCGGCGACAATCTTGAACGTTGCGTAATCTCCGGTCCCCACGGATAGCAATTCTCTCAATAGCGGCAGACAAAGACATCAAATAAAATTTCAATTTTGTGCCATTAATAAAATATAATTGAACAATAATTCGTTTGAGTTGGCAGCAGGAAAAAAAATCATGATCGGCCAGGCTACTGGTCATAAGATTTTACTGCATCGCATAAATCTTTATCCGGAGCTGGACAGACTGGGCTCATTCGTAACATTCACCTGGATCTAATGATACGCGTAATTCATTGGGACAATTTTTTTGCACAATTATCACACATTGATGGATGATTCGCATTAAATGCTCTTGGACAACGCTGACAAAAGCTAAAAGACACGACAGAATTACTGCCCCATGGGTATTGGGTAATGGTTGTCTTTGCGAATTCTTTCTTGAGTTGTGCAAGGTGCAGAGCTCCACCATGAAAAAGGACATTTTCATTTGGTTAAGTTACCGGTAAAAAAACACGTTTTTTATTTTATTGCACTGCGTTTGATGCATTCGATATGAAATAAAATCTCGCATTAAATTTAATGGCATGAAATACGACGGTGTCTGTTGAGCTTTTAATACGAGTATGTCCTGTCGGGGTTGAGAGAATTCAGTTTTTTACAAATACAAGCCAATTGCCAACAAAATTGATCATTTCATAGGTTTTTGTTTTATGTTTTTGATTACACTAGTAACTGTGTTAACAACCACTATACAAGACATTAAATATTGCAGACGATGTTACTTCACTACTCCATGGTTATATACACGATGCGTATACAGGCCAAGAGAAACGATAGCTTTGCTATACGCAGAGGATTTAGAAGAACTTTCTATGGAGTCCTCTAACCCAGCGATCGAGATCCAAAGATCACGGGTTCGTATTCGTTTAATGATAATAAGATTTAAAAAAAAGAATATGAATGGTAGCCCCCTCACCAAACTGTCCGATCCCCTTCATAATATGACGATTCCTTTTACCTTTAAGTACAAAATATCAGGAATCTACTATTTATAAATCCTGAGAATTCATAAAAATATAAGATCTGTACAAACAATTTGTATGGTGACCCATTCACACAGAAGTCTGACAACTTCCAAGATATTCCAAGACTGAAGCCTGGTGATTAAGCTATTGAAGCCTTAAGCAATGTTTGAACGCGATCGGTTAAATGGCTTAGGAGTCTGTAGGAAACATAAATACATACATACGAGAATATACAAGGTGTTTGTATAGATTGATTGATAATATGGTCTTTAGCATTATATATCAAATATAATGTCGGTGAAGTAGTCACCTCTCGACGTCACACAAATGCGAGCTCTTTCAAGGATAATAACAATTTCTCAGATGTCTGGTATTACTTCAGCAATTTAGGTTCTCATTTCGTCCTTTGGCATTGAGATTGTGGTTTGTTTGTTCAATTACCGCCAAAAAAAATTAATACCTTTGCAGATATTGAGCCTTATCATGGAGGCGTTTTCTATCGCCAGTGCGAGTTGGAGGAGCACACCTTCTTACCTCTTCTGTACAATCTTCCATGACTTGACATGCAAGTCGGCGTTTTGCGCAGAGATAGTTGCCAAAATCTTTTCTGAGGAGAGATCTAGACTCTGTGGAAAAAACCCTCAGACCATGTGTGGCTTAGGGAAGAATCCTTCTTCCATTAGCGTCACGCTCAGTCCACTCTTGGCTCTGATTCTCTCGAAGTTCCAGCGCATTCACCCAGCAGTAGGACTTTTTGAGCAGATGAAGGCTAGCCGGAGAAATGAGGCCACACCCCACTATAGGTCATCTCAATTGAGTTGTCTATAAACGCCTTTTGAAAAAGTGCCATTTGCTAAGTTGTCAGGTGGTTAGTTGTCAAGCCAGTCTGAATAACCTGACGGCACTGGCCAGCATGTTTAAGACGCCTTCTTCCCTGTAAGTTTAACTTAATGAATTCGTCCTATTGTTGATGTATTCCATTTTATGCTTTCCCAATGGAAGATCATCCGCCGAATACCTTCGAGATAATACTGCATGCATTAATAACTGTGGATGCATCAGAATAAGAAATGGATTGCTCCACGCCCTCGATTCGAACACCCCCACGACATTCAGGACGATCCCTTATGGTAACGCCTTCCGAAATCTCTGAAATATTTGGCTGCTTAACAGCACACCGTACAGTTGAGGCCAGACTGAGGTTGGCTGTCGAGAGGTCACCAGCTTCTCGGCATACAACGGGTTGCTCAACACCAGTACCCGAGGTTGATGCGGTTTGAGATGGATCGGTCTCATAAATTTTATTTCAGAGCCCGGTATGTCAAGGTAGGGCCACTTAAAACCGAAAGTCACCAGATATTCGGAGTCCGCATACTAGAGACTAAGCTCCCTCTTAGCCATGTATCCATCGGCGTACGCTATTCCAGCTTGGCTTTTTTTTACCCGGGCTTGATAGCTCGGCATGTTACCCTCGTAACAAGGCGGAGTTTAAAGCAACCATGAAAACTTATTTAAATTCATCTGAAAGCTTCCAAAGCGACCAAAAAAGTAAGATTTATAAGACGGCTAAAGGCTTTAACACAATCAGTATAAACTACGTCAACTTAATTACGATAATTGCCAGAAGAGATACACTCATGACGTTTAATTCTCTATATAAGTAAAAATAAAAAATTGTTCGTTGGTAACCGCATCACTTGAGAACGGCTGGACCAATTTGGCTCATTGTATTTTTTAAATGTTTGTCATAGTCCGAGTAAGGTTTATACGGGGGAAAAAATTGGAAAAACTGCCCAGAAATTTGGAAAATTCGGATGCCGAGTTGGCCGGCCTAGCAAGACATGGAAAAGGACAATAGAAGACGAAGAAAGATCCCAGGCGACAGAGTGCTGTCTCTTGAACCCTCCAGCGATAAATCGAGTTCGTTGGCGGGCGTTTGTAGAATGCTCCCCCGCGGGGTAAAGGAAAGAAAGAAGAAGATATGAAGGCACACAACTGTGGAGAATAAATCAAGAAAAAAAATAAAGTAGAAAAGAAAATATGAGATTTAAATCACTTTATTAAATGTAAACTATGTACTAAATAAATATATTGTAATATTGTACCGACTTAAATTAAATTGAATATACATATTTTTTGATGGAATTGTGACATTGCTTTGCCAGTTAGACCCCTGATTCAACGAGAGTGTTTATAAATTTGCCAACCGATAAACATGGGAAGTGTCACTCTACTTTAGTTCCACTTTATTCACACACCTCGACTAAGGAATAATCCTTGGCGTCTGTGTCTCAATCGATGACAAATCGACGAAAGTAGGCGGCAAAATAAAACCAATTTATCAATCGTCGGTGATCCGAATTTATGGCCGCTTGTCTCATATACCGATGTCGTCGATTACCAAAGAACAAAATCATACAAAATTTTATCAATTAAATCTGCGATTGCCTAAAGGGATCGCCGCCGCTCCGGCCAGTCGAAGCGCTAAGCAGTGTGCCCGCGTCATGCCGGTCATCTTTTAATTGATATATTCAAGTTAGGCGATCAACCGATACATTGGTAATAAAATAATCGCCACATGCACATGCGCAGCGGTGTAATCGAACGCAATCACTTAAGGCAAATCGCGCTAGAGATGCTTGCGCATGCGTAATCTTCAGAATTACTGTCTGTCTGTCTGGTGCTTGTTTGAAGAAATCAGCAAACCTGCTCGTTGTATGCGCTGCAAATGCGCGATTGCGCACACTGACAACACGTTCTATTCGAGTAGACGTAGCGGACAAGAGTGCTTTGTCAAGTGGGCTTAAATTTATTCTATTCCCCGTTGGCCACAAAGATCGTCTCTATGGTGAGCCGGTGAAGATGGCAAACGCTAATGAGTTTACATCAATGTGACCAGTGGACGGATGACCAGCTCGGCATCTTTTTTCACCTACTCAGCAATGGGAATGATTAGATTTCTCTTCATGCTCGGTGAGGGCCGTCGACAATCACACGCACTCACTCACTAAGCCCGAGAACCGTTCAGTTTGTGGAGGATTGGATCATGTGCACCATCAAAAGCCAACTGTGCACCACATTACCAATTGTAAATCATAGAATCTCCAGAACTCAGAATCAGCAAGAATCGCAGTCAGCCAGCCCAACTGGAAGATGCCGACGTGTGGTGTTCGTCGTCGAATCTAATTCTGCTTCAGGCCATTACTGTTGCAATGGCCTCAGTTTTGGCCCTGTGATTAATCGTTGCATAAACAAAAGTTAATGAGACTATCAAGAGAGTCCATGAGCATGGCGAGCGATGATAATGACGCAACAGACAGCAGAAGAATGAGCGGCTGCATAAATGGAGGGAGCTCCTTATGAGTAGCACAAGAGCCCATTGCGTTATACAGAATCAAAGATCGGCCATGCATAGAGGATAATTTCCAAAAACAAGTTCAATCTGTGACCGAAAGGCGCGCGCGCACACATAAGCAGGATATTAACTCATCGATTATCTTTATAATATGGAATCGATAAGGATGCGGGCGCCGGCGGACGCGGTATGAGATGACCGCCCGACCGAACCGGACACCATTTCAGGATAGATGGAGATTGGATTCATTTACGCGCGTCCGATTACTTTTTGGTGTTAGCTCATCGCCGTTCATTGCCATTCCAGCACATGGCATGGCTCTTAGTCGATGCACGTGTGTTTCTCTTTATTGATTGTTTAGTCAGGCCGGGGCCATGGATGCCAGTGTGGAAGCTACGTATGCACGCAGCAGCGAGCCCGTTTTTCGTCCTGTTTGTTTTATGGAAATAATGGAGTTTTCTTTGGCTGTTTGAAGTTTTCAGTTCCCATTCCCATTGCTACTAGCCAGCGACAACAGCATTTCTTTGAGAACGAATGTGGTCATGTGTGAAGAAGCCTATTAATATCTGTAATGAGGTTTTCCTCTATGATATATGCGGGCAGATGAAATGAATGCTTGAGTTTAGTTTTGTGTTTTCTCATGTATAGGGAAGAGAGCGTTCTCCACATCTTCCCTGGTGTATTTACCAAATGTGTGGACAGGCAAAACTGGCAGCTGGCTCTACTGCTGCTTGTATTTACTGTTTTCAATTTGGGATAACAAATCGAGCCTTGAAGGATCCAATTTCGCACCGTCTCTAGGATGAGTGATATGATACGTGGTAGTATGATGTGTGTGTGCGCGCTATTATCGATTATGACCTCGTTATTGCGCGGAGTCATGTGCGTTTTTTTTTATCCCACAAACTGGGAATCCAAATTGCATATCAATGTTTACGAGCCAATGCAAAACGGTGAATAGCTTCGGGCAAATATATTGCAATATTAACTGATTGTAAGCAACGCTTTCGATTAATGCACATCGAGTCCTTATTTTAGGGTGAAAAGAGAAAATAGCACAACAAATTCGATGAAAGGGCGTTGGTCTAAAATTCCCATTGTATTTGGATCCCACATTAACTATACTTAATATGTACTGTTGTGAAGTTTCCAAAGTAGCAAAAAATTAATACCAATATTAAAATGAAGCACATCCACAAAGCCAAGTCTCTAGATATTAAAACTAGACATTTTCACAGTCTAGACATTGGGAATTGATATTTATGTCACTGTACCATCTTAATCCTTAACTGGTATGCTAATTTTAACACACGTAACTGGTATGTTGGGGTCTCATCAGGCCGTAACTTTGGAACCTATGCAACATATAACCGACAAACCGCTCAACTTAAAACGACGACTTTCAGTCACTAACTAAATGTTTGTAATTAGAGCAGCTATTGAGCATTTCGAAAAGATATTACCACTGCAATTTTAAGCAATAAATATATCAGCTAAGGCTTAATAATCAATCCTTGGCTTTCCTTAACTTCATATTGTTCGTGATCAAGATGTTTTTCTGTTGATGTGATTAACAGAAATTAAGGGGGACACAAACCCTTCATGAATGAACCCTTAGTTTTATTATCGGTACATCCACATTTCAGTGTCTCAAAACTTGTTTTCTCAAATCTGGTGCGCCATCATAAAATCTAGACCCAATATGCAGCCGTTCTTCACACGGGCAACAATACAAGTAAAGCGAGGTCTAAACCTAAATCCTCTAAATACGACTATAAAAAAACATTCTTCCAAAACTGCTGCAGCTCCTCCTGTAACCGTTCACAGCTTGTAGTTATACACTATTTTTACTTGCCCTCCAGACACCATTTTAGGATCCACAATTGATCTGGAAGCTCCTGTATCTTAAAGAGTAGTACTGCGTACTGTGACCCTGGGATATTTCCTTGCCTTCTTCAGCCGTTGCCCTAAAATTCTTGCCTGTTTTGTCGTGTGTTAACTCATTGGTTCCTTGCAATTCGAAAAAATAACCGACATCTAAAACACCTTGATGAAGAAAGCGTCCAGTTCTTGATTTTCAGATTTCTTCTTCAATTACGGCTTATATTTGTGTGATATGTTCAGTTTTCTCCGTGCGCAGCCTAACAAAATCAGTAAACAAACTAGCTTTAGCTGCTTCTCATTCAAATGCCGAGGCCAATACTTATAGTACTTATGCGCTAGTATTAGAGCAGACCATCAGTTATAAGACAATGCAGCTTTAAAATAAACTTTAAAGTTTTCAGATTCAGTATCACCATCAAATGTCTTTCTGAATTCTTGATGATTTTGGATGACTGGGGTCTCAGACTCAGACTCAGACTTGCCTATGATGATACGATACGATACGATACGATACGATGAGAATTGGGGGGTTGAATACAAGCTACTTGCACCGCGAGCTACATGGGTCTATTGTGCCCCCTATTCTTTGAGCCTAGAAATCTTTTAGTCTTTTGATAAACTGTACTATTCCTTTGGCTGGGATTTGTTAGTAATCTTCTATCATTAAAGTTATTATGCCCATAGTGTTTATCCATAATTTTATTAGGGCTGGGCAATCTGCTAGGAGATGCTCCATTGTCTCCTCTTCTTCATTGCAGTATCTTCAGGTGTCATCATTGCTTATTGCTGTCTTGTCCTGTGTCCTGTTAATGCTCCACATAAAATTCTTAGCTCTTGTTTTTTTAGTTTTATGACTTCTTTTGCCTTTTTGTGTTTAGGAATTTTTCCAGTAGTTGTTTATGCATTTCATTGCCAAGTTTTTTCTTTTACTATTTATATCTGCATTCAACAATGCAGGGCTCGGTCTTATGAATGGAGTTTCAGCTCCTTTCTTTGCCATAAGGTAGGCAAGGTAGGCATTACCAGAATACCCTTCGTGTCCTGGCTTGACATTGATATTTTTTGCCAGATTATTTAGGGCATTGTGGCATTCGATGACAGACCTTCATCGAAATCAATACTTGTTTAGTGCTTTTAGCACGGCTTGACCGTCAGATATTATAATTAATTTTGTTAGCCTTCTTGATAGCAATTTTCCGGTTGCAGCATTTATTGCGTAAAGTTCCGGTTGAAATATTGTGCATATTTGCTTCTTCTTTGATGGCAACGTGTAACGGGGTTAGATTTAGAGGACATAAACATTTTTTAGCGAACGTGTGTACTTTTGTACGTTTGTTTGTCGTGCCGTACATATCTGCTTTTACAAGTCAACATTTTATGGGACTTGTTTTAAAACAATTGGTATTCAAAAGATAGTGGAGGTCGAAACTCTTCTAATAAGCTTCTCAGAAGCAGTAAATTTGCGTAATCGCTGAATCAGGGAAAAATAAGGGAAAAGTTATATTAAATTTTAAACTAGATCTGAAATTAAGCAAAACTTTCCAACTAAATTGAAACTTTCAAGCAATTTGAATTTTATCAAAAATTTACGCAAAATTAGAACTTAATTTTCCAGAATAGGCAGAACTAAACTTTTCCTTAACACCTTCTGAATAAGTATTGATTTTGCAGATAAAAGCAAATCTTTCTTATTAGGAAGCAAATTGTTACAAAGCTTCAAACTGTTAGAATGTTTATGTATTTCCCATTCTCAGATCTGATAATCCTCTACCAGAACTTAGACTTAGAAAACAACTGTTCTTCTCTGGCTCTTCAACTAGTTCTGATTTAAGGTAAATGTAATATTGTTTGGCATCACTAAACTCTGGGCGTCCGTCCTGGCTTACGCTTTTTCAGCGAATATTTGAATTTTGAATGCAGCAAAATAACGGGTGCTCAAAATTAACAAGCCCAAAATAGATTTCGGTATTAAGTCTTCAATAAGGTGCAATAATAACATTAATCTCCGCACAAAGATGAAACTATATAAAGCAGGATTCACACCAACGCAACAAGCAATTACCAACCAATCAAAAGAAGCAATTTAAAAACAAATTACACAATTTTTAAAACTTAAATTTAAACTTTTATTTAAAATATCCACAACCGGCCCATAGCCACCACCACATGCAACAGAGCAACCAGCATTACCCACGGCTGTGTACTCATGTAGTTTTCAGCTACAAGATATATAAATAAAAAATATCAGAAACAAAGCAAATAGCAATGACCCGAGTGATCACACCTACGGTACCCCATCCATTAATACAAGTGCTTCAAATGCATCGCCCGGCTGCACAAAAATAACAGCATGCGAGTATTATGACAATTACCGTAACTAAATTAGCTCTCGAACTGACGGCTACGATAATCATGAGACTTTAAATGATTTCGCAATGCAATTAACAATTTTCTCTCAGTTGGATGATTCGTTTTGAAAAAGTGGTGAAAAAATTGCTAGATGTCCTCAGTGTCCGTCCTATCTATTTATACAACTCAGAGAAAAATATGTAGGCTGAAGTTATAATCATTTTAGAAGGATTTTTAGAAGCTTTGTACTTAATAATAATAATAATAATAATACCGTATCCGAATGGCGAATTGAAAAGTTTTCCGTGGCAAGTTATTACTATCGGACGGTTGTCATACATTCGCGAGAGGTGGGACACCGTGAAAAATACTTTTGGTGTTACTGGGATTCGAATCACGAACCTCCTGCTCAGAAGCCATGTATTAATGCAGTGAGGCACGGCGCCCATCGACTTGATTGCCGACTTTTATGACTCTAATTAATATATAAGGTTAAGACTAAGTTGCTTAGTATACATTCACATCAAATATAATTGCACTTTAATTTGGCTTTCCTCCACCTGTTTTTATCGCACAAGCAATTACCGCAGATAAATTGTTTCCCGCCCACGAGAGACCAATCACATGGTACGTTACAATTGTCCAGAGCCACCCTCTGGCCATATACTTGTTCGGCAAGTCCATAATTAGTGCGGTGATTTTTATGCAACGTATGGCGGGCTGATGGGGGGGCAAAGTTTAATTATTGATGAAGAGGCTTCAACCCAATTTTGAGTTCATTTAAAGAGGAGATCAATTTATTTGACCGTAGCGGATGAGCGTATGAGCCTATGAGCGTATAAATTTAAATAATCAAATGAAGACAGCCACATTGATTAATTAACAAAAAAAGGTTCATAAATTGAGCAAATATGTGCACAATATGAATAATATATTGTTGCAATAATAATTTGGTTAATCAGTTATCACAAATAAATTCATACAGTTCCTCCGCATTCCCACGCATCCTCTCTCTCGCACAGACTTAATTCCTTTTTTTTTCTCGTTTTTTACACGATTTGGATCTCCTCAAATAAACGATTTAAAAATTGCAATTTGCGTGTAAAAAGCACAAATTGGAAAAGCTTTTAGTTGAAGACAAAACTTCTACTTGAATTTCTACAATTCCAATTATTTGCCGCACTTTAGCATGAAATCATCTTTAGTGCATCCTTGTGTCGCCACTACCCAGGAAAATGTCCTCGTGGACGTGCTAAAATAACGAAGCCAATTTGAAAAAATGCCAAACAATTTACACGTCTTGCTTAAGCTTCCGAGATTCTGCGAATGTGAGATATCCACTTCAGAGAGCATCATTTGCCGCACGAGAACGCTACACAGTGGAACAAATACATGAAAAAAGTGTATAATCAATTCGAAAGCTTGTACGGGCATAACACCTCCGACGGTATGTTTTGGGTGCTGTCATTTTACCTCCGCATAATGGTCTGTCAATTCCAACGCTTACTCACATTTACATTCCTTCGCCTGAAGTCTTAAAAATGTATGGTTCTGCTTATAAGACTATCAAAACTAAACTAAACTAAATTGAAATAAAATTTACGTAGGTATTAAAAATGGGCTATAATTTGTATTCAATTATTTACACAATATACAGGATGTATCCGTCAACAAGCACTACATACGAGTATATACTCTAACGTTCTAGCTGTGATGACCCTTGCCAGACATTTCGGACACCCAGGGTTCGTTTTATCGGAGTGATATTCGAAATTTAAAGAAGTTTTTGTTTACTATTCGGTATACCATATGATTTCCTGTTTATTAGTTTTGTTCTGCAATACAATATTTGTATTGTATTTACAAAAAATGTATTTTGTTCATAGGAAATAGGGTAAAGTATGGTCAGTTACTCGCTCAACATTCGGCAATCAAGAGGAAAGGGCATGCATTTTTCTTCACAAGGAACTCGGTAGAAGGGAGGGTTCATCATCATCATCAACATATTTGGCTCTACAACCTGGGTCCGGTCCTGGCCTCCCGCAAAAAAACTCTCCACCGGTCCTGATTTTGAGCCGATGTCATCCAGTTTTGCATCCCTATACTCTGGACGTCCTGATCTACGCCATCATTCCAGCGTAGGCTTGGCCGGCCTCTCTGTCATGTTCCATAACTAATACCGCAAAGAATTTTCCGAGTAGGATCCTCTTCGCACATGCGAGCTAGGTGTCCTGCCCACCGGACCTCATCGAGCTTAATTCGCTTCACGTTGTCGACAGAATCGTCCTTTCTCACTTACGCGGCCAGTAATTCTCCGTAAGACTTTTCTAAGAGGTTCCTTCATGGCTTTAAAAAGTTCTAAAAGTTCTACCCTGGCTTTGCTATCATAGACGGCTTTAAAATCTATAAAAATATGGTGTAATATGTTTTGAAACTTTAGATATTTTTCCATCACTTGCCTACAGGTGTAAATCTGATCAGTTATTTATTTGCCTGGGACGAAACTTTAGTTTATGGGGCCATCCTGTCTTGAAGGATAGAGAAGAAAATGTTATGCGGTACACAACAAAGTTATATCACGATAGTTGCTGCATATTGTGATATCTCCTTTCTTAAGTATGGGGCATAGGATGCCTCTTCGCCAGTTTTCTAGCATCGCGTCTTCCTCCCATAGTTGCACTATTAGTTCATGAATTGCTTGGTGTATTTCGGGGCCTCCTGATTTAACAAGCTCCTCTGTGATAGCATCTGATCATGAGGTCTTATTATCTTATCGCTCTGCTAACTTCCTCTATGCTTGGTGCCGGCAGCATAGTGTGGTTTTCGGTCATTGGTAGAGCCTCCAAATTGCATTGAATAAGCATTTCTATTTCCCCTAGTCTTTTCGAGTCTTTCCGAAGAGTTTGGAAAACAGTGTTTGTCTAGCCTGTACCTAAAAAAGGCGAGCTGTCATCTATTTCCACGAACCGACTCATATCGCTTGCAGTCTTCTTTCTGGGTGTCTGAGCGAAATTTAAACAACCAACCAACCCTTACCCATGAATGGCGCTTGTGTCGAAGAAAGCGATAAGCCTTCATTTCCCGGTATGTGTGTCAACCACATATTCACCATCGCTTGAATTGCTGAGAGTTGTTTAGGTTTCCTAATACGATGCAAGCAGTACTTCACTCACTCAGATCTGGATACGAATTACTAGGCGTATATTAGCCCTTAACATAAATACATAAATACAACTGTATTGTTTGGTCCGATGCGTTCAAGATCACATTGCATCTTCTTATTGGTGACGATTGGTGGAAGAAGTGGCTGTTAATGGTGATCATTTAGATGAGCGCGGTTCAGTCAATATTGCCCGCTTATAGTTGATGAACAAACAGAATATCCACAACTTTGCAACGTTTTTCAAGAGTCTGTAAATTTGTCAATTTCGGATGATCCACATAAGGAGGACACATATTAATACATTTACGGGAGCAAGGAAGACCAAGGCAGAATGGATAAATCTCTCTCTCTCTCTCTATTGCGAAATAGATATCATAATGATGACCATACTTGGCCAGCATACTCGGGAATTGACCTGACAAAGCTTATAAAATAGAGGGATATTGTGAGATATGGTTTCGACAGTTCTATGGGAAACCAGCGTTTCTCATAACCAACTGCAAAATTAGAACTAATAAATATATCAATACGGAAGCGAAAGTTGAGTTCACACCATGGTTACGTAGTAGAGTGACGGAAGGGACAGCTTAATAATCACATATGAAATTGGCTCTAGCTGGTCGAGAATGACACTTTCAGAATTAAGTAATAGCTTGACACTTACTAACATTTAGCTGTACGTTCAGATCATCTTGCAGTGAGCGACAGCCAAGAGGAGTTTATATATGTAAATGTCTATAGATTTGTATGTCATTTGCATACAAACTAAGGTATCATTCATCTCTGATGGAATCAATAACATTCATTGATATGTCGAAAAACAAAGGACCTTGGTGGAACTCCAAAAGTGGTTGTAATGCCATCAGATGTAAAGGATCTAATAGATCTTTTATCCAAGTAAGAATGAATCCATCGGATAACCCTGTCTGCAAGCCAAGAACAAAAAGAATCATTTACTTTTAATAATTCCAATCCAAGAGCCATAGCTCTTTTCATTTCGATCCACTGTATTATACGTCGGCCGATGAGGAAGATTCGTCGTCCTTTGAAAATGCTTACTGGAGCGCATTTGTTGCATGTTGTTTTCTTTTGATGCACTATGCTGATATGTTCCTTTGTATTATATTGTGCTCTCGGATGTAAGGTTCCACTTGAATTCCTTGCTGTTTTATAAAGTAGTATAGTGGTAGTAGTTTTGTGCAGCTCAAAATGTCCTCTCTCACATTTTTATGCTTGAAAAATCCCCACAAAATGGTCTATCTACAGTATTTCCATTTTTGAAATTGTTAGTGGCGGATTATCATCAAGAACACCTAAGAGGTGGGCGTATTGCATTGAGCTCATTTGGAAATATTTTTCTTGGATATTCGTGGGAGGATATCTTTGAGAAAGGAGCACGAAATAAAGATTTTTACCTGATATACAATTCAGCATGATGGGTTGTCGGGCGGGGTCTGATGGTTTAAGCTAAATCACTTTTAATGTACTCTGCAATATACGATGCACTTTTCAGCAGAAGGCATTTCCAGCATTGAATGAATTCCTTTTGAGGATTCACTCTCTGTCCTGTGAGAGAGATGTCATCTTGTTGGATCACATAGTAAGTCAATTGGAATTGGAATTCATGTGCATTATTTTCAATCAGATTCACGTTAGAACAGTCGAATTTCGAAATGTCATGTGTCTAGTGGATTATAATTAAAATAATGGTGTAATACCAAAAGAGAAAGAAGAATGGCTGAAGAAAAGTTAAAGATATCCTTTTTATAATATCGAAGACATTAAGTACATTGTACAATTAGGGAATTTAATCTTTATCGCGTTTGGCTTTTTTATGTTTCCAACAAAGAAAGTAACACTCGATTCATGCATTTTCTACACCACTCTATGTTGATTCAGTAAATAAAAATTCCTCTCATCTCAACACCGGAAGCTCTTCAGAAGTAACACGCACGTAAATGGCTTTATAATTGTGCCCTCGGAGCTCTGTGTTTGAAAATTAATTACTGTCAAAAAAAACCTTGCATTCAAAACATCTCCTGATAGAGCAAAGATTACGAAGGCCCTAAAGAGACCAATGATCTGCCGCCAAAAGAGAATATATCTCCTTAATTACTTTATTTTAATTAAAACATTTGTGTCGAATTTTTCAAGTGTCAGTTTGTAAACAGCACAAATGCCCCTTGGCCCAAAAATGCAGATCTGTATCGCAAAACGCATCCCGAATGAATGTCTTGTTCGTCGATGCCTTTGCCTTAAAACAAACCTTCTTTTGGCGAGCAAGGCTGTGTAAACGTTTGTGTATTTTCCACTTCTTTAAGAGATAATCTCTCATAAGATGGTAGAAGAACGTGGAAGTAAGACTGAATCCAGTGTTGCAGTGGTCAGCGGTCTCCTTAACGAAGGCATTAGCATCACTGATTATGACAAACAAGTCGTAAAGGGCATTTCACCTTTGAACATCAGTGCAATCGTTGTTGCCGGCAGTTACTCTGTTGTTGATGATTCTGATAATTATGATGATAGAATTTGTTTGCAACACAAACACAAAGTCATTTGGCATAACCACTAAAAAATACTTCTTGAGGAGGGTACAATTTATTGACAAATTACCTGTGATTAGATTGGTTGGAACACAAAATGAGTAAATAAACTCGACGCTCAATTCTCAAGACCTCACAATATGTCTTAATTGAGCATCATTTGTTTTGAGTAACTACGAACAAATGCCTTAAGATGTCTACAATTACCATAAAATGTAAATTATTAGAGGTAAAATATCAATTAGGAGTTAAAAATACCAGTCAAGTCAATTGCAGAGAAAATTAAATGAATGGACAAAGACGAATATTTAAATGCCAGCATTCCAGAAATACTTATGAGATTATCGCTGGCACAGATGTATGATAGTACGGGTAGTATATCTGCAATGGTTTTTGTTCATATTCCAAATCAATTCTGTTATAGCGCAAATATGTATGGAGGAAACAATACCAAAAGACTGTAAAAAGTCTTTTATAGCGCTGCAATATAAAGAGTAGCCCAATCGCAGCCACCAATCCACCAAACATCCAATTGGGAGAGAGTGGAAATCCTATGGCACATACATTTAAAAAAAACATTATAAATGGAATGGACGGTTGCGTTTACATGGCCGTTGGTGTTTTTCCTTGACAGCGTTTCTGGGGTGTGAGAGAAATGGTAGAATATATGGGCTTGCTACTATCATCGCAGTTTATTGGGCTCTAGAGCAGTTGGAAGGTGACCTATTGAGGTTTCGATAAACCTCTCGATTATTTCCTGAAAGCACTAGTGTATGCTGATAAATAAGCAACAATTGAAGCCTTGGATGCCAACATTGTTCGTGTTATTTTGACATGCGGCTAACAGTACTCGAAAAAGTAGCTGCGGTGGTCATTTCCCTGAATTTATTTTTTATTTTTATTGTTTACTATCCAAAGCTCAAGTTTTTGCGAGACTAACGCACGACAATGGATTTTTATATATATATATATATAGAGAAGATAAATAATTCAAGAAATACTAATCCATAGTATGGTAACTGACGATCGACGAATGAAGGTACGCGAGATTGCTGAGCCTGTGCGCTTTCCATGTGAACGAGTGGGGAATATATTGCATGAATATTTGGACTGAGGAGGCTTGCTGCTAGATGGGTGCCGCGTTTGCTTTCTTTTGACAACAAGCACGACTGTGCGAAAACTTCAAATGAGTGTTTAGCGATGTTTAACGGCGACAAACAGGAGTTTCTGCGCCGTTTCTTTGCGGACGAAATATGGAACCATCACAATACCCAGAGACAAAGGAACAGTGGACTGTTTCTGACAAATCAAAGTAGCAGGTCTGTCAGCCAACAAGTTCATGGCCACAATTTTTTGGGATGCACTTGGTATCATTCATATATATTATCTTGAAAAGGAGAAAACAATCAGCGGCGTATATTGTGCTGAGCTGTTAGATCGATTCGACGCCGATTTGATGCTACAGCGGCAGCATTTGGCGAATGAAAAAATCCTTTTTCTCTAAGAGAATGCACCGGCACACAAGTCCGCAGGCACAATGATATGAATTGCGATACGAATTGGTTCCTCATCGACCTTTCTAGACTTTGCCTCCATCGTCTATTATCTATTTCCTAGCCTGAAATAAAATGGCTCGGTGTTAAGAGATTTGGGTCGAATGAGGAATTTATCACTGAAACAGAGTCCTGTTTTGAGGGCTTTTAGAAATCTTGTTATTCGGAGGATATCGACAGATTGGAATATCGATGTACGAAGTATATTAACCTAAAAGGAGACTTTGTTAAGAAATAAATTGAATTTTGTCGAAAAAGTTGTGTTTTCTTGAAATGGTCGATTACTTTTCATTCCGACCTCGTAATCACAACCAGAATATCATATATCTCCTTATTAAGTTCTATCACAGATGATGTTTTTTATTGAAACCTAAAGGTCAATTTTAATATTTTTTTAATGATACAAGCTTTTCAGCATTTGCCCATAATGTCGTTGCCGTTTTATTACATGGACAGTATGTTGGTTTAAGTTCTAAAAGAAACTGTCAGTATATCCTGAATTTTTATCGTCAAACTAATTTCGATAAGAAACAAACTTTTTTAATATGTTCGTACATCAACCGACACTGCAGCAAAAAAGAAAACTCACAAACTTAATGCAAATTTTTATGAAAATACTAATAATGTTGCAGGGGTCTTCCCCTGTAGAAAAGGTACAAAAGGTTTGATACAAACATTGTTGTTGCACAGAATGACGTTTTGATCGTAAAAATGCTTCAGAAATCTTAAGTAAAGTGCAGGGTGCTACAATTCACTTTAGTTACTATAGCATTTCGCTGGTTTTCTAAAAAGAGGCTAAGTTGATAATTTTGCGTTAGATGGTTGTAGCAGTTCTATTTTCAAAATTCTCACTTTTAAATTTCACTCGAACCACCCTGCTTGCATGCTTAGGTCATTGGACATTTTAAGTCCGTTGGCTTCCCCTTAAAGGGAAAAGGGCCTCCACTAATCCTACGCGCCACCGTGTGCGGTTTCTAGAGATGTACTTCTGCTCGCTTCCACTCTTCCCCAGTTGCGCCGATTCCTCTTGGACTGTTGCACTTCTATGGCGCCCCAACATTCTCCATGACTATGTGAACGGGTGCCATTGCATCGCTTGGCTCGCAATTCAATTGTTTCCTGTTCGAAGTGTATGGCAAATCTACAGCTACTTACGTCTTCGAAAAATAGTGTCAACAGTTTCCTGACCTGTTCTCGTGTGCAGTTAATCATTGGAGATTCGATTGGGCCAAAATAATCCTTAAAATTTTTCACAAACATCTATCGACAAACGTTTACAACTTCCTTATGACAGCAGATATGCCCTTCCATGTGCTGAACCAGTATAGCAGTACGGATTCAATATTAGTGCGGAACAGCCGTAGCTGACGAACATTTGCAACTTCCTTATGATAGCAGATATGCCTTTCCATCAGTGCAGATTTAACATAAGAGCGGAACAGCCGTAGCTGACGAAGATTAGGTTAGGTTAGGTTGCGGTGGCAGCTAATGCTCACTTAGACCATTCGCGGTTCTTTGTGTTACCACAGGATCTTATACCTTTCCCCTTTTCAGAAAATCCATTCAGAGCTCTTAATGAATCGAAGTATGTCTCGCCATTTGCCGTTTTCGAGATCTGATAGGTTATTCATTTACCGCTTACCTAAGTGCTTGTACCTTCTGTGCATTAGTGCCGGACATGAGCAAAAAAGATGTTCTATGGTCTCCTTCTCCTCCTCGTCCATTCAGCTTCTTCAGCTAACGAAGGTTTGCACCAGTTTTACGATTGCAGATATGCACTTCCATGTGCAGCACATCGTACGGACTCAACATTAGAGCGGAACAGTCGTAGCTTGGTCCTAAGAATAACAGAGTTGTTGCTCCATATTTTGGACAACAATCCGAAAGCATCAATTTGCTTTCTCGATTCTACTACTGATGTCTGGTGCCGTTCCACCCTCGCTAGAGACTATATATTGGAAATTTTCTACTTTGCCTACCGGTTTTCCAGAAATGTTCATTTGTATTGATGAGGCAGTTTTGAGGCTGACCCTTTTAGTTTTTCCCAAATTAATCTGCAGCAGCCCTACCAGCTTCTTTGCTCTACTCTTGTTGTCATTTGATGGAGATCCATGATCTTGAGAGTAAACATACGTCGTCCATGTAATTCAGATGTTCAAGGTCTGTCTGTAAAATGCAATGAATGCCTCCATTTTCGCTCAACAAAGCTGACAATAAAAAGAAGATTGATGACAGTATGCAGCCCTGTCTAACCCCCTTTGGATTTCAATTACCTCTGACGGCTTAACTCTGTGTAGGACATCACATATCGTATGTTGCCTTGATAATAGCAATCAATAGGCAAGGCAAGCCAAATAAATTCCCTATTAACGCTGTCGGATCCTTTTTCAAATCGCTCCTGGCTGGTTATTTATTGTAATTTTTAAAAAGTACACCATGAAATTTGCGCAACCAGAAACTTTAAAACAACCAACTATTCACATCAACTTGATACTTTTGCTCCTCTATTTATTTACACACCCTGTATTTATTAATATTTCTCAAATTTCAGTCCATTCTGATGGAACCAAACGCTTCTACTCCGCCGGAGTTTTATGTAACAAAAAATTATTAAAAAAACGTAAAATTCTAAGAAGCAGTCCAACAAAATGGTGCTGCCCGCTGATGTCCTTTTAAAGTAATTGAAAAGGCATTTGTAGTATTCTGGCAGACTGTGTCCCTGGACACTCCGTGCAGTGTAAACTTTGGTCATTACCATCGCTTTTAGTAGATGCAGATACAACGCCGCGACAACGCGTTGTGAAGCACCACTAAAGCATTACAAGGAGACAAAAGGAAGAACAGATAATGCTTGTGGTAATACACAAGTCCTTTAACTTGGCTTATTTCACGATCTACTTACTCTGGTAATGGTTTTTTTTTTCTTTTTTTTTGGTTTGGTTCTGTTAGCTACATAACTATTATTATTATTATTATTATTATGTTTTCCTGTCATTGGTGGGAGTACTCGAAACTGTGAAAGGAAAGCACTATTCGATGGGGACGAATCGTCGCTGTCGCATTGCAGGAGAGTGGCCCAGCTCTAACTCTCAAGCACACTTTGATACGATTTACTTTGGATAATTACATTAGCATATATAAAGGATTTCCATTTCCAATTCAAATGCAACACGATTTTGTTGTAAATGCGAACTCGCGAACAAAGTATTCTTTGTCATTGCTGGCTGGTACTCGTACTGTCGATGTCGGAGAGAAGCAAAGTTTTTTTTCGCGCTCCTCGAATTTCAAAGAAAAAAACTGGTGCGCAAAATGGCGTTGGAAATCACTGTCTGTGTAGTAGTTATTTTTTTATTGCTTCCTCTTATATCGAATGCTTATGTTTGAATGCCAAATACCATATTCTGAGGATTAACTTTAAGTCTGTGCGGATAAGCTTAAGCTCTTTTGAAAGGATTCGCTCTGAATTAATCGAGGTTGGTAAGCGTCTGGTTTTGTGTGAATGTTTGTAATGATTCTATAATGCAAATTCTTTGATAAGCGAACAATAAATAAAAAAAAAACAATAAAAGTTACAATCAAAGATTCCATCATCTGGATGGCCAAAAGCTTAAATCTTGAAACAGAAATTTTAACTCAAAAATTATCAAATTATTTGTAGTCTGTTTGTTTTTTGCTCTAAAAATGTATAAAAAGCCAACTCCTTAAATTTCATTTAAGTTCTCTAATTGGTGATAGACATACGTGCAAAGTTTGAATAAAAATTTATCACATTTCGCCAGTCTCAAACACAAACACATCCGGACACAAAGTTATAACATTGGTCATGGTCAACCTATATAGTCGTGTCAGTTTATTTGGAATGCCGAATTTTCTCATAGCTTTATAAAGTTCTACTCTGGCTTTGCTATCATAGGCGAATTTAATGTCTATAAGAAGCTGGTGTAGTGAGTTTTAAAACTCTAGACATTTTACGATCACCTGCCTAAGTGTATAAATCTGATCAGTTGATTTGCCTGGGGTGAAGCCACACTGGTATGGACCAATGATGACTTTATCGTATGGGGCTATCCTGTCTTGTAGGATAGAAGATAAAATCTTATACGCGGTACTCAACGTTATACCACGATAATTGCTGCATGTTGTGATATCTCTTCCTTTCTAATGTATGGGGCACAGGATGCCTATTCGCCTGGCCTTCTGGCATCTTTTCTTCCTTCCATACTTGCACTATTAGTTGATGAATTGCTTGGTGTATCGTGGGACCTCCTGTTTTAATCAGCTCCGCCGGGATACCATCTAATCCCGGGGCTCTGCATTTAGGGCGAGTCCTATCGCTAGACCGTAGTTGTTTCTGGTCTCTTCGTTGCGAAGGGCAGCCGTGTTGACTCGAATCTGATTCGTGGATGCTGTCTTTCTTGATGATGCAATCCGCGCTCGGAGCACCATACTCGCAACGACCATATTATTGCTTGCTGCCATCTCTATGACTCGTTGTCCATTGCCATTAGTGTTCTCGTGTAAGCTATTGGTGCCAATGTACTGCCTGAATACTGGCTCCCTACCTATTTTGGAATTTATATCCCCCAAAATGATTTTTACGTCATACTGAGGACAGGCATGGAGTTCCCTTTCGACTGATTCCAAGAATTCTTCTTTTCCACCATCTGGGGAATCCTCTATAGGAGCGTAATCGTTTATTAGGCTTATGTTTTTAAATCTACCCGCACGCGAATGTTGATAAGCCAGCAACAATTGACGCCTTAAAGGCCAAGATTGTTCTCGTTATTTGTGACATACGGCAAACAGTTCTCGAAAAATTGGCCCAATTTTGGACCAATTGGACGACCGAAATGCGTTTCGTTAAGAACAGCCGCGGTGGCCATACACCCGAAATCATTTTCAAATATTAATGTCATAAGATATTGATCATTGAATTAAATCAATTGGATTAAAATTAATCTTTTGTGTTATTTTTTACAGTTTCAAGTTCTATGGGGCTTAAAAAAACACCAATTATTAAACCCTGGCCACACTAAGGTATAACCTCAAATAATAATATTCGGCGCGACAGACCGTTGCGGTCCAAGGCTTCTCTCGACCATTTGTGTTGTGCATGTATATTTTTGCACACAAATGGAAGGGACCTACAATTTCATGCCGTATCCGAATGGCGAGAAGCTTTCCGTGACAAGTTAATACTGTCGAGCCTTTGTCAGACATTCGCGAGAGGTGGGACACCGTGAAAAATACTTCTGGTGTTACTGGGATTCGAACGACGAACATCCTGCTCAGAAGCCATGCACTTATCCACTGAGCCACGACGCCCATACTCAAGGGCTAAGGAAAACTCCATTACAATCCCTAAAAGTTCAATTTTTGTCGCTTTATCTGAAAATCCATTTTTTGGGGAAATTTCTGAAATACTGTTGGGTGTGTTTGACTTCGCCCCAATCACCTGGTTACGCCACGCTTATGTCGCAGAATTTACTTTGGTCTTTTATACAAATCATTAAATCACTAACTTTATTATATAAATAAAAGCAGCGAAAAACAGTGGGTTGAAGACACTTTGTGTTGAGTTTATTACTACGAGTATGAGGCAAACGGTTTAATAGATTTCCCTGCTAACAACAAGCGTTATCGCCAGCACTAGATGCATACAAATTGAATGCAAAAAATCTGTGAAGTAACAACAAACATTTTGCGTAATTTTGAATATTGATGCCTCACATAAATCCGCTACAAATCCGCAATCCGCTATTTCTGATGTACTCATATGCAGCTAAAGTTCAGTCCAAAGCATTTTCACTCCATACCTTATGTACGCCTAACAAAGCGGCTTAACTGTGTTCGGAAAATTAATTTCAATTGGAATTTCCCCAGCAAACGACTCACAAATCGATTTCCTATCCAAATTCACAAATTCATATGCAATGCAATTTTATCTTGTATCTACGAGTCTGCGATGCTCAAGCTCATAGATACTATTATTTGTGTGTATGTAGTATCTGTTATTAATTAGCAATTCCAATCATAATTATCTGCTCGCGCAACATGAGCTGTATATTTTATATTCCTAATTATGAATTGCAAATAAATTTCATGATCGCGTAAGGTAAGCCTCGAGAATAATCGAACGCAGAGTTCACTGCGTTGTAGAGACTTTTTACTGCTCGTCCGGATGCTGCTTAGTGCGATTCAGTTGCGCTCACTCGCACAACTCTCTCAACTCATCAATAAACCTAATCTCCTGTAAATATAATAAAATAATTCAACCGTTCAAGCGGACGCTCAACTGCGGACACGTTTCAAACCGCCAGCCGCCCTGCTGTTGTGGAGTGGCTTTGGCTACTGAATAGAATCTCATCGTGGTCTCATCTCATCTCATCTAATTGTGTTCCATAGCGGCTACTGGGGAGATTTTCCAATTTCACGTTGCACGCACGCACGTCCTGTTGTTGACCGCTGCGGCAGGAAAGCCTTCCCCATCACTACGCTCTACGCGTGTTTACCAGCGGAGCGGAGCGGATGAATCCATTAAATTCCATCGCGCCACTCAAATGAAAATTAAGTTGTGAGTGGGCTTAGATCAACAGGAATTTTAATTTGCTTCGCGTTATTTATGAAACTATTAAGCACCAGGCACATGGTGCATCTCACTGCGGCTTGTGTACCGCTGCTAGATGTGGTCGTCCGTTCGCTCGGCGCTGTGATTTTTCTTAATGTCGCGCAGCACTTTACGCTTTGTTTTCTGTAGCTGTAGCATGTGTAGCTAAGCTTCAGAGGATTTGATTAGATATTGAAATTATTGTGCAAATGCTTTTTGTGTGTTCACCACAGGATTGGCTCTGACTGACAGATGAGGACGAGAAGGTATGCAGAATGGAAATCGTACTCGTACTGTGGGCGTGTAGCTACTGCTGGAGTTGGCTACAATTTTCTCATCCATATAGATTAGGTTGTTTATAGTCTCTCTTTAGATAGGTACACACACACACACACACTACCAGTGGCAGATTGTATTTTAATTCAAATAATTTGTGTGCAATTTATAATGTGGAATTTAAGGGTGAGTAGGAAACATTTGTTATTTGAAGTAAGGTCGGTGAGCCAAGGGTTTCTGGCAGTGGGAACCGAATGACTTTTTCCAACAATCGACAAATCAAATAGTGATGAAAAAATGTCCAAAGTTTCAAAGCTTATTACACTACCTCTGTCTATAGATACGATCGGAACGAATGGTTCGACGATGAATGCAAGCTACCGACTGAGCGTAAAAATGCAAAATGCGAAGAATAATAGTACGATCATCTTTTTATAGACGCCATGAAAGAACGCAAAATCCAAATAAACTTTCACGACTGTGTAGTTTAACCATGACCAATGTTATAAACCAAGTAAAAATATCCGAATCAATATCAAGCCCAAGTTATGCGGCTCTTGTTAGTGGTAAACCCAGTACGAATGGTGTAGCAGAGAAGGACTATCCATAAATCCTTGCAAAACCGTTCTACTTTACTTACTTCTATATCCCCTTGTGGGTCCTAGCGCCTCTACTACGCCTACGCGCCATCGCGTGAGGTTTCTGGCAATGAGCTTCAGCTCTCTCGAACTCTTCCCCATTTGCCGTGACTCCTCCTCAACTGTTCTGCGTCATGTATTACTCGGACGACCCTTTCTTCCACGATCCTGAGATAACGGATTCCATTGCATTGCGTAGTTTGCTATGGAACTGTCGCCTTTGTGGAGTGTATGACCAATTCACTGGCACGTCTGTCGTTGAATTGTTGTGCCTATTGGTTCCAGACACCGTTCTCTGGTAAAGATGTTCGGAGATACGGTTAGGCCAGAAAACCCTTAAGATGTTCCGTAGGCACCTATTTACGAACGTTTCTAATCTTTTTGTAATAGTAACGGTCACCTTTCAAGTGCTGCACCCATGCAACAGCACATCTTTCGAAACACTGATTTTGCTTTGCCGATTCGTATGACAATTTCCTGTTCGGTTCCACCTTCGGCCGAGACAATACTTCCAAGATATTGGAAACTCTCTACTCTCTCTCTACCGATTGTCCAGCAATGTTAACTTGAGTTACTGAGTTAGTTCCGAGGTTGATAATTGTGGTTGTGGCAGCATTAATCTTCAAATCCTCAAAATTTGCCTCCCTTTCCACATTTTTTGTCATTTGGTGCAGCTCCATAATCCTGTGTGAGAGTAAACAAACGTAGTCAGCGTAGTCCAGATGTTTGAGTTGAGATGTAAGAGTCCAACGAATTCCTCCGTTTCCAGTAGATAAAGCTGCGCGGAGCACACCGCTAATCACCAACAAAAAAAGTATCGGCGATAGAATGCAACCTTGTCGTACCCCACTTGGGATCTCGAATTCCTCTGACAACTTTCCTCTATGCAGCTATGATTGTAGAAGTTGTCCTTTTCATCGTCGTTGGGGCGTAACACTGTATGATCGTGACGCGCCGTACTCTAGTCCGAAATCTGGCCGATAAGATCCTATCACCATGTAGGTGCCAGGAAAATAGGCCTCTGCCTGCTGTTGGCATTAGCAGCAGACCCACTCCAAATTCACGGGTACTGCCGGGGGGTTTGCCGGAATAGAGTAGCACAGTGTTACACGTTGGGGATTGGTACTGTCCCGCGGCGAATCATCTTACTTCACTCACTCCCATTATGTCCAAATTATATCGAAGAAACTCACAGTCCAGTTGAAGAAATCTGGCATTTTGAAGTCCTTCACTTCCTGAGTCAAGGAGCGTCCTCATATTCCAGAAACCAATCTTAGTCCGGGTACAATAGCCAAAAGTCGTCATTTTTCGATCATTACATTACCGAGACGTTGTATCGGTTTCAGTAGCGCCTAGCTCCTTTCGCACTTGAAATTTTAGCCTACATATATAAGGATTTATACACATAGTTGCCCGGGGACCACCAATAGGAGTAAAGCAAGCACGAACTTGATTGTTGCGCTACTGGCTCAAACCAAGTTTTGAGCAGTCAGTAGTTTCCCGATCAATCGCAATGCAGATCCCCAATTATCCTCAAATTATATGCTGATGATATTTCATTACAGTTTTAGAACAACTTTGTGTGTGATTGATTTAACCAGTTATTATATAGAGGTTAAGGAGTAAAGTAAACATCAATTTAGTAGTAGTGAAGTATTCAACTACTACAGGACGGGAGACTGATCAGATAACAGCTAAAGGGAAGAATTTTTAGACAAATTGGAATAAAATTCAATGAAGACTTTGTGAGTATGAGTGATTTCAATGCTTTTTATCGCATCGATCCCTTTCGCACCTTAAAAGCAAGTGCATTTTCATAACGTGTTGTTTCTCAGATCTGTTACTCCAACTAATAACTTATTGAGTCTTTCTCAGCCACTTAGTAAAGTAACTAACCAGCATCCTACTCTATAACCGCATATTGACGAGGTTTGTTCGAATTTATGCAAACCGATTAGGAAACCGTATTTCACCGTGATTTTCATGTGATTAAGAATATTGCCTTTTTTTCTACAATCCTCGCAGACTTGATAAGTTCCTTCAACAAACACTTTTATCCTTTCAAATTTTTCGCCAACCCAAATTGAAGAGAGAAAATAAAGATCAAGAAAACCATTTTTATACGAGTACTACTTACATTTGCATTTGCATTCCGCAATAAAACACCACGTAATAAGAAAAGAAAATGGAGAACGGTTCACAATTTGTGAGTGGCTCACTATACACTGTACAGTAAACGAGTACTTAATTCACTGCACCGGACGCTCTGGAAGGAAACTCAAGGATACGGAAAATAGAAACCATTGCTCTGCGAGTTTCTGTACTTTTGTCGCTGCCATTGGATTAAAAATACAAAGAAAGGTATAAAATGTAAATAGAAAGGAATTGTAGGATTATTCTTATTATTATTATTATTATTCGTATTATTTCCACTCTATCAATAATGTGAAGGAACAGAGGCGAAATTCTGCAGGCAAATCTTTGCCATTTAGATTGGCAACAGACAAACAAACAAACGAACAGCCAGCAAATGAGGAAAAAACCTTTCGCGAAAAGAAAATTGCTTTCTCACGAATATTAGCGCCTTGCACGAACGCGCAAATTAACCGACCGAACCGCAGCGTTGCACCCCGCGCTGGAAGGAAGGTGGTGCCGGGCCGTCGCGCACTCCGGAAACAAATGAGAGGGTTTGTATGTTTTTAAACTTAATACCTGAGCGAATTAAGGTGTTTTCGTACAGCTAACTGCATCACCAGCGACATTTCTGACAGCACCGTCGAATTGGCTGCATACTCGTATAACGCTTGAAATTGTAGGGTACACATGGCAATTATCATCCATTGGTTGCTTTTGTCAAATTGTGGAGTAGGTAAGGCAGTATAGTGCAACAGTTTGGAATGGACCTTTCTAGTTGTCGCAATCTTTAGCCAATTACTTTAGACGTATTATTTGCGCAGGACTCCTTTAAAAAGATGAGCGCCAAAGGGAATTTCAAGGAAAAGCCGCCTCACATGAAGTTGTACGCACGATTGAGCACTCGGTCAACTAAAAACAATATACGCGACTGTCACCTCCCCAGTTGTTGAAGGTGCATTTTACAATGTCTACATTGAGGCATTCACGAAGCTCTCACTCAGTAAGGTGCTGAGGCCTAAAGCAATAGATTAACTCGATGCTTGGTAGCCGAAAAATTCATATTATCCTAGGCAGCTGTAATATTACAAAATTCATCGGGAGAAGCACATCAAAATAGATCTTATTTCGACCTTACTGAAGATGATGATCATAGAGAAGTTCCTGAAGACTATTAAGCGATATATAATGATTTTGTCCTTCCCAAACTCGATTAGTGGAATTGGAAGGGGACGTTACACTGTACACTGACAAATTCTAGATAAAGAATGGAATCGATGCTGGTGTCAAACTCAATTTGTTCTTCAGACTTCCCGACTGGCTAAGCCTCTTTGGGGCAAAAAAATATTATCGATAAGGGAAGCTTGAAAGGGCTTTATTACAAAGTACCGCTCAAATCGAAAGGATTGGTATGTGAGTAGACAGTCAATCAGCAATCGAAACCATTGATGCGAATGTTACTAACTCGAAACTTCTAAGACAGTGCCAAGGCAATTTCTGGACGTAATCCTGGTTTGGATGCCAAGAAACATATATGGTAACGAGAAAGCGGACAAATTGGCGAAGAAGGGCGTCGCACTAGAAATCAGCTCTATGGATAGCGTGAGCTGTCCAGTAAGTTCCATCAAGGGACGAATTCTCTCTTCTCTTCTTCTCTGCTTCTAAATCACAACAATGGTGGGGTAATTTGGCCCTGTCAAGAGCCATATGACCTAACTAAATAAGTGGAGAACTACATTAAAAATAAACTCTCATTTATTATGTATGCAAAAGTCTGTGCGGTTGAATTCAAAAAGAGGTGGCCTACAGCTAACTATTTCTCTTAAGCAACGCTGGTGGGAGATGCGATATTGAGGCTCTCAGAAGTGGCACGAGGTAAGCCACTATGTATGTTCATACGCCTTGGATAGAGGACATTCTTCGGCACCGTTTATCTGTCTGCCAATATTTAGATCTTTTTTCGTTAGCGGGTGTACTTAAGTTCTCGATAAGAAAAATAAACATCCACATGATACTAATCAGAGAAAAAGTCTCTTTTAGGATACGAATGAGTAATCGGAACAGACCAATGCTTTCGACAAATTCAATCAATAAAGTCACGATGGTTGGGACACTTTCTAAAGTGTCACAAAATCGGTTCATGAAGCAGACCAAAATAAATGAAAACTATTTCTATTTTATAATTCTCCATATTAACTTCACGTGCCCGTGGCTTTGTTTGTCTGTATGTCTCTTTTTCTGTTTCTCTGTTTGTCATGAAATCTTGCGATCAATTTTTAACCCACTTCCCATGACTCGCTTTTATTGAAACTTTACACACATGTGAAAGAGATAATACTACACAATCCTGTAGAGCACCCTGTACAAAGACATTTTAAATGTTCCTAAGTTTGTACTTTTTTTAATTCAATTTCCTAGCCAAGTTTTAAAAGTTGTTGGTTAGGCAAATGTGCAGACTGGCAATCTCGACTGCAATCGGCTTAATTTACCCTACGCCTCACCTCATCACCACCAGCTATGCTATGCGCATCAAGTGGAAATAAAACACATTTTTCTACTCAACCTCCTCTATACGGCATCAGCTTAGTAAAGGGTACAATGAAATAGTAGGGTCTTTAAGGACGTACTTACACTGACTGCCACACTGCATTGTAATATAAAGGAGAACATGAAACTAATTTATTTTCGCAGAGTTTGAGCTTTACTTAGGCCAACCACTTCACTGGGGAGAAGTAAGTACAGTAGCAGTAGGTAGTCCTCGTTATTGGAGTATAAGAGAATTCCTCACTTCAGTGGGCGATTGTTTGTCTCGATTGCGGGCGGGCGGGGTGGTACAGTGCGGTGCGCCAGCACCATTGTTCAACTTCTTTTAGCATCAAGTAGATCTGTTGCTCACGATCTTCCTATTTGTTGAAACACCTCAACCACCATAAGCATTATTAAAAATATATATCTTAAGAGTACAGGCATATATATGTAGAGCGATAATACAACTACTATCCGGGTTATAACTTTATTTTTGTCAGTGAAATGTTCTGAAAAGTTTTCGAAGAAAATATGAGGCAAAACATTTGTTTAACGAGCTGCAACTGCAACAATCGCAACATCACAGCAACACTCTGCATCCTAATTGAATTGCAGGGAAATTTGAGAATGACAGGTTGGCTATGTTGTAATTTGACTTTAGGATTGGATATCTCTTCGAGTGAGTTAGTGAGTGAGTAGTCCTACTAGCAATCAAACGATCTATTCAGCTGTAGGTGCATCTGCAACCGAGGTAAGGCCTCCAAGCAACGGTGAGCTGGTTAATGACTTTGGTAATCAGATATTATGTTTCGAACACGTTTTCCCAACTACTCGGTAATAGATTCGGCCGACTAGCAACTCAATTATGTAGAAAGCGGAAGCTGTGCAAGGTGAACACCGTACGCAAATGTAGGCAGCACAAAAAAAGGTCAAATTCTTCACAATGTTCTCTTTGCTATTTCGAATATGATCTCTGCTTGCGAAATAACTGTTCATTTACACAATAACAATGCTTGGAAAAGCAGCTGCCAATGCCAATTACGAGTATAGCACGCGATCGGTTGCTTGAACTGGAAGGTGTGGCCCAACAGATGCATTTGGGAAAACGTTAGGAATTTATTTTTCCGTTTATTTTACAAAATGTTGACCTTTTCCAGATACATAATTGTATTCCAGTGCTGACCTTCTGCAAGAAATCTCTTCGCTTAGTCCCATTTCGAGTCGGTGAGATCAGTTAACGAAGGCATCTCTGAATTCAAGAAGTCCTGGTTAAAACTCTTTTCGGCATAAAAACATTTTATTATTCAACATAGTCTCCTTGTAGCTCGATACACTTCATCCAACGTTTCTACAATTTTTTGATGCCCTCCAAATATAACGATTTCTCGAGTCCTTCAAAATAAGCGTTTGTTTCAGCGATGACCTCTTCATTCGACCTAAATCTCATACCTCCAAACCATTTCTTCATGTTTGGAAACAAGAAATAGTCGCAGGGGGCTAGCCTTACTCATGCAATTTTGCCATTGCGACTGCGGACTTGTGCGCCGGTGATCGTTTTACCCTTTTCAAGGTAATCGATGTGAATAACACCGCGCGCATCCCAAAACACTGTCGCCATGACCTTGTTTGCTGACAAACCCACCTTGGCCTTCTTCGGCTTCGATTCACCAGGCGAAGTCCATTGTTTTGACTGTTCCTTGGTTTCTGGTGTGTTGTGGTAAATCGAGGTTACGGCGCAAAAACTTAATCGAATTTTTCTGGAACATCGCCAAACACACCTTTGAAGTTGTCATACGTCCATTATCAAACCATGAATTTTGTCGACCATTTCTGGTGTAGTGACCTCAATTGTGCGACCAGAACGTTTAGCATCACTTGTGCTTGAACGACCGCACCGAAATTGAGTAAACCAGTGGTGAATGGTTCCAATTGATGATGAAGAGTCCCCATAATATTTGTCAAGCTTCAAGTTCACACCAAAAATTGTACAAAAATGTTTGGCCATCGGAGATACACATGTATTCAAATTTGAGGCTAATTTTTAAAATATTTATATGGGCACGCCTCGGTTTTCAGGGCCCGTTCACTCCAAAAATTTTACAAAAAGTTTTGTCCATCGGAGTTACGAATGCGTATAAAACTTGAAGAAAATCGGGTAAATTTTGTAAAATATTTGCATGGGAGTCCCCGACCCCGAGAACCGAGGGCCACCAAAGAAAAGAAAGTAGACAGAGTTGTCATCGGAGATACACATGTGTGCAAAGTAGTAGCAAAGGAAGTGGGTTAAAAATGTATCACAAGATTTGGTGTGCAAGCCAGCCAGC
Source organism: Nephrocerus scutellatus (assembly GCA_947095585.1). Classification (NCBI taxonomy): domain Eukaryota; kingdom Metazoa; phylum Arthropoda; class Insecta; order Diptera; family Pipunculidae; genus Nephrocerus; species Nephrocerus scutellatus. The sequence continues at coordinate 19,913,208 of OX352763.1, read as the reverse complement.
CACGGATGCGCGAAATTAATATAAAGAAGGGTGGGGCAGGCACCCCATACACATTTTATAAAAAAAAAAATACCCGATTTTCTCCAAATTTTATACACATGTGTATCACCGATTAACTACACTTTTTGTAAAAATTTGGAAGTGAACGGGCCACGCGTTCGGAGTGCTCCCATACAAACTTTTTTTAAAAATGCTCCTGATTTTCTTCAAATTTTATACACATGTGTATCTCCGATTAACAACACTTTTTGTATAAATTTGTATAATTTTGTAAAAATTTGGTAGTGATCGGGCGCCGGGGTCAGCGGGCTCCCATACAAATTTTTACTTCGACTTCTAGTCTAGTGAACCGCAGTGTAAGTGGGAGCCACGGGTGTCAGTGATGCTAACGCCGGCACTGTCCACTCCATCAAATCATTCATCAATGCATCATGCATCATCATCATTCAGACAAAGACGCAGTGTTCTAATAGTCAACGTATGTATGTACATATCTCTTCTTCCGTTCGGTTTAATTGAATTACACCAAAAAGTTAGCAACACAAAAAAACGAAACGAAAGGAAGCGAAAAATCCTACACTACACTAACTCACAGACAGATCAAAATCGATATCCAATTTTGCATCCTTGCAATTTTATCGAATGAATGAAACGAAAACGAATGAGAAAAGAATAATAGGTTGCCGCGAGCATCAGAACCAAATGACATCAAGGAAGAAGCAAACGAAAAACAAAAAACAGCGACATTCTCACGAATGATTTATTCCCAAAAGGACACCCAGCGACACAAAGAACAAGAAGACGAATTTGGCATTGGCATTTTGGGAAATCCAATGTGCACTGCGCCGTGCACTGTCCCGCCGAGCTTGCCATTCCATTCTTCAGTTTCGGTGACACATCGAGTCTGTTAAGTCCTTTCTAATTCCTGACAATATCGACATTTAGCATAACGAAGTTTCGATTCGTTTTGCGTTGTTGTGAAATGATGGGATACCTGGATGTGGGGCTGATTCGTTCCGACGACAAAATGGAATTACCATTTTTGTGTTCAGATGTGAATTATTGTCTTGTGTTCTGTTCTCGCACATCACATTGCATCACATAACAGGTTTTGTGACTCCCATCAGGCAGTGAGGCACCTGGCAGGGGATTTGAAGTTTGTTTTGGCAAGGTGCCACCTGATCTACCCACTATGAGACAACACGTAGTCTCGGGGCAAGCAGGGATGATGATATGCTGCTGGATATGCGAAAATAAAATTTACTTTTGTGAATTCAACGAAAATTGCGCTTCCAGGTTAGAGAATGAAATTTAGAGGACAGAGAGACAACTCGATCAGTTCGATTTCTTTGTAACATTGCACAGGATTGCGAACGAAACGTGCGCTTTTGCAATATAAAAAATTCACTAAAAAGGATGCACATTTTTTCTACCTTGCAGTGACAGTTCTATGTAAAAAAAATAAAAAACATTCGCATATTAAGTAGTTCGACAGAACGCCTTCAGCATTGTAATGAAGGAAATGCATCCATAATGGGTAAAATGTAAATTTTTCCTTTTAATTTCTCTTGTCGTTGGAAAAAGAATCCCAAGGATGCATGACGCTGGAAGAAATCGAATTTTTCTGCTTTGACTTTTCCCTATGGATTATGGCGAATACTAAGAGAGATTACAAATGCCAGCGAATTTTTATGTCGCTGTCATGTATCCTATGCATCGTTGGTGTCATGAACGAAACTTCTGCTAACAAATTGAGATGTTTGGCCAACTGTAACTACACTTAAAGATGATGAGCATTCAGCGAGATGGGTAGTGGATTTAAAAACTCATATTACCAAGCGTGACACTGAACCTATTTTCAGTAGTCATCGAATCGTCAAATGTGATACAGACATCTTAATCGAACATCTTGAATCCAACGACAAATTGTTTATCTCTAAACGATACTTTTTGCTCACAATTTGTCAATCGATCGGTCGCACTCTTGTGAGATGTTTATAGAAAAGGGAAGTTTTGCCCACACGTTAACAAGTAGGTTATTTTTTTAAAAACTTGGGTACACCCTGTGTTAAAAACTGCGTAGCCAAAATGATTCAAAATAAAGTATGCTGCTTTCAGTTTTCTGCAAGCAGCCCGCTACCACCAACGTGGCATACGTTTCGCCGCCACCATTGTCTTGCAAAGTAGTGTACAGGTACATCATCATTGAAGTCGGAAGAACCCACGCATTTCCAGATGAAGTTAAAATGATGTCGGGAGAAACAACCCTCAATAAGTCCATCCAGCTACAGAATGTCCTTTAAGGGAGTATTTATGAGACACGTGAGCGAGGAAGACCAACACAACGCTTGAATGATGGCGTAGATCAGGACGCCAAAAGTTAAGGAATGCCAAATTGGATAACATCGGCTCGAAATCGAAACCGGCGGGGAGGTTTTTTTATGAGAGGCTAAGACCTGAAACCGGTTGCAGAGCGAAATATAACGATGATGATCATGATCATGGTAAATGAGGAACGGTAATTTCAAACTAGACCACTTAGGGCAGGTTAGGTTAGGTTGCGGTGGTAGCTATAGCTCACTTAGACAATAAGCAGTGCTTTGCATTACCACATGTTCTTTTTTTAGAGGATCCATTCCGAGCCCTTTATGAATCAAAGTATGTCTTGCACTTTGCCGTTTTCGATATTTGACAGGATATTTATTAACCGCTTGGCAAGTATTTGTGTCTTCTATATACTATGTATAATGCCGAACAGGAGCAAAGACGATTTTCTATTGTCTCCTCATCATCATCGTCCATGCACCTTCTGGAGAAGTCATTGTATTCGATAGCCATCCTTCTCGCGTTTTTTCCGAGCAGGCAGTGTCCACTCAGTATCCCGACAACCGTTTTTGGTCAAGTTTTGTATTATGGTAAGCGCTTCAAGTCCAGCTTTTGCCAGACCTGCCTTGATATTTTACAAGTGTCGGTGTTTTCCCCCCATAAATTTGTTACATCTTCTGCCTCTTTTCCGAAGGACTAGTTTCAGAGTCGCAATAGGCCTTTTAACCTCTACCCTTTCCGGTAGCAGTTGGAGAATCGTATCAAGTCTAGCTAGCGCCTTCCACATCCGAGTCGCCCGGGACTCCAATGATCCTTATGTCGAACTTAAGAGAAAGAGTGACATGTTCGCAACCAGTTCATTACCTCCTCAATCGCTATCATATCAGCAGCTCAGGTATACGCTGCAGTGATCAGGGAGTCAGACGAAGGTGCTTACTATCAGCCTATCACAGAAGACTCCTGCTCTTATTCTGCCGTCTAGCTTAGAGCAATCCGTGAAAAACTGTGCTGTTTCCATATGTGTTTCGGATTCACTCTTCCACTCTTCTCTGGAGGATATTTTGTTGTCCGGAAATCCGGATCGAATCATAACACTGATGTCATGTAGTCAAGATTCGTTAGTTCTTGCTTTGGCGATTTAATTACAGTTGAGTGTCACATTTGGAGAGTTGTCTACAGATTAGCAGCTAACAGTCGCTTTAGAGAAGTCAAGTATACCAGCTCTGGTTTTAAACCTCAATTTTTTACCTCTCTACAAAGCAATATTCGCCTTATTCTATGATATTAGGTTTCCTGCTCATTTTCCTGTTCAAGATGGTGTCAAGAAATCTTCCTTTATCAGCAAAAACTAAGCGTTGGCGGTTCAGTCGTTGGAATTTCATTTTTCCCGGTAATAAGTACTAGCTCAGTCTTATTTTGTTTGACACCCAAACCGCTTTTGTTTGCCTAACGATTGAGATTGAGCATTTTGCATAACCTCCGTAATCGTTCTAAGGTATTTTCCTGGGTCAGCTAACGCTACATCATCAGCATAAACTACCAATTTTATCACTTTTCTTTCCAGTTTCGACAGTAATCCTTTGATCATTATGTTCCATTGAAGATGGGATAATACACCTTCTTACGGTGTTCCTTTTTCCTCCCGTCTTTTTATGATGGAGTCCCCTGTCTTGAGAGTATAAAGATTTTCCGATTGTGCTTATGTGCATTGGAAAGTCCGTGGATACAGCTTTACACACCTAAGAGCTGAATCCACAGACTTTCTAATGCAGTAAGCACTAGACCACTTCCTTCGGATTGATCTGAACTTAATGTTTCACCAGAAAAAAATAAATACTCTTTTCTACAATTTCGAATTAGTACTTTAGCACTTGCTTATTTAAAAAAGAAGCATAATTTTAGTTTTAAAATTCTTGTCAAACTTATTAGAAAATTACAAATCAAAAAAAAATCTGATGCTTTCTAATAATTAATATCTGAGCTCCCGAGACCCTTCCAAAGAAAAAAAAAGACAACAACAAAGGTAAATCTCATTCCAAATTAATATACGCAACAAGCTCCAAAAGATAAATGTTTATCGCTTCAGGAATTTCAAGAACTCAATTCCCATGTTGCGTTGGATATTAATCATTGGAGTGAATCTCTATGATTTGCTTGGCCTCTGCTATTTGGTTCCTGTTAATACTCTGCACATATTCCGCCCGTATACCATGACGACCACAACGTTTCATCTCAAAAATATGAATCAGTCAAGCAACGAGCAGCCTAAAGCAAATATTTTGATCCAGCATTAATTTTCTGACATTTAATTAATTAATTTAAAATATAAAATGGATATGATCGTTTAACTTAATTTGTGATTGAGTCATTGAGAATTTAATTTTAAAGGACATCTCAGCTGTGCGGCCTGCCTCTCTCCGTTTTCTAATAAATCTCATCTTCAGCTATAAACGAGAATAGATTAAGTTCGGACATTGAACAAAGTAAAGAAAATTTGCATCGGAATCTGAACTTTAAAACCACACCAACTGCTCAAAATGTCCTTAACAGCCAGAGAGAAGAATACTTCGAAAGGCTGGCGGACTCTGATGGTAAAATGCATATCGGAATGCCACAGAAGCCCAAGTAGTAACACACAGAAGAAAGCCAATTAAATGTCCTAGCTATCTGCACATCCAGCAAATAGTTTTACTCGAAGTTCACAGTGCAGTGCACAGATTGTATGGGCCAGACGATGCCAACGACGATGAAGAAGAAGACAACGAAGATGAAGGAGAAAGGTCATTCAATTTGCCATGGAATTGAGGTCAACTATGTAGGCACACCAGTACAGAGAGGGAAACCCAAGCATAAAAAGGAGCTTAACTCAGAGAATGCAACTGATGAAATAACAGTTTAACCTCTTAGCTATACCCATACATACAAATTACACATGAGGCATTAGGAAAGTTGCCGGGATAGGGAAACTATTTGCCGGACGGTATTAGTTGTAGGGAAAAAGTGCTCGTCTTATTAAATTTCTACAAAATAGGACAACGAATAATGGAAGACATATGAATATTCTGGCAATGGAGATTGAGCTGGAAACAGTGTTGCTCAGGATACAGCAAATTTAAGAGTATATTTAAGCCAGTTCCAGAATCTGGAATACTTTGACTATGTATATACAAAAAATTTCTGGACACACTTAACGTTTTGAATTTCTAACATTAATATACCTTTTATATGTATGTGCAAGTGCTCTCGAAAGCCGCTAAAAGCGTACCCATGTAGGAAGCGATAAATGGAACGTAACTTTAAGTTTACAAAGGAATATATCGAAGTTCTTCGATCGTTATTACGAGTATATCCCTTCCAAAAATGTTCATCTTTTCCTGGAAAAAGCATGACAGCTACAAAGGAATTGTATAGTTGTATCTTCTTCCTCCAGGCAGGACTTTCATATTGGAATTAATATAAGTCCCAACTTAACATATGACTTCCAGTCGGTAAATAAACTGACCCTGCATCGACAGTTCCTTCTAGATATTCCTCAAAATGAACTTGGCAGTGTGTTTGTTTGGCCTATCCACAAAGTGCTTTGTAGTTCTTCAGGGAAGCTAGAAAGGAAATGGAATTCCTCCAGGCAGGACTAACATATTGGATCCAATATAAATCCAAACTTAATATATGACTTCCAGTCAGTAAGCAAGCCGACCCTGCTTCGATAGTTCCTTCTAGATATTTCTAAAATGAACTTAACGGTGTGCTTGGAAGTTCTACAAGTATTTATGGAATTCCAACAGTGCTTCTGTTCGGCTTCCATAAATCTTTGAATACCAATAGTTAAGCTTACCTGCCTAAAGCCTAAAATTGGTTCTGTATCATTAGGAACATCGAAAGGACCACTTCTTTAGAGGGCATCAGCAGATTCGTCTCCTTTTATTATTGTATGAGTTTGAGTTTTTAAAGGATAAAGGCCGGTATTTAGTGGTCAATAATACCAATTCAGTCTATCCATGGTTGACTCCAATGCCACAGCTTTTTGCCCAGGAGCTGACTTTACCCAGGGCCCTTTCCATGACTTCACTGATCACGGAAAGGTACTCGCCTGATACGAGTATCACCACGTCATCTGCGTACGCAACCACCGTCGTCCTATCATCTTCAAGTTTTAGTAGCATTTTGTTACTTACCATCAGACACAGTAAGGGGGAAGTGGGAAGTGCCTCTGTCGACTCTTTTGGTAATGTTACAGCTGCCAATGTTGGCATGTATAATCCTGCTATCGAGCATGGATAAGAACCATTGCGTAAGGAAGTATTCAACTCCTGACTGGGTCAGAGCTTTCTTAATGGCCTCAATTTGCACAGCGTATATTCTGCAGGATGCATATCTGGTATGCAGACGGATCTAAAACAAATAAAGAGACAGGAGCAGTAGTGTCCGGGTCCAGAACCACACTACGAATACCCATAGGATAATATCCGTTTTTCAGGCTGAAACAACAGCAATAGAAGCCTGCACCCTAGAATGTATCAAAAGGATATACAGAAGAACCGAGATCTACATGAACTGCGATAGCCAGGCCAAACTGCTAGCATTAAAAGGCTCAGTTTTCAACTCCAGAACTACGTGGAGCTGCTACTGCCACTTAAACCAAAACCAACAAGATCAGCCTAATGTGGTCTTCCGGCCCATTAGGCATCGAAGGGAATGAGGCAGCTGAGTTCTGTGCAAAGAATTTTCACCGGCCCCGAACCAAGCTTTGCTTATTCCACAAGAACAAAATAAATGAGTGGGTAAATAATGCCATCGAAGCGGGGAATCATCGACTGTGATGAGACCAACCAAAAAGCTTCTCTAGACAAGACGATTAACTTAAACCGCCAAGCACTCAGATATCTTGTCTGGTACGCGACGAGACAATGCCTACTCTATGGCCACTTAATAAAAATACCAAACAGACCAGATAAGCTGCAGCTTATGCAACGAGGCAAAAGAAACGCTAGAAGACATACTTTTTATGTGCCGCCGTCATCCAAAATTTCAATATACCGTTACCAGTTTTATCCAGAAATAGCAAAACTAGAACGCACTCGAGCCCTAATCCAGCTCTAGAGCGAATGCGGCGAAAGTCTGTGTTTTTGTGTGGCGTGATGGAGCAATATGTTTTATTTTTGAGCGTTCGACAGCGTGGCAAACACACAAAGAATTTTTTTATTGAATTTTAACAATGTGCTCTTTGGTTAAGCATCACTGTTGCTATTTTTCAAGGAGCGCTTACTAAACCATAGCTATCTTAGTGATGATCCTCTTATCACAAATTTAATTTTGAAAAATCCATAATGGCCGAGATTTCCATTTATGTACATAGGTGCATACATCCTATTGGCAGCATTGTGCACGATGGGTCATATTGGCTATAGCAACGGCCAGCATGAAGAAGAGAAAACGGACAAACGATTTTTTTAAGATAACATACACAACTGTCTGGGGATGGCAGAGTACCTTCATATGAAAGGACGAAAGCAATAATCCTATTCCCAGAGATATGATCCTGGCTATATTTAATCAGAATGCTGTTCGTATTCAATAAACTATTGAAAAATTGAAGAAAAAAATTAAAACTATCCCCATAATATGTGGAGACGATTATAGAACTGGTCTACCAGCTCTGTGTATTGGTGCAAGATTAAAGCTTTAATCAGACATCCTACTCCGAGCTGGTGGACCACAATAAACATTCCCTCTACCTGAATCGCACCAAGTTATGTCATTTTATTGGAAATTCACTGCAAATTAATGCAATTTTCTGTTTGCGGTGGACTTTCTTTTTGTGTTTCACTGGATTTGTTTGTTAAATTTGAGCAGTGCGGTGTATGTACTAAAAGCAGTGTCACACTTGACTACTTATGACGAATTTTAATAAATAGAAAAACGTTATCTTACTTTAGTTTTTTTTTCTCTACAACACAAATGTTAACAATTTACTATTCCATACATTAATATTGCGAGACTATAAAGACGTTTGACCACCTCTGAGCACTTGTCTTACGTTTATATTAATACGTGAATCATTTAGATAAAAGCGAAATGGTCTCCAGAAGTTCTCATCGGCGCACTGCTCATAGAGCAACAGGTCCGTCTCACCATCTGTTGAATAATTCTCAAATTCATATTTCGGCCTCTTGTGATTTGATGCATCAGGAGAAACAAACTTCTGCTTAATAATTTCATTCCAGTTTTCTATTTTGGATTTCATAATGCGAGGTACAGCGTGGTAGCAGACACGGCTTTCTTTCGACATAACAACAACATCGCCACTTTTTAAGAATATCGCTGAAGGTTTGTCTTCTTTTGTCTGGCCACCAATGAGGAAAATTGCTGTTTGACCAAAGCTTAAAGAAATTGAAAGAGGAATTAAATGGCATTTAGTACTACACACAAATCTTATTCACTAATCGAACCTATATGAAAACAAAGGAGCTTCCAAATCAGCCTCAGAATGGTCAGTGTGACCGGCAAGTGTCGTTCCAATTGGATAATAATTTACAATCGCAGCTTCAGCTGAATACTGTCCAAGACCGAGAACATTTGAGAAGAAACTACACAATGTTGCCAAATCTTTAGGAAATTGATTGCGCATTTGTTCGCTGTATACTTTGGTGTCCCAGTCATGGTGATAGCCCAATGTGGTCCATCGCATCGAAATTTTCATGCGTCGAGATTCTTCTTTATCACTGCAATTGTGATAAGCATTCCACCAGTCATCGATAACCGACTGGTGGAATAACTTGGCACTGAGGTTAACAACATTGGGATTGCGCGGATAATCCCGCAAGCAACGTGCCATCCAATAGCGCTGTCCTTGTGGGGTAAATGGGTTTCTGATAAAGATAAGTCCAGGTCGATCATCGAGTTCATAGCAGAGCCATGTGTGTACAGGTCGCAAACCCAAAGTAAGACTGTCGAATAACCGATCATCGCATAGGTCAATTTCACGAACACCCTGTAATGTAGAATGCAACACAAAACAAAAAACTCCGCTGTAACTTGGTTGATAAGAGAAATTTTCTCTTAAAAAGCAAACTACATGTACTCATTTGACACATACACAAACTAACCTTTACGGGAATATTGTCAAAATCTATCACTTCTCTAAAATTAGGAACTGGCCATTTAGCTTTATAAAATTTAAAACTTTCTTTAAACATTGTAACTATTTTTCCAATATGAATTTGTTTAATCCACGAAGAAATGCAGATAAATTACAGTACAGAGATTCACCAACTTGACATTTTCCTCTTTCTATACATACTATGCCTATCAAATAGTTGACAGTTGACATTTCGCAATTTTATGTTACGGTCTGTTTTTCTTACGATATTGGTCTTTAATTTGGTTTGTTTGTTGAGCAAATAATAACAAATATTTTTTTGTATTTAGTTTACCTTCCGGGAGGAAAACTAACTTTGTTGCACAAAGCAAATTAAAATATTAAATAAATATATTATCGTATGTACTTATAAAAGGGTTAAAAAAAACTTACTAAACAAATATTTTATAATTCGCAATAATTTTCTTATATAACAATATCATGTTACCCATAATCAAGAAATACAATTTTAAAATATTATTTTCCATTTTTCACTTGAAACAATCTGCCACGTTGACAATCAAAGAGAAGTGTCAAAATTTTTAACCAGTTGAAACAGATGAAAATATAATAAAAATATTCACCACGAATAAATTTTAACTTTTTATGTGGCATTTTAAAACAATTGAAACACCCACTTAATACACGAATGTATTGATTATAATTTTGATCCAAAAAAATTGTTGCTTCTTATGAAGGAAATACATACAACCTTGCTTTAAGTTTTTCCATCTGAGATTTCAAATCATTTCTCTGATGATTTGTCAAACGTCTTAAATTAGATAATGTGATGATATTACGTATGATTACTACATACATATTTTGACATTAGACAAGTTTCTATTATCATCAGAGAAGTCAAAGAGTATTTAAAACCCGTTTTAATTAATTTGATAACTATGAAATTTAAATAGTTTAACTAATGGAAAATTCCGCGAAAAATGTAAATGAAATGTATTATTTGTTTTATTTTTTTATTATGTATTTATTTTATTAAATATATTACATAAATCAATAATAAATAATACAATAATATTAAATTGGCAGGCTATTTAATAAAACTAAGATTCTACCTCCAAATTAATAAAACTGTGGGATATATACCCTCTGCGATGACATTGACATTTGACAAGTTTCTATTTTCATCAGACAATTTAAAAGCTGCTTTATTTTATTTGATAACTTTGTAATTTAAATATTTTAACTAACGGAAACCCTAAAAATGTAGGTTAAATTTTTTGTTTGTTTTCTATTTTGTATTATTGTATTTTATGCACGTAGATAATCATTTTTTCAATCTTTCAATTTTTCATAATGCAATTTCAAAAAACTGTGTCTTTTAATTTTTAGCATGAGGATTGAAGTAAACACAAATCAAATGAAAAAGGTAATCGCAGTAAAAAAAAAAATAAATAGATAAATCCATTAAAACTTATACAGTTCTGTGAGCCGACCGACGAGATGGGTTTTTCAGATCAAACCTTTTGACAGTTTTAAAAACGATAACACATTTAAAAATCAGATTGATTCTTTTGTGGCATTCCGAAATCGAGATTATGGATAAATGGATAAAATAGTGTCAAGCATATTATATGGTGACTGTCACTACTGTCAGTATTCGGTAAGTCAAACAAACAATATTCCAAGCATATTTAATATTTATTTAATATTAAACTCAGCCCGCCCGATCCATCACAAGTCACCACAATGCCTTCCATAACAGATTTTGGAGAACTAAAAAACGACAAAACGTTTATTGAAACAGTGAACAATTTTTCAAAAAATTTGGACAAAATTGACGAAACAATTTCGGTGGCTGTCGACTTTAAAGACTTTGATGAACTTTCTACACAGGAAAAAGTCAAGTATGATAATTACTTGGCATACACTATTAATTCGCTGTACTGGATGTACGTGAAGCTTCAGGGAGCTGATCCGAATGAAGTGAGTAGTCCTACAAAGTGTCTCCTAAAGGTCGCTATTTAATAGTAGATGTTTTCCTCACTAATTACAGCATGGTATTAAAAATGAATTATCCCGCGTACGGCAGACGATATTACGTGATAAACAAATTCATGAACGCAACACCATTCGTCCAGTTTTGGATAAAGGTGCAGCTGGACGCTTTATCAAACATGGCCTTCATAAGAAACGTGAAAAGGAAAATGGCGAGGAGGAAAGCTCGTCCAAAGATGAAACGCACGAACAATCTGCAAAACCATTAAATAAGAAAATTCGATTTAACTCGGACTCCGAGTAGCAATGATGATTTGACAGCGTTGTAGTCAATGGTTTTTTTTTTGTATAAAATGGGCGAACATGAAAATTATCGAAATTTAATTAAATTCAAACTTAAATTTTGTAACCTATCTGCTATATATAAAAAAGCAATTTCTGTGTTTTAGCTGAGGTTATCTTGGTGGTTGCTCAACACAAATGGTTGCGAGAAGTCAGGCCTTGGACCGTATGGTCTGTCGCGCCGATATTATTATAATTATCTTGGTGGAATGAAGCACTTAAATTTGTTCGTGTGCTTTGTCGTTATAGAAGAACTTATGAAGTTCTTCAAGTTCGTTTCGAGGCTCAACAAAATTGGTTTCATTATCGGATTCATTTCTTGCACTGAAACACTTCAGGGCACCTAAGAACGCAGCTGCTGTTACATCCGACATGATCTCCATATGAAACAAATAAATGTTTTCTTTCAGCTTGTAACGAACTTCTGTTGGTCCGCAGAAGTTTACTCCAGAATTTACGGACGGTCGGCTTGGCTGTTCTCTTCGGAGGAAGATTCCCCACTAATTGTTCAAATGACCGTGGTTTAATTCTAGCGCATCTTAAGCAATTGTGTACAGTGTATTGAGTGCTTGTTGGCCCGTTGTAGATACTTCTCATTGAGATATCCTGTTAGCAGTTTGACAATTGGACTTTCGTGTGGTAGCACCATTGGGTGTTTGACATTAAATGGAGTGCTTTTTGCTTGTAACATTCCGCCAACACGAATGAGTCCTTGATCATCAACAAATGGCACCAAGGAACTCAGTTTGCTGCCTTTTTCGACAATTTTGCCAGATCTTCTGAGAAGTATTGTGAGGAACAAAATTCTTCACATTACAATTTTCCCCATACAACATGTCTGGAAAGACTTAATTTCCAAGCCTTGTTTTTTTCATAGACATAAACTTATTGAAATAATGATATTAAAGAAAACTCAAAATGTAGTTTTCAATGATCACTCGTATGTACCGACGTATTTTTAACAATTGTTAAGTGACTCAATTGACGGCCAAATGGCAATGTTTATTTTTTCCTCTTTTCTCCTTCTCTTGCGAGCGATGGGCGATATCATACAAATCATATTGCATTGGACAGAAGCACCACCACGCAAACGCTAACAACAAATCTAACGCCACCGATCTCTATTTGTGGGTAACCAGTGCATATAGGCAGATGATCACTATTGCACACAACAGCGAATTCGCACGAGAGAACGTCTGTCCCGCTCACGCTCGCAAATTAGGACATTAAGTGTGCCCGCCAATGCACGAAGGCAAGTAGCCAACAACATGCGTATTCCAACATGGGAAAATATGTATATTGTAAATACAAACACACACGTTGTAATGAGAGGAAACATGTATTACAATGATGAAAGCAAACATGTTGTATTCGGAGGAAAACATCAATATTGCGATTGAGAACATGCATATTGTAAGCATGCATACGACCACGGACTTTTAGCAATATGCGTCTGGATATATATGAAAATCTTGGCACAAGAACAAAGTCGGAGAAAATAAGAACGAGCACGGTGAAAAACGACAAACCAACGGAAAACCAAGCCACATAGCACTATTTATTTAGCAACGGACAGATTATAAAAGCAGCACGCAGCTCAACTAAAAGGCCTATTCTTCCCGAGTTCCTTCCCAAGTTCACAACTAATGGTTCAAGAGTATCTACCTTGCTATTACTTCTGAACTAAACCCTGCAAGACCCAAGTCCTCAATTAATAGCTTAAGAGTACCTTCCTTGCTATAACCTCAGCGCTAAACGCTATAGGAGATTTCCAAAATCTCCAACCAAGAGTTCAAAAATACTAAGTACTTTGTACTGAAAGTTGCGCTGACCCTTTTAAGACGCAGCAGTGCTTGCCCTCACTTTGGGTATTGAATATGAGTATCCGTTCATACTCAGAATGAGTGTACCATGATGACGTACTGGAGTCCATACCATAAAGAACGGGTTCATGATATTTATGAGAAAACATGAGGCGACGAGATTAACTTGAAATATACGGATAGAAAAAATATGTTGGGAACGAAGATCTACGTAGGAGAGATAATTGAACGACGTAGTGCGATCACTAGAGGAGTATTTTCTATAAGAAAATATCATCAGGGAGGTGGTACGTCTCTCAGATTAGTCATTTACTGATGATAAAAATCTTTTTAGGTCGCAGTGTCAGCCATATGGGCAAGGGTCTTTACAAAAAAAAAATTGGAAGAAAGTTCCGATTTATTAGCAGAGCGAGGTTGAAAAGAAAACGATGTTGCCTTTACAAGTGATACAATCAAACAGAAAGAATATATTTCAATATAATAGTAATGACAGATGACAATATGGAGTGCTTTAATAGCTTAACAACACTCTCACTTGTTGAATAATTAAGTTATAAAAAATTAACATAACAAAAATTTAATTCAATTATAAAACAATTAAAAGTTAATTTTAATTATTTAAGATTCTTCAACATAATCCCATAGCTTTGACGCAAAAATTATGTTTGTCCTTAGTGACTGCTTTAGTTAAACTGTCGGCAACCATTTCATTCGTTGGAGTGTAGCGTATTGTTATGATTTTGTCGTTAACCTTTTCTCGAATATGGTGGTGTCGAATATCAATGTGCTTGCTTCTTGGTCGATAAGCATCCAACTCAGCTAAACATATTGCACTTTGATTGTCACAGAAAATATTAACCGGCTTGAGCAATTTGAGATCGAGTTCGTCAGCCAATTGCTTCAGCCAGATGGCTTCTTGGGTTGCTGAGGACATTGCCATATATTCGGCCTCAGTGCTAGATAAAGCGATGGTTGGTTGTCGTTTACTGGACCATGTAATAGCTGCATTTGCTAATTTAAACAGGTAACCTGTACAAGATCGACGTTTATCCACGTCCGATGCCCAATCAGCATCACTAAATCCAATGATTGAATAATCATCAGTCTTTTCATACCGAAGTTTATAATTAATTGTACCATGTAAATATCGCAGGATTCTTTTCACTGCCTTCCAATGCGCACTACCGAAATTTGAATTGAAACGACTTACATCATTTACTGCAAAGTTTATATCTGGTCTCGTACATTGCGTAAGGTATTGTAAGCAACCCACAGCTTGTTGATACGGTACGTCGTGTAAGTTTTCTTCTTTGCCATCTGACGACATACTTATTGAAAGTTTTTGATTCAAGTCGCTGGGTGTGCCAATCGGCTTACAATTTTTCATTCCAAAACGAGTTAATATTTCTTTGATGTCCGAGGATTGGTCCAGCTCAATGCTGTTTTTATTTTGTTGTATGCGAATACCCACGCATTCCGTGGCAGTACCTAAATCTTTCATTTTGAACTGCGTGCATAAAAATTGCTTAAGCTTGATTAAATCTTCTTCATTTTTCCAGAATATCATCAAGTCATCTACATAACAAGCTACTATTAAATTAGATCCTCGATTAAAATAAATGCACGGATCCAATTCGGATTTTACTAAACCAAATTCCTTTAATGCAGTTTCTAGTTTAATATTCCACTGGCGTCCAGCTTGTTTGAGTCCATACATAGCTCGATTCAGTTTACAAGCTCTATTTGTTCCATCATTAAAACATTCCGGTTGCTCGATATACACATCTGCATCAATGTCGCCTTGCAAGAAAGCGGTGACAGCGTCCATTTGATGTATTTTCAAACCATTTTCAACTGCTAAAGCCATCAAAAATCTTATCGAAGCATAGCGAACCACAGGCGAGAAAGTTTCATTGTATTCTACACCATATTTCTGTGAGCAACCTTTCACAACCAAGCGAGCCTTGTAACGCAATACGTTGCCATCATTGTCAAATTTGCGTTTGAATACCCATTTTGTCTTGATAGCGTTTCTTCCAGGCGGTAATTTGATGAGACTCCAAGTTTTGTTTTCTACTAACGATGCAATTTCTTCATGCATGGCACACTGCCACTTTGAAGAATCATCACGTGCTGCAGCTTCTTTTACTGTTTGAGGATCAAAATCGTTAATATTATTTAATGAAAAATAACTTACATAATCATTAAATTCTCGAAGCTTTGGTTCACGCGTAGATCTTCTTAATACATTTTCAGGTGTCGCAACATCTTTTTCAGGTTGATAATCTCGATCATCAATATTATCAATTTCACCAGTATCAATCAAAGTAACATCAGTTTCAATCGATGAATCTTCATTGTTCTCATAATCTCTCACTTCAGCTGGACTCACATTGTTATCAGTTGATAACGTCACCATCGAATCACAATTTTTTTCATGAAAAACAACATCTCTACTTATTGTTAGTTGTTTCGTTTTTGGATCAATGCAACGAAAACCTTTTGTATTGCTGTCATACCCCACGAATATCATTTTTCGCGACTTCGAATCGAACTTCTTCCTCTTTTGTTTAGGAACATGTACCATTACAGCGGATCCAAAAATTTTCATATGAGATACATTTACTTTGATGCCCGTCCATACTTCTTCAGGAGTTTTGTTCACCAAAATTGTTGAAGTTGTTCTATTGATAATGTAGGCTGCCATTGCAACCGCTTCGGCCCAAAAACTTTTGTCCAAATCAGCATCGAACATCATACACCTTGAACGTTCCACAATCGTTCGGTTCATTCTCTCCGCAAGACCATTTTGTTGAGGAGTGTACACATTTGTAAATTGATGCTGTATACCGCATTTTTTAAGAAAAATCTCAAACTCTTTGGAACAATATTCAGTGCCATTGTCAGTTCTGAATTTCTTTATTTTACGACCAGTCTGATTTTCTACATATGATTTGAAATCAACAAATGATTCAAAAACTTCAGATTTGGACGACAAAAAATAGACAAATAGTTTTCTTGAATAATCATCAATGAATGACAAGAAATATTTTGCGCCACCAATTGAATTTTTCTCCATCGGACCACAAACATCAGAGTGGATTAAATCCAGCACATTATTTGAACGCTTACCACTAGGCTTGAAAGGGAGGCGCGATTGCTTGCCCATTGCACAAACTTCACATTTCAAGATTTCATCATTCTTGAACATCATTCCATCTACTACATTACGCATGTCACAAAGTGTTTTGTAGTTTACATGACCAAGACGTCTGTGCCATGTCAATGCACTACTTTCTCTTGATTTTGTCAACATACATTTATCAGTAGAGGTTGAAATCCTGTATACACCATCCTGTGACTGACATTGCGCAAACAAATCACCATTTTTGTCATAAATTTTACCACCATCACTATCAAAAACAATTTTATTACCTTTTTCAACAATTTTGCTGACAGATAAAAGATTAGCAGACAGATCAGGAACATGCAAAACTTCTGCTACTGGTATTGTATCATTTTTTATTGATAGAACAGTTTCACCAACACATTTCACTGGCATCTTCGTGTCGTTTGCTGCTACTATTTCAGCAGCTTCAGTGGATCTTCTATTTTTTAATAAATTTGCATCAGGCGTCATGTGACTCGACGCACCACTGTCTAAAAACCAATCTGATATTTTTGATTTCGAGAACAAAGATACAGCTAATGCTCTTTTAGCCGATTCACTTTTATAGCTTTTAACATTGTTTTGACTTTTATTCTTCTCAAAATTAGACAATGACTTCTGCTTCTCTTTGATTTTATAGGCATTCAAAACTCTTGTGATTTTTACCACCACATTCATAACAAATTATACTTCCAGTATGACTATTTTTATGTTTTGATGCATTTTTTACATTGTATTTACTGAAAAACGCATTGCTTTCGTTTGTCTTTGATACATACTGTGTGTCAAGTAATTTCATTTTGATGTGATCTGCATTGATGGTTTCACTTGCCTCAAAACTCAGAATAAGAGGTTTAAATTCATTTGTCAAACCTGCCAACATAATTGCAGCCAACCAGTCATCATCTATTTTGAATCCAATGCTATTTAATTTGCACGAAATTGAGGTTATCTCATCAATGTAATTTTGCATGTTTTCACAACTTTCTAAACGAATTGAAATGAGAGTTCGTAACAACGTAATTTTTCTTAATAATCCACGGTCTTCATACAAATTTTTAAATTTTTCCCATATCTCAAGGGCTGAATTGCAATTTAAAATGTGAACAAAAAGTTCAGGCTCCACACTCAGAGCCAACGTAGATTTTGATTCACGCAACATGTCTTCATTATTTTCTACCGGCTTTTTAGCATCGTCTGGAGACTTCTGGATACACTTATGCCATTTTTTCATATCGAAATAATTCTGCATAGCAAAACACCACATATGATAATTATCCGCACCGCGTAGTTTTTGGATGTGAAAATCCGATTTGCTGTTTGATCCTGCCATTTTCTTCTCATAAAACGTGTTTATGACGATACAAATTTTACAACAAATGTAAAATCAATCTGAATTGCGATTAAATTCAAAGTCCAGTGACTTGATTAAACAATTAACTATTTAATTGTATACAACAAATGTATTTATAATTTAATATATTCGCGATGATTTCAGATTTAATTAACTTGGGACTGGGCCCATAACCTATTACGATTACTTACACGGTTTGTTTATGTTGACACTGTAAATAATATTGGCAGTTTTGTGTAAAGCAATGACTAATTGCTTGAGTAGCATATCGTAACATGCAACAAAATTAGAAAGCAAAAGATTGCATACATTAAGCTTTATTTTGTATCTTGTGTTTATTCACGTAGATAGCGCATCAAGTGAGTGGAGTGGTCGAATGGAAAACATTTGCTCTTCAAAACATGGTTATAAAACAAAGCCGCTGTTGCTAGCACATTGTGTACCCTCAAAATCTGATAACATCAGTTAAAAGTATAAATCTGCCACCTATGCATCATTACATTTCCTGATAAGAAGAAATGTAGCTGCTGTGAATTATAATCTCAGCAATTAGTGTTTGTACCCTACACTGTTACGGGTTGTTTATTATAAATGTATTACAACATTTGCAAACTGACTAGGAAACATTTTCAGGTACATTTTTGCTCTTTATTTTGTATATAGGCAGGTTTCTTCTTGCGAACGTCGGGGTGCTTATAGAGGGATTTTTTGCCAATAAAAAAAAATTACAAAAAACTGATCTTTCATGCACCTTTAAGCAGTCCCACAGTCGGTAGCTGCCGTCAAAAGCTACATTGAAAGAGTGCATATCATTTTTTGTCTCAAGATAATAACAGGCAATTAAAGAATCCATTAAGTCATTTATTTGTCTTCTTTGAAATAATCAGAGTCATGTCTACTGAAGGTACAACTGGCAAATCAGTCTATGAACAGTATCTGAAGCGAGCAGTTCGGTTACAGAATTATTTCCCAGTTGCACCATGTATCCAGAAGGAGAAACCCATTTCGACGCGAAACAAAAAGTATGGAGTGGGAATTCGAAAAAGACTACATTCGATCCTAAAGTGACGTTTGGTGAAGCCGTGCTCCTGCTTCTCGGTATAAATCCTGAGAAGGTTATACAAATTTGCGACTCAACGGGTGATCGACTGACTTGCTCCGAACTGATTAGTCTTGGCAAACAAGTATCGTTGAGCCTTCAAAGGCGTGGCTTAAAAATTGGCGATGTTGTTGGAATTGTCGCCAATAATAGCACCCACTTGACACCTGTGATGTTCGGTGCAATTCTTAGTGGCAATCCGGTAAATGCCTTATTTCCGGAATTTCATAAAGGTGAGTTGGTTATTCAAAGAACTACGTTCAAATGTGTAACTGTCTCCTCGTAACGTGCCAAAGAGGATGTGATCTCTATTTTCAGCAATACGAGACCGAAGATTGTCTTTTGTGAAGGGCAAAATTACATAACCGTTAGAGATGCTCTTAGCGAACTAAGATTGGATTCTCCAATTTACACGTTAAAAGATCACATCGATGGAGTTTCAAAAGTGGACGAGCTTTACGGACAAGACCCTAAAGAGTTGGACAATTACATGTGAGTTTATGGGAAAATGTATAAGGACAAAATGAATTGACCCGTCATTTCAACAGCCCACCATCTACATATCTTAGCGGCGAAGACACAATCGCAATTGTCTGCACATCCGGTACAACTGGTACACCTAAAGGTGTTTGCGTTTCCCACCAAGCAGCACTTAATTTACGTGTCTTGTAAGTAGCCCGTCGAATTATTGTGATTTTTCGATATTATTTTTCTAATGTTCTTCCAGTGTCGGCATCCGAAGCGATGACATTCTTTTCACATTTAGCACCATGTATTGGATATCAGGAATTTGGACGTTATTTGCATCCCTGCTGCATGGTGCCACACGTATCATCACCGACAAGCGATTTACTCCGAAATATTTTTTTCAACTCATTGAGAAATATCGCATTACTTACAACATTTCCAGTCCATCTGCTATAGCGCAGCTTGTCCAATCTCCTGACCTGGGTCAGTACGATTTATCAAGCCTTCGAAAGGTTTTATGTGGAGGTTCAGCAATTCCGAGCATCGTGGCAACAAAAATCAGTCAATACTTACCAAATGATAGTCTTACTATTGCCTATGGTATGACCGAATTAGGTGGAATTTGTTCCCTAAATGAGGGTGGAAAACGTGAGAAATCAGCTGGAAAAATTCTGCCCAACATTGAAGTTCAAGTGGTCGACCATCAGCATGGCACACCGTTAGGAATTAGTGAAACTGGTGAATTTCGTGTTCGATCTCTCTACAAATGGAATGGCTACTATAACAATCCAGGAGAGACAGCGAAAATCTATCATCCCGAACATAGATGGATATCAACTGGTGATATCGGTTATTTCGATTCGGATGGTTATATGTTCATCATCGATCGACAGAAAGATATATTCAAGTGCAATGGACATCAGATCTATCCGGTTCGACTGGAGGATGTCATCATGAGAGTGCCTGGTGTTCAGGAGGTTTGCGTTTTTGGTATACCCGATCTTGTGTGTGGTAAAAAAACTGCTGCAGCCATTGTAAGGTCCACAGAAACAGAGAACAAATCACTCACCGAACAGCAAGTGCATGCTTATGTTGCTGCAAGTTTGGCACCCATATACCACATTCTAGGAGGCGTTTTCTTTTTGTCTGAAATACCAAAGACCAGCTCTGGCAAGGTACGACGGAATAATGTTGCTAAGATTGCAGCGGAAATTTTGCTGCAGCAAAGTAAATAAAATTGGAAATTTTGTGTTAATGTGTTACTTTTTTTAATCTGTGTTCTACGGTCTCGATAATACCATATCCGAGAATTTCATACTTAGTCTGTGAAAAGCAGGACAGCTTTACAAGAAATGTACCTAGTTGTTGACTGTCCTTTCCTTTCCTTTATTATATTTAAGTAATTCTTTTATAATTTCTGCTTCGCAGTGATAATTCTGCCTGTGTGGATTTCTCTTTGTTGTTGCCCCAGCGATAACAAGGTCGTAATGAAGATAAAATGTTAACTTAGAGTAAAAAATAACAAGAAGATCACAATCCAGATAGCAAAGTATAAGAAAGCAAATATTTCTGTTTGAAAATGCGAACGGTTTCTTTAATCCGAGAATCATGTCGTTTCTATTTTCAATTAAGTAGCTTCTTTTCCATGTCTAGCTTAGCAGTTAGTCTGATCAGTTCTTATCTGTCAAGCAGATCCCAGTGTGTCTCCATTGCAGGCGAATGTTTCGCATTAGCACCAATAACTAGAGTGCCACAGGGTACTATATTGGGACCTGTCTTATTCATACTCTTTATAAATGATTTGCCATCAGTATTAAAGCATTGTCTGATGCATTTGATTGCTGATGATGTGAAAGTTGCTCATGCAATAAATATTTCTAATCATGGGATGGGTGTTACTTACCTCAAATATTATGGCTATCTCTAACTGGGCCTCGACAAATCAGTTTATTTTGAATCCCATTAAAAGCCAAGTCATTGCTTTTTACAGGTATCAAGTTAGTCACTTGTTTGAGCCAATACTGATAAATGGGCAGCAAATCCAGTTCTCTAATATGGTGGTAAGCTTGGGGTTTGAAACTCTGTCGTCGATTTGCAAATTAGCGGTGCTATTTGTTCAATCGTACGTAAGCTCTACCTGGTAAAAGATATCTTGTCAGTCCAGATGAAGACAAAGCTGATTCAATCATTGTTTATGCCGCTGTTCAACCAAGGTATTAAAGTATATTAAAGTATATGATAGTATATTAAAGTATATGATAGTATATTAAAGTAGTAGAATGGACAATCTACGGCGTCTCAAGATTTGTTTGATTTCGTGTGTGTGATTCATATGACCAGATCTCAGCTCTATCTCTTAGTTTCCTGGGAATGGAGTTTAACAATTATAATAAATTAAGAGTTGTCCTTCTTCTATTTAGAATTATCAATAAACGACAACCGGTGTATTTGTACGATAATTTAAAATTCGCAATTTCCTCTACGACTAGACTGTTAAAGACACTGGAAAGACTGATATTTACATACGCGCACGCATTGACAAAATACTCCTATCTACAGATCAGCACGCGTATTGTAAAGGCAAGTCTGTAGGAACAGCACTGCACTACTACTACTACGTTCTATTAAACATTCCCTTCACCACAAGGAGTTCACAATGGTGGTATTCCTAGGCATTGAAGGTGATTTTAACCACGTCAACACATCTGTGATTACGGATGCGTGAATTTATTAATCTTCTGCTCACAAGTAGGATTATTAATTCAAAGCTGGGCGTGTCGTCTGCCAGAAGAACTGTCTGCAGAGGAACCCCACAAGGTAGAGTCCTGTCCCCTTTCTATGGAACTTAGCGGTGAATGAACTGCTGGTATGCCTAAGAGGTGATGGCTGCAGAGTAATCGCTTATGCGGATGACGTCTCAAAAAAAAAATACCCGAATACATTAAAGGAACTCCTGCAAAATGCTCTCAACAAGCTAACTTGCTGGGCAGATCGTTTTGGTTTAGGGGTAAATCCTTACAAAACTCAGTCTCCACAAATTCAATTCTAGCCCTTAACTGCCGATTCATCTCTCATGGAGATTGCGGTGCAGTTCAATATCCACCTGTCTTGGGTGCCGGGGTACAGAGACATTCCGGGTAACTGTATGGCTGACGAACTCGCCAAGCAAAGAACTACACTTCCCCTCTTACCTAAATATGGTTTCATAGGCATACCAATCGCTATATGCAAATTCTTGTTAGAACTGGATGCTAATGTAAGAACTAACTGTAGGTGGTCAAACGGTACAACTTGCATAGCGACAAAGCAGATCTGGCCCAAGCTGGATCCGAAACGCTCCAAGTGTTTGATCTCCCAAAAAAGATCGCACATCGGTGCTATTGTAGGTGCCATCACTGGACACTGTCTCATAGGCAAGCATGCAGCAAGACTTAAAGGCATGGATGAGGAGGAGGAGGAGGACACCATCGTCTATCTTCTCTGTACTTGTCCAGCCCTATTCCAACAGCATAAACTCCATATACATCACAGCGAGGAAAACCTCCCCAGATAAACAAGATAAACATAAGAACAAATGAGATCAGGATGGAGCTCCTTAAACCATTTACGTGACAGCATCATCGATCAATGCTTCACCACACAACACCGCTCATCTATTCAGCTGCCTGTCACATCCGACGTTGCTAACACCGCTATCCCTATGGACACAGCCGGTCGAGGCAGTCGCATTTCTGGGCCTGGACTGTTCCGACAGATACACAAACATTACAACCCAACGTTTGGACTAACACCAATTAATAGTTGCTACAACAACAAGAACAACAACAATAACTTCTCTGAACTAGCAGTTTATTGAAAAATTCATTAATATTTGGCAATTCCAGTGGCTTTATTTAAATGCCTCTTAGATATTTGTTTTAATACAATGTCCCTTGTCTGATTGCGAATCACTTTGCCACTTGTTGTCTTCGGTAATGCATCTAAAAGATATGCTCCGCCATGCAAGTGCATATGATAAGGTAATTTACCAGAAACGTAATCCATCACATCCTTCTCACTTAACGTACTATACGATTGCCGGACTATAGCGGCAGCCGCTCTATCCATGTCGATATCGTTGTGTATTCCAAAAACACAAACTTCCACAACACCTGGCAGCTCGGCAATTACTCCTTCAATTTCGTGTGACGAATAGTGAATACTTTGGAATTTGAGAATATCCTTTATTCGGTCGACAACAAAAAGGTTTCCCTCTTCATCAAAGTAGCCCAAGTCTCCTGTGTGGAACCATCCCTCCGAATCTTGCAGCTTGTCTGTATCCACAAGATTGTTGTAGTATCCTTGCCAAAATCGACCGTTAAATGTTTGAATTTCGCCAACACAGCCAACGCCCAATCGCTTGCAATTTTCATCGACAATTTTCACTTTAATTTTAGCTCCAAGTTGACCAACAGAATCTGGCCGTCCGTCGGTCAGTCTGTTCGTAGATATTGCACCAAATTCTGTTGTTCCATAAAGATTAATCAATGTGCCATTTGTAAGGTGCTTTTGTGCTTCTAAGAGAATCGCCACTGGTACACTACCACCACAACAGACGAGCATTTTTAAACTGGACATCGTGCGGAACTTTATATCAGCGCATTTCACCATTTGAGCCAAGTGCGATGGGGAGACCATTGTATAAGTTATTTTGTATTTTTCAATTAACATCAACATAAGTTCCGGTGTAAATGCATTATCTGTCACAATTCTTGTCAGCCCAATCAATAGGCTAATTACTAGCAAGTGTAGTCCAGAATACCAATCCAAAGAGCTAAAGCTGAACGTCACGTCATCGCAACTAAGCCGCCTAATGATTTGGAAATTCAACATTGAGAAGAGTTGATCGAAAATATCGTACACATGAATACCTGACAGTCCCTAAAAGTCTTTCATTTGAGATGCAAACGCCTTTTGGTAAACCTGTTGTCCCAGAAGAGCACACAATGGCTGCGGTTTGCGTTGCACCTCCAATAAGTTCCGCAGGTCTGTGATTAAAGTTAGTATTATAAGTATTTTTTTTTAAATTTCTTTCTCACTCAAATAAATGTTCAATTCCAGTGGCTTTGAAGAGGTCCAACACTCTGGCAACCCCTTTCACATGATCTTTCATTGTGAAAATCATAGCGCTCAATTTGGATTCTCTACACACTGCGGCAACTGTTTCATAAGATTTACCATCACAAATGACCACTTTGGGTTTGGTTATTCCCAAGAGATGTGTAACTGCATCTATTAAAAAATAAATATTTAGTCTTCATTTTGGAATAAGAAAGTAAGAACTTACCCTTTCCGCTTGCTGGACTTATAACATGAAAAGTCGTACAATTTAGGAAACAAGCAATAACAACAGGTAACAGATGCGCAGTATTTGATGCCATGATTCCAATAATATCATCCTGGTGCAGCCCTAATGGCATCAAGTTCTGTGCAATTCGAATGCTCATCGTCAAAGCCTCACCATAGGTAAAAGTTAGGCCTTGTGAATCGGAAATCTGAAAATAGTTTTACTCACGGACATTAGCCAGTTACTTACTTTGTTTACTTCACCACTTACCTGACAAATTCTGTGCGCATTTTCCTTCATCGATGAATATAATAATTTCCCAACAGAGCTTTTAAGATCAAGATCGTCTCGCTGAACGATTTGTTCTGGCCCAGACCATAATTTATCCTTGGAATTGAAGTATGTCTTGTAGTTGTCTATCTTGCCGCCGCCGTTGATCAGACATAACTGATGATGAGATGTGCTTTCCATGTTAAACCGATAAAACGTTTCACTTCTTTCTCTACATCTATATATTATTAATTAATTATTTGTTCTACTCAACGTTGCGTACCAACAAATGCAACACAAAGAGCTAAGATGTAGAAAGCAGTCTGGAAGAATGTACTCTGTGAACTAGAGCAGTTTAGAGAGCCACGATCGGGTATGCAATGCGCGGAAGTTCTTTCAAGGAGTCTGCGTTATGAGGCAGAATATAAATCGTGTTGCACATGCAATGACAAAGAGCGTTATTTGACCGCCGCGCCGATATTATTTATTATTGTTTTTGTTGACAATGTTAATATAAATAAAATATGTACGCAGCTAAAATTCAACTTATCAGGTAATGTTCATCGTTTTTGGACCAATGTCCGCTTTATAGGGAGTGACATTAAAAAACAAAGAGCTATAGTCGGTAGTTATCTGCTTCCGAAATTTTGCACCAGTGATTTGCCTTCGCTTCAATTTGACAAACTCTAACTACTGGTTGACTGATGAGGCTGACGTACTATGATACTCGATTCGCTACCAATATTAGCGACAAAAGATGGACTTTATCAGATTTTTTACGATTTTTTCCAAAAGTTAAGCCTTTCTTTTAATTATCATTGCAAGCTGTAGTTTCGAAACGATGCAATCGATCATGTCATTGATGATTTCCTTTAGGACGGACGCAAAGTAACCATTTGAAGTGACTGCAGGTCGCCTCTGTTCTTATCAGCGTTTGTCAATTTATGTTTATCACAGCAAATTTATTGCTCTTAAATATTCGAAAAGAAATTAGATTATCTATGCGCTACATGTAATCACTAGAAGTTAAAATTGTACGACTGAAAATCCGGACAGTAGGAGTCCACTGATGAGACCGACTTACTCGAACCAATAGATTCGTTCAATAGTGTGATCAGATTTATTCTTATCTCTGTGCATTCTCTGTTGACGTCACTTTGTTCATCGCTGTCGACGCCCCTCAGCTTACCGCTGTCAACGTTTTTCTCTGCGTTTCTCTGCCGGTCTCGCTGGACTCAGGCTCACGCTCACGCATAGCTCAAGGTTCACGCTAAATTCAGGCTCCCGAACAAAGGCTCACGCTCACGCATCGCTCACGGGTAACGCTAGAATCAGGCTCACGCATCGCTCAAGGCTCACGCTCACCCATCGCACAAGATTAACGCTCGTCTCAGGCTCACGCTCACGTATCGCTCACGGATCACGCTAGATTCAGGCTCACGCTCACACATCGTCCAAGATTAACGCTCGTCTTATTCCGCGCACGCATCGCTCACGGATCACGCTAGATTCAGGCTCCCGAACAAAGGCTCGCGCATACAGACTCACGCATTCAGTCACACATCCCCAAGGCAAATACAGGATTATACACCGCATTATCTACACATCTGGCGTATAATATGAATTGTTAACACATATACAAATTACGTAGAGAAATAAAGACTAAATTAAATTGAAAGTCCCACAAATATAAAATTTATTGTAACGACCAAATTTAATTTGAACCCCTGGTCACCCTGAGTTTACCCCGGCTGGGAAAACTCGGTTACAATTTTATCATCAGGGTATGATTAATCTAAGAGTCGTACCACCTCCGTGATGAGGGATAGTACGTAGCACTTTTTCTCAACTCTGCTGTCGAGCATATTTCCTTAAATAAAATACTCCTCCTTAACCCAAGGTAATGCTCTACATTCACAGAAAATAAAAAGCAGAACCTACATTCCTTAGTTAAGACTAGATTAAGTTCCTTAAGTCACGCCACAGTGACCTGTGAGAAAGCTCACTAGCTTTCTATTGCTATCCTTGTCTAGATTAAGGATTTCCTCGTAGGAATAAGGCCCGATTAGTCGTTTGGATTGTCAAATACTTGATGACCAGTGACCCATTCGAGTTTCACCCTGTTATGTCTGATAAGAGATTAGGTAGTGCATCGCAGTAGCATTTACCTGATAGAGAGTCCATTAGGGTGTACCACAGCGCTTTAAGTGCTGCCTGGCTATCAATCGACAGCTTCTCATGCTGGCGTAGGGCAGGTATACGCATGGCACCCGTGATACTAGTACAGGCAATTCTTTGGAGCTGCTGAAGCTTAGTTGCCGTTGTCCGTTCAAAAACTTTCGGTCACCAAGCGATGGCCGACGTGATAATGGGCCTCAGCATGATTGTATATATCATCCAGCGAATCTCTGAACTTAACTGTACGTCTGAGGTACGGGAGGTAGAGCGCCACGAGGATTGTGGTTGAATGCATGAAAGGAGATGCAGTTTAACGTCAAGCTTGGAGAATTTTAATGCAAAAGTTTCTTGTGGCGAGCCACATCCCTCCAGTGCTCCCGGGAGGGATAGATGGCCCGAAAACCCTTGTTGACGCATAGCACCGGCAGTGTGTAGCCTACGTTCGCCAGTTCTGCCTTTAGCGAGTTATTGATCGTCGAGTGTCCCGTTTGAACACATATCCTATGACGTGTTGCTGACAGTCGCGCGGCCGTATTGTCTGCTCTCTGCCTGCCGTATATATCTACAGGAGTCGGTCGTTGTATTTTTATTTACAACCGGTATCAAGGGAAGTTCCATGAAGACAACAACTTTAATGACCGGCAATAGTGGAGAGGAGCAACATTACTTCTAGAGGGCGTATAGGTGTTGTCTTTAATCCCCGACTAATGTGCATACAGGCTGCCCTTTATACCAACTCCAAAAGTTTTACGTAAGTGGATTTTCCTAGAGCCGGCCACCAGACACTGACTCCATACATAAATATTGGTCTTACTACGGTATATAGCCAGTGTACAACTTTTACTGATAGCGCTTTTACACGTGTATACAGCTTTTGTAGCTTTGTTAACTTTCTCTCTAAAATATTCAGTTTCCAACTTAGTTTTTTATCCAGAATAGTTCCCAGAAAGTTCGCCTTATTGGTGCAAACTAGACTAGTACCGTTTAGAGTGGTACTCCACCTATTTATATTTTATTTTTATTTGTAAAGAGAACCAGCTTTGTTTTGGACGGTTTACTCCTAGCCGACAGCTTTTGGCCCACTTTGTGACGATTGAGAGAGCATTTTGCATAACCGCTGTGGTCGTTATTAGGAACCTACCTGATACAGCTATATCTACATCATCAGCATCGGCAACTACGCTCATGCCCTATACTTAGAGCATATAATTACAAATTGTTGAACCTTTCCACGGCGATTGGTTCTACGCACCGCAAGGACGTTTATCCAAACATTGAGCCAAGGATCGTCATCCCAGCTACAGACCTGGAGGTTCTCTTTCGGCATATGCGTGATTCGGTTTAAGTCGCTTCAAGTCGATATTTTCTGTAACGTAACCCTGTCGTAAATTGGGGACTTCCTGTACATTATATAATCGGCCATTATAACAAATGCAAATCAAAACTATGCTTTATTTCTATTTAATTACAAAAAATGCGTTATATATTTTAGTGTTTTGTTGCTTTTTCTATCTCTTGCATAAGATCATTTTTTGTCTAACTTCTGCCAACATTTGGTCATCGCTATGTAATAAACAATGTGATTGTGACATACATACATTGATAGTCGAGTACATACATATATTTAAATATCAATAAATAATAATATTAACAGTTTGAAGAAATAAAAAAAAAACGGTTTCGATTAAAAAATAATGTAAAGAGGATATAAAAAGAAATTGATATTTAACTTCTTGTTTGTCTGTGTCTTTTGTTTATAAATAATTTTTTATTTATGTCATTCTGTGTCTATGGGTAAGTGCATTCGTTTTAACAATTTTTTTATGAATGTTTACTATGTTTTTGCTGTTGTTGTTGTTGTTGTTTGTTAATACAATATATTGTTGTCTAGTTTAGTTTATGCACAAGTGTTGCTTTTTGTTTTCTATTTTCGCTAAGCCGCTTTTCGCTAATTAATGGTTAATAATTATTCGTTAGTTATTATTTATTGATTTATTTAAAAAAAAACATTATTTGTTTCGCTAATAAAAATCTGAATTTGCTCTAATAAATAATTATATTTTGTAAATTATTATAATAATTGCGTACATATAGAGTAGATGTTTTGCGTTTTTGTTTTTGTTTTCGTTTTGTTTTTCTCTCATTCGGTATATAATGCATTTTCAACACAATAATAAATTGTATTAATTTGTATATAATTATGTTTTATTTTTCTTGTTGTTAAAAGCTTAAAAATTCTTCATCTAGTTGTAAATAGCAACGTTCGAAACGAAACAAAGAGGCTGTCCCGATCTGCATTTGAAATTACGCTTTTCTTACGCCATTTGTTACATTGCTTTGTTATTAAAAAAAAAAGGTTTGTGAGCAGATCAAACAACAACACTACAATTTAAAACAAAACCGAATTAGTTAACTAAAACTACGTATTTGTTTAAAGCAAATGCTCCAAAATCTGCTGGATGTTGTGGATAACAAATCTTTTTTCATGCTGAGGTGTACTAACATTTTATATATAAAGCTTTTTTGTTTCCCTGCAGGACAGACAACGTTTATAAATACATGTTGAACCCAATGTCCGGCTGAGTTCTTAATTGAATATTGATGGCGCTCTCACAATTAAAAATCGTAAT
Organism: Nephrocerus scutellatus; assembly: GCA_947095585.1. Taxonomy (NCBI): domain Eukaryota; kingdom Metazoa; phylum Arthropoda; class Insecta; order Diptera; family Pipunculidae; genus Nephrocerus; species Nephrocerus scutellatus. Next base: position 19,883,130 of record OX352763.1, on the reverse strand, counting down.
ACTTAAGATTTAAATATTGTATGGATTTCCAACATAATGAGCAAAAATAAATTTTTTTTGTCAAAACCGAAATCCATACAATCTTGTAATTCTGAAGTATTAAGTTTTTTCACTCTGAGAGCAGTCGGTCATAATTTCAGTACAAATTTAAGTTGGATTGCAGGTTAGATGTTAGACTTTTTCGTTATATTTCAGTCAGTCATCAATTCAATTCAACATCTATTAGAAATAAAAGTTCAACAATTAAATGCGCAAAAGCCCTTACCACTATTGATAACAATTATTCGTACAACATTCGAAACTATACAATTTGCTTACTTCAAAATACCACGAGTCAGCTGTCAAGGTTTTTTTTTGGTTGCTCTGGTTTGGTTACACTCGATGCCGAACAAGCAGTGTTTCGCAGTTTTGAGAAGGCATTTGACAGTGTCAACAGACAGTTTATCTGGCTTGCCTTGCGCAGGACAGGTATACCCATAAAACTAATAGCTATTATTAAAACAACCTATGACGACTCTAAATGTCATGTGCTGCATAGAGGAAAACTGTCAAAGGAATTCGAGATCCTAAGTGGGGTACGACAAGGTTGCATTCTATCGCCGATACTTTTTGTTGGTGATTAGCGATGTGCTTCGCACAGCTTTATCTACTGGAAACAGAGGAATTCAGTGGACTCTTACATCTTAACTCAAACATCTGGACTACGCTGACGACGATTGGTTACTTTCACATAGGAATATGGACCTGCACCAAATGACAACAAATGTGGAAAGGGAGGCAAAAGCCCGATTTTATTGAAATTTTGCACACAAATACACATATTTCCGGAGACAACACTTTCTATTAATTTGGCCTAAAAAAAGTCTGAGACCCGACGGGTGCCCATATACAATTTTTAAAAATTAACCCGATTTTCTTCCAAATTTTAACACGTGCATCACTGATTGACAAAACCTTTTTGTAAATTTGTTGGAGTGATCGGGCCCTAAGACCCGAGTGGTGGGTGACCATGTAAATTTTTTAAAAATTAGCCCGATTTTCTTAAAATATTAAACACATATGTATCTCTTATTAGAGAATTTACATGAAGCTTTTTATGGGTTGGTTTTTTTTTATTTCTTCGATATTTACAGTGTTATCTGATGATATTGCATTGGTATAGTATATAGTTGATACTATAGCGTTATGATAACTAAAATATAAAAAGTAGGTTTATGACTCAAAATTCTCTAGATATCGTCTTAAAACAGCATCTATTGGGGTTTCCAGATTTTGTTTTTGCTATGTTAGGATCATTATTTATATGCAGATGAATTTTTCACGCAAAAAGTCATGTAAGGGTATCCAATCAATTAGATGCAAGATTTGCATTAAAATCATAGCCCAAAATAAGTGGTATTTAATGATATTCTGTACCAAGAATATTCTGTAGAGAAATAAAGACTAAATTAAATTGAAAGTCCCACAAATATAAAATTTATTGTAACGACCAAATTTAATTTGAACCCCTGGTCACCCTGAGTTTACCCCGGCTGGGAAAACTCGGTTACAATTTTATCATCAGGGTATGATTAATCTAAGAGTCGTACCACCTCCGTGATGAGGGATAGTACGTAGCACTTTTTCTCAACTCTGCTGTCGAGCATATTTCCTTAAATAAAATACTCCTCCTTAACCCAAGGTAATGCTCTACATTCACAGAAAATAAAAAGCAGAACCTACATTCCTTAGTTAAGACTAGATTAAGTTCCTTAAGTCACGCCACAGTGACCTGTGAGAAAGCTCACTAGCTTTCTATTGCTATCCTTGTCTAGATTAAGGATTTCCTCGTAGGAATAAGGCCCGATTAGTCGTTTGGATTGTCAAATACTTGATGACCAGTGACCCATTCGAGTTTCACCCTGTTATGTCTGATAAGAGATTAGGTAGTGCATCGCAGTAGCATTTACCTGATAGAGAGTCCATTAGGGTGTACCACAGCGCTTTAAGTGCTGCCTGGCTATCAATCGACAGCTTCTCATGCTGGCGTAGGGCAGGTATACGCATGGCACCCGTGATACTAGTACAGGCAATTCTTTGGAGCTGCTGAAGCTTAGTTGCCGTTGTCCGTTCAAAAACTTTCGGTCACCAAGCGATGGCCGACGTGATAATGGGCCTCAGCATGATTGTATATATCATCCAGCGAATCTCTGAACTTAACTGTACGTCTGAGGTACGGGAGGTAGAGCGCCACGGGGATTGTGGTTGAATGCATGAAAGGAGATGCAGTTTAACGTCAAGCTTGGAGAATTTTAATGCAAAAGTTTCTTGTGGCGAGCCACATCCCTCCAGTGCTCCCGGGAGGGATAGATGGCCCGAAAACCCTTGTTGACGCATAGCACCGGCAGTGTGTAGCCTACGTTCGCCAGTTCTGCCTTTAGCGAGTTATTGATCGTCGAGTGTCCCGTTTGAACACATATCCTATGACGTGTTGCTGACAGTCGCGCGGCCGTATTGTCTGCTCTCTGCCTGCCGTATATATCTACAGGAGTCGGTCGTTGTATTTTTATTTACAACCGGTATCAAGGGAAGTTCCATGAAGACAACAACTTTAATGACCGGCAATAGTGGAGAGGAGCAACATTACTTCTAGAGGGCGTATAGGTGTTGTCTTTAATCCCCGACTAATGTGCATACAGGCTGCCCTTTATACCAACTCCAAAAGTTTTACGTAAGTGGATTTTCCTAGAGCCGGCCACCAGACACTGACTCCATACATAAATATTGGTCTTACTACGGTATATAGCCAGTGTACAACTTTTACTGATAGCGCTTTTACACGTGTATACAGCTTTTGTAGCTTTGTTAACTTTCTCTCTAAAATATTCAGTTTCCAACTTAGTTTTTTATCCAGAATAGTTCCCAGAAAGTTCGCCTTATTGGTGCAAACTAGACTAGTACCGTTTAGAGTGGTACTCCACCTATTTATATTTTATTTTTATTTGTAAAGAGAACCAGCTTTGTTTTGGACGGTTTACTCCTAGCCGACAGCTTTTGGCCCACTTTGTGACGATTGAGAGAGCATTTTGCATAACCGCTGTGGTCGTTATTAGGAACCTACCTGATACAGCTATATCTACATCATCAGCATCGGCAACTACGCTCATGCCCTATACTTAGAGCATATAATTACAAATTGTTGAACCTTTCCACGGCGATTGGTTCTACGCACCGCAAGGACGTTTATCCAAACATTGAGCCAAGGATCGTCATCCCAGCTACAGACCTGGAGGTTCTCTTTCGGCATATGCGTGATTCGGTTTAAGTCGCTTCAAGTCGATATTTTCTGTAACGTAACCCTGTCGTAAATTGGGGACTTCCTGTACATTATATAATCGGCCATTATAACAAATGCAAATCAAAACTATGCTTTATTTCTATTTAATTACAAAAAATGCGTTATATATTTTAGTGTTTTGTTGCTTTTTCTATCTCTTGCATAAGATCATTTTTTGTCTAACTTCTGCCAACATTTGGTCATCGCTATGTAATAAACAATGTGATTGTGACATACATACATTGATAGTCGAGTACATACATATATTTAAATATCAATAAATAATAATATTAACAGTTTGAAGAAATAAAAAAAAAACGGTTTCGATTAAAAAATAATGTAAAGAGGATATAAAAAGAAATTGATATTTAACTTCTTGTTTGTCTGTGTCTTTTGTTTATAAATAATTTTTTATTTATGTCATTCTGTGTCTATGGGTAAGTGCATTCGTTTTAACAATTTTTTTATGAATGTTTACTATGTTTTTGCTGTTGTTGTTGTTGTTGTTTGTTAATACAATATATTGTTGTCTAGTTTAGTTTATGCACAAGTGTTGCTTTTTGTTTTCTATTTTCGCTAAGCCGCTTTTCGCTAATTAATGGTTAATAATTATTCGTTAGTTATTATTTATTGATTTATTTAAAAAAAAACATTATTTGTTTCGCTAATAAAAATCTGAATTTGCTCTAATAAATAATTATATTTTGTAAATTATTATAATAATTGCGTACATATAGAGTAGATGTTTTGCGTTTTTGTTTTTGTTTTCGTTTTGTTTTTCTCTCATTCGGTATATAATGCATTTTCAACACAATAATAAATTGTATTAATTTGTATATAATTATGTTTTATTTTTCTTGTTGTTAAAAGCTTAAAAATTCTTCATCTAGTTGTAAATAGCAACGTTCGAAACGAAACAAAGAGGCTGTCCCGATCTGCATTTGAAATTACGCTTTTCTTACGCCATTTGTTACATTGCTTTGTTATTAAAAAAAAAAGGTTTGTGAGCAGATCAAACAACAACACTACAATTTAAAACAAAACCGAATTAGTTAACTAAAACTACGTATTTGTTTAAAGCAAATGCTCCAAAATCTGCTGGATGTTGTGGATAACAAATCTTTTTTCATGCTGAGGTGTACTAACATTTTATATATAAAGCTTTTTTGTTTCCCTGCAGGACAGACAACGTTTATAAATACATGTTGAACCCAATGTCCGGCTGAGTTCTTAATTGAATATTGATGGCGCTCTCACAATTAAAAATCGTAATACTTAAGATTTAAATATTGTATGGATTTCCAACATAATGAGCAAAAATAAATTTTTTTTGTCAAAACCGAAATCCATACAATCTTGTAATTCTGAAGTATTAAGTTTTTTCACTCTGAGAGCAGTCGGTCATAATTTCAGTACAAATTTAAGTTGGATTGCAGGTTAGATGTTAGACTTTTTCGTTATATTTCAGTCAGTCATCAATTCAATTCAACATCTATTAGAAATAAAAGTTCAACAATTAAATGCGCAAAAGCCCTTACCACTATTGATAACAATTATTCGTACAACATTCGAAACTATACAATTTGCTTACTTCAAAATACCACGAGTCAGCTGTCAAGGTTTTTTTTTGGTTGCTCTGGTTTGGTTACACTCGATGCCGAACAAGCAGTGTTTCGCAGTTTTGAGAAGGCATTTGACAGTGTCAACAGACAGTTTATCTGGCTTGCCTTGCGCAGGACAGGTATACCCATAAAACTAATAGCTATTATTAAAACAACCTATGACGACTCTAAATGTCATGTGCTGCATAGAGGAAAACTGTCAAAGGAATTCGAGATCCTAAGTGGGGTACGACAAGGTTGCATTCTATCGCCGATACTTTTTGTTGGTGATTAGCGATGTGCTTCGCACAGCTTTATCTACTGGAAACAGAGGAATTCAGTGGACTCTTACATCTTAACTCAAACATCTGGACTACGCTGACGACGATTGGTTACTTTCACATAGGAATATGGACCTGCACCAAATGACAACAAATGTGGAAAGGGAGGCAAAAGCCCGATTTTATTGAAATTTTGCACACAAATACACATATTTCCGGAGACAACACTTTCTATTAATTTGGCCTAAAAAAAGTCTGAGACCCGACGGGTGCCCATATACAATTTTTAAAAATTAACCCGATTTTCTTCCAAATTTTAACACGTGCATCACTGATTGACAAAACCTTTTTGTAAATTTGTTGGAGTGATCGGGCCCTAAGACCCGAGTGGTGGGTGACCATGTAAATTTTTTAAAAATTAGCCCGATTTTCTTAAAATATTAAACACATATGTATCTCTTATTAGAGAATTTACATGAAGCTTTTTATGGGTTGGTTTTTTTTTATTTCTTCGATATTTACAGTGTTATCTGATGATATTGCATTGGTATAGTATATAGTTGATACTATAGCGTTATGATAACTAAAATATAAAAAGTAGGTTTATGACTCAAAATTCTCTAGATATCGTCTTAAAACAGCATCTATTGGGGTTTCCAGATTTTGTTTTTGCTATGTTAGGATCATTATTTATATGCAGATGAATTTTTCACGCAAAAAGTCATGTAAGGGTATCCAATCAATTAGATGCAAGATTTGCATTAAAATCATAGCCCAAAATAAGTGGTATTTAATGATATTCTGTACCAAGAAGAGCAGGACCTCTGCGACGTAAAAACAGAATAATGTCATGATTAACAGATATGTAAATAGCTACGAAAATAATTATTTTGCCACCTATATTTTTTTGTTGATAAAATATTCTTGTAGTGTTAATGTACGCAAGTATTAAGTCGCCTAAAAGACCCTCAAAAGACCCCCGAAGGACCATCAAAAGACTACCAAAAGACCCCTCAAAAGACGTAATAGAGACCACACAAAATCCTTAAAAAGACCCCCAAATATTCTCAAAGTGTTAGATACCCACAAGACGCTCAAAAAATCGTTTAAAGACCCCTTAAAAGACGCCCCAAAAGATCCTCAAAAGACCACCAATATACCCTCAAAATAACACCAAAAGACCTCCACTATCCCAACAACGAATATAGCATAATTCCCTCTTATTCTCTCACTAGCCAAGTACCTTTTCCAATTCTTTATGATCGAAATCGAGTATCAACGAATCTTTTGGAATATATATTTTTCTGTGAAATATGAATGTGCGTGCACTGAACTATCGTAACTCAAAAGAGAGCGCAATGATATATCAATTTGCAAATAACACACAAATTACAAACTACCACTGTGTGAATGTGTGTTCGCTGAGACACAATAACGCCCGGTTCATCGATGAATGTGGTACGAGCCCGATGGCGAATATAGCAAAGTTCTCTCTTTTTTTCTCTCTCTCTCTGGCCAAGTACCTTTCTTAATGTTCAAAATCGTTTCGCATTATGACGTCATAAAACGCTGCAACCTTAGAATTTCACTTCCAATGCGCGCAAAGAAATTTCACTTAAAAAATACAAACAAATGCGTATCGGCTGTACTCCCTCCAAGGTAAATTCGGCGTGTTAATCAAAATAAATATCTACAAAATTTGACTACAATCCAACTAAGTTACTATGTAGAATAAAACTAATGAATTTAGCAGCGGTATAGAAGCAATTGAAAGGCTAAATGGATCAAAGTGGTATGTAACCAAAAGGGACTTTTGAGATAAACGCTTTAGTGTTTTCTTCTCTATTTCGTCTGTATTGTCTTTCATAATTTAAAATATTTGTCAGATTGTCAGAGATCTAGCGGTCAGGAGTTACTTTCTATATGAAGTTACCTCATAAAAATGCAATAATCCTACTTGGAAAAAATTGGGTAGTGATAGACAGACAAAAAAAAATTAATAATCTTGAAAAGGCGATCATATAGTTTAAGTCTGTCTACCGTATTAGCAATCACAAAATTTCTTAATCAAACCAGTAAGTTATTAGGGGTATCTATTACAGCAATGAATATGTTACAAATCAGGCCAAACACATAAAGTAAAAGGACATGTTTCTCAATACATAATAAACTATTTTTATGCTGTACTGTACTGTGAATAGTGGTTGGGCGGCCTCATTTATAATGCAACCATTTACTTTTTAAAAATTTAACTTTTTTGTTAACTCATGGTGGTTTAAAATGAATTTAAAATGTTTTATTTAAAGCATTCAATTATTTTGAATCTGTATCCTGAATGTAAAAATACAATTTACTTTACATATCTTTAGTTGGCAAGATAACACACACTATTACATACAATATATTATTAATTAAAAATTTTAAGTACATTACACTTAAGGAATAAATTATACTTTTTGACCTAAAAATTAAATTAAAATTTTACAATCAACAAATAGAAAAAAACAATCTACTAATTGCGCTTAGTACACCTCTGATCTCATCATATCATGTTGTTAATGGTTAGGGTATATAAAATATTGTAACTTTAGTAAGCATACACAAAAATTTGTTGTTGTTTTTTCTTCCTCGTACAAAAAAACGAATTAAAGAAGGCGATTCAAAGGAATTCTTTTCCGCAAGTATAGGAAAGGATGCTGGGTTGGATGCAGGTGATGTGCCACTTGTCTTGAGAGTTTTAGTCCAAGCCGTCAGCTTAAATTCGACCATTTGGCTGCTTCTGCTGATAATGATGCCTTGGCGATTGCGGCTGATCTCCTGGATTGTTTCTCGTATAACTAAAATTATTAGTGGTCGTAGTGTTGTTTGTTGTTGTGGTGGTGGTGGTGGTGGTGGCGTTGCTGGCGGCAAATGTCGTCTTCGCCGGTCAGAGATCTTTGAGTAAAGCACTCTTAGCATTCTTTAATTTGTCTAATCTCTTTAGCAGGTGATTATTTGATGTTTCTAGTTCTTCTAGTTGTTCCATTGCTTCGCGATTCTGTGAATAGAAATTGTGATTAGTTTGATATGTTTTCTAATGCGCAGTTTTGTAGTAGTTGGCATCAAACAGATAATAAACTGGGGAAGGAAAATAGTGCTTTAAATGGGATATGGGAAAACCAAACAATGTAAAAAAAAATTCAAGTATCAGTAGTTTTAAAAAACAAGAGGTTCATCACTAAACGTTTAAAAACAAAAAACTCAAAAACCATACTGAGCTTTAGAAGTTGCTATTTATTTTTAATCTTAGAAATATCGTACAATCTAGCAGCTCTATTAAGAATATGTATCTCATTAGTTTCATGTAGTGCATCTTAGCAAAACAGGTAACAATGTAAACTGGCAAGCAATCAGCAAGCAGGAGAGCATCCTTTTCAAACCCATTGCGTAATATTTTCAATCTTTCCCGATTTTTTTTCAATTAGTTGAAAAAGAGTTACTTTTCAGCCTGTAACCAAAAAAGATAAACCGTCATCAAGTACCGTCTAATAGCATTACTGTCCCTTCTATTCAAGGACAATGAAAATCTGATTGATACTCTTGAAACAAAAAGCTATGCTTTCGGTTATATAAAGAAAACCCCACTGTGGAAAACCGAACCAAATTTAGACGAGTCAGAAATGATTGCAATGCCAATGAAAAACTCGCAATTCTCGGTATGTGCGTCAACAACAAGCTTCGTTGGAACGACCACATATTTGCCATTGCCAAGGATGCTGCGAAATGTTTAGGTTTCCTAAAACGGTGCAAGATGTATTTCACTCCTTTGGATCTGGCTACTTTTTGCAAGGCATATTTTCGCCCTAAACTTGAATACAACTGTATTGTCTGGGCAGGTGGTGCTTCTACTAGACAGAATTCAGAACCACGCGATAAAATATCGCGAAAGCAATCGAATCGCTTGAGCATCATGGAATGTTTCCTGCTTGTCACTGTTTTATCGCGTTTTTCACAAGCGGTGTTCAAAAGAAATATCCAGATGTATTCCGACCATTCTCGAACCCATCCGTAATACCCGTGCCTCAACTCGAGCCCACGGGTCTACCATTAGGCATATCTTTGGACGTACCAACCAATTCAGAAATTCCTTCTTTAGCCGCACTATAGTTATGTGGAATGAATTGCCCGATTCTGTGTTCTGTGTTTCCGCATTTATATGATATGCAGTCATTTAAGACACACGTGCATAGACATCTCATCTTTTCCTCTCCTTTATTTCATAACGCCCACGCTGTGCTAAGCATTATAAAGGTGCAAATCCCTTTAGCGTGTGTACATTATAAAAAAAAAACTGCACGCTAAGGATTTTAGGACTTTCGTTTATTGGTTTTTTGAAAAAGTCGAAAATGTCAACAGATTGTCGAATGTGATTCCCAAGATCTTTGGATGTTTGATTGTGGGGATTGTCCCCTGCCGTGTATCAAGATGTCGAGCTGAATGTTGACTTCTTTGGTCCAAGTGGTAAAAAGTTTAGCGGACAAATTTTCTGGAGACAGGATTAGATTTCGACTGGTAAAGAAGTCTTCTAGTATATCAAGGTATGTTTGATGTTTCTGCAAATTATGGGATATCCTTGCCCTAGTCAAGAATGGTGCATTCGTCGGTGTACGATATCAATTGACATCCGACAGGAGGTACAGTGACTTTCGCAATGTAGTAGTTGAAGAGTCTCGGTGAGAGAACCCCTCCTTGGGGTACACCTTGCTTAGCTTTCCTGTACAGCGATTTTTTGCTTCTGGAATTCAACGTAACATTTTCTGCCTTTAAGGTAGTCGGCAAGCCATAGTTTCGTGCTGTTAGAGAGCTGTGAATCTAGGATGTCTTGTAGTAAGATGCCTGGTCAACAGTCTCGAATGCCTTAGATAAGTCCAGTGCAACAATGACAGTGCGGTCACAGCAACGCTGTTGGTTAAGGCCTTGTAACATGAGTGTTTATGCTGCGCTGCTTGCGGAAGCCGTGTTGGTTTTCGACTAACTGGAGTTTGGAATGAAGCTGAGGAAGTAGTTTAGTTTCGAGTATTTTCGCTGTTGGAGACAGGAGAGAAATTGAACGATACGAGGATCTTTGGTCTGCCTGTTTACCGGTCTTGAATAGGGGAATAATTCCACCCACTTTCCAATGGTCAGGGATGTCCAATGTTAGAAGTGAAAGGTTGAAGATTTGTTTGAGGTAAGTGATACCTGTTGAGTCTAGTTGTTTGAGCACAATCGTTGCGATTCCATCCGGTGCAATGTCTTTGGATGGTTTTTCACTGGCTGACTCGACTTCGGATGGAAGTAGAATACGTGGGGTTTTGTCGTGGCCAAGGCTGTGCAATTTCCTGAGAGTAGCACGGTTGCTCTTTTTACAGTGCGCTGGGTGTTCTATAAACTGGCGACAGAACATTGAGGAACTCTTTCTGGGGCAGTCTTCTTGTGTTCTGTTGAAAATGGCAAATAATTGTCCATATCTGTTGTAGCTCTTTAAGCAGCTAACATTGATTCTATTGATACTATCCAATTAGTTTATTTCAATTTAATCTCATCACGCACAAACACAACAACAATTTTAAAAGTCAATCAATCAATAATTAAAAATTCAACAGCAAAACCGGAAAATATCAGTTAGTTAGCTGAAATGCATGGAAATTCAAAAATGGACAAATACAAATGGGTCATACATATAATACATCGGTATGGGTGCTGTGGTGCGATTGTGAGTATGTGTGGTAGAAATGAAGGTTGAACAACACAATCAATCAATCAAACAAAATGAACAAACAAAAAATTCACTGAAAACAAAAACTCCAATAGAACATAAAAGATACCATAATTGATAGACTGGATGGACTGGACACGTTCCCATTTATTGGCAATGACATTCGTCCCAAAAATTAAAAATTAATAACTCCTATTTGTATGTATATATGAAGAGCAGCAGATTTTTTTTTATAAACAAATAAAAAACAAAAAAATAAAAAGAAAGAAAAAATGGAAATAAAAATCGAAAATAAAAGAAAATTATATATAAATAATAATGAGGTGAAAATGATAATCAAAGGGAGAAATTAAAAGAAAAGATCTGATAAAATTTCGCCCTAGGGAGAACAATAATTAATAGTTAACCCACCTCTCTCTGCAATTTTCTCCTCTCGATTTTGAGTTCGGCTTCGGCTTTCTCTGCTGCTTCCGCTGTACTCTTGTATCGAATAACTTGCGTTTCCGATCTGGCCAAACTGGCTTGTAGACTAGCGATTTCCTGTTCGGCTTTTTGTAATTTATATTTGTAGTCGGAGATGATTTTGTTTGCTTCCCCTGAGGTAACCAGAAGAAAGAATTAAATGAATGAAAAAAGTGTCAACTCTGGATGTGAAATGATCGAACTTACTCTGAGCTTCATAATCGTCATCGGACCCAAGCGGACCATTCGTTGAGTTGCCACGGCCTCGTCCTTGTGTCTTGAAATTTTCTAATTGCTCTTGCAAGTTTTGAACTTCACCCTGAAGTTGTTGCTTCTCTTCGATGAATTTCTTAAGTCGGACATCTAAAATGCAATTAATTGATTGGAAGGGATAAATGGATAAGGTAAAGTCATTTTCAACATTTAGCTCACTCACCTAAAGAACCCTGTACAGAACCTAATAGTTGTGCATTCTCTACAGTGACTAGAGCACGCTTGGCATCTGAGCCATCCTCATTCTCGACGGCAACAATAACTAAACCCTGTTCAGTTATAAGCGTATCGCGTTCATTCAGCTGCCCCTGAACGATCTTTAACTCTTCGGTGAGTTTTTCCAGATTTCGCTTGAGTGCATTGTAGTCGCGTGTCTTCTCTTTGTATTCACGCTGCAGCTGTGCATATGATTCCTCCATTTCTTCCAGTTTATCTTTGAGCAGTTGAATTTGATACGATTGTGAGGCGCGCTCATTGTCCAGCTGAGCATTGGCTATCATGGCTTTGCGAAAGCGTTCTTCAACATCCTGCAAATGAGTACGAAAAAAGAAAGATTGGTTTAATTGGCTAGAGAAAAGAAATATTCAAAATTCTCACCTTAAGCTCATGCCTAATATCACGTAAACTGCGTCCCTCCTCTTCCAGGGAATCTTCACTGCTACGCCGGGACGACATAGAACTCGCCCGAACCGAATTGACAATACCACCGACCGAAGTAACGCCAACGCCGGCTGTGAGACGCGAACGTGATAGTGGATCAATGCCCGCCGCTGTATGCATATCGAAGACACGATCGGCATTTTGTTCTTGCTCCTTCTGTTGGCGTTCCAGTTCGCGCATACGAATTTCACGCGCTTCAGCACGTGCCTGTCGCCTAGCTGCCAGTCTAGCTTCAGCCTGAAATCGATGGAAAGAAGAAATTTACAAAAATATTCATATATGTTATTCAGAAATATAGACTTTGAAATGAGGTTGACCTTCACTATGATTGAACCCTGATAGCTGATACTGTACTGAGCAGTCATCAATCTAAATAACTGCTTTCACTTGGAGGCTGCTGCCATTCCGTTCCACCTGGCTGCTTCACAGCCAGAACTAAGAAACTAAGACGTCATGATGCATATCACATTACAGACATGGTCATGGACACTTGCAGACTATTCAACATATGGTTGCGAGCGCAATTCTATAGATCTAAACACCTGCTAGTGTTAGTGTCGCCACCAACTGCGTCATCTTGATACATAGGAGTGTAACAAATGTTTCGAAATGAGTACAAACTTTTCAAATAAGAAGTTGAAATTATCTCAAATTTTTCTTAAGTGGTGCAAAGAAACCAACAAAGCTGGCGAATTGTTTCTAAAGTTTCGACTGTACCGATAAACAAGAAGAGAAAAGTACACAATGCAGGAAATAATCACTTCTTAATATTGTGCATTAAAAACGCTTTTTTTATAATTTGCGCACGCCGAACATTATAAGGGTGCGAACCCCTTACTCTTATAATGCATGGTTATTACGGAACCCGAAATCAGACTTGGATACACTGATAAACGACGACGACCACGGCAACGAAAACGGCTAAACGATTTAAGAATTTTTTCATGGAACGTACGCTCACTGTATAGAGCTCGGACGGATACCCTGTCTAAATATAAGGCTGACATAAGTGCAATCCAGGAGATGCGGTAGACGGGGAATGGTGTCTTACAAAAATCAGAATATGACATACATATATTACAGCTGTCATGCAAGACATCATGTGCTCGGGTTGGGGTTTCTAATCAACATAAAAATGAAACCCACCGTTATCGTCTTTAAAGCAATAAATAAACGGCTATGCACCCTTCGAGTGCGGGGCAGATTTAAAAACTTAAGCCTCATAAACGTTCACCCACTTACAGAGGATTCCCCATATGATGAAAAAGAAGAATTCTTTGAATCAGTCGAGCGGGAACTCCATGCCTGCCATCAGTATGATGTAAAAATTATTCTGGGGGACATGAATGCTAAAATAGGTAGGGAGCCAGTATCCGGGCAGTAAATTGGCACCTATTGCTTATACACGAGTCATAGAGATGGCAGCAAGCATTAATTTGTTCGTTGTGAGTACATGGTTTGCGCGTAAAAATATCCACAAAGCCACACCTGAGTATCTCCTGATGGAGCCACTCGCACCCAGATAGACCACGTGTTGATAGACCGCCTCCACAACCCGAACCTGATGACGGTACGAACGTACCGAGGTGCCAACGTCGACTCGGACCACTATCTTGTTGGTATGATTGGTATGGTCTCCGAGTGCGGATTGCATCATCGCGAAAGACTGCATCCGCGAATCAGATTTGAGTCAACACGGCTGCCCTTCGCAACGAAGAGACCAGAAACAACTACGGTCAAGCGATAGAGATCGGTCTAAATAGAGGGAGAGTAAGTCCTGGGGCTGAGATGTCGGGCGTGGAAGAGAAATGGACACGCCTTAAGAATATTGTCATTAGTACTGCTGACTACATATTAGGCATCGGTGAGATGGGAACGACTGGTTATATTACGAATGTAACCTAGCGACTGAAGGTAAGAATGTTGCGTACCGAGCAATGCAACAATCTCATAGAACGCGGGCACGCGAAGATGAATATAAAGAGCTCAGAAGAAATGAAAAAACAGTTCACCGGCGAAAGAAAGCAGCCTGGGAGAAGAATCTCGTTCGTGAACTAGAACAGTACAGAGAGCAAGGACCGCACCAGACGCGGAAGTTCTGCCAAAGAATCCGTGGTATGACGCAATATACACCGCGTTGCACATACTGAAAAGACAAAGAGGGTAATCTGATCGCCGATCTATGCTCTATGGATCAAAAATAAGAAGGCCCCGTATCTGATGGCATCCCAGCGGAGCTAATTAAAACAGGAGGAGGAGACTAAGCAATTCATAAAATAATAGTGCTAGTATGGGAGGAAGAAGCGATGGCAGAAAACTGGCGAAGAGGCATCCTGTGCCGTTATTGAGTACCGCGTATAAGATTTTCTCTTTTATAGTTTAAGACAGGATAGCCCCATACGCTTAAGTCATCATTGGTCCATACCAGTGTGGCTTCATCCCAGGCAAATCAACAACTGATCAGATTTACACCCTTAGGCAGGTGATGGAAAAATGTCTTGAGTTTCAAAACCCACTACACCATCTTTTTATAGACTTTAAAGCCGCTTATAATAACATAGCCAGAATAGAACTTTATTAAGCCATGGGAGAATTCGGCATCCCAAATAAACTGACACGACTATGTAGGTTGACCATGACCAATGTTATAAGCCAAGTAAAAATATCCGGATCACTATAAATCCCATTCAACATTACTAGCGGGCTCCAACAAGGGGATGGACTGGCCTGCGTCCTTTTCAACCTGGCGTTTGAGAAAGTGATTCGAGACTCTGACGTAACGGCGAGAGGAACAATCCTCTATAAGTCCATTCAGATACTGGCTTACGCAGACGATATTGACATCGTCGGTAGAAACCGAAGAACTGTACAGGAAGTTTCATCCAGATCGAGCACGATTATCGAGAAACGGCACGAAATCTGGGGCTTCACCTAAATAAGAGCATAACAAAGTACATGGTGACCACGTCTGCGAGTAGAAGATCCAACATTGGTTCCTCAATTCAAATAGTTGTTGAATTGTTGGACCGGTATGTGAGGAAGGACGATTCCGGAGACTCTATTATGATGAAACTTACGAGCCTTATCGCGATGTCGACATCGTGAAGAGAATAATCTCGGTAAGCTCCGGTCGCTCGCATGAGCGAATATGATCATGCTCGGAAAGTCCTTTGCGGTAGGATTTATGGAACACGACAGCGAGGCCGGCCAAGCCTACGCTGGAAGGATGGCGTAGACCAGGACGCCTAAAGTTTAGGAATGCCAAACTGGATGACATCGGCTCGAAATCGGGACCAGTGGAAAGATTTTTTGCGCGAGGCCAGGACCGGACACCGGTTGTAGTGCCAAATATGTTGATGATTGTAATTGTTATAAGAAAGATCGTCATGAAAACCAACAGTACGAGAATTATTACGATAACAAATGGAAAAGGGGCGAAATCGCACTGCTCATTTCATTTAAAAACAAAAACCTAATCTACAACATAGGCTCCATTATCCCTAATATTCATATTTATACTCCCAATGCACTGATAGTGAAGAAAAAAACCAGTCAGACGAAAAAATGTCCAGAAAAATAAATTCCCATTTGAATGTGCGTTAGAAATTAACTTAGCTTTCTTAGTCATACCTGAGTCATAGTACTGTTTTTGTCGGCACTTATGTATTTGTGCTGTTGTTGTGAGAATTGCAAATCAGTACTTAAAAGTAAACCAGCTTGAAATTATCGTCAAGTTATAGCTGATATGCTGATAAGAGGGAATAACAACAAATGAAAAAGAAAACAAACGCAAGCGATAAAAATTTAATGAAAAAAATATGTTAGGTATCTTTCCAACATTACCGCTAATTAGTTTATTGGTTTAAATTTAATTTGACCGTGGAACTACAGATGGTTTGTCTGTATTTTCCAGCGAACTTCTCCACCCACAAAACGGTTGCTTAGCATTCGCAGGTTTTCTTTTTTTAATAGATGTTTCAATATTTAATATTTTAATATTTGACAAAGAATTTTGTAAATTCCTTATTTAATCGAAATCTAAACTGGATTTTATGCTTCTGCTGCAAATAATTATTCAGTGTCGGCTTATGTTTACTGGCTTTAAGGACGTCAGAGTAAAAATATAATAATTTAAATCCGGGATCCTGAACTGAATTGAGAACTTGGCAGTTTCACCGTGACTTATGTAATAAATTCTTAATGGTAGAAGCCGAGAAATACGAGTTACTAACAAAAACTTTCCACTACTATAGACACACGAGCTAATGTATTCCGCTATGCGAGTGACTACACACACCCGTGTATGTATATTTAGTTGTAATTCAGTCTAAAGACTAATTTATCTTAGAAGCCTTATTGTACGCAACGTAAAATGTAGGTATTTCATTCATACGCGAAAAGCCATTCAGTTATCTCAGCGATTTCTGAAAGAGACTGAAAAAGCCACATTTTACTTTGCAAATGTTCAGGCTTAAAAAAAATCGATAGCGATGCGTAGTAGTAGGGTAGTTACCCCTATGAATAAAAAAAAAATTACGCTATCGCAAGCCGCGCACTAACCAATTGTTTTAAACCAAGTCCCATCAAATTCTGACTGGTAGAAGCCGAGATATACGACTCGGCAAACAAACGTTCGAACGTAGGTACACACGCTCGCTGAAAAAATTAAAAAAATTATTATAACTCAAATAATAATTTTCTCCTTTTTAGTCTTCTTAATCCAGACTGAACCTTATATTGGATTTAGGCTGCAGCCAGGTTTGAAAAAATAAGCAGGACGGCTATAGATAAATTCAAATTGTCATTAGTCGGAAGGGAATAGAGACTAGGAGACTATGTAGTAATAACTCAAATCTTGTAAGGCAAGCTAAATCTTCGGTAAGCCAAGCATAGATCTAAAACTAGTATGGGTACCGGGGCACAGCGACTTCAATGAGAAGGCGGACGTACTGGCCAAATAAGGCGTAACATCCAGATGCATCCTGCCGATACTCCCACCCAATCGAAATACCCGTGCCTCATCTTGAGCTCACGGGGCTGCCATTAGACCTATCTTCGGACGTACCAACCACCCCGACTCTGTGTTTCCGCATTCGTATGATCTGCAGTCATTCAAAAAACATGTGCATGGACATCTCACCATTTCCTCTCCTTAATTTCCGAACGCCCACGCTGTGCTAAGCATTATAAAGGTGCAAACCCCTTGAGCGTGTGTACATTATATAAAAAAAAATGGAATGGAGTCTGCTGCCCATTGAGCACTATCAGGAACGTGTTTTCACCTTCCATACCACCAAGGCTTAGTTAAAGTGGAATGACTTAACCAACTGCACTACATCGATGGTGATGTGGCCACGCTACAATAAAAATAAGTCTACCGAGCTGATCTTCAGATCACGGAAAGGTATTTCCAGAGTCGTTGTTATAATAACTGGCCATTGGTCGGTGGGCAGCCACGCAGCCAAACTGGGAATCCCGCATAACATATGTTGCAGAAGTTGCAGGGATGTTTATGCGAAAGAAACTCTCATTCAGTATCTCTGCAAATGTCCAGGCCTGACGGGCTTCCGACTCCACAAATTGGGAGTTGACCAGAGGGACTTTCGGAGTGGCGGATCACCGATCAGATCTCGTACCTGAATGGTACAAGTTGGTTATAACCATTTCCAGATACTTATCACGGCATAGGGTCTCCCGAGGTGTTGTAAAGCCTGAATGGCGAAGCCAACTAGAATAGTATAATCGTACATTTAAATCACCCGCAATTACGATTTCAGAATGTTTATCGAGTGAAAAAATTCTAGAAAAAGAGTCAGACAGTGCATCTATCTCATTACAAGTTGAGATACTGTCTAAATTATGGCTTCTGTGGATAAACAAATCAACGACCGGTAGAGTAACGTTCCTCTCCCTATATTTGTGATGCAAATATTCCACTATTCTACCAATCAAATTTTTATCACATCGACCACCACACCGCAACTCATTCATGCATGCACAACAACAAAAACAACAAAAACATATGTAGAAATTATTCAATGATCCAAAAAGAAACAAGTCTACTATCCCATCTCTTTTCGAATCAATTAACATTAATTTGCATAGTAAATAAAATTTCCTTCGACTTCTTTGACTTTTATTGAGGTTGTGTGTCAAAGCATGTTGGGAAAAATGAAACTCCACTCTATCTCTATAATATTGTAATATCTCAGCTATGGCTATGTTGATGCCCCTCTATTACCAAACACACAATAATGTGCTTTTTATGCAAATCATTTGCAGTTCATGGTACCTACGTACAATTTGATTGGATTGTCCTAGAAACTGAACAATAAGCTCATCTTCGGGCTCATCATTGCTGTAGTATTCATCCTCCTCGTGTCCATCAGCGGCATCAACGACATTGCCATTTATCACTGCTGGGAAGTTTCTTTCATCCCCATCACAGTCGACAATTTTCTTTGGCGTAATTGGACAGAATGGAGTTGTCGCTACTGGATCATCTACATCAGTTCGATTTATTTTCGTAGGTGGTGGTGGTGCTAATGGTGGCTCCTGCCTGTGACCATCAATCACTAATTGTTCACTGTTGCCATTCAATTTGAGAAATTTTTCTGGGGGAACTTGTCCGCTTGTGTTATTGTCGATTACATCATCAGCGTCACTGATACCAGTAGTGGCGTTTGTTTCTTTCTTATCACCACTTCCGCCGTTCAGCTCGATCAAATCATTTTCACTAAAATCAAATTCCTCACCGATTTCGTCATACTCCATTGGAGGAGATGTTTTCAGATTATTATTCGCTTCGAGGTTACTTGGTGCTGCTGAACCATTTGCAATTGATTGCTGCAACATTTGAGACATTTTGCCATTGACTGGTACCGAAAAATTAGGGTCAACAGTTGATAGTATTTTTTTGCGGCACTTCACTTTTAACCAACAATCAAAACTCGTTTATGTGTTAAACTGTAAATTGTAGGAATTGGCCATTTTTTGGTTAAACTTGTTTTGGCAACACAGTATTTTAAAAATTTGAGAAATAAAAATAAACAAAATTTTTAGAAAAACACACGAACACGAAAACAACGAAATGTTTCAAAACCTTCTTTAAAAGGAGCCACACACAATAGCGGACTAAACGAAACTCGGCTTATATTTTAAGCTAAATGTTAATGTAAAAGTTTTGTATTTTAACAAAATTATGGAAATGAAAAATTCATTCGCTTCAAGCCACGTTCACATTACAAAAAAATGTTCAGGTCACATATGGCCGTAACCGTCCGTCGATCGTCTCAAACACGTACTAAAGTCGACGACAACTCCGCCAGCGACAGCAAGTCATAAAACGCGAAAAGACAGAGCGCGCCTGAGTGAACGGCGGCGCGCGAGTGTTTTTTTTTTCCTTCTGTTATTGTTATTCTTCGCGGTGTTTCCTTTACGTGCGGTACCTAATTGCGCTTGACGTAACGTGTGTGTAATAAAATAGTATGTGTGACTCTAAGTGACTCCAAGCCTTAACCCTTATTGTATGGGGGAAACTGGGGAACTACTAAACATACTCATCACAAAATGAGACTTTGACATTTGTTTGTTTATTTTATTATCAGGACGAAGATGAACCGCAGACGACAGTTCACGTCAACTCTAGATGTACATTTTTATGTCTTTCCGCTGAATTACTATATCTTATCTTAGTACGAGTACAAAGGCATAGCAAAAGACAACAACTGAGCAAAGCAAATGATAAGATGAGTTAACCAACAAACCTTTAAGATACAGAAAAAAACTATATACGAGGGTGGATTGCAAAGTTTGTGGCCTGCCATTTATAATTTTTTATATTCCTCCCCTTTTTTAGTTTGAGAGTAACTCTGCGAAGTTCCATCCCTGTGTTGCGTTTAGTTCGGGTCAAACACGTATATTTAAAAAATAGAAAAAACCATCGTGGTTATGACGTATTAAATCAAAGAAGCAAGGAAGGTGGTGTTCAGGGCCTCAGTCGGACATAACCCTTGAGCTCAGCTCAGCAGATAACAGCGATCAGCAGCAGTTGGCATTACAGGAGCTCTACGGTTATGTTCGACTGAGGCCCTTAACACCATCTTACATCTACTACCTCCTGACATATTTATTAAATACTAGCGAGAACACCCGGCGTTTGTCGGATACACCATCCCACTGAACCCCACCCAACTGACCACCCACCCACCGATCAACCGCCCACTGACCCCCTGCACAATCGACCACTTCAGCCACCCAAAAACTATAGAATCGACACTAATAGTTATGAGTATGAGTTATGGGCACAAGTCCCATGGAAAAGAGCACTTTCAGTTTTATACGGATTTTCTAATTTTCCGGACAGATTTTCCAACTTTTATTTCCTTTTTCCTTTTTCGGACTATTACGAACATTTAAAATAAAAATAAGCAAAATCAAACCAGCCGTCCTCAAGTGATGCGGTTACCAACGAACAGCATTTCATTTTTATTTATATACATAGATGGATAAATGGTTCGCTACTAGACCATACGGGCACTGAAGTATACTGCGAGCAGTACCTGAAGGTATGATATCATCATCTATTGACTACTGTATCCCCAAACTTAGTTTCAACTTCTCCTTCGGCGTCGAGTTTCGTACAAGGGGAAAATGGAAGGATGGAGCAGTAATGAGACAGCATTTGACCCAGCAATATATACTGACGATCTAAGATAAAGGATGGAGTCAGTGCAGGTATCTTCTCGGATGATCTCAATCTGTCAGTGTCATACAAGCTACCCGATTCAGAGAGCATTTTCCTGCCCGAGATTCTAGCAAGTAGGGAGGCTTTAAGGGCACTAAGGCTTAGTAACGTAAATTTGGAAGAGTAGGCACATGTTTTGATAGACAATCTGCCATAAAGGCAATTCATGCGACCACCATAAACTCAATAGTTGCCCAACAGTGCCAAGAAGAATTGGCTTCGATTAGCCAAATCCTGGACATCACTATAAAATGAGCACAGTAACGTAGAGCGAAACGAGAGGGCGGACGTATTGGGAATGAAGGGTGTCACTATGGACACCGGCTCTACGGAGAGAGTTAGCTGTCCAATGAGCTGCCCGGGGGGGGTTGATCTGTATCTTAACCTGTATATGATTAGGGTGCGGCGTTCTACCACGGAAAATAAGGAAAGGGCCGCGGGTACTTAGTACTTAGAGAGAGATTTCATTGGGAGGACTCTTCGTATTCAGTAGCTCATTTCGGACACCGACGACCGTCATAAGTGACTGCTTGGTGGTGCTTGCTTTAGAGTCCTAGTGGGAAATGATGTGTTTCGACGAATGTGCTGCCAGAGTCTGCTTTGCTACCGCCCAGGCACTTATCTTTGAAGGAACCGAGATCACTGATACTAGTCTTGTGCCCAACGGACCAGGTTTGCCCGTGAGGTTGACCAGGTGTATCAATATAGTCCCAGTCGAATTGAAAGTTTTCACAAAACAACGAAATATATGACTCAATTCGGTACAACTGACCAGCATTGCACAGAATAGCGTAGCCTAGGCTTTAAGAGCGCACAATGCTGGACTAAATGCTACAAAATGTGAATGTGTGGTCCGAAACCTCGACAAGGGGATGGACCGCACTGTCTTCATTAGCAGAGAAATTGATGTAATACTCTAGACTTTAGAGTTATGTACATCCAAAGACCTTTTCATCTAGATCCAGCTGAGCAGCCCAAAATCTGGGTTTACACTAAGAGCAAAAGCATCTGTTACGAGAATAACCAGATTTGGAAACAGGAAATAGTTGCAGTGGGCTAAATCTGGAGAATATACTGGATGGGGTAGCAGTTCGTAGCCCAATTTATGGATTTTTGCAATGGTGACTACACACGTGTGTATTGTCTTGATGTGAGCAATCGCGGTACCCATCGCGCGGATAGCTTTTTCATGTCCATATATTTATGTAAAATGTAATGTACCCGCTCAGTTGAAATGACTACTGCCCCAGCCACCTAACGCACTTTCATTCTCCGATCGTCCAATATCATTCAATGGATTTTATCGACTATTTCTGACGTGACGACTTCTTTTGGGCGGCCTGAACGTTCGGCGTCACTTGTACTGGTACGACCACAACGGAACTCAGTGAACCACTTCTTAACCATTGAAACTGATGGTGCAGACTCTCCATAGAACCTTTTCTTGGTTTCGGTAATGGTTTTTTTACGCAAAAAATAATTATGAAATTCACTTTTTTCCATATTCTTTAAAATTCACGAGGTTGTCTGCTTTCAATGACTGTAAAACACAAAAATGGCTAAATGTCGCAGCTAGCTCAAAATTTGACAGTTGTCTACTAATATATGGGAGTTGACGGGAACAGTGTTGCATTTAGAGTTACTGAGCGGTAAATTCAAAAAGTCACTGCTTTATCAAACTGCCCTCGTACAATAAAAAAATAGAATATGTACTCCAAATCGAGGCATTGCACTCATATTCATGGCCTACATTGTAAGAAAGGTTATTTTCCCTGAATTTTGTATAACAACGAAATTCTTTCAGATAAAGTACAGTAATATTATATGTTCATTGTTTTTATAAATTTCTCTATACGTGGGATCCATAAAATGTCGTCATAAATACAAATTTTCAAGTATTCCACACCCAGTATCCCAGTCCGTTGTCCGCCTTCAAGACACTTCCAATCGTATACATCAGCAAAGCAAATGTAATACATATTGTAAAATTTAAATCTCTTTTTCTGCATTACACACGCTCCTGGTGCTCCCCTACATGTGCAAAGTGCACAAAACCTAACTCTTCCGTACACGTTCATCAGACCTTTTGCAAATATAGACAAACCAACGACGGCTGGGAATGTTGTTTATCTATCTCCATTTGAGGAGATACATTTGTAGATTAACAGCCGCCGCTTACTTTTCCCATAAGAGTGCGACAATATAGTCATTCCACTAGGTACTGGATGCATTCTATCACTGTCGTCTGTCCATCGATACATTTTATTTAGAAACTGTAAAAGGGAGTCGTTGTCGTCGTCATCGTCTTCTACCTACTCGTACCTAACGCACTATGGCAAACATTTTTTATTCGTTGCTATTCATCACATTGCACTCACTGCTACTGCTTAGCTTCTTCATTTGCTGCCATACGAATACGAGTACCTATTATAACTCTCTCCAGTACCTACACTACATCGAGAAATTCCGCTCCAGCTTGCAGCAAAGTTTGTAATGTGACTTTTTCCGCGAAGTGGTGCTTTTGTTTTTGCCACAAAACACTTGTTGTAACTTGTAAGTGAGACATGAGACTGTCGTGACCAATTTACTTTAAAAAAATCCGGTGGGTTGAAAAAGGGAGGCTTACAGAAACAATTATTTATACTCTGTATGTGTGAAATGTAATTCATTATCTATCAGTCAACCTATTTAAATAAATATTCAAGTACTTTATAATGCGTAGTTGTGGTGGAACACATCAGTGATAAGAACTCTTAAACGAATTCCATTTTTGTCCGTCTGCCATTGCGTTGAAAATAATTACCCTGATTGGCTAAAGACATATTGTGCCTGCAGCAATAATTAAGCAATTGTTCAAACCAATTATCGCTAAATTGTGCAATATATTGTTCTTAGATAGAGTTGCGCTCTGAGCTCGCGTGATAGGCGGTTAGGTTGGCAGTGTAAGCGGCAAGTTTTTTGGGTTATCACATACAAAATGTAGCAAAGAGAGAGACGAACTGTTACAAAAAGTCTTTTCTACAAAGTATAAAAGGTAAAAAAAAAGTATTAATTGTAAAAAAAAAGAATGAAGGTAAAAAAAGTTTCATCATCTTGTACGTGTTCCAGTATAAGGTAGAAAGTATCAAACTAAAAAACAACTGCCACGTCCACAACAGCACAAATCTTAAACTTCGTTCCATTGCAAATGCTGGGAAGGCTTTTGATAGCGTTACCGCGCCGTCCCTAACGCAGGAAAGCTATTCCGGAGAAAAGTTTAAACTATTTTTATATTAAGGCCACGTACGGTAGCGGTAAGTTTCATGTCTTGCACAATAGTGTCAGATGATTTTGAACTTCAAAATGGTGTTCGGCAAGGCTGCATACTTTCACCACTGCTATTTCTAGTGGTCATCAGCGACGTTATTCGTGCCGCTCTAACGACTAAGAATACTGCCCAAAATCTGAGAAAGTAATTTATACAGCACCTAAAACAAGCTGCGACTGTTCCCTTCCAACGTTAAGTCATTAGTGCTGTATTTCAATTACCTACTCTACTTCTCTGTTGACCGTACTGTTATCGAAAATAAATAACAAAAACTTAGTGATGAATTCTCACCTATTCCAATTAATCCTTTTTAAATTGTCTTTATAGTAATCGCCCTATCGGTCACTTTGTTTGCCACATCTGGTGTTCCCCAAGGCAGCTATCTAGGTCCCAATCTCTTCATCTATACTATTATCTTTTCTCCTCATATTTCTTAACGCCCACGCTGTGCGAAGCATATAGCCGAGTATTATAAGGGTGCGAACCCCTTTACGCGTGCGCAAATTATAAAAAAAACATGATCTTGAGCGGGTCATTAAAAACTCCGCCCTCTCTGTCTACGCTGGAGAATTTTTCACACCCATTTCTTTACCACAAGACTCCTGCCTCATTCAACAAGACCTAGATAGTTTTCCGACCTAGCGCCTCAAAAAAAGCTTAGTGCTCAATATCTCCAAATGTCAATCTACTAACTTCAAGTGCAACAAACACCCTCCACGACATTACTTTCTTCACGGCTAAACCATATCCCTGGGGCAATATTTTTCGAGACCTCGGCATATTGTGCGACTTGGAGCAAAATTTCCGTTCTCATATTGATAAAATAATTCTTAAAGCCAACTACTCACCACTTGGCTTTGTCAAACGGTGGTCCAAAAAAATTTCCAACCCTTATTTGACCAGATTCCTCTACATCACTTTTGTCCGTTCCCTCCTTAAGTGCGCTTGTCAAGCGTGGTCAACTTTTCGTCAACTTCATGTGTCCAGAATCGAGAGCATCCAAACGATTTCTCCGATTTGCTCTTCGAGGTCTAACCTGGGACAATCATCTTATTCTGTCTCACTACCATGACCGCCTTAACCTCATAAACTTGAGCAAGCTTAGAAAACGCGCAGGGACAATGCTGACATTCTTTTCATGCATCGTCTCCTCTTAGACTCCGTCTATTGCGCGTTTCTTTACAATTCGATTTTCCTAATACTATTCCTCGTAATCTACGATGCCTGCCTCTCTTCTATCTACTAACACACCGAACCATGTACAGCTCTAACGAACTAATCAATGCTGCGGAACCGTTTTCGATATACACCGCAGCACGGCACATCTTAAACTTGATCTCCTTCACCATTCCCTTAGCTTTAAGTGTTAGGTTTAAGTCTTAGTCTTAAGGCTTAGTTTTAAAGTCTTCAATGCTGTTAGTTTAGGTTCTAGCTTTTAATAAGCCGAATAAATGGGGGCTATTATAATAATAATAATAATATTTGGCGCGACAGACATTGCGGTCCAAGGCCTTGCTTTCGCAACCATTTGTGTTGAGCATGTATATTTTTGCACACAAATGGAGGGGACCTAAAATTTAATGCCGTATCCGAACGGCTAATTGAGAAGCTTTCCGTGACAAGTTATTACTCTCGGACGTTTGTAAGGCTTTCGCGAGAGGTGGGACACCGTGAAAAATACTTTTTGGTGTTACTGGGATTCGAACCACGAACCCCCTGCTCAAGAGTACATGCTCTTATCTACTGAGCCACGCCGCCCACAATTGAAAACAATTGTTGCCAAACTCATGAAAATATTGGATATATGATTTTATAGGCGATGTTAGGGAGAGTAATTCCTCTACAGTTGGCGCAGTTGAGTGGATATCTTTTCGGGATCGGGCAAAGAATGCTGAGATTCTATTCATCAGGCACCTTTTCATTTGAAGACATCTTTGAGTTAAAATGATGTTTGAACTCAAATAAGTTATACTCTCTAGTTCCTCCAATTTAAAAAAAGATTTACTGGCAATTTTGTGATTCTTAAACTTGTAAATTGCAATCCTCAATTCACTTTGTTAATGTGGGCGGAAACTTTCGCTGTCTAGAGGTTTAATTTTTTTATGGCCGGATGTAGCTAAGTACACACATACATTCTTCTTGTATACAATTATTCATCACACACCAATATAGGTACAATTCATTGCTTTTCGAAAGCCAAAAATTATTCTCGTTAAAGACGACTTCATCGTGATTGAAAACATTTCTTGATTTCCAATATAAGCTTACAACTTTGTGTGTAATTAGTACATTATATGTATAACAAGCTACACAATACACCATAAATTAAGATAAGATAATGTGCACTTAACCAAAACGAGTTATCATCGTTCTAATCAAACCAAAAAAACAGCAACAACGTAATGGAATTGTGAGTGCAATTATTTCAAGTATATGACCGCAAATAAAAGTCCAATTAAACTGCGGAGCCAATTTGGGTATCCGATAGCTATAAGTTTGCTGCATCATATTACTCTTTTATGCAAGTTACTTAATATGCCAAATGTGATTTAGTAATTAGTACCTACTGAAGAAGAACTTCATTTAATTACACAATTTGTATCAGGAAGCACGTATTTTTGGTATTAATTGAGAAAGCAATTATGGCAAACGGTTAAACAATCGCACTGCGCACACACAACACGGCAAAATATTTAACTACATATGTAGACACTGCTTGCATGTAGATACGTACATGTACAATTTGTGAATTCCAATTCGAAATTGTTCTTTTTAGTGTCGGTTTTTGATAATTATTCCTCTATACTTCTCCGTATGGTAGATGACGATAAAGATGAGAAAGTACGGAATTAGCAATTAACTGGCAAGAGTAGGTACGTTGACTATGACCAATGTGGTAAGCCAAGTGAAGTTTTCCGGGGCATTATACAGGGTATATCAGTTTAAAGAGGTGATTCCTTTGTTAATATCGAGCAAAAGCTCGTATGGGAGAGTGGGTCTATACGGCTACAGTGTACGTAGAATTTTAATGCGAAGAGACGTTCTCTTGATCATTCATCACTTAACACCCTGTAACTCTTGAACGCTTGTAATGACAAGCCCATTGCCGATTGAAGGTCGTCAAAGACGAAAAAAAAATTGTTTTTTACCAAATTATATTTTCAAATGCGATTATCTCGAAAAATGCTGTTGTAAATTTTTTTTTTTGACTAATGCAGTATTAAAGCCTAGTCAATTTTCTACAAATGCATCGCACAATGTTTGTGCATTCGGTCAACAGTAGCAGGGCTAAAATGAAAAGTTTGTAAAATGAAGTTTGTTTAAGGCAGTACATTGCAATCGTCGCCCTTCCTAGCTGTTCTAAAGTTTGTATTTCTGTGGCATATACCAGCTCTTTCATTCTTCACCACACAAAAAAATCTAGAGGAGTTAGGTCCAGTACCTAGGCGGTCAAAGTACCTAATCGTTTCTACCAATCCATTGGCTTTGATAATGTTCACTTAAAAATGCATTAACATAAGATATGCCCCCTGTGGCAAGAAGCACCACCCAGCTAAAAGAACATTCGATTCGAGTCAAGTGGACGTCTTGCATCAATTCTGGCAGATGATTTGCCAAAAGTTGCAGATATCCATTTGAATTTAGCCGTTAGGGTAGTATGTGAGAACCAATCAAATGATCCGGCCCATACATTTATACCTAAATGAATTTACGAAGATGTTACTTTGACAACCTTGGATTGAATTCAACCTAATGATGACGGTTGTGACAAACGTACTTGCGTATACCGCCGGGGGTGAAAAAGAACCCCCCTCCAACACGATTTTCTTCTCGTAATTAACCAAGGAATCACATTAAGTATTTGTCACATAAACTGATACACCCTGTACAGTAAAAACAACATAAAAAAGAAGATCCAACAAGGCGATGGGAGGTTCCCTTCCGAGATGTGTAACATCGCGTCAAACAATCCCCTCTAAGGTCAAATAGATTCTGGAAGATTTTGATGACAAGACCATATTAGCAAGGTCAGCATATTAACGAGAAATGCTGACCGCACTTGCGTATATAAGATCCAACCAATGATCTAAATTAATGATCAACGTAGCAGGAAACCATAGATGCCATAGAAGTCCATTCAAATTATACGTTTAATCGGATTTACAGCCACCTTAGCTTAAGACTCTATTTAATTATTGGACACATCCCTTTTCCCTATTGATGAAGACTGGAAGAGATAAATCTATATCGGTCTTCAACAAGCTATTGGTCTGACCGTATATAGGCCTAAGATCGATCACAAGTCGAAGGACCCAAAAGACTTTATTAGGCACCGATATTTTGCTATTTTTTATTTTAAAAAAAAATATATAAAAGACTCCAAAAACACTTCCAAAAGACTACTCAAATACCACAAAAGACCATCAAAAGGCCCCCAAAACACTCACCAAAGACCCCTCAAAAGACACACAAGATTTTGAAAAGCGTTTAGTGGTTTGTGTACTGGATATTATGTTGATCAGCACTGCGTAGCGGACAATGGAAAAATTAAATCATCAAGTCGCACTTTCGTAACGTTCTCAATTTCACCCTCTACTAAACGCGCCAAAAGAAATATAATTTCAAAAATCTAACACCAGTTTTGTGGTTTGAGGCAAGTCCAGGAAATTTTAAACGTTAGAAAGTAAGCTCACCTGAGCACAGAATTTGTGCACAACGAAAGCATCCAATATGGTGGTTGTATAAGACAAAGATTGTACAAGATCTTACATAGGGATCTAACTCTGAAATTGCGAATTTCAGGCCGTAATTGGAATTGGGAAAAGTACTTTGCAATAGGATTAATACAAAAAAAAAAAAAAAGGACAACAGCGGGGTCATAACACCTTTGCTGGACTTATGACTTAGAAATAGACGCCTAAATGACTAAGACTGTATTTTAGTGGTTGCAAGATGCAAAATTTCTGTTTAACACCGATCTGGCTCTGAACACAAGACCCCATAAGGGCTCGTGTCAACCCTTGCATGGCCTCACTGCTTGCATATATAACCATGGGATTGTATCCCTCGCTAGTATATTAAAGAAAAAGAATTTCTGCGAAACTCTAAGCGTTAAAAAGATACTTAAGAATAAGGTAAAAATTTGATGCAAACAACTACTTAATTAAATTGCTTTTTCGGTAGTCTAAAGGGTAAATTGGAATTGAAAATAATGATTCTCTAAATAGACTGAGGTTACAGAAGTAAAGAAAGTTGAATGAAGGCAAAAAGTCTCAAAGTCTGTCGTTACTAACTAAAACGTATGAAAGCAGTAAAGCCAATAAATCTAGATGAGATGGTATTTTGCATGGAAAGAAACCAAAAAAAATATTTAAATTATTTCCCAAACACGTAACGCGGTGAGATTGAGATTGATGAATGGGTTTGGATTCTGAGCAACTCCTACACAGACAACTGCAAGTATGCATAATATGGAGCTAACCTAATCGTCGTCATCATCATCATCATCATTATGCACAAACTCTACGTCAAAAATCTACCCACAAATTACAGCTGTCAGAGGCTGAGTACAGAATTTGAAATTATGCTCGTACTTGCTTGTGGCGCAATCAGTGTCAACAGCAACAAATGAACCATTTCCTATTGCATTTAAATGAAGAAAGTAGTGAAGCAGAAATACAAACAAAATACACCTATCCGAATATGTATATGGAGGGTAACAGTAATTGCTTTGAGAAATCATACATCCGAACTCTATTAAGAGCACAACTTTCAATGGTTAGCGGCAGGGTCAACCACATTTCAGACAAAGAAATTTTGCTTTCAATTATTTTGCATAGAGCACACATAGAGTGGGCCGTCGTGGCTCTAATAGTTAGTGCGTTGGACTTTGGAGCAGGAGGTTCGAGGTTCGAATCTGACCAACGTCTGCAATGTGTGCAAAAATTTAACAAGCTCAATACGAATGGTCGCGAGAAGCAAGGCCTTTGTCCGCAACGGTCTGTCGCGCCAAATATTATTATAGAGTACATATGGGAAAGTTTTTATCCATAGATTAAGCCAGTGATGTCGCACGAAAATTGGGGAACTCATGCTATAGTGCTAAGCTATGTATCAAGATAATGTGCAGGCCACAGTCGGTGAAAAAACCATTAACACTAGAATGGGATGCCGCTAAGAAGGGGCAAATTTCATTTCAACAGATTAACCATCACGAGCAGATGGTGCCAAGAGATGTGACTTAGGCTAAACCCAAACCAGAAAGGACAGGTTACCCAATTACCCTCAATGGAGAAGAAATCATTATCAGCAAAGAGGTCAAATACCTTAGACTGATATTTGATAGTAGACTGCTATAGAACAAACTCCAACAGGCAGTACTACAAAAATCAAAAAGAGCGCTGTAATGGTGTCCAGAAGGGTGACAGGAAAATCCTGCGGAGTTAGTCCCAGAACCATAGAATGTATGTATACCATAATTGTTATTCCAATCATTACATATGGAGCAGTGGCATAAGCGAATAGGCCAAGCTAAGCACCACAAGAAGGGAATTGGAAATGGTACAGAGACTAGCCTGTGTTTTAATTACGGGGGCCATGACACCCTGCCCAACAGCGAACTTGGAGGCAATCTCTGGGCTACTGCCACTACATATAGTGGTAGAGAGCAAATCCAAGGAAACTAAGTTACGTTTTAGCAGCAAGGTAAGCTGCTTCACGAGGGGCAGGGTAAGAGTAATAGTCGATTCACTTGCCAAGCCGATTCCTTTAGCGAGCATGCCGTCTGATAGCATGTTGCAAAAGCTTGAATTCAATAAGAACCATAATGAGCTTCAAGAAGCAATTCAGATCTGAGACAGAGTACCAGATAGATCCGTGACCCATAAAGTGGTATACTCAAGTACCTGAGCATATTCCAAGCAAAAGTACATGCCATCAAAAGATGTACTCACTTTAACTGGAAAGGAACTCCGTGAGTTAGAAAACATCCATCATGACAAACAGCCAAGCTGCGCTAACAGCCTTAAATGCATTTCACATCACGTCAAGACTGTTGAAGGAGTTCAGGGCGAAGCGAGGAGTAGTCGACATGTCCCAACAACAAAACAACTACAGTCGTCAAAAAATGTTCTGTACATTTTTTCAGAGTAAAAAGATCACATCCAAGAATTATCGGAGCGTAAAAAAGAACGCTTCAGAGAATAAAAAAAACACATATATGAATTCTGACAGTTATATAATCTCTCCGATTACTACATAAACAGAGAACACAGCCTTTGTTTGAAAAATAGCCGTTCACAGCCTGTTGCTCCAGACCCCATTGAACGTATCTCCTGCGCTGTGAATGGTCAACAGGCTTTAATTGTTGCGTCAGCTGACCTTGATCCGGATGGAGGTGTAAATCTAGGTGCAAAATACGCCATATTGAGGCGTAATTTAGGCTCAATTGCTGAGAACATGGGGGAAATGACAAATTCGGTTCTTCATCCACACTTTAACTAACAGCAGCGATCTTTTCCACAGAGCGTACATTAAAATAATTTTCAGGCCTTTTTACTTTCGACTTCCAGTTCCTTCGAATTTCTTCACCATCTTTTCAATGAAGGATGTTGAATGCTATAGTCTCCTCATAAAACGCCAAAAGTGACCATGAAAGATTCATCACTTTTGTAATAGCTTTGAAAAAATGTTAACGCGTTTTTCGATATTTAAACGATCCATTTTCGTAAATCTCAGACCATAGCGAATAAAATGACAATTGCAATGTCAGATTGTTTGACATATCAGGAATGCCAACACTATGGTCTTAAAACCACGAAATATATACAAAGTACTGATCACTTACAACAATTTACTATAAGTCCCATTTATGTCAATAAAACTCATCAATTAAATTCGCAATTCGTTTTCTGCAAAATCTGAACTTAAATGCGGTAAAGAAAAGTGAAAATAAGAAAGCCAATTTTACATGGATTTCTCTTCTAAGGCGTTAGGTTAAGATAAGTCTAATAATAAACGGTTCACTTAAAAAAAAACAAACAAACACTATACAACAACAATAAAAACCAAATTTTTTGATTTTTAATTTGGTGGCGTTGCAGATGATAGCAAAGCGAAACTAAACAGCAAAGAATAAATTCGAAAATTGTGGGCATAGTGGTAAGTGGTAGGTAGCTTAGCAAGTTGGAAGGTTTGCTTTGGGCTAAGTAGTTGAGTTAGATAGGTATGTTGGGTCGTTTGTTGCTTTGTTTGCAGTAACGCTGATGTGCGGCAGCCTTCACAGGAAGTTGTGGTCGCGAACAGAGGCACAAACTGCCGATTGAAGTTAAGCAACTAAACAAAACCAAAAACATTCCCGTACCATAACCGAAACGCACACAGATTAGTTCCCGTCTGTGATTCAGAACAAACGAAGACACAACTTCGAAATAGAGGTGTGGCATGTGGGTATATGAGTGAGAAAAGACGAAATTCTGACGTTTAAAAAACAAAAACGAATTCATTGTTGTTGTCAGTTGCCGCCCTCGTTTTTTCGGCCGCGATGCATTAATCAATTCAAAAAAACACAAGAAAGATATCAAGTCAACAAATGCACACAACCAAAGCAAAAGGCGATTGATTACATCATCGTCGGTTCGATTTGCAGTTGAAAAGCGATATTGGCACACATTTAAGTTAGTACGCAAAATATTTTGCAATTAGAATACAACTGTTAATTTTAACAACTTTTGCAATCAATAATTGCACTTGATGTGTGTGCACACTGTGCAGCGCAATTACATTTTAGATATTATGTAGGTACTCCTATATACGTTGTATTCGTTATTTGTCTCCTGCAACTTGCAATCCATAATAAGTTTCTTTCTTAGAAGTTGATCTTGCCATATTGGAAACACGTGGTTTTTCATTGCTCTATCTCTCTCACTCTCTCTCTCTCTCTCTCCGTGTGACGGGGACATTATGCGAATGAAATTTCTGTTGTGTTTTTTTACATTTTGTTATTGTGGAACCGGCTTTTTAACGACCTCTACACTACGACGAAAACAGATGCCTGGAATACTCGTATACCTACCTGATGTAATTCTAAATTTGAACAAATTTTTTTTCCTAAACATATATAAACGTACAAATGATATCTTGTTGACTTGGCTATATATAAGTTTCTGCTTAATATGGTCAATTTAGAAAAAAAATGAATACAAGAAATTCAAAGAAAATAGTTTTGCTTCGATTTCAATGCCATATTTGAGTGTGACTCAAAGCTAGAAGCGAAGCTAGCTCTATGCTAGAATAATGTGATGCAGGTACGAATTATTGGTTCATGTATGGCAGATTTGCAATGTAGCCGCAAGCTATGACGATATCAGATATCAGCTATCTGAAGATAATGCAAAACATATTTTTAATCTGTTGTATATGGTGATAAGGATTCCGTATATGTACTGTGCTGGTCTACAAAGTTTTGAAAAGCGAGAAACAATTGACAAACAATTTTTTTTGTTTATATTCTAAGGGCATAATTGCCGAAAGCCGCATATTTAGTACAGGATAGCGTAGCCAAAGTTTTTAGAGCACTGAATGCCGCATAATGTGAAAGTGCGTCATTTAGTACAACAATCTACGCCCTAAAAACCTTTGACTGCAGAATATATGGACCGTCAATGGTAACTT
The DNA here is from genome assembly GCA_947095585.1 of Nephrocerus scutellatus. NCBI lineage: Eukaryota > Metazoa > Arthropoda > Insecta > Diptera > Pipunculidae > Nephrocerus > Nephrocerus scutellatus. The sequence goes on along the minus strand of OX352763.1, from coordinate 19,849,075 downwards.
CATGCATGTATCCAACATCTGCAGCGCTTACGCGTTTCCGTGTGAAATAAACGAACTAAGAAGTACGTTAAATTTGTATTTTAGTTTACATTTTTGCCACGGAAACGTGTAGTCGCTGCAGATGTTGGATACGCTTTTTATTTGAAAAATATATGTAGCTGTCATTTGATTGGCGGTCCATATATTCTATAGTCAAAGCTAAAAACGAATACGCAACACTGCGTTGCGCTGCTCTCAATATGCGCCTAGCCTTAATCGCAGGAATACAAATATTTTTTCACACGCCCATAGACGAAAGTGGCTGTTTCATACACTATAACATAGCCTCAAAAGTACCCATTATACACCCTAGTGAGTTAACATATAAAATACTTTTGCTATTTACTGCACTCGCAGCGACCACACATTCACAGAGTAATTTTGCATTGTGCATAACTGATTTAGCAGAAAAACCGGTTTTGGTCGTGTGAAAAATAGCGCACATGAGTAAGTACCAACAGAAACACAACTATGTAAAAAGTTCACGTTCCTGTCATGACCTCTCAAACGTTACAGATCACAGGGCTTCAGGCGAACTGAATATTCGATCGGATTTTAATCCCGATAAGTGTAAATGGGCATTAGCTGCTTAGACGCCCTGTAATCCCTGGCAAAGCGCAACAAAGTCAAACTAGGCAGGATGCCCTAGCCACAACGCGAGATTCCTAACAACGAATGATTGTATGGTGATTTTTTATGTAAACGGCGGACTGAAAAGTAATCGGTCTAAACAAGAAATAGCGCTACCAGCAACAAAGCAATGTTGGCTTTCGTACGTAGTATCCTTTTTTCTGTTAGCTGCGTCCATTTAGTTTGTGTATTCATTGAAAAAGTGAACAACTTCTGTGTTTTTACAAAACTTAATAAAATTGAATTGAGAAGCTTTCCGTGACAAGTTGTTACTCTCGGTATTTGTCAGACATTCGCGAGAGGTATGACCGTGAAATATACTTTTGGTGTTTTCTGTGATCCGAACCTCGAACCTCCTACTCAGAAGTCCATGAATTAACCACTGAGCCGCGGCGAAACCTACTGGGATAAAAAAGAGATAACGCTTTAGAAGCACTAGTCGCGCATATTGTCTGGATATATATATCTTCAGTATGTCTAGTGGTTAGTCGTAATTATCTTTAATTGCGAGCCCGAAGAGCGAAGCTTATATTCAGAGGACATGAAAATTTTTTAGCGAACGTGTGTACATTTGTACGTTTGTTTGTCATGTCGTATACCTCGGCTTCTACCAGTCAAAATTTCATGGGACTTGTTTTAAAACAGTTGGTTAGCGCTCGGCTTGCTCGAAAACTGGAAAAAAAACTCAATCTACGCATCGCTATAGATTTTTTTTAAGCCCAAACGTTTGCAAACTAAAATGTGGGGTTTTCAATCTCTTTCAGAAATCGCTTTTGACTGATGTCATTCAGTGAATGAAAGACCTACATTTTCGTTACATACTATTAGGCTTCTAAGATAAATTAATTAGTCTTTAGACTGAATTACAACTATACATACACTGTAGTGTGTAGTCACTCGCATAGCAGAATACATTAGCTCATGTGTCTATAGTAGTGGCAAGTTTTTGGTAGGAACTCGTATATCTTGGCTTCTACTAGTCAGAATTTAATGGGACTAGTTTTAAAAAAATTGTGACGCGTGTGGCGTGTATGACACGTGTGACGCGTGTGGCACATGTAAAAATAATAAATAATAAATAATAAGAAAAAAAGTTCCCCCAAAAAAAATTGTTACGAATTTTGTGAATTAAATGGTTACTATTGGAATTTTAAGAAAATTCAGTGTTTAGACTGTATTACAACTATCCATAGGCGAGCTGAGAAGCTCGCTTTACTATCTTACACAATCATTTTTATGTACATATATAGATTTCGCTACAAAAACATTAATCCAAAAGGCCACACTTCTAAGGTAAGTTTAAAATAAAAAAAATTTGTAACAAAAGCAATGCATCAACTATGAATCAAGAAATCGTCATTTAATTCTAAATGGCGCAATGGCAAACAAACTGGAAAATCCTTTCCTCGGCTCAGTCAGTGAACTCAGGAACTTGGCCTGCATATACCCCAAACCTATGTTATGATATCCTTTCTGCACACGTAGATGAAATTTTTATTGCGCAGTTACGAACACACATCAGATTGTTTGCTGTGATGCATGTGTGCGAAAATCGATGAATCCCAGACGGAAGACAAACAGGCCCAAAAGTCATCCCCCCAACAAGTTGTGACAATGACAATTTACTTACAGATTTCCATGTTCCTTTATTAGCGACTCCCTTTTCCAGGGATGCGTGAATTTCTAGGCAATCGCTAAGCGAGGGACCCCACTGCTTCGCGATTTTACCGATTACGGCACTGTCAACTTTTATTTGCACCATTTTGCAATGGAGGTTGGAGGTTGGAAAATTTGTAGTATGATTTTTTTTAATGTTGTTCCAGACACAAGTAATTCTTCACTTGAGCGTTGCAAATGAAGTGATTGTTCGACGACGACGAAGACGAACTATTCTCAAGATAAAAGTTTTTTAGTTATATTCTTTAGCGATATTTCCAATTAACATAAATGTGCGAAAAACACCACAAATGTTTGACCGCATTCGTTAAGCACACATTGGAAAAAATATATTTTCATGCAGTTGATTAATGCAAACGAAACGCGCGGACAAATTTCAAAGAATCACAAAATCAACTGCCGGCATTTCCCTCCCAACTACAAATATGCAATCGGTCCAAACAAAAATAAAAAACGAAAAAGAAAAAAACAATTTTCCGAGAGCTGCTGAAAAATCCCAGAAAAATCACCACAATTTGGAATGACGAAAATATTTACGAACTGTACACGCCGGTGGACGGTTTTCGACTGTGAGGTTTTCCATCGTTTCCCGTACAGGAAATATAGTAAAGAAACTTCTGTCTGCCGGTTGGAGTGTGTGTGAGTAAGTATAGTACCTTTGGAAAATCTCATCTGTGGTATTTGGGAGGGCGTTTGGGGCGCGAGTGTATAAAAATACACGACGCCATCCAGAAAACAGAGGGATTCCTCCTCCTTCGCTACATCACCTCACTATATACGCCGACAAACATTTTACCGGTAGTGCAATGTGCAGCATGGAAATGTGGAAATTTCTGGGCGCATTGAATTAGGAATTTAGGGGAAGATTTAGAGCATCGTCGTCTCCCATGCACATTTTCCAAAGCAGCAATACACACGTACGCAGTGCTATTGTTGCAGTTGTTTTTGCTGACAGTGATTGCGGCGTTGTTAGTGGATAACGAGCGTACTTGAAGCAATGCGCGTGCCTCTGTATGCACAGGGATACAAGCAAAGTTGTTACGTATTTTTACCTTTTGTTTCATCTATGCTGTTGTGTGCGATGTACACTGGAACCTTCCGTTTAAAGAAAATTCTGAAATATATCCTCCGATTGAGGGCAACAAAACTCTGTAATAGAATACTTCCGTTTTCCGTGTGGTTCCGGTGACAGCGGACATTTTTTAACAATCAATCATGAGACAAATATACTCGCAAATGGTTTTAAAGGCACCAAAGTATATAATATATATATAGATACAGAGAGCTTAATGGTAGGTAAAAAATGATGCTCTTCCGGTACGAATACGTTCAGACAGTCTGCGTTTTTTTTTATTATACCAAAGAAAGTGCATTATGCAAATGTTAGTTCACTTATCAGCTTAAACTGAATAGTTGGTTGAATATAAAGGAGTGTGAAAATGTAATTGAGAGTTTAAGTTTATTCTTCTTCACTGACCTCACGCACAAAAACTCTCCACCGGTCCCGATGTCATCCCCAATCTCTATAGAATCCTTTCAGCAAAATACGGATCTGAAACGCTGTGGTCTCCTGCACGCTCGTGTCCTGCCAACTGCATTCTAACAAAGCTAATTTTATGTACGTTGACATAATAGCAATGGCGTTCATAGATTTTGTTATTTATTTTCTGTACCTCAAATAATCACAATTTATGCCAATTGTTAAACCTCACTGGCTTCCTAATAGAGTTATTATTGGTTTTTATATCAAAAATATTTCATATTACATAAATCTTTCATAGTGCAATCTTTGGCAAATACAAACAAGTTTTGCTGACGAACGGCAAATAGGTTTATAGTTTAAGTAAAAAGTAAAATAAAGTATTTTAAGTAAAAGTAAACAATAAATTTATATATAAACAAATAAAAAAATGGAGGTATGGGTACAACACGACTTTCTTTTACGGACGGGACCGGAATCTTCAGTAAATGTATATTAAATTTATTTATTTATTTTTTAAGCAAAATTTTTTTTAAATTTTTTGTTTTGCTTTTTGTTTAAATTTCATTTTCACTCTTAACAGATTCCTCCTAAGTGCTATACTTTTTGAGTTATTTGCAACAACTCGAAAAACTGTCTTAATAAACTGTCACTTCCGGCTGTCAGATTTCTGTCAAAATCATCTGGCCCCTCACAATTTATGTAAAAAGCTTAAATATGAATTTTTAATGCCGATAAGTTCAGCCGGTCTGGGCTGTAGAGTGGACACAGACCGACAGACAAACAGAGATTTTTTTATTTTCGCTTTTTCTGACTCAGGAGATACGGTAATTGGTAAATCTGCAAAAATCCCGAGTTCGAAAATTTTCATGATAAGGTACTATACAAAAGAAAGTAAAAGTAGCTATTAAAAATATCGTCCACGTACTATATCAGAAAATCCTGGTAGAAATAGAAACTGTAAAAAATTAAATTACAAAATTCGCAAATAATCTTGAACATGGCTACACTATCAAGACAAACACTTTCTGGTGGGGAAGACAGAACCCAGTAATAAAAAATAATTTATGATAATATAACTCATAATGCATTAATTATTTTTCAACTTTTTAACAGATAATTTCTTTTTGTTACAACATTTTGATGGCATCGTAAAATTCCACTAAACTTTATTTTACTTTTTCATAATCCTCTAGTGCTATTGTTATGTTCGAAATATGTTTCCAAGACAATAATAAACACATTACACTAATCGAATTAACTGTAGATGGCTGGTGTTCCCTTGCAGGACTACATAAGACTAGACACTGTTTTTATTGCATTTTAACTTCAAATATTCAAAAGAAAAAACATACATTTTTATGTGTCGCTAGATTTCCCCATTAATGTCGTTAGAAAAGTCGTAAAATGGCATTAAAAAAACGGGAATCTATTGTAAATGAGTAATTCTTTCAAGCAGCCTGTATATCAACAGACAAAGTTCCCACCCGCTATAGTCGCTTTGAAAATATTTTATTGTGCAATAACAACAATGTTTTGGCCACAACATTTTACAATTAAAATGCTATAAAACCAAGCCACGGGATGAATATATGCAGGAGCGGAGAGAGCCGCCAAAACAGATGATATTCTAAAATGAAAAAAAGAAACCACCAAATTCTCAATATCAGGAGACGGACGACCGAAACATGATGTAGGAATTTCCTATTTGCCCGCGATGATATGACATGATATGACGATCGACATCGGCAGCAGACATCAGCAATATTAGACTGGTATTAAAGTCAATGTTTGATCGTTCTTTCCGGAATCATCGGCAAAAATGACATTAAAATGTCAGGCATGCGAGTTGATTCGATGACAATGACAATTATTTCCCATGAAAGCTTTCCATTGCATCAGATGTACATACGAGTGTATCTTAGAAATGTATACGTGGAATCTATCGAAAATGGGTGCAGCACTCACGTAGATGTCATTTGCGTCGGTCGAGTTCATCCGGCCTCCCATTTCAGGAGATGATAATTTACAAGAAAAAGTGAAGTGATGGAGAAATTTTCAAAGATTCCGAATCGTTTAGTTGAACCATACACAGGACAAATTTTTCAAAGTAGATCAATATAGTATTTAAAGCGAATCAAGCGAAGCGAAGTAATAAGATGATTTTTTGAAGTTATTTTTAAATTTGGTTCTATTCTAGCTCCGCTTCCGCTATGTTCGGTATGTTCGCTTTAAAAAGAAATAAATGCAACGAAGGGACTAAACAATTTATGCAATAAATGATGCAAGTACCTGAGGGGAATATAATGCTATGGAACGTTAAAGATATAACGCTGTTGAGTACCACGTGCAAGATATTTTTCGCTTATTTTACATAACAGGATAACCCCATACAACAATTTTATCATTGGTTATTAGATTTAGATTTAGATTTTTACCTTGAATATAGGAGGTGAAAACATTTCTCTTAGCCATTTGACATAATATACAATATTCATATTTATTTTATTTATTCAGTGACAAGCTTTATTAATTCTATGTGAGAAAGAAAGCAACTTGAATTAGTAACAATTAACAGTAAAAATAAAAGAAAAAAACAACCCATAAAAATAAAATTGTTCATGTTAATTCTCTTATAACCAAAAGTATACTGAATTCCACTATAAATGCTGAAAAATAAAAACACATGCGAAGAACTGCAACCAAACCACAAAACAAATCCAATCGCAAAGCAGCGCTGCACACAAAACACAGTCATTACAGTATGGCGTATCCCGCTATATGGTGTGATTATTTAAAAAAATGTATGGGAGCCCCCCGACCCAGGAGCCTGCCTGATCACTACTAAATAACAGAAAGTGTTGTCACCAGAAATACACATGTGTGAAAAGTGTTGTCATCGGAAATAGACCAGTTTTGCAAAGTTAGAATAAAATCGGGTTGATTTAAAAAAAAAATATATATATATATATATATGGGAGCCCCTCGGCCCTCGAGCCCGATCACCAGCAATTTTTTACAAAAAGTGTTGTCATCGGAGATTTGAAGAAAACCGGGGTTTCCTTCGGCTCTGTGGTACGATAATTTCCAAATTTTTGCAAAAAGTGTTGTTATCGAAGATAACCATGTGTACAAAATTAAGAAAAAATTGGATAACTTTTGTTAAATAAGTTATATGAAGTTATATACAAAATTTTAAGAAAATCGGGTCTCGAGTTTGGAGAGTATTTTTTGGCTCAGGACGAAGGATTGTCGTATCGTAGATTGATTTGGCAGCACATGAATCAGAGTTTTTCCGTGCCAAGGTGAGCGTTGGCTTTGTGCCATTTTTTTTTTTGAAAGGATAGCGAAGAACTGCCTAATGGGACGAACTCAGTTCGAAATCTGAGCCAGTGAAGTTTTTTGGTCAAGACAACTGAGATGATTTTAACGAAGAAGAAGACGAAGTTTCATATTTTATATAATAAAGGAAAAAAAATTAATGTTGAGCTTTTATTCGGAGAAGTTATTGAATAAAAGGTTTTTTGTAAACCCAAAAATATGTAACGCGATATCTTTTTTTCATTTTCCCCCAGGACACAACGTTAAGATAGAAGAAGCATCTGTCTAGAAACAACTCTGTGGATTTTGAAAAACCAACTGATTAATTTTTTTAAACATTAATGCAACACTGCTCCCGTCAACTTCCATCTATTAATAGACAGACTACTGTCAAATTATGAGCAAAGTGGGTCATTTATTTTCTGACAACATTTGAAAGCAGACAAACTCGTGAATTTTAACTAAAATGGAGAAAAGTGAATTTCGCGTGCTGATTAAGCACGAAACATGGATCCATCACGACACACTAGAGACCAAGGAACAATCAAGGCAGGTGAATATTTTTGGGAGATTTGGACAGATTTGATATTGATTTGGCGAAGAAAAAAGTGCTGTTCCATCAAGACAATGCTCGGGTGCACACGTGTGTAGACACCATGGCAAAAATTCATATATTTGGCTACGAACTGCTACCCCATCCAGCATATTCTCCAGATTTAGCCCACTATGGCTATTTCCTGTTTCCAAACCTGAAGAAATGGCTGACCAATTAGAGTCTAACGAAGAGGTCATCACTAAAGCTAACGCCTGTTTTAAGGGCCTTGAGAAAACCTATTATTTGGAAGGAATATAAAAATTGGAAAAACACTAGAATTAATGTATCGAGCTTATATTTTGAGAATTAAAGCGCTTTTTTGTCGAAACCACCACGAATCAATTATAAGGTGGGGGTAAAACCTTTTGTGGCTGGGGGTCGGGTGGCAGCCGATATTAGTGTCTGACCCATAGTTTTTTGTATCGCGGTTGTTGGAGCGTGGGACCTTCCGATATCCAGGGTAGCTGAGATGAATAGTGGTGGTAGGACACCTCTGGGGGTTGGTTATTTGGTCGGATTCTATAATTTTTGGCGTCGCTGAGGAGAAAAGTAATGCTAAGACACCACTAGAGTTATGGGGTCGATAGGTGAGGGGGTGGGGTGACTGATTTAGTGTCGATTCTTTTGTGCCAAACTTTACACCAGTGCAAGGCCGGGAACTCAACGTGTTATTTATAAAACGAAGCAATGAATCGGTTGGTAGAGTACTAAACTGGGTCATCTCATGACGAAAATAGAGATCTAGAAGAAGTAATTAGTAAAATGAATTATGAAATAACTGTGATGCATTATACAAGGAATAACGATAATCATCGAAATTTATGTTGCATTAAGACAAATTAATAGACAAAATAAAAGAGAAAATCGGAATCAAAATGTAGGTAATTAATTTTTGTGTTACTCAACCAAGAAATGTGTAGAGCAGATAGCAGCAGCGCAAATCATACTCATATACCAAACCAAAACACACGTAGAAACATATAAAACACCAAACACATCAACGAAGTGGCCATTAATCAACCAATCAACATAAATTATAAGAAGAGAAATCGTAATAACAATAATAATAATAATAATTTCCGAAAAATAATGTATAAGTTCCCCTTTTATGGATAGCAAGACTAACACACACATCTTGACTGTACGCAATCCCCCTTTGATCGATCACCACCAAGCAAAGAGATTTACTTACGTCAGATGCTGCAAGGGTTGTTTCCCCAACTTATCCATCCAGCCATCATCCATTCCATTAATCCACACATCTGCATATAAACGTGTTGTACAAAAACTCAAGCTTGAAATTTGGAATTGGAAAACAGTTGCCGTTTTAACATTAGCATTATATTCCAAGACGTGACTGATGGCGGTGGATAAATTCAGGAAAACACATCAAGGGTTATCATTGGACAAAACGACATGCAATGACGATGACGACGACAAACAATACGCAACTTTATGCGGTGCATACACATATAGTAGGTAAAGCGTTGAGAAATGCACACACAAAAGCATGTACATATGGATGGGTGAGTATGTTAGTTTGTAATATAATTGGACATAACTACCGTCAGGAGATTCACCTTTCTAAAAATAGGATACATCTTCCGTAGAATCATCATCAAGTACCCTACTCTATTGGCATGTCATAACCATGCGGTAGAGCATCAATGGAATGAGGCGAAGACATGAACGCGACATCGCAACTTGCAAGAATCCCCCCAAGCGATTTCATTTTATCAGTAGTTGCGTTTCTCTGGCGTAAATGGAATTTGATGACGCCTAACATTAAAGGGGATTTAGAATTTAGAAGACGACACACCCGGAGGGACGAAGAAACTGCGAGATGAAATGCATATTTCCGCGGCAATAACAATAATGTATTCTAAAAATAAATTAGTATCCCTTTTTCCTGAAATGTTGTGCGTGAACTTTGAGTGCAATTTTCTTCCTTGCGACTATATGAAAAGTTTATTCACCGAAAATGAAATCGTCCCAACTCTTTCATATTTTAAAAAAATCTATATATGAATATGAAGCCACAGACTAGAACCGCAATTACCTGACTACCATAGATATATGCATGTACCATTAAGGAATAAAAAACAATAAGAAGATGTCTGTACAAGAAGGCAACAAAGGACATGCTCCTCCATGTTGGGGGTTGCGCGTGAGGTTGACAGCTCAACAGCGGAAAAACACTCTTCTCACGACACAACCAACAGCCTCGTGTACGGACGGATTATCTGATAACGAGGACAACAATTTTCAAATCAAGCCAGTTTATTATTGTCTCGAATCTGGTTGCAGCCATGGTACGAATGCAAATATACCAAACGAAACAGTAACAGAGAATCTCTGTGGAACGGCTATGGCTACGTTGCCAACAAGCCATCAGAGACACCACTTATGTTGTACTAAGCTTAACCCGACGACCACAACAAAACTCCTGGTTTAATGACAAAGTCAGGCAGGTGCAGATAGAGAGCTGCTTGTGAGCTCTACGACCACAACTAGAGGAACGCCGGTTTTACACAGAGAAAGGGAAAGACCAAGAAAGGTGCTCTATTGAAGACATTAATATTATTTGGCTCAACAGACCGTTGCGGTCCAAGGCTTAGCTTCTCGCGACCATTCTTGTTAACCGTGCTAAATTTTTGCGCACTAATGAAAGCGACTTACAATTTGATGCCACATTTGAAAGGCAACTTGAAAACCTTTCCGTGACAAGTTATTACTCTCGGACGTTTGTCAGACAATTGTGAGAAGTAGGACCATGAAAAATATTTATTATTGTTTCCGGGACTCGAAGCACGAATCTCCTACTTTGAAGTCCAGCACACTAACCACTGGAGCCATGGCGCCCATTGAGAGACGCTATTTCAGGAATAATGCTCAGAAGCTTTAGCAGTTGATAAAATGAAAATGTCTACTTAAGGAAACCTCATAGTCATTGCTGAGAACATGAAAATACTATTTCACCAGGCAACGGCGATTAAGATTAACATTCCGTTGTCAGGGCAGAATAACTCATTCAACCTGGACGATGAAAGCTAAAATTTTCCGTCTACCTGACCAATATGAAGTTAGGAATAACTTTAAGAATGAGCGCGCAAGCTTTTAAAAACTGTAGTATATGAAACGCATAAGCATCCGCATAAGCGATTATTCTGCAGTTCACCTCTTAGGCATACCAGCAGCTCATTCACCGCTTAGTTTCATAGAAGGGGGGATAGGACTCCACCTTGTGGACGACACGCTAAGCTTGAATTAATAACCCGACTTGTGAGAAGAAGATTAATCAATTCGCCAAGCGAGTCGTCCACCCTCAAAGTCGACAGTGCATCCGTAATCGCAAATGTGTTCACGTTGCTAAAAGCGCCTTCAATGTCTAGGAATACATTGTAGTGAAGGGAATGTTCAATAGAACGTACCAGTGTAGTGTAGAGCTGTTTTTACAGACTTGCCTTTACAATACGCGTGCTGATCTGTAGACAGGAGGAGTCTTTTGTCAATGCGTGCGCGTATGTAGATATCGATCAGTCTTTCCAGTGTCTTTAACAGGAATGATGAAAAACTGATTGGTCTGAGCTCCGTTGGACTAACAAGCGTGCATTTGCCGGCTTTGGGTATGAAAACAACGTTTACTTCTCTCAATAGAACTGGAATATGAACCAGATCAAGACAACTCTTCAGAATTGTTTCCAGCAAAGGAAGGATAATATCCGAAGCCCTTTGTAGCCCGGTTGGAATTATGCCGTCAGGTCCTGCAGATTTGTATGGTTTGAAGCTTTGTAGCGTCCAAAGCCGTTTGTCCTTATTTATAAGATCATTGAAGATAGTTGTACGATTGGAGTTGCCCTACGAAAAACCAAAAAGGCAGTGAAAACGATCGAGCCAATAGGCTTATCAAAAATGTTACAAATTCCACAAAATCAATGTGTTTCTTGCCATCAAACATTGTACCAAGGATGAGCGGAAGAGTTGGTTTAAAATGAAATGAAAATGCCAGTTCTTTGTGGTTTTTCGTAGTTTGGCCAAATCCTCTGGAACTGCAAATTCAGTCTTTTGGTAAAGATTTCCTATTTCAGTTTTTTCGTTTTTATTTTTTGTGATTTAAAGGATTTAAACACAAATTTTGGTTTTTGCAAACGAATAACCTACAGTGATCGAGAAATAATGATAAATCGATTTCAAAATCCGGGCGAAGCTGGCGTAGTAAATAGAAAAAAAGATCGAATAAGCTTGCATTGATCCGCCCTATTTTTAAGGGTAACACATTTTAATCTTTTGGTAGCCAGTACCGTCAAAGATTTTAAAAATTGCTTCTTCATTGCCTTACTCATTATTCTTCCTAATATGCTTTGCAGCAAAACTGTTAAGCAACAAATAATTGAGCAAATAATTTATTCAATTTGTATTTTGTAGTGCTGCAAACAACAGACAGTCGACGACTGCTGCGACGACAGCAACAACAATAAGACCGACGAAAGATTTGAGTGCACCGTTCTACAAGTGCAATTACTTCTCCGCTGACTGCCAGACGGAGAAATTCAGTGCAATTTGCGTTAATGCATATTTCTACTTTCTTGTCACTTGTGCGGGGATTGACTGACACTGTTGTTGCAGGCAAGCCCCTCGACAAAAGTACTTCGTACAGTATATGCCAGCAGGAAAAGAGATTGAAATTGGAGTGTCTTTTTGAATTCGATTTTTATAGACTAGCGAGTCCGTCTAGACACAAGTAACAAAACGAAAATAGCCTGCAACATGCAGATAGCTAAATATTTAGCCAACCAAACAGCAGCAACCAGCCAGCAATGGCCGGTCGGTGGTGCCGATGACAAAATTAGCAACATGCTCGAGATATGCTGAAACCAGAAGCTTCTTCTGGGGGGTGCTGCATCGTTCATCGTGCATTTGTCTTTTAATTCGCTTAAAACAGAAACCAAACGAAATTGGACAAAATGTCTCTCGGATTCAATAAATCAATCAATCTTGAAGGTGCAGTTGGCATAGGCGTAAATGCTTGTGTGTGTCGGTCTTCCAGTTTAACGATGCCAGCAGCTTTGTTCAATTACGCTCAAATTTTTATATCACAGATGTAAGGATGGAATTTTTCGATTACATGTTGTAAAGATCAATTTCTAAGGACGCAACCATTTCCAGAAGAATATGGAACACTTATATTATTTTACCAATGGCACACGCTCAAGGGGTTTAAACCCTTGTGATGCTAGGCACAGCGTATCAAGAAGCGAAAGAGGAGATGTCGATGTGCCTGCATTCTGAATTCTATTGATCATAATAATGCGGGATAACAGAACTTGATAAAGCATTCCACATTCGTGTTGTATGTGCAAAGAAAGAGTATCTAAACTTAACAGTACGGCCGAAGATGGGTTTAAGGGTAAACTTATGAGCATTCGAAACACCACGAGTATTGCGATTGACTTCATGGAGAGGCGAAATTCAACTGGGTATTTTTTTTGTGCAACGTTGATGGTAAAACCGGACAAACAAAAGACATTCCTCCGATATTCAAGCGAATCATTAGTTATTTCAATATTTTTGTCACTTATAAGTTTTATCGCATGGTTCTATATTCTGTTCAAGCAGAGGCAACGAGGTGTTAGGTGCACCTAACCAGACATGACAGTTATACCCAGGTTTGGGACGAATGAATACCTTGTAGATAGTAGCCAGATCAGAGTGAAATATTTCTTGCACTGTGTTCAGAAGCCGCATTTTTTGCGACGTTAAATATGTGGTCATTCCAACGACGCTTTTCGTTCACGCAAATACCAAGAATTGCTAGTTGGTTGGAAGGTTGGAATGCAAAGAGCTTAACATACGCTGTTGTTCTAGTTCCACATCCGAAGAGAAGGGACGTGAACCTTTGAACATATAAGAGAAACTAAGAATACTGTGGTCAGCAAATGAATGTATTGGATTAGAAGTTGCAGACAGAAAATCATTAACGAAAACAAGAAAGAATGTGGGAGATAAAACACAGCCCTGAGGGACACACGCATTTATGCGGCGTCCGGTCCTTCCAGCGTAGGCTTTGCCGACGCCGCTGTGGCGATCCATAAATCCTACCGCAAAGGATATCATTGTTAAGTTGTTAAGAGTCTTGACAGACTAGGCTTTGTTGGCTTTAAGCAACCGTGGTTCCATGCTGTTATCGGCTGCTGCAGTTGACCTGGGATAGTAAAAGGATTGCACTACTTCAAATTTACGTTCCACTATTTTATTTAAAGGACCAGTGTTGGATCTTCTGCTTGCAGACGTGGCCACCATGTACTTTGTTTTGCTCCTATTTATGTGCAGCCCAGATTTCGTGCCGCCCGCTCGATCTGGGTAAAAGCTTTCTGTACAGCTCTTGGGTTTCTACCAACGATGTCAATGTCGTCTGCCTAAGCCAGTATCTGAACGGGCTTATAGAGGATTGATCCTTTAGCCGTTACGTCAAAGTCTCGGATAACTTTCTCTAACGCCAGGTTGAAGAGAATCCATCGTTATAGATGTTGAATGGGCTTGATAGTGATCCGAATATGTTTACTTGGCTTATAACATTTGTCATGGTCAACCTACATAGTCGTGTCAATTTATATTATTTATGATGCCGAATTCTCTCATGGCTCTATAAAGTTTACTCTGGCTATGCTATCATAGGCGACTTTAAAGTCTATACAAATATGGTGTAATGAGCTTTGAAACTCTAGACAATATTCCATCATGTGCCTAAGGGTGTAAATCTGATCAATTGTTGATTTGCCTGGCTTGATGCCACTCTGGTTTGGACCAATTATGTCTTTAGCGTATGGGGCTATCCTGTATTAAAGAATAGATGAGAAAATGGTATACCCAGTACTCAACAACGTATACCACGATAATTGCTGCAAGTTGTGATATCTTCCTTCTAATGTATGTGGCACAGGATGTCTCTTGGCGGAACACCCTGAATTAAGGAGTCGTTTCAGTTGACTGATTCAGAGAATTATTTTTTTTTCGTCATCTGGGGAATCCTCTGTAGGTGCGTGAATGTTTATGAGGCTTATGTTTTTAAATTTGAACCGCACGCGGACGGTGCATGCTTTAATGCCGATAACAGTGGTTTTATTCTTTTGCTGACTAGAAACCAGACCCCGACTACATGATGTCTTGCATGACAGCTGTAAAAAATGTCATATAGGTCGCACTTCCACCAGTCAGAGATACTTAAGCATACCTGCAAGGTACGAAGGTAATATAAAGAATTGAATAAAATAATAATATTTGGCGCAGCGGGCTGTTGTGGTACAGGGCATAGCTTCTTGTGACCATTCGTGTTGTACGTGTAATATTTTTGCACACAAATGGAAGGAATTTACAGTATGAAGCCAGATCCGAAAGGCAAATTTAGAAGCTTTCTCATAAAAGTTTGTTTTGCTGGGATTTGAACATCAGCAATCCTACGCACTAATCAGTTAGACCGCCCACCATAGTTATAAATAGTTGTGTTAATTATCACAATTTACTAATCATTGAAATTCCCACATAAAAAACTAAACTTAAAAGCGTCAACAACAGCAAAACTACAGCAGTAGGTAGGTAGGTAGGCAGGCGGCAATCTATCAAAACTTCACAAATCATCCTGCTCTGTTTTACGTTAAAAACATCAATTCGCCTTCCCTTATATAATACTGACGAGTTGTCTGTCAGCGTTAAAGCGTTAAATACGTGAAAAACGGAAAAAATCGCTTACGAAACGAAAAGATAAATCGCTTATCTTAAACGCAAGAAAAATTACAATTTTTCATTCTGCGTCAAATAAAAAATAATTACATCGAAGCAAGGAAAAAAAAAACACCCGTATAGGTTTTCTTTGCTTGTCTGTGGGGGAAATCGGGAGCATTAGGTCGCTATAGATCTCCTTTTGTTGTTTCTGTTGTTAGAAGTCACTCTTCTCACCGATGATGATGTTCTGATGGATAAGGCGAGCAGGAGCGACCCACTTAGAACGGATGCAAGCTCGTCCGGGTATGTTATTTTTAGCCCACCTCCGTCCACCGGTCGTGGTAGAAAAAAATGTCACATTAAAAATGTCTTGAATGATAAAACGTCAAACAAACAAAACAAAAAAACAACACGCTCACCATGGCCTCTTATAACAGTTTCCAAAATTTTAAGTGGGAGAACACACACGCGTGCAGAGTACATACCCACCGACAACAGCAAAGTAAACAATTCATTTCGCGCACATGGGGCTACGTGCGTTCTTCAGCGTTTCCGGTGTGCATCATCGGAAAATGCATTCAGTGAGAATGGGAAATTCCGACTCGATGTCATCTGCTGGTTCATCAAAAGCCATCACTCGCGCGCACACACACACACCCAGTGCCGCTTTAGCTGGAAGCGGAACCACGCACAAAATTTAAATTGACAACAGACCGCCAATGAAACGTTTGTGAGGTACGCTTAACGAAAAGGAGTGGGAAGCGATGAGGGGGATTTCCCACCGCGATCATTGAATCTGTTTTTAGAATACGATTTCGAGTATTTCATGTCTTTTGGACAGGGAACGGACTAGCCCATCGTTTAGTTGTCACTGCAGTTTTTCACATTGTTTATTGCTAATATACTAAATACTTTCTGTGTGCCTTGTGCGTTTTAAGAGCAAGAGAGAACTGCCCTCAGCCCATTTATTTATTGAATAGATCATTATTTATGGGAATGTTAAGACAAAACGGGGTTCTGAATTCGTCGTTACCATCGATGGATCTTGAGTGCAAAGCCCGGTAGGTTAGAAGTAGGTTAATTGATGAGATTAATAAAGAAATATTTGGCATTCATCGCACCAAACATTCTTTACCAATAATTTTGTAGTAAAGTGTGTGTGTGTGATTGATTTAACTCTTAAGCCGTACAAATGTACATAGAAAGTCAAAGTTAGCCTTTCAGAAAGTGTGTTCATTTGCATGATTGCATTGCATCATACGTATCACTCTGCCTCCGTACATTATGCATTATGTTTTTTAGAGAAGAGTTTTCCGCAGCTACTAAATTTAAATGCATTATACGATCCTGCCTGTAAAAGAGTGATTGCTTATGCGGATGGCATTGATATTGCCGTCTTAGGAAAGCACGCTTAAAGTAATTCTTACAGAGAGCTCTTAACAAGCTAACTAGATGATCGCTGTGGATCGTTGGATAAACCGCCAAAAACAGAACTTGTTCTCTTCAATAGAAAATACAAAACTCAGCATGTTGACATGTTTAACTTATGCTTTTCTTATGAAGCCAAATATCTGGGTCTTATTCTCTTCAACCGTATATAACTCACTGGCTATATACATTGCGGTTCAATAGATTAGAAGCACATCATTTTGGGAGATAAAATTGATATTTCTCCAGTTATATTTATATGTCAGGAAAGAAAAAACAAATGATGGTGGAAGTGGTTAGAGTAGTTTGTTGTTAATACAAAATCAAGTCTTAAAAAATACTCAGAACGAAATAACGATACATTTGAGACCTTTTTGCCAAATGAGTCAGCATGTCATGCATTTAAATCGGTTCATAAGTTAAGAAGCATCGTACAAATGAATGAAAAAAAATCTGTTTTTGACGTGACGGCGTCTAAGTCTTCTTGGAATAAGTGGGGTACATGATTAAAAAGTTCAATGTTAAATGTTGCACTGTTATGAGCCACTGTTTTTGCGTCGTTGTTACACTGTGATGGGACACTGTTATGTGACACTGTTATGCGACACTGTTATGCGACACTGTTATGTCCCATGTTAAGTCACACTGTTATGAGACACTGTTAACGCACTATGTTATGTCTCGTTTTCTATAGTTATATTTTATATGTTAACTATACAGGGTGTAGTCGTTTAGGTGGCAAATACTTAAAATGGTGATTCCTTTGTTAATTTCGTGAAAAAAATCGTATGGGAGGGGTGGGTCTATGTTCACCAACTGCGGTGTACGTAGCGTTTTAATGCGAAGAGATGTAGTTTTGACCTTACATCACTTGACACCCTGTAGCTCATGAATGCTTCTAGATACAAGGGGACTGTCTTTTTTGAAAGAATATTCAATTTTAAAGGTCAAACAATGTAGCTGGAATGTACATGCAGAATGCAACATGCGACACGCAAAATTCAATATGTAATATGCTAGATGCAACATTCAACATACAACTTGCAACAAACAATATGCACCACCTAACTTGGAAGATACAACAACCAACTTGCTGCATACGCAACACCTAACTTGCAACATACAACTTGCTAGACGCTACATTTAATATGCAAGACACAACATACAATATGCAACACATTACATGCAACATGCAAGGTGCCACATGCAAGGTGCTCCATTCTACATGTAACACGCAATATAAAACATGCACTATGCCACATGCAGCGTGCTACATGCAACACGCAATATACAACATGCACTAAACTACATGCAGCAGGCAAAGTGCAACATGGAATATGCACCCACCTCACAAAATAGCATTACGCATACACAAACAAATACGTTTGAATTGTCGAAATGATATTATTTGATCATAAGGACAGTTCATGGATAAATGGTTGTGAACTTTAAAATCCTAATATAAAATATTTATTTTATTTTATTACTAGCAGCTCCCGGGCTCTCGCTATCCGCACAAATGAACACCCGCCTTCCTATGACCTTCCTATACCAGCCAATAACAATAATGATATTTGGCGCTACAGAGACCATTGCGGTGCAAGGCCAAGCTTTTCGCGACCATTTGTGTTGTGCATGTGTATTTTTGCACACAAATGGAAGGGACCACCAATTTAATGCCGTCTCCGAACGGCGAATTAAGAAGCTTTCCCAAACAATTGGTTATCGCTCGGTGTACGATGGCGTAATTTTTTCATACATAGGGGTTACTACCCCTAAGAAAACTGAAAAAATACTCAATCTATGCATCGCTATCGATTTTTTTAAGCCTAAACGTTTGCAAAGTGAAATGTGGTTTTTTTCAGTCCCTTTTCCATTTGCCACGCAACATACTAGCCACACGCGGTATACGCAAGATCTCAGAAATGGCCCTTAACTCTGTGCTGTTAAAGCTCCCTGGGACGTGTTGAGGGTGGTTAAAAAAGAAGTGAAAAAAACCGACAGAAAGAAAAAGTCAAAGTGAACACTCTATGGGACAGATCATCGTTCGTACTCGTGCTAGAGTTTTAAACGATCTCAACACTCACAAATCCGCTGGACCAGAAAGTATCTCCCCATTAGATATGAAGAGCTGTTCTTCCAAGCTGGCATTACCATTGCGTAAGCTTTTCCATCTATCCTATTCTTCTGGACTCTTCCCGAGAAGTTGGAAAACAGTCTTTGTCCTGCCCATACCCAAAAAAGGCGAGCAGTCGTCTCCTTCCTCGTACCGACCTCTAGCACTTACATCCATTCTTTCCAAGGTCATGGAAACGCTGATCAATTTCCAGCTCATGAAATATCTTGAAACCATAGAAATCTGACCGATTTCGTGGGCAACGTTCTACTGGTGATTTGATGGTATATCTCACCGAACAGTCGAACCGGTCTTTACATCAATTTGGTGAAAGCAAAGCTGTTGCACTCGATATTTCCAAGGCATTCGACAAGAGTTTGGCATCAAGCTCTTTTGTCCTAAATGCGTGCTTATGGAGTCGATGATAAACTGCTTCACTGGATTAGTAGCTATTTTTTGGGCCGCTCAATTCAAGTTGTATTTAACGGTTTCAAGTCTAAAGTACATCCCTTAAATGCTGGCGTTCCCCAGTGCTCTGCTTTGTCCCCGAAAATCTTTCTCATTTTTATTAATGATCTCTTATCTGTGGCTTCTTAACAAATTCACTCTCTTTCTGACGACAGCACTCTCAGCTTCTCATATAAGTTTGAAGAACGTCCCTCCACTTCTAATGTGGAACTCAAACAACTACGTAACACGTTATATTCTGACCTGGACAGCGTAGTAAAATGGGGAGAAAACAATCGAGTATAATTTAACGCTTCCAAAACCCAATGCTGTCTCCTGTCGTCTAAGCGAATCCTAAATCCCATGCCATTATTTATGAATGGCACTTGCATCGAGAAAACTGAAAATCTCGCAACGAAGTTTTTTTTACATTTATTTGTTTTAATATTTGAAACATATAAGCCGTGTTCCCATCACCATCACATCACAAGACAATATAAGACACTCATTAGGGACATATATGCAAGACAAAAAACCCGCATTGCTGATGAAAAAAGCAATACAAACAATGTATGTATATATATACTTGGAAAAAACAATTGGAAAGCGTAAATGGTAGATGTAGATGCATGAATATTAAAATACCGCACTAGTACAACAGAAATACTTAAAATGATGTGATGCCTAATTGGAAGACTTACCTCTTTGGCAATTTGATCCAGTGCCTGGTCCTCAGCATTTACACGAGAGTTGCCTCGACGCCTTCCAACAGCGCCGGGGCTATCCATTTTAAAAGGCGGCGTCGACAATGACGACGAACACGACGACTGTAGCACACACAATGACGACGACAACAATGATGTTTGCAATGCGCTGTTTGTGTTTCGATTTTTATTAATTCATTAACTAGACACCACCAACTACACCACACGAATATGCAATATTTATTTTATATATTTATGAGTCACATGCTAGAAGGCGGGGGTGTAAAAGTTAATAAAAAAAGAAAAAACAGAGAGAAAGAAAAAAGAAGAAAAACGTAAATTTTGATGACAAAAACAACACAATATAACAACAATAATTATTAACTTTTACATGAAAAATTCAATGCCCGAATTTATAGTTGTTACTACAACACCAACTCATGCTATAGCAATGTAACAGACTGGAATGGAATGTTGTAGCAAAGCTTGTAGTCATCAAAATCCATCACTAACTTTATTGCTTTTAGTTATAGTTACGACTATAAATTCGGACCTAAATGTAACGTAGAGTTTTTCTTCATCATCATTATCATCATCAACAAAAGCGAAGCTTCTTAAGCAACCACAACACGCTAAGGAATATGTTGTTACCTAAATTACTTCTAGTCAGCATTTCAACAAGTAAATCATTGTCTGACATGCCTGTCAGCTAGTGCGCATTCATTTAGTCAATCAGCTAGCTAATCAGCCAGACTTTCGACGCAGTGCACATACCAACGAAATAATTTGGCATCGATACTTTATCGGGATTTGACCCTAAATCGTGAGATCGTTAGAAAACGTTATTTTTGTTTTAGTTTTGGCAATATAGCCTATACTGAACTTGTCCTCTAATATTTGACATACCTCAAAGTTATCAAATAACAAATCGAAGATCAGCGAACAAGTATCGGAAGTGAAAGTTTTCCAGGGTGACATGCTCGTAAATTGAGCTCTTGGCCAATAGAAGAAGTAGTAAAAGTGTAACTACATAATCTACTTTTGCCCTGGTTACCAATATAAATGTCAATAAAGAGAGAAGAAAAACCTTGCAGCTTGCAAAATGAAAAAGTACTACTAACAAATAACTAACAAAATTCTGGACTGTGTTTGTGTACTACAAGTTGTAACATGTAGATCGAAGTCCAACCTAAATTTTTTTACTTGTGCAGTATTTCTGTTCACTGCACGTTACCTCTCACGGATCGACCGGCCGACTAAGCGAAAAAGGCGCAGCTATGCTTCTTCTCTTTCTCTCTACTGAATCGCTGGTTTATTTTTAGATTTGGAATATATTTGTTTAGTTGGACGAGTATTGAATACTCATTGCTTCCCATTGACAAAACGATTAGATGTAAAAATCTCACATGCTGTCCGTGTTCCCGGCAATTCCCGGCTGTATTATAAGGACACAAACTATATCTGATGCTGATCCTAAAGATGGAATTATTTTTGGATTAGATCAATATGTACATAGACAGTAAATTTGACAAATTACAAATTGAAAGCGCTGTCATCATTTTTGTCTAATTCCTTGTTACTTTTACTATATTTTGTTAGTCGAGCTCTAGAAAAAGAAGAGCCACAAAATGATGAACAAAGGTTTTGCACAATTAGTTAATGGAAATGTAGGCTCTGGCTTAGCAAGCGGTTGTGCATTAGATGCAAGAGAAGGAAGCCATTTCCAGTTCCCGATAAAAACAGGTATTTTTCTGTTAAGTACTTGAATCTTCTTGCATTTTTTCTGATTATTATTATTTTTCTCTTTTCCTTTTTGGCTTAGTAACATAGTTGATTGGCTGGATAGCTTAAAGAAGTGTTGTTGCGGTTGAAGAAAGTTGTAGGTGGAGTGCTATAGGAGCTGAAGCTAATGTTGACGATGTACAATGATGATAACGACGCTTCTATCGGTGACTATAACTAATAAAAAAATACACTATGCGCTGCACACGCAAATTATTGAACACTAAATTACAAATAATATGAAGAGTCAAGTCAAGCGAACTCACCACTATTGGTATTGCAAAAATGGAAATCTCCTTATTGGGACAAAACTATGCTTTAGCTGTTGCTGCTGCAAAAATTGAACCACTCAGATGCACACGACAATCCACTGTCGTTGACGTTGAAAATGGAAAAACAATCGATGGCGTACGACGGCGACAATGACCGCTGACCGAGCAACGACGACGTCTTCGAATGACGGAAGGACACAGTACCACGAAAGGATAAGTAGCAGCTGCGATGCTGCGGCTGCAAGGGACACAGTATGACGTTTTTTTTTCGTTGCGAAAATGCAGAGACAGTGGCAGTGACGACACCTTATCACCTTCTTTTATTTTCTTTGCGATTTTTTCACTTTCTTTATGTAATTTTGTGGGCGTCAAAAAGCCTTCGGAACTAATTCACATTCCTCGACGCCTAAAGCCAATAAATATTCCAAATTTCTATGCGACAATTTTTTTTTGCACAAACAACGAAGCAGTTTAGTGCGGAGTGTTGAAGGCTGAAGCACAACGACCAGTCGACGACACGACGAGGAAAAATAAATCTTTTCGCAAAAGCCCAAAAATCAAACCAAAACTATTTTTTTTTTTATTTTCGCTGTTTCCAATTTGAGAATTTTTTGACACACATACACTACCGCAAAAAGTAAAGGATGGCATACGAAACGAAGCTACAGTTTCATCGTTGAACATCGAGCCAGCGACGAAAAGGAAATCCCATAAAAGTATTTTTTCTCTATTACAAATTGATTTTGACAATAGCTATTAGATCGACAACTGTGCGCGAGCGAACGAGATAAATAGAGTGACAAATATTAAACTGATGCAACTGACATTAATAAGAAAACGAAATAAAAATCACTTTAATATCGATATCGCACTTTGTTTTAATTTTTTAAATTGAGGTTAGCAACAGTTTGGTTTTATTAAAGCCGTTTTTTTTTTTTAAAATTTATCAAAGTCTTAAATTTAAATGCTCACATAAATAAGAACTTTTGGAATGTCAGTCCAAAACCAACGCAAACTACACATATCATCTTCTTCTATGAATGTAACAATAGCAGATAGTCATCGATTTTTAGAAATCAGATAGTTCTCTCTCTTGCATGTTCATTTTGTATAAATTTCAACATCCAGGTTCAACAACTTAATGATATGAAAGAAAATCACAAATTTTGGTTTACATGTGCAGAAATGTTCAAAGGTTTTTTATAGGGATATCTATTGGATTTTCAACAATATTGCTAATTTTTAAGAACCAATTATTTGCGTTAAAATCGCAAAAATTAAAAAGTATCCATCCCATTTAGCTGAAACTTTCATTATATTTTCCGATAGTTCCGATTCTCTATATTAACTTCGCGTCGGCAGTCTTCTTCCCTTCGTTTGACCGGTGGTGGAATCTTGCGATTAATTTTTAATCAGCTTCCCAAAGCCCGATTTTATTGACACTTTGCGAACAACACTTTTTATTCAAATTTAGTAGTGATCGCGACCCGGGGGTTCCGTACAAAATATTTAACAATCATGCCATATAGCGTCATCAGATCACGCCATACTATAATGACTATGCCTGATTTACCAGTTGAACCATTTGAAGTGCTGGGGTGAATGTTTGTAGGGGTTTTTGTGGTAATGGTTAAAGGGTTATTGTGGTAGTGGTTTTGAGGGAGTTGACGTGGTGTGTGGTTAGGTATTGTTTGTGGTTAGGTATATTTTGTGGTTGGTTTTGGTATGGGGGGGGGGGGGGTTGTATAGTGGGGCAGCCAGCCAACGCTGGGTATTTCAGATAGTACATATATATAAAAATCAATTTCTGTGTGTCTGTGCATTAGAAAATGGCAAAACCCAAAAGATAATCCTGAAGAATATTAGACCTATTATTGTTAGGTTTTCACCATTGTACAGGGGTTTTTTCCCGGAGGTTTAAAGCTATAATTTCGTGGTCAGTGGTGGGTTGGTATGTTAAGAGGGGCAGTGAAGTGGTGTCATTGGGTTGGTGGTCAGTTAAAAGGCGGACGCAAGTCATTCAGAGAGTTCTCCCTTGGAATTGAGTTTTATGCATAAAAAGGCGAGCAGTGAGGGCAGCCGAGTTATGTTAGGTATTTCAGCTGCTTATTTATATAATTTCTCATTCAATTGTACTAAAGCATTCTTATTTAAATCTTTATTAATTTGCATGCATAAACACATTGTAATTTACTTCAAAAATTGAAAATAAGATTCTAAGTGTTCTTGAATCAATTAATAAATAAATAAATAAAATTAAGAAAATAAAACGATTTTACTTTTACTTTTACAAAAATTTCTTTTTAATAATATGCAAACATTTTATTCACCCTGTCCTTATTTAACAATTTTATTTTTAACTGTTGGTACTGCTGTTTTTAAGCTGTGCGGCTGGATGAACAAACTCGAATGTCAAATCTACACATGCATATGCATACATTTTCTATTTAATTGTAATTGAATTGAAATACGAGAAGCACGGTTCTTTAAGCCGGCTAAAATGTTGAAAAGATTTTTAATTTTCTTGTTTGTGGTAATCAACGGCACTTTTGCCGTCTTAGAAACCGATTCTGAAACGTTGGTCCTTCTGGACAACTTAGCAGTTCGAGAAACACACTCCATGTTTTTTAAATCTATGCAAGGTAGGGTTATCACATTTTCAATTTCATGACGTGGACATAAATTTTGGTATTTGTTTCTTCACACCATTAAGATCGTGGCTTCAAGTTAACATTTAAATTGGCCGATGATGCTAGTCTAGTGATTTCCAAATACGGCGAATACTTGTACAAACATTTAATAATTTTTGCTCCGTCAGTCGAAGAATTTGGAGGAGATCTCAGTGTAGAAAAACTTACACAGTTTGTAGATGATGGCGGCAATGTTCTTATTGCTGGCAGCGATAATTGCGGAGACGCCCTCAGGGAATTCGCCTCCGAATGTGGTTTTGAAGTCGACGAGGAAGGAGCTTCGGTTATTGACCATTTGAATTATGATATCTCGGACACTGGCGATCATACTACAATACTTGCCAGCCCAAAGAATCTCATCGACGCTCCTGTAATTGTTGGCAGCAAGTCTGTAAATCCTTTGCTTTACAAAGGAACTGGTCTCTTGGCAGATAAAGAAAACCCACTTGTACTGCAATTGCTAACAGCAGAAAGCACTGCTTATAGCTACGTTCCAGAGAATCCAATCAAGGAATATCCTCATGCAGTCGGAAAAGGTACTCTTCTGATTGCTGCTCTACAGGCTCGTAACAATGCACGTGTAGTTTTCTCCGGTTCACTATATTTCTTCTCGGACGAAGCCTTTACATTTGCTGTGCAAAGTGCTCAAAGCGAGAAATTTTACAAAAAATCTGGAAATCTAGAAGTTGCTACGGCCATCAGCAAGTGGGTGTTTGGTGAAACTGGACGTCTTCGTGTGGCCAATGTGGCTCACCACAAAGAAGGAGAAACAAAACCACCACATTCGTACACTATCACTGATCCAGTTGTCTACACAATAGCCATTGAGCAGTTGGTAAATGAGCAATGGAAGCCATTTCAAGCTAACGATGTCCAATTAGAGTTTGTTCGTATCGATCCATTTGTGCGCACAACCCTAAAACAAATTAATGGTGGACGTTATGAGGCTAAATTCAAAATTCCCGATGTGTATGGTGTCTACCAGTTTAAGGTCGATTATGACCGCGTTGGCTATACGCATTTGTACAACACAACTCAGGCAAGTTTCGTTAGCATGTTCATTAATAAGAATAAATTTACAGTGTTATCGTTTTCTTGTAGGTATCAGTTCGCCCATTGGAACACACACAATACGAACGTTTCATTCCGAGTGCTTTCCCATATTATACAAGCGCTTTTTCAATGATGATTGGCGTTTTTATTTTTTCATTTGTATTTTTGCATTTCAAAGAAGAAGCTGTAGTTGTTACCACTGGCAAGTCCAAACTTGATGACAGGAAGTCTCAATAATAATTAGCCGTAACGTTGGTACGAGAGAGAGACACATTTTTGAATTTTTTTTGTACTTTTTCTCAATTACTAAAAATAAAAATTTATTTAATACATTCAATATTATTATTTTATTCACGCTAGTTGGTCAATAGTTACGAATTGTATTTTTGTTTCACAAACTTTTTTTATTACAAGCTGCAACTGCCTACAGATGAGTCTTAAAATGCTAAAAGCTGGAAGTTAATTAAAAAATCCACTATTCTGTTTTTTCTCTAACTTTTGAAACTTGAAATAAATACTTGTTCAATACAAAGGGCAGCAAAAGCGATACCAGAACACTGAAATGCAGTAAACTTTGGCCTGCACATAAAAAAGATATTAGAACGTGTAGTAATCAAGGCACTACACTTAGAGAGAAAAACTTGGTTGCTGGTTTTAGGTCTTGTAATGTTTTTTAAATCAATTTGCTAATTAAATGCTTTGATATTAACCTGCCTATGTCTTTCTGTCGGTTTCTATGTCATTCTCACACGTTTTTTTCATTTTAATGCTGAGTTGACGGTCTCGTACGATTTTTTGTGGGAGACTTTTCGTTGGCGGGTCTTATTGGGTCTTGAGGGGAGTGAAGTTTAGGGTCAGGGTGTCTTGAGGGGATATAAAGTTTTAACAGGTTTTAGGTTTTTTATGTCATTTTGTCACGCTTTTTTCATTCTTATGCTAAGAGTTGACGGGCTTGTAAGCGTTTTTGTGGAAGACTTTTCGGGGGCGGGTCTTGAGGAGTGTTCTGGGTTGGTCCTGAGCCTCAATGTCGCAGTGCACAAGGCTTTACAGCCCCACCTACAATAATAATAATATTCGGGGCGACGAACCGTTGCGGTCCAAGGCCTAGCTTCTCGCGACCATTTGTGTTGTGCATGTATATTTTTGGACACAAATGGAAGGGACCTTCAATTTAAGGCCGGATCCGAGCGGCGAATTGAGAAGCTTTCCGTGACAAGTTGTTACAATCGGAACGTTTCTTACCCATTCGCGAGAGGTGGGACACCGTGAAAAATACTTTTGGTATTACTGGGATTCGAAACACGAACCCCTGCTCAGTAGCAATGCGCTTTTCCACTGAGACACGGCGCCCACAATAATAATAATAATAGCTGAGCGATAAATCGACTTAAAAACAATAAGCCATCGGGATCAGATGGTATCCTAGCGGAGCCCATTAAATCAGGAGGTCCATGCACTACACCAAACAAAAAGGCATCCTGAGCCCTATACATAAGAAGGAAGAACGTGCAGCATTTATCGTGGTATAACGATGTTGAGTACCGCGTTTACGATTACCTCTATCCTTCTATCCAAAGTGGCAAAGCAGGCAGGTGATGGAAAAATGTCTAGAGTTTCAAAACTCACTACACCATATTTTAATAGACTTTTAAGCCGCCAGCTTAGCATAGCTAGAGTAGAACCTTATAAAGTCATAAGAGACGCTGGAAGGATGGCGTAGATCAGGGCGCTCAGATGCCAAACCGTATGACATCGGCTCGAAATCGGGACTGGTGTAGACTTTCTACGGCAGGCCAGGACCGTACTCCTTCAATGGTCTTTTTGGTTAGAATAATAAAACATAACAGCGGGAGACGAAGGCGAAGGTTCTGACAGGATGACTATACCAAACTAAAAGACTTTGGCTCGAAATCACAAGTGCAGAGAGGCTTTTCACTAGAAGCAACCACAAAAAATAAGACGAAAAAAAAATTACAAAATATCTTTTATTACTTTAAATACAAAAAAACTACACTTTACATGGATTCATATATATTATTACAAAAAAGCTAAGACGGTTTTGAAGATAAAACCTCCTGATGGTTGCAAAACATTAATAAATGCGTACGAGTAAAAAAAAACGTGTATTTTAAAAACGACAATTATGAATATAAAGTATTTACTTAATCGTGTGCGACTAAAGTTTTATTTTATGTAGTTGTAGACCTAGCTTCCATGAGCGAAGAGGTTACGGCACGGAAAGTCCTTTGCGGTACTATTAGACAACGAGGCAGGCTAAACCTTCGCTGGGGGGATAGCGTAGACGAAGACGCCAAGAACTTAGGCATGGAGACTTGATGATATAGGCATGAATCGGAACCGGTGGAGAGATTTTTTGCGGGAATTCGTTTGATTGGCCGACAAAGTAGTAAATAACCAAATAATTTTCTTAACAATATCGATTAACACCTTTAGATAACAAGAATTACTTTTCTATTTCCAATTGTCTGCTTCGTCGGCTGTATACACACACTGTTTAAGACAATATAAACAAAAGCTAAAGCGTTATAGTCTAACACATTCATTTACATTAAATAACTTTTATGCAATTCAATATTCTCTTTTATTGGAAATTTTCAGTTTCGTTTTTACAATTTGTGATGTAAGACAATATTTTTATGTTATGTTAAATATCATTTTGCTTATACATACATACGAGAGTAAGAATTTAAGTGAAATTTGCAGCAAGAAGTCAGAGCGCAACCAGCATAGAAAATAGAAAGTAAGAAATTATTACTTTACAATATACTTATAGATAATTTTGTTCATTTGTCACATGACCCATATAGATTTATAAAATGTATTAAAAGAGACAAGAAGAATACGAGAATATTCCCTTTTGTTAGTAGTTTTGTGGCTTTTGTTGCTTATCCTTTGGATTGAATAATAATAATAATTATAATAAGATTTATTTTGTGTTTTCCTTTCATTCATGTTCATCTTTTGGTGTAAAATATTATTACTACATATTTTATTTTTCACTTTTTTTTAAAATGGGTTTCCTTTTGTTGTTGCTTACAGTGGTTGTTTTTTCAGCATGCACGCAAAGTGTATTTGTGGTGGTTTTATCGTCGATAAATACAAAAAATATATAAACGATCTTTCCGTTGCATATTTTGTTGTAATTGTGTAAATTTTATATCTCCGACACGTCTGTATAGCCTGCTGGTTCGTCTTTTTTTGCTTTCTTAATAATTTTTCTTCCTGGCCGTTGCAATTTAGGAACAACAGCTCTTGTAAACTGGAGCTTTTTCCTGATTTCGACGATCGACCACAACACGTTCCGGATTGTCAGCCGATTCACGTCCCGATGTTTTGTCTAGAATCGCTTCGGCTAATTCACAGAATGCACGTTCAATATTTATGTTCGATTTGG
This sequence comes from Nephrocerus scutellatus, assembly GCA_947095585.1. Taxonomy (NCBI): domain Eukaryota; kingdom Metazoa; phylum Arthropoda; class Insecta; order Diptera; family Pipunculidae; genus Nephrocerus; species Nephrocerus scutellatus. The sequence goes on along the minus strand of OX352763.1, from coordinate 19,819,707 downwards.
CGGATGTTTCCATGAAGCGTATGCCATGCTCGCGAGCAATCTGCAGAAAAATAAAAAAAGTGGTATGCCCCCTTATAATGAGAATGTTTGGAAAAGCGTTAAGGTAAAGGAGCACAGATGATTAAGGAGGGGAAAAAGCAGATGTTTGTGAGTTTTGAATGCCTAAAGATCGTACTGATGCGGAAATACTGAGCTTGGCAGAGCATTCAAGATAAGTGTTGTACAACGAAAGAAAGAATCTCTAATCTTAACAGTGCGCCTGAAGATGGTCTTAAGGGCAAACTAATGAGCATTAAGAACGCCACGAGTATTACGCTTGAATTCATGGAGAGACGGCATACAACGTGCAATTTCTCTTTAGCACTTCTAGTGTTAGTAGTGATAGAACAGTGACAAGCAGGAATCATTTCTTCTGTGTTAAAGCGAATTTATTGACATCACAATTTTACTTTAGGGCGAACCGCATACTAAATTGTAGATGGAGTTAATTATTTCTTGTTCCGTGCTAGAAAACCTTAACATTACGCAAAATTTTTCGCTTCGACAGGATAGGGCATTGGGTTTTGGAAGCGTTTAATTTGACTCTGTTATGTTCTCATTTTTTAATACTGTTCAGATCAGAATTGGGTAGGCAGAATGGCGGTCAAATGGGCCTCAAATAGCGCTTTAGTGCGCCTCAGGAGATCTCATGAAAAGAAAGATGGTTATGTATAGTTATCCAACTTGCAGCATTGAGGTACGATATCAAGTCAGTAACTTCAGGTCGGCAAAGAAGGGATTACCTAATTTGTGGAAACGAAGATCCGTAAGGGCCGGACACTTGCAAAGAAAATGAATAAGAGTTTCTTTTTCATTAATATCCCAGCAACTCCTGCGAAAGGTATTGTGAGGAATTTTCAGTTTGGCTGCGTGGGCTGCCCACCAGACAATGGCCCGTGATTATGGCGGAAATTTATTTCTGACCTGAAGATCAGCACGGTGGATTTGTTTATGGTATAGGAAGGCCACATCGCTCTGGACGTCGTACAATTGTTCAAATTATTCCATTATCCCTGACGGAGCCCGAAGGACAGCAGACCGTCTCAGTACAGCCCATGTTCAGTGTGACGCCCTTCTTCGCCAGTGCTTTTTCATTGCCGTCAATTTCGCTGTGACCCGGCACCCAAATTAGGGTCGTCTATGCATTGGGTTATCGAAGCCAGTTCGACTTGGCACTGCCCGACGAGTTTAGAAGTCTTGCTTGTCCCAATAATGGCTTTGATAGCGGATTGTCTGTCTACTCGTATGACAACCCTGCCCGATATTGCGGTATTGTGAGATATGGCCCTACACTCTCTCTTATCGCTAAGATACTAGCAGAGTCAAGTAGCTTGTAGGACCTTGTAGAGTTAAGGGTTTCAGAGTAAACTCCAGCACCGACTCCATTTCTCATCTTGAATCCATCGGTTTATAGAATTACATCAAAAAGTCCCACAGCTCTCCCGTAAGATCAGAATTAAATATCTTGTTATTTGAATTCCACTTGCGAATTGTAGGGACGTTTCGCAAACTTATATGAAAAGCTAAGAGTGCTGCCGTCAGCGAAGGTTAAGGTGGCAGTCGGTGAGAAAGGCGACAAACTTAGACCAGTAATGAACCATTGTGATACCAAATGAATCCAGAAAACTTTTCCGCCTACTCGCTCAACCATTTAGAGCTTCGTATGAAGCACTAAAGACTACTAATGTCAGTATTGTTTAGATCGTTAACGTCATTGTAAAAAAAAGTTCGATCTCTGGGAACTCAGCCCAGTGATGACACCTATTATAGCACCGATGTGCAATATATTTTGAGAGAGCGTTTCGGATCCAGCTTGGACTATATCTGTTTAATCGCTAGACAAGTTGTTCAGGTAAAATGGGCAGTTTATCTCCCGGAATGTCTGCATGACCTGGCCCAGGTGAATGTTAAACTGCGTCGACATATCCCTTTAGTGATGATCGGCTGTATTTTGTGCTACCAGCTGGAATCCTGAATAAATTCAGAACAGAGGACCGATTTCAATCTTGGCTCATTGGGAGATTGCATTGAGGGGAATAGCCACGCTGGTAGCTACTTGTCTACTGAAAATGTCAAGTGGTGTAAAGTTTAACAGAATGTCTAGTGCAGTGGAGGGAGTTTTACGAAGTGCTTCGCTTCTAAAGCACGCTTCGCTTGTTGAAAGCATTTTGTAGGAGTTCCTTTAAGGTATTAGGGTGTTTTCCTGAGATGGCAATAGCAACGTCATCCGCATAAGCGACCACTCCGCAGCCCTCCCTTTTCAAGCAGCAGTCAGCGTAATAATTGAATTGGAATTAAGGTATAAAAATCACAGACGTTATTGATAAAACCCAAAACATACCGCTTCACCGCGATCTCTGTTGACAATTCTCTTCTCGGTCATGTCACACTTGTTGCCTAATATCATCTTTTCGACGTCCTCGTTTGCATGCTGAAATTTCAGTTAGTCTCTTACGATTAACTCGAATATTCGATAAAGCCAATTTACACTTACCTCGTCTATATTCCGAAGCCATTTGACTATGTTTTCAAAGCTTTTTTCATTTGTTATATCGTAGACTAGCATTATGCCCATGGCACCACGGTAATATGAAGTTGTAATTGTGTGGAAACGTTCTTGGCCGGCAGTATCCCAGATTTGTAATTTAATCTTTTTGCCCCTGAGTTCAACTGTTTTGATTTTGAAGTCAATTCCTGAAAGAACAAAAGGGTTCAGTCAAAGGATAATAATACAAGCGATTTTAGACTGGAAAAGGGTTTACTAATGAAAAGGCATCCATCAAAAAAGGCGCACGTTCCAAAAGGCGCGCGATTAAAAAGTAGATTTTTTATAACTTTCGACGTGGCTGTGGCATTGATAAACTTTCAACTTTTGGCGATGAAGCACCATCAAGAAGCTGTGTTTATCAATCGTTTAAAGAATTCAATGGTGCATGAACTGATACAGCAAGATCGTCATGTTATCGTGAAGTTGAGGCATGAACTTTTGGCCGTCAAAAATATTTTTCCGCGTTCCCACATAATTAAACAATCGGTCAAAAAACGACTCGTGTCAATTGGTCGAAAGAAATGCTCAAAAAATATGATCGCGGTGCTCAAAACATGTCTTTAACAGCATGACAGGTAAATAGCAACTATTAATTCGTGCCAGTCCAAATGTTGGGTTGTAATGTTTGTGTAGCTGTCGGAACAGTCCAGACCCAGAAATGCGGCTGCCTTGACAGGCTGTGTCCATAGGGATAGCGGTAGCTATTCAGAACAGAGCTCCATCCTGATCTCAGTTGTACCAGAGTTAATCTGGTTTGTCTGGGGAGATTTTCCTTGCTTTGATGTATAGGAGAGGGGCGACCGCCCAGAACGATATTATTTTGGCGACCATCTAGTGCGGTTCTGACTTAATCTTGATGAATCGCGTTTAGGGCTGCTTTATTGTCTGCTGGATCTAGAGGTGTATGTGCGTTAAATTGGTGTGTCTCTTCGGAACATATACATATCTGATCGGATATGCCTGGGTGGTTCCTTGAGGGTGAGCAGGTCACGGCTCGGATGATGGGGTTTGTGGCATGTCAGTAGGAATTGTTTGGCGAGAAGCTCGTTGTGCTCTTTTACTTTAAGCATAAGGGTTTCTTGTTGGAGATGGTCATCATGTGACATGTGGTGACCAGTGATGATGTGTAATGCAGCATTCTGTCAGGTTTGAAGCTTCTGCCATTGTGTGCGGCAGGAGCGAGGGGTCCAGATGGGTGCCGCATAGTAAAGGACCGATCTTCCAATCGCCTTATATGTGGCACGAAGGGTTTTTTTGTCCTACCCCATGTACTGCCCGCTAATGATTTTAGGACTTTATTTCTGGACATGACTCGTTTATTGATGTTTTTTGAATGAGTCGAAATTGTCAGCAGATTATCGAATGTGATTCCCAAGATCTTTTGATGTTCGATTGTAGGGATTGTCCTGCCGTCTATCGAAATGTCGAGCTTTAGGTTGATTTCATTTGTCCAGGTGGTTAAAAGTAAAGCGGAGGATTCTTCTGGAGACATGATTAGATTTCGACTGGTAAAGAAATCTTCTAGTATATCGAGGTGGTGGGGATATCCTTACGCTAGGCAAGAACGGTGCAATCGTCGGCGTACGATATCAATTTGACTCCGCGAGGTGGTGCGGGAAGTTTCGCCATATAGTGGTTGAAGAGGGTCGATGAGAGAGTCGATTGAGATTGGAGTACACCTAACTTAACTTTACTTTACTACCAAACAGCAGTCGACGGTATTGGTGCTCGAAAGCAAATGGTCTCCCGTTTTTTTCGTAAAAACTATACAATTCCCAACCCGTGCAACGCATGACAGTCGATTCAGAATGATACACAACCATTTGTTTGTCAGAAGTCTTCGGTGGAATAAGAAAAACAAACCGCCGCCGACAGATCAAATTCTCCACCACGACAATGCGAGCTTTCACAGATCGGCACAAACAACTGAATATTTGACGGTCAAAACACCGAATTATTGAGTCATCCGTCGTATAGTCCTGATTTGGGAGACAGACCTCTTTTTATCCCCGCAAATTGATGCGTTTAAAAGGGCATGTTTTGGAGGTACTTCAATATTGTGGAAAAAGTGCTTCGAAAATTGGTACAGTTAGCATGCAAAAGTGTATTGATCTTCATGGAGAATGTTTTGAAACCAATAAACCCTTTTTCGATAAATAACTGTTTGTTTTTGTTCTCTAATTCCGAAATGTAAAAGGCAACCCTAGTAACGTGTTGGAAGTTCAGAGAAATATAAAATTTGTTTGATTTTTGTATCATCACTGGAGTGTTTCGTGTGCCAAGTGTGAGGGAAGTGGATGACTGTTCAGCATCGATTAGGTTAATATAATAATGATTAATAATGATATATAAATGATTAATACCATCTTTATTAATAAAATTTTAAATTACACACCCTGCATTATGAGCCAGTAAGCAACAGTCTCTAATTAATCAGAGCAATTTATAATTGTTATTCGATTGTTAATGTATGTACATATGTTTATAATTGGAAGGTAAATTAAGTTTTTTAAAGCGATGCAACGGAATTTCGAATGCAACAAATGAATTAAAAGCGAACACAATCTGCGCAATCAACCAACGCGAAAATAAACATTGGTCAAGAGGGCGCATCGGCACGAACTGATGATACATATTAACAAAGAAAACGTTGTATTGTGTGTTTATCGTGTTTTCCAACGAGTTGCTCTTAAGTGGAGCAAGACGAAATTTCTTTGTGGGATATCCGCGATAGAGGGAAAATTTACAGTAGGTACTGAAATCAATATATGATTAAATATTTTCGATCCAACAAAAAGCTTCGATTGAATTAATTTTTATCCGTTTAAGCGTTCAGTTATAAAGAAAGTGCTTCATGTCGAAACATTCATAAGAAAAGAAAAACGCCCAAGTGCTCATCCTCAAATTTTCAGTTGATTTTGAAATATGAATAGTCGCAATACAAGTACTCCTCAGCCCCTTCTGAACAACAATTGCTCATACCGATAGACGTGAACCACCCACTTTTTCCATTTCCAATCCAAATCAAACACCACCATGTCCTTAGACATACCTATTGTAGAAATAAATGTTGAGGTAAATGCATCATCGGAAAATCGGAAGAGGATACAAGTTTTTCCAACGCCCGAATCACCAATTAACAGTAATTTAAAAAGCAAATCGTAAGTTTTCTTTGCCATTTTAGACAGCTCCCTTCTTTACAGAAAAAATTTAATTTAAACAGATAAATACTTAGCAAAAAATACACTTTTGCGATACAAAACGACTGCTGCGAACTTTTTGGTTTTAAAATAATTTTTTGTAGTGACTCAAATGTCAATCGTGTGTTGGGTGCGATTCCTTAAGATTTTATATGCGAGCGTAAGAAAGAGACAACTATTGGTTTTTTAAATTTTCTGTTTTATAAGTTGGCATTGATGGGATAGCCGGTTTACAAATATCCGTATTTAGCTGGATTTTAATTGCCGAGGAATAAGGAGTTCGAATGCCAAAACCAGCCAAACAGCAGGTTTTCTTATTCCAAAGAGGGAATAAGATAGATAGTTATTCCTCGGCAAATAAAATCTGTATTTTATTTTAGGAATAAGAAAATCTGTTGCTTTGCTGGTTTTCAAATTCTAATTCCTTATTCCTCGGCAAAAAAAAATACGCCTTTATTGAAAACTGGGTATTTTTATGTCGGAGTATTCGGAGACAAAGTTTAACTATCAAAATTCTAATCTGAGGGCTAACTATGTGTCTGTCGTATTTCGACTTTCGACTTACGACAAGTCGAAATCCTCAAAGTCGTAGTTTCGACATATCGCAATTATTGAAGCATGTACGACAAAAAAAATTTCGAACTAAAACTATTGCCCGATAGCGCCATTTCGAATTTAAATTGTGTTGTTGTTTAGGAAATGTCAAAATAAAATTAGCACTTGGCTTGGAAAGTTATACATGTTTATAATCTTGGTGTTTTTGTATATTAAAAAAACTATTTACTCACATGTTTTTTTTATATAAAATTAATATTTTTATTAATTAAATTAAATATTCTATGTAAGCAACGACATTTGTTTGACAAACTCACAAATACGTGACTATTAAAAAATCACAAAAGGTTATAAAGCATCATAATAGATTAAACATTTTTAATATTTTTTTTATTTTAAGTAATAATCAGTCGAAACTACGACTAGTCGTATGACTCAATAATCGCGTATAGTGGAAAAGCCTACAAATGTGACGTCTTTTAAAAGTCAAATCACTGGATTGAAGTTAGTCAGAGTTTTGTACAAAAAAAATTTCACAGTATTTTTCCCAATATTTTGCATTGTAGCGGACACGTTGTCCGAGAAAAATCGCACCTATTGCTGAACTATTGTATACGCAGTCTCAAATACTGGGAATTAAAATTGAATTGCATTGATAATGAGGAAAAAATATGGTTTCTACGGGCTTAAATTAATTTAATTAAAAATATTATAGGCTGGCAATGCTATGGCTTATTTAAATGACAACTTGCAAAAGTTGTCTAATCCGGATATGGCGGCTATGCATTATACTCGTGTCAAATGAAGCAGACACCAGAGTGGAATTGACATTCGACAATTGAAAACGATTTTTCCTGTGTTGAGTAAGTCGTAAAATAGTTTCCAAAGAAAATTATTAATAAATAAATAACGATGGAGAACATTCCGCGTACTCACGAAGGTAAATTATTAAAAAAGAATAGTCTTGAAAGTGATTGAAAATAGTTTTTTTTTGAGTCAAACGTCAGAACTTATAATATATAACGCCATATTGTTTTATATCAATGAAATGTGAAAGAATTAGTTTTGAATTTAAAATTGTTTTCTTTTTCCCAGATATTGAGTCACAAATAAAGGACATACAGTTAAAGAAAAAGGAAATATTAAAGACCACACATGAAGGTTTGGGTCTTACTGACAGCGGTGGATTCTACGACACAGATTTGTACGATGAGGGTAGTAAAGTTGGCAAGGGTCGCTATGAAGGCTACAATACATCCATCGCAGCCAACGATGAGGTTGATGAAGATGAGGACGATGGTTTCCCAGTTCCACAAAAGAGAACGTACACTGCTCCTAAAAACGTCATAAAGGACGTAATTCAAGTAAGTTGAAACATTATTGACCTTTATTTTTCCTAATTTTATGTGGCACATTTACAGGGCAATGAAGATTTTGATCCTATGGCCGATCGTCGTCGACCAACCATAGCTGATCGTGAGGATGAATATAAACAAAAACGTCGTCGCATTGTAATTTCTCCAGATCGAGCGGATCCCTTTGCTGATGGTGTGTATAAATAATTTATTTTCCCTTGAGTTTTTCACTAGCGTTAAGGTTTTTTAAATATTTAAAGAATTTACCTAAATGTAAATTTGTATCAAGATGCGAATACGGAAATATTTGTTTGCAGAATTGGTTTGTATTGGATGTAATTCAATTTAGAAGAAACTATACATTGCATACAAAATTAAAAATAAACCTAAAAGTCACAAAGAGCTACAAATATTTCCAATAGTCGCCGAAATTTTGAAAAAAAAAACGTGCGAATGTGTTAAAAATGCATGCACGTCTAAAGATGAAATCAAACAAAACAAAAAAAACCCACAAACAAAAATAGTGAAAACGATTTTATTAATTCCCACAAACGTTTTGCAAACAGGTCAACAGTGTGCTAAAAAATATCACACAAAAATTCGCCTGTCTGGATGTCGTCTCCATTTGTGTAGTAGTCCATGTTGTCCTGCCGTCCACAACGTATTAAAAATGTGGATAGCACTAGAATCGAAAATGCTTTTGGAGAGTCCTTCTCTGGGCATAATACACAGAATAAATCTTAATTGAATGAGAAAAGTGGAATCGAAGTGGATGTGATCAATAGAATTTTGCCAACCTAAGGCAAACATGTAAACCTACACCACAAATCATTCCACTTTTTTTACTCCTTACAATAACTTGATTTCTCCTGTGTGTGCGGAATGATTGTGCATTTGTTGTTACTGATACTGATTTTTTGATTAATCGCAAAACAGCATTATTTCAGGCAAATTATTGAGTCCCAAGTTAATCAAATGATTCAATATATAAAAATGGGAAAACTCATCAGTGGACACGCAACGTACGTATTATACGAACGAAAATATGAAATTTTTCAACTTTACCATATTTTAAATTCGCTTAATTTTATAATTTTAATAGTAACCAACTTAGTAAAAAGCAGATGGGCCGAAACGGCCATTCCTCCCAAATGAAACGTTAAATCTAAAAATTTCATATTTTTATTCATTCGTCAAAGTGTTATTAACCTGCAATCAGCAAAGTCGATGGAAACAAAAAGGAAATATTTAAAACATGCTTAGAAAAACCAACAAAAACTATATGCTGAATGCAAAAATAACATTTTGAATATACCAAAGATTAAAAAATATAAAAATAATTATAAAAATGTGGTGTTTCTAAAATTTTAAACACTTATAAAATGCTTTTGCTTTGGGATCTTTTTGTGTGTTGCAGGTGGCAAAACACCAGATATCGGCTCCAGGACATATACAGATATTATGCGTGAGCAGTTGCTCAAAGGAGAGGAAAATGAAGTGAGTTTTTATTTAATTTAAATAATTAACGTTTATTTATTTTTTGTAATGATTGCCTTATAGCTTCGTCGCAAAATCGTAGAAAAATCTAAGGATGGAACACTGATCAAAACAGCAAATGGAGATGGAAGCAAGCAACAAGAAATTCGCAAACGTGGTCGCTGGGATCAGACAGTTAGCGAGAGTTTTGTCCCAGAAAAAGTTGCTGTAACACCCAACAGTGCAGCTACGCCAAGTTGGGAAGATGTAAGTATAAGAGTACGCATTCTCTATAGTTAGTTAGGTTAGGTTAAGTTGTAGTGGCAGCTAAATGCTCACTTAGGCCAGAAAAAGTCCTTTGTGTTACCACAGGATCTTATACCATTCCCTTATTCAGAGGATCCATTCAGAGCTCTTGATGAATCGAAGTATGCCTCGCAATTTGCCGTTTTCGAGATCCGAGAGGTTATTAATTAACCGCTTCTATGCGTTAGTGCCGGAAAAAACAAAGAAGATACTTTATTATCTTCTCTTCCTCCTCGTCCATGCAGCTTCTGCAGAAATCATTATATTCGACACCCATCTTTCCCGCGTGTTTCCCTAGAAGACAGTGTCCTCACATTATCCATACTGCTACGCCATACGGTATTGAGTCGTTCGATTCCGTACTGAAACCACTGTTGAAGGGTATCCGAACACATCGCGGTAAAGGTCTGGCCGCTTTTCCCAAACCTATTGGCTATTTAATTTCTTTGATGGACCTTTGATTCCGAGTGATCCTTATATTAAACCACTCACTAATCTCGTTGAGAGAGAAGTGACAGCTCAACCCCGCCTTTGATGTCAGTTGATGTTAGAGACCACTTCCAACGATTTTATGGCCGCTTGACTGTCCACATAAATGACAATCTTCTTTGAAGATAATATGCTATGCTTCAGCCAATTTATAACATCTTCAATCGCTTCACCTCAGCCTGGTATACACTGAGTGATGTCTGACAGAGATGCTTACTTTCAGCTATTCACAGAAGATTCCTGCTCCTACTTTTTCCAGCTTAGTTTCCTATCCAAGATCGTGACAAGAAATCTATAGAACTATTTCGTGTTGGTGGATCAACTGTATATTGATTTTTCAATTCTTACTTGCTAAGGTTTGTAAGGCTGTGTCTACAGACTTCCTCTTGCAGTAAGCATTTTTGGACATAGCCCAATTTCTAGGTTTAACCTTAGCCCTTATGTGTGCATCTATCAGCCTTTCCAGGGTTTTCAAAAGAAGGGATGATAGATTGTAGGTCTCAAGTCTTTTAGGCAGCCATGTGAGCTTTTTCTCGCTTTCGGGATAAAAACTATTGCTAGGTATTTAAGTTAGCCTTATACAACTTGCGAAAATTGCTTCTTACAATGGAAAAATCTTCTCCGAGTCATTCTAAATCTCCGGATGGATTTTCCTATTTGGGCCAGTCGATTTAAATGGTTTAAACCCGCTTATTGCCCACTGGACTCACTTCTTTTTCACGATATCTTTCATGTAGACCGAGTGGGATTCTTGGCAATGGCACCCGAATTGAATAGGAAAGTGAGCCGGAATGAGCAGCTCCACGGATTCCTCACTTGAGGTCGTGCATGAAACATTCGATTTTATTAAGTAACTTGGAGTGGTTTTTGTTATAGATGAATCTTTCTCTGGGGTTCCTTCCATTTTGTCACAGAAGAGCCTCCAAGACTTTTTTTGCGCCCTTTTCAGTTCCCTTTTATTATATCTGAGATGTTCCTTGTAGGAATCCAATTCTTATGGCTTTATTGAATGCTTTTATGCTTCCCTTCTGATAGGTCCCTAACTCTGCGGACCAAGTTGGCCTTTGTTTGGCCCTTATTTTTATCACAAGGAATGCAGCGTCAGAGAAGCGATTCATGTCTACCATGGTATCTATCTCCTTTATAGTAACTGATGGCTTTGGAACTACCGATAATATATTTCCTACCATTTCCCTATTGGTCTTTGCTGAACTCTACCTTTAATTTGATCGAAAAGTTATGATTTATTTAGTTTGAAATCTGAATTGTTAATTTGCCAATTTCGTTGTAGAAAACTCCAGGCGATCATCGATGGGATGAAACTCCGGGTCACAAAGGTATGTTAATCAATAAATATATTGCTCTTTTTCTTATTACTGCTCCTTATCTCGAACACAGGAAGTGAAACACCCGGTGCTACACCAGGGCTGGGAACCAGAATATGGGATGCGACACCAGCACATGCATTGACACCGGGCCATGAAACGCCAGGTCACGAAAAATCAGTTCGTCGTAATCGTTGGGATGAAACTCCAAAGACAGAGCGGGAAACGCCCGGCCACAGCGGTTGGGCTGAGACACCGAAAGCAGATCGGGGCCCCACTGACAGTACAATTACAGAGTCAACTCCAGGAGCATCGAAACGTCGAAGTCGCTGGGATGAAACGCCTTCAAATGCAACACCTTCTATGACGCCATCAGCGATGACACCAAGTCTGACGCCTAGCATGACACCTCATACCACTCCTGGGCATGTAACTCCAATGTTAACACCAGGGGGCACAACACCAATCGGAGCTAAGGCTATGGCAATGGCCACTCCGACGGCTGGTGCGCTTGCGGCTATGACTCCTGAACAATTACAAGCCTATCGCTGGGAGAAAGAAATTGACGAGCGTAATCGCCCATTTACCGATGAGGAACTCGATCAAATGTTTCCGCCAGGCTATAAAATTCTTCCCCCTCCAGCCGGTTATATACCTTTACGTACGCCTGGGCGTAAGTTAATGGCTACGCCGACTCCAATAGCTGGAACCCCTGCTGGATTCTTTATTCAAGTTGAGGACAAAAATGCAAAATTCATGGACAACCAGCCAAAAGGTCAGAATCTGCCATTCATGAAGCCCGAGGATGCACAATACTTTGACAAACTGCTGGTCGATGTGGATGAGGATTTGCTGAGTCCCGAAGAGATAAAAGAGCGTAAGATAATGAAACTTTTGTTGACGATTAAAAACGGTACTCCGCCGATGAGAAAATCCGCATTACGACAAATCACAGACAAAGCTCGCGAGTTTGGCGCTGGACCTCTCTTCAATCAGATCCTTCCGTTGCTTATGTCTCCAACTTTAGAAGATCAGGAGCGGCATCTTCTTGTGAAGGTTATCGATCGTGTTTTATACAAGTTGGACGATTTGGTGCGTCCGTATGTCCATAAGATTCTTGTCGTCATTGAGCCGCTGCTTATTGACGAAGATTATTATGCACGCGTTGAAGGTCGAGAAATCATTTCGAACTTGGCAAAGGCTGCCGGTCTAGCAACAATGATCTCCACTATGCGTCCAGATATTGACAACATTGATGAGTATGTGCGCAACACAACAGCTCGTGCATTCGCTGTCGTTGCATCGGCGTTGGGTATTCCATCGCTATTGCCCTTCCTTAAAGCCGTCTGCAAAAGCAAGAAGTCTTGGCAAGCGCGACATACCGGCATTAAAATTGTTCAACAGATTGCCATTTTAATGGGTTGCGCTATACTGCCGCATCTTAAGGCGTTAGTTGAAATTATTGAGCACGGCCTTGTGGACGAACAGCAAAAAGTTCGGACAATTACTGCCTTGGCTATTGCAGCTCTTGCTGAAGCTGCTACGCCATACGGTATTGAGTCGTTCGATTCCGTACTGAAACCACTGTGGAAGGGTATCCGAACACATCGCGGTAAAGGTTTGGCTGCTTTTCTCAAAGCTATTGGCTATTTAATTCCTTTGATGGACGCCGAGTACGCAAATTACTACACCCGAGAAGTAATGTTGATTCTCATTCGTGAGTTCCAATCGCCGGATGAGGAAATGAAGAAAATCGTATTGAAAGTAGTAAAGCAGTGCTGTGCCACAGATGGTGTGGAAGCACAATACATTAAAGAAGAGATCTTGCCACATTTCTTTAAATTCTTTTGGAATCATCGTATGGCTTTGGACAGACGTAATTACCGTCAACTGGTCGACACTACTGTAGAGATTGCAAACAAGGTAGGCGCTTCGGAGATCATTAATCGTGTTGTAGATGATTTAAAGGATGAAAACGAGCAGTACCGTAAAATGGTGATGGAGACTATCGAGAAAATAATGGCCAATTTAGGGGCGGCCGACATAGATTCACGCTTAGAGGAACAGCTCATCGATGGTATTCTCTATGCGTTCCAAGAGCAGACAACCGAAGACGTGGTCATGCTTAATGGATTCGGTACGATAGTCAATCAGCTGGGTAAACGGGTTAAACCATACTTACCTCAGATCTGCGGTACCATTCTGTGGCGTCTGAACAACAAATCGGCGAAAGTTCGCCAACAAGCGGCTGATTTAATATCTCGCATCGCTGTCGTAATGAAGACATGTCAGGAGGAGAAACTAATGGGACACTTGGGTGTTGTGCTTTATGAGTATCTGGGAGAAGAATATCCAGAAGTGTTGGGTTCAATTTTGGGAGCTCTTAAATCTATCGTAAATGTCATCGGTATGACCAAAATGACGCCACCCATTAAAGACTTGCTACCTCGTCTTACGCCAATTCTTAAGAATCGACATGAAAAGGTTCAAGAGAATTGCATAGATTTGGTCGGTCGAATTGCCGATCGTGGTCCCGAGTATGTATCTGCCCGTGAATGGATGCGTATTTGTTTTGAGTTGCTTGAACTGCTCAAGGCTCATAAGAAGGCGATTCGCCGTGCTACAGTCAATACATTCGGTTACATTGCCAAGGCAATTGGACCACACGACGTGCTAGCAACTCTATTGAATAACTTGAAAGTGCAAGAAAGGCAGAATCGTGTTTGCACTACAGTTGCTATTGCCATTGTGGCGGAGACGTGCCGGCCTTTCACTGTGTTGCCCGCCCTAATGAATGAGTATCGTGTGCCAGAATTGAATGTGCAGAACGGTGTGCTAAAGTCACTCTCATTTCTTTTCGAATACATTGGTGAAATGGGCAAGGATTATATTTATGCAGTGTGTCCGCTTCTCGAAGACGCCCTGATGGATAGAGATCTTGTGCATAGGCAAACAGCGTGTGCTGCCATCAAACACATGGCACTTGGAGTATACGGCTTTGGCTGTGAGGACGCACTCATTCATTTGCTAAATTATGTCTGGCCAAACATTTTTGAGACATCACCACATTTAGTACAAGCATTCATGGACGCTGTTGAAGGATTGCGAGTCTCTCTGGGACCCATCAAAATACTGCAATATACCATGCAAGGACTATTTCATCCAGCGCGAAAAGTACGTGATGTCTACTGGAAAATATACAATTCCTTGTACATTGGCGGACAGGATGCCCTCATAGCAGGTTATCCCAGAATAACAAATGATCCAAAGAATCAATACGAGCGGTATGAGCTTGATTATAAATTGTAGACCCAAACAGCCCGTGATTCTTTTATGTTCGGCTTACAGCTAAAATATCCCAATTGTAACTGCGAATCAAAGCAAATAAAATAAAATCTAAAGATTTTCAAACTGTTGCCTTTTGCTTAAGTACTGATTGAGAAAATTAATATTTTTAGGGAAGCATTTGGTGACAGTAAAGCTAACAATTTTCCAATAAAACGGCAGCAAAAATCAACGCAACGGCACTTCTGCCAGCAATAGAATGTTTGAGCGAACTTCTTTTTTTAGCGATGTCCCAAGGCAGGATTGGTCTCCGTTTCAATTTTCATAACATTTTTTAGTTTTTACTTATACGATAAACTGACAGTCCGACTGAAACGGAAACTAAAAAAATTAAACGGATTGTATAAAAACACCTTTAGTGGGAGTGTAACATTCGTGCGAAAGGTGGTTAAAAAGACTTCAAAAACGATAAAATGGCACTATTTCAAGCCATCACACGCGCCACACGTGACATGCGTCATATAAAAAATGCTATTTTGGACTTAGACACTCACGAAATTTCAGCTCTATAGGTCGTGCGGAAGGTGGTTAAAAAGGACCTGAAAAAAGTCAAAAAATAAAATGTTAACCCATCACACACGTCATACGCGGAATATAAAAAAATGCTATTTTGGACTCACTCACAAAATTTCAGATCTTTAAATCGGGTGGAAAGTGGTTAAAAAGCACCTCAAAGCACTCCAGCTTTCTAGATCGTGTGGGGTGATTAAAACTGCTCATTTTTTCTCCCAAGGCCCAAATGTAAATCAAGCATTGAGGGCGCTCTCACAATGGAAAAACTTAATAGGGGTATTTTATTTGCCGAGGAATAAGGAATTAGAGTTTGAAAACCAGCAAAACATCAGGTTTTCTTATTCCAAAGAAGAAATAAGATAGTTGGATAATGGTTGTTGTAATTCCTTATTCCTCGGCAAATAAAATACAGCTAATACTTAAGACTTACAAGATTGTATGAATTTCCAACATAACGAACAAATTTTTTTTGTCAAAACCAAAATACATATTATCTTGTAAGTCTTAAGGGTTAAGTTTTTCCATTGTGAGAACACGCTATCGTAGAAATATAACAAAGTGATTGTAACCTTTAAATAACAACTTTAACAAATTCTAGAACAAACCTAGAAAAAACCCCATTTCATAGGAAACCAAATCTAGGAAAAAACCATTTTCTATATAAATAATTCTTCTATGATTACCACTGTTTTATATAAATCAATGAAAATAATAATTTTTAAAAATAAAAAGAAATTTAATAATATTCAGAAAATCTATTAAATAATTTCCGAACACACTTCAGTTTTGTTTTTATCCGTCCTATATGTGTATATACAACCGTCCTTGTCTGACATCTAGTATAAGCAAAAATTTGTACGGCGAAAGTTTGGACAGAGCGTAGTCAACTTTTTTTTGTAAAAAACTTCCTATTCCAATAAAAATCGCCACCGTCTAAAGATTTCCGCAACTACAATCATAGCCTCTGCCGTTTCCGCGAATATTTCTTTTAAGTTCGGATTAAGACAGCCGGAGTTATTGGTAACTTTTTAGTACAAATAATAAAAATAAAATAAACAACTATAATGGCGTTAAATCCACAATACGAGGATATTGGCAAAGGATTCGTTCAGCAATACTATGCAATGTTTGACGATCCAAATCAGAGGGCGAATGTTGTGAATTTCTATAGCGTGAGTATGAAATCGTAATGTAAATATTTTTAAAAAACTAGATAATTAGTATGTTTGTGCAAATATCTGAATATCACAAAGAAACAAAATTTTGTAATGATCTATTTTTAGATATAACATAACCTCCAAGTGTCTTCATTGGCAATGTCTGTCGTGAATTAGAGCCTACCACAATTCTTGCATGCAGCGGCGTGCGTTGAACAGCGACCGCTTGATAACCAGTTACCAGTTAGTTGATAAAAAGCAAGTGCTGAAAAGTTTTCCAAGAAAACGTCAACGATGCTTATGATGGATTATCGTCTTTCCCATCATTGGGTGCCTCCTATTGAAGTTGTTTGTGAATTAATAACTAACAAGAGTGTGCTCTCCTTTTTAAACTAAGCGTGGTAAAATGATTATAATTCCATTTCATACATTTTATTGAGGGCTACTTGGAGAGCGATAAAGTAAAATTTTTGTGAATACGAAAGGACCATGTGGAATACATTTTGTGATAGTATTGTTAACTGTTAGTAACTAATAGGTAGATAGGTAGAGTGGTAGTCCTCGCCGCCTTAGCGGATGGAAATGGTTATAACCAACCTGTAGCATTCAGGTACGAGATCGGATGGGTGATCCGGCACTCCGAAAGTTCCCTCAGGTCGGCAATGAAAGGTTTCCCCAATTTTTTGAGTCAGAAGTCCGTCAGGGCTGGATATTTGCAGAGATAATGAATGAGAGTTTGTTTCTCATTTATATCCCTGCAACTTCTGCAAAATCTATTATGAAGGATTTCCAGTTTGGCTGCCAACCAGTTAATGGCCAGTGATTATAGCAACGACTATGGAAATATCTTTCCGTGATCAAGAGATTAGATCGGTAGAATTATGTTTTTTGTAGAAAGGTCTTATGCCCTCGACTTAGAGCAGTTTGTTAGGTCATTACATTTTACTTGCTTCCTGGTGGTGGTGGTGGAAGATGAGAACCTGTTCCCTGACGGAGCTTAATGGACTCAGCAGACTCTGTTCATGTAGTCCATCACCAATGTTACGCCCTTCGCCAGTACGTCCGTTTTCTCATTGCCGTCAGTTTTTACAAAACCCTTTCATATCTGTATTCTTTTGCTTCCAAAAAAACTTCTACGTTGTTGATGTCATTATGATTTTATGTTTAAAATATTACATCGAGAACATTTTGAATTCATTTTCTACTTATATATTTTCAGGCAACAGATTCGTTCATGACATTCGAAGGATTACAAATCCAAGGAGCACCTAAAATTATGGAAAAATTATCTGTAAGATATTTGTTTTTCTTTTTTATGTTAGATAAATTGGAACAAGTTTTTATATTTCTAGGGTTTATCATTTCAAAAGATAAGTCGAGTATTAACAGCAATTGACTCACAACCCATGTTCGACGGCGGTGTATTAATTAACGTTTTAGGGCGACTTCAAGTAAGTGTAATGGTTTTTCAATTTAAATTTAAAAAGTACTTTCCTATTTTTTTTTGTATTATTATTTGTTTGTCTCTTGCTGCCGGTCTTCGGGTTACATTTTACCTCTTTGCAACTTGCATCTACTTCTTAGACAGACGAAGATCAACCACACGCATATATACAGACATTTGTATTGAAACCGATCGGTACAAGTTTCTTTGTGCAACATGATATCTTTCGACTGGCACTGCACGACCTGTAGCCAGACTCTTACACAAAAGAAAATCCAATGCATTAAAAGCATCAAGAAAACAATACTTCAACTTTATTACAATTTACGTCACTACTTAGAAAATTGCCTAATTAATTAAATTCAACTTCGTCTTCAGTTGGTGTTAATACGGCAAAGTTAAAGAAAATTCGATGACCTCAAATACTAGAGATTTTACATTGCTCGTACGTTGTATTGTTGATTAAAAAATGTTGAAAATCATTCAAGAAGTAGTAATTACCTGCATTTTTTCACTGCATTGCACATATATTTCGTTTATTTTGTTAGAACCTTAAGATTTGCTTGAATTTAATAAGTTTTCTGAGTTTTCTTTCAATTCTGTTTTATATGGTACAGTAATTAACAAATCCAACTAACTCTGCTTAATATTTTTTTAAATAATTTTTCATCTTTTTATTCAGGGAGTTGTTACCCAATTGCCTCCTGTACCTTATAACCAAGAAAATTAAACCTCTATGCCACATATGTCACGTTTTGCAAAATGACATATATTATATAACCTCCCCAACATAATGCGATTTTTCAAATATCATAAAATAAATGTATTCCTTATGTTTTAATAGTTCACCCTTCGGCTCAAATCTAATCAACATTTTATTTAATTGCACACGTTTGGTTGGGTTTTATAGATTTATATCTTCGCTTGCCGAACATCCAAGCAGAAAGCTTCCAAAGAAAAGTGGCTATCTGCAATGCATGTTGCATGTGGCTTCCAAGAAAAAGTTACCACATGCATTGCAGATGACCACTTCTCCTTGTAAGCCAATGATACACATAGTTACAACTTCAATAAAATTTATATTATTCCTATATTTACAGTGTGATGAAGATCCACCACATGCCTTTTCACAAGTGTTCGTATTGAAACCACTCGGAGGAACATTTTTCTGTGCACACGACATTTTCCGTTTAAACATCCACGATTCAGCTTAAGATTTTTTTACCTATTGAATTTTTTATTACATCTGATTACTAATTTTTATAACTTATTCGTCTGCTTCTTTTTTAAAACAATTATTCATATAACATTTGGACTTGGTTTTGGTCAGTTTACCTGTAGTTTGTATTTTTCAATCAAATACGCGTGAAAAACGCGTTTTAACTTTTTTTGTCATAGTTTTCTTTTTAAGTGCAGACCATTTTCAATGTAGATATATGGAGTTTTTATTTGAAATTAATAAACCAAACAAAATGACGAAATAACAAGAAATCTAAAGATAAACACACATAATTTTGCCTAACTAATGTTGTATTCACTATGGTCTGTTTAATTTATTGTAAGAACAAAAAATAATTTTACTATTATATTTATGTATTACAAATATTAAAGTAAACAGCAAGCAAATCGAGAAGCAAAGTAACTATTATTATAACTATAAATAAAATGAACAAATATTTTTAAAAGAAATGAGGTATGGTTTGTACTACTCGTACGTAATACAATAAATTGTAGTCAGTTCCATAATAATTCTACGATGCCGAGCTAGTTATTAGGTAATAAAAAACATATCCAATTGAAATTAAATATACTGCGACAGACAGATAACAATGCTTATCAATTTACCCTTAAGCATATCTTCGAATGTATAACTTGAATGTAACTTGCCGGGCTCTATATTCCCAATTCAATATCATACTCAAGCATTAAAGTTACAAACAAGCTCACAGACATCTCCTATTGTCAGATTGGAAGGGAAGGCCGGATCCGAACGGCGAATTGAAAAGCTTTCTGCGACGAGTTATTAGTCTCGGAATGTTTGTCAGACATTCGCGTGAAAACACTTTTGGTGTTACTGGAATTCGAACCACGAACCTCCTGCTCAGTAGCCATGCGCTTTCCACTGAGCCCACAAATTTACTTCAATAGACCTGGATTAATAAACGTTGATGGGTTCTGGTAATACTAATGGCCAAAAGAGCCTATACAGGTGATAACACATTGACGGTATATTTAGTGGTAAAAATAAAAGCTGCGGCCGTTGTAGTACGACAATATTTAAAATACACGCAAATGAAATAGCGTGAAAACTACAGCCACGCATTTTCATTGTGTACGAAAGCCGTCCCACATAATTTAAAGTTGATATCGATACGGCTATCACAGAGACCGTGGATCCATTCTGTCCATGCAGTAAGGCATTTATTAAATTCGCTATATTAACAGACTGGTAGAATCTTGTGATGAATTTTTAACCAACCTCCTAAAGCACTAAACTTTCTACTAAAAACTGGGACGCTCTCGGGGTTGGGGGGCTCTCATACAAACCCAAACAAATTTTATAAAAAAAGTACCCTATTTTCTTCAAATTTTATACACATATGAATCTTCGATTAGAGAACTTATAAATAAAAATTTAATTTTTATGGGCTGTTTTTTTTTTACTACTAAATACACCGTCAGTGTATTATCACCCTTATAGGTTCTTTCGAGCATTATGTATTATCAGCTAATCCCTCGCTGTCGAAAGAGAAAACTCATGAAAAAAAGTATGGTTACACGAGAAAGCCGTCTGGGATTGCATCAATAAATACTTTAGGATTACTAACTGGTCATATAATGAAATTAGTGGTGTGGATGAAATTTCTGATATGAACACAAACATCATTCACAAAGTATGAGATAATTTCTCCATTCCAGGACTAAGTGTGTCAAGCCATCAAGTTATGATTTAAGCTGCAATTACCATTCTTTCTTTATTTTTTGCTAATTGTTTTCATTTTCTGTCTCTGTTTTTTCCATGTCATCTCCCCAGAGTTTTAGTTCTATGCCTGTTGTTTTCAAAGCCCATCTGTTATTCTACAACCTTGCGACACAACCGGTCCAGTTCCATTTTTGTTGTTAAGCTCCTTGAATTACGTATGTAAAGCCAGTACGTTACGGATTTTTCACGCACCCATAGCCGAAAGTGACTGTTTCGTACGCTATAAACTAGCCTCGAAAGTAGCCCATAACAACAATAGTTATGATATAAACGTCTTTTGTTATTTACTACAACGTCAACGAACACATTGCGCATGAGCAAGAATTCTCTTTTGTTTGTCATTTGTGATTTCTGCTTCTCTCTCGATTTAGCAGAAAAACCGGTTTGGACGCGAGAAGAATAGCGTACACGACTTGCAGAAAAGTGCTCATCGTGCTCGTTAGATTGCTTCGACCTCGCACGATAAACTCCACTTTCTTGCTCGTTCTGTAATATACTATTCTGCATTCTTGAAACATTTAGTAACGACCTTTCCTTTGCTCTTTAAGCTACTTGTAGCTTGTTTGTCGATTTTGCTGTTTAGCTCCATGTTATGCCTTCTGCTTGAATGAGCTGGCCATGTGCTCAAGGAGTGTACTCCTCGAAGTTGTTGAAATCAAGGCCCACCCTTCTCGCATATACTCAGAGGATACAGTGCCTTGTTGAAATACCTTTAGTCATATTTCTTCTTTGTAAGAATGTCAGTGCTCTAGAGTCATTTAAGAAAGCTTGTTTCGCTACAGAACATGTGATGGTAAATGTTTCCGCCTCTTTTTTTAAAGCATTAACTTAACAATTGATAATGACCTTCCTATACCTGCCCTTTCCAGTAGCAGTTGAAGCTTTATGTCATTTCTAGCTAAATCGTTTGCCTTGCAGTTCCCAACGATATCGGAGTGGCCGGAGATCCAGAATAAGCGGATGTCGAAATACTCGTTCATCTCCTTGAGAGATATATGGCAGCTCAACGTCACCCCTGCTGTCATTAAGACTGATTCCAGTGATTTGATTACAGCCTGACTGTCAACATAGATTACAATATCAGTTACTGATATTATATAATGTTTCAGCCAGTGGTCCGGGAGACGAACGAAAATGCTCATGATAGGTTTGTCACAAAAGACCCCAGCACCAACTTTACCGTCAAGCTTGGGCTCCGTCCGTGAAGAATTTCATCAATATCCTGTGTCGAGACATCAATTCATTGCTCCCTGACGCTCACTGCCTACTGTGTATGTCTAAAAGAGTTGGGTGCAGCATCACCTGTAGAGCACGTGTAGGTGTTGTCCTTAGTACCTTCTCCATAATTTTGATGTAAGTGGGTTTTCCAAGAGCCGGCCACCAAACGGTTATCCCGTATATAAGTATTAGCCTTACTACGCCAGTGTATAGCCAGTGTACCAGTTCTGGCTTTAATGCCATATTGGTGAACTTGTACTGTGGGAACTTTATATTTATTTGTAGAGAGGGTCAGTTCTCTTTTGAACGAGTTTAATCCTAATCGTATCGACTGGGAGGGCATTTTGGAAAACCTCCTTAGTCGTTAGTAGGAACCTACCTGAGACTGCTACAGCTACATCATCAGCATGGGCAACAACAACCGGGCGGTAAGCTTTCGGTTATATAAAACAAACCCATCCATCGAAAGGCGAACTAAATTAAGACGAGTCAGAACTGATAGCAATGTCTGTCGACATGAAGCACGACTCATAATTTGACTATGAGCAGAAACTGGGACAGAAAATACTGCAATGTCCTAAAAGAAGTAAACATTTCTGGTCATTCGTGAAATGAATTCAAAATACTGCCTCGTCATCAACTCCAAAGCTCATTCACAAGTGCCAAATTAATTATAAAGTATTTAAGTAAGCTACAACAACTACAACCAACAAGACAGGATTGTTGTAGTCATCAGTAAAGCAAATAATTATCTATAATAACATCGCGTTATTGTTCGTTCATTCGGTGGTGGAATCTTGCGACCAATTTTTAACCCACTTTATTGAAACTTTGCACACATATGTATTTCCGGTGACAACACTTTCTATTAAAATTTGCGATCGGCCTCAGGGTGGGGGGCTCCTATACAAACATTTTAACAATCATGCCATATATCGGCATCAGATGACACAATACTACAATGACTGTGTGCAGCGCTGCTCTGTGTCTACTTTTTGGTTATAAGAGAATTAACAGGAACAGTTTTAATTTTATGGTTTGTTTGTTTTTTTCTAGTGCGGTTGGAGAATTAACGTTAGTTTATGGTTTCATTTTAAGAAGCTATGCACAAATGACAACATGGTAAAAAATAGTATAACATTTTAATGCTCATTTTAATTTTATTAATTTGTTATTCTTTGTTTTATATTTTAGCTTCTTTCTTTCTTTTGTATTCTTTTTTCTCGAATTGGTTACATAAAATTATTTATCCATCATTACAACAACTGACCCTCTCGAGTTTTCTTTTTCGGTTGTTCTCCTTATATTACGACATACGAATTATTATTAAAAAAAATAATAATCAGAACAAAAGTAATAACAAGTAATTATGTTTTATGTAATTTTTTATGTATGTATATCAATGACCACACTCACACCACGTACTTTTGCTTTTTGTCTTTCACATTTTAATTTCAGTTCTATGCATCGATCAAAACTTAGATAAAAAGTTTTAATTCAAAAAATAATCCATTCCCGTTGCAAGGAACAATGAAATTATGTGATCGCGTATGGTCAAAGAAACTTATACAGCTCTAAAGCGAGGCTAATGTTATTGAAAGTAAATAAAATTTAAAGCAAACAAAAAAGAAAAAAAAAATGCAAACAAAACCTATAAAAAAGAGCTTATAACAAAATTCATAAATTAAATTGAAGAAAAACAAACTGATAGTAAAGATTCTTTGGTATTTCTACTGAAATTAAACTTTGATTATAAGTTATTAATCTCTTCTGCAGTTAAATATTGTAATAATAATTTATTATTAAACGCAATTAATGTATATATATATATATATGTGTAATGTATATATGGCTGGTTTAATTCATTCCGTGTGGCAGGCATGACCTTTTGTTCGATTTTTATGGCAATTGCTATCGGAAAAAAATTGTAAAACTTATTTCTAATGATTAAAGAGAAAGAGAATTAAGTACACGAATATTTGAACAATTGAATATTAGAATAATAATAAAAAAACAAACAATAGATTATATCACAACAGTTATCAATGAGAATTTTAATTAAATTAGGAACAACATATTGGTAGTTGGTGGTTTCGAGGACCAAAGTTATCGAACTAAAAAATGAATTCATTAGATTGGATTTGTACAATTAGGCAGGAAAACAACAGTTATTCACGGCAGATTTCAAATTTCTATTCTTTTAAATAAACAAAATCAAACAGACTTTAAACAAGATTTAGGGATACTTAACAGAAAATCGTTAAATTAACTCATCATAGTCGCATAGTAAATATAACATTTTTTGTTCTCAAGTTGGGCTGTGGGGGAGATGACGTAAAAGGTACGGAATTACATAGTGCAGGATGGGTAGCGTGAGTTTTGTTGTTGTTGTTGTTGCTGCTGCTGCTGTTAGTGTAAAGATTTCTATTTTCTGTGCTTAAAATTTCGCGATGAGAACCCTTTGAGGGAGCGCATTGCCATGGCGCGATTAAAATGCCTATGCATTTTCGGTTCGAATTCGGATTGTTGTGCGCTGCAACCGTCTGAATTGTCCGTTGACGTGATGACCACAATAGCAACAGCTACTACCTGAAAAACAATGAAGAAAACAATAGTTCACAGATAGTACAGATTCAACCTCCTTTATAAATCTTGCATTCGAATAGTTCTTTGTTACCACCTAATTAAACCAAAACTAAGTTAGTTGTTGGGCTTACAAAGTTTTATCTCCTTATTATTAAACGCACAAAGCTTCAAAACAATACTATTTTTTTTATTATGTACACACACTCAAGGGGTTTGCATCCTTATAATGATTAGTGGTGGGCGTTCGGAAATTAAGGAGAGAAAAAGGTGGGATATCTATGCTATCTATGTTTGTTAAATGACTGTACGGGTATTGCGGTTGGAAGATGGGCGATTTGCATCCGGAAATTTATTTTGAACACCGCTTGTGGAAAAAGCAATAAAACCGTGACAATCAGGATACATTCTTACGATGTTCAAGCTTTTCAATTGCTTTCGCGTTAGTTACGTCACCAATAAGTTTTATCGCGCGCTTCTGAATTCTGTCGAGTAAATGCAATGTGGTCTAAGGAGCACCAGCCCAGAAAATACAGTTGTATTCAAATTTAGGGTGAATAAATGCCTTGTAAATAGTAGCTATCCACGGGTAAGCTGTCAAAGTAACATGGTTTTCGTGGTGTTCGTGGTGAATGCTTTGCAAATAGAACGCCAAACCAAAACCCAATTTGATAAGCACAAAAGTCTAAGGGAGTGAAGTACATCTTGCAAAAAGTTTTGTTTTACGAAGCCTAAGCATTTCGCTGCATTCTTAGAGATGGTGAATATGTGGTCGTTCCAACGAAGCATGTTGTTGACGCACATACCAAGTATTGCAAGTTTTATAGTTTCTTTGGTGGAGGATCCCTTAATGTATGATAAAGGTTGGTAGTTTAAATTACTCTTAGACGACAAAACACATTATTGGGTTTTGGAAGCGTAAAATTCTACTCTATTGTGTAGTTCCGACCTTGTTATGCTGTCGAAGGTTAGAATTTAACGTTTTTAACATACGTAACATACGTAATGATGAAGAGGGGTGTGCAGAAAGCGTCAAATCATATAAAAAAATAAAAGTGCTGTCGTCAGCGAAAGAATGAATTAGATTAGAAGTAGCGGATACGAGATCACTAATGCAAATTAGAAAGTGTCGGAGACAAAACAGAGCCTTGGGGAACACCGGCGTTTATTCGGTGAACATTGGATTTGAAATCGTCTAATGCGACCATTCTGAACGGTTAGAAAGGTAGTTACCAGTACAATCAATCAATTCAAATCAAAAATATAGTAATCCATTTTCGACAAGAGCTTGATGCCAGACTCTGTCAAATGCTTTGGAAATATCGAGTGCTACAACTTTGCTCTCACCAAATTTATGAATAGGCTGGTTCCACTTTTTGGTGAAATATGCAATCAGAATCAAATCTGTATAAAGTTGCATTCGAAAACCGTACTGCTGGTCGCTAAGGATTTCATGTGATTCTAGGTATTGCATAAGTTTATAACTGATCAGCGTTTCCATGACTTTAGAGAATATGGATGTTAGCACAATGGGTCGGTACGAGAAAAGAGAGGACCAAGTTTTATACAAAATACCGTTGAAATTACATAGATTATAAACTTACCAGTGCAGCTATTATTAAAAGTGTGTAAACATGCAGCGGCGATGTAGGATTATTCTCTACATCTCTAAGCGCCTTAAGTATTGGCTCATGTTGTGGATACAACTCAAGCGCATGGCG
This sequence comes from Nephrocerus scutellatus, assembly GCA_947095585.1. Classification (NCBI taxonomy): domain Eukaryota; kingdom Metazoa; phylum Arthropoda; class Insecta; order Diptera; family Pipunculidae; genus Nephrocerus; species Nephrocerus scutellatus. The sequence goes on along the minus strand of OX352763.1, from coordinate 19,793,450 downwards.
TAGATGTAGAACAGATTCCTGAAAATGTCCGTATGCCTTGAATATCTCACCCAGTGTGAAATATTGACGCCATGCTGAACGGTCTGGTGGTTGCACTTCAAGAGATCTGCAATGTAATATACTTGTAAGTACATTTTGTAATTTTTTTTTATTTAGTTTTTTTGTTTTTAAATCTTAATCAACCTTCTTGTCAAATGTATGGCATCGTCTAAATACTGCAAATTGTACAGTACACGTGCCAAATTTAATAGAACCTCAGCATTTGTGGGCGATATTGCAAGCGCTCGCCTGAAGCATTCAATTGACTGCCGTGCATCACCTTTGATGCGCCAGTAGTTCCCAATTTGATTGAACAAATGATCAGAGCGTGGCTTCTCCTTTTTGGCGCGCTTTAAACGTCTTTCTAAGGCGCCGATTTCAAAATTCTTAAGAGACTTTTCATCTTTGTTTTTAAGGAATAAATATGCCACCTACGGAAGACACGGAAAAGTTAATAATAATTAAATGATGAAATGAATAAATTGTACATCTGGCTCTGGTATTAACGGATGATTAAAACGTTGCGCCACCCCAATGAGATAGTCGTAATACGTAAAATTAACCGGTTTTCCGCAGTCAAGCATATCACCAGTTTCCTGTGTAGGTTTTTTCAAATTTGCTGCTGACTTTCCGCCACTGTCCCTATTTGTTATCGTAGCTGGGGCTCCGTCAACCTTCACTTCATCAGTCAAAGTCATTTTCTTTTTGTTTGTAATAGTGGATGACCCCCTAAAGAGAATTTCACATTAGATCAAATTGAAAACTATTTTATTAGATACCCGTACTTTTCATATGGACTATCACATGACCGCTCCGGCGATTGTTTGCTCCAAGTGGAGCCGTACGCTACAGTAGACGTGATAATATTAAAAACATCATCGTTATTGTACTTCTCATGTGCCGTCGGGTTCAAAAGAATGTTATCCTATTTTTGGCGGTAGATATAAAGTAAGCTTATTTTCTTCGGTAATGTCACACGCTTACCTTGTCCTCCTCTTGAATGTAGCCGGTTATCTTGCCATCATCCATATTCAACTTCCACAAGGTGGAAGTTCTTGAATTAGTCAACGGAATTTTCCAGCACACGATACACACGGCCACATAGGCCATGCACACATTAAAACGCATGCTAGTGATACACGCAAAAGCACTATTTCTCTAAGTGGAATCTAGCTGGAGTCCCAAATTGATTTTTTTCAGTTTTTAGAATGTAATTATTTTTGTAAATGTTTTTGCTGAAGCATTGTTCTATAGGTAATTTGATTGTTTATAGATTTCTCTTCTCTGTTACTTAAAATATGATTCGCGTCCGAATCGCGATCTTAATCTTAAAATTAGGAATTCACAAGTTTTTTATCTTTCTTACGAGAATGGTTTTTTTTCAACACCGCTGTCAAAATTAGATTTTCATTTCCTTTTTGGCGTTTTCAATTTTTTGTTATTTTTGCATACACAAATTTTCATTGCTGACATTTCTGCTTTGTATAACAGTTATACGCAAGAACATCGCGAATCTGGCATCACTTGCTTTTGATAATATGTTAGTTATGTCCAGCCACTTACAAAATACATATAGTTCTTAGTAGAGAGACGTAACAATAACTAAAAGAAATGCATTAAGTGATGGATTTGGATGACTAAAACCTTGCTACAAAGTTCCATACCGCTCTATCCATTGCTATAGAATGAGTTGTAGTTGTGGTAACGTCTATCGATTCGGACCTTAATTTTTTCAATTTTTTTATTTTCTTCTATTTTAGAAAATTTGATAATAAAATTAATTACAGCATATGAAAACAGCAAGAAACTCAAACGTTGCATAAAAATATCATCAGCATACCTGACAACTCTGACAAACTTTATGTTAGCTGACAAACTTTATGTTAGTTTTATTTTATTTGAATTCGAATTGGGAATTACAGCAAAAATTGCACTGTCGAATTTCTTCTTTGGAATTTGAAAACCTGCTGTTTGGCTGGTGTTGACATTCGAATTCGTATTCGGATTCCAATAAAATACAGCTGTTATGTTATTGAAGTTTCTGTAATAAAATGATAACATTTCAACATTCTTAACCTAACATCAACATACATTTAATAATCGTTTCGAAATGTTGCTGACTTCATTCTATATCTCTTACGATGAAAGTAAGAGATTCATATTCTGTGAGTGTGTGAGTAGTCATAGCTGTGATAAGCCTAAAGAAATAGTCATGGCTAAGACCGGCAAAATAGGTTCTCTTATGTGTATTTTCATGCTGACGCTTGACGCTGATTTTCAGCGTTAAATGCGGCATCCTTGTAAAACTTCAACATGAACGCCATCTCGAAAAAATGTACCATCAAAGCTAAACATTGTTTAGTTTTTTTGCACACATGCGTATTTCCGGAGACAACACTTTCTATTAAATTTTGAGGCCCCTCGGGCTGCGGGGTCGGGGGGCTCCCAAACAAAAATTTTAAAAAATTTACCCGATTTTCTTCAAATTTTACACACATGTGTATACCCAATAAACAATACTTTTTCGAAAATTTGGTAGTGATCGGGTCCCGGGTTCGGCCGCAAGGCCCTTATACATTTTCTAAATATCTGTACTGGCATCAGATATTCGTCGCCCTTTATGGACTTTGTGCGGTGTGTGCTGCGCAGTCGGCTGCGCTGCATGGTGTTGTTGGTGGTGGAGAGAGAGAGAAATCTTAGCGCACGCACAAATGAACCCAGCAAATGAAACGAGACATACATGTTTTATGCTTACTTCAACTTACATTTTTATTATATACTGAATTGTATTTTTATTGATGTCGTTTTTTTTGTTGTCGATATCAACTTACAGATAGAACAACAAGTTTTCACAATATTCTGTCATTTGGCGTTTTCATAAATTAGTTCAGAGAAGTCAAAGAGTTCTCAAGATAAATGCTCGTGTTTCTTATTTGCTCAGAGTATGAGCGTGCTCTAAGTGCTCAGAATAATATGATCTGAGCTTTTTCAATTTTAACATCTGATGTCAAATGTTTGTTTCGATGATTTTCTTCTACAATAAAAAAAAATGGCCCAGGATCGAGGGGCTCCCATATCAATTTCTGCGATTAGAGAATTTAGATGAAAAATTTTAATTTTTATGGGTTGTTTTTTTTCTGGTACAACTAGCAACAGCCTTGTTCGTCGTCGACGATTACATTTGACGCTACATATTATATATATTGATTTTTTGGTTGTCAAGTTGTTCGTTTTCTTTAAAAAACCAATCTACGGTAGATCGGAATTTCCCTCTAACAGATCTTGATATTTTGGGAGATTTACCCCTCTTTTTAAATTCTCTATATTAACTTCGCGTGCCTGTGGCTGGATGGTCAGATCTTGTGATTAATTTTTAACCTACTTCCCAAAGCCCGATTTTATTGAAATTTTGCGCACATGTATATTTCCGGTGACAATTCTTTCTATTAAGAGTGATCGGATCGCGGGGTCGGGGGGCTCCCACACAAATTTTGTTTCCCGGCGTCAGATGATTTCATACTATAATGACAGTGTTCCATGTGCGTTATGCGCTGTGCTCTATGGGCAGCGCTGCCGTTGTTTTGTGGTTGGGTTGCAGTGCTTTGAATGTATTTTTATATTTCAGCACTTATAGTGTAATTCAGTATATTTTTAATTGTATGAAAATTTTTAATTTTTATGGGTTGTTTTTTTACTAACCACAACAACTGATATCATTTTGTTTGGCACGTTGCGCAACATGTCATTTGATTTCTGTTCACTAAAAGCCCTTAAAAACAAAATATTACGTTTCAGAATTATGGATTACACACTTTCGATTTGCCGAAAAAAAATGAGCTCGAAGGCAGAGAAAAAAAAAACGACGCAGTACTTTAGTCATAAAAATAAATGTCATAACAAAAAGGTCTTAACTTACAATTTTTGAAACGTATCAGAAATCCAAATAAAATTCAGTGTTTCACATGATATAAAATAGACATAAACCAACATCTTAAAAAACATTTTAAGAAATAGTACATATGTTCGTTGCAAGAAAGTTAACAGTAAAAGTAATAATAGGTCTAAATGGTGTGAGCAGATTTCGCATCGGATGCCCGCAAAGAGATTCATATGTCAATGTACACAAATCTTTAAAAAATGCCATTATTTTGTCGGCGGATGACGTCATAAAGAGAGAATGAAAATCTCCTGCATATCTTATATTAGTTGTATCATGACTTTTTAGTTGCTGTTTATTTTCTACATCAAAAAGTGAGTTTTGGTTGAGACAGCGGTGGGTCGACAGGGTCAGGTGTAGTTTTTTTTATATATATAAGCGAACACTTCAAGGGTTTTGGAGGGTGTTTGGGGTCTTGATGTTTTTTCGGTAGGTCAATACTGATATTAGTATCTCGATTCCATAGGTTTTGCGGTACCTGAGATGAATAGCCTTGATAAGATATTTGTGGTTCGGCGGGGTGTATTGTTGTATGGTGGGCGTTTTTTGTTGTTGAATAGCGCAGCTTAAAAGGATTTGGAGGGTAAATGATAAAGAAAAATTAAATAATACAAATTAGGCGCCTGTTTATTCGTATAAAGGGCTGCGTGCTTAATATGGGCTAAGCCTACTCGAAAACAGCAAATATTGCTGTACGCGTTATATGAACTGAGATTTAAAAAAAACATTACTACTAAATACTTTGACGCACAAATATACAAAAATATAAATAACCTTCTTTATTAAGAATATTAAATCTCACGACTTGATAATACTTGTTTTCAATTTATGCCAAATGTAAAATGTATCGTCTATTTTTGCACTTTTATAAAAATTGTGAAAAAATAAACGTCGCATTACTTTTATAATCTACTCATAGCTACTCTGTAGGAATTGGCATGGCATAATGGAATAAAACATATAAGGTTTCAGGATTTGTACAAAATTGCGGTTTGTGTTTCAACTAAATAAAAACTAAAAAAATTATAAGTTTAATTCATAAATTTGGTCGTGCTTTCGCGTGTATTCAAAGTAAATAGGACACATTTGTTTTCGATTTTTAATCTTTTTAAGTACTCACCCTAGTAGAAGAATGCTTTTTAATGCGGAAATAAGAAGAAATTAGCGCACAGTCTATTTGTATTCTAAAACTTATTTTTTCTGACTCCACAACCTCTAACACGTCCTGAAACTACTCTCTATGGGACAAAATTAGAGCCTAGTCCAGTGAAACAACCTTTCCCAAACTGTTTTTATGTTATACTCGTTGAAATGCAAAAAGTGAAATTTTGTTAAAAGTGGTGCGGAAGGGTAGCGAGCCATAAAATGAGAATGAAAAACATTTACAGAAATTATGTTATCGAGTTGGGTATATTTCTAATCCTAAGATAGGTAAGATAAGATAATGTGATTCTTACTTCAATCTTGTCGCTGGTATGGTTGCACGGTTTCAACTTTTTTCGAGTCGAACAGCTAGGCCTTGCGTACTGATTCAATGATGATGAACATTGAAAAACACAAGCAACAAAAAATGATAATCATTTCAAATAAAAAACTTGATACAATGCATGGTGTGACATCTTTTTAAAAATTAGAACGGAAGGGTAGCGGGCCAAGTAAAATGAAACTGAAGAAAACATACAGACATTTTGTTATCGAGTTAGTGACTGTGCTTTATTAAATTTCTAATCCTAACATAAATAAGAGATAAGATAATGGATATTCTTACTTTAATTTTCAACAGCTTAGAGTTGCGCGCTGATGCTGAAACAAAAAATTATGATTATTTCAAATAAAGATCTCGCTGTTTAAAAGTATGATCAAGGTTACCGCATCTAGCCAACTGCAATAAATATATCCAGCAAATACTATTATGATACCAATTTTAGTTTTTGCGCTACAAAAAAGTAAAATATTATCATCGTCATATTTGGTTCTACAACCCGGGTCCGGTCCTGGCGGCTTCCCGCAAAAAATCTCTCCACCGAACCCGATTTTGAGCCGATGTCATCCACTTTGGCATTCCTAAATGCTGGGCGTCCTGGTATACGCCATCCTTCTAGGGTAGGCTCGGCCGGCCTTGCTGTCGTGTCCCATAAATCCTACCGCAAAGGACTTTCCGAGCGGAATCTTCTTCACTCATGCGAGCTAGGTGTCCTGCCCACCGGAGCCAACCGAGCTTAACTCTCTTCACGATGTCGACATAGCGATTACGCTTGTCGATTTCATAATTATAGAGTCTCCGTAATAGTCCTTCCTCACATACGGGGCCATAAGTTTTTTTCTCTCGAACGCGGTTAGGAGGTCAGAATGCTTTTTGATAAGCACACAATTCTTAGATCCAATGTGAGTACTGGTATGACCATTTTCTTGGATGTTATGGTTAGATTCATGGATTTGAAGAGTCTTGACAGACTAAAGTAGGCATTGTTGGCTTTGGGCAACCGTGCGCGTTTTGCTGATTCTCTGCTGTTATCGGTTGCTACAGTTGACCTAAGATAGTTAAAGGATTGCATTACTTCAAATTCGCGCTCCACTATTTTAATTGAGGGACCATTCTTGGATCTTCCGTTCGTAGACGTGGCTACCATGTACTTTGTTTTGCTCTCATTAATTTATGTGCAATCACAGATTATATGATTGTGTCACCCGCTCGATCTGGATGAAAACTTCCTGTACAGCTCTAGGGTTTTTACCAACGATTTCAATAAAGTCTGCGTAGCCAGTATCTGAATGGACTTATATAGGATTGTTCCTCTCGCCACTTTAAAATATACTCTTTTTAATTTCCACCTCATGTTTAGAAATGAAAATTGTACCTACATTTTATGCCTTTTTTAAAACTTTTTATTAGCTCGCTTTCGTGTATGTCTGTCTGTGCCGATGGAATTTTGTAATTGATTTTAAACTAACTTCCCATTAATCTAGAGACTTGAAACTTTAAAGATAGCTCAGAACTGGATAAACATTGACAAATCATATAAGGGTGTATTATGCAAAGATAATAAATACTTAGATGTCTTACACATATGGGGAATTGCTCTTCTGTTCACAAAATTGTTTTCTGTTTTTAAAAGATTCTTGATCGGATTCAATTCAAACTGTAAACTGTATGTATTTTTCGAATGTGTTTCATTGTGCATGGTGTGGTGATGAGTTGGTTGGGGGGGGGGGGGTGGTTAAAGCAAATACGAAAATCCTTGACACAAATCAACGAATAAAAACAATGACACTTCTTTTATGTTTTTTGATTTTGTACATGCATGTGTTATGACGTATTTTAGTCTTTATAGCTTAAAATCTGCTGTTTTTTCGTGATACCTTCTTGCATCTACTTGTTTTTACTTTTACCGATTCATCCCTAACTGTAAGTCGCAGAGAGAACATTTAATCGTACACGGACGTGTATGGAGTACCCCGTGCACATGTGACTATACTTACTTATCGAGAGTTGATAAATTGCGGTTCAGCAGTACATACGATTATTAAAAGCGAGCGCGAAACGAAAAGCGTAAATCAGTTATTCAGTTCCCATCGAGCATTGAGATAATTGTATTGTGTTTCGTAAACGCTTGTCGGCAGCGCCATACTCGTAAAATATTACTTTTTTTTTTAACTTAAAATTGAATTATTTTAATATTAATATTTTAAAATTAAAAATGGTGTGTAAAGTCCTGAAAACCAAAACAACATATGATCCTGTGAAGAAGATTTGGTCAGGACCAAAGAAGGCATCTCCTTACGGACCGGATTGTTCGATTGGACAAGTTGCGCTTGAGGCTTTGCTCAAGGATCCGGACAATATTTCCCAGGTACGATAATAGTACGATAATAGTAGTAATGTCTCAGTCGACATTAGACAACATTTTCTCAGTCGACATTTTGTCAGTCTGTATCTTTTTTATAGTCGAAATTTTTACCCATTCGACATTTTCATCTTTATCTTGCAAAAATAGCTTATCTATTCAAATTGTTATTAAAGTTTTAACAGTTTTGTGAATAAATGATTACATTCGAGAATTTTTAAAAGATACGCCTGGCGACTTACTTTACCTAATGTGAGGAAGTTGATCAACGTTATCTCTGTTTCATTTGTTTGGTACTAAAGCAAAACTTCCATTGCGTTCCCGAATGACAAAGTTGACGACACAACTTTTGCACGCGTCATACGCATCATACGCGTCACACGTTCGCGCTATAGAACGTGGGAAAGTTGGTTTAAAACTACCACAAAGAAGTTGAAACAAACCGACAACCATGTCAAGTTAAAATAAAACATTTGTATTTAAAATTTTTAATGTGTAAATCTTTAGCTAAGTGATATTTGATTTCGCGTTACCGCATTATTACATCATAGTGTATGGCACCGCTCTCCAAACGCATCATTCTTCGCAACACATTTTACATTCTAGAAAAATTTCTTGAAATAATCTTTCAAATGTTTGTTTGATTGAATTGACATCAATTTGAATTATTTGTTAAAACTTGGCCTTTTTTACAGCAGCCTTCATTATCAAATTTTGCAAAGTATAGGGTGTCCCAACAAGAGCGCCGGATTTAAATTTACCGCCATTTTTTTAATACGAGTTGTATGGTGATTTTTTTTGACATTTGCCACGTACAGACTATGCTTAATTCAAAAATGAATGTGTTTTTTCTTTAAAATTTATATACAAAAATTTGAATTTGAATACAAGAGAATCCGGCGCTCTTGTTTTTGCACCGAATACTGTGATTGTAAAAGCATACAGGTTTCATTCATTGCATTCTTGTAAGAAGTGGGCCAAAATTATCTTTCCTGTTTTTAAAAACAGCCAGTTTTGTGCTCAAAACTTTGACATGATGGAACAATTTGTTTACAAACGATTTTTCGTATTAAAATTTGATTTGATTTTAAAACTGGCTTTAACACCGGCTTCTTTTTGTTAATGTTTAGTGACAATGTTACGTTGTGAATTTATAGATGTTTACCAAGTTTACTTTACCGATCGGATCTGACCTGTCAATAATAGGTACCCTTGGCACACTGGCAAACTTTAACTAGGTTATCGTTTGTAGTTTATTAGATAACTTTTGAGAGTGACATACTCAATACTATTCTCGGTTAGTTAACAAAAAGTGAGTCAAGTGAAATGACGCCTAAAGCTTTTACTCAGATGTGTATACTAATATGTATAAAATATATAACCATTCATTTTCATAAGTTATGTATAGCAAATAACAATATAGTATATTACATAACGAGCAAGGAAAGTGGAGTTTATCGTGCGAGTTAGGAGCTTGAAGCACAAGGCGGTAACCGAGTGCAGCCATCTAAGGAGCACGATTAGCACTTTTCTGCGAGTAATGTGCGCTATTCTTCACACGACCAAACCGGTTTTTCTGCTAAACCGACAAATCAAGCTGTTCGTTTTCTCTAAATAAAAAAAATACCATTCTACGGTAGATCGGAATTATGTCATTCGATTTCTGTTACTGGAAGCACTGAATTTTCCGTATTTACAATTTTTTCTTGCAAAAATAAATATATTTTATACATACATACTCTGAGGAAACAGTTTTTGGAAAAGGAAACTAAAAAAGAAAACAAAAACAGAAAATGCCGATTCAGAATTACACATTACACACACGCAACAAAAAAATGTAAACAAAAGATTTTCGTGTTCGATTTGCCGAAAAAATATCTGAGCTCGAGCGCAGAACTAAGTGCCAAAATCACCTGTAGTGAACTCTTAAACTTCGATAAACTAATTCCGATAACTAGTTTTAATAAACCAGTAACTAGTTTGGCAAAAATAAAACGATAAAAGGGATTTGAACTAGTTCAAGAATGCCAGTGTGTCAAGTGTGTAGCGCATATTTACGTTTTTAATGTTTCGTTTAATGCCTTCATAGATCCTACAAACTAGTTGGGAGTAGGTAATGAAAGGATGCAACTTTTCGTTTTTACAATTTATCTAAAGATCAAACCCTGGCAAGACTAATCTTAAAAGTAGAAACAGTGTTATAAGTCGTGGGGTTTATTAATTAAAAATATTCGATTTCAATTGTGGAAAAATATTGCTTTTCCTTTGCATTTAGTACTCGCACAATGCAAAACGTTTTACTTTCACTAATAATTGCTACTGAAACAACTGCGGTAAAGTAGCTGCAAGGTGACAGAAGTTATCGCGGCCAGTTGTCGATGCATAATCGAACATGGAAGACAACAAATTGTTTCATTACAGATAAGACACACAGCACCACTTCTTGTTGTGTTCAACCACAGCACAAAGTAGTCGTCACTCCATTTTTAGGTAAGCACACGACATTTTTTTTACCTTCAAAACAGACATAGATGTCAGCCGGGATCAGTTATTGTGTTTCTTAATTGGTCGTTAAATTAAAACATCTGATTGTTATTGTGTATGATTTACTTCCATTGTAAATTTTACAATGTAATTAAAATAAATTTTAGAGGGGGTCCAAATTGGTGGTGGTACTCGCGGGCCGGTGTTTGGAGACATATATATTCATATATTGTTCCGAAATCTAGGTTTTATAGACTTCGTATAATGGATTGTGAAAATAAAAACCCAACTCAAGTTCGTTTATTCACAAATTACAACTTCCATTCACAATTTATCAGGAGTTTCCACAAATTGACATTTGTGATTATTAATATTTATAATTATCACAAATAACACTTACATTCACATAAAACATTGCTCTACCTACTTGCAAGTACTCTGGTACTGATCCAAATCATAACTAACTGCGAAGAAATATTGGGTATTTATTCTAAATAGCTGGTTTCGAGAAAGTTCGCTTCCTTGATTACATAAATTACATAAAGAACTACCTAGCAAGTGCCAGAACATTCCCCTCATACAATTTCAACACATGTTTTTATATACAGAGCCCGGCGATTCAAAGTGTTACTAACTCACGCTGGTGTATCTGTCAAACGGCTGATGACAGCGCGCCAATATTTTAACTAACGGTAGTTGTGCGTGCCGTGGCTCAGTGCACGGCTTCTGAGAAGGAGGTTCGTAGTTCGAATCCCAGTAACACCAAAAATATTTTTCACGGTGCCCCGGACCGTTGCGGTCCAAGGCCTAGCTTCTCGCGACCATTTATTTTGTGCATGTATATTTTTGAACACAAATGGGAGGGACCTATAATTTAAATCCGTATTCGAAAGGCGAATTGAGGAGCTTTTCATGATAGTGTTATTACTCTCGAGCGTTTGTCACACACTAACGAGAGGTGGGATCCTGACAAAAATGTTGGTGTATTAATGTATTTCAACGCACCAATCATTCAAACTACATTAAAAATGTACATGTTAGAAGCAGAAATATAAAAACGTTTCTAATGATAGCCTTTATATTTAGGCCTCTTTACAAATTCAACCGAAATACACGTGTCGTTCTTAACGCTTTAAAAAAAAATACACAATCCATTAAAAATAAAATTTTTAACGTAAATTCTCTAATAACCAAAAAGTATACTGAATTCCACTATAAATGCTGGGAAATAAAAACACATGCGATGCACTGCAACCCAACCACAAAAATACCCCAATCGTAAAGCAGCGCTGCACACAGCGCACCAAGGCACACAGAACACAGTCATTATAATATGGTGTGGTCTTTTGCCGCTATATGACATGATTATTAAAAAAACTGTATGGGAGCTCCACGACTAGGCCCCGACTGTTGTCACCGGAAATACATATGTGTGCAGTCTCAATAAAATCGGGCTTTGGGAAGTGGGTTAAAAACTGATCGCAAGATTCCACGACAAACAGACAAACAACGACCGTGAAAAGTTAACAGATAATTAAAAAAAACATGGTACCGAGATATCAATAAACATTTACATTGCTATTTTACGTAGATTTTTGCAAAATTCAGAATACTGGTCATATGGTATAGCATATACATAACGAGCGAGGAATGTGGAGTTTATCGTGCGAGTCAGATGAGCACTTTTGTAATGAACGCTATTTTCACACGATTTTGCGCAATGCATAATTACTCTGGGAATGTATGTTCGCTCTGACTGAAGTAAATGACAAAAGTATTTTATATGATAATTCACTAGTGTGCATATCGGCTACTTTCGAAGCTAGCTTATAGTGTGTGAAAGAGTTTTCAAAATTAACCCCATTTTATTTAAACTCACATGTGTATTTGCGATAAGTGAATTACATGAACAATTTTTATTTTTATGGTTTGTTTTTGCAAATCTCATTCCAAAAATGTTTACCATTTTAAAAAGATCTGCTACAACAATGGAAAACAATATACAAACCAGGATATCGCAACTCTTACCATTCGTTGTGCGCAACATTTTAGAAAACTTGGCCTAAAGCAATGCGAAATGATTGGTATTTGTGCATCAAATTCGGATTATGTGGCACCTCTCTTCTTTGGAGCTATGCTGTGTGGTTTGACTGTGAGTACCTTGGATCCAACTTTCGATAAAGGTGAGTGTATGTGCGTAGTTTAAATAAGGAATTTGTTTCCATATACAACTTGCATCGCCAGATGGTATCAAACATACCTTCACGATTACCAAACCGAGGATGATGTTTTGCGATGGTGCAATCTATGAGACTGTCAAAAGTGTTTTCGCTGAGATAAATTTAAAAGTTCCAATTTACACTACAACGGATCATTTAGCTGGAGTAAAGGAAATCACTGAATTCGTTGCCGCAACGGGAAACGAAAAAGGTTTTGTGTAAGTTTTGCAGCTTATGTTTGTTTTAAAAAAAAATTCGTTACATATTTCAATTTTAGACCGGAACCATTGCAGAATGGTGCATCCCAAATAGCAACGATTTTGTGCTCTTCCGGTACCACCGGTCTGCCTAAAGGAGTTTGCATATCACATGAAAGTTTGCTTAATTCTAACATTTTGTATGTTTTTACGTTTAATTCTTATAGACTTGGTTCTTATTAAAAATGTATTTTGACTCATCATCACCTGTAGCGCAAGGGACAATAGCGACAAGATAATTTCGTTTAGTACCCTCTACTGGTTAACAGGAGTAATAACTTTACTCGCTGGCACCTTTCAAGGAGCTACCCGCATCATAAGCGATAAGCCATTCAGCACTATGGCTTTCTTTGATATCATTGAAAAGTACAAAGTTACAGTTGCTTTTACACCACCCTCGCAAATGGCCATGTCTGTAGCCTTACCGGAAATCCAAAGACGAGACTTGTCCAGTGTGATTACTTATGCGTGCGGTGGTAGTGCAGTTTCGCATGCATTAGTTGAAAAAATGAAGAATTTCATGACCAATGCGATATTTGTTGTTGGGTATGGTATGAGCGAAATATGTGGAGCAGTTTCAGTGGGAGAATCAATGTGTACTGGATCGACTGGACAAGTAGTTTTCAACACTCAGTTAAAGCTTATTGATGATAATGGTGTTTCTTTGAGTCCTGGAGAAGTGGGCGAATTTTGTATCAAAATGCCTTTCAAATGGGCAGGCTACTATGCCAATCCAGACGCCACGAAGAGTACCTATGATGAAGATGGTTGGATCCATTCTGGAGACTTGGGTTATGTAGACGAAGCAGGAAATATATTCATCATCGATCGCAAGAAGGACATCATGAAGTATAACAATTTCCATTTCTTTCCAACGGAAATTGAGGAGACAATCGCCAAGATACCTGGGGTAGCTGAGCTGTGCGTATGCGGTATTCCCGATGATATTTCAACAGATCTTCCGACGGTTGCAATTGTCAAAGAAGAAGGAAGTACACTTACTGAAGATCAAGTCTACAATTATACCGCCGAACGTTTAGCTCACTTTAAACATTTGCGTGGTGGCGTTTATTTTATTGATTCCATGCCGAAAACAGCATCCGGAAAAAATTTACGTAAAAAGGTTAGGGACATTTGTATAAATCTGAAAAACAAACGTTCCGATGAGAATATCACCAAAGAAAATGGCGCTCGACATGATGTTCAGCAGCAATGAGCAGGTGACGAGTTGTGTGAAAAAGAAGATTTTTATTTTGTTGTTAATAAACAAAGATTTTAAGACGTTGAAAAATTGATAAATAAAGTATCGATGTATGTTGTTAAATTACACAAGCATCAGAAAATAACAACAGTTGGATAAGTGCCAAGTCAAGTCAACAATTGTTCTTTTCGAGCACGTCTTTGTTCTTTGTCCGTAGGTTAGTGCAGCTGTTAAATTTCAGAGTCTTGATATACTAAGGTAGGCTAAGTTGGCGTTAAATAACTATGCACGTTTTTCTGGCTCCATGCTGTTATGGTCTGACACAAGCTAGTAACATGAGTATAAGAAGAACCAGAGCTGGATATTTTGTTTGAACAAAACAACAATACGTGTAGTTCGTTTAGCTGCCCTTATTAATGTTCAGTCCCAGATTTCGTACCGCTCATTCGATCCGAATGATGTTATGCAGTCATTGGAGTTCTTCTGGCTATATCAACATAATCTGCGTTAGCCAGCATCTGGTTAAATTCGCATTTATATTAAAATATTTCAATACAAAATAGTTTTAACTACAAAACGTATATCTAATTAATCTTCTTTATTATTAAAAAATGTAAAAATGGTTAAAAACGAATCCCAAAATAGTCGACGCGGTGGGACCCATTTCAAAGATTAACAACCCATTTTCGACGCATCACGGGCGCCACACACACAAAGCTACTCACAAAATTTCAGCTTTCTAATGTTAATTTTTTTTTCATAAAAACTCTACCCCAGAATCGCTCTCGACCGCAGAACATTTCAAAAAGGAAATCGACCACGAAAGGCGAAAATCTTTTGTTTACATTTTTTTGTTGCATGTGTTGTTGTTGTGCTAGTATAAAGAGGGGTAAATCGCCCAAAATATCAAGAGCTGTTTTAGCTCTATGGTAGAGTCGTTTTGAAGGGGTAACGAACAACGTGACAGCAAAAAAAAATCTGGGGCAGAGTTTTACGAAAAAAAAAATTAACATAAGACGTGTGGAAGTTGTTTAAAAACGTTGGGGGGTTCGCAGATTAATCCTCTTTTCACACATGACACGCGCAGTACACTACTTGCGCCACGTGTCATATGCGGGATTTCAGAAATGGCACATGACACAGAACTGCTCACAAAATTTCAGCACTCTATGTCGTGTGGAAGGTGGTTAAAAATGGAGGTGTGGGCACAAACGACTTTCTTTTGTGGACGGGACCGGAATCTTCAGTAAATGTATATTAAATTTTTTTCAAAACTTTTTTGTTTTTTATTATTCTTTTATTTTGTTTTTTGTTTAAATTTCTGCACCTTACAGATTTCTCCTAAGTGCTATAAGTTAAACTGTCACTTTTGGTTGTCAGATTTACGTCGAAATCAGCTGGCAACTTTTATGGCACAATTTATGTAAAAAGCTTAAATATGAATTTTGGAAATATCATCCGTCTGTCTGTTAGCTTTAAGTTTCTTAATATTAATTTATTCAGGTCCTCTATTTATTTTACAGTATAATAAAAAAAAAACCCCAAACAAAAAAACATTGCTTCTAGGAGGAGCATAGAGCGGAAACGATCTCCTTCCAGCGCCGCCTGTCTCTCGCCTACTGTACTACTGTACACGATTCCCTTTCGAATGATCTGTGCCTTGTGTTCACTGGGAATCCCGTGTTTCGTATTCCTTGAGGGTTACATTCATAGGACATTTTCGCAAGGTCATTGTCCGGTTTCCGCAGGGTGTGCCCTACCCATTTGCCATTTCCTACGCTTAATTTCGATGTAGATTGGCTCATTATTTGTCAGGGCATGTATATCCGAGTTTGAGATTGTGTTTGGCCAAAAGATGTCACAGATTCGACGTAGACACTTCTTGACGAATACTTGTAATTTTTGAGAAATGGTGGTTGTTACTTTATAAGTCTCACATCCATGTAAGCGGACCGATTTAACACTAGAGTTGAAGATCTTTAGCTTGGTGTTTCTGGAGATGTTATGCGTTGTCACAATTTGTTTAACGAGTCTAACGAAGTCTGTTTTAGGTAGACTGAATGAAAGGCATTTACACATCAGTTTTGCATCAGTTAAACTGGTTTTCAACTGATGACAGTACTGAACTGGAGAGAAACTGAACGACTAAATGGACTCGAGAATCAAAGCACTTGATAAAAAATAATTATCATTTAATATTATTATATCTATAAATGCAATTTTACACTCTTTGATACATTTTTTGAAATAATGCAACTATTGTCAATTTCGTTGGTGCTGTGATTGGAACTATTGGCTCCCACTCGAAGGACACCAGGTTCGATTCCCGGCGCGTTCAAAAAACGCACGAATTTTTCTCACCACAATGATCATCTAGATGACAGGTACACATGATGCGATTCTGTACATGTGATATACAGAGCCGTATACTGCTGTAATCACATGTACGGTTGAATTGATGTATGAACTAATCTATATGTAGAGCCATTAATGTGCCCGGGTGGGCACTCAACTCTTCCACCACACCATAATAATAATAATATTCGGCACGACAGACCGTTGCGGCCCAAGGCCTAGCTCTACTTTTTTGCAACCATTTGTTTTGTGCGTGTTATATTTTTGCAAACAAGTGAAAGGGACCTAGAATTTTAACCGAACGGCGAATTGAGAAGCTTTCCGTGACAAGTTATTACTTTGGGACGTTTTTCAGACATTAAAAACCTCCAGCTCAAAAGCCATGCACTTATCCATTTAGCCTCGGCGCCCACCCCCTAGGCATTACAACGGTACGCTAATATAAAAAAAAACACTTCCTAAAAAAGTGGCACGAATTGGTACATAAAAACTCGTATTCCATGCAACATGCAAGACATTTATAAAAAAATATTTGTATTTTACAAAATAAACTTAATTTTATAATAGAAGGAATTTTGAAGAAATCAAAAGGGGAGAAAATGCAATAATTAATCCTAGGGCGGTTTAATTTAAGTGTGGTAGCAAGCAACCAGACTCGTTACATAAACAAAGGCTTTCTTATATTGAGTAATGGAGTACGTTTCATCGCGAACATTAGAGCCTTTAGCCTACCAACTGAGCTCCTCTGGCAGTCCACCGGGATACTCTCCGGTAAGACACGCTGTGCAGTATCCCGCTTTGCTGGGATTCGAACTCTGTTTATTCAGTTGAACAGCCTTTACAAGACCATTAACGCTAAGGTAGGCCAAACTATCTGCGCCTGTGGATGGAACAAAAAATAAATGTTGGAAATTCTAATAGAGCGACATTTTCGGCACCAACAACTCACCGACATGATGTGCCAAGTTCTCTGCATCAAGTTTATTTGCAATGAGTTCCTCGCGCGTTGGAATGTTTATTCCCATGTAGCAGGGGTATTTTAGCGGCGGACTTGCAATGCGAATGTGCACTTCGAGCGCACCGGCGTCCCGTAAAAGTTTAATAATTGGTCCAATTGTGTTGCCCCTTACGATGGAATCGTCAATAAGCACTAAACGTTTACCCTCAACATTTTCCGAGAGGGCGCCAAATTTTTTAGCAACTCCCAATTGTCGCAGCCTAGTTGATGGCTGAATAAATGTTCGTCCGACATATCGGTTCTTGCAAAGAACCTCAGCGAAATGCAGTCCCGACTAAGATGGAGAAAATGATAAGCTATTCAATTGTACATAACACGCATTTAAGACTTACTTCTCTGGCGTATCCATGAGCAGCAGCTGTTCCGGACTCCGGCACGGAACTAACAATATCCGCAACGATTGGAGCTTCCCGGGCAAGCTCACGTCCGCACTGCAGACGAACAGAGTACACCATTTGGCCCTCAAATATGGAATCACCTCGCGCAAAGTACACGTACTCGAAAATACAGAAGGCCATTTTCTTGTAATCAGGACGCTCGACGATGTCAATGGTTCTAAATCCATTACGTGTCATCTCGACAATCTCGCCGGGCTCAACTTCACGCACGTATCGCGCTCCAATCGAAAGAAAACCACAACTTTCACTCGACACAACCCATCCTTCTGCTGGTGCGTCCTCTGGCTTAACTATTCAGAAACATTATATGGTTAACTAACTTCTACGCTGCCATGGTTAACCAGAAAAAAACTAACTAACCTCCTCCTAAATTAACTGGAACTATTTTTCCTAGACACAATGGTCGATTGCCATAGGAATCACGGACCGCATAAATCTTGTCCTTTAGCATAAGTACTAAGGAATATGAGAGAGGTGCCAAAGTCATAAAATGGCGGATACGCGCTGGCCAGTCTGGTCCATCCATCTGAAAGTAGCAACATTGAGAGATTTCAATTAAAAAAACAATTTGGTCTAATCCACAAAATGTTTTTCAATTACCTCAGAGGCATCTTCAGGGGCACAGCAAAGGGACTGTGCAATTAATTCACTATCACTGTGAGTAGAAAGACCAACACCACGGTCAAGTACCTGTAATTTATTCGATCTATATAAAACACAATTCCTACTACACCTATTATGTTTGCATACTAACCTCCCTACGAAGCGATTCCGCATTCAACAACTCTCCATTGTGTGCCGTCGCGAGAGCTCCATGAGCTGTATGCACAACAAAAGGTTGACAATTGACCACCTCTGAAGCCGCCGATGTCGAATACCGAGTGTGGCCAATACCCAAGTTACCCTTAAGCTTTTTTATTGATTCATCAGTGAAGAGATTATTTATCATTCCCATTCCTTTGTGTACACTAAAGCTCTTCGAACATTTTCCCTGACTCGTGACAATACCAGCGGATTCCTGCCCACGATGCTGGAGTGCCACCAGACCAAGGCATATAACTTGAGGAATATCAATCTTCAAGAATTCAGGAAAAAATTTAACAAAGAAAAATAATTATCGTCTTTGAAAAACTTTGTCGACAGGATTTAAAAGGACTGGAACAAGACTGTGGGAGCCTTTGTGTTTACCCAATATCACATCACTAGTGTCTTAAGAAAAGTGGCCTAGTGTTTTTTGGGCTGCGTTCCATGCAGGTTGGTGCAACATGAACTACCTTTTTATAGGATAGCATAAGCAACAAAACAAAAACATTTTAAGCAAAGAAACGAAAAAACATTTTAGGCAAAGACAAGAGAAAAACACGCGCAATCAACGAGATCGCTCACACTATGTGGTGAAAAGTTAGAAACGGAACTGATATCATTATCACTTGCCCATTAAGTTGCAATTAAGATAAGATGTGAGTATTTTATTGTTCTTTCTATTTTGCAACAACAAATTTGGTTAAATAAATATTGTTGTTTTGATATAGTCCGTCCAAGCTTAATAATTGAAATTTTTACGCGAAGGTTTTTTTCATCATCATCATCATATGTGGCTCTACAACCGGGGCCCGGTCCTGGCCTCCAGCAAAAAATCTCTCCACCGGTCCCGATTTCGAGCCGATGTCATCCAGTTTGGCATCCCTAAACTTTGGGCGTCCTCGTCTACTCCATCCTTCCAGCGTAGGCTTGGCCGCCCTCGCTGTCGTGTTCCATATTGTGGCGGCGGTTTATCAACACGTGGTCTATCTGGTTGCGAGTGGCTCCAACAGGAGATACCCAGGTGGCTTTGGCGCCTTTTTTGACGCGCAAACCAAATTATTGCTTGCTGCCATCTCAATGACTCGTTGTCCATTGTCATTAGTGTTCTTGTGTAAGCTATGGGCACCAATGTACTGACTTAATACTGGTTCCCTACCTATTTTAGCATTCATATCCCGCAGAATAATTTTTACATCATAGTGATGGCAGGCATGGAGTTCCCGTACGACTGATTCAAAGAATTCTTCTTTTTCTTTATCTGGGGAATCCTCTGTAGGTGCGTGAACGTTTATGAGGCTTATGTTTTTAAATCTACCCCGCGCCCGAATGGTGCATAGCCATTAATTTACTGCTTTAAAGCCGATAACGGTAGGTTTCATTCTTTTGCTGACTCGAAACCCCACCCCGAGCACATGATGTCTTGCATGACAGCTGAAATATATGCCATATTCTGATTTTTGTAAGACACCATTCCCCGCATCGCACCGCACCGTCAACCGCATCTCCTGAACTGCTGTTTGGAATGGATATCGGCTAGCTATTATGCAGTGATCGTACTTTCCATGAGAAAATTCTTAAATCGTTAAGCCGTTTTCGTTGCCGTGGTCGTCGTCGTTTATCAGTGTATCCGAGGCTGATTTTGGATTCCGTAATAGTTGTTTTTTACGGGCGAGGTCATTGGCATCGCGCCAACCTTACTTTGAAGGGACTAGCCCGATCATTCCGCTTTTGCTGCATTAGAGGAAAATTACAGACGGCCACCACGTGGAGGTTTGATCGCATTTCCACCAGTCAGTGATAGTTACGGTCATTTGCAATTCTGATACATTTTGTTATTCTGCTGATGGCTGACCGCCACACATGTGTAGCATCAGAGATACATCAGAGTAGCTTCAGAGATACACATGTGTGCAAATTTAAATAAAATCAGGCTGGTTAAAAAAGTGTCAAAAGATTTGGCCAACCACAAACAAATAAACACACAAGCACATGGACATGCGTATTAAATATAGAGTTTAAAATAAAACAACTCATAAAAATTAAAAATTTTCATTTAAATTCTCTAATCGAAGTTACACTGTGTGCAAAGTTTGAATAAAATCGTTAATTTTGAAGAAAAAAAAATCATATGAGAGCCCCTCGGCTCTATGAGGGCCAATCACTTTACAAAAGGGTTTGTCACCAAAGATACACATGTGTGCTAAGTTTGAATAACATCGGACTTAAGGAAGTGGCTTTAAAATTGATCACAAGATTTGCCCAACCAGTCAGCCACCGACAGCCGGGCCCGTAAAGTTAATATAGAGAATTTGAAGTGTATGTATGCAGCATCAAGGACCCGCCACATAATAATAAAATCAATGTATTGACATTTTAATATTAATAATATTACAAAACGGCAAACGAAAAATTCGACTTAAAAAAATTATGTATCTATTATTATAGCACTAAATGAGTGTCATACACATAGACACAACACATTGCAAGTTCTCGATCGCTTTTAGTTGGAAGAAGACCCACGCACAGATCTTGAACTAAAAATATCGATTTTAATTTTGCTACGTTAAATCTGACAAAGTTACCTCACGGTTCTATACTCACTACCCAAAATAAAAACTACGTTGAACTTACCTGTGTGGGCCAATCACCGCACGCAATCGCCCCAAATAAACCACATTCATGTGTTAGTCCAGAAACCTCCTTTCCCGTCAGCTGAGTTGCTTTGTACTTTTTTTCTGGGAACACCTTCGATAGTTGGGAATCATCGCAGCTCGCTGAAGGTAAGAAGGATGTTTAAATTATAATAATGACAAATTGCATTAGCATACATACCATTAAGAGGTGGTGACGAGCAACCAGCATTTCTCTCAGGACAACAATTATTTCTTTCCATTATGGCACGATCAGTCAAATGTATTATGGTATTCCTAAATTATTTTAGTCTCAGCCTCAACTTTAAATAGTTATGCATACGATCCGCTTCACTTTGTATGAAAGTTCTCTGTGGAGCGAGTGAGTGAGCGACTAGCGACCGAGGTAACCGATTGATCTGAAATCAGAATTGAAATTGAAAATCAAGTCTAAACTGTTGTGGTTGTTGATGATGCAGCGAATTTCGTGCCTTGATCGGGAGAATCACTAATCAGCTGGAGTCGAAGGGGGGTGAGCATCAGACAGCACAATTATTAAGAGGCTTATATTTCACGTATGTCAGTGCCAGCGATAACAGCGTACGTTCGATTCTAGTTCAAGGCGATGCTATGTTGCTACTAGCTAACAACCTGACAAGCATTATTTGCATATACAACATAATAACGCCCATTGCGGTTTAGCGGTTGGATTTTTATGTAAGTACTATCCGTGGTAGAAACAACAACACCCAATATGCAATGAAAGACCTGATGGCCATCAAAGTACATCAAAACAAAAATATCATCTAACAAACAACAAACAACAAATCCCAGAAGGATCATTTTTGTAGTCTTAGCTGTGGTTCAGTGTGAAGGTCAGTGGGTGTGAAAGAAACCCACACCTTTCTAGTCGTTCTTCCCCATCAAAAATTGCAATCTCTGACGCAATAAAACCAATGGAACATTGAGGAATAAATACATGAGTCGATTTGTGCATTTTTTTCTCGATTTCTTGGGTGTTCTTATCAGCTTTGTTCACCCTGGGGGTTTAGTATAGTTGTCAATTGTTTCTCCTTTGAGATAATACTACTGTTTGAGATGCTGTTTTCGTTGTACGTACAGTACCAGTACATCCTACTTAATGCTATCAATAATATTTTTGTTTACTGCATTAAATGTGCCTTCTGCTAAATTAAATGAAAACAACTGTTAACTGTTGTTAACTGCTGTATATTATCTATTGCCACCCTATAAGGAGTGGAAAAATTATTATATTGGATGAAAAAACACGTGAATATCAATTATTGAGATTAGTGAGATTTGTGTTTTTTGCGAGTATTATAGTTTACCAAAACAACAACTCCGACGACGACGACGGCGACGACAACAACAGCTAATTGCCATTGCAATATAAAGTATAAATGGGTCATAACACTACAAATCAATAACTCATTGCAATTTGGTCAAATAGATTGCTTTGCAATACTGAAGTGTTATTTCAATGCTTCTAGAATGATAAAATTTCAATAGCACAGAAATTTGACTTTAAAAATATTTTATATTTTTAAAATTTCTATCAGAATTAATTTTATATTTTTTTTATTAATGTATTATCTCGTCCAAAAATGTTATTTTCGTTTCAATAAGATTAAATAATTGTATGTTATTTAGTATTGTGCAACATTTGTTTGAGTATTATCTTGAAATATGTTTGCCAAGAAATAAACAGACGTAAAAGCTTAAAGATAGAGGAATAGGAATTTTGTGTGGTAAAACATAGGTACTAGGGTGGGTCAATAAGTCTCTGAAATTGCCACGCTCTGAAATTCAAAAATGAAACAGGGATGTGTGGTTTTTACAGGCAAAGTGGTTTTTACCTACATTGAACCAACCACCAGAGCCACTGAAAAGGTCTATGGATCCTAACACCGCAAAGTCCAAATTATTTTTGAAAAAATATGGAAATTTAATAGTTGTTTTGAAATGACTTGCTTCGCCGCCGATAACATTACGAATACGGACAGAAAAGGACGAACATTTAATTCAAAATTCAAGATACAGGGCCAGGTCTATCACAAAATTGGCTCTTTACTTCCTCTACCCACGTAAACATCAAAATTTTTACAAATTTATGGGAGATGAAGAGAGCAGTCCAGCATCCGTTGCCAGTACAATCAAACATTCAATTAATAAAGGAAGGTGCTATTGTAGCCGATTTAGAAACTACGAAACCTAAATGCACCGACACTATGTAACGGAACGCGGTTGGTTTTCAAGAAAATATTGAGTAACATCATTGAATCGACAATTATCAATGGCAAGTTTAAAGGAGAGCATGTTTTATTGCCAAGAATCCCGATGATTCCAACAGATTCTCCAATTGCATTTAAACAATTCCCAATTCGTCTGGCATATGCAATTACAAGCAACAAATCTCAAGGCCAGTCGATGCAAGTTTGCGGCTTGGATTTGGAAAATTCATGCGTCGCTCATGGTCAATTATATGTAGCCTGCTCCAGATTTGGTAAGCCAAAAGAGTTAGAAACTTGAAGCACGAGGTGATGCAGCAATCTAACGAGCACATTTCTGCGAGTAATGTACGCTATTTTTCACACGACCAAAACCGGTTTTTCTGCTAAACCGGTTATGCGCAATGCAAAATTACTCTGAGGCTGTGACTGCAGTAAATAACAAAATGTTAATGTTAACTCATCAGTGTGTGTAACGGCTACTTTCTAAGCTAGGTTATAGTATATTAAACAGTCACTTTCTTCTATGGGCGTGTAAAAAGGAAATATGACAACGAGAAGTAATCTTCGAAGTACAAAATGTATAACGTGGCCTCCGCTCCTCTACGAATACAGGATCGATGTGGGATGTGTGTTCGCTGTGACTGCAGTAAATAACAAAAGTATTTTATATGTTAACTCACTAGTGTGTGTAACGGCTACTTTCGAAGCTAGGTTAAAGTGTATGAAACAGTCACTTTCTTCTATGGGCGTGTAAAAAGGAAATATGACAACGAGAAGTAATCTTCGAGGTACAAAATGTAAAACGTGGCCTCCGCTCTTCTACGAATATAGGATCGATTATTGTTATTATATGTACATATATATTTTTGTCGATTTGACCTTTTTTACAGTAATCGTAATCAAAACGTTATCACATCCATTACATTGTTGGGGGTTGTGTACCTCGAATAAAATGTGGATTTAAATCCGAAACAAAGCGCCAATCAGCTATTTGAGTCTTTAAATATGGAGCACGCCCAAAGAAAGTCGTTCGAGATCAACGATTTTTACCAGCGAAGAAGCGATTTATGGATTAAAGAGTTCGGAATGCAAAATCTTTGTGTATAAATCTTCAATCAGAATACTCGTACTTTCAAAAACAATATCCCTACAGCAAATCTCCGGAGCCCTAAAAAAAATTTCACACGACCATAGACGAAAGTTGACTCTTTCCTACGCTATAACCTACCCTCGAAAGTAGTTATTATCCAGATTATTATGTTAACATAGAAATAGTTAGAATAGAAAATACATTACTCGCAGAAAAGTGCTCATCGTGCTCTTTAGAATATCCCACTCGGCTGCCGCCTCGTGCTTCAAGCTTCTAAGTCTCACGATAATGTCCACTTTCCTCGCTCGTTATGTAATACACTATTACACGTCTATGTATAAGTTAACTGAGTGTGATAAGCGAACATTTTATGATCACTAACATATCCATCAGGTGGTGCAATCGTTTATCTCTGCCTCCGTATAACCGATATCTGCATGGATAGTCTAACAATTAGTTGTAAATAGTTAATAGTCTGTGGGCGCCTTGTCTCTGGTTAGTGCGTGGACTTCAGAAAAGGAGGTTCGTGTTTCGAAACCCAGAAACACCAGAAAGTATTTTTCATCTTTCGCGAATGTCCGAGGGTAATATCTTGTCACGGAAAGCTTCTCAACTCGCCTTTCGGTTATGGCATTAAATTGTAAGTCTCTTTTTTATTTGTGTACAAAAAATATAACACGCACAACAAAAATGGTCGCGAAGGCTAGGCCTTGGATCGTAACGGTCCGTCGCACCATATATTATTATTTTTACATGAAACTTTGGTGGTTATGGTTCTGATAGAAAAAATTAAGCATGATGGTGGGCAGCGGACTTGACCAACTCCATTTGATCTGCAATCTGAACCGAATTGAAGCAACTATTGCTGTTTTATGTATGTTCCCTATGGATTGCCTAATCCTTCAACCAATCTGCAGAGGAAATCCACAAGGTGGAGTCCTGTCCCCCCTTCTATGGAACTTTGCGGTGAATGAGCTTCTGGTATGCAGAGACATTGCTATTGACTTCTAAAAAATTCTCTCAACAAGCTAGCTTGCTGGGCAGACCGCCGTGGTTTAGGGGTAAACACTCACAAAACTGAGCTGGTGCTATTCACCAGGAAATATAAAGTTCCACATATTAACCCTCCTTTTATAAAAGGTATAAGCTTAACATTCTCTGATAAAGCCAAGTATTTGGGTCTTATTCTGGACAAAAAGCTAAGCTGGAAACCAAACATACACGAAAGAGTTCGTACAGCCACAATGCCACTCTTCTCGTGCAAAAAAGCCATTGGTTGGGTCTTCAACCCTATGTAACTCATTGGCTATATACAGCGGTAGTAAGACTTATCATCTATACAGTGTGACTGTATGGTGGACTGCCTTAAGTTGTCTCTTTCCGGCGCTATAACCTACCCTCGAAAGTAGTTATTATCCAGATTATTGTGTCAACATAGAAATTGTTAGAATAGAAAATGCAGTCACAGCGACCACACATTCAGAGTAATTTTGCATTGCGCATAACCAGTTTAGCAGAAAACCCGGTTTTGGTCGTGTGAAAAACAGCGTACATTACTCGCAGAAAAGTGCTCATCGTGCTCTTTAGATTGTCCCGCACTGAACATTCTGATCGACATTTTCAGCAGGCTAGCTAGGCTATTCGCCTTAATGCTATTTTCTAGTGGAGTAGAAATGAAATCTGTCACTCCTCTATCCTGAATTTAGTCAGGATCACAGACAAAATAGACTACACAACTCCGCAACTACATTTCAACAGAAACATTCTGGGAAGAAGACGCTTACCTGGAAGATAAACACACTCTTTTTACACAGACGAGTCAAAAACTGATGACGGAGTCGGCGGAGGGGTTTTCTCAAAAATCTTAGCATCTCTTTCCGTCTTCCAAATCACTGTAGTGTTTTCCAGGCTGAAATTACATATAGCGATCAGTGAAGCCTTATCTTGGGTGAAGAGAAACGTCATATCCGCTAAGGATATCCGTATATTCTTGGATAGCCAAGCTGCACTGAAATCCCTGGATTCACCTAGGTTCTCTAGGCATACCAATTGTTACATGCAAACTCATGTTAAAGCGAGATGCTAGTGAAAAACTAACCGTAGGTGGTCAAACGGTAGCGACAAAACAGATCTGGCCCAAGCTTCCATACAAATTTTATAAAAAAAGTACTCCATTTTTTCAAATTTTCTTCAAATTTTCTACGCATGTGTATCTCCGATGGAAAACACTTTTTGTAAAAATTTGGAAGTGATCAGGCCCCGTAATAATACCTGTATGTATTTTATTTGCCGAAGAATAAGGAATTACAACAACAATTGCACTATCTATATCCTTTTTGGAATAAGCAAAACCTGCTGTTTTGCTGGTTTTGGCTGGTTTTAACATTCGAATTCGGATTCAGATTCCAAATAAAATATAGCTAATATAAATAAAGAAATGTTTTTTTATATTCAACTAAGGACTACACAATTTAATTTCTTTTGTAGGTTATGTTTCTACGATATGAGGCAGTATTATAATAAATAGATCATAACAATTTAATTTTTTTCCTTTTAGAAATTTTTTAACGAAAAAACATTTCCAAAAGAAAGGGAAAGAAGAAAGAATCCCAAAAGTCCTACCAGAAGATCACCTAAAAGCCCCAAAAACACCCCCAATCGTCCTCAAAAACACCCTTTAAAACTCCCTAAATACTCCCAGAAACCTACGAACATTCCCAAAAGACCCAAAAACACCTCCCAAAAGACCCCCAAAAGCCTCTTTGGTGGGCTTCAAAAGACCCCAAAAGGACCCCAAAGACCCCCGAGAGAACCATCTTAAGAACATCAAAATACCTCGATTCGATTCGATTCGGTTCGATAAAGCAATGTCAAATTTCACAATTTCACAGTATCCAATCTTGTTTTATTACATAACTTACGAGAACTTTTCAAAATGTTCAAAATAATACTGTTGCCTTTTTCGATTAACTAAAACAATACCCTAAACAAAAACCACGGGTAAGCTACCATAACCACAGGGTTTTCGTGGTTAACGTTTTGCAAATAGAACGCCAAACCGAAAACAAAATTGAGAAGAACAACAAACTGAGAAATTAGTCTGCTTGCTGTTTCTTCGCCATATTGCTGAGTAAACGAAACCATACCCGTCGACTGCCGACGGGTAGCAAAGTAAAAAGTTAGCGTCGGTTACAAAACCTTCCAAATAAACATAAAATCAAACTATACCCCGAGTACAGTTTGCAACAATAATAAACAAGTTTCTTTTAATGTTATATAGTTGTTTATACAGAAAACTCACATATATATCGGATAACACACAACACTTGACTGTAAATGGGTAACCCTAAAGGAACCCCTCTTTGTAAAAGCGAAGAACAACACACGCAATATACCGTACCGATCGCGTTATCTATTGGAACTACTGAGACTGACAGCTCAGGTACAAATTACAAATGCCGAAAATAGTTTACACCCGGCCAATTTACGATTAAAAGCGGAAAATGTGCAGAGTGCGGATACAAAGGAAGATAGCAACAAAGTATATACATATGTATATAAGTAAAACGCAGCTAATGTTAAACGCTTTTAATCATTTACACAAATAAATACAAGAGACAATTGGTTAGACTTTTTAGACTTTAGAGATAAGTAATTATCAACGCTAATATTAAACGTTTAGCGTCAATGCGCGAAAACTACTAC
The DNA here is from genome assembly GCA_947095585.1 of Nephrocerus scutellatus. Lineage (NCBI taxonomy): Eukaryota > Metazoa > Arthropoda > Insecta > Diptera > Pipunculidae > Nephrocerus > Nephrocerus scutellatus. Next base: position 19,765,216 of record OX352763.1, on the reverse strand, counting down.
TGTTCTATTCGGCTGGCAATTGAACAACGGAATAAGACTTAAAATTTAGGGCAGTAAATGAATTACCGCTGATACAAGCTTTCATATACTAGTATTACACTGAATGACTATGCTGAATCAATAAGTTTTTATGCGAAAACGAAGAGAGAACATAACCAGAAAGTTGCCCACGTTTAGTAAAAATCGACGACAGACAGATCACAAAGCACATGCTTAATATTTCATCCCTATGTTGGAGCTACGGCTCTGTCGCTGCGATATTCGCCCATCGATGAATGTATGTGTTTGTTTATAGAAACATAGCACCGAACTTGTTTGAAGGATGGTGAATTCTGACATTGCGTGGCATTGGCATCGCACACCGCACAGTTCATTGGACAACTAAAACATTAATAAATCATAAATGATCGTAATGTTACAGCTGTACTTAATTTATATTTACATACCAAATTAATTCAACGTGTTAAAACACAAATGCCACGATTATTTCATGACGATCTGAGACTTTATTTTTCTCTAAAAGAGATATTAGGGCCTAGATTTCGTTCGAAATACTAGAGTCAAGAGTTTCGTATACGTTGTACGTAATACGTATATGGTGTATTATATATTGAATTTGAGTTGATAAAAAATCCAGCGTAGATCCGTTTGTAGAGGCGATCTCCGATCGATCTCACAAGTCGGGAAATTCAGACTGCTGTTCGTCTTTTACTTCCCGGAGAGTTGGCCAAGCATGCGGTCAGTGAAGGAACAAAAGCTGTTACTAAATATACCAGCTCTAAGTAAATATCGGCGTCATCTTATCTTTGGCCTTTTTTAAGACACCCCACAAAATAACACTTTTGAACATTTTGAGACAACCGGGAAAAACGGGTTAAAGTTAAAAAAAAGATTTAGGCGAGTAGTTCTAATATTTTGTTGGTAGCTCACAATGAACTTCACTCATTGCTTAATATTGTAAAGATATTGTGAGATCCTTTAATTTAAAAAATACGAGTTTTGAAAATTACCGTTGGAATAAAATAATTTTGATCCACCCGGGGTAGAAATAGAGTAGTTTTAAAGAAACACAAAAGTTTTTGGCATTATAAAATATTCATTTTTATATATTTCCAGGTTTATAATGATATTTCCAAAAACTCGAAAAACTGTCCAAGTAAACTATCACTTCCGTTTGTCAGATTTTCGTCAAAAACTCAAAATCAACTGGGACCTCCCAATTTATGTAAAAAGCTTAAATATTAATTTTCATTTCCATAAGTTCAGCCGTCTGGGCTGTAGAGTGGACACAGTCAGACCGACAGACATGCAGATTATTTTCCCGATCCCGAGTTCGAAATGTTTCAGGATTACTATACATACTGACAGTCAATCAGTTTTCATACATAAACCACTATTGGAACTTGTGAGTTTTGTTAAGTTTTGATTATATAAGTCGATGACAGGCTCCCTAAATAATATTCCCCATATTCATACTTAAGTCATTTTTAAAAAAGGGATACAGTTTTGTTTTTACACCACTCATATAACTATTTATTCGAATTTTTACAAATACCGCTTTATCTTAAACCGAGAAGTGAATATCCAATTGTATTTTGAGAAGCTGATTGCATACCACCGCCACGCCACGTGCCATGGTTTATGAACATACTCAGCTTTCAAGTTCGATGTTTTCGGTAGCTGAGCAAAAAATATTCCGATCATGTGTGTGCGTTTTGAGTTTATTTTTTTGTGCGCAGCGCAGAGCGCAGACCGTAGACCCGTAGAGTGAAATGTACTTTTTTTTTTTAGCAAAATGTCAGTACATATTTTCTGCCTGATGTACAAAAAAAATCTTGATGAAGCACATGGCGTGAGCGACTCACAACAAAACGCATTTTTATTCAAGCAGTCAACGCACGAGACGGAAAATATGATATAAGAATAGAATAACCTCTGTGATTCCCAAACTTTGGTTTGTATAATTCTATCACACTAACACTAACACACTGCTCGCTCGGGTTGAATAAAAAAACAGACCATTTTTGGTTCAAGGAAATCAGCGATATTTTGCACTGTTTGATTTAAAAAAACAAGAACCACCATATAATATATTGAATGCTAATGTTAATGTTGGGTGTTTTAACTACTTTGAGGTCCTTTTTAACCCAATTTTACACGTCTTAGGGAGCTTAAACTTTGAGAGCAGCTCAGGTCGCTCTCACAATGAAAAACTTAAGAGTTACAGATATGTATGGATGTTTTTTACATTAATTTAAATGTTCGTTCGTTATTGTAGGTTAGTTTTAAGGAAGGCGTAGCTGAGGTTATACGTTTTATTACCTTGCCCTTGCTAAGTTATTATCAGGAACAAATGTAAGTCCTATAAAAATTTACCATTTTATTTTTTTTGCAAGAAATCTTCTGGCATGCAAATCCAATATCAACAATATTTTTTATAATTATAGACTTTGACCAGGAAGAGAAATTTTATGATGGAAAAATTTCCTGTTTTTCTAGAATTACCACAAATACTTTAATCAGTATTGTTGCACATATGAACAAAAAAATACAATATTTTTGTACATTTTAAAAAAAAGATTTCTTATCAGCAGAGGTATTTTTTTACTTTTTTAATTAATTGCACGCTTTTTTAAACCAAGTTGTATGTTGCAACATTCTCCGACATCATCGTCAGCCGGTGATTGCTGACCCCTGACTTTGGTCAAATTCACATTAGGCGTATTTTATTTGCCAAGGAATAAGGAATTCGAATGCCAAAACCAGCAAAACAGCAGGTTTTCTTATTCCAAAGAAGGAATAAGATAGTACAATTGTTGTTGTAATTCCTTATTCCTCGGCAAATAAAATACAGCTATTGATAACAACTCGTATGGAGAATTGGAGAGACAAGCAAAATAAGCATGTACGTGCAATGATACATTTTGTTTTGTTTCTAGTGGTTGCTTTGTTGGTGTAACGTGTAAGTAGTGACTAGTGACGCAGTGGTATTGTATTGATTACTGAACTGACTGTTTGGTGAGGAGTGCGGTGGAGCGTTGCGTACTATGGGAATACGCCAATACGGCAGTGCGGCGGCACCAGCAAAACATCGCCGATAGCACGCGGTTGTCGACGAATCAATTCCATTAAGATGGAGAACCAAATTCAGAGATCAGTCTTTAGTGCGTTGCTGTCAGTTGACGACGGTTGTGTTGGTTTTGAATTTTTGCAATAATTACAACTTGAAGGGTTTTTCGCCGTCAGAATGACTTCTAGTGAGTATATAAATAAAGCTGCTATGCTACCTGTTGCAACGACTGCTACTGAAAAACTTTTTTAACAATCTACATCTGCACTATCTTATTCGGGAATCGGTTCCCCTTCCCCTTCCACTACAATGCATTTCGTTGGTTAAACATTTCTTGAAGTTGAAGGTTATACTCTTGGAAAGGTGATCATTGAAGGTAAAACCAAGCAAGTTTACGATTTACCTGATCAACCTGGATTTTGCCTACTCTTAAGCAAAGATCGGATTACAGCCGGTGATGGAGTTAAGGCTCATGATCTGAAGGGAAAAGCGGAGATTTCAAACACTACAAACGGACAAGTTTTTGAAATTTTAAATGCAGCTGGTATGTGCCCGATGGAAGATTATACTGATTACTTGTTAACAAATCGTACACATTAATTCTGTTTTCTTTCTTCAAGGCATCAACACAGCCTACGTGAAGCCATGTTCGTCTAAGGCCTTTATAGCCAAGAAATGCCAAATGATCCCAATTGAGTGGGTTACTCGACGTTTGGCGACTGGATCGTTTTTAAAGCGTAATGTTGGCGTACCTGAAGGATACAGGTATGTTGTGGGGGCAATAATTACATTAAATTAATAATAATACTGAATGCAGATATATATTTGTATATAGTATTTCATTTATGCAATATGTTTATATTACCTATAACACTGATTAGTAGAGTTATTCGCATATTTCAGCTAGTTGCAAATTTATTGTTACATTATGGCTGGTGTTGTTTTTTGATGTCTGAGTACTCGGAGAGATAATTTAACTGTCAGAATTTAGATTGGGGTTTTTTTTTTTTCATTCTCCGAGAAACCGTTTTCTCTGAAGCTTATTTACGCTCCGATAATTCTCGGATATGACTGTTCTACGCCATTCGTAAATCTCTATTGTAACAGCAGTCACTTGTTTTTTTTAATGATCGTAAACCTATACAAAATTTTCCCTAATTGTTTTTAACGTCATTCTCAACCCTGCTCGAGATTTATAGATTAAAGCTGTATTTTATTTGCCGAGGAATAAGGAATTACAACAATTGCACTACCTTGTTCCTTCTTTGGAATAAGAAAACCTACTGTTTTGCTGGTTTTGACATTCGAATTCCTTATTTCTCGGCAAATAAAATACAGCTTAACTGAACACACTCCAATTGTCAATAAATTCGTTTTTGACAGTTTGTACACATTTACATGCTCGGTTTAGTTGGGTTGGGCTGATATTAATTGTCGTCAAATACAATTTAACCTCAAGCGTTCCCATTTAACCAAATTAAATTTAAATTTGATTTGTAATTTTGACAACATTATACAAAATCCGACGACTACTTACACAATAATTAAAATCGCCATTTTGTATTTCAACTCTACTTTACGCAGGCATTTTGGTTCATTTTAAACTGAGTTACGAGAACTCAACTCAACCCTGTTTCCATAATCGATAATCAAGGTTTAATCTAGCTCAACCCATCATGGAAAAGAAATAATTTACTCACAGGTATAAGCCGCGTTCGATTGGCTAAAAGAGTACAACTCAACACTTAAGTTAATTGATCGACTCTTCTCTTAAATTGGGCTACTGAAGTGAAGAGACTGTTCGATTGGTATTCTTCGCTTCAGATAAATTTCATTGTTACACATCTGAAGTAACTATACGAGTAGAACAACTCTTCGCTTCAGTTGTTCAATTTCGCCCAATTTTTAACTGAAGTAACTAAAGTGAAGAGTTGTCAATCGAACTCTCTCTTCATCTTCATCTTCTGTTACATCAGATACAGCTACTAATTTAGTTAATTCAGTCCAATTGAACGCGGCTATAATTGTGTTATAAATTGGGGAAGGGAAGGGGAAATGAATTTACTCTATTTTCCATTGTTACATATTTTTCGAGTATGAGAACGCTTTTGAAGTAACATCGGCAAAATGAGTAACAAATGAGCACAGGGGCAGACCTAACATATCTATTTCTTTGGATGTGCCACTTATGTCCGGTGCTGCCTTTTGTAAAAAAGTCCGGTTTCGGATTGCACGCTGAATTCCGTAAACCCTCCAAAGTTTATGCTAATACTCTAACTTTAATGTCCCACAAATTATCTACCCTATCGAATTCGAAACACAGCTTTTTCACGGTTCTACTTCTCGCCTAATATGGTTTTCGTCTTTCTGATATGGTTTTCAATTGTAGGTCCCTTCCATTTGTGTGAAAACTGTTGAACACACACGAATGGTGGTGAGAAGCTAAGAACTGTTCCACAACAGTCGGTTGCGGCAAATATTATAGTTAGACTTAATTCAAATTCGTGTTTCTATTTTTCAGTTGATCACCAAAGTTAGATCTTCTTCTAAAAGCCTCTTGTACATCCCTAGAGTTTATATGACAGGAAACGTATGGCTTGAAAAATATGCTGCGGCGACCTAAAGTATCATATGAATGTGAGTTTTAAAAGACACACCTTATTAAGAGGCAATTTGAAGCCATTATTAAAAATATGCTATAAAATACGAGCTGCGGTCCCTACAACAAGGCTAATTTACTTGAATCTTATTAACCTACATACAACTAAATCTCTTATCTAACAGCCACAAAAAATCTTGAAATAATCAGTAATTTGTATAGAGCAATAGGTGATTCGTTAATAAATTGATAAATTCAAAATGCGTCAATTAGGTGAATCTTTTTACATTGGCTTATACTTAGTACATACATAAATCTTTTCTTTACAGTGGTTATTTAATATTTTAATAATCTATCGGTTATTATTAGATTCTAAATTAGTACCAATTTTATAGAATAAATTACTGTAAATAAGATTTTCTACGCAATGTAAACAATAAATGTTTTTTTATAAATTTTTATATTTTGATAAGATTTTCATTATTATTAAAACGTTATGTAATATTTTTCCCTGCGGTTCCTTCAACTACTGAATCGTTATAGCTTTCCATATGTGCTTATTAGCGTGCAAAAACTAGTGCAACGTACCCAAATTATTGTAATTTCATTCTTTTCTCTTTTCCTTCCCTATCGGGACAAACCACAAACGACTCAGCTATTAGTAAAAAAAGGTTTTCTGCAATAGTTTTTGTCTGATAATTGGTGCATTGAATTTGGCTGATATATGCTTCATATCACTAAATAACCATAAGCTTCAATTAACTGCCACTTTCCTTTCATCGATAATTTATATTAAACAGATTTTCACCACCAAAGCACGAAACATTCTTTAAAGACGATGCCAACCATGACCCACAATGGTCTGATGAACAAATCATTTCGGCCAAATTTTCTTTTAACGGATTGCTAATTGGTGAGCGTTTATAAAAGTGAAATATAAAGTTATATAGAGTAAAAATCAAAAAATCGAAACCTTCCCAGCAAACATTATATCATCCCATTATTCATCCAATTAGTAATAAACTTCGTTCTTGACTCTCTGTAACTTTTAGGCCAAGACGAAGTGGACATCATGAAGCGTACATCGATTGTGATCTTCGAAATTCTGGAGAAAGCTTGGGCCACCAGAGATTGTGCATTGATTGATATGAAAGTAGAATTTGGTGTTGATAATGAGGGTAATTTTTTATTATGAAATCAACGAAAATATTTGTTTATTATCTTCTCCATCTTAAAATAGGAAATATTGTTCTCGCTGACATTATTGATTCAGATTCATGGCGTTTGTGGCCAGCTGGAGATAAACGCCTCATGGTTGACAAACAGGTGTATCGTAATTTGACGTCAGTTACCGACAGCGACTTGGACACTGTTAAAAGGAATTTCGTTTGGGTCAGTGAACAGTTGATTGGAATTATTCCACCGAATAATCATCTCGTTGTGATAATGATGGGCAGTAGTTCAGACAAAGCGCACTGTGAAAAAATCGCGCAATATTGCAAAGATTTCGGACTGAAGACTGAGTTGCGCGTGAGTTCAGCTCACAAGGGTGTCGAAGACACGTTGAAAATTGTACGCGAATACGAAAGTAAAATGAACAAATTGATTTTTGTTGCCGTCGCTGGACGATCAAACGGTTTGGGACCAGTTCTCTCGGGCAGCACTACATATCCGGTAATCAATTGCCCTCCCGTGAAACCAGACAATGTTCAACTTGATGTTTGGTCCAGTTTGAATGTTCCTTCGGGTCTGGGTTGTGCAACAGTCCTCTATCCGGAAGCGGCTGCTCTGTTAGCTGCACAAATACTTGGTATTGACAATTATCTGATTTGGGCCAAGTTGCGTGTAAAGCAGTTAAAAAATATTATAGCTCTCAAGTTGGCAAACAAATCGTTAAATGTATAAAGTTGCACATCTAATACGTTAATTTTTTCTACATTGCCATTTATTGAAAAATAAAATGTTTAGTAGTCATTAAGGAAGGTAATTTTCTTCACTTTTAAATAAATTGAAGTTTTACTTGATGGTATGTACTTATCTAAAGTATATAACTTGTTAATTTAAGCAGCATAGCATTGGTAATATTCTACCGAGACGTCCCGAAATTTAACGAAAAGTAGGATATGGTGATTAAACTACATTCAGTGTTGGTCAAGTGGAACGATTTTGTCCAGATTTTCTCCATTGTACAGGGTTATTTTTCCAGAGGTTATAGGCTACAGTTTTATGGTCATTGGTGGTTAGTCGAAGGGGGGAAACTAATATCGTGTTTTTTTTTGTTTTAGCAATCTGCGGTCGATCGTACATTTTTTCTCAAAAATACGAACACGAAAGCCGAGAATCTTTTGTTTACATTGTTTTGTTGCATGTGTTGTTGTTGCAGTTAATGAGAAGAGGGGTAAATCTCCCAAAATATCAAGATCTGTTTGAGGGGAAATCCAATCTTTCGTAGATTGGTTTTTTGGAATAAACGAACAACTTGACAGCCAAAAAATTAATCTACGGCAGATTTTTTTTTTTTAAAAACACGACATAAGTGTTGTCGGACAGTTCGTCAAAGATATGAGGTCCATTCTTGTATTTTTTGCAGTAAAAATTAGTAAAAAAATTGACAAAATCTCAGAGAGAGAGCATACAAAAAGTGCGGGAAAGAATAAAACCACAAGTGTTGGCTTGAAATTGTCAAAATCCCTTACGCCAAAACTCAACATTCACAATTAAGCTAGTTATGTGGCTTTCCTCTGATAGGATGTACACAATTTCACAAAAGTGCACTGGGTTTGTTTGCTTCAAAATAAAAACATTTGTTATTATTCTTATCGTCATCGTGGCATTTGTGCGACCATATTTCGACACAAATTCACATACAAAACATGCGGGTGCACATTTTTTATCGCTTAGCGCCAATAATTAGTACAGAAAGTATAGGAAAAAACGAACGCCAAATAAGTTAGTTCTAGTTGTAAATAAAATCGTGTTTGACAGAATGTTCAAATGTAAGGGTGCACTCAATGAAAAACTTAATAAATAAGATTTACAGGATTATACGAATTTTTGATTTGCCAAAAAATTTCCGAATGAATGATGATTTATGTTTTGACCTCGTTTAAACTTATGTCGTGCTCAGACTTCAGAGGGCGAATTTTGGTCGCAAATGTGCAAAACTCACATCTTAACCGCAAGTTTGTAGATTCGTATATGTTGTGTGTAGTAGTATGATTGTTGACGCATGCGCATATTTTGATTTTGCTTTAATGTCAACAGCAGTGTTGCTTTGGTGAGACTTTCTCACATCAGAGTTGTCGTCTACATGAAACTAAAGCGAACCGATTCAGATTTTGTACTAGAATCGGTCATCAAAATTACACTAACCCAAAGAAAGAAAAACATCACACCACATTAAGAACTGACATCTCACGTTCAGGTGAGTTTTACACACTTCTTCTGAAAACTTCTTTTCACATAGACGAAAATGACTATTTCATCCACTATAAACTACAATTCGAAAGTAACCTTTATGCACTCTCGTGAATTAACATATAAAATAATTTTGTTATTTACTGCAGTCACACCGAACACACATTCTCAGAGTAATTTTGCATTGACCGGTTTGGTCGTGTGAAAAATAGCGTACATTACTCGCAGAAAAGTGCTCATCGCGCTCGTTAAATTGCATTCAAGCTTCTAACTCGCACGATAAACTCCACTTTACTTGCTCTTTATGTAATAAATTATAACCCAACTTCAATCTTTCAACCCATGTGCTGAAATACTTTTGTTCACGTTCTCATGCTTTATAGCCACCCACCAATGGGCTGATGGGTAGCAGATTAAAAGCTGTTGCCCGAACTGAGCACTGAGGACATTTCGAATGCAACCAACGAATGATTCGATAATTTAATTTCAACTCAAACTTTCAACCCCGCATATAAACAGAGCATTAGTAAAGTCTCGACTGATGTAAGCAAACGCAATTTCATTTTTATATAAACAAAGAACATTCTGTTAGCCTGAACAAATTTAACATTTTTTCGATTGTGTACTCTTTACTCTAACAAATGTATACTGCCTTCAATAAAATATTTTTTAATTTCCGAACATTGACAAGTAAGTAGTGGTGTTGAATTATCTGCCGCTTGGCTATCGATTGAGAGTTCTAAATTTCTTATTCTACGCCACATAAATGATATTACTTTTACAAGTACTTCATATTTGATATATGTAAACATTTTTATAGTTTTAAAAAGCTTTCCGTTTTGTTTGATCAGCTTGTTTCGTTAAACCGAACGAAATTAATATGTTTCCATGACAGAAATATTAGCTGTATTTTAATTGGAATCCGAATACGAATTCGAATGTCAAAAACAGCAGGTTTTCAATTCGACAGTGCAATTGTTGTTGTAATTCCCAATTCGAATTCAAATAAAATACAGCTATTATATGGTTATGGTTTCATCTATTTAAAAGATGGCGGAGTTAACAACTTTCGTTTCCATGAACTGGTTATTATAGAGTTAAATTTAAAGACGCGTTGTATCTGAATATCTACCAACATCATGCTCGTTGTTTTAAAGAAACTTGGGACAAAGTTTCTTATTTTTATTAACTAAATAATTAAATAAATAAATAAATAGTAGAATTTTCGTGGTTTTGATACTGCCGTCAAAGTAAGCAAGCTTACTCGTTGCTTCCACCTCAAATAATAATTCATAAAATAACTTGCTTTGGTGAGTAAAATTATGAAAATTAAAGAATAAATTTAGAACACATGTTACCGTATATGAGAAAACATCTGTTTTTGCTGCATCTGATTCTTAAGGTAATATGTCTTCTAAATATTGAGTTTCTGTTTTTAGTGTGGTTTCTTTCATAATATCGGTGATCACAGCTACCAATTTTAACGCTCATTAATATATATGTTCTAAATTTTCACTGCTGTGTCAAATCGGTGTTTGCAGTGCGACCCTTCTCTTCAATTTCAAATTTTGCCCAGACGGTTGAACCTATGATGATGAAAGTTCATATTTAAGTTTTTTACATAAATTGTGAGATGATTTGACGGAAATCTGACAACCAGAAGTGACAATTTACTTAGACAGTTTTTTGAGTTTTTGCAAATGACTCAAAAAGTATAGCACTTAGGAGAAATCTGTAAGGTACAAAAGAAATTTAAACAAAAACGAAATAAAAAATAAAAAAAAAATCGAAAAAAAATGTTGAAATTTTTTTTGCATGAAGCAATCGGTGTGCCTAAGGAGTCATTTTAAGGTAGAAGAGGCCGCGTAGTACAATTTTTGGCGAGTTCATCAGTCCTGCAGTTCCCCAGAATTTCCGCTTGCCCCGGCACCTAGTATAGCCCATCTCCCTGAGAGATGATAGGCAGTCTAGGGCTACAATGGAGTTCGTAGAGATTGATTCTAGGGATCTTAAAGCTGCTTGACTATCCGCGAAGATGCGGATATCCTTAGTGGATATAACGTTTCTCTTTAGCCAACACAGGACTTGTTTAATCGCCATGATTTGAAAAACACAGCAGTAATTGGGAAGACGGAAAGAGATACTTATATTTAGCGTTTTTGAGAAAACACCTCCACATACCCCAACATCAGTATTTTACCCGTCGGTATAAAAACTGATGATTCATCTTGCGATATAGAAACTTCTTCCAAGAGTGATCTGACGGGTATGGAAGTTATTGTTGAAATGTAGTTGCGGAATGGTGTAGTCTATACCTCCTGGTGGAGCACTGAAAAAATTCAGAATAGAGGAGTGTCTGAATACATTTCTTATCAATTGGGAGGTTGCATTAAGGCGAATAGCCACGCTAGCAGTAACTTGTCTGCTGAAGATATCGAGTGGTATTATGTTGAACAGTATGTCAGTGCATGTATGTATGAAGTGGAGGGGTGGTGCGGAGCGCTCTGCTCATACATAGACAAGCTGATCGTTGGACTTTGGATGCGACTTAGTTTGTCGCGATTTATTGCTTTGTCTAAGGCCACCAGATCACCACAACGTACAGAAGTGAATTACTGAAATATAAAGCCAATGAGTGATATGGTGTTTAAGATCCCATTTGTTGGCTGGCTGGTCAGATTTTCTGATCAATTTTTAGCCCACCTCCCATGGCCCGATTTTATTGAAATTTTGCACACATGTATATTTCCGGTGACAATACTTTCTATTAAAATTTGAGGCCCCTCGGACCTCGGGTTTGGGGGGCTCTCATACAAATATTTTACAAAATTTACCCGATTTTCTTTAAATTTTGTACACATGTGTGTCTTCGATGGAAAACACTTTTTGTAAAAATTGGAGCGATCGGCCCCTTGGGGACCCCAATATACAATTTTTAAATATCGCTATATCGCATCAGATCACGGCAAAGTCTGAGCTCTGTGCTTTGTGAGCAGCGCTGTTCGCTGCCGCTGCGTCATTTCGTGGATGATTTTGCCACAAGACGAGCACGCAGTGTGTGTGTGTGTGTGTGTGTGTGAGTGTGTGTGTGTATCTCCGATTAGAGAATTTACAAGAAAAATTTTAATTTTTATGGGTTGTTTTTTTACAGGAGAAAAGTGCCACTGTGGCTTTACGAACTCTTGTATATTTGGTGTCCAGAATGAGACCCATATATTTAGCTTTGTCACAGAAGGGTAAGCGTGTGCCTTTTATAGAGGGTGGGTCAACATGTGGAATTTTATATTTTCAAGTACAAGTTCTGTTTTGTGGGGGTTTATTCTCGGACCAAAACGATCTGCCCATCTAGTTAGCTTGTTCAGAGCATTCCAGAATAGTAACTTTCACAGAAGCGGGGATAGACTCCACCTTGCGGCGTACCTCTGCAGACAGATCTTTTGGCAAACGCCACACCCAGTTTTGAGTTAATGATCCGATTTGTAGGCAAGCTATTAATTAGTTCGTCAAGTGAGTCGTCTGCCTTCACAGCTGACAGTGCAGCTGCGATAGCCGATGTCCAGGAATGCTACCATTGTATACTCCTTATGGTGAAGTGAATATTTAATTGAACTCACTAACGTATGTAGAGCTGTTTCTGCAGATTTTCCTTTACAATAAGTATGTTGATCATTAGACAAAAGTCTCTTATCAATACTATTGCGTAAATGGATATCAATCAGTCTTTCTAAGGTTTTTAAAAGGAATGATGACAGGCTGATAGACCTGATATCTTTTGGACTGACGTGAGATCATTTGCCCGTTTTGGGTATGAAAACCACTTTTATTTCTCTCCATAAATCCGGAATTTGGACAAATTGTAGACAACTCTTTAGAATTACCTCTAACAAAGGTAAGGTAATATCTGAGGTCTTTTGGTGTTCGGCTGGTATAATGCCGATTAAATAAAATTTCCACAAAGACTAAAGACTAAATTTATGTGTGAAGTTTTGTTGATAAAATATTCTTGTAGTGTTCTGTGCCAACCCGTTAATATGTGCAAGCATTAAGACCTCCAAATTACCCTCAAAAGACCATCAAAATACTCTCAAACGATCCATGAAATAGAGAAAGACCACCGAAAGACCACCAAAAGACCTCCAAAAGACCCCCAAAGAATCCCCAATATACCTTCAAAAAATCCATTTCAATTTATAAAGAATTTATAGTAGTGGGGTCCAACCGATTTCATTTGCACTCATAGTTAAAAATATCGTTGTTACCTAATGTAATATGTATTAAAGAATTATTACTTATTTACCGATAATGTATTGCATACAAACAACAAATATGATATCATATACACAAACCGGATTGCTAACTACATTCGCTATTTCCGTCACAGAAGCAATTCAGTTGCCCCATAGTCGCGTCTAAAGAAGTTTAACTTAAAAAACCAACTCATAAAAATAAATTTGAGGCGGAATACGGAACATTTTTTTGAAGTGACATCACACACCACTCAAAACATAAGTCCTATATTAGTTTGAGAGATTTTTGTAAAAAAAAAACCGTGTGCTTGAAACGCCCCTGATTTTTTAGACGGTCATAGTCGTTGCAAACTCTTTGCAATCCTAAAAGAAAATAATTCGCAAACATATTGTAAACCAGCAAGTGGCACCAGGCAAAATAACAATGTACAGTGGCAATGTAGATACCAGAGCAATCACCTTAACTTTTGCTGTTTTATTTTTTATTTGTTTTTAACAAATACTAGGTGTTGTTATTGTTTTGATTTGTTTTCGCTGTTGATTTTTTTCTTAACTTTAATACATATTTTATATACTAAGTTTACATACTGGTATATGTTTTTGTTCAAATTTTCTTGTTTTGGTTAAGCTTAGTTCAAAACAAGTTATTTGTTTAATTCACATTAAGGAATTTGCGCTTTAAATAGACTGACGTGTAATCAGAGTTAAGCTGCGTACGAGTATATATTGTATGAGAGAAACAATTTTGGAAAGTTTTTTCTAAATTAAATTTATAAATTTGTCTAAAATAAATTGTAACATTTATTGAAATACTTAACATTATTGTTGCACAAGTAGTCCAAACGGCCAGCTGCAGAATGTCCACAGATACATCCGTTCACACAGCTTCCATTAGTGAAGTGCATAACGTCCCAATTAGTGTGATTAAACGTCCAATTCCACCGGTTCTAGACGAAAAGAAAGTACAATCTCTAATGGAAACAATAAGGGTATGTTTGCTCTTACTTGTAGAGCTTAAAATGATTATAAGAATACTGCATTGTTTTATTCAGAATTCGGAAAATGAAAATAACGTTCCACCAATTGATGTACTTTGGATCAAGGGCAGCGAAGGAGGCAACTATTTTTATAGTTTTGGAGGATGCCATCGATTCGAGGCTTACAAGCGGCTTAATATGGAAACTATCAAGGCCAAGTTAGTGCATTCAACTCTGTTCGATTTGCAACATTACTTGGGGTCGAGCACACCTAAACAACTGAAATAGAGCCTAAAACTTTGGTTCCGTTTTATCTGTTTTAATATATGTAACTTTGTTTTTTTTTTTAAATTACTTGGTTATTGTTTGAGCGAGTTAGCGATGTTTCAAAGTTGCACCGTAGCAAAGGTTATTAAAAATTAAATGTTATGAAAGGGTGTTATACAAAGTGGCGGGTGACAGCTTTCAGAAGAATGCAATGCTTAAAATATTTACGGCTTTATACTTAGTTTGTTAACATATTTTTAATAAACATTTAGAAAAAACTAATAGCTATTAATTAAAAGGAATTTAAATCAAACCACAAATAGAGCAGACAACTTTGTTAAAAAATATCTTTAATACACGTACACATATACTTGCCATAAAGTTATAATACTCTGATGTACAATATTGCATGAAGTTTACAAATAAGGAATAAAAGTAATAATATCTGAACATTCATAAATCTGCTGGGCCTGATGGTACTCCCGCTATAGTTTTGAAGAAATGTTCTTCAACGTTGGCGTTGACACTGCGCAGGCTTTTCCATTTATCTCATTCTTCTGGAGTCTTCCCAAGGAATTGGAAAACAGCCTTTGTCCAACCTGTTCCTAAAAAAGGCGAACCGTCATCTATTTCCTCGTACCGACCCATTGCGCCAACATCCATACTTTCTAAAGTCATGGAAACGCTGATCAATTGTAAGCTTATGCAATGCCTTGAATCTCAGGAAATTAGTACCGACCGGCAGTACGGTATTCAAAGGCAACATTCTATAGGTGACCTGATGGCATATCTGATATTTCCAAGGTATTTGACAGAGTCTGGCATGAAGCTCTTTAGTCGAAAATGAATACCCATGGAATTAATAAGACCATGCTTGCTTTGACAAGTAACTACCATTCTTATCGTTCAATTCAGGTCGTATTGGATGGTTTTAAATCCAGTATTCACCGCATAAACGCCGTTGTTCCCCAAGGCTCTGTTTTGTCTCTGATACTCTTTCTCATTTTCATTAATGATCTCCTATCCGCTACTTCTAGTCCAATTTATTCTTTCGCTAACGACAGCACTCTTAGCTTTTCATATGAGTTCGCGCTTTCTACACGCCACCCTTCATCCAAAGTGGAAATTGAAAAACAAAGCCAAAACCCAATGCTGTCGTCTAAGCGTAACTTAAACCCCCAACCCTTATCCATGAATGTATCATGCGTCAAAGAAACTGAAAAACTCGCCATACTCGGTAGTGCCTGAACAATAAGGTTCGTTCGAATGACCACATATAGAAATCGATCGACAAACAACCATGAATAGCCGAATTCAAACGTGAACGAGGGAGCGCTGCAGAAGACCCACGTAGTGAAAGACGATCACCGGAAACTACAGAGAAAAAAAAATATTATTCAGAGCGTTTGGAGAGATTCGATATTGATTTGAAGTAACAACGACCGCAAAAACAAGTGTTGATCCATCAAGACAATTCACGGGTGCACACGTGTGTAGTCACCATGGCAAAAATCCATAAGTTGGGATACGAACTGCTACCCCATCCAGCATATTCTCCAGGTTGAGCCCCCTGCGACTATTTTTCGTCTCCAAACCTGAAGAAATGACTGGGCGGTAAGAGATTTGGGTCCAACGAAGAGGTCATCACTGAAACAAACGCTTATTTTGGGGGCATTGAGAAAATAAAAAATTAGAAAAACGCTAAACTAAATGAATTGAGCACACTATCTATGTTGAGAAATAAAACGCTTGTTGCCGAAAAAAAAATATTTTACGAGTATTCAAAAAGTCACTGTCTTATCAAACTACCCTCATATGTTGATAAATAAAAGCATTCCGGATCTTCATTCTGGGTCAGGCTGCCGCGAACTTTTCAATCCAAACTCGCAAATGTTCAATTACCATAAATGCACGCAATATATCGGTACATTAACTATTTTATTTGATATCAAATGAATTGGTTCCATAGTTGCATAATTTGCTGAAGGAGAGAGAACTTTGTTCTGTCTATAAATTGGGCATTATCTAGAATTTGTTTTGTTGGTTTTGAAAAGAATTCGATTTGTGTTATCAGTCAACTATGTACCAAGTATTTTATTAAGTTATGTACATATTCAAAATATAAAAATGCATATTTGGGAAGCTTTTATGCTTTTGTATCTTGCAATTCTTTTTCTTTTGTTGTTGTGGTTTTAATACTTGGTATTAAAAACGCTAAAATGCCAGCTACAATCAATGATACTCCTGCAATTAGTATCGTCAACTCACAGCTAGTGTCAATAACTGCACCAACAACGTTAGTGCCTACAACACTTCCAATTCGTCCCAGCATTAGAGAAATGCATACAGCCATTGCCCTATAATAAATACATTAAATGGAATTTAATTGAGTTCTAAGGAAAAACTAAACTCAACTTACCTTAGGTGGGTTGGAAAAATATCAACAACAATGGCATTTAAAACCGCCGATCCAATGCCACAGCAAAAATATAAAACTGCACAATATATAGCCACGATGGGAATTTGTACGATAATCGCCAGTATTGCACAGAGACCGCAAGCAACACAAATTAAAACTGAAATTATTTATTAAAAATTAAATTTTTTAAAGTTCAAGATGATTATTGCTGTTACATGTCGATTATAAAATAGTCTTCCGCGTGCATGATTAGATCGAAGTTCCCATGGCATCACTTCTACGAATTCTTAATAGATTTTAATTCTGTTTGTTGATATTTATAAATTTGAGAAATCGAGTTAATTTTTAAAAAAACAACCTATAAAAATTTCAATTTTTCATGTAATTTCTCTAATGGGAAATATGTTTAAAATTTTACGAAAATTGAGCTATATATTTAGATAAAAAATGGAGGTGTGGGCACAACACGACTTTTTACTAGGGACGGGACCGGAATCTTCAGTAAAATTTAAATATTTTTTTTTCAAATTTTTAATTTTTTTTTTATTTAATTTTTTTTGTAATTTTTTGTTTTTTTGTTTAAATTTCTTTTGCGGTTAACAGATTTCTCCTAAGTGCTATACTTTTTTAATTATTTGCAAAAACTTGAAAAACTGTCTAAGTAAACTTCCGGCTGTCAGATTTCCGTCAAAAACCGATCTAAACCGCTCACGGCTATGCGCGCAAAGATGAATGAAAACTTAAGGAATAGTAGCTGAACTTCATTATAACAACACAAATACGCTTTTTATGTATTCGAATATTTTCTAATGCTTGCTGTAATGAGTGTTGCTTTTGCTAAACAGTAAGCCCAGCCACATATTGAGCGCATATCGTATTAGAGGTTTTTAGAGCACACAATGTTAGACTAAATGCCGCAAAATGTGAGAGTTTGTCACAAAACCTTCTCTATAGAAAGCCCAACTCTACGCATACTAATGCTGTAAACCAAGACCAAACGCATGTGTGTTTGTGGGATGTGAATACAGTGTACAAAAAATAAGTAGTCGCAAAGAGCGAGAAACGTAAGATGTGGTAGTGGGAAACAGAAAAATTGTATATGGATTTTGCTCTTTAGTTGATTACTAATACAAATACGTTTGGTCTAAATCTAAGCATGCATCTGTGTACGATCGGAACAGTTGGGCTTTCTATAGAGAAGGTTTTGGTTTGTCATTAAGTATAACATATCGTGTACCCTAAAATCATTGGCAACGCTATGCTGTACTGTACTGCGCGCTCAGTATGCGGTTAGCCTAAGCATGAGTAATTGAAGAAGATAAACGAAACGCAGGATTAAGATTTGAAAGCAAAATATATCTATAGATAAGCAAGTGCAGTTACGTGTACTTTGCCAGTAGCCATCAGCTTTATGGAGGAGAGCAAATAAAATGTATTATTCTTTCTTTTGTATTTATTGACGGTACGTCACCGTGGCAGCTTTTTGTTTGCCGCCATATATCTTTGCATTTAAATGTATACAAAGATAATCGCGATTCACTAAATAAAAAAAATTAAAATAAGGTTATGGCTCTTATAAAAAATAAGGATTAACAACACATTGTTGCTAACAACATGTGGGATGTGGTGCGGTGTTCCCCAACCCATCGGTCCACCACCCAAGTAATAACCGCCCTCGCCGTTGCTTAATTTCAGTGATCGGACGAGACTGTACTCAACGTGGTATGATCGTTGACCAAATTAGTACCGACAAAACATTTACTTTAATGCTAGTTTTGCATACACATACTTAAGAATTATAGAAGTTCTTTAAATGAGATCAACTATGATAGCACTTCTGCCGGATTTTTAAAATTCA
The DNA here is from genome assembly GCA_947095585.1 of Nephrocerus scutellatus. Taxonomy (NCBI): domain Eukaryota; kingdom Metazoa; phylum Arthropoda; class Insecta; order Diptera; family Pipunculidae; genus Nephrocerus; species Nephrocerus scutellatus. Next base: position 19,746,362 of record OX352763.1, on the reverse strand, counting down.
CAAATAAATTCTTCAATCACGTCATACAATCACTAAAAAGTTACTTACATAAAATCGGAATCCTTCCAAATTTGCCCGTCACGTAGAATACAGAAAGGAGCAATACAACATAAATTATTTCCAACATAAAAGTATGTTGATATGTTGAGATTTCAAGTTGTTCAACGCAAACATCCGTCTGTGGACATTCGTTTTGATAAAATCAAAAATTTTTTTTTTGAAATTATACCTTATACTTACTACCTCCTTGGGTCTCAATATATTACGCGATTGCATAATATATAAAATACTGCAAATGCGTATGCGATCATTGGGGTTTTCATTTAAATACTGAGTCCAAGTATTTAGTAAATATGGGAACCATATGTAAACGCCATGAGCTGAAAAATATATCGTAAACTGAATAGCACAGGCCAAGATCGTCTTTTTGCGGTGCTCTCGCATAAATAGCGGAGCTGTTTGATTCCACATGGAATTAATAAGAGCAGTTGCAGGATTTTTTGGATCTTTTTGTTGTACTTTTGACAATAATCGAGTAGCAGTTTCTAAATCCGGCAGCAGTGTTGTTTTCTGAAAGTAAATTTCGAAAAATATACATATTTATATGAGACTCCAAAGGCTTTCTCAACAACACCTATAGATGTTCATATACACGTACGTACCTGGAAGTCATTTCCCTCTTTCCCCGTATTCATTTTGTACATTTTACTTAAAATACAAAGAGCTTTCTCATTTTCCCCTATTGAGAGTAAATATTTGGGACTTTCTGGCATTCCATATAGCCACAATCCAGCAATGAGCCCAAGAAGTCCACATGTGACAATATGCAGTCGCCATGGTTTGTACACAATATCAAGGTATGGTATGTAGATTGACCAATTCTGATTGATAACAAGCCAAGCAATGAGTGGCATGAATACTGCAGCAATGGCGCTAATAAATGCTGCTGACATTATTGCCCGATTTCGCATTTTGTTGCAGTGAAACTCGCCGAGATAGGCGAATATTGTGGCTGATCCTCCGGATATTCTGATAAGTAAACTAGTTATGCGAGGAAATTTTATTAAATATACACATTTTCCTCTTACAGAAATCCATTTGCAAATCGGAGAACTGCTAGAGTTGTGAAATTTGGTGAAAAACTGGATGCTGCAGTCATTAGAAAACCGGATATTAGCGTTGGTCTTATAATTTTTCTTCGACCAGTGGTATCGGCCAGGAATCCCCACAAATGTGAACTGCATATAATGCCAAAGAAGCCAACACCTCCAAGAATTCCCTTTTCTTGATTTGATAAATCTAAGTCACATTGTGAGATCGGCAGTACGAAGCTTATTCCCACTAATTCCACAAAAACGTTAATTAGCACAATTCCAGAGAGGACAATGAGACAGTAGTTGAATTTACCAAATTCTACAAAACGATAAGGATTAAGGAGTACAAAATCATTCCAAGCATTGTTTGTTGAATATTACTTACTGGTCAATTCAAGTGCCTCGTCAATAGTGGCAGTTTTGCCCCCTCCCTCTGATACTGCCATTATTGACTTCACTTAAAACTTTCCCTAATTTTTTTTGTCGAAATGAACGGCACATTTAGACTTTTTTTACAAAATGCTAATTTGAAAAAATTTGTCCTTTTATAGTGCCGTTAGCAGAGTTTGTTTTTTAAAGAATAACGTGGTTTACTCTTATCTTAATTTTTCAATTTCAATACAAACACAGGGTGCTGTACTAAATATGCTGTAGTTTTCGGTTTGTCGATAAATTCTTTTCACAATGTTGTCATCAGCTATAGTTATCATAGTTGTGGATTTTCAGCAACGTTGCTTCCCTAACAAAATACTCATTTCAGTTGATTACGGCACGGATCATCCCACCTGTAGGCATTTTAGAGTCTAGATTGTCTAGTAATGTTTGTCAAGACTCATCGAATTCAAGAACACAACCATAACATCCCAGATGTTGGTATTTTAGGGTCAATACCAGCCCCTTAATTTGCAGCTGGAATATTATAGTTAGATTTTATTTCCAATGGCACACTCTCAAGGGGTTTAAACCTTTTTAATGCAAGGCAGAGCGTGGTCACTAAGGTATCGAGGAGGAAAAAAATGTCGAGAGTGCATGCATTTTGAATCACTGCGGATCATATTGATGCGGAAATACTGAGCTTGGTAAAGCATTTCACATTCGTGTTGTATGAGAAAAGAAAGAATCTTCTTTACTTAACAGTAAGTCCGAAGATGGGCTTAAGGTTTAGCTGATGAGCACTCAAAGTGCCACGAGTATTGCGGTTGAACTCATGATGGGGCGGAATGCAACTGGATATTCATTTTTCAATTTTTGTCGATTTTGTCATCTATAAGTTTTATAGCACGGTTCTGTATTCTGTGAAGTAGATGCAAAGTGGTCTTGGGTTCACCTGACCAGGCATTACAGTTATACTCAAGTTTAGGGCGAATTAATGCCATGTAAATAGTGGATGCCGTGGCTCAGTGGATAAGAGCATGGCTTCTGAGCAGTAGGTTCATGGTTCGTATCCCAGTATCACCAAAAGTATTTCTCAAGGTGTGTCACCTCTCGCGAAAGTCTGACAAACGTCCGAGAGTAATAACTTTTCACGGAATGCTTCTCAATTGGCCGTTCGGATCCGGCATTAAATTGTAGGTCCCCTTCATTTGTGTTCAAAAATATACATGCTCAACACAAATGGTTGCGAGAAGCTAGGCCTTGGACCGCAAGGTCTGTCGCGCCGTGTCCTGTTAGGAATGAAGTTGAACATGTGGTTGTTCCAAGGAAGCTTGTCGTTGACGCACATACCAAGAATTGCTAGTTTTTCAGTTTCCTCGATGCGAGTGACATTCATGCATAATGGCTGGATGTTACTACTTCGCTTCAACGACAGAAGACAGCATTTGGTTTTAGAAGCGTTAAATTCGATTGCATTATGTTCTCCCCACTTTGTTATGCCGTCAAGGTTAGAATTTAACGAGCCTTACTTACGCTGTTGTTCTAGTTCCACATCCGAAGAGAAGGAACGTGAACCTAGGAACATAAAAGAGAAGCTAAGAGTACTGTAGTCAGCGAAGAAATGTATTGGGTTAGAAGTTGAAGTCAGAAGATCGTTAATGAAAATAAGAATAAAAGTGTCGGAGACAGAACACAACTCTGAGGGACACCCGCATTTGTGCGGTGAATATCAGACGGTTTTGCCGGACTTGGATTGAATGGTTTCGATTCCATAGGAACGCGTTTTGGACAGAAGGGCTTGGTTCCAAACTCTGCCAGATGCCTTTGAAATATCTCTTCGGTCACATGTGCCATCAGATGTCCACAGAAACTATATTGACGGTCATTGAGTAGTTCTCATGATTCAAACTATTTCATAAATTGACGGTTAATCAGCGCTTCCATGGCCTTAGAAAGAAGGGACGTTAGTGCTGTGGGTCTATACGAAGACATACGTCACGGTTCTTATTTTTTGGTATAGGTTGAACAAATTCTGTTTTCCAACTACTCGGAAAGAGTCCGGAAGAATAGGATAAGTAGAAAATTTTACGAAATGGTATTGCCGGCGACCTCTACAAAAGTAATGGGGAAATGCGTACCATCTGGCCCAGAGGATTTCCGTACGCTGAGGTTGCTTAAAACTCTGGCAACTTTACGAGTACCAATGTAGATTTGTCCCATTAAGTGTTCGATACTCTGAAATACAGGTCGAAGCACAATCTGGACGCTTAAAGCTAGCAGCAAAATGTGCAGCAGGTAGATTGGCATTGCCCTTAGAGCTGACAGCTTGAATGTCGCTATGAATGATCGTTGGAATTAACGATAAGGCAGTATTTATAATTCTTTTCGCGAATGACCAAAAATGTTTATTACTTTGGAGACATGGTAATATTTTTTGCCTCAATCTTTGATCATAGACGAATTTGGCTAGCCGAAGTTTTCTATTGCGATCATTTCTAGTACGCTTATATATTTTTCAGTTTTCCTCTGTGGGGTTTGCTTTATACAACCGTAAGCTCACCTCCTCTTTCCTAGAAGCCTCTTTGCAGCTTAAATCATACCATTCATCATCCTTCAGTTTGACTGACTTAATTCTGAAACGAATAAAGTCTTTCATTCCAATGTCAATGATGTTTGTGTCGCATCAGCGGCGTCTTCCGCGTCACTATTGAGGAAGAATAGCGTCCTGTTAAATTTCCTAAAGAATGTATTAAGGCCATCACAAATGGCTTTCTCATGCCATTCGATCCTTTCTTGCATTTTTTCTTTAACTGAGTGGTCTAGAAACGAGAAGTTTGCTGATACAACAAAATGGTCGGATGAGCCTAGAGGTGATGATACATTAACAGTGTATTTATCGCGATGAGAGGTAAGAAACAAGTTCAGAGTATTGGCGAAATGATGCAATATCAGGAATTCGTGTAGGATCATTCACCAGCTAAGTAAGACTATTTGTCACAGCGAATAGCTCGGGTGTTGTCTGTCCAAAGTGGTGAAGCCAATCAGAATTGTATACATTGAAATCGCCCGCAATAGTGATTTCAGCATAAAGGTCTTCAGTTACAATTCTTAAAATTGAGTCAGACAGTGCATTAAATTCCTAAAGAGTTGAATTACTGTCCAACAGTAATAAATGCTTTGCTTATGTATTTTAACTTTTAACCAAATGAAATTGGCTGTAATCAGTTTAAAGTTTATAAGCTACACCATAAATAAAGCCGCAATATGGGAAAAATACTTGCCAAGTTATTAGCAGGTAAACTTAGTTGTGAAACATCAGAATCTTATTCTTATTCACCTGGGTTTCACTTAGTTCCAAAATAGCGGGTTTATTATCTGCTACGTGGGCATATGTAGCACAGCAATTCGATCTTAGCCCAGGAATGTTGCTAAAATCCAATCTGAATTTATGCATCAAAACAAAACACACTCCGACGATGCTAAGCCGAACCGTAAAGTGAAAATTATTCACTGGTCTTTCAACACAATTTGCGTAAGTATTATGCCTGTACACAAAGTGAGTTGAAGTCCAGCAAAAAACAATCACTCACGCTGTGGATCGATGGCTGAAAAAACAAGATCATCTGCAGTTTAACTAGCAGCGATGGGCATGGAAGAAAACACGAAACACCCACGCTAATTGTGCACTGATTTTTTTACCTGCGCTGCCGTGTTATTCACACGGGAAAATTGCATTCGAAGAGTCTTGAGATACTTTTCTAGGAGGAATGCCAGTTTATCCCATTATCCGGACTGAGTATTCTTCCAGAAATATTAACTTTACTTATCAGATTTCTTATTGAACATGTACATAGACATATGTAAGCTTATTTGGGATGACCAATTCTCCTAAAGTTCTTCTCTGGCTATAAATAGGCAAACTTTGCCTTAAAGTCTGTAAACAAATGTATTGTGTTGAATTTAAAAATTCTATATATATATGATTTCCGGCCGCTAAAGTAGCACTTTAACTCCATCTGGAACATAGGGCAGCAACAAGATCATCCATCTGTCCCGATTCGCCGCAAGGGGTTTTATATATGGCCACGAACGAATATTTTGAGACCTTGCTCTTTCAAATACAGTTGACCTCCATGTTGTTTTTGCGTTTTCCAACAAGCCCTGCACCCTTTCGCGATGTTATTGTCTGGTTTCCTTAATATGTGGCCAATACAACGCCATTTTCGTTGCATGATCTCTACATCCACTTTTTATGACCAGTACTATTCCACAACTCGACCTTTGATATGGTGTGTGGCCAACAGATCTTCAGAATGTACCGCAGACAGCGATTAACGAAAGCCTGTAACCTGTTCGAGATGTTGACAGAGCACTCTCATGCTTCACAGGCGTATAACAGCACGAATTTTACGTTGGATTTGAAGAGTCTCAACTTGGTGCGTAATGACATCTTACTGGAATTCCATCCAGGAGAGAGGGTTCCAAATGCTCAACAACTTTATCTATTCTAATGTTCACATCTATAGATCTGTTCCACCATTAATTGTTATACAACTGCCCAGATAATTGAACTGCGTGGCTTCCTCTATGATCCCCTGCTTAGAATAATCTGCTGTTGCATGTTTTGGCCTATGTGCATTATTTTGCTCTTATTAACGTTAACCCTTAACTTGAAGTTATTGATATTTGATTCAAGCCAGCAGTGCTATTTGCCAGGAGACAGATATCACCGGCTAGCCTATATGGCTCAGCTTATCAGTCCGTCTCCATGTGATCCCATGTGTGTGATAAAAACCGGATAGGTGACAGAACATCTCCCTGTCTCACACCTTGACGCACCTCGAAAGAATCAGAAAGCTGTGCAAAACGAAACACCTTGCGTTATCTTAGGACTTTTTAATGAAATTAACTATCCTCGTAGGGATACCCTCGCAATAAGCTCGTTCAAGATGCATTACCGGTTAACCCGGTCGAAGGCATTTTCAAAATCTACGAACATGAGGTAGAGCGGTGATTGGAACTCGGATGATTGTTGAATTTAATTAATTAATTGGACTTAATCGAAAGTCTAGACATCTTATAATTATTATATTCATGTTCAATGGGATGTCGCTTCTTAAGACTTATTGCATCGTTTTCTACTCCGAATCGGACCCTCTGGTTTCATGGTCGCTAATATTAAACTGAAACCATGTTGTTGCAATGCCAGGTAAAAAGAATCGGAAAAACATCATCACACAAAATGGCGACCATATGAAGTTAATGTAGCATTTTTTAAGCACCCTGTGTATGAAATGATTTAGAAAAATTTATTGAGATGCTTTTAAGATAAAAACGATGTGACATTTCGAATTTTTGTCTTTATTTCGATGGGTACATAAGGTAGCAACAAAAAGATAATTATATCATTTTAATAGACTCAAATAAACAGATTCATAAATCTTAGGCCGCTTTTGCTTACGAAAAAATTACCCCAAAACAAATAAAGGCAAATCAAGTGTTAGGAAGTACTGGCATAACTTATCTCTTCAATGTCATGAGCATTAAAACTGTTAAGTCTGTTTGTAAGTATTTGGGAGCTAGTAGTTAAATTACAATGTCTAATTATAAAACAAGAAAAGAACAGAGAATTTTGTAAAATAAATAAAATCTCGGCATAAGGTTTGCCGCCATTACCTGCAGTTCAAATGATAGACACGAGTTTCTGATAAAATTCCGTCAGTTTTAATTCATATGGTTAACAACACGAGTTTCTCTGAAAAATGGTATTCCGATGTGGACAGGAAAATCTTTATGTTGACATTGGGGGGAAAATTAAATCTTCAAATGGAATCAAAATGTTTGTTTACGTTGTCTATCTTATCGAATTTTGGCTACAGGCGTCAACAATAAGACACCTGATTATAAACTACCAGTACGTTGTTTATTTCATCCAACCAGAGTTGTGCGACTGACGTCACAATTTATATTTTTCACATCATTGTATTCTCGAAATATGTAAAAATTCTATTCCTTATCATATTTACATAGAATTTGAACCTTCCAGAAAATGTGGCGAAAGTGCCACATAGGGGTTTGAAAAAGAATGGTGTTCTGCAAGTAAAATACCTACTACTATGGTCCTCTGCAAATGCACAAACTATATTTTTCCATGCTTATGTCAATATCTTCCATTATGTCTACACAAGTACTTACATATAATATCTAATAATAATAATAATATTTATTTAACATTATGTCACTTATAATGAAAATATTAATAATCTTATAAAGGTTTGAAAGGCTTAATAAATTTTTACAAGCATGTATCTGGTTTGAAAAATATAATATGTATAGATATAAAAGAGAAATGATAAATAACATAATGTAATTAGCACTTACAGTAAAGATAGAAAAGATAATATGAATAGATATAATGGAGAAATTATAATTTCAAATAATGTAAGTTACAATAATTAACAAAGATAATATCAAGTATTATTCTATATGTAGCCAGGCGTGTAAAAAGAGAAGTTTTAAATTGGTTTGTTTCCAATTCTTCTAAGCTTTATTGGTAGAGAGTTCCACAATCAAATAGTTTGAACAAAAAAAATGACGTTCGGACAGTTGACCTGAGTAGCTAGGTTGAGCCAATATAACGGACCTCCGAGATTGGAGAGGTTGACACGTTTTCAATATGTCGCTTGGACAGTGACTTAAATTTTAAATGTCTGCTTAGAGAATCTCGAAACATGGTAACCATATTTCAAACTAAAAACATACCGCGCAATGTACAGAAAGTTAAATTTTTCCTTATTAGACTGGTAATAGAAGAGTTTTTTCCAGCATCAACTTGGTTTTTGTATGTAGAAAATGCTGCCCGGCCCACATTGTACGCAGTCCACTAAACACCTTACCGGTAGCACTGTTTTTTTATGTGTTCCAAGAAAGCGTACGATTAAAGATCCGTCCAAGGTTTTAGCTGTATCACCCCACATAATCGGACTATTACCAATTTTACCGATTGGAATTCAGATACATCAAGAACTCTATATGATGTATAGCTAGCGCCGGAAACTTTTTTGAGTTTAAACGTAGCTTATGTTTTAGGGATAAGTCATTTACGCTTGATAAATCTATATTTATAGTGTCAAGAATCGCATTCGTATTCATAGGATAACTCATGAAAATTTTAACATCGTCCGCATACATGTGAACTAAACAACGCCTAATTACTTAAGGTAGTTCGTTCACATATAACGAGAAGAGAGTTGGGCATATGAGTGATCTTTGCGGTACACCGTTCCGGACTTAAGGAAAACGTGAAGTCTTTTCACCTACTACCACGCGTTGTTGCCTTCCTTCTAAGTAGGAGGAGACAAGTTTTGCAGATGGAAATGAAAACTGAAAATCCTCTCGTTTTACAGCTTCGCTTTGGTTGGTTTTCTGGGAGATATCTATGGATTTGTGCACCTTTACTTATATTAAATGTTATCCATACTAATATTATAAATGTAAAAAGCGGTTAGCCATCAGCAGAGTAGGGCGAATAATACAGAATGCTTCAGAAATGCATGTGTCCGCAACTATCTCTGACTGGTGGAAGTGCGATCAAACCTCCGCGTGGTGGCCGCTGGTAATCTTCTCCAGTACAGGAAAAGCGAAATGATCCGGCTAGTCCCTTCAAAGTAAGGTTGGCGCGAGGCCAATAACCTCGCCCGTAAAAAACCATATTATACGGAACCCAAAATCAGCCTCGGATACACTGATGAACGACGACAACCACGGCAACGTCCGTGAACTAGAACAGTATAGAGAGCGAGGACCGCAGCAGACGCGGAAGTTCTACCAAAGTGTCCGCGGTATGACACAATATACACCGCGTTGCACATACTGCAAAGACAAAGAAGATAATCTGATCGCCGATCTCAAAGTCATCTTAGAGCGATGGGAAGAGCACTTTCATTAGTTGCTTAATGGCCAGCTAACTGAGAAATTTGAGGCTCCACCAATGACCGAAGACCACACTATGCTGCCGCCACCAAGCAAAGACGAGGTTAGCAGAGCGATAAATCAGTTCAGGCCCCGGGATCTGAAAGTATCCGAGCGGATACAGAGCAATACACCAAGCAATTCATGAACTAATAGTGCAAGTATGGGAGGAAGAAGCGATGCCAGAAGACTGGCAAAGAGGCATCCTATGCCCCATACATAAGAATGAAGATATCACAACCTGCAGCAATTATCGTGGTATAACGTTATTGAGTACTGCGTATAAGATTTTCTCCTCTATCGTTCAAGACGGGATAGCCCCATACGCTAAAGGGATCATTGGTCTATACCAGTGTTGCTTCATCCCAGGCAAATCAACAACTGATCAGGTTTACACCCTTATGCAGGGTTTAGAGTTTTAAAACTCACTATACCATCTTTTAATAGACTTTAAAGCCGCCTATGATAGCATAGCCAGAGTAGAACTTTATAAAGCCATGAGAGAATTCGGCATCCCAAATAAACTGACACGACTATCTAGGTTGACCATAACCAATGTTATAAGCCAATTAGAAATATCCGGATCCCGGGTTGTAGAGCCAAATATGATGATGATGAAATATTTAAGCTTTTTACATAAATTGTGAGGGGCCAGATGATTTTGACGGAAATCTGACAACGGGAAGTGGCAATTTACCTAGAAAATTTTTTTTTACATGTAAAAGAAAGTAAAAAGGGATAACAAAAGAAAAAGTGGGGGTGTGGGCACAACACGACTCTTACGGACGGGACCGGAATCTTCAGTAAATGTACATTGAATTTATTTAATTTTTGGCACCACTCACTGATGATCATCTATATTCTAAATACACATTATACGATGCTGGTAATAATGGGACACAGCTGCTGTATATATACAAAAAAAAAAAGTTGGAACAAAAAATTTCAGTCGAATTTACATCTAGACGAGATCGCAGCTTCTCACAAATTTTCAGGTTTTATGTATATACAAGACCCTCAAAGAAAAAAACCTTTTTTTTATGTTACTAAGCTGCTCACATAATTTCATCTCCTAAGTCGTGTGAAGTTTTTAAAAAGAATGCAATTTATTTACCTGCTGCTGTGCTCTTGATGAGGACATCTGCTTCTATATGCTGTTAAAAAAAATGGAAAAGTTGGCACAACACGGACTTTCTTTTTCGGACGCAGCAGATTTCTCCTAAGTGATAAACTTTTTGAGTTATTTGAATAAACCCGAAAAAACTGTCACTTCCGTTTGTTAGATTTCCGACAAAATCATCTGGCCCCTCACAATTTATGTAAAAAGCTTAAATATGAATCATCCCGATAAGTTCAGCCGTCTGGGCTGTAGATGGACACAGACAGACAGACAGATTATTTTATTGTTTTTCTGACTCAGGTGACGGTAATGGGTAAATCTGCAAAAATCCCGAGTTCGAAAATTTCCAGGGTTACTATACTTCTTTTTACTATGTAAAAGGATAAAAAGGATAACAAAAGAAAAAGCGGGGGTGTGGGCACAACACGACTCTTACGGAAATTCATATTAAAAAGTAAATGTATATTAAATTTATTTAGTTCGTGCGTTAACAGGCCGAATCTCGAACCATCTTCTTCGAGTAGGAGATCAAAGGTGCTAAGTGCATTTTATCGCTTAGCATTAGATTTAACCTTAAACGCTCCAAAATACAAGTTATATTAATTGAATTTGTTTTTTATTTCATAAATGTCATCCAAACTGTAGTTATAGTTAGTTTAAAGAAAAACGTAAAAAAACAGTTTAAACTGCAATATTAATTTAAGGAATTATGATGATAAATTATACAAAATTAATATTGTTTGTATTTAAAATGTTGCTTCGTTAATGGACTCTAAGCAAAACTTCACAATATTATTTGGAATAAAAATTGTGCAAGTCTATCTACGAAATGAAAAACAAAGATAATGGAAAAAAACTATAGACCACACTTGTGTGTTTATTTGTTTAAGTAAATTTTGTGGTTTTCTTTATCTTAAGTTCTTAAGTTATGTTTTGCTTTTTCAAATTGTTTTTAGATTTAATTTTTTAGTATGTTTTTGTGTGTGTGTTAACATATACAACATATTTATATACGGAGAATAATTTGTTTATTGTATATTTAAAGTTGTCCGCAGTCAGCTACGATGATTTTCTTAGAAGTCTTTCCAGATTGACTTCCAAAGGATTCAATCTTCTTAACGACGTCCATGCCTTCGACAACTTTACCGAATACAACATGACGGTTGTCCAACCACGCAGTCTTAACGGTTGTCACAAAGAATTGCGAACCGTTGGTATGTGGTCCAGCATTGGCCATTGACAAGCATCCTGGTTCGGTGTGCTTAAGGGTGAAGTTCTCGTCGTTGAATTTGTTGCCATAAATGGATTTACCACCAGTACCATTGTGATTGGTAAAGTCACCACCTTGGCACATAAAGTTGGGAATAACACGATGGAATGTAGAATTCTTGAAACCGAATCCCTTTTCATTTGTGCACAAGGCGCGGAAATTTTCAGCAGTCTTTGGTACTACATCAGACCTAAGCTGTAATGTAAAGAAAATAACAAAGTTAGGTAATGTATAACAGCAGTTAATCTAGCTATAGACTGGCAATCCATTCACGTACATGTGTGGTGCGGCAAATAAGCGAAAAGAAAAAAGAAATAGTCATTGGAATGATTTTGCTACCGAGTACTCGTATGCTCATAATCGATGATGAAATCATTTGAATGATTTTGCAACCGATTACTCGATGCTCATAATCGATGATGAAATTCAGAGCTCTTTAAGTCTCTCTCTGGTAGTAGGCTTCAGCATGATTTATCACAAATAATAATTAGACGGTAGACATATGAAAGCAACAAAATTTCTTCGACTCTGCTGGACCCTAGACTAATGTTAATTTTTTTTTCGTAAAACTCTGCCCCAGATTTTTCGTTTCGTTTCGTTTCCCCTTCAAAATGCCTCTAGCGTAGAGCTAAAACAGCTCTCGATATTTTGGGAGATTTACCCCTCTTTATACTAACACAACAACAACACATGCAGCAAAAAATGTAAACAAAAGATTTTCGCCTTTCGTGTTCGATTTCCTTTTTGAAAAGTTCTGCGGTCGAGCGCGATTCTGGGGTAGAGTTTTACGAAAAAAAAATTAACATAAAAAACTTTCTTTCGGATTAGAAGAAATGAAAGAAATGATGAAAGAGGATCTCAATTGTCGGAGTACAATCACGGCAAAGTCGGAAAGAGTGAGTTTATCGACAAACACAGTAACAGCACAAAATGATCATAATTTCCCCTGGTTTCTCTTTGAAAAAAAATTGGGTCACACGCAAAAGGTTATTACACCAGAAACAACAGCAACTGTAAAGTAGGAAACATTCCTACAATGTTCAAGCGATCGATTGTTTTCATGACATTTACGTCAGCAATAAGTTTTATCGCGCGGTTCTGAACTCTGTCTAGTATATGCAATTTGGTCTTGGGGGGCACCTGCCCAGACAAAACAGGTTTATTCAAGTTTGGGGCGAATATAAACCTTGTAAATAGTAGCCAGATCTGAAGTGAGTGAAATAGATTTTGCACCGTTTTAGGAAACCTTAACATTTCGAAGCATTCTTAACGATGGCAAATATGTGGTCGTTCCAACGAAGCTTGTTCTTGACGCACATACCGAGAATTACGAGTTTTTCAGTTTCTTCGATGCAAGATCAATTCATGGAAAAGGTTGGGGGTTTAAATTACGCTTGGACGACAGAAGACAGCATTGCGTTTTAGAAGCGTTAAATTCAACTCTATTATGTAGTCCCCACCTTGTTATGCTATCAACGTCAGACGTGCTTAACATACGTTGTTGTTCAAGTTCCACTTGCAACGAAGAGGGGCGTGCGGAAAGCGTGAAATCATATGGAAAGCTAAGAGTGCTGTCGTCAGCGAAAGAATGGATTGGATTAGAAGTGGCGGATAGGAGATCATTAATCAAAATCAGAAAGAGTGTCGGAGACAAAACAGAGCCTTGGGGAACACCTGCGTTTATGCGGTGAACATTGGATTTGAATCCGTCCAATACGACCTGAATTGAACGGTCAGAAAGGTAGTTAGTTACTAGTCTAATCGAGCAGGGCGTTATTAATTCCATAGGCATTCATTTTCGACAAAATAACTTGATGCCAGACTCTGTCAAATTCCTTGGAAATATCGAGTGCAACAACTTTACTTTCACCAAATTTGTGAATAGACTCGTTCCACTTTTCAGTGAGATAAGCCTTCAGGTCACCTGTAGAACGTTGCCTACGAAAACCGGAATATCTGGAATTACCTCATCTACCTAGATCTGCTAATCCGCTTGAATTTTGGAAGCAACATAAAAACGAACTACCCGATTTATATAAGCTGTACCGAAAATATTCTTTTAAGCTCGCCACGTCTGTGTCATCAGAGAAAGTATTCTCCAAGGCTGGCCAATTGACGATTGCTGGACAAAAATTTGGACGAAATTATATTTATAAATAGTTATTTTTCCAAATGTGGGCAATTTTAGTAGTTATAAATAAAATGAACTGTTGTTCAAACCCGAAGCTTTATGTTGGTGTAAGTTCATTTTAAAAAAATTCAAAGCCTGTAAAAATTTATAATTTATTTTTAAATTAAATACAAAAACAAAAGTGTACAACAAAGTAATGTGTACAACAGAGTAATAATAGTGTAACGCTTGAAAATTGTAGCCCCTCCGTAAAAAAGTTTCACTTCAAAAGTAAAAATATATATGTATTTCTTTATCCTTTTTTTGGCATTGGCATTCAAATCATTCGATTATGCCCATCACTATCAACAATGACTAAGCTTGTCCAAAAAGCAATTGCAAAGGCTTTACAAATACTATATTAGCTGCATTATATTTGCCAAGCGAGTCCGGAATTCGAATGTCAAAACCAACCAAACAGCTGGTTTTCACAATTCCAAAGAAGGAATTCGACAGTGCAATTGTTGTTGTTCCTCGGCAAATAAAATACGGCTATTGCTTTCAACAAAATGAGTTAGGTATTTTTTGTGGTTAACGGCTGATCAAAGCAACAGCAAAAACTAACCAAATATTGGTCAATTTTTTGTTTATGTGTTTGCCAACTTATCCATATATAATTTTTAAGAGTCGACTCTGGTGGTGGGAATTATAACTAAAAATTTGGTTAAATATTTCTTAACCACAAATTTTTTTTGGTTAACGCGAAACCATTTTCTGGTCTATCCAATGTGTTTGTCGTTGTATTTTTTTTTTGTTGAAAGCAATATAGCAAGACTATTGTTAAATTTGAAACCACCAAAAATGACACACACATCGGCTGAAAAATGTGTGTCACAGATTAATCTTTTTGGTAATTTCGAATTCTACATAAGAACAATATGATCGCTACGTATTACATCATAGCAGATGATGAAATCACTAATCAGGGTGTATGCATTTTAAACAATGAAGTCTTAGCGCTTCAAAATTAAGCTTAAATCTTTAGTTCAAGCATGCAATGTAAACAAATTATGTAATGATTGTTTATTTTCGCCCTTAATGGCAACCTGTGTTAATACCTCATCTGAGGTGAATACAAACGACATTCAATGGTTTAGTATGTGTGGAAAAAAAAGTTAGATTTTTGGATTGGTTTTGATATAGCTCATGCCTCATAAAAAGTAAAATATCTATTGTTTCTTTATTATTAGTACATAATATGATGTAAAAATACTATAACTACTTTTGTTATCCAGGTAAATGTATGATTTTTCTATTTTTTTTATTTTTCCGTTTTTCAAAGGATACTTTAGTGCGGCCATTTCACTTTGGTGTTGCAGGATTTATGAAAGGTAAATTTATATTCCGCAAAACTATGAATAAAAACTTCATCAACTGGGTAATAAATAATAATACTTGAGGTATGAGCTATATTAGAGTTTAACTCATATCCGTTTTTTCCCTCAATAAAAAAACGTGTTCATCAGAATCTTACATACACAATATAACGAAGGTCAAACAACGCGCAAGGCGAGAAACCATATTCATATAAATTACAGAAAAAATTATGTACAGGCATTTGCATAAATGGATATCGTTAATGTGATGTTTTTTTTAATCATTAGAACTTTGTGGAAAGTTCCAAAGTGCAACTAAGCTACTTTAAGCTCACACATAGAAGTGTTCAAATTCCTCGTGCTTCAAACAAAGATTTAATTTGTTTCAAAAGTAGTATTTGTAGGCATCTTAACACTCCCAAGAAGCCGTGCAAAAATGATCTCACAAAAAATCAAAGAAACGAGATTTGCACCGCTGCTGATGATATCGACACTACTACAAATACCAAAGAAACACCTATGTAGCAGTAGTACTAATGACCCATCCCATATGGGAAATATGGGGTAATTTTTACTGCCATTACATTTCATTAATTATTTATTATAACTTCTCTTTTTATATTGAAAAAAATACATCCATTAACTATTTAAAATGCATTCTCTGTGTATGTGTTAAAAGTTTTCTACAAACGCTGCTCACATATCTACTACACTGGCACTGCATAAATTACTGACATTTTTTATGTATAGGCGAAAAAAGTTATCGCCTTTTTTGCTGATTAATTTTAGAATTCAGATTATTTTTAGACTTACTTCCATAATAATACGACCAACGGGCTGGTTATCAGCGGTCATATCAAAGTACACACGAGGTAAACCCATATTTTTCTTATTTGAAAATTGGCGAACAGCAGAAATTCCTGAAGCAGACTGACTCGAAGCCGAAACTAGTAGATTCGATTTTTGAACTAAAATGGCGATTGACGACGAATGAGGTGGTTGCGATAGTAGCCGGCAAAGAGTTGCTCCCCAGAAGGCCATATTTATGCACATGGGTCGTTGAAAAGAAATGACTAGCTGCGGTGCTAGTGTGCGTAATCCACACCAATTTGGAGAGTTTCCAATCATTCATTTATAGCTTTTAATTTGCTGAATAAATAAAGTTGAACACATCTCCGGAAATGCGAGTGAATAAAATGGGTATAGTTTGCAATAGGTATCGAAAAAGAAAAAAAAATTAAAGGGACGATTATAAGTGCTTTGCCACACAGGCATGGGAATGAAAGTCATGCCAAGAATGCCAATCATGTAATGTATTGCTGTATAAAACATTCATGCTTGCGCCAAAAGTAATCTTGTGTAGATAATTTTCGGTGGATTTTCGGTAGAATCAAGTTCTCTTTTTCCAACTCACTAAAACCCTGTTTCGCTAGATATGACTTTTATTACCATGCTGTGTGGCCACGCTCTAAAAGAGACTTTTGCGTGCATGGACTAGTGTCAAATATCATCGTTCTTGTTTGCAAAATTACATATTACAAAACAAATGGTTATAATGAAATTTTGCCTGCATTAGCAATTGTCTCTTTTTTTAGTATCCAAAAGACAAATGTGTTTGTCACATGCAAAAGGCGTTATGAATCACTTGCGTCTATGTGCGCGAAAGTGAACGACAAATCAATGAATGAATACAATACAATAATGAATACAAATTAAATTATTTTTTGTAGTTCGGCCTTCGACAACCGTGGCGTGACATGCAATTATTTTTTTTATTATTACTAGGATTAACATTTCTCCGCAGTAATTCAATAATTCTAAAATAGAAGAGTATAAATCAAAAGCAATACGACTACAATAGCTTAGTTTAACATTAAAATCCGTAACATAATTTGTTAAAATACGATTAGAAATTCTAATTTAGAATTGCTAATTTAGAAAAGCTGTTGCTTTGTAAAGCCAATCTGGCTTTACTTTAATTCTCAAAGCAACAGCTTTTGTTTTACCGCCTTACGATGAGCACCAGAATACATGGAAATGCGCGACGCCATATCAATATTGTGCCTTATGTATTATATAAGCTGTATTTTATTTGCCGAGGATTAAGGAATTCCAACAACAATTGCACTATCTTATTACTTCTTTGGAATAAGAAAACCTGCTGTTTTGATGGTTTTGACATTCTAATTCCTTATCCTCGGCAAATAAAGTACGCCTATTGCTTATAGTATCATCTTCTGGAGTGTAGTTTAATGAAGCGTACTTGAAAATTAATGACGCGCTCGATTTACACCACATAGTGAAGGGCTGATTTTGGACGCAAAACGAGGCATAAGTCTATCGTATGATAGGTATAACACAAAATTTAAATATTAGTTGATTTTATGATATGGTTTTTGACGCATGCGTGTAATTTTTATTTTTTATTTTATTTTTTCCCCAATTACGAGCATCTAAGCTTTCGGCTACATGAGATAAGTAAAAAGAAAACTAACACAAAGAAAGAAAAAAGACTTCACACGACAATAATTTTGTATGCTATATTCATCGTACGAATATTTTACTTCCATGTCAGATTAATAATAGTACTCCCATTTTTCTGTGTTCATGTGATTTGTGATGATGTGTTATTGACATCGAACTCAATACCGCTTTCTTTTAGCAGAAAATGTTAAAATTACTTTAAATTTTTGATTCAAATCACTTTTCATGTCCTACTGATGGAATTTTTGGTTTCATAAAAAATTGCAGATTGCAATTTTTTCCAAATTTTCAACATGGAGCAAGTTGTACTATTTGAACATATAATAAAAAATTCAGTGTCGTTCCATGTTCCATTAGCACGTAAAAGTAGCATAAATGTTGAAACAGTCAGCTTTTCGAACTGTACGAACACGCTCATCAAATTCTATGTAGAGTTTTTGACATTTGTAGTTTGTTAAAGCTGCATCTACATCAAGTTAGTAACATTTTCTTTTTTTTTTATTCAAGATGCTTTATAAACGATTGACGTGCAATTGATGTAAAGTGAAGTGGTGTTCTTCTTCTTATTGTAAATTAAATTGCAAATGTCAGCAGATAAATATTAAAAGTTATGCATTAAAACAATAAATTTTTAAATATCAATTGCGCCAAAACAGAAATAACTTTTCAATAAAATAAAAGGTAACATTTCTGATGCAACAAAATAATTTATAAAACAAAAATTAGTTAAAATAAGGTGGTCTCTTGTAAATCCTTTTGTTATGAACATATCACCTTCGTATTGTTGTATATTTAAATGGACTTGGGCGTTCCCATAATTATTTTGTCTGTTTTTTGTGATTAAATTTTAGTGAAACTACAAAATTTATAAATATTTGGTCTTTATTTTCAGTTTAGCTGACATCATAATAATCTAAAATGCCGTCCGGTGGTCCTGTCTATCAGCCAACGACTGTTTCCTATGAAACACGTCCTGGAGGATTATTAGCTCAAACCTCTTCTGTTTCACCTATGAAAGTTCTTAAGAAGCCAATGCCACAAGTAGCATTGTTATTATTTGCATTAATATCCATAGCAGCTGGTGTTGCTATGATTGCAAGTGGCGCAGCAGACTATGCTGATAACGAGGAACACAAAGAAGAGTTGGGTATTGAAACAATCGAAACATGTGAAGGAATTGATATTGGAGTTGTGATTGGTGGAGTTTTCATGACAATTATTGGCTTTTCATTAGTTGGTATGTTGCAGAGATATACGAAATTATAGTAATAATTTATTTTTATACTCTATAGGTTTATACATAAAAGTGGCAGATTGGCGTCGCAATTGTGTATGTCCTTGTTATTTTAGTAAGAAACAAAGTCTAGCCCGTCAATTGCAGGGCAATAGTGGCGGACAAATATTGGCCTTGAACCCATCGACAGATCCGCTTGTGTCGCATACACAGTATGCTCCAGTGTCGGAATTGCCTCCCAGGCCAGATGATGAGGAACGCAGGAATTTAATGCCCGATAACAAAGATTGGTAATATTTTTTAAATTCTCTTTATTAACTCCGGTCCCGATTTTTAACCGACTGACTAAAGCCCGATTTTATTCAAAATATATGCAAAAAATTTGTGGCTATATGGGTTTACTCAGTACACCCTATACACCCATGTCTAGATAATGTCTAGATTACTTACATTAATTCTTGGATCAGTAAAGCCATTCCTAAAAGATAATTATGGTACGCCTGCAAGTTGAATGCTAGTGAACTTGTATAAAAATTGGTTCCGTAAACCTCGTGAACTTTATTGCTTTAACTTAACTTGCTTTAATTCAAGAAGCAAGAAGAAGAAAGCGATCTCAAATGGGCTGCCGCCACAGCGCTGATTTATAATTGGAAAATCAAACTTCGTCTGGCCTACAGGGAAAATGTATCGAAGCTAAGAAGAAGAGCATTTTGAAAACGCTGTCCATTGAAATAAAGTGTTTTCTAACTCCACCTTATTACTTTCTTTTACAAAACTAAAAGTATTTGTATTCTACACTAATATTCGTCCTTTTAGATGTTTTTTACATGACTTTCCCTTCCCACCTATATGAGTGGGATATAGGTTTAATGGCTGTCTTACCGACACTATTCATTAATTACAATCCATAATCGCAGGATCCCATAATAGAAATCCCAAAAACCAATCCCCTGATTGAAATGACTCAATCCCGGGATGTCAGGACTCTACTGTACCGACGAGGTAAGAGATTTGGGTCGAATGAAGAGTTCATCCATCGCTGAAACAAACGCTTATTTTGAGGGGCTCGAGAAATCGTATTATTTCGAGGGCATCAAACAATTGGAGAAACGTAGGATGAAGTGTATCGAGCTAAAAGGAGAAAACTAAAATGTTTTTATGCCGAAAGAGTGTTCCTTATTACATTTTTCAGGGACTTATTGACCCACCATCGTATATCGGTCGTTTAGATTTTTTAGATTTAGATTTTTTAACAAAAAGAGATGATAGAGATTCTCATCATCACTGTATTTTTTCCAACTTGTTGCGAGTCCGAAGGGCAAAGGAATTTTTTTTCAGCGTGTTTGTTAGTTTGTCGGTTTGTCCACTCGCATATCTCGACTTCTACCAGTCATAATCTGATGGGACTTGTTTTAAAATAATTTTTTAGCCCTTGGCTTGCGATTTATTAATTTTGCGATTTATTTTTTCTTCATGAAACTAATTTTTTTAGCTAATTCTTAAGACTGCATGACAACTATTCATATGGCGAGCTGAAAAGCTTACCTTTACTATCATATATATATATATATATACACCGCGCTCGATTCCCCCCGGCGGGCGCCTCTAAAAACAAACAAATTTTTTTCACCGCACTGATCATCTTAATTACATGTACACATGATACGATGATATCTGCTGTATTGATATATAAAGTAATCTAGATGTGAAGCAATCGATTTGGGTTTATAAAAACAATATTCTAATTTGTGAGTGCTCGGGTGTTAACTCAACTCCACCCACCACAACACTTTCATTCTTCTATCCAAATATTTCCAAGACATTATGAGAGTACAAATTCCTTGAATCGTGGGCCAATATATAAAAAAAATATATATTTATAGATATAGATTATAACGACCAATACTTGAATATGTATGTGTTTTTGTATATATACATGTCTGGATGCATAGTAAAATAATTTGATTTTTGTATATTTTCAGTCTTAGTAGTGCTGAAGAATCCGATCGCATGCTTGATCCCGATCCAAGAATTGTTTTGCGTCCAATTGGCCGTGTCGAGGACGCTTGAATGTAAATACGACATGTGTTAATATCCATGAGTCTCGAATATTACACATTTATTATTATATCTTTCACTTGAAAATTTTCATAAAACTTACGAAATCATAATTTCATCAGTAATAACGAATTTTATGAAATACGTTTTTAATCTTATTACAATATATGTAATATATTTTTAAATATTATTACTACTCATTCACTTAATAATCTCAATTTCTATTAACATTGCTTTTAAATTTTTATCTTGGTGAGTTGATGTTGATTTGAAATTTTGTAAAAAAAAAAACTATAACTTCCGTTTATTATTGGAGAGCAGCTTAGTGCTCTCAGAATTAAGGATCATTCTTATGCTCTCCAGTTAGTTATTGAATATGTAATATTTAAAAAATTTTATGTATTTTCTGGTGAATTCCACCTACCACTGATACTTAGAGTTCAAACATTTTCGAATAACATTAGTACATACATACATACATACATGTATATTAGATACCATGTAATTCGTTAAACTGTGCACGTCCATTTTTTGCTAACAATTAATAGGAATTCTAATATTTAATACAACACACACAAAAACGTTTTCATTGGCTTAAAGCATAAAAGATTTTATTGTATAACAGAATTTATTGAGAATTTAATAACTTTTTTCGCCTATAGTTATATGATAAAATAAATAGAGATTTGATTAAAAAAAAACAATAAGCAAACAAAACAAAAAAACACTACAAGATATGCAAGACTGGTTTACGTTATTTTATTACTTTACCTTACTAATAACTTAAATTGTAATTTTATTTATTAGAAATTTGTTTGAGATTAAAAATATTGAAAATATTATTATCTAGTTTAGAGACCTGAAATTTTGGTTTTTTAAGGAGCACCAAACCAATAACTATAAATAACATTTTATGAACAAAAATCTGTACTGTGAGAACGATAACAAATCAAATGTGTGGCAAATTATAGAGAAAATATTTACGAATCTTAAGTGTGTACAAAAAACGCGTAATTACACTCATAAATAACTGAAAGAAGAAAGCAAAGGAAAGAAATATTTTTCTATATAAAAAAAAAAAACGAAAATGGTTGGGGTACATGACTAATATTTATATATTTAAAAAAAACTTTATGATACTACCTAGATTATTTGTTTGATTTATTACACATAATCAAATTGCGATCAGACATGTTAGCTAATAAAAATAAATTTTTAATTCAAAACGTTTAAAACAAGTAATGTGCGTAGTTGATCTGGAACAAATTGCAAACTCGCGTTGATTTAATTTTTTTTTTGCGATTTGTTTATCCAGTTCTGAGCTATGTTTTAAGTTTCCAGCTCAATGGGAACTTAGTTTAAAATCGACTACAAAATTCCACCCGCACAGACAGACATACACGAAAGCGAGCTAATAAAAACGTTTTAAAAATACATTTTCTCTAAATTTATTCGATCGATAAGTTTACTTTGAGAATGACAAACACCACTTTCAATTGTTTTAATCATTTGTTTTATTGTTTTTGGTCTATTTGCTAGTGGCCCCATGTGAAAATTAGTTATATTTTACTTAAATAATACAAACAACTAGAAACTGTTTTAACATTTATTGAATCTAAAAGACATACATGTATTCTTATTTCTCTGTGTATCACCGTATCGATAATAAAGGCAAAAGGAGAAAATATAAAATATATTTTAAAAGCATCGTGTGTTTTTTTTTGTATGCTCACGTGAAAGGGATATGAAAAGAGGAGTTCTATGAGATTGTTGCATTACTCGGTACGTCATCGAACCAGTCGTTCCGATCTCTACGACTAATGCCTAAGATGAGTCATCAGTACTAATGACAATATTCTTAAGGCGTGTCCATTTCTCTTCCACGCCCGACATCTCAGCACCAGGACTTACTCTCCCTGCATTTAGGGCGAGTCCTATCGCTTGACCGTAGTTGTTTCTGGTCTCTTCGTTGCGAAGGGCAGCCGTATTGACTCGAATCTGATTCGCGGATACAGTCTTTCGCGATGATGCAATCCGCCCTCGGAGCACCATACCATCAAGATAGTCCGAGTCCGAATCGACGTTGGCACCTCGTTACGTTCCTACCGTCATCTGGTTCGGGTTGTGGCGGCGGTCTATCTGGTTGCGACTGGCTCCATCAGGTGCCACACTCAATGAGTTAAGACCATTATAATGGCAAGGCACAGCGTGTGCACTAATTAATCGAGGAAAGTAAGAGTATTATTTATGCATGCATTTTCCTTCCATTCCTTGGCTTGGCAAACAAAGCATTCCATATTTATGTTGTACGACTTAAGGAATCTCTCAACTTAACAGTATGTCCGAAGATATTATCTATATAGTACAATTGACAGAGTCTTAACAGTACACCATTATTTGAGCTGATAAATATAAGCTGTGACATAAGGCATAAGCATGACATAAATTATAAGCAAAATTGCATGAGAGACTAAGAAGAGAAAAGGGATAGAGTGAAAACAAAATAAAGTAAAGGAAGGAGCATATAGTCTGTAGGATTCATGGGAGATTATTGCAAATTATAATGATCGTAGATAGCCCTTCAGTAGCGCGATGCGTTTAATATTAATAAGATAAGGCGGCAAAGAATTCCACAGTCGGGTGGCATAACCGAGGAAGTGCCTTTATACAGTTGTAATGGGTTGGAGTAATAATCTGAGAAAAAACCACACCAGAGCACTCAGACCGTCCATTGTACTCGTTCCCAGTGAGTTCAATATTCAAATTTTCACTACTAATTTAAGATAGTGAAGGACTTGATCTAGTTTCAACGATCGAAGTTCTTCGATCGTTATTATATCCATTAAGAGATCTCACAAATCCGTATATATTATATCATTCGTAGCCTGGAGAAGGCAGGACAGCTACAAAGGAAATGTGTAGTTGTTTCTTATTCCTCCAGGCAAGGCTTACATATTGGATCCAATATAAGTTCCAACTTGAACATATGACTTCCAGTCGGGTTATGTCCTGTAAGTAAACCGACCATGCTCCGACAGTTCCTTCTGGATATTCCCATCCCAAAATAAACTTAGCGCTGTTTTTGTTCGGACTATCCACAAAGTGCTTGGTAGTTTTACATGTACTTATGGAGTTCCAACGTTGTTCCTGTTCGGCTTCCATAAATCTTCGAATAAAAATATTGAAGCTTGCTTGACTCAAGCCTAACATTGACTCCGGACCAGTAGGAGTATCGGAAGAACCACTTCTTGCAAGTACATCAGCAATTTCATTTCCTGTTATTCTTGTATGTCCCGATACCCAGATAAGAGTAGAACAATCTTCGAATTGACACAAGGTGATTCCAGTGCTAGTAGAGAAGCTTGGCTGTCACTACATATTGCAAAGTTTCGTCCGTGCATCTTTTTAGAGACAGCCCAGTTGGCAACTTGTAAAATAGCAAATATTTCTGTTTGAAAAACAGTTGGCCATTTTCCAAGTGCGAATGCTTCCTTGGAATTCTCAATTAAGAACCATCCTACACCAGTTCCTTCATCGGTAAAAGAACCGTCAGTGTAGAATATGAGTCCGATTTCCCAAAGGATCTCAGTTGAATTTTTTTCAACTTTAGCTGCTAGGGTATTGAACTTTATATCACCTTTTGGACATAAGAAATGGAACAGTACTGTGCACAGGCATCAGAAGCGAAGGAATTTGTTCCGAAACATGTATTCATGCCCACTCTTATGCTCATAATGCCAGACCTTATTCTTGCGAAGTAGACATATAGCTGTTTGGACGCTATATATTACCCTCGAAAGTAGGCATTATCCACATTAGTGTGTTAGCATAGAAAATACTTTTGTTATTTACTGCAGTCACAGTGAACACACATTCCCAGGGTTGTTTTGCATTGAGCATTACCTGTTTCGGTCGTGTGAAGAATAGCGTATTAGTGCCCATCATCAACGTTCGTCGTTCGTTATGTAATATACTATTACCGCTTCCATCTGAATAACTATATCCAGAGGTGGCAGATTTAGCATTGCGTTGAGAGCATCTTCCGATGTAGAGCGCATTGCGCCCGTTAATTACAGGCAGACGTTCCTTTGCAGATTTTGTAGATTTATACAGGTGGCCCTGAGGGATTTATTGGATGAAATAAGACATACATGGTCCGCATAAGCTTTTATGTGTATGTCTAATTGACCAACTTTTTCGAGCAAATAATCGACCACGACCACCGTAGAAGCGGCGAAAGGACTCCACCTTGTGGCATCCCTTGGCCACTTCGACCGTAACTTTATCATCGATATTCTCGCTTGTCTGAAGAAGCCGGCGCTAAAGCACATGTGAATCCATCTGGTTAAGGTCGGTTCCACTCCATGCCTCTCAGGAAGTGCCTTGAGGAATTAAGGAAATTTCATTTCGGTATTGTTTGACTTCCGAATATGATTCTCTATTGTTGTATCCTCACTTTGCTTGGCTATCAAAGTCTGATTTTATCCTGCTCAAAACACGCTGTTGTGGTTCTAATTCCAAATAGAAGGGACGTAAACCTGTTATAAGAAGTTGAGAGCAGATATAAGATCGGTAATGAAAATTAAAAATGTCAGAGATAAAACACTACCCTGAGGAACGCCAGCATTTATGAGCTAAATATGAGACTTAAAGCCGATCAAACCAACTTGGATTGAAAGCTAGGCCCTATTTTATATTATAAGGAGTGGTAAACTCTTGTGATCAATTTTTAACCCACTTTCTAAAGGTCCACTTCATTCAAACTTTGCACACATGTGTATTCAGCACAACAACACTTTATATTCGAAGACAGAAGTTGTCCAGTCTATAATCAAAAAAGGCGAGCCGTTGTCTCCATCCTCATACCGACCCATAATCAAATGGGGAAAAGATAGAGTAGAGTAGAATTTAACGCTTCCAAAACAAAATGCTGTCTGATGTCATGCAAGCAAATCGTAAACCCTCGGCCATTATCCATGAATGGCACTTGTATCGAGGAAACTGAAAAACTCGCAATTCTCAGTATGTGCGTTAACAACAAGCTTTGTTGGAACGACCAGACATTCGCCATCGCCAAAAATGCTGCAAATGTTTAGTTTTCTCTCAAGGTGCAAGAAATACTTCACTCCCACTGATCTGGCTACAATCTACAAGTTTTTCATTTGTTTAATAGCGGGACTCCGACGAGCGAACAAAGGATTTGTGAGATCTCTTAATTGAGCCAAATACTCACTCTAGCAACTGTTGGAGGACGAGGTGTGCTCGATATCGGAATTACAGGCAGAGGCAATGCGCACTCTGGTAACTCACTCTGTGTAGTAGGTAGATTGTCCGTAGTGAATAAGTTTTAAAAATAAACTATATTTGAGATGACAAATCATGCCACCGTTTTTTTACCACCATGATCCCATGTATATTACGCTTTAACTTACTATATATTAATGCATATTAACCATTCGTTTGTTAATTAAAACAACTTACAATATTTTTAAATAAATTTCGAATGCAATTCAGAAGAGAGAATATTTTTTAAATCAATTTTTAATGCAGTTCATAAGTAAAAATAGTTTTTGAATAAATTTCTACGGAATAAACGTGTACATACATAGTTTATGTATGGTTGATTCATTATATGTATGTAAGTATTTAAATCTATATTTTTGTGTCAATATTGAAATCTTGGTGAACGAATAACTAGGAATTGTCTTTTTTTATTTTATCTGTTTCGTCTTCATTGTCCGAAGTTTCTTTATGCTTTTCCTTTTCGCGCTCTTTTTCTTTTGTTCTTTCCTTTTCCTTTTCCTTGTCTCTTCCGCTATCTCTATCTCGAGATCTGTAAAAGTATTAAATGGGATACATACTTTTAACACTATACTGTCTCATAACATACCCTTCCGATGAGGATTTATGACTCTTATCAGATGATCTAGCAAAGATGGGAGATATTTTTTCGTATATGTGTGTCAACGTATTAAATTGATCATTGAATTTTCGCTGAAAAATTAATAGTCAATTAGAGGAACAGCAAAATTTGGGATTTTATTACATTTAACAAAAACAGATCCTTGTCCGTGTCACTTAACTTCCGGTCAAGGCCCTTAAGTTCGCTTTGCAAGTCCTTAATTTTAACATTGGCCTTTGTGTTCTGGCTCTGTAGTTCAGTGTGCTGAATTCGTAAATCGTTATATAACTTTTCCAATTCTGAATGTGCCTTTTCCGAACGTTTGATCTGATCAACAAGTTTTCCCACATGTACTACGGCTCCTTGATAAGTGGTCATACCTTAACAGATGTTTTGGTTCGAATGAAAAAAAAAATGTAACAAAGTAAATTTTAAGCTCGACTTGCCATTACTATCAATGTCATTTGAATGCGACACAGTGGATTGGCCATTACTTTTGTCTAGAGTTTTAAATATGGGCAAGAAAGCTTTGTTTCCCATTGCAATACGTTTCAAATCTTCTTCTAAGATATTATTTTCATCCTCTTTAACATCTTGACTATCTGTTTTTTCATCTTTATCAGTTAGTTTTCTACAAAAAGAGAAATTAAATGCTATTATAAGAAAGAAAATGAAAAAAAAATACCACAAAAAATGATACCTGTAATAGAGTGCATGTCGTGATATCGATTTTCCAAGAACTTTGCGAATTTGACCCCGAGACAAATTCAAGCCCAAAATTGAGAACAAATCTTCGAGGTCTTTTTCGAAAATATATCCACAGTGAGAAGTATCAAAGTAAATAAACGACAGCAACAGTTGGGGTTTTGCTATGATCGCTTTTTTATCTGCGGAGGTCGCCGTCTTCCGCTTTCGATCGACCGAAGCAGTTGAATTTGTGTCATCTTCAATATCAACGTCAACACTTCGCTTGGAAGTGCGACGTTCGTATTTATCCGATGATTCAGTTTGTTTACGATCGCTAGAAGATGATTTTTGCTGCTGTTGGTCATTTCCGCGAACAGCACTGCTATCCTTGGCATCTTCATCCACTGGTTTGGATTCTTCCTTTTTGATGACAGAGTCTTCAGTGTCGGTGGCTGTTGTGGTTGGGTCCTTTAGGAAATATAATTCTTTGAATATATTAAAGCCAAAATCGCGCATAAGCATTTCATTAAAAATCTCAGCAAAAAGTGACACCTGTAATATTTATATTAATTATTCACTATTCGTTATAAGTAAATTAATTTCAATCATTAGATACATACCTCAAAAAGACGCTCTTTGGTATCTTCGGGTCGATAATCAAGAAGAACAGACAACGACATTACGGAGCAATCAAATTTTCCACCTTTGGCTGTTTTCGATGGATGGACAATAATATGAGAACTTTCCGGGAGAGTGTATCGTCGTTGTAACTGCGATTTCTCTCGCTCCTGCATTTCTTTAGGGACTTCCTGTCAATTGATATAGATGTAACAATATGAAGATATTTAAGGTTACAGCTTAATAAAGGCATTTAAAAATTGCTTATAAAAGCTTTAAAAAAAAACCACGAAATATCCAAATTTTTGATGTAAGTTTTCTGAACGGAGAAACACATGTGTGCAACGTTTAAATAAAATCGGGCTTAAGGAAGTGGGTTAAAAATTGATCACAAGATTCCACCAGCCATCCAGCCACAGACAGACAGAAAACCGAAATTTAAAAAGTAGTTAGAAAAGTGGGGATGTTTTTTTTAATGTTTTATCAAAGCATAGTTGAAATACAGGAAAATAAAAGAGAAGGTGCAAGAGCAGACTGCCTTTTTAAGGAACATGTGAGAAGATTGGTTCTGGAATTCAATGACTACTGTAGAAGTTGTAAAAACATGGATGAGGAGACCGAAGTTCACCTCACAGCTAACAGAAGGTACATACATTTGGGGTAATACAGAAAAAAAACCTCTCAGATCTCGAAAACAGTAGTTTTTTTCGTATGATATACACGCTTAAAATGCTTAGCACAGAGTATGCGTTAGGAAATTAGTGAGAGAGGAAAAAAAGCTCTAATTGTAGGCCCGTGAGAGAGAGTGCAGAAAGAGTGGAATCATATAAAAATCTTAGTGCTGTCGACAGCGAAAGAATGAATTGGATTAGAAGTAGCGGATAGGAGATCATTAATAAAAAGAGAAAGAGTGTCGGGGATAAAACAGAGCTTTGGGGACCAACGGCGTTTATGTGTTGACCTTTGGATACGACCTGAATTAAACGGACAGGAAGGTAGTTAATAGTCCAATCAATCAGGCATTAATTTTTGACAAAAAAGCTTGATGCGGGACTCTGTCAAATGTATCAGAATTTTCCCTCTTCATAAAAAGCTCGAAATGGTTTCTTTGAAAAGGGGAAAGGAACAAGATCTTGTGGTATCAAAATGGAGCGTCAAGGGTATGAGTGTGCAACAGTTGCTTCCTTACCTAACCTGTAGGCGAAATAATATTAAAGGAAGAGAAAGATGCTACGGCAGAGAAGAGAGATAAGCAAAGATTCGCAACATCCCTGCGTTCTGCAAAAATCAAACAAAAAATAAAATATAGCACTGATGGTATACAGAAGGGTAGCAGGTAAATCTTAGGGAGTTAGTTCCATAATAATGCACTGGATGTACACCATGATAGTTATTCTAATGATTACCTACGCAGCATTGGCATGGGCGAATAGAACCAAGTTAAGCACCAAGAAAAGAGAATTGGAAAAAGTGCAGAGGCTTGTGTTTTAATTACAGGGGCCATGAGAACCTGCCTCACAGCGGGCATGGAGGCGATCCTTGGGCTACTCCCACTACACTTAGTGGTAGAGAGCAAATCCAAGTTACGTTTGAGCAAGGTAGGCTGCTTTACGGACAGTAGGGCAAGTGCTATAGCGGAATCGCTGACTGACTCCCTTAGCGAACATAGTTCAAGAGCTCGAATTAAAAAAAAAAATCTGAAGGCACGGATGCTGGAGTCTTTGGAAACCAAGGACTCTGTAGCAATCGGCAGTACTCAGTTTCAATGAGTTGAAGAAGGCGGTCTGCAACGCAAAATATTCTTATTATTACAAGTGTGCCGCACGCAGTCCGTTACACAAATAGTCGGGCAATTTCGAGTGTTTTTAATTGATCTTTTGACATAGCGTCATTTACAATTCGCACTCACTTGGTAAAAAGAATACTGCTGGTAAAAAGTATAATAGTTTGTGTCTGATGCTTTGGTAAAATTTGTCTGCTAAAATTTATGAACCAGTGAATTTCAGCAAAGTTTTAGAACCACTTTGTGCGTTCGGGACACAGTCAATTAATATATAGAGGATTATACAAACCTCAGCATTTTTTCTTGAATCATATTCATCCAAAATAAGTATATCACTCATATCAACTTCAATGCCAGCATCGTTGTCCTCGTCAGCTTCTATATCTTCATTTGTTGCACCAGCAGTAGAAGTCTTATTAGCGCCATCAACATTCATCGCATCCTGGTTAACATCAGTATCCTTCGTATTGTCTGCAGTCTCATTGGTTTGTACTTCCTTTTTTATTTGAACATTTAAATCCACATCTGTGGCTTTCTTATCTTGAGACTTCTCAATGTTTAACGCTTTGATTAAACGTGCTGTTACCTGTGGCTTAAGACCTAAAAGAATAATCAAAAAACGATTAATGGCAAGAGAAAAACGATATCAAGTTTGTACCTTTCGACGATAGATTACGTGCAATTAACTCATTGCGAATATCTTGCATTTTCATTGATTTCGGGTCCAAATTTGAATAGTGTGTTGCTTCATTATTAGCCGAATCCTGCAATAAATTGTTAAAATATTTATTAGTTTTGCGAATAATTTCCTTCAATATCTTTTGAATTATGTCGCTGGAACACTTTCGTGAGAATTTTATGTTACGTGACTTCTTGTGAGATTCCTAAAACATTGACACAGATTTTAGTGCAACTGGAAATGTGCTTACCATTATGATATAATGATAAAAACTCAAAGGAAAATTATTTGTCTGCACTAAACGTAGAAAAACTGCATCAAATAAATGAAAATAAAAAAAAATCTCTTAAATCTATACTTGAATTTGTAAGGAAAAACATGAAGAAAAAAAATGGTGTGTGCCTTTTCTTGTCCATTTTGGGAGTTTGACGGCACTGATGTTACTTCATTGGTACTGGAAATATTTGCCAACGATGCTGCTGCTGCTGTTGCTGCTGTTCCAGTTGAATTTTCCCTTTCTGATGATGATCCGACTGCTGTTGAGGTGCGGTTAAGGATGTTTTCTACAGCAGTTTTATAGTTTTGTGACAGGGTTAGCCATTCGGTGCGTGTTGGCAAGCATGAGTTTATATCCGGCAAGTAGATGACAACCGTTTCCACCCGAGCGGAAGAAGATGAAGTTTTTCCTTTACTTGGATAATCGGAACGATGATAGTAGAGCTCCAAGAAACGATACCTAGATGTTGATGGTTAAGGTCAACGCAAACCAACGAATGAATCGCCAACGAGACCCCAACGCCCAGAGACGATTGTTGATGGCGATGTTGATGGTTGTTGTTTTTGTTGGTGTAGTAGTGATGGCAGTTGTGGTAGCAGTATGTGGCAGATACATTTTATATTCATATTTTTATTTTGATAGGTTTTATTATTTTGAATAATATTTTTTTTGGCACCAAACAAATGGTGTTTGGTTGAAAACGAACATGGAAAAGAAAGAAAAAAATCATAAGGAATATGCAAAGTTATGTTCGTTGCTTATGGTTATATTCTGTAATTGGAGAAGTTTCATTATCTAAAGCTGTGAAACAAAAATATACCAATAAAGGGTTCAACTGAGAGCTACGAGCTATTACAGTTTTGTTTTTGATACATAGCAAGGTAATATTTTAGAATCCCTGACTACTTTTCGTACATCTGCACGGAACAAAGTTACTTTTTCTTAATATTTTGTACATTTAATTTTTGGAGAACTTTTAAAAGTCTATTGTAGGTTTTTCGTTCGTTAATTAAAAAATGGAGGTGTGGCCACAGAACAATTTTATTTTTTTTTTAATTTCTTTTACACTTCACAGATTTCTCATAAGAGCTATACATTTTGAGATATTTGCAAAAGTTCGAAAAACTACAACTTCCGGTTGGCTGATTTCCGCCAAATCGACTGTGACCTCCAAATTTTAACTAAAAAGCTTAAATATGAATTTTCAACCCCATCAATTCAGCAATATGGGGTGTAGAGTGCACAGATAGACAGACAGATTTTTTTGTCGGTGTCTCTGACTCAGGAGTTCTATCCCCCGTTCTGTGGAATTCAGTGGTGAACGAGCTGCTGATATACCTGGAAAGGGAGGGCTGCAGAGTGATCGCCTATGCGGATGACGTTGCTATTGCCGTTTCAGGGAAAACACCTTAATACCTTGAAGCAACTCTTAAAGAATGCTCTTAAAAAGCTAACTTAATAAGCAGATCGTTGCGGTCTGGGAGTAAGCCTCCACAAAACAGAACTAGTCCTACTAGAACTAGAAAATATAAAATTCCACAAGTTGAACCACCCTCTATAAAGGCCAAAAGCTTATCCTTCTCTGATAAAGCTAAATATTTGGTTCTTATTCTGGACAGAAAGCTAGCTAAGCTGGAAACAAAATACACAGGAAAAAGTTCTTAAAACCACAGTGGCACTCTTCTCCTTCAAAAAAGCCATGGGTAACAAATTGGGTCTTCAACACCATATCACTCAATGGCTTTATAATTCGGTAATAAGACTTTCACTTTTGTACGGTGTGGTGGTCTGATAGACTGACTTAGACAAAGCAATAAATCGCGACGAACTAAGCAAAGTCCAAAGATCGGCTTGTCTATGTAGGAGCGGTCTCCTCGGCCCCCCAGGGCTGCACTGTCCTGTTAAACCTAAAACCACTAGGCATCTTCCGCAGACAAATTGCTGCTAGCACGGCTATTCGTCTTAACGCAACCTCCCAGTGAATTAGGAAATGAATTCGGACACTCTTCTATTCTGAATTCATTCAGGACTCCACCAGGAGGTATAGACTACACCATTCCGTAACTTCATTTCAACAACAACTTCCAGGTCACCATCCCCTCCAGATCACGCTGGGAAGAAAGTGCTATCTCGGAAGATGAGTCAATCAGTTTTTATTCCGACGGGTCAAAAACTGATGCTGAGATAGGTGGAGGGGTTTTCTCAAAAACGCTAAATATTAGTCTCTCTTTCCGTCTTCCCAATCACTGCTGTGTTTTTTAAGTAGAAATCATGGCGATTAAAGAAGTCCTGTCTTGACTGAAGAAAAATATCATATCCACTGAGGATATCCGCATCTTCTCGGATAGTCAAACAGCTTTGAGATCCCTAGAGTCAATCTCTACGAACTCCATTTTAGCCCTAGATGCCGACCATCTCTCAGGGAGATGGCGGAGCAGTTCAACATTCACCTGTATTGAGTGGCGGATTATAGGGACATTCTGGGAAACTGCAGGGCGTATGAACTCGCCAAAAATGGTACTACGCTGCCCCTTCTACCTGAAAATGGTTCCCTAGGCATACCGATTGCTACATGCAAACTCATATTAAAGCAGGATGCTACTGAAAAAACCAACCTTAGATGGACAAATGGTATAACTTGTGTTGCGATAAAACAAATCTGGCCAAAACTGGATCCGAAATGCTCCAAGTGTTTGATCTCTCTAAACACAAAGCGCTACGATTGGTAGAATTAGTGCGCACACTTAGAGGCAAGCATGCAGCAAGGCTTGATGTATTTTCCAATGACTTTTGCAGAAGCTGCATGGACGAGGAAGAGGGAGAGACCATTCTTCACCTTTTCTGCACATACACATTTCTCTAAAGCGTATGTTCCTATGTTCCATTTGGGAACCTTCTTTTCAAACGACCTTAGCGATTTGTCAAGCACTGATATCAAAAGTCTTATACGCTTCATTTGAAGCTCCAACTGGTTCAATGAGTAGGGCGAGAAATACTCTCAATCCATCACATCACAATGGACCATCTATTGTTCTAAGTAGGTCAGTTTCCTGCCTAAGTTCAAACATTTTCATGACTGCTATTACTATTATGAATAAAGTAAAAGGGTCTCATTTTCGGAATTTAAACGATTAGTGGAACATATGTTCATAATATACACCCTCAAATACTTTCACAGCTATTTTCGAAACCCGAAACAAATTGTAAGTCTTTCATTGTAAATTTATCTAAATATGCATGTTTAAAAAATGTATTTTAAAAATTTAAGGTGGGATCATTATCAATACTGGCTACAACTAAAAAACCCTGTGAAACGCAAAGTTTTTTAACGAATGAAATGTTGTAATATAAGTATAAGTATAAAATTAATAATTATATATGTATTAATAAACAAAACGAAAATTCGAAAAATAATTAATTATGTGGAAATGAAAATTTATTAAATTTTATCTTCTTATTAAAACTGTAAAAACACATACCATTGTGTGCAGTGGGACAAATCTATTCCAGTAAGTTCTTTACATGTTCGTATGGCAGTACGAATAAGTACAGATGGATCTTTTTCAGGATTTGCCCCATCCAATGAGGGACTCCATGGCCCACCAATTGCCATGGGTTCATTTCGACCGCGAGTTCCAACTAAGAAACTAATCAGTCGTGAAGGATGGACATGATTGTGATCATTCTCGTTGTCGCTGCCTTTGTCAATGCATTTGTTATACATTTCTGAAATGGGTGGACACGCCATCAGCATAACTTTAGCTGAAAATAGATAGTCTGCATCGTCTGCATCTAAAACCATATTTTGTTCTGTAAGGGGTTCTACAACTTTATGCATTATATGGAAAGAACATGGACGTCGAACTGAAAATGGATTATTTGGTGTAAACGATTCAGACCATTTGACTTCAGTGTGAAAGAAGTCAGATGGGATATACAATGTTGAATAACGTTGACGAAGTTCATGGGCGTCAGCAGATTTGCTAGTTTAACATATTTTAACATTATTAGGTTTTGTTTATAAGCATAAAATGATACAACTTACAAAGTGAGAATGGTTTTCGGTATTTGTACCTTGTATCGGGGAATAGAACGTGTTCGGGGTCCTTTTTGCATGGTCCGGGCGGGGCTACGGCCACGATCACGCTCTCTTTCGCGATCTCTGCGTTCGACGCTTAAATTCATTTCATGTTTATTGTCGTTGTCGCGATGTCTTCCTCGATTTCGTTCTTTGCTGCGTTCCCGATCCTCACGACGCCTTTTACGATCATTTTCATCCTTTAATTTATTAAACAACCCTAAATCAGTAACGCTCTTTTTAACCAAAAAAATAAAAACTCACTTCCTCTTCGTCTCGAGATCTTTGGCTTTTATTGGTTTCTCGACGATCGCGTTTTGAATGACGATCAGATGTCGGAGAAGAACGCCTTGGTGATGATCTTCTCTGATGGTTGGCTCCACGCTGATACTCGTTTGGTGGTGGGACAGCATTATATCCAGATCCCTTTATATTTTGTGACATTAAAGGTGGTGGTTGATTCATTGGAGTCGTATTAGAATGGCTTCCACTATTACCACCTGCATTGGAGTTCATAGTAGTTTGTGCCACTAGCTGTATACGACTTGCATTCCACTTAAATTGAGAATTCTGACTAAAACTTGCTTCAAAATGAACTCGCTCTCCAAGTTTAGGTATTGCTCCTTTGCACACACTTCTATAGAAGAAGACCTCATCGTTAACCAGACCGCAGTCGTTGCTTATTTTGGTCACAGTTCCAATGGAATTGTAGTTCTGCCTGCCTTGTGTATGAATGTTCATTCCACCAGCTTGCTGAGGAGATCCTCCGGATGATTGTGTGTTTTGGAAAGCAACTGGGTTTAGGCCAGTTCTTGGCTGAGGATAAGATACACCTCCTCCCTGAAACATTTGGTTGTTGGAAATTTGAGCATTAATGCTGCCGGCATTCATTGCGGAATGTCCAAATGGCATATTTTGCTGAGGCTGTTGTTGTTGCTGATTTATGAACATCTGCGAGCCTTGGTGGAATGGTAATCCAGAATTAGTAGAAGAAATACCACCACCCAGTCCAACTCCACTACCGCCAGATATTCCTTGCATTACATTATTTATGGAATTTCGCTGCCATGGAGGATTCGATTGCCCACTAAATGACATTTTTAGTTGTTCTATAATACTATAATACTTTATTAATTATTCTGAACACTGTTCTATTTAATGAAAAAAAAATGTCTATTCTCACGCCCGAATGAAAAAATTTGGGAAAAATAACTAAACTACCAAACCAAGTGTCAGTGTTCAGTGATTTGACAGTATTGTCAAAAAATATCAGATTATTTAATTTGTTCGAGTACTCAGAACTTCGGGTGTTCTTTCTTTCGTTAAAGAATTTTCAGAGCATGCTCTAAGCGTTCAGATTTAATTGATGGTGCAAATTTGATGCAAACAAAAGCATCACTCTAAGAAAATCCGTTTGCAAATCGAAAGCGTACAGTTTACGTACATTAATTTCACTAACAATATCATACAATTTTTATGTGATAAAACAACCAATAAAAATTTAAAATTTTTGTGTAAATTCTCTAATCTAATCTAATCGCACAATGTGCAGTTTCCAGTTTCCATCGGAGACATATATGCGTGTAAAACTTGAAAAACAACGAGTACTTTTTTTTATAAAATTTGTATGACCCCCCCCCCCACGACCCATGGGCACGATCACTTCCAAAAAGTTTTGTGCATCGGAGACACACATGCGACATGGAAATACCTCCTGTACTTGAAAAATTAGTAAAATGATCGGAACATATCGAGTTCCCACCAAGCAAATTGACAACTATTACAAAAATGTATGTGAGTTAATGTGAACAATCTGTAAAAAACGAATTTATTGACAACTTATAGCGTTTGTTGATTTTCCCTTTTTTGACAGAGTGCACTCCTTTTTTTGGAGCCAAGGTAAAAAGAAATGTGCACTCGCAAGTTTTGTATGTGCACGTGCACATGTCATAAAAAAGAACTAAAAATAACAAACAAACTTCTGTTTGTCGTAAAAAAGAATTTTAAAATGTAGTACATAAACAGACTTATTTTATACAAGTGCTCTATTTCGAGACTCGAATTCTGACAACTGATGTAAAAATAATATATAATTCTATATCAGTACTTTGAGGTTAACTTTGTCAAGGTGCTGCTTATCAATTATTTGCTATTTGGTGGCGACGAAATTGTATAAATTGAAAAATATATTTAAGATGTCAGACTTTGATATATTGAAAACGACTGGGGATGCTGAATTACAAGAATTTCTCATGATTGAACAGCAAAAAGCACAAGTCCATGCTCAGGTATACTTACAGCGGCTACCTAGTCTTTACAAATAAAAATAACTGCTTCACAGATCCACAATTTCAATGATATATGCTGGGATAAATGCATCGGGAAACCAAGTTCCAAATTGGACAGCTCAACCGAAACATGTTTAAGCAACTGTGTGGACAGGTTCATTGATACATCGCTACTAGTTACAAATCGATTTGCCCAGGTACTGCAAAAAAGCAGTAGTGGAATGTGAAACAAATTTGTTGGATGAATAGTATAACCAAAGTAATTCTGTTGGATATGTGCTCAGCCGATCACCGTAAATACATAACGTATTTTTTTGTTAGCTTAAATACAATATTTGTTGGAGTTATGTAAATAAAACGCAAAACCATGTTGAGTGGGTTTTTACATATTTATTATGTCTTTTGTTTGTTCTTTTTAATTTGCCTATACAAATCTATCATTTTAGATTGTTCCACTTCCAGCATAGTTCTTGTTGCAACTGGTAGATCCTTTCGTTTTCCTGTTAACTGTCCTTTAGTAAGGGGTGTCAAATGCTTTTGGCACTTGGCTTTGTTATCCTTGTCTATATCAGTTGTATTTGGAGTCGACTTATTAAGCACGCTCTTCAATAATAGGTTGTTTTTCATTCCAGGCTAAAAAAAAAATGTACTAATAAAACTTTGTCGCTAACGTTTAGTTGTAGATGCAAGTTACCCGAGGAACGGTATCACTCTTTACTGCCTTACGAGGGAGTGTTAATATTTCTGGTGGTGCATGAACAACTTCTCCAAATTTAAACACATCTCTTTTATATTCCTCAATTGGAGTTTCTTTCTTTTTCTGCTAGGAAATTAAAAAATTTTACATAAAATAAAATTAAAGAATTAAAGTCTACAAAACCTCTTCGTTGTCCTCCTTTATAGCTTGTTTAATTAATTCTCTAGCTAACTTAGGATCGATTGGATTCGATGGCTTTTGTTGAGAGCGACGATTTCGTTTATTTTTATTTTTAAGTAATTCATCGATTTCATTTTCTGGTCGTTTTTTTATGGATATCATTCCCGTTTTTTCATCTCGGATAACGCTTACACCATATTTTGCTTCGTATTCTGCTTCTTTAAGTGACTGGGTTGTTACTCGGTTAACACGACGTAGATAGTCAATATCATCTTCATTGGAATGTTGTTTGATAGCGCTATATTTATTTGAACTATTCAATGAAGATTTTCCTTTGGGTGTTTTCTGATTGCTTTTGTCCTTTGGCTTATCCTCTCTGCCACGATGGATTCTTTTTATTTTCTTACCGGTAGTAGCGCTATTAGCCAACTTCATAAATTGAGAAAATTTAAAAGACACTTTTTGGGCACTGCCTTTTTGCGGTGGGTTATTGACTACATTTTTTAATCTGAAAAAATATTTCTCTGAATTATTGTTTTTAGTCCGAAATTTTATTACTTCTGTTGTACTACGGCCTGTTGTTTAAGTGGATCTCTTACACCGTGGTGTTTCCTCGCAGGAATTTTCCTTTTTCTTGCCATGTTTATAGTTATTATTTATTAACAAAACTATCAGCACACATGTATTTTGTTAAAATAAGTTCAGTGTTCAGTACACTTTACGTTTAGACTACAATACGGCACAGGCCTACAGGGTACAAGCAAGAAGCAACCAAGAACCAACCAAACCACACCGCAATGACAGTTTAACGAAGAGCCATTTCTTTGCATCGAGTTTTTGTGACATTTTCTAAATTGAACCTGTTCGATTAAACATTACAAGACCAGGCTGCCAGATAAAACATATATCATTCTTTGAAAGGTCCAAATAGGTGGTATGAATAACTTAGTGTAAATGGTGGGTTATTGACTACATTTTTTAATCTGAAAAAATATTTCTCTGAATTATTGTTTTTAGTCCGAAATTTTATTACTTCTGTTGTACTACGGCCTGTTGTTTAAGTGGATCTCTTACACCGTGGTGTTTCCTCGCAGGAATTTTCCTTTTTCTTGCCATGTTTATAGTTATTATTTATTAACAAAACTATCAGCACACATGTATTTTGTTAAAATAAGTTCAGTGTTCAGTACACTTTACGTTTAGACTACAATACGGCACAGGCCTACAGGGTACAAGCAAGAAGCAACCAAGAACCAACCAAACCACACCGCAATGACAGTTTAACGAAGAGCCATTTCTTTGCATCGAGTTTTTGTGACATTTTCTAAATTGAACCTGTTCGATTAAACATTACAAGACCAGGCTGCCAGATAAAACATATATCATTCTTTGAAAGGTCCAAATAGGTGGTATGAATAACTTAGTGTAAATGGTGGGTTATTGACTACATTTTTTAATCTGAAAAAATATTTCTCTGAATTATTGTTTTTAGTCCGAAATTTTATTACTTCTGTTGTACTACGGCCTGTTGTTTAAGTGGATCTCTTACACCGTGGTGTTTCCTCGCAGGAATTTTCCTTTTTCTTGCCATGTTTATAGTTATTATTTATTAACAAAACTTTCAGCACACATGTATTTTGTTAAAATAAGTTCAGTGTTCAGTACACTTTACGTTTAGACTACAATACGGCACAGGCCTACAGGGTACAAGCAAGAAGCAACCAAGAACCAACCAAACCACACCGCAATGACAGTTTAACGAAGAGCCATTTCTTTGCATCGAGTTTTTGTGACATTTTCTAAATTGAACCTGTTCGATTAAACATTACAAGACCAGGCTGCCAGATAAAACATATATCATTCTTTGAAAGGTCCAAATAGGTGGTATGAATAACTTAGTGTAATGGCCATATTTTCACTTTTGCTAAATCTTTTTTTTTTTTTAGAAAAATGCATTTTTTTAAGCATTTATAAGGAGGTGTAGGGGTTAATTGGTATCATACGAAAGGTAATAAAAATACCTTCCATTAAAAAATAGGGCCAATAGAACCCCCCTCAACGGAGAAAGAGCAAAAAAAGTGTAAAAAGGGTCGTGCTTAAGAGTGGGTGGGACAAAATATTGGTATCAAATGAAAGGTGATAATTAGGTCTACACAGCCATGCTATTCTTTAGGGCGTGGCTCAATTCTAGCGGAATCGC
Organism: Nephrocerus scutellatus; assembly: GCA_947095585.1. NCBI lineage: Eukaryota > Metazoa > Arthropoda > Insecta > Diptera > Pipunculidae > Nephrocerus > Nephrocerus scutellatus. The sequence continues at coordinate 19,705,881 of OX352763.1, read as the reverse complement.
GATCAGTTTATATTGTGTTTATATGCAACGTTAACTAAAAATGGTTACCCCATACCATATGCTGGCCGATACCATATTATGCTTACCCCATACAACGTTGAAACGCCTTATTATTTATTTATTATTTATTACCCATTTAATGAATTCATGATTTTACGGAATATAAATTTTCCTTTTAAAAATCGTGCAACACAAAGGTGAAATGGCCGCACTAAAGTAGATATCCTTTGCAAGAGAGGAAAAATAAAAGACAAAAAATGGAAAAACAATAAAGTTAACTGATTAACAAAAGTAGATATAGTATTTTTACATCATATTATGTACTTATAATAAAGAAAATATAAATATTTTACTTTTTATGAGGTAGAACCTATATCAAAACAAATCCATCATTTAAAAATTTAAAATACATAAAAATGGAAAATATGTTCGTATGTTAAAATAAATTTTCTAACCACCCTACTAAATTGTCATAAGTTGATTTAACATCTCGAAACGTCAATTATGAACCAACCACTTTTTTTTTCTTCATCACACTTCTCGTCTTAATTTACATTTTACAACACTAGCACATCAGTCGGCAAGCTACTGCGGAAATATTAGCCAACAAACAATAAAAACAAAAGATGGTGTTTTGATTGCAAGAAATTAATTGTATAAGTAAAATCAAATGCACTTTTTTATGTTAGCTATAAAGTAGTAAGGAAATATAAGTTGTATAAAGTATTATAAAGTGTAGTGGTTGATAAATATTTTTAATACAATCGAGAGTTGTGAGATTTAGATTTTCGCTCTTGAAACGAAAATACAGATTCACAAAATTTAAAAGTTATTTAAACATATTAGTAAAAGATTAAAACGCACTTTAACACTATAGGAGCTAAATTTTAAAAATATAATATAAAAATAAGGAAAATATGGTTGAGCCTATTTTCGATTACCAATTTCGTCTTATTTTAATTGGAGACAGTACTGTCGGTAAAAGTTCTCTTTTGAAATTTTTTACAGATGGAAAGTTTGCAGAGGTAAATATAAGTATTAATTTTAATTTTTCAAAATAACTAAGAATTCATTAAATCAATAAATAAATATTGTATTTAGATGTTAGAAAAGCCATTGTTTATAAGTATTGCAATTTTTTATCATACACTTTATTTATTAATGGTGGACGGGCGAACGATATATCATCAAAATCGAAAGCAAGCGAAAAGGAGATATCCAAAAATAAAAGCATGTTTATTAAATGCTTTAATTTCCTTACATAATTGATTTACAACAGCAGTGGTGATTTATAAAATGGGACAACATGCTTATAACTCCTTGCATGAAGCCAACTGATGTGATAATGTTTTAGAACGCCACTGATAAGAGATTTCTATTGTTGAAGTAATCTTAATTTATTTCTTACTTAAAGCTTCCGTTTGATGATTTACAAAAAAGAGCTCTAAGTTTTATGCGAGCGACACAGTGACACACTTGCTTTGTCACAGTTCAATTCGTTTAATTGTGGGACTTTATTTGTTTACGTTTCCACTTAGATATGTTATTTACGTGTGTAAGTTTTAAAACGACTCGATTGTCAACTGCATAGCGTAGCTAATTCCACAATACATTTATTTCTTAATTAGGTTTTAATTGCCAAATGGAGTTTATTATGTATTATTTTTTGTCGTCAATTCTTTTCAGCTATCTGATCCGACAGTTGGTGTTGACTTTTTCGCTCGCCTAATCGAAATGAAAGATGGCACACAAATTAAGTTACAACTGTGGGATACTGCTGGACAGGAGCGTTTTCGATCTATTACTAAATCCTATTATCGGAATTCCGTTGGCGTTCTTCTTGTTTATGATATTTCAAATCATGCTAGTTTCGAGCATATCCCTTTGTGGATGATGGAAGCCCAACGGCATATCGAACCACACCGACCAGTGTTCGCTTTAGTCGGCTGCAAATTGGATCTAGTAAATGCAGGTGGCTGTCGAGAGGTTACAACCGAAGAGGCACAAGCATTTGCAAAACAGAACGGATTGCATTTCGTCGAAACGTCAGCTCGCAGTGGTGTTAATGTCGAGGAGGCATTTCGCATGGTCACACAAGAGGTCTATTCGAGAATTCGTTCAGGCGAATACAAAGTCGAGGATGGATGGGATGGAATCAAGACTGGTTTTGCTCGACCAAACAGTTTGGACTTTAATTTGGTGGTTGCGGAGCCAGAAAAATCATCATGTTGCTGATTGTGTTTTTTATATAAATTTATAAAATTTCATTTGTGTTTTGTATTGTATAATTATAGCATTGCAATTAGTACATTTAACAGTTTTTTTCGTCCATACATAAAATCGTATTGAATGGAAAAAGTGTTGCCATTATAAATGGCTCTCGTTTATCGTAAGCAATTGCTTTAATATTTATAATAACAAATTTGTAGATGTGTTTTGTAGATTTTTTTTTTGCCATTTCTGTTAGTTAATTAACAAAAATTTGAATGTCTCTTTTTGTTGTTTAATGTTTAGTTACAAGTTTATTTATGAAAAAATATGTTTGTTAAAATTAGTTTTCCCACCTATCTATGTGCTGGCAATCATCATATAATTTAGGGTAATAGCAACAAGCGATGTTATTTTATTTTATTGAATCTGTGATGAAAAACGAGTGAATGATTGACGAACGATTTGTTAAACACAAATTTTGGAACTCCTCTTTTTTTTTTGTTCGTCAATAATTAATCATTCGTTTCACGAGAAACAGGCCCTAAATATAAATTTTTTCAATATCAAATATTTTGATATACATTTGTATATTGCTAGTATGCTTTCTTATGTGTTTAACTATGTTTATTATATAAAATATTTGTAATATAAAAAATATTAACAACATGTAGTTTTTAATTGCAGTGTTCATATTTCAGAGCAGTAATCAGTAGGGAGTTGAAAACCGGATCTAGAATGTCATAAATTCGATGCTTAAAGGACTTTAGTAGTTTCTTAATTTTATTTTTAATAAAAACAAAAGACATAAAATAAAAAAAAATTCAACATTATAAACCGATGTACACACAGCTTATTTTAACCTTATAATTGCTGGAAAATATTGGTCATTTTAAAACGTTTTTCTTAACTTGCTTTCTTGACTGATTGGGTCAAATCTTGCGATTGAATTTTAATCCACTTCCTAGAGCTCAATTTTATTTAAACTTTGCACACATGTGTATCTCCGATGACAACTTTAAAACTTTTTATATAATATCCAAATAAAATTAAAAACAGATTGCTCTCGTTTTTGGATTTGACAGCCGTTATTATGTCCCCTCCCGGCACAAAAACGTTATGCGTCAAAAACGCACCGAGAACGTTGAGTTTACGCAGTTTTTTTTACAAGACACTAACATATGTCATTCTCATTCAGTGAGTGTTTGAAATTAAAATGTCGAAACAGAAACTTTATAGAACCATACGTAAAGAAAAATTTAATATTTGTGAGAGTGCTAGAGTGGTTCAAGGAAATGGTTCTACAAACATATATTATTGTTCATCTGTTAATATTGAACACCCAGCAATTGTTGTAGAAGAAAATAAACTGAAAAAAATTCTAAAGGAACAGCACTTACAATTTTAACGTAAACTTAGCGATTAAATTACTTAAAAACGTTACATTTATAAGGAGCCGTAAACCTTACGTTTTTGTGACATCAAATACGACCAACTTTATACACACTAATACATACGAAACACTGCGTAAATTTGTTTCACTTCTCTTGTGACAAAAGTGCGGTATACGTACCGTAATCGTAGCGTCAAAACGTACTATTTACGACATTTTTAGTGTAGTTTAGTTTTTCGATAGGTGTGCCAACGGAAAACAATTCAAGAAGTATATCAGGTGTTTTGAATATTATTGGAATCGGAATTGAACCCTTGTGAGATGTGACAAAAGAGATATCAGAAGGACTATTTTGGTCACAAAAAGGGAGTCAGAAAGTGACAAGTGAGTTCATATACGTACGAAATGTACAGCATACAATTTTATTGTTGTGTGATGCGTTTTCTTTCTATGGCGTAGTGTAGCATTTAGCTGTATTTCATATGCCATATTCATCCTTATTCATCGGCAAATAAAATACGTCTATAGTGGGTCTATTCTTTTATTCAACCCGAGCGAGTAAAGTTACTCGGAGTACATCGAGCGAATGTTGCACGGCGTAAAAGATTCGGTGTTTACACTGGGTTACTTTACTCGTTCTTACTCAGCCTTACACTGATATTCACTTCAGAGTAAAAAATTGGAAACTGTGAATACACCGTGTCGTGCTCGGTTCACAATAAAAAATCACAGAGTACAGAGTAAAATTACCCCGGGTGAATAAAAAAACACAGAATAAAGTTTTGACGTACACTGCTTGCTCGGGTTGAATAAAAGAATAGACCCAGTATCGAAACGTAGTTTAAAATGGCTTCAGCCCAGCATCTAAACGTAGTAATTATTAGCAATGAGTACGAGTGCTTATATCAGTTTGACAACTTACAGTTTGACAGTTAGCTGTTGCCGACACGCTACCCAGTGTAGTACTGTAGCTTGTAGTTGTAGTAGTATAGTTTTGCATCTTGCATATAGTGGCAATTGGCAATGGCAAAGGTAAATCTACTTCAAGCGACGAATTAGACCAAATTTCGTTTTTTTGTTTCTCTTTAAAGTTTTATTTAATGTGAACTAAATTATTATTAAAAATGTGTTTGCTATAGTAAAAAAATATATTTTGAAGAAAGTAAATACCTGAAAAAAGGCAACATATTTAAGAAAAAAGAAGTAAAAAAAATCAATTGATAATCGTCGACGTAGTCTGACATTTGTTGTTGTTGTCTGCCGTTGTGTATAGTGTGTAAAGAGAAAATAAATTTTTTTGCATTATGGCACTTAAAAAGGTGAAAGGAAACTTCGAACGTATGTTTGATAAAAACCTCACGGACCTTGTCCGAGGAATACGCAATAATAAGGAGAACGAGGTAAATGGAAACAATAATGTTGTATGAATTTAAGTAAGAACTAGCCGAAATACCCAACGTTTCCTGGCTGCCCCCACCACAATACCCCCTCAAACTAACCACCAAAACCCACTTCAATATCCACCTTAAGATACCCCCAAACCCACCCCCTACCACAAAATATATCCTCTCTTTCTATCAAATGCACGGTCTTCAAGTCAATCTCGAATACCTCGAAAAAAACAAATGCTAGCCATCCACCACGTCAACCCCGTCAACACCACCCCTTACAAACATTCATCCAAACCGTCCCTACCACATCCTAAAGTTTCAGCTATGTCGGATGAACGGTCTTCGAGTTAAATACAAACAGACACAGACAAAGTTTCATGTTTATTTATATTTTAAGATCTGGAGAATATTCTTGGATTCATTCAACCGATATGAAATTAGAAATGTTTTATTAATCCACTTACCATAAAGTTTATAATTTTAACTTAGCATTATCTACCATGCTTTTATTTGCAAAATCAAAAGCTTATCATATTTCCACAAAGTATTCTATATTTTAAATATATTCATGGTATGTATTTACAAATCAATCTCTAGCAGAAATACATATGTACATCTTTTGCTATACATCTTTAAATTCAATTTATAAGTTTATCAAAATAAAGAATACATATTCAATATTCATATAAACAACATATTGCAACAAGCAGTAGACGTGAATGTGCCATATCTATATACTCTATGAACAATTTTTAATTATTATTTACTAGCTGTTCACGGGCGCTTAGCTACCTGCACACATGAACACCAACCTTCCTATTCCCACGGCGGCGTGGGGTGTACTATAACCAATAATCTATCCTCACCTGCTAATAATATACGTTGAAAATTTCATAAAAATCGGTTTGTACATGAGTCGGATATTAGCATTTCACAACCCCCTGAGAGGTGAAAGTTGATTTATCTTCCTCCATCTGCTAATAATATATGTACATTAAAGGTTTCATAAAAATCGGTTGTTAAATGTGAGCACCGGTACCAATTCTTGGTCTGTTTGCATTTGTAAGCGACCTTTGGGAACAGGTTAGCTAGGAATCCTGGAAGATTATTTTTTGCACAAACTCTGCATCGCGTGAGGGTTTGTAGATCTCGTTGTTGTAGAGTCCCTGCAGAATCTTCCTCCCATAAATATGATGCCAACAACAATTTGTTAAACATTTCTCTCAAAGGCAAAGTGCTTTTTGTTGAGAACGACATTATCAGACAACCATTGTCACACACCAAAAGTCAGTTCCAAACTCACCCACCCTAACGCTAACTAAAAAACAACTAACCAATAATAGTATTAAACATTTAACCCAATTAATAAACCTTTTCATTTAAACAGGCAAAATATATAACACAATGCATTGAAGAAATAAAACAGGAGCTACGTCAGGACAATATAAATGTTAAATGCAATGCTGTCGCTAAGTTAACATACGTAAGTGTCTTTGTCTATAATAGCACTGTGTGGCTTAAACGAATATAATGGAGATGGAAATTCAATAAGAGTACTTGAAAAAATTATCGGTAAAAGAAAATGGCACACGGATTAATGTCGAAAGGCTATAAAATATTATATGCACATTCTATTGTTCTCTGTAATGTGTTATATTCATTTGCATATTTCTATGTTGTTTAACCTGATTACATCTAATCAAGATTCAAATGCTTGGATATGATATATCATGGGCTGGATTTAATATCATAGAAGTTATGAGCTCTTCGAGATTCACTTGCAAACGAATTGGTTATCTAGCGGCGAGTCAGTGTTTTCATCCGGATAGTGAGGTAAACCCCTTATATTTTGTTACGAACGCAGACTTATACTATTAATATGTTTTTCAGCTACTTATGCTAACGACAAATATGATAAGAAAAGATTTGAACTCGCAAAATCAATATGATGCAGGTGTTGCACTCAGTGGACTTAGTTGTTTTATATCACCGGATTTGTCGAGGGACTTAGCCAACGATATTATGACATTGGTAAGAAGATTATGATTTGATTTGATTATTTCAATTTAATAAAGTTGCACGAATAAATCATTAAGATGAGTTCAACGAAGCCCTACTTAAGAATGAAAGCCGTCCTTATGATGTATAAAGTTTTTTTACGATATCCTGAAGCTCTAAGACCTGCATTTCCCAAGCTCAAAGAGAAGTTGGAGGACTCCGATCCAGGTGGGTAACATAACAACCTTTAATCTATGTTTTTGAGACTTTCTCTATATTCGAACAGGAGTCCAATCAGCTGCTGTTAATGTAATCTGCGAGCTTGCTCGTAAAAATCCAAAAAATTATCTTCCATTAGCACCGATATTTTTTAAACTCATGACAACTTCGACGAACAATTGGATGCTTATCAAAATAATCAAGCTGGTAAGTGATTGAGTTGTTTAACTATTATATAATTATCCCCAAACTCAAAAATTCCATCGTCATTTCTTCTTTGTCTATCTCTGTGTTTCTCTCTGGTTAATACTTTGCATTCTTCATTCCTTTTTATTCACTTCCTAATAACCTTTTTTTTAATTTTCAATTTGTTTTATTCCTCTTTTTCCTCCTTGACAATTAATCCACTTCAATAAACTGAACAAATACGTACATTAAACCTAATCCAACTATCAAATATGTTTGTATGTGAAAAAAGTTTGCCAGTTTAACAGCAATCGAACCAGCTCTTGGACGAAAATTGACACAACCATTGATAGAAATTATTTCCAGGTTTAAAAATTTTAATAATGATAATTTTTTCTTAGCTATTTCTTGTGTAACATAAGTTTATTTATATATTTTTGCAATTTTCGCAATCACTCAATCAGTTAATCAGATACACATTATAAATTGTTGTTCCCCGTTTGTATTTAGTAAGGAGAGAGAGTTTGTCCATTTTTAATAACATTTTTATAATTAATTTTTTATTATTATTTGAGTTTTCTTATATTTGTCACTGTACTTTTTTTTACGTCTAGAGTGCTTTTTAAAATTTTGTTAGCCCAATTTTTAACTTAAACACTGCGAAAAAACTGGTTGGTCGAGAATTTATTTTGCAGGGTGAGTTTTTTGCAAACGCTCAGTGGTTGGAGGGCTTAAATAAACATCATCGTTTCTTTTGGTTTGGCAGTAAACCATCGCAAAAAATCACCCTATCGAGAAGATAACGCGTAAATTTGGTCTGCATAACCTGGTATATAGTTGTACTTGTAGCGTTTTGTTAAAATGTTAATGTTGATTGGAATTGCAACCCATTGGTCAGTTGTCTATTTTTTTTGTCTATTTCTCATTTTACTTGTAGCTTGTTGTTCCCAATGATCTTACACCAGAGTGCTCTAGGAGCATTTTTATAAATGTTGATGTCGATTGTAATGAGCTCTGAAACTATAGACATTTTTCATTGCTGGAATGTTGTTGATAACTTAAATTTGCTATATGCAGTACTCTAAAAGCTCTTTGGTAGACGGCCATAGGCCAAACCATTCAGGCTTTATACCCTTTATACAGATGTAAAGAATCTTTTTTTAAGTTTTCATTAAAAAACTATTTCGCACTAGCAAAAGTGTATTATTTTTGACCGGTTAATGCTCTCTTTTTATTTTCTTGTAGGTAAATTTTTGACATCATGCGTAAAGTATACGTAAAGTGAAGAAATAACAAATCTATTTTTTTTCTTAGAATTTTCCTGGGGCATGCGTAGTTTCTCTTCGTACAAATCACCCAGGCTTGGCGGCATACAACTAATTAGCCTCCAGAAGTAAATACATGTTTCGACTTCTTGGGTACTGAATATCTTTAGAAAATGCTTACGACTTAGCTATGTTCCCTGCAGTTGGAGAAGAGAACGAGCAGTATTTATTGCCAGCAGTATTTATTGCCAAAACAGGTAGAATGAATCTGGCAAAGATTTTAGACCTCTTAGTCTAACTTTTTTGATGAAAACAATGGAACCAATTTTAGACTATCACATAAGACTTAGTTTCGAATATACGATGGTATCTAGATACCAACATGCATACCTTAAAGGCGGGTTTACGAAGATGGCCTCCACGAGGTAGTTGGTACGATGAGCACTCCCTTAATTATAAACAAAACACTCTTGCCACCCTCCTCGATATATTTAGAAGGTGCTTTTAACAACTGCGATTAGGGGGACATGCACTGCTAACAGTATTGCTATAACTGTTAGCGTTGGCATATGCGCAGATAGCCAATCTGCAATCAAAGCCATTATTGCGACTGACAATAACTTAAAACTTGCCAGGCAGTGCCAAGCTGAATTGGCTTCGGTTAGCCAACGCATAGATCTAACCAGAGTGTGGGTGCCGGAGCACAACGACATTGACGGCATTGATAAAGCGGAAGGGGCGTAACATTGGACATCAACTACATGAAGAGAGTCTGCTGTCTATTAAGCTCTGTCAGTGAACGTGTTCTTACCTTCCATACCACAAAAGCACAACTACTGGCCTGACCAACTGCTCTACATCTAGGGCCTTCGTACAATAAAATTAAATCTACCGAGCTTTACGGAAAGAAATTTCCAGAGTCGTTGCTATAATCACTGGCCATTGGACGGTGGATATGGGAATCCTGCAATATAAATTTTGCAGAAGTTGCAGGGATGTTAATGAGAAAGAAACTCTTATTCATTACCTCTGCAAAAGTTCAGACCTGACGGGCTTCCGACCCTACAAATTGGGAAAACCGTTCTTCACCGACCTGATAGAGCTTTCGTTGTGCAAGATCACCGATCTGATCTCCTACCTGAATGCTACAGGTTGGTTATAGCCATATCCAGATACCTATCACGTCATAGGGTCTCCCGAGATCTGCGACTACAAAACGGCGCACTAAGTCGGCGCGGACCCCCACTCCACCTACCTAGGTACTAGAATTTATAAAGACTCCCTTAACTTTACTTAATTTCGAAGCTTTGAATGATTATTTAAAAGCACAATAATGAGAAAGTAGCTCTCATTCATTATCTCTGCAAATGTTTAGCCCTGATGGGCTTCGGAATCCTCAAATTGAGAGAGCTTCCGGAGTGCCGGATCAGTGATCTGATCCGTACCTGACTGCTACAATTCCAGATACATATCACGTCATATGGACTCCCGAGGTCTGTAGTTACAAAACGGCGCACGCTAGCTCTATTTTGAGGCACTCGCTAAGATGGCGCGGAACCGAACTCCACCTACCTAGCTACTAGAATTTATAAAGACTTCCTTAACTTTACTTAATTCCGAAACTTTGAATGATCATTTAAGAGTACAATAATGAGAAAGAAGCTCTCGACTTTCTTCTACCTACCTACCTTGTTTAACTTTATTTAATTCCAAAACTTGAACGAGTCCAATACGTACTTTGCTACATAAATAAAAAGAAACCTTTGTAATTCAAATTGTCGGAAAGGACCAACGACTAAATAAATGTTAATACCAGTATTTTCGCTTAAAAATTTAATTGCAAATGATTTTATTGATATTATTGTTTTCTTTTGATTTCCTCAGGAGGACATTTTTTTCATTGCCGCCTTTATTTTACTTTATAAAGTAAAATTTACTTTAAATTATGACCCGATAACTATTACACCACAGTCGCCTTCATATTACTCGTATATATTGTAAACATCGATTTGATTCTTCACAATTCGAATACCATAAACTTTATGTTTAACTAATTACTAACAAAATCTTTTGAAAATGTTAAAATAGTTGTCGACCATGCACATTAGGAGCGCATTAGACCGAATGAACCGAAATTAAACCGAACACAAACAGTAATTACCATCATCATTTAATAAACAAAGAAAAACTCACAATTTGATTATTGAATTGAATACAATGATTATTATTATTTCCGATTATTTATGTTTGCTTATTTCTTTTCTCTTGCATTTGCAGTTTGGCGCTTTAACTCCTTTAGAACCCCGGCTAGGAAAGAAATTAATAGAACCTCTCACAAATCTAATTCATAGGCAAGTTTTATCAAATCATCGAAGTGTGGTCATCAAAGTTTTTTTCTAATTTTTTTATTAATTTTTTTAATTTAATTTTGTATTGATGTAAATTTCATTGGTGTGTGAATATTTTTGATATAATTGATATTAATTGAGTATGAGAGAAAGTGTTATACACACATCACGTGTGATCTTTAAAGCAAAGAAACACTTGGCAGTATGCTTGGAATTTATTTTAAGTAATTAAACTTTTGTTAATTTTTACAATTATTAATTCATTTATCCTAAAACAAAACAATCAAAATATACACATTCGTTAAATTAATATATATACCTATATATTAATTACACAACAAAAAAAACAGTACATCAGCAATGAGCCTCCTTTATGAATGTATAAATACTGTAATCGCGGTCCTTATAAGTATAAGTAGCGGTATGCCAAATCATAGTGCCTCAATACAACTTTGTGTCCAAAAGTTACGTATCTTAATAGAAGACTCTGATCAAAATTGTGAGTATTTCCTTCCCTTGTAAGAGTATCCGGTGCTGACTAATTCATTTAAAAAAAAAACACTAACAGTGAAGTATTTGGGACTGCTTGCAATGTCAAAAATTCTGAAAACACACCCGAAAAGTGTCCAAGCGCATAAGGATTTGATTCTGGCTTGTTTAGACGACAAGGATGAATCGATACGATTGCGTGCTTTAGATTTACTCTATGGTATGGTGTCGAAAAAGAATCTCATGGAAATCGTAAAACGTCTGCTCGGACATATGGAGCGTGCAGAGGGTTCTGCATATCGGGACGAGTTGCTCTACAAGGTGATTGAGATTTGTTCGCAAAGTTCTTACCTGTATGTGACAAATTTCGAATGGTATGTGACAGTTTTGGTGGAATTAATACAATTGGAAGCGGGGTCTAAGCACGGTGAGTGTTCACAGTTAAGATAATTGGTAAATTTATTTTTTCTTGATTTGTTCTCCTTATTTTCGATTACAGGCGGACTTATTGCAACACAACTCCTGGATGTGGCAATACGAGTACCAATCGTTCGGAAATTTGCCGTCAATGAGATGGCTGCATTTTTAGACTCGTTTACTGTGTCCTCGCAAAGTAATTCAATGTATGAGGTACTGTACGCTGCGGCATGGATTGTTGGTGAATTTTCAAGGTATAAAAAGTTCTGATATACCAGAAAGAGGAAATATAACCTGCACATAAGACGAAGTTTATTACTCATAAAATTAATGCTGCATTGTCCGCTTGATATTCAAATCATTCTTACAACTAAGTCGAGGGAGTGTATGGGTCGTGATTATGGTGTAATGTGCTTTGTCCATACAAGGGTAGCAACTTCTCATCATCATCATATTTGGCTCTACAACCGTGGTCCGGTCCTGGCCTCCCAAGAAAAAAATCTCCACCCTATCCCGATTTCGAGTCATCCTGTTTGTCATCCATAAACTCTAGGCGTCCTGATCGTTCTATCCTTCCAGCGTAGGCTTGGCTACGAAGTATAGCGGAGACAATCTTATACGCGGTATTCAACAACGTTATGCCAAGTGTTACATATTTTTACTCGGCTTATAAGTATAACATTGGTCTTTGTCAACCTACATAGTCGTGGCTTTGCTATCTTAGGCGGCTTTAAAGTCTATAAAAAGATGGTATAGTGAGTTTTGAAACTCTAGACATTTTTTCATCACCTGCCTAAGGGCGACGATCTCATCGGTTGCGGATTTACCTGGGATGAAGCCACACTGGTATGGACCAATTATGAATTTAGCTTATGGGGCTATCCTCTCTTGAAGTATAGCGGAGACAATCTTTTACGCGGTACTCAACAACGTTATGCCACGATTCCTGCTGCAAGTTGTGATATCTCCCTTTTTATGTATGGGGCACATGATGCCTCTTCGCCAGTCTTCTGGCATAGCTTCTTCCTTTTACACTGGCATTATTAGTTCATGAATTGCTTGGGGTAGTGCGGAACTTCTCATAGTTAAACGTTAAACTCCTCGTGAAAGGCATACTATTTGATGTGGCTCAACTAGAGATCTTAATTTTCAAGAAAAAATAAATTTATTGGGCTCTGCAATTAGGGTCCCTTTATTCGAATCGAATCCTTGTTAAACACTGGTTCGGTCGTTGTATTGAAGCAGTCTGAATCTAAGTTCTAAGACCTCTAACAGACTAGTCTTTATTGGCGTATTTTTAGCTTAATTCTAATTTTGGCGTCGGTACAATTGAACTTGGAAATCAATTGCACAAAGTTTGCCAAATGACTATAGCTTTATCAGAGTTAAATATTATTATCAGTATGTCATGGGACAAACTTGTATCAAATCTGGGTATTTTAGTGTGTAGTGTGTGTATGCTGTAGGTAGAAGAAGGCTTAATTTCTTAAAATTAAAAAAAAATTAAATATTGAAAACAATTTTTATTTTTAAGTGAACTTGAAGATGCTGAGCGCACTTTGAATGTTTTATTGAGGCCACGACATCTTCCCGGTCACATTAAGGGAGTCTTTGTTCAGAACGTAACCAAATTGTTTACAAGACTGGTAACAACGTGTTTAGAGAATCAAAACGTTCCCGGTATTGTCAGAGTAAGTTGTTGTAAAATAGAAATGGAACTTTTATTAAAACAACAAACATTACGTTCATTTCGTTAGCTATGTGATCATGTTTTAGAAAAACTGCAAGATTTTGCCAGCTCGAATGATATAGAGGTTCAAGAGCGTGCCAATTCTTCGTGCATTCTTATCGAAATGCTTCGAACACAGTTTACAAGCAATGCAGGCGAATTAAATCACAGTGAAACCCAGAAAAATACCATCGATATTATAACTAGCGACCTGGAAATTACTGACGAAGACTGTTTGACAGGACAGCAGCATCAACATCAGCCAGAAGTTCCTATCATTCCAACACTAGCGATTGAAATTGTGCAAGAAATGGCTTTACTTTTTGCTGGTGAATTGATTCCAGTTGCTCCGAAAGCACAACGTAAAGTTCCTCTGCCCGATGGCCTCGATCTGGACGAGTGGATAAATCCTCCGCCCGAAGATGAGAGTAGTGCATCGAGTCAAGACGAAAACGATGAACTTTTTGTTTCGACATCTGCCAACCATGACGATGGTGGTGGTGGTGGTGGCTCTAAGCGTCGAAAGAGTGAAGAAATGACACCCGAACAGATCGAACGCAACAGATTGGCACGAATGATCGAACAGAGTAATAATCCACATTATCTGAAGTCATCGAATACTGATGCGAAAAAATCAAACAATGGGAGCAATAGTTTTAATTCCAGTTACACCGATGCCGTCGATCAGTATGATAACATTGATGATATTCCAATTACAGAGTTGTCGCTCGATATACCATTGCGAGTGAACTGTGAGTTGTTTGTTTCGGTTAGATACATACTGACTTAAATTATTATTTTTTTCGTTAAGCCGTGAAACGATCTGATAAGTACTTGGAGATAATGGAGGAAAACTTAAAAATTACCAAGAATAAGAAGAAATACAAGAAGTCAAAAAAGAGTAAAAAATCAAAAAAGGAGCAAATAATATCAGTTGCTTACTGCAGTTCCGAAACTGATGATGGTATGTTTAAGAATTGATTGCTTTATAAATAAATCGCCCTTTATATGGATCGTTTTGTAGCAACAAAGCCTATGCACATTGTGAATACAACGCTTGATATGCCCGAGGGAGTTGCTATGTCTGATACTGACGATAAAGATGGAAAATTCGATCTTGATGATCCACACCGTGCACTTAACATTGATTTGAACATGTAAGAATCTTAAAAACTTATTTACTAACTAATTATTTAATATAAAATGTACTTTCAAAATACAGTCCAGAGTTTAATGAGCCATCTAAATCACACAAAAAGGATCTTCTCAACAACGTAATCGATAACCCAGAGTTTCAATCGGGTACCAACAGCAACGTTACTGAGGGAAAAAAGTCGTCGAAATCTAAATCCAAGTCAAAAGAATTCTCCGCGAGTCACCAAAAGAAGGAAAAGAAAAAAGATAAGGAACACAGGTCATCCAACAGCAAGGAATATGATGATTGCCTCAATTTATTGGGGACACCGCAGAAAAAATCATCGAACAAAGAAAAATCTCACGAGTCATCTTCCAAAGAGGAATCAAGAAAAAAGAAAGAAAAAAAGGACAAACTGCACAATCACCACAAAGACAAGAAGAAAGAAGGTAAATTATCAACGTTACCCGATAATGCGGAAGCTTGATTTTGGAAGTTCCTCGCCAAGCAGGGAGATTTTCCAACCGGACAACCACCATCCATTGACATTATGTTATCTTTCTTCATTTAGTGTCCTTTATAATTATTATCTTATTAATATTATTATTAAAAACAAGCGCGCATCTCGTTATTTTTAAAATTTGAGCGATTTTTTATTTTTTTCCATTGTAATAAAACCTGCAAACTGCATGCAATATCCTTGCGATAAAAAACAAATACTAATAAACTATTAAGTGAACACAATGAGTCCAATTTGGGTTTTGGGTGAAACGAAATGTTGCTTTTCAGAAACAAACTGATTTAAATCGGGTTATATATTGTATATTTTTACTAATGACCCTTGCCATCTTCCCACCACGTCGTAATACCGCTCTCATAATACCTCTGTTGCTTGTTGGTAAATAACAAGTGGTAAACTCATCAGCAAATGATGTCCTCTTCATGAAGTTCTGCAGCGTACGGAATACGTGGTAATATGTAGAAGCCAGGTCTGGTGAATAAGATAAAACCTTCCAGCCAAGACAACACAATTTTTGCGTGGTAATTAGATCGAAATTTGTTTTGGTTGTTGTCATGATGGAAGAGCACATGGAACACATGGAAGAAGTTGTTTTCGTTGTAGTTTTTGGTCCAGTTTCGTTAATTGCGAGCAGTTGGTTGCATATTCAACCGTTTTGCCTTGTGGTAAAACCTGATACTTGATGATACCAAGGTAATCCAAAAACATGGACAACATTTTTTGGAGATCGTCTTTCGAAATCGTCCGTTCAAGTCGTTTTCGCACACGTTATTATAAATAACATAAATATTCAACTTTTCATTCGGCATTTTAGTGTATGGTTTAAAAATTGGTAATTTTCGTAGCAGATGGAAATACGATTGGTTAAGTTAAAAGAAATTACATACTTATTGTGCCCCGTCTGCGTGGAGAAATTTCTTAAAATCACTACCGCGGGAGGGGTGTACTATTGCCTTAACCTAAACAAAACGCCACCTCGTTCGTATTCGCACTATTTGGTTTACCGAGATTTTGTTAAGACGCATATTCTTTTAAAGTTTCAGCTCAATCGGCTATCTAGTTTTTGAGTTTTAGTGCCGTATTACAAACCAAGAGACATTAATTTTATATATATAGATTATAATCATAATATTCGACGCGACAGACCGTTGCGGTCCAAGGCCTAGCTGCTCGTGACCATTTCTGTTGTGCATGTATATTTTTTCACAAAAATGGAAGGGACCTACAATTTAATGTCGTATCTGAACGGCGAATTGAGAAGCTTTCCGTGACAAATTATTACTCTCGGACGTTTGTCAAAAATTCGTGAGAGATGGGACACGTGAAAAATGGTTTTGGTGTTACTGGGATTCGAACCACGAACCTCCTGCTCAGCAGCCATGCAGTTATCCATTGAGCCATGGCGCGCACGTATATATATATATATATATATATATATATATATTAGTACGTACAAAACAAAACAGCGCAGCATATAGCACAGAGTCATTATGATGCCCGGCCGTTTTTTCGTCGACTTTAGTTATTTAGTCACAAAAATTGGTCGCCACGAACGCGCTTTTATTTAAACGGGATAATATATAGCCTATGTTCAGGCTGAAAGTCAATTCTAAATATTGGTGAAAGAACTTTTGAAAACGGTCCAGTAGTTTCGAAGATTACCTCCTGCACACAAACCAACATTACATCTTTATAATATTGGTATGAACGGATACAATTTGCTCTCAAACTCGTGAAAGACTGGTGCAAAGAGGTTGACCTAAGCGTCAATCCAGAAATGGCAGTCTCCATTTTTCACAAAAAGGCCAAAAATAACTCTTCCAGCACTAAAATTCCAAGGACCTAGGGGTCGTGTTTGTTAAAAAACTGACATGGAACCCTGGAGCTAACAAAGTTTACTTTACCTGCCAACGCATGTTTAACAAAACGTGGGGAATAAACCCGCTATACTAAAGTATCATTAGATCCAGGATCACACACGCGGCCCTGATTTGGTGGCCAAAAACAGAGCAAACAACGACACGCAACGGGTGCAGTAAAGACCTGCCCAACGGCGGCTCTGGAAAAATTTCTGGGGCTTCCACCCCTTCAAATCTATCAAACTAAGAATTCTCAATCAAATTATTTTAAAAGACCAGGACACACCATCATAACCAACATAAAATTGACCTTTCCACGTCGATTAGTTCTACGCACCGAAAGGACCCCATTACCTATCAAGACATTGGGCCAAAGATCGTCAACACTACAACAGGTTTGAGATTGGATCACTTGGATCCACTCCCAAACCTGGAGTTGCTACAACAACAACATAAAATTGAAAAATGAAACTGTCCAACCATCAGATATAATGATAAAAACAACTTATTTCCAAAGGAATTTCTCGATAAAAATACACGAACGAAATCAAGCTGAAAATATTATCAGTACCCTTCCACACCATGCATCTATCTGGTACACAGACGAATCAAAAAGCAACACAGGAACCGGAGCAGGGGTTTTCGATCCTAGAACCAGAATGCGAATATCCCTAGGCAGATATGCAACAGTATTCCAGGCGAAAACCATAACAATAGAAGCGTGCGCAGCACGGTTATCGCTAAAAAGTCCAGTCTTTTATTATAAAACAACATGGGGCTGCTTCTGTGATCCCAGACAGTCAAGCAGCACGGTTATTGCTAAAAGTCCAGTTTTTTATTCTAAAACAACGTGGAGCTGCTTCTGCCACACAAAATAACTGGCCAAAAACCAACAAATTCACTCTAATGCGGTCTCCCGGACACTCAAGCATATCAGGAAACGAGGCAGCAGATCTCTGTGCAAAAGAAGGAGCTGAAGGAGCCTTCACTGGCTCCGAGCCCAGTATTGCCTATTCCAAAACCCATATCAAAAACAGAGTTAAGAAATGGGAAAACACTACCATCGAAGCGGAATTGCTGTCATCGACTGGGATGACACAGACCAAAAAGCTTCTCAAATACAACATTAGTCATAAGGACAGGGCCCTCAAACTGGACCGCCTAAGAACTAAGAACACTAGTCTGGTACTTGACAGGACGCCGTCTCTTGAAAATGGGTAAATTCCAATCGGATCGCTGCCGATTTTGTAACGAGGCAAGAAAACATCAGAGCACATACTTCTCACATGTGCAGCCGTCACCCGGTAAATAATAAAACATTTAAAGGCCCATACAGTTCTCTGGCCAAATTCCAAACCAATCTAATTGGCAGATGTGGTGGCATTTACAAATGAACTGAGTAATCACATAATGTGGTAAAACATCTGGGATGCACAATAGACCTTAAGGTCGCCGTGCACAAGGCTTTACAAAAAATAATAACATATTGGTGCATAAAATCAAGTTCTGTTGGCTTCAGACACTAGCCTGGTATATCCGAACACGAAAGAAAGTAACAATTTTGTGTTTTACTGGTATTTTAAAATAATTTCTTTCTTTATTGGTTTTAATTAAAATTTCTTTAGGTTTAATTTTATAAGACAAGTGGTTGTTTTTTTTTGTTATCTACATTTTGTTTATTTTTTTATTCGTGCAAAAAAAAATAAATAACGCCCAATTTTAATTATAACGATTACAAAATTAAATATACATATTATATTAATAATGCCCCCCTTTTTTAAAGATTGATATAAGTGGCAAGAAAACTTGGGACGAAGATGCAAATTTAATTAATTATTTTTAATAATTCGTTAAATTTCAAAAAAGTCATGTGTTTCTTAGAGAATTTCACAACACGAAACGTACACAAGTTCCTTCTTTGCTACAATTAAGGGACAATGAGGATGTTTGCACTTGAAGCTACTAGAAAAATCAGTTGACGGCACCGTTAAGCTCTTCGATGGGGTCGTAAAATGACTATTCGTACCAAAGGATATCATCGCTTGCATGTTTGCATATTTTAAATGACTCAACGGAGAGGATATAACATAATGTTGATTGAGATTCTTGTTGCTTTCATTTAGTACAGCGATAAGGTATTCTTCCGAAAATTTCAAATTGGCTGAGTGTCAATAGATGGCACTATATCGACTATTGGTTAAGCTTTTGTTTGTATTGTAGAAGACGTTGCTCATGCGCATATGCTCGAATGTGAGCGGCACTCCTAGACGTTGATCTCTTTTCTTGTAATATTCATTGAAATCCAATCGAATACCAAACAGCTGCAGATTATGATCGTTATTCGAATTCAATGTGAGTAGAAAATGGCGAACAGCAATTTCGTAATCAGATCCAATTTTCTCAAGTGTTTTGTGATAGCTGTTGAGATTTTGCTCGAAAATTTTGTGCTCCTCATCACGTTCCAGCTGTTTCTCTGTTGTGACACCAAATTTTCCTTTCGTTTCGCTCTTACATTTTTCTTGGTCGAATTTCTTACTCGATTCCAGCTCCTTGAAGCACAGCTCGAAGAATTTGTCCTGCCACACTTCAAGACGAGTTATTCCCAAGTACACTTGTTCCATATGGCTTGACAAATCCAGAGATTTCGAGTCGAGAAATGCGCCACTTTTAATTGCATTTAAAAATTCATCGTGCGCATTTAGAATATCGTCCAGGGCTTTGGCCTGCTGGACCTTCTCTTGCAGTTCTGCCCAAGAACATTCGATGACTTCAAATAGAATGTAATACTGCATTTGGTGTATAAAATGAATCATCTCGGAAGTAAATAAATGCAACCTGTACATTATTTTATTCAGTTGACTGTACATCGGACGAAGAGGCTGTAAACATAAATTATTATTATTTATGCAAGTTATATTTATTAAATTATAAATGGATTAGATTCCTAAACGTAATAGTTACAGTAAAACGTGGAATAATACAAATAGTGTTTCGTCAATTTGCTTCAACTGAAACTGATGGTAAGTTTGAGAAATATTGCTGGCAATAAAGGCAGAGCAGTGAAGAAGGTTCAAAGTCGATGTACATGATGTTGGCAACTGTGATTTGAGTATGCCATGTGTAGGCGCCGTGGCTCAGTGGATAAGAGCATGGCTTTCTGAGCAGAAGGTTCGTGATTGGAATCCCACCAAAAGTATTTTTCACGGTGTTCCACCTCTCGGAAAGTCTGACAAACGTCCGAGAGTAATAACTTGTCACGAAAAGCTTCTCAATTCACCGTTCGGATCCGGCATTGTATGTCCCCTCCATTTGTGTTCAAACATATACATGCTCAACACAAATAGTTGAGAGAAGCCAGGCCTTGGACCGCAATGGTCTGTCGCGCCGAATTATACAACATGGTAGCTGTTATGTTGAAGGGAATGCTCATGTGTCCACCACCAAGGACACATGACACATGAGCATAATACATTTGAGTTTAACTTGTAATTTTTTTAAACATTCTTTTGATGTTGAAATTGCACTTCTCAAAAATGACTGAACTTAGTTACATTTTCAGGAAATTGAACAAAAAGCCTTCGACAGGTTCAGATAACACATATACAAGGTGTCCCCTAATTCTTGCACAATAATTTGGGAAATGATTCTTGAAAAAAATCGTTCTACAGTAAGGGTCTATCTCCAATATTAAAAGTTTTGGTTATTTTTCTTTCTTTATGTAATGGTGGCTTTTATTCTTTTATAATTCAATTAGGTCTATAAATACATATACTTCGAGATCGAGAGCCGTAGTGTTCTATTGGACACTAAATACTGCTACTGACCGCCTATCACTTGATAAGCTGCGACGTCAGTACAGAGAAACTACTACAGAAAATGGTTCGTTAATTTTTAAAAAAATTGTATGAAAGCCTCAGGGTCGAGGAGGCCCGGTCACTTGCAAATTTTTATAAAAATTGTTGTCTCGAAGATAAACATGTGTGCAAAGAATCAATAAAATCGGGTTTTAGGAAGTGGATTAAAATTCGATCGTAAGATTTGGCCAGCCAGCCAGCCACAACCAAACAAACACATCCGACCCGAAGTTATAATAGAGAATTTCAAAACCAAGATCCCGAGAAATTTATCGTCTACCAAATAGGCACAGTAACGGTCATTAATAATGTCATTCTTAATAAATAAATAAACAAAAAATGCGGTTTCACATCATTTCTTAGCCTCATTATTCATTACTTTGACTTACACGATCAATGTCAGAAAGTGATAGTATTTTTAATGATCGTGTAATTTTCCTTAAAGACACAGAAAATCATTTCTCACCATGGTCGAAAATAAAAGGGAGAGCGAGTGTTATATAGCCTAGTGCAAAATCGCTTTTTCTCGCTTTTTAACCAAATTTGCTCAAAAAAGCGACTCGCTGTGTGTAAAATCGCAGCACTGTTTTCGTTCTACGGTAGATTGGTTTTTAGGGGAAACAAGCAACTTGACATCCACAAAATTTATCTGCGCCAGATTTTTATTTAAAAAAACGACTTAAACGAAAGATGTGTGTTTTCCAAGAAATCTATTTTCTCTGAAGCGTTTTTTTTACGCCCCGATAATTCTCGGACATGATCTTTTTACTCTGAGAAAATATACAAAACATTTCTTGACAGCTGTAATTGTTTGTTTCTTTAAACATGACCCATGTCGACTACTATGGAGCATTCAAGTATGAAATAAAACTTTTCTCTGATAATAAAAAAACACAGCAGATAATTTTTTTTATCTGACAGGTCTGATCAGATAAAAAAATTATCGGGTTTATCGGATATCTCGGAACTCGGATTTCTCCGACATCAAAAAATAATACGGCCTTTAATCACACGACCGTGCAAAAACAATAAAACGAACAGAATTTATATACATTCATATGTATATGAGCTCATGCTCACAAATGACAGTGAGAGCAATCGAAAAAATAAATGCGCAACTGACCAAATGTCAATGTTCTTATTTATGACACTACCCATACGCACACCATCACCAATCGACCTCGTATGAATTAATATAAAATCAGCGACAGCGATTAAAGTTCACTCCATGTTTAAAACTTTAAGAGAAAGCAATTAAAAACCTGAGCTGTGCATTTGGCAAACGTTCTTTCATTATTTGCAGAATAGACTGCTACTTGACAAATATAGATAAAAGAAAGTAACATGTCTCTAAACAGCGATGCCGTTTTTCAGAAAATCATCGACGGAATCAAGACAAACGAGGCTAAAGCAAAAGCAATCAATGGTGTTTTTTTATACAAAATCACCAAGGATGGCAAAGTGGCCAAAGAGTGGAGTAAGTAATTACAGAATATGGAGTAGGTTTACAAGATACAAATGCTCGCTTTTATCGACAGCTCTTGACTGCAAAAATGCAAAAATATACGAGGGACCAGCTCAAGGAGTTAAGGTGGATACTACTTTAACTATTGCCGATGACGACATGGTTGATATCGCATTGGGAAAACTAAACCCACAGGCTGCCTTTATGAAGGGAAAATTAAAGATTGCCGGAAACCTTATGTTGACCCAGAAGCTGGCACCACTGCTGAAGACCGATGCAAAGTTATAAACAATAATTAATACTAACATTAATTGGGTGGGGGCTTTGTTATTTAATCTAAATAACTTTACCATTCATGAACAAGAGTGAACAAAGGTCAAATGTTTTTAACTTATTGCATGTAGCATTAGTTATTTTTCATTTAATGGAATTAAAGAATGAACAGAAAAGAAAGACTAAATATATTGGTGATAAATTCGAGACTTCACTTAATCATATTTTAAACATTGTCAGTCCTACCAGACCAACTTAATTGTACCTTTGCACCATTGTTATTGGGTTTACGTGCACCCGCTGGACAAATGTATTTTTTTTTGTAATCTATATGTGTCATCGTCTAACTTACATTTCCACATTTCCAAATAAAAATAACTGAGGAGATAAATCCAATTATTATTGCGATATTAAAAATAACGACCTTCAAGTTATTCAACGAAACGAATAATTATTTGTATTTAACTTTATATTGCTTATAAAGAAGATTGTTGACAAAGGATCATACGGTCTGTTTTGCATTTGCATAAAGATAATTTGGAGATTGATCTCGTTATTAACGAAAACGAAAATGTAATACATTTTCTTGAACCAACATATCTAAATAAATCGATCACATAATTTTTTTTCTGTAATGGGTGCAGTGTCTAACGTGCACAAACCATACCCGAAACCATACCAACGGTTTAGCTGTCAAAGTGCCAAGTTTTGCGTGGTGGACAGTTTTCAAATGGAACAAAAAAAAACATAAACCAGAAATTTCCTTTGTTGCAATCGTCGTCATGTGTGATATCTGTTATAATTATGCGCGATATATAGCTCTTTCGATTTGCAGGGTAGAGTTTAGATTTCTCTCTCGTGGTGTTGGTTTGACGTTCTATTTGCAAACTGTACCCGGGATACGGTTTGTTTTTGCGTTTTATATGCATGGTTTTGTAACCGACACTGTAACTTTACTAACCGTCGGCAATCGACGGGTATGGTTTCGTTTACTAAGCAAGATGGCGAAGAGAGAGCAAGCAGACTAATTCTTCAGTTTGTGGTCTTGTCAAATTTTGTTTCGGTTTGGCGTTCTATTTGCAAAGTATTCACCAAGAAAAACCTATCATTTATACAGCTTACCCGTGGGTATGGTTTGAGCTTAACGAAAGAGGCAATAAATTGTTTCACTCTTAACGTATGCTGATAGAAATAAAAAAAAACTCAGAAATTTGTTTTGCTTGCTCTCTTCGACATCTTGTTGAAAAACGGAAATGAAACGAAACCCGTCGATCGCCTACGGGTAGCAAAGTTGCATTATCGGTTACAAAATTTTGCAAATGGAACAAAAAATACACGGGTACAGTTTGCGAATGAAAGGTTGAAAGGTCAAACTGAAACCACGAGAGGGAAATTTTAAATCTACCTAGCAAATGAAAAGAGACATAAGATATTAACGGTACAGACGCGTAAATTTAAAAGAACCAATTATAAGCCTGATAAAAGTTTAAGAACCTTACCTTGGCGTTACACATTTGATCCTTCCATATTTTTGATGAAAGCAAAAACTCCATGTGCTTCATTCTCCACAATGGCTTGAAAAGTACTTGATAGTTTCCCATTGATGGATCCAACATTGTGGCCAATGGCCCCTGTACAGTGTACTGTAGGGAAAGTATATCCCAACCAATATCGCCGTCACATGGGGACAAAAGTCGGACATCCAAGTGATTTAAAATCTCAGGGTCGTCATATTGTGCATTGGTCGAACGAATGGCCGCATCCATGATAGATGAAAGATCGTAAGAATACAACTCCTTAGCTGGTTTATCTAATTCAGATCTGCGTAAAAAGAAGAAAGATAAAAAGACTTTAAAACCATCACATTTAGAACTAAAACATTCCAAATCATTTACTTTAAATTCTCCATGAGTATTCCAATGAAATCGCCTTGACCAAGTAACAAATATCTTCGCATTGCTTGTAGGTGTTCTAGAAGTTTGTGCGGACCCATTACAATGTCTAAGACTTGTTTGGAAGTATTCAAGTAAACCGAATCGATTGTTGAGTGCAGTTTGGTATCTGCAACATTCGAGAAAATGTGTTCAGCTGGAATCAGACAAATACAAAAGAAAGAATATATATATAAGTAAATAGTTTTTTACAAAAAAAATAAAGTTAATACGTACGATTCTCCTCAAAGCATTGTCTTAACTCTTCGCGACCTTTTACTGGCGATTTATCTTCACAAATTTCACATAGAAAGTTAATACTTTTTCCAGCTACTAAAATTTTATTTGCCATATCCGTTGAAATGAAATCCGGAAGCATTGATGATCGTACCCGGTACTTGTCGTGCCACAAGCGATCGTGTCCAACTTCTGTGAGGCATTCAATAAAAAATTCTCCATGTGGATCACATATTTCACCCTCAAGTAGCCAGCGTGAAAGCATATGATAGAGCGGTCCACAGATGGCAATCAACAGGTGTTTCACAAGTGACTTTACCATTGGATTGCCATTACTCAGAAAGCCATGGACAGTAGATGCTAATGCTCCGCCCTTTTTCTCTTGACAGGCTTCAGCGATGTTAGCAAGCCATTGTAGACGTTGTAATGGAATCACCGACCAAACCACAATTTTCATTAACGTTAAGTTTTCGACAGTACCTGACACTGAAAGCCATTCTTTTTGTACCCCAGTACGCTGCTTGTTTAACTAAAAAGTCAAAATGATATTGATTATTAATAATTTTAAGCATTATATAACAATGTCACTTGAACTGTACTAACTTGTTCTTGTAGCATTGCAACCATTCCATAATATTTTGTTAACTCATTTTTGAGAGCAGTAATAAATCCCTGACCCATTAAACCTAAAGCACATAAGCCACTTTTAGTATCTGTGTATGATTGCACACGATCGTGGTAATACCTTAGAGTTATAAAAAAAAAATAATTAATTAATAATTATTCGTTTAAATTGTACAAAAACTTGCCCCAATTCCGAGAGGCGTAAAATCATTCCCGCTTGCACAATATTAAGAGTTTTCGATTTAATATCTAATTTGAATCTTCCTGATATGACATCCTTCTTCAAGTACTTTCCCTGAATTCCAGTAAAGGCATAAATTACATTCTGCACAATATCATCGTTAAGATTGTTTTGTGTATTTGCGTTATGTGTGTTTACAGCAAGCAAATCTTCTCGGCCTGAAAGGTCTACGCCACTGTTGTTAGTGCAAAATGTTGTTTTACGATTGGACTTATTAGAGAATGCTGATGACTATGCAAAAAAAATTAAAGTTAATAAAAAGCTAATGGATTGGGTTTAGTTTCACTTACTACACCGCGATTTAGAATTATGGTATTTCGGCCTGCTGAAGTGCTATATGTTTGTGATTTTTGCAGCATATGTGAACGTATTGAATTAAGTGCTGAGCCTCCAGACGATGTCGATGCTATGATGTTGCTAAAGCCATTATTTGCAGACGATCTTTTAGAATCAGCCATAAAAAAAAGAAATGTTAGAAGAGCGCTTCGTTGGCGTTGTTCTATTTGCTGTAAATAAAATGAAAGAAGTTGAATTTATAGCTCCACAATGAATGAATCATTTTGGAAGTAAAATATACTTACACTAGCTCTCAGCTGTTCGTGCAAATTCAAAAATAAATCAGCACTGCTGTGAGCACCAGAATTTAAAAGGCCACCACCACCTCTACTTATAAAGCTGTTATTGCTATTTACGTTCATTAAGTGATTTGAAATTTTTGTCACTACAGCTGTCTCATCGTACGGCAATACAGATCCCAAGGCAGTCGGACAATTTGAAATATATTGTGTTACATGGCGAAGGATATCCCCTTTTGGATTAAGGAAATAATTAATTTATTGAACACAAACCTTATTAATACTAATTAACACACAAAGGCAACTCATATATTCCCGTAAATCAAAAGAAAAGATTCATTTGTCAAGCCAGCAGAAACTCTTGAATTATTTCGTTTGTTCTTTTGTTTTTATGAATATAAATTTAATCGTTCAATAATTCACGTTTTTACGTTTGCTAAAGTGTCTAAAAGCAGTTCCAATTAACTTTAATTCAATACAAGTTTATTAAATTTTGAGCCAGATGTTTGATATAAATCAAAACAAAAACTTACTGTGGTTTGTTGTTCCAGCAAACTGTTTGCAAAGCTTCTCTAGTAAATCGTAAATATCCTTGTAATTACTACGGCCACCACCAGTGGACATTTTACAAAATTAAAATCACGAGTGACTTAAGAACGGACTTAGCTTTAAATTGGCTAGCATTAATTCCAACCAAATATTTTTAATTTAACTAAATTCGCTTTAATTTTAAGCATTAGCAATTGGCACTTTTCAATTAGATTTTTTGATTAAAGACGTTTGGCTATTGGTTTTGACAGTGAAGAAAGTGAATTAGGCGCGTTCGAAATTCGAATACTCTATTTTGTTTTTATCGTAAAACTATACACAAGAATTTTTTTTTGGCTGTCGACTTGTTCGTTTCACATTTAAAACTACTCTACCGCAGAGCGAAAACAGATCTGTATATTTTGGAAGATTTACTCCTCTTTATACTATCACAACAACACAACATGCAACGAAAAAATGTAAACAAAATATTTTCGATGCTTAGTTTGTCGTTCTATATGCAAACTATATACTTATTCAGGTTTAAGTCGATTTTGAGTTTTCTTGGCATTGTTTTGTAACAGTTACTTTGCACACGTCGGCATTCGACTTTTTGGTTTCGTTTACTCAGTAAGATGACGAATTTGGTTCTGGATTAACGTTCTATTTGCAAAGCATTATCCACGAAAACCCAGTTAAATTGGTTATGGTTTGAGCTAATCGAAAAGGCCATAAATTGCAACTATCAAAATCCTTCAAATCCTGCACTCACAATAAAAAACTGAACACTTAAGACTTAAGATTAACAACTTAACTAAGAAGAGCTCACACAATAAATACATAAAGTTTTAGGTTGTGACTGACAAGTTTCAAATTGTGACAAGCAATTGTGACATAACAACAACAACAAAACATATTCCACATCCGTTTCAAAATGATGTAATTACATTCTGTAGTTTTCCATTGTGAGAGCACTCTGAAAATCTGCTCATAACGAAATTAACAAATGGAAATATTATTTCAAGGAAGGAATAAGACAGTGCAGTTGTTGTTGTCATTTCTTATTCCTCGGCAAATAAAATACAGCTAATGTAAACAAAAGATTTTCGCATTTCGTTTTTGATTCAGAACACCTCTTCACTTAATTCAGTTACCTTATTTCGCCCAATTTTTGAATGTAATTAATAGTTGCTAATAGAAAAGTCAGTCAGTAAAAGTAACTTTAAATTTAGATATTAGCCGTATTTTATTTGCCGAGGAACAACAACAATTGCACTGTCGAATTCCTTCTTTGGAATTGTGAAAACCTGCTGTTTGGCTGGTTTTGACATTCGAATTCCGAACTCACTAGGCAAATAAAATGCAGCTATTATTTTATGTCGTGTTTTTTTTAAATCTGGCGCAGATTGATTTCTAGTTATTCGTTTTTTCCAACAAAAAAAAAACAATCTACGGTAGATCGGATTTCCCCTCTAACAGATCTTGATATTTTGGGAGATTTATCCCTCTTTTCATTAACTGCAACAACAACAGATGTAGCAAACCACGACTTTCGTGATAATTTTTCGAGAAAAATCTGTGGTCGTGCACAGGTTTCTAAAACCAAAAAAAAAAAAAACACACTAATTTAATATATTTACTCTTATGTGTATTCAAGAAACAGGGCCAATAAGAGGTGTGCTGCTTTTCTCTCCATCTTTATCTTTCACCAACAAATTCGTTTTAGTTTTTCAATTATTTCACTCTAACCAATGTAAAATGGAATTAAGGGCGTTTGTGTTGTCTTCGTCTACTAGCAGTAGCAATAGCAATTACAAAGTTTTGCCACGGAGAAGAAGTTTGTTTTCGGCAAACTCTGTTGAATTTTCGTATTTTATTTAAAAACATATTTAAAGTAAAGTCCGCTCTGGATACCAGGATTACAGGCCATTAAGAACTCTATAAAATTATTTCTGCTGCTTCGAGCAGTTGGCGCTATATAGTAAACTTTAAAACATCAACATAACTCGGTAGCAGATAACCGGCGGCTCGACCGGCGAATTCAAGGAAAGAAAGCCAATAGTTCACAATGGATACATCAAATACAGCTACGTCAATGGCCTCTGCTGCCTGTAAATCAAAATTCCTATTAAATTTGGAAAAACAGGAGCATCTGGTGAAATTATCAATTTTAATAATAGCCGCCATCCTATGTAAGTATGTATATATAGTCACAGCCACGAGTAGCAGCAAATGTCATACCTCTACACTGTAAAAATTTTGCTTGCTGGCTTGTGGCGCCGCTGTTGAGAAGCGTGTTCCAATGCAATCACACATCACGACATCAGCTAACTTCAATTGCTTCGTTCTCGTTCTCGTTCATTTCTTTTCCGGCCATCGTAGCGTTCGCAACCCGATTGTTTTCTGTGCTACGCTTTGAAAGTGTCATCCATGAATTCGACCCGTATTTCAATTATCGGACAACAAGATTCCTCGCCGAACAAGGATTCTACAATTTTCACAATTGGTTTGATGATCGAGCATGGTATCCTCTGGGAAGGATTATTGGTGGAACCATCTATCCCGGATTGATGGTTACATCAGCGGCGCTCTATCGCATTATGTGGTTATTAAACATCACAATAGATATCCGAAATGTCTGCGTTTTCCTGGCACCGTTTTTCTCTTCTTTAACGACAATAATTACATATATGCTGACAAAGGAAATTCATGTAAGTTTTAAATTAGAGATATTACTAAAATAGTTTTGTTTCTTTGTAGTTTTTCGAGGTTATGTTTGGAAACCGCCACGGTTCGATGTGACCACGTGTTTTCCCATCTTCTTTTTGATTTCTTATGCTCTCTTTGTCGAAATATGATTTTATTTATTAAATATTTTGAATTTAATTTACACCTCAAAGTTTTCTAAAAAATCTAACACATTTTTTCCACTTTTAGAGTACTGGAGCAGGTCTTGTGGCCGCCGCCATGATATCTATTGTTCCTGGCTATATATCACGTTCAGTTGCTGGTTCCTATGATAACGAAGGAATTGCAATATTTTGCATGCTCCTAACCTATTACCTCTGGATTAAGGCAGTCAAAACTGGAGCCATATTGTGGTCGTCAATGTCAGCGCTGGCGTATTTCTATATGGTTTCATCATGGGGTGGATATGTTTTCCTAATCAATCTAATACCACTGCATGTGCTTGCTCTTATGGCAACTGGTCGATTCTCACATCGCATTTATGTGGCATATAGCACGTTGTATTGTGTTGGAACTATACTATCAATGCAGATATCCTTTGTTGGCTTTCAGCCAATTCAGAGTTCCGAACATATGCTGGTTAGTAAACTCGTCGTTAACATTTATTAGGTTTTTTACGTTTTTCTCTAAAATGATGATTTCTACAATTTCTTGATAGGAAGAGTATGAAACATAATGAGTACTATTTTAATCTGAAAGAGAAATCAAATCAAAGCAAAGTTAAATTTTTAGTGTTTATCGTAATAACAATATAATTGCTTTTAATTTAGGCTCTTGGTGTCTTTGGCTTGTGCCAGGTGCATGCTCTGGTCGACTACATACGTTCGAGAATGTCAAGAGAACATTTTGAGATTCTATTTAAAGCGCTTGTCTCAACAGTGCTATCTGTTGTGCTCATTATTGGCACAATTCTTACAGTTACTGGCAAAGTGTCACCTTGGACCGGACGTTTCTATTCGTTGCTAGATCCGTCCTATGCAAAGAATCACATTCCAATTATCGCTTCTGTCTCTGAACATCAGCCGACTTCATGGTCATCGTTTTATTTTGATTTGCAGG
Organism: Nephrocerus scutellatus; assembly: GCA_947095585.1. Lineage (NCBI taxonomy): Eukaryota > Metazoa > Arthropoda > Insecta > Diptera > Pipunculidae > Nephrocerus > Nephrocerus scutellatus. The sequence goes on along the minus strand of OX352763.1, from coordinate 19,675,189 downwards.
TAAATAATTGTTCTACTCGATAATAATAAATCATTTGATCGCTTAAGCTGATGATAACTTTGTAAAGTAATGAGCGCGAGTTAATGTTGCTAAGGTGGCTAATTGAGTCATTACAGATTCGTTGCCTTCTTACCGCTGTGATTACTTGTAACACTTTGATCGCTGATATATTTCTCATTCTTGCTTATTAAAGTCATTCATGCTATAAAATATTAATATTTGTCCGCATTTTTAGATTCTAGTTTTCCTGTTTCCTGCGGGATTGTACTTCTGCTTCTCCAAACTGACAGATTCAAACATTTTTATTATTTTGTACGGCGTCACGAGTATTTATTTTGCTGTGAGTTGAAACATTTGTTGTATTTAATATAAATTTTAAACAAACGTTTCCATAAAACAATAGGGAGTAATGGTGCGTCTAATGCTGGTTCTAGCTCCTGTGATGTGTGTCTTATCGGGAATAGCAATTTCGCACTTGCTTTCCAAGTACATCAAATGTGTCGATGCCGGTCAATCAAAACCGATTGAGAACAAGCGGTATCTGAAGAAACTTGAACAACAGACGTCAGTTAAGAGTGAGGTTGCTATTGGTTTTGTCGCTATAGTGACTGTCATGTTGATCACCTACACGTTTCACTGTACTTGGGTTACCTCGGAAGCGTATTCATCTCCAAGCATTGTCTTAAGCGCACGCTCTCATGATGGTGGGCGAATTATTTTCGATGATTTTCGAGAAGCATACTATTGGCTCCAAATGAATACACCAGAGGTTGGTACTTTTCAGTTGTGCACGTAGTACATTAACTTTTTTCATGATGACTACCTTAATTCTTGATAGGAAGAGTATGATACATAATGAGTACTATAACTAATCTGATGCGATTGAAATAAATAAATATTCCTAAAATACGATTATATGTTCTGACATTTTACTTAATTTTTAATTTACAGGACGCACGAATTATGTCTTGGTGGGACTATGGCTATCAAATAACAGCAATGGCAAACCGAACAATACTTGTGGATAACAATACATGGAATAATACTCACATTTCACGTGTAGGACAAGCGATGGCATCGTCTGAGGAAAAAGCTTACGAAATAATGCGTGAACTCGACGTCGATTATGTCTTAGTGATTTTCGGCGGGCTCACAGGTTATTCTTCGGATGACATTAATAAGTTCCTTTGGATGGTCCGTATTGGTGGTAGTACAGATCGTGGCGCACACATTAAAGAGAAAGATTATTATGCTGCTAATGGCGAATTCCGTGTGGACAAAGAAGGATCACCGACATTGCTTAACTGCTTAATGTACAAAATGTGTTATTATCGGTTTGGCCAGGTATATACCGAAAGTGGCAAACCGGCCGGATATGATCGTGTGCGTGCCGCCGAAATAGGCAATAAAGACTTTGAGCTCGATGTTCTCGAGGAGGCATACACTACAGAGCATTGGCTTGTTCGCATATACAAGGTGAAAGATCTAAGAAATCGTGGCGTATAAAATTCACCATTTTTCGTTGCTCAAAACATTGTCAACCAGCAGGAAATATATTTATTAAAAAAAGTTGTAGCTGTTTTTGTTTGTTGTACAGTACAGCTTTCTCTAAGTTTATGCTTTGTGTGAACGGGTACATATTTCGATAGAAGAAATTATTCCATGTAACAGACGAGCCATATTAATAAGCAAATTGATAATCTCCAGTGTCTGCATTACTACTTAAGGAAATTACTACATTATTTTGTATTTACGCACTTACTAATGAAATTGTTATCTTTTAAAGTATGTAACTATCTGCCTAGGTACTATTATTATTTTTATTAACTATAAAATATAAATAAAAACTGTAAGCGATTTTTAAAATCGTGTTTTAAAACAAAACGTTTCAAAATTTCTACAATTGGTTTGGCTAATATTTTTTAGGAAGAACGTTGCCTTTCAAACTTTTTTTTTATAAATAGAATACGTTGCAAGGGTCTTGCCAAATGCCTAGGCAAACCGTGGACGTGAAATATTGAGATAAGAGAAAGAAGGGATTTACCAACTAGCTTATTGTGCACATAACCTGCATGTAGATTACTTCAAACAAAAACTTAACCATACATCTAATGCAGCATTGTTGTGCCTGTGTTGACGGAAATCGAACCGTTGTCCTCCGATTGGGAATAAACTACACCACCAGGTATTGATGTGATTTTAAAAGATGTGTTAATACAGATCACGTAATGGGTGCGGCATTTAATTAAACCGAAAGTAAATAGTCTTCATTTTCGAACGGATAGAAATTCTTTAATCATTTTTTTCTGAAAACTGGAATTTAATAAACTTTTGTTTACAGGTTTATTTCTTGAAGATTACGCTGGTGAGATGTTGGCCATTGGCTTGGATGCATGTCTTGTACAGGATGATCATGTTATTAAAAACACTCGTCAACATCGACTGCGGGATTGATCGAATTACTCGGGTTATTTCAGATCTTCGGTATTTCTTGGGTTGGTTTCGTATACATTTGCCTTACAATAGCTCCACAAAAAAAAATTCGATTGGACCCAAGTCTGGTGAACGTGGTGGCCGTTTTATTGGGACGTTTCGACTGATGATTTTTTGGGTTTCAGTTGTCTTCTGTCCTCTAAGCACAATCTAAATCAAAGAAACTGAAAAGCTCGCAGTATTCGGTATGTGCGTCAACAAAACACCTTGTTGGAACGACCACATATTCGCTATCGCTAAGAATGCTGCGAAATGTTTACGTTTGCTAAAACGGTGCAAGATGTACTTCACTCCCTCAGATCTGGCTACTACTAACAAGGCATATATTCGCTGTGTTGTGACCGGCACACCTATGGTGAGATGTTGGCCATTGGCTTGGATGCATGTCTTGTACAGGATGATCATGTTATTAAAATCACTCGTCAACATCGACTGCGGGATTGATCGAATTACTCCTGACCACACACAGTCTTGCTACACTCTACACACATCTGCTTTCGATAAACCACATACTTGATGATGTAGCACAGCCTGTCAAATTGCCATGTTCCAAATTCAAATCCACCACTAATCTGCAGAGTTTCTCATAAGAAACTGAGTTTCGATTACAGCACGCAGCTCACAAATGGCGATACGATACAAAGAAACAGTAAGTGTAAATGCAGATATCACGATATGTTAATATCAGCAGGAGGGCAATTCCAAGGCGATCGTTAAGTGCCTCGACTTAAAAGAAACAGTTATGTGGCATGTTTGCTGTGTACTATATGCTTGCGCATTGCATTGTGTCATTCTATTAGTGGATCGTAACAAACGAATGCTATTGGTCAATCGATCCACCCAGAAGACTACAAAAGACCACCGATATGAGAACTAAGTGCGGCAGTTGAATTTTAAGCACTAAACCAATAACAAGCAAATACAATCTATATATAACAAACAGTATAAATTATGCGTTGGTGTTAATTCTTATTCAACGAACCCGTATACTCTCTCTTCTCATATCGTTCCAGCCCTAAACCTGAATACAACTATTGTCTGGGCAGGTGCCCTCAAGGCCACACTAAATCTACATGACGTAATTCGCAACCGCGCGATGAAATTTTTTAGTGACGCATAAACAATCGAATCGCTTGAACATCGTAGAAATGTTTCCTGCTTGTCACTGTTTTATTCACAAACGGTGTTCAAATTAAATATAATACAGATGCATCCCGCCCATCCTGTTAACCAACCGCAGTACCCGTGCCTAAACTCGAGCCCACGGGACAATCATTAGGCCTATCTTCGGACTAACCAATTCAGCGATTCCTTCTTTAGCCGCACAAGAGTTATGTGGAATGAATTGCCCGTTTTGTCTACGCATTTGTATAATCTGCAGTTATTTAAGACACATGTGTATAGACATATCATCTTTTCCACTCCCTAATTTCCTAACGCCCACGCTGTGCTATGCATTATAAGGGTGAAAATCCCTTGAGCGTTCTTGATGGTGACAAACGTTCCGAGAGTAATAACTTACTTGTCACGGAAAGCTTTTCAATTCGCCGTTTGGATCCGGCCTTAAATTGTAGATGCCTTCCATTTGTGCCCAAAAATATATATGCACTACACAAATGGTCGCGAGAAGCTATGCCTTGGACCGCATTGGTCTGTCGAGCTTATTATATTATTATTATTATTAATAGGAGAACAAACAAAACAACATCCTCAACCACTTCTTAATGGATTTCTAAACCGAAATTAGGAAACAACGGATTTTATTCTTAGAAGTAAGTGTTGATCACAACAATAGATAAAATGTTCCCAGACATATTTCTACTTATTGCCATTAGTCCCATTTGTTTCAGTCTTGGAAGAACCCTTCGCAATGTAGCTGAGTAGATCCATCTTCGTAGCCACTCCTTTATTGACTTCTTTTCCATCTGTTTATTAGGTAAGAAAAAATAAACGACATCAATATACTCATATTCTTGAGCAATATCTCACCTATCGAGTCAACTATTAGAACACATTGATCGACCTCTAAAATGCGTGCTAGTTTACCCAAAATCGCGTTTGAGTTTAACCTAATTGTACGCTTGTTGATGGCTTTCATTGCAGGATCTCTCTGTTGGCGGTTCATGCTTACAATTTGACTAATAAGATTTTCCTCGGTCACAACTCCAATAACGGAGCTTTACAAAAAGTAAGAAATAAAATTTAAATTTAATTTTTAGTTAAAATAAATGTCATAGAACCTACCCATCCTCTTTGGAAATCATCGGAACCTGCTTTATGTTATTTATCTTAAGTTCATTGATTGCCTCAGAAATTGTTGCTGACGATTTTATTACAGCTGCTGGAGTCAATAATTCGAGTTCAGAAACTGATCTGTTCCACCACCAATGCTTATGTTCGTTAACAATTTCCTTAAAGTGGCGAGCCTCCATCCAATTGTCCGAGACAAATTTGGTCATATAGTTTCGGATGCCATCGGGCAAGATGACTACACATTTTTGTCCCTCTTTCAAATCACGGGCACATTTCAGAGCGGCAGCTAATGCTGCGCCACTTGATCCACCACAGAGCAGACCTTCTTCACGATTTAGACGTCTCGCCAATGGAAATGAATCCTTATCAGACACCTTACACCATGTGTCAACAACCATATGATCCATAACAGTAGGCGTAAAATCGTAACCGATTCCTTCAACCTCGTAGAATGTAACGTCGGTATTGTTGATTGCCACTGGTCGACCCAATGTCGAGCCATATGGATCGGCCCCGACAATTTGGCAATCGGGAACGACCTCTTTAATTTTTCGCCCAATTCCACTAATAGTACCACCCGTACCAGCACCGCAAACGATCATGTCAACCTTATTGTCCAACTGCCAGAGGATTTCGGCTGCAGTTCCATCGTAATGTGCCAAGGGATTTCCCGCATTTCGGTATTGATCCAGAAGTACAGAATTTGGGATTTCTTTTTGAAGACGTTGAGCTACGCAAATGAGACTTTCAGGCGAATCAAAAGCAGCTTCAGTTGGCGTACGGATGATTTTTGCTCCGAGCGTTCGCAGTGCTGATACCTTCTCGTTAGACATCTTTTCAGGCATGACAATTATACATTTATAACCCTTGACGGCACAGGCCATTGCCAAGCCGATGCCAGTATTACCTGAGGTTGGTTCAATAATAGTGCAACCTGGATTTAGGAGGCCTTTCTCTTCGGCATCCTGCACCATACGATAACCAATGCGATCCTTTACCGACCCGCCAGGATTAAGAAATTCACATTTAGCATCTAAACAAAAAGTTAGCATTAATGTTGTGCAAACCCAAAAAACAAACCCAAGCACACTTACACATTTCACATTTGATTCCCTCGGACTGGGGAATGCGGTTAAGTTTAATTAGTGGTGTTGATCCTATGACGTGCAAAATGTCGGGAGTAAGTTTTTCTGGATGTGCGCTGTAATTGAAACAAAATGTGTATATTCTGTGATGTAACTCTTTTTTTTTACTTGTCTTGACTCCTGGTTGTCTGTCTGTTTCAAGTTCTTTGAGTTCTTTTTTTAAACAACATTTACACGTCTTAGAGAACAGATATTTTGTGCGCAGCCTAACCTCATGGAATATTTCTAAGCGCCCGTGTGTTGCGTGCGGCACAAGTATTAGAAAGTTGCAAAGCTCAGTCTAATGGAACATTTCTGAGCACAAGCGTGTAGTTCTTTTAGGTTCTTTTTAACCAACTTTCACAGGTATAAATAAAGGTTGTTCTAAGAAAACGAAGTTTTTCTTACAATAATAGTTTATAAAAGCATTAAGAGAATTTCCTTCTTCTCATAACATCCCCAATTGCATTAAATAATTAAATCCTATATCCACATAAACGGTAAACTCTATATGCATTTTACCTATAGAAATGTGGATTCCTATCCTCCCTTTTATGGAACTTGGTGGTGAATGAGCTGCTGACATGCCTGAAAAGCGAGGGGTGCAGAGTGATCGCTTATGCGGATGAGGTTGCTATTGCCGTCCCCTCAGCACCCTAATACATTAAAGGAACTCATACAAAATGCTCTTAACAATCTAATTAGGTGAGCAGATCGTTGCAGTTAGGGATAAACCCACATAAAACTGATCTAGTCCTCTTCACAAGGAAAAACAAAATCCCGCATGTAGACCCACCCTCTATTTAGGGCACAACTTTCTCTAACGAAGCCAAATATCTGGGTCTTATTCTGGATAAAAAGCTTAGAAGGAAGCAAAATACAAGAAAGGGTTCGTAAAGCCACATGCAAAAAAGACATTGGAAACAAATGGGGTCTTCAACGTCATATCACTCATTGGCTATATACAGCGGTAGTAAGACCTACACTTCTATACGGTGTGGCTGTATGGTTGACTTAGATAAATCAGTAAATCGTGATAAGCTAAGCAAATTCCAAAGATCATCTTTTGTATGTATGATCGGAGCACTTCGCACAACTCCCTCCGCCGCAATAGACATTCTGTTTAACCTAACACCATTCGACATCTTTAGTAGGCAAGTAGCTGATCCCAGTGGTCCAGTGCTCTCAATTCGTTCAGGTCTCAACTGGGAAACACAGACTACACCATTCCACAACTGCAATTCAACAAAAACTTTCTGGTCACCACCCCAGCAGATCATTCTGGGAAGGAGGCGCTCGCTTGGAAGATGAATACATATATTTTTACACAGAGGTCAAAAACTTTTGGCGGAGGTATTTTCTTAAAAAGGCTAAGTCTTAGTCTCTCCTTCCGTCTTTCTAATCACTCTTGTGCTTTTCAGGCAGAGGTTACGGCGATTAAAGAAGCGGTATCTTGGCTGAAGAGGAATGTCATATTCGCAAAGGATATCCGCATCCTCTCGGATAGCGAAGCTGCGCTGAAATTCCTTTAATCACTCCCTAAGAACTCTATTGTGTGGCTCAGTGGTAATGCACATGGCTGTTGCGCAGGAGGATCAGGTTCGAATCCCAGCAACACCAAAAAGTATTTTTCACGGTGTCCCACCTCTCGCGAATGGGTGACAAACGTTCCGAGAGTAATTAATACCTTGTCACGGAAAGCTTCTCAATTCGCCGTTCGGATCCGGCCTTAAATTGTAGGTCCCTTCCATTTGTGTCCAAAAATTAACATGTGCAGCACAAGTGGTCGCAAGAAGTTAGGCCTTGGACCGCAATGGTCTGTAGCGCCAAATATTATTATTAAGAACTATATTGTAGCTCTAAACTGCTGCTCATCTCTCAAGGAGATGGCGGAGCGGTTCAACATTTTCCTGTGTTGGGTGCCAGGACATAGAGACATGAAACTACAATGCCTCTTTTACCTTAAAAAGGGTCCTTAGACTACATGTAAACTTATGATAAAGCAGGATGCTACAGACCTGGCCCAAGCTGTATGCAAAATAGCTTCAAGTATTTGACCCTCGAAAAATCCTGTGCTAAAATAGGTGTCTAATAGGCAAGCATGCAGCAAGGCTCGGCGTATTTTCAAACGACTTTTGTGAAGCTGCATGGACGAGGAAGAGAAGGAGATCACTCTCCACCTTCTCCGCACATACCCAGCCTTCTATCAAAAACGTAAGCTCCATTTAGAAGCATTCTTTTATAAAGACTTTAGTGATATGTCTAATACTGGTATCAGTTATGTTTTGCGCTTCATACGAAGCTCTAAATGGTTAAACGAGTAGGTGAAAAAAATTGCTCGATATGTGTGGTATCAAAATGGACCATTATTATTGGTCTAAGTTTCGGGTTTTTCACCGACTGCCAGTTTAAAATAACCTAACCTCCTGGGCCAAAGGGTTACCATACGTTTTTTTTACAAATCTCATAATTTTTAAGAAACATTAAATAGTAGCGTCCAGAAATTTTAAATTTGGGATTCCATCAAATTGTGTTTGTGATATTTTAGTATTCAAAAGTTCGGTTTCAAATAATAGTTATGTAAGTTACAATCGGTGTTAGTACATTGATCTTATCTATGCAGGGTATCCCATTATTCTTTAAGGACAATTTGGGAAATGATTCTTGGGTATATTCTACAGTAAAGGTGTATATCCAATGTATACATAATTTATAGGGGATTTAAGAAAAAGTTTACTTTGGTGTACCCTGACTCATGTTAACAGAAATAGCATCATTTAAGCGGATATGTATATATTTTAAATTAAGATTTATCTTCAGCTTACATTCCTCTCTGGATGTGAACAGATTTTTCTTTTGAGCCCAACTTCCAGGTACATTTTGAAGGTTTTCCAGGATCAATGAAATCTTTCGGTCTTTCGTATGGTTTATTAGCAGGCATTGTATTCAACTGAAATAAATGGTAAAAAATGTTAATATAACAGTATATAAGTCAAACAATTGAACAATACATGTTCCTGTTCTTATGGAATCTCTTCAACTCATTATTAATAGCCCTTTCCAGTTGCTGGGTACAGTGATGGTTTTGTTCTCGTGGTGTCAGTTTAATGTTGCAATTGCAAACTATACCCGAATACGGTTTCATTTTGTGTTCCAGTTGCACAGCGTTCACCACAAAAACTCTGTCACTTTGGTGGGTAAAGTTTCGTGAAAGATTTAACTAATTGAAAAGCGCTATAAGTATGATGGTAAAGCCTAATAAATAATCACTATGTAAATACGTTTCAAGCTATGGTAAGAAGGTCTATGTGCTAAGATTAGACACATTGCTTTCAATGAAAGTTTTTTTACTGATCGAATGCAGGGCAAAAGTCAAGCGCAGAATTCTATTTTTAAGCGAATATTCGACAAAATTAAAGTGAATATTATATAACTTTATACATACACCACAAATAAAATATACCTGTAGTTATTTATACTTAGTTAGGACACGTTTACAAAGTTTACAAATTTCGTAACACTCCGCTCTTTATATGTATACTGTTTACTTTAACTGACAAGGTGCACACACCTTTTTATCAAAAATTCAAGGTAAAAAGTGAAACAAGAATTTTCCACTCACTATATATCTATCACATTATCATAATAAAAACATAAACGAAGTAATGAATGAAAAAACACGCGGTTTCTTATCTTTTGCAATCGCGAATCGCCGGTCCTTGGTTACCTTTTTGCATGGCGACGGCATTTTATGAAATAAGTCATCGCAATATATTTGATTAATTTAAAGACAATGATTGGTAGGTTTATTAATATGTAGTTGCTTATATTTCACAAAAGTCTTTGCTATGAACAGCGCCTGATATTCGAGCCGTACGTTTTCACATTTAGGTTACACACTTACCACCGCTAAATTTTAATTGTATTAGAAATATAATTAGTTTCGAGTTAGGCTAATTTTAAATGATATTAAGATCGAATAAATACCTACTTTGTTATAAATACAATAATTAACTTTTCAACTTTCACTTTACCTTTACTGGTACTTAACTACTTGCAGATTGCACTATTGCAGTCTACTTTCTACTACACTCTAACTCTACATCTACAGTCTACTACTACTTCTAGTTCGGGTTCCTGATTCACACCTTTCCACGTTCATTGTTCATAGGACAGATGCATGCGAATTTTGATTTGCACAAAAGAAGTAAAACTGTCTTGTTTAAAATTGATGAACTGGCACTAAATTTTCAAGATTTGATACAAAAGATCAATTTATCGAACCTATGAATTAAGTTTCGTTTTCCCTTCTTTGACAGATTGATATCTATATTAATCCCTCTCTAATCAAACAAAATAACTTAAGGCATATTTTACTTGCCGAAGAACAAGGAATTAGAATTTAAAAACCAGCACCACAGCCGGTTTTCACTTATTCCAAAGAAAGAATAAGATAAGATAAGTGCAATTGCTGTTGTAATTCTTATTTCTCGTCAAATAAAATACGCCTTTAGTAAGTTTTGTATGTGTACGTCTTGAATAGGCATAACCTAAATCTAAAATAAATTGTTTATGAAAGAATCAATTACAATCAACATTTGTTAAAAACTAAAATTTGCCACAAAAACACAAGAGATTCAATTAACACAAATCGAGTGGAAAATTATTTTCAAAACACATTAAGAAAACATAAATTGATCGTCTTGCACAAATCGAAATCACATTAATAAGAAATGAGTTCGTTTGGAAGTAAGGCAAATCTATTATGTACTATTAAAAATGGAAGCACACGAACCAATATAAACTTGTCTATTACTATTAAAAATAGAAGCACACGAACTATTATTAGCCTTTTCGATTTGACTGTATAGTACATTTATTAGACGCGTTCGAGTTGCAGACGCCTTAATTTTTTTAGTCTCCTCAGTAATTAGAGCGCGTTTGCTTGCCGAGGAATCGGAGAATTTTCTCAAGTTTTCTGGTACAAAATTATTTGGATTCGCTATCTCACTTCACATTGCCAGTTGACTTTTAAAAGATTTTTTTTGTTGAGTTGACAGTTTGCAAAGCATTCGCCCTGAAAACCACGATAACAACATACTTTGACAGTTTAACCTTCTGATATATTTCTATATTTATTTGAGATAATCGAAACCGGCCTAAGGCAGTCGAACACGCTATATACCAGGAATGTAAGAGATTTCTTACATCAAATTATTTTATTATTATTTCTCTTAATTATTGTTGGAAGTAGTGTGTGTAGAAGTGTTGTCTTCTCCGAAAATTTTAAAACTAGCACATTTCCAATTTAAGGGTTGTTTCTTATTTCCAATTGAATTTATGAAATTAAAACGTTACATGTTGTTTTCAGTGTTTTGTAAATAAAAATAATATTTTATTATTAATTTTAGTATGCTAAGGTTTTTATATATAGTTGCACGTTACTGCTCTGAATGGGCCAGTACAGGCCAGTCGAAAGAATTACAATACTCCATTCGTTCCTACTTCGACAGCACTGTTTGGAAGCTGTTGCATACTCTCCTAAAAGTTCAAGAATCAACACGATTTTATAACACGTTATTTTATTTGGATAGAATAACATTTTTCACTCATTTCTAATTGATATCGTTTCACTGTTGCCGTGGTTAGTGTGGTATCGTTTCAATTGACAACTGACGACTTCTAAACAAGAATCGGAAACCGGTAAAGCTGTCAATTTGTTAACCAATTTATATCAACCTAATACAAAATGGCTTTACTGCTTGCAGTAACACGATGAAATAGGGAGAGTATATATGAGCAGTTAAGTAAATGACAGAAACCATAAGTGCTGTGGTCGAATGGGAAATGGCTTAGATCCCAATATTCCAGCCCCTAATGTGTTCACTCCATCTGTGTTTTTAATATTTATAAATGAAAAGTAATTACTTACAAGATGGAAGAGCCTATCAATAATTAATTAAACACTGATTGTTAAAGAACATATTTTCCAAACATGTACATGTATATGCTTAAAACTAGGCTTTATTTTCATAATTTTAAACACAAACCTACTCCAATGTTATGGAAAAAAAACTTCCTTTTTTATCACTATAACATTAGAGAGTTGCAAATATAACTTGAAGAGCCATGTAAACAGTGGCTCCAAAGGTCACAAAGAAGCTAAGGGCTCTTGCTGGCTGTGGAATAACGACAACGGCATACACAATCGTATGAATAATACGAGAAATTCCAACTGCACGGAAGAGATTAATGGCCAAGAATGCAGCTGGATTAACGCAAACATAAAGATATCCAATCACAAGAAATGGAACGATGTTTTCAAGATCGTTGCGGTGAGCTCTGTCAAAAAAAGAAAATAATATAAAAAATTAACATTTAATAAAGCGCAACATTTAATTTAGTATTTTTATAATCTCACCTTCGTACACGTTCAACGTCGGGATCATCAAATTTCACTTTGAGTTTTTTGGACATCAAATCTTCTGGGTTGGCAAAGGTCTGAAAGCCATAAGAAAAAAAAAATAAATATTTTTTACTTTGTGTTAATTTTACAGTTTTTATGCTCTTTCTCCAACTGAATCGCCAATATTATATATTTATTATTAATAATATCATTGCCGTTGTCTGTTTGTTTGTCTATATGGATATAACACTGATTATGTCCCTAGGTATTAAAATCATATTCACACCATTTTTGTGATATATTTATCTTGAATTCAATCACTTGAATAATTAAAGATTATTTTGGGCATATGGCCACCGCGGCTGTTCTTGACGAAGCGCATTCTAGACGTCCATGAAGCAGTGACTTCACGTGGCCCACAGGAAATAAGCGAGACCTTGAAGGCCAATTCTTAAAATCAACTTATCACCAAATCTTGATTTCAGTAAGTCGGTGGTTGCCGTCGCCGTATGCCACGAGGCACCATCCTGTTGAAATAACATCTCGTCCGTATCAATATCATCCATACTTTCAAACAAAACTGCGGCCTCATTTTTGAAGAATTAAGGTGCGATGATACCACAGGGTGTAAAGCGCATTACCCTGAGTGCATAAATTTTGCACTGCACGTCACAAAATTAGTCTTATTTTGTTCGGTTGGTTTTGAAAATTGCACTGAGTGTAGTTCCGTGCCAAAATTTTCTACTCGAGCGCACAAAATTTCAGATCTATAGGACGTGTAAAAGTTGTTTAAAGGGGACCGCAAGGAAGTCGCAAAAACGGCTTTTCCATGCATTACACGCGACACTTGTCACATGTAATAAGATCTCTAAAATGACCCATAACACTGAGCTGCTCTCTAGGTCGTGCTAAAGGTAGTTAAAAAGGACCTCAAAGAAGTCGACGCGATGGGTCCTATTTCAAAGATTAACGCATTTCCACGCATCACATGCGCCACACGCGTTTCGCGGGATCTCAAAAACGCCTTACGAGGCTAAACTACTCTCTAGGACTAGTGGAAGGCAATTAAAAAAATATGGGGATTATATCAAAACTTCAACATAATTTCCATGCATCACATTCTCCAACTCGACAAGTGTCACGCGCAAGATGTCAGCAGAAATGGCCTATGACACTGAGCTCTCATATAATTTCAGCTTAATAGGTCGAATGAAAAGTAGTTAAAAAGAAGCTCAGCAAAGTCGATAAAACCGACAGAATGTCAAAGTCAAGTTAAATAAACTTTCAAAAAAGCTGTACTGGCTGGGTATTTAAAAATTCCAAAACTTCTATTCAATATCATAAGAAAAATAAGCAAAATGCTATTCTATGGGGTCAGTTTGTATAGCCTTATTCTATAAATTATTTAAGTTACAGAATGTTTGAAATCAGACTTTCCATTCTGCAGCTATGCCGAGAACATCACACATACATACACACGTAAAGTTTCGTGCCTCTTAAGATTGCAATTATATACAAAGTGCACGCTAGGTTTACATTAATATACAGAATAGTTAATTAAAAACTAGATTCACATTAATCATAGTTAATATAAAAACAACAGGTTTTTAGTTCTGAGCAACTAATAACGATGCCTGACTTTTTGTCCTGTATGCTAGCAACACACAATTACGAAACAAGTGAGTATGAAAGATATTAGCTGACTACTTCGAGAAATGTAAGAAAATTTGACGCTGCTTATACTTTTTAAATATTTTGCAAGTTGCTTACTCTGCTATCTCGAAAAGTATACAAGGAAGAAACTTTGCAGTGAAGATAACAAAAATCGCGAAACGCCAAGTTTTTTGCAAAAAACTTCTTCAACTTGTGCTATTTTCGGAAGTTGAGGCAACGCTAAGTTTACCTCAACCTCAACGGCAGCTTGTCAACTTCCAGATAGTGAATATTGACTACTCCGACTCCGACTAAAGAAAACCAATTCGGCATGTTGAAAACAAATCCGTAAGTTGAAAGTAAACTTCTAGTGAAGAAGCACTTAATCGTTTATTTTATTTTATTTATTTGGCTTAGATTAAAATGTCTGTATAGGTCAAATAATATCGCTAGCTTAGTTTTTTTTTATACCACCAACTGTCCTAATTCAAAGCTTGGTGGAGCTATTGACTTCATGTTGCACATGCTACATGTTGCGAAATGATTTTGGAACAGGGTGCAAACTACGTTCATTTATAATTATTGGTATAAGGTGATAAAAGGTTGAAATAAATGCAAGAGTATCAAAAGGAACAAAGAAATGACAAAAGAATAATCCTTTATAATTATGTATTATTAATATAAGTAGTGTTAATTTAAAACAAGACAATTTATACAAAAACAAACGCAATGCAGATTTTACATTAATGATAATGTATACCTACCTTAGTTCTGAAGCGCTGCAATCCAGTCAAAATTGACATTGCCAACATTTTCAAAACAAGCACAGCCGACCAAAAAGCATATGCACTAAAAATGGGATTATCCAAGTTTGCGTATTCCATCGAGTATTTCGACATGATGTGTGTTTAAATTAACTTTTGATAAATAAAAAGAAAAACGAAATAGTAATTAAAAACTCGAAACAATTTTTAGAAACCGATAGCAATTAGCACGTCCCGCTGCAGTTGTGAAACTAACTAATGGCGTGTAGCAATGGACATTAGACGATTGACGGCCTTTAAGGTTGAAAGGTTCGGATTGATATTACAATTATAATTTGCTTTTGTAGTAAGAGAATCAGCTTCTCTTTGTGCAGCTTTCAAATTAATTTCATTTAAAGCAAGCTGCTTTCAGAGAATTGTCAACTCTACATATTGACTCGATGGTAAAAAAAGTGGTTACTCTTTAAAGAGCTTTTTAACGGTATTAACATTTCTTTATGTAAAAAAGCACGCAGTAGTTGTCGCCAGTATTGCCGTTTCTAAAATTCAACTGAAATTGATTGAATTCTAACACCCAAAATGCTGAACACAACAACTGCGCGACCGGTTGATACACCAACAATCTCCATACGATCTCAAAAGAAAACATTCAATGCTTGCAAAGTTTTTCAATATTTGCTATTTCGGGTATGATTTCTTCTCCCTTTTAGATTTTTCTTTCTTGTTTAATAAACAAACGACTGAAAAACTCCCAATATATATATACTCGTAAAACAGATTTTATGTATAAATGCATGTCCACTTCTCAAAAGATCGAGACCACAGGCTCTATCGCCGACTCCGTGGGCCGAATGAATCGATCCACCTAACTATTTTTGTAAGGGACGAGACGGTTATATCATGCTGAGTCACGAGACCCTAAATCGTTATGATATTCTGTGAAAAGGGGATTAGGTTGAGTTTTCGTGGAATCGGTTTCAACTTAACGAAAATACCTGAGCTGAGTAGAGTTGAAATTTAAAATAGGGATTATTATTTCGTTAGTAGACAATGGATTTTGTATTATTTTCAAATTCAATTCAATTTCAACTCAATTTCAATCTGATTACTTGGAAACGTATGATACCATTTTGGATTTGACGACAATAGATTTTAATTCAACCAATCTTAAACATGGTTCATGGAAACATAGTAATTGTTCCATTTTACAACGATGCCTGGATACGGGTTGGTATCTTTAAATTTGGCAACATACGAATACAAAACCGGAACCACGATTACTCAACTTACTGTTGTCCTATATCCCCTTGTGGGTCCTAGGGCCTCTACTACGCCTATGCGCCATCGCGTGCGGTTCCTGGCAATGAGCTTCAGGTCTCTCCAACTCTTCCCAAATTGCCGTGACTCCTCCTCAACTGTTCTGCGCCATGTATTTCTCGGACGACCCGTTCTTCTACCATCCTGAGATTACGGATTGCATTGCATTGCGTAGTTTGCTATGGAATTGTCTACCTTTGCCATTTCGGAGTGTATGACCAATCCACTGCCACTTCCATAGTTTAGTTTTCTAATTCGGTTGACAATGCCCTTTTCGGTTTCACCTTCGGTCGAGACAATACTCCCAAGATATTGGAAACTCTGTACTCTCTCTACCGGTTGTCCAGCAATGTTAACCTGAGTTACTGTGCTAGTGCCAAGGTTGATGCTTTGGTTTTGGCATTATTAATCTTCAAACCCGCAACATTTGCCTCCCTTTCCACATTTGTTGCCATTTGGGGCAGCTCCATAATCCTGTGTGAAAGTAAACAATCGTCGTCAGCGTAGTCCAGATGTTCGAGTTGAGATGTAAAAGTCCAACGAATTCCTCCGTTTCCAGTAGATAAAGCTGCGCGAAGCACATCGCTAATCACCAACAAAAAAAGTATCGGCGATAGAATGCGTAGCCCACTTAGGATCTCGAATTCCTCTGACAGCTTTCCTCTATGCAGCACATAACATTTAGAGCCATCATTGGTTGTTTTAATAATAACTATTAGCTTTTCGGGGATACCCCTCCTGGGCAAAGCAAGTCAGAAAAACTGTCTGTTGACACTGTCAAAGGCCTTCTCAAAATCCAAAGTTAATCTGGTTAGAGTTGTACATGTAAACAAATACTTTCATCTTTTTACGCTTAGATAATAATAATAATAATATTTGGCGCGACAGACCCCATTGCAGTCCAAGGCCTAGCTTCTCGCGACCATTTGTGTTGCGCATGTACATTTTTGGACACAAATGGAAGGGACCTAGAATTTCAGGCCGGATACGAACGGCGAATTGAAAAGCATTCCGTGATAAGTTATTACTCTCGGAACGTTTGTCACCCATTCGCGAGAGGTGGGACACCGTAAAAAATATTTTTTTTAAATTCTCTATATTAACTTCACTTGCCCGTGGCTGGCTGGCTGGCTGGCTGGCCAAATCTTGTGATCAATTTTTAACCCACTTCCTACAGCCCGATTTTATTGAAATTTTGCACACATGTATATATCCCAAGACAACACTTTCTATTAAAATTTGAGGCCCCTCGGGCCGCGGGGTCGGGGGGCTCTCATACAAATATTTTACAAAATTTACCCGATTTTCTTTAAATTTTGTAAACATGTGTGTCTTCGATGGAAAATACTTTTTGTAAAAATTTGGAGTGATCGGCCCCTTGGGGACCCCAATATACAATTTTTAAATATCGCTATATCGCATCAGATCACGGCAAAGTCTGAGCTCTGTGCTTTGTGAGCAGCGCTGTTCGCTGCCGCTGCGTCATTTGTGAATGATTTTGCCACAAAACGAGCACGCAGTGTGTGTGTGTGTGTGTGTGTGTGTGTATCCCCAAATAGAGAATTTACAAGAAAAATTTTAATTTTTATGGGTTTTTTTTTTTAATAGTTCACTCCATCTAGCATCTATATTTTTAATATTTATTAATAAATAGTTAACTATTTTCAAGATGGAAGATTTTATTGATAATTAATTGGTCACTGATTGTTAAAGAACATCTTTTTCAAACATGTATATAGACTTTAGTTTTGTAACTTAAAAAAATGCTATGATTCCATTACCAAAATTTAGTTTTATTAATTTATTGATTTTAACATAAAAACACTAACCTACACCAACTTTATCAGAATAACATTAAAGAGATGCAAATATGACTTGAAGAGCCATGTACCCAGTGGCTCCTAAGGCTACAAGGAAGCTTAGTATTCTTGCTGGCTGTGGAACAACGACAACGGCATACACAATTGTATGAATAATACGAGAAATTCCAACTGCACGAAAGAGATTAATGGCCAGGAATGCATTTGGATTTACACAAACATAAAGATATCCAATCACAAGGAATGGAACGATGTTTTCAAGATCGTTGCGGTGAGCTCTGCCAAAAAAAGAAAATAATATAAAAAAATTAACATTTAATAAAGCATAACATTTAATTAATATTTTTATAATCTCACCTTCGTACACGTTCAACGTCGGGATCATCAAATTTCACTTTGAGTTTTTTGGACATCAAATCTTCCGGGTTGACAAAGGTCTGAAAGTCATACGAATAAATGAAGATTTTTTGTTATTTTAATTTTAAATTTTTTATGCTTTTCCTGCAAATGAACATCTATATATAAATAGCCAAAGACAAAACAGTTCAGTACCCTTTTCTTTGATAATATATTGACGGAGTATTTACGGGCAAATGACGCTATATTATTACGATTGGTAATCACGATTTCCGGTTTGTTTACATATTGCAAACTTTCGAACATGACGGCCGGTAGTAGCTTCAGCATACGACAAAACCCTACCGCCCACCACGAATGCTTGACCCTATTGCCACATTTTAAAAATACAAATGCATTTTTAAATTCTCTATATTAACTTCACTTGCCCGTGTGTTTGTGGGTTTGTGTGTCATGGAATCTTGCGATCAATTTTTGACCCACTTCCCAAAGTCCTATTTTATTGAAAATTTGCACACATGCATATCTCCGATGACAACACTTTCTATTAAAATTCGAGGACCCTCGGGCCACGGGGTCGGTGGGCTCCCCTACAAATATTTTACTCAATTTTTTTTAAATTTTATACACATGTGTATCTTCTATAGACAACACTTTTTGTAAAAAATTTGGAGACCCCGGGCCCGGGTTCGTGGGGTCCCATTACTTTTTTTTAAAAAATTAACCCGATTTTCGTAAAATTTAATACACATGTGTATCTCCAATAGACAAAACTTTTTGTAAAAAATTTGGAGACCCTGGTTCCCGGGGTCGTGTGGCCCCAAAATTAAAAAAAAATTAACCCGATTTTCTTTAAATTTTATATACGTATGTATCTCCGATGAAAAACATTTTTTGTAAAAAATTTGGAGACCCCGGGCCCCAGGCTCATTGGGCCCCAAACATTTTTTTAAAAAAATTAACCCGATTTTTTTTAAATTTTATATACGTGTGTATCTCCGATGGACAAAATTTTTTGTAAAGTTTTTGGAGTGTGGCCCTGAGGTCCGGGGGTGCCCATATAAATTTTTTAATAAATTAGCTCGATTTTCTTCAAATTTTAACACATACCCATCTCCTATTAGAGAATTTACATGAAAAATTGTATTTTTATGGGTTGTTTTTTTTAATTTAAATGCTTGATCACGGTGGTTCATTATAAAAAAAAACAACCCATAAAAATTAAAATTTTTCTTGTAAATTCTCTAATCGGAGATACACACACACACACACACACACACACACACTGCGTGCTCGCCTTGTGGCAAAATATTCCACCAAATTACGCAGCGGTAGCGAACAGCGCTGCTCACAAAAAAAAATTAAAATTTTTAATCAGAAAATCTGACCAGCCAGCCAGCCAGTAGTGATGAGCAAACGCAAGACCAAGACCATTTCATCTCGGTCTTGGTCTTGGTCTTGGTCTTGCAGGTCGAGTCTTGGTCTTGGTCTTGCATTCGTGCCATTAGTCTTGGTCTTGGTCTTGGTCTTGCAGCCTGAGTCTTGGTCTTGGTCTTGCGGTCTTGCTAAAATTCTAATAAAATTGGTCAAGGCGTTCCAGAGTTAGTTTGGTACAAAAATACACATAAATTCTCTGGACGGACGAATCTCAATATGGGCTGTGGAGAATCCACACAGAAGGAGACAATCATAATTTCAACACAAATTCAGCGTCAATAGGTGGGCAGGTAAAATTGGAAACAAGGTAATCTGCCCCTTCAAACTACCTCCTCCAAAAAACCATAAACGTAAAAAAACTCTTTTAAAAATTTTACCTGCTGCGAGTTTTCCCAAGTATCATAAAATCTAAAGGTTTTTCCGCAAACTTCTTGTTGAGGTGTTGTATTATTGTTATGTTCATAAGAAAAAAATAGTAAAACGTTATGTTTATTACGCATTTTCTGGAGAAAATTGACCTCAAAGTCAAAAATTAGCATGGGCAAGAAAACTAGAACAGGCATTGAAGTTGGATATCTGAAGACTCAAATAAGATATCGATTTCATTTAAACGCAGTTACATAGGCTAGTACTTCTTCTAAAAATAAAGTCCTAATAAATAAATAAAACTTCTACAATTACTATTAACAGAGCCATTTTCGTTAACATGGGTCAGGGTACACCAAAGTAAGCTTTTTCTTAAATCCCCGAGAAATGATCGCAACATTAGAAATACCCCCTTACTGTTTAAAGATTTTTTCATCAGAATATACCAAAGAATCGGATCCCAAATTATTTTGCATGAATACATTTCTATATAGATTTCCCAGTAACTTCTGCATAAATGCTTACATTTCTTATATGGTATTTAGCTGTGATGACGTTCACAAAGACTTGTCCTACAGTCTATCCTTTACTTTACTCTCATCACTTAGTATATACACACAAAACTACCAACATTTATGTTTAGCGGTTAGTTTGAAAAAAAATTGTTCAAGAAAGTTTAGACTTATTTTTCCAAAAGAACTCCGTCAATTTCATCATTTCTTTTTGTAACCATGCCATGACACAATCGTCTTCGCTAAGGTTTTTTTTGTCAAACCTCGTTTATATTACTTGTCTGAAAAGAAAAAACCTATAAAAAAAACCCCAAAAATATAAAATGGTCAGGAAATGGCAAATGGTATGTACATGCATATGCCTGTAAATACCATACTACACAATAGACTTGGTGTAGATCTTATATTAGTACTTACTCGTATACAAATAAACATACGATATATGTAGGTTTTATAAATAAATATCAACAGAGATATTACGCAATTTTAAATGCAAGAGTCTTGCAGTCTTGCAGTCTTGCATACATATTCTTGGTCTTGGTCTTGGTCTTGCATTCTCAGTCTTGGTCTTGGTCTTGGGCTTGCAACTGAATGATCGGTCTTGGTCTTGGTCTTGGTCTTGCATTTTTTGCAAGACCAAGACAAGACTGCAAGACCAAGACCAATTTTGCTCATCACTACCAGCCAGCCAGCCAACCAGCCAGCCACGTGCACGCGAAGTTAATATAGAGAATTTAAAAAAACTAATGGGCGAGGTTGACTACTTCTGGTTTAGAGGTAACAACTTATTGTATTGTAATGTAAAAATGGGAATTGAATTCAAAAATTCCAAAACTTCTATTTTAATATCATAAGAAAAATTAACAAATTACATTTTTACTTTTTTACGGAGGGGGTGACAATTTTCACAGCGTTACACTGTTATTACTCTGTTGTACACGCTCTGTTGTACACATTGCTCTGTTGTTCACTTTTGTTAGATTTATGCCTCGTTTTCTATAGTTATATTTTATATATATATAGCTACAAATATAACTATATATATATATAAATACATATATTACTACGGCCACAGCTCCTATGGAAATTCTGGGATATGGCCAATGGGATCTGGAATTTTGGGAACCAAGCCATTTCTCAAGCGATTCGTATGAAACTCGGAATGTAGGACTAATATGCGACTATAAGATTTGTTCGTATGGAAATTCTGGGATCTGGCCAATGGGGTCTGGAATTTTGGGAACCAAGCCATTTCTCAAGCGATTCGTATGAAACTCGGAATGTAGGACTAATATGCGACTATAAGATTTGTTCGTATGGAAATTCTGGGATCTGGCCAATGGGATCTGGAATTTTGGGAACCAAGCCATTTCTCAAGCGATTCGTATGAAACTCGGAATGTAGGACTAATATGCGACTATAAGATTTGTTTCTATTGAAATTCTCGGATCTGACCAATAGCGTTTGTAGTTTTGGAAACTAAGCCATTTCTCAATCAATTCGTATGAAACTCTGAATATAGTACTCAGATCCTACTATAAAACTTGGTCCTATGGAAATTCTGTTCTGGGATCTGGCCAATAGGGTCTGGAGTTTTTTGGAACTAAGCCATTTCTCATCGTCATCTCATCATCTTTAATCGTTTTCCCTTGGCAATAAATTTAAATAAAAAAAAGAAAATCGGCAACGTCAAAAAAGTTTCACTTCATCCGCGCGTACACGCACTCTTTTTTTTTAATTCCATGTATTAACTTCGCGTGTCGGGTTATCAATGGCTGGCTGGCTGGCCAAATCTTGTGCTCAATTTTTGAATTGACTGCCAAAAGCCCGATTTTATTCAAGCTTTGCCCACATGTGTATCTCCAATGACAACACTTTTTATTAAAATTTGGAAGGTATCGGGCCCCAGGACCGAGAAGCTCCCAAATAACTTTTTTGAAGCTAACCAAATTTGCACAGATGTGTATCGCCCATGACAACACTTTTTATTAAAATTTGGAAGCTATCGGACCCATGTGTATCTCCGATTAGGGAATTTACATGAAGAATTTTAATTTTTATGGGTACGTTTTTTTTACCTAAAACGTCAATAAAATATATTTTTCGGGTAGGTACCTAATTTTTTATTTTTCTGAGCAATTTCGATACTTCGCTTTTATTCAACCGAAGCAAACATGTTTACTTCATCTATAAAATATAAAATATGTGTATGTAATTAAAATAGAAAATTTTATATTAATAAAATATTGATCTATTGAACCGAACTACTGTTAGCAATAAAGTCACCTAACATATTCCACTTGGTGACATATAAGTACTAAAGCTTTGTGCATCTTAAGATAGCAATAGCACGCTAGATTTACATTAATATCATAGTTAATTAAAAACGAGATTTACTAGATGACCAACAGGTTTGCGTTTTGTTCTGAGAAAGTAATAATAATAAAGTATGACTTTTTACCCTGTATGTCAGCAACACTCAATTACAAAACAAGTATGAAAGCTGCTCTATTAGCATTGGAATCACATTGTATTAGTCAACTCAAAAATTGATCTGAAATGTAAGACAACATTGAACTCTACCTACGGCTGCAAGATTAAATTCCGTCAGGAATAAAAGGGAAGGAATCTGCTGATGTACTTGCAAGAAGCGGTTCATCCGCTGTTCGGAACCAATGTTAGTCTTGAGTTAGGCAAGCTTAACTATTGTACTATCGCACATACTATTTCTTCACATTCTTCATTTTCGTTGGAGTTATCAAATAATATCACTAGCTTAATATTTATTTTATACCACCAACTGTCTTAATTCTTATCTATATTCTTAATTGAATTTAGAATTACCTGTTTGCGAAACGATTTTGGAACAGGGTGCAGCTACATCCTTTTATAATGATTGATATAAAATGATGTAAGGTTAAAATAAATGCAGAAGTATCAAAAGAACAAAGTAATGCCCAAAGAATAATCCCTTATAATTATTGTTAATATAAGGAGTGTAACATTTAAAATAAGATAACTTATACAAAAACAAATGCAATGCAATTTGTACCATATTACATTAATGATTAATGTAAGACTACCTGAGTTCTGAAGCGCTGCAATCCGGTCAATATTGACATTGCCAACATTTTCAAAACAAGCACAGCCGACCAAAAAGCATATGCACTAAAAATGGGATTGTCCAAGTTTGCGTATTCCATCGAGTATTTAGACATAATGTGTTTTGAATTAATTTTTATGAATACAAAGAAAGACGAAACACAAACTAAAAAATGTAAGCAATTTTTAGAAGCCGACAACAAATAGCACGTCCCGCTACAGTTGTGAAACTAATTCATAGTGCAGAGCATTGAACATTAGACGGTCTTTGAAGTTCAGGTTGATAATTAAATTACAAATTGCAAGTGATTGCCTTTATTAACTATAATTATTATTAAGAGAACTGGCTACTCTTTGTGCAGCTTTCGAATATAATTTTCTTTAAAGCAAGCTGCTGTCAGCGAATTATCAACTCTGCATTTTTTACTAAATGGTAAAAAAGTGGCCACTCTTTGAAGAGCTTTTTAAACTGTATTAACATTTCTTAATGTAAAAAAGCACACAGTAGTAGTTGGCAGTACATATTGCCGTTTCAGAATTTCACTAAATTCTAACAGTCAAAATGCTGAACATAATAACTGTGCGACCGACTGATACATCATCAATTTCTATAATACGATCTAAAAAGAAAACATTCAATGAAGGCAAGTTTTTCACGAATCGCTTCTTCCGGTTGTGGTGGGGTATGATTTCTTCTCCCTTTTAGACTTTCCTTTCATATTTAATACACACACGACTGAAAAATCACAGTGTATGTACTCGTAAAACAAATTTTACGTTTATATGCATGGCCGTTTCACAAACGCTCGAGACAGGGCCACAGGCACTATCTCCGACTCCGTGGGTCGCAAGGGGCTCGATCGAACCAATTTTTTTTAAACGATTGCCATGGAACGAGAAAGTTATATCATACAGAGTCGATCGAATGTTTGATTGATAACATTTAGCTCTTTTCATTTGCCTATTTCATCAGAAAATAGAAAAAAGTAGGTTAACCACACAAATAAACCCTAAAATAAATCATTGACACGACTTGATTCTCAAACCTTTCCGAATCGCCTTATAAAGTAATTTTTGTGTTGCCGAAACAGTGGGATATTTGCAAATAATTTCTGTCGAAATAATGCACCAACCACGGTTGATGTAAGAAACTTTGTGAAGAAAATTTCAGAGATTGACATGCTAAGTGATTAGTCGAAAATATTACCGCTGTTGCAGATAAAATTTGGATTTTGGAAAATTGTCGTTGCCAAAAGTTATTCGTAACTTTTAAAATCTGTAACAAACAGTATATGAAATCGCATTTCACAATAGAGTAGGATTTAACGCTTCCAAAACCCAATTATGTTTTCTGTCTCTGAAGGAAGTTAACCATTCCCTCAGACCTGACTCTACTGTACAAGTATACAAGTTTATATTTGTGTCACAGGTTATTGTATTTTATGTTTGCATTAGTATCTTGTATGTATGTCAGGGATAGTAATAATTCTTTTTAATATGTCTGTTTTGTATACGTACAAAATATAAAGCAGATTTTTGCTTTGTCCAGCGTTCCAATAATGTTATCCAACGTAAAGATGTTCAAGCATAATTTTCCAATTTTCTAATCAAGCATTGTTAGGTTGTCTACCTATGAAGGGGGACTCATTAGATTAGACAAATTAAAAGTATAAATATACATACTACCTGTAGCTATTTGCTGTTATTCGAAAGTGGTACCTGCTAAGTTCAAATTAAGAGTTTTTTTTATTACTTAAGCCTGATGGAACTTTGAACTTAAAAAAAAATGAACAAAAAAAGGTCGTGCAATATTGCGCCACTTTTTTGAATAACGCTGTCACAAATACCATAAGGCCGCAAGGTTGCTTCATTGAGCAACTCAAGAAATAATCGAGAATATCAAGGTTGAAGGTTCATGTTCTTAAAGACCAATTTAGCAATTTTTTCTAAATCTAAATAAATTTCAATGAATTTTTTTTAATTTTGTAGCACTATCCTGTTGAAACCACATATCGTCGGTATTAGGTTACCCTTATTTTTAAAGAAATGTTTATTAATCATGGTTCGAAGACGGAGAGAATTTGGACCATTTTCGATCGTTCACATGTAAGTCTATTCATGATGACTTACAAGTTTTTATTGAACATAAATGTAAATTAAAAGTATGTTTTATCTTAATTTCTTAACAAAAACCAAAACATCTATTATATGCATTAGGCAATAATTAACAATTTCTTTTCTACGTTGTTATGAATTTATATCCATGTTTATCCCATTTTGCTAGTCTGATGCGATCACCAATACTACAATGGTCTACGCTTCTACAAATCATATCAGAACACAAACATATATTGTGCGTAGAAAAAAGATCAATTAAAATGGTTTGTGACAAAACATCAATCAAAGTGCAGGACATCAACCTAAAATGTGTGTATTCTTAAGCGCATTAATTGGCGCTACAACAGTGGGATACTAGAAAGATGGTTAGACAGTAATCACCGTTGAATGGCCACTCACCAGGCTTACAGTAGAGGGTCTGTCAATTGGGAAATTTCTCTGAATAAGGTCCCGGTCAGGCACGTTACAGCAGAATATCCAGTTTGCACTACGATTACCCAAAATCATTGATGTATGTCGGAAGCCTTTGTCTGTTGCCCTTCTAGCAATATGGTAGATCACGGGAAAGATGCATGAATACGACAAATAGCCAAGTGCATCCAAATGCAAGAATGCCCCCCAGGTGGTATAAATCCGCTCTCTATTGTTCTCTTGAAGTACTAAGGATTTAAATAGATGCCTCCCGAAATTAAGTTGTTTCAAATAGAGGCTGACCAAGCGAAATGGTTCATCGATCCTTCATACTCCGAAGCCATCGACGAGTTTTTTATTTGACACATAATGTATATATTGGAATGTTCGCTTCTATTTATATATTTATACATGCTCTCTCTCAAAAACGCGGAATTTTTCCATGTATGGAGTACCAATGTTTCACCATCTCAGGAAAATATCAAGGCCCCCTCATGATCCTACTCAAAACACTCTTAAAACCACCTCAAGACCCACCGGCATGCGTCTTACGTCTTACCTGCCACCTCAGATGGCGTGAATATTTTGTAAAAGAATGACGTAGACCATGTCCAAGCCTAATTGTCAAATTGGATGACATCGGAAAAATTGAAGCCGTGAGCGTTTTTTGTTTGTTTGAGGTGGTCAACGAGATGTGAGATTTTTCCATGAACATTGTGTGGGCCAACAATTTAACGAATTGGTGATAAACACAAATTGATACTAAATATAGTCATCACTGTGCACTTACCCATTGATTAACACTAGAATTTCGATAAATATTAATACACAAATATATTTGGCGAACGCTTTCAGTGTTGGAAGAGCCACAGTGAGTTGTGTTTTTTCCGTTGTATTAATTTACCAGCCTCATTTCTATTGAAATCACCGCCAAGTGTTGTCCTCTTGTATTGCGGCTACTAACGTCAATAGTCATGTTTAGGGCATACTTTTGATGAGCATGCATTAAAACATTTATATATGTACTCGTATGTAAATCTGATGTTATCATAATGTAATGGTCATCATCTGGGAATTTAGCTCGACAGAAGTGCATACGTTTATGCGCAAGAGCAGTGCACTATGGCACATCTGATGTATGGGTTGTCGATTGATCTGTATGAATGTATATGTATGTGTGTGTGTGTTTTTTTTTAATGACGTTGCTATACGCAAACATGCCATACAGCTGGCGACAAAGTGCACTGTAGTTCCCATAACCCGATTTTTAGTTAGTCAGTTTTAATGTTCATCATAATTAGTCGTCCTAGTAAGTGTACAACCAACATAGTGCACCAGATGTGGCATTTTAGCTTTTCAGTCTGATCTGAACAGAACGTGAACTCTAACAAAGCGAACGACGCGTAGAGACGGATAGTGCATTCGTCGAATCCCAATTACGCATCTTCTCATCAATTTTATTGGTCTTGTGGGTCTCGGACGGACTTCAACTCTTAACCACTTTGCAAAAGTTCTCCTTGTGTGTCTCCACATGAGGTGTACTTCAGTATAAAAGTATTTCCTTCCTAAACAGTAATTAATTGTTGTACTTGATAAATTAAAACAAGTCAGAGAAAAATACAATTATGATTTCAGTTGATTTTTGCGAATGCTGACCGAACGTTAGTTAAATGATTAAATGGACACGCAACAGTCTGCCGGTTAAGAAAAATTGTACTTCGTGCTTTAGTGATTAATTCGTTTTTGATTTGATCGGGCAATAAGGATTCAACTTAAAGGATAAAAGGATACCCAATTTTAAGGATAAGGATTTCACTGTCGAAATCAATTCAGTTCCAGTATCAAATGAGAAAAATGTCCAACAACGAGCGTAAAGCACAACTGAATGTAGTGAAATTCTTAGAATTGGTAAATGATTATTTGTGTTTGATGTGTTTAATTTGCAGTTTATTTTGTATAAAAGTGCATTGATAAAATTGCTATGAAGGCTCTTCAAAATTTTAATCATCCAACTCTTAAATCAACAAAATTGCTCAAGTAAATATACCACGCTTTTATTATGCATAAGGATTCAATAGGACTTTTTGGGTCTAAATAGTGCTTCGAAAACAGGAACACAGAAAATATCAAAAAGAAGGAAAATAATCGAATCAAATGTTAATAAATCAAATTGCTCTTATCAATAAAAATAAAAGCAATTAGTTGGTTTTTTAAGTCCTACCAATATTGCGCATTAGTTCAGGAAAATTGTACAAAAGTAGTAAATAATTCACATAGCAATGAAATTTTGCACCGCTAGTTAAAAAGAGTATTTTCTGAAAGTTCCTCACTCTTAAGTGTTGGACAGTTTTGGAAATCAGGATTGCCATACAAATTTTAAGGCGCTTAGAAAATGAAAATATCTCTAGAATGGGAGGTAGTACAAATTTGGTTAATATCTTGAATAAAGCATTTAATTGCCTACATGTTCTAGGAGCAATATTTTTTAATTAGAGGCGTTATCTACTGCAAAATAACAGTTAAAAAACACATTTAACTGGACAATTTTGCAGAACTAGTAAGTAATTCACAAGATTGTAGGGCTAACTACGGAGAGTATTTTGTGAAAATTCCCCACGTCTAAGTGTTGGGCAACACTGTAAATCAGGGTTGCTATATAAAAAAGTTTGCGACTCTAAGAAAATGGTAATATCTCTGGAATGAAAAATAAAAAAAAAACAAATGAACTTATACAACATTATCAATATCAAAATCATATTCTTTGTTTGAACACTTCCAAGTTTTTACAGAAAGTAAAAAATTATCAGGTAAATTTTAAAGTAACGAACTCTTCGACCCTGCGGCCCGATTACTTCCAAATTTTAATAGAAAGTGTTGTCATTGCAGATACACATGTGCAAAGTTTAAATAAAATCGGGCTTTAGGAAGTGGGTTAAAAACTATTCACAAGATTTGTGCGACAAGCCAAAAAAACACACAGTGAATATAGAGAAAGGATCTTTCTGTGAATTACCTATAACTATATTTTATGCAGAAATATTCCTTTAATGTATTTGCATAGAATAAATCATAAAGAGGATTTGTAGGTAAAAATCTTAATGAAGTTTTCTTCTTTTCGTTTTTTTTTAATTTTTTACTTTAAAGCCATTTAAAAGAATTTTTTTTGTATAAATGTTATACTATATCTAATTCTAAGTAATTTTCTTACACAAAATATATTGGATTTTAGTTATATTTCCTGTACTACATTAAATACGACCAAACTCAAAATGCTTTGATTGATTCTAAAAGTGCTTAAAATAGGGCTTATTTTTTACAAATTTATATGGGCTACCCTCGAGCCTCAGGGACCGTTCACTCAAAAAAATTTACAAACAGTTTTGTCCATCAGTGATACACAAGTGCTTAAAACTTGAAGAAAATCGGGGTAATTTTTAAAAATTTTTTATGGGCACCCCTCGAGCATCAGGGCCCATCACTCAAAAAATTTTACAAAAAGTTTTCTCCATCGGAGATACACATATGTTTAAAATTTGAAAGAAATAGAGCTAATTTTTAATAAAATTAGATGGGCACCCCTCGGGCCTATTCACTCCAAAAAATTTACAAAAAGAAGGAAACCGGGTCAATTTTTCAATAATTTATAATTTTAATAAAAAGTGTTATCACCGGAAATACACATGTGTGCAAAATAAAATACAGTCTCGGTTACAAAACGTTGCAAATAAAACGCAAAATCAAACCGTATCCTGGGTACAGTTTGCAAATAGAACGTCACACCAAAACAACGAGTGAGAAATCTTAACTCTACCCTGCAAATCGAAAGAGCTGTATGATAAAAAGGTAAACGTTGTCTGACGTTTTGGCATTAAGAGATCATAAACAGTTTTTTGTATTAAAAAGAGCAGGGTAAGCTGGGTCGGAGACACGGCTGTAGGTTTTGAGCGTGACAACGTCTGCCCCGGACGAAAAAAAAACAAAGATCTTCTTGTCTGTGGAACGAACGGACATCTCAAAATGGTATAGTTTCCAAAATTCCAGATCCTAATGACCATATCCCAGAATTTCCATAGGAAGAAGTCTTATAGTCGCATCTTAGTCCTACATTCTGAATTTCATGCGAATCGCTTGAGAAATTGCTTTGTTCTTTGCCCCCGACCCCGACGCCCAAGACAATATAATAGTCTTGTCTTGAGAGATACTCATTTGTGCAAAGTTTGAATCAAATCGGGCTTTAGGAAGTGGGTTAAAAATTGATCACAAAATCTGACCAGCCAGCCAGCCACGGGCACGCGAAGTTAATATAGAGAATTTAAAAAACAGCAAGCAAGTGATAAATCATACCACCTTGTAATACACATATCCATTTGGGGCGTTCTCGCAATGGAAAAACTTAATACTTGTAGGATTGTATGGATTTTGGTTTTGACAAAAAAATGTTTTGCTCGTATGTTGAAAATCCATACAATCTTTTAAGTCTTAAGTATTAAGTTTTTCCATTGTGAGAGCACGCTTACTTAAACTTATACATTAAACGTTTACTTAAACATTTTACTGATATCGTACATAAAATGCATAATTGCAGGGTTTCGCCATTGCCTGTCTGGTATTGCATTTCTACAGTTTCAATGATCGAGATATTGTGACGTCATTTCTAGCAACTGGGACATTTACTGGATATATCGTGGTGGTATTAGGCGTATTCGCTGGTTTGTAAAGCAAATATCAAGTTTTGTTTTTATTTTTAATTTTAAACTCCTGGTTTTGTCTTATTTTATACAAGGTGCACTCATGCGCGCTCCAATTCATAAAAGAATCGACATTTTCTTCAGCGTCTTGGGATGTACACTCTTTGTTGGATCGGGAGTTTTGATATTTGAATCATGGGAATACTCATTTCGGACAAGAACAAGAGACCTAGCGTTAATTAAGGCATCAATGTCAATTGTTAATGGAGTGATGTTTGGTTTCGATGCGATTTTTACATTCCGCGATAAATAGCGAATTTTTTTTTATTAATTTGTTCGACAAAGATTTTATTTTGGAAAATTGTAAGTATTTAAGCCAAAAAACATATTCTCAGGCCGGCGAATTATTTTTAAATTCAATTTGATTTTGTTTGTTTAAGTTTTTTTTAAACGAAAATTTAAATTAGTTTTTCCCTCATATTTTAATGGTTTTGCTGTACAGGGTTTATGTGTTCAACAAATAAAATACAAAACTTCACAATATGCAAAAGAAGTTTTGTTGGAACACATTTTTTTTACAGAACAGTTTAAAAATAAATAAATATTAGTATAAATATTTTATTTTCTGTTGCTAATAGCTTTTATTTGACGGATTACAGGGTACGTATTAAGACTTTCAAGAATCGTTAAGAATTTTCAGCACTACAAAGTATTTCAACAATTTTGTGCCAATTAAAAGGTGCAACACAGGTGGCTTTATCAAGACATAGCATTTGCTAGGAATCAGAAACGGAACTTCCTTAGTACTAGAAAAAATAGAGAAGACCAATTGGAAATAGTTGCATTGTTGAAGTCGTTATACTGCCTACACAAAAATCAAGCAGAGTCATCGGTGTCGGTGGTATTTGCTATCGGTTATTTATTTACACTTAATTGCGATCAGCCGTGGCACTGCATGCTATAAGCACGATTTTTACAACTGCAACCAATAAGAGGAAACGCTGTAGCATTAGATATGTGCATTTCAAAAGATGGGACTCTTAGGCCTACAATACTTTCCAACGCTTAGCAGCGCCAATAGTTTAATTATAGTCAAGTAATTAGCAACAGGGTTCACGCGCTCGCTTGTTAAACAGTTGAATTATTGATGTTTCGAATAAAAGCAACAGCTTAAATGCACCAAACACGCTTCCTGCATACGCATCCGCTGCGCATCCGATTCTCTATTTGCTCACACTAAACAGACCTATTAACAGAATTTTTTTAATTCAACTTTATTTGCCGAGGAATAAGAAATTACAACAACAATTGCACTGTCTTATTCCTTTCTTGGAATAAGAAAACCTGCTGTTTTGCTGGTTTTCAAATTCTAACTCCTTATTATAAAATACACCTTTTATTTCCTTCTAATCCAGAACAAAAAGCTGTGTCAGCCATTTTATCGTTTTAGTTGTGCTTCGTGCTTGCATTAAATGTCAAATTAGCAAACTGATCAGAGTGCATGATCGATTCATTCTGCGCTCTGATCACATTCGATTTCGAAACTCAGACCTCTGACCCTCTTTATGTTTTGAAAAAGTATACAGAACAGAACATGTCGAATACTATGGAGCATTCAGGTGAAAAGTAAAAATTTTCTCTGGTAAAGAAACACATCAAAAATTTTTTTTGATCTGACTGTTTCGATCAGAGAAAAAATTATCGGATATCTCGGATTTCTCTGTTTTCTCCAATTACTCCGACATAAAAAACACGCCCAATATCTTCACCAACAAACGATTTAAAATATCAGACGTTCATTACGTTCGAAGCAAAGAAAGACATGGCGTATACGACATGTCAAAGCTTGGTGACTCATCAACTTAGGCAAGGAACATTAAATGCATTGGCCTTACATAATAAACATGGACGTGTGGCCACAAAACGACTTTCTTTTACGAACGGTGCCGGAATTTTGAGTAAATGTTGAACCTAGGAAATGAAATTTCTTAGATTCAAGATGCTGCAGCTTTTTTATGTCATACTTCTGCAGGGTGTTGTAAGCGCCGTTGTCAATTGGTAAGTACGTTGGACTAATAAGCATGAGAGTTCAAATCACAGAACCAAAAAGGCTTTTTACATTCCACGGGAATGTCTGACAACCGTCCGAGAGTAATAACTGTCTGTCATGAGAAAGCTCCTCAATTGGCTTTTCGGATATAGCTTTAACTTTTAGATAAGTTTCTTTTGTATGTAAAACAAACAAGCAGAACACGGATGATCACGAGAATCTAGGCCCTGGACCTTAACAGTTTGTTGCGCTAATTATTATTACTGCAGGGTATATTTCAAATATATATTAATATATAGATTTGCCGCAGGAATGCAACAAAAAATACGCGATGACGATGACGATTAGTGATCGATACTGACGCCGAGTAAGCGGTGATTTGTGATAACAAATACAGACAAAATTACTGCACGAGTGTGTCAGGTACCTGTTTCTCTCACAACAAAAATATTTTTCTATTGTGATAGCTTCAAAACCAAAGAGTTGCCCTGTGTTATCATGATTTAAAAGTTTGAGAATCACTGCTATTCACATTTAAGTCCACGAAAAAATTCTTAATAGAGACACAAACCATAACGAGAGCAACACTTAAATAAAATTTAGAAATATTTTAATTGTAAGAGAATTGGCATTAAATTGAATAATACAAACTAGTGACCCGTTTATTCGTATAACGGGCTGCAGCCGCACTCGTAGTATATAAAGTCACAAAGCAATTCGTAGCAGTACAAGAGCTGCTCTCAGCTGCTAGCCGTCTTGACTTTAATATGAGGAATAGAGGAAAAATAAAAGAAGCAGCAACCAAACAGGGTTATAAAATAAAATAAAATGTTAGGCGAATTCATCAAAACAAAACAAACAAGTAAATGTAAAAAAACATCGTTTTTCGGGTACTTTTATGTATACATCGAAACACGCAACACAGTCACAGTTATTTTTAATAATCACCAAAATATCTGTTTTTGAGATCGGGCCTATTTCAAAGTTTTTCGTTTTTCAATTCCACGCATTACACGCGACTCGCGACGCGCGTCAAATGCGGGATGTCAAAATTGGCCCTTGACATTGAGCCACTCACAAAATTTCGCCCTCTAGGTCGTGCAAAAGGTGGTTAAAAAGGACCTAAAAGAAGTCGAATTTTTTTTTCATCTCATCACACGCGCCAAACGCAACACGCGTCTTACGTGACATATAAAAAATGCTATTTTGGACTTGACACTCACAAATTTTTAGATCTCTAGGTCGTGTGGAAGGTGGTTAAAAAGAACCTCAAAGTTGTCTAAAATACTGACAAAAAGGGGTCAAGTCAAGTTAAATAAAAGTTTTTAATAAATTATATCTTTTATTCCATTTCTATGGATGGGCCTAATTATAAATACTCAGACAGATGCGCTAAGCTATCGTAGAAAACAACGTGAATTCAATTCAAAGCTAGACACTATAGATACCGATACCGAATACGAAATTCATAAATTAATATTTAATGTACCAATTTAAGTCATCCTGATTGTGTTAACTAATAAACATGCCAGTATAGAGGATTTACTTCAACATGTATACGAAAGCTCTTAGCAACTTATTGCCGTTTACTCATTAACGACTACTGTAGTACTGTGGCGATCAAGACCGGCATTGGCGTCGAAAACGTTTTGTTGCTAGAAAAAAGCAATGAATTATTTTGACGAAAAAGTGAAATTGATTTGGTGCTTTATATTTAGTTTGAATCAAGCACTTGTTGGATAAGTGGATATTTACTAGCTGTTCTTCATTTTTGAAAGTTTTGTTTGTGGAAAAAATAAACTGAGATGGAATTCAACAATCGTTTAATATTGAAAATTATTGAATTGGTGAGCTGACTTTTATTTGTTATTATAATTGTTTTTTTAATGTTTATCAAATCCACAACCTTGATTTATTTACGAAAACATATTTTTTCTATACTCTAATGAGAGTGCGGGAATCTGGTTTTTTAATTCTTATAAGATACTCGTAATTATGCAGTAGTTTGGCATTGTGCATATTTTAAGCTTTTTATCTTTCATCCAGTTGTTTACTTGAAATTGTGCGCAAATATAAAGCAAACAACATAAAATACAATAAAAACCACAACAAAATAAACGAAAATTTAACGTAGGTTTGCCATTGCTTACCTTACCTTACCTTACCTTAATCCTTGAATTAAATTTTGTTGTGCGTACCTAATAAGAGTATTTTATGTCTAAAGATAAACCAGTTTTGCGTAGCGTGTTGCACATAATTTAAACTACATACATTTATATCTATCTACGCAGAGTGATGCTCTATTGCTCTCCATTGTTACTCGTAATGATGTCATCTTTAGTCTTTAGTGTTTACTTGTCCCTTTCTACACTTTGTAAATATATGTGTATATAGATTTTGGGAAATTTGGACTGGAATTTATGATTCAAGTTAATATTATGTTTGGTTGTTGCTTTGTCTGACATCAGATATGTGTCCTTCTAGCAGCCAGACACTTTTATGACTTCAATAAATTAATGAATTCAGGAGAATTTTTTCTTCACTACTTTTTCGTTTTTTTCACAAATGTGATCCTTTTTTCATATCTTCATATCAGAAATAACATGTATCCATGTTATAATGATGGATTTGTTACTGTAGATTGTTCTAGTATACTGTAACCAATAATGAAAATAAACATCCTAATATATAAAAATTTAAATTTATTTATGTAGATATATGTATATTTGTGCTCCAAAAAAATGGAACGCCTGGAGCAATTTCAACCAAACTTGGTACACATATCACATAAAGTCGGAAATCACACATAGTGGTGAGGGTGTGTTGTGTGTAGTCGATATTAGCAAAGCATAGATATAAGCGTCTAATACATAGTTTTCGCGGTCGCTGGGATGAATAGGGGCGGTAAGACATCTAGAGCAAACCTAAGGGTGTTGTATGACATGATCGATTTAAGTGTCGAATCCATAGTTTTTGGAGTCCCTGAGATGAATGTTGGACTTAAATCGGTGGGAGTGGAAAGGGAGTGACATATGACATGATCGATATAAGTGTCGAATCCGTAGTTTTCGGATTCGCTGAGATGAATAGTGACAGTAAGACGGTATCCTCTCTAGAGATGTTGGTGGGAAGGGAGTGACACATAAAAATATCCTAAAACGTCTATATAAATGGCGAACTCATAGTTTTCGCTGAGATAAATAGTGACGAAAAGATATTGCTAGCTCCTTTAGAGGTTGGATATTAGTGTCGAATTCAACTTTTCAGTGTCGCTAAGATAAATAGTGACGGTAAGCATCTCAATCATTGATTTACTCCATTAAGTGATTGATTAGTTCCTTTATAGATGCCATTATATCTACCAATTCGATTGGTCTGGCATTCGGCCAGAGAACTGTGTGAGTAGTTTATTCTTTTCCGGGCGAGGGCTTCACATATGAAAAGTATGTGCTCTGACGTTTCTTTTGCTTCGTTTTCAGACATCGTTACAGAATCGGCAGCGGTCCTATTGGGACTTTCCCATTTTCAAAAGGTGGCCATATAATGTGCCATGTTCCGTCGTATACCAAAGACCAGAGTTCTTAGTGCGTGGCGGTCCAGTTGTAAGTGCTTATTTGCTATATGGTTGATGTTATATTTAATAAGCTTTTTGGTTTGCCTTATCCCCGTCGATGATTCCCATTTCGCTTCGATGGCATTGTTTTTCCCCTCTTTAGTCTTTAAATGGATTTTGAAAAAGGCAATACTAGGTTCGGGACCAGTAAAGGGTTTTTCTACGCATTCTCTGCACAGAGGTCTGCTGCGTCATTTCATAAAATGCCTGGAGACCACATTAGGTTGATTTTGTTGGTTTTGGCCAGTTCTATTGGCGGATGTAGCTCCACGTTGTTTTGGAATGAAAGACTAGACCTTTAAATGCCAGCAGTTCTGCCTGACTGTCTAAGATCACGTAGATCTCGCTTCTTCTATACCTTCTCTTGATACATTCTAGGTTGCAGGCTTCTATTGCTATTGTTTCTGTCTGAAATACAGTTGGAGATTGTTATAGGAGTATTCGTAATGTGGTTATAGGTCCAAATATTCCTGCTCCTATTCCTGTGTTTGTTTTTGATTCATATGTATACCAGATGGATGCATGGTTTGGAAGGGTACTTATTGCGAACCCGAAAGGCGAAGCTTATATTCAGAGGACATGTCAATTTTTCACCGAACGTGTGTACGTTTGTCGTGTCGTATATCTCGACTTCTACCAGTCAAAACTTGACGGTACTTGTTTTAAAACAATTAGTTAGCGCTCGGCTTGCGATGGCGTAATTTTTTCATTCATAGGGGTTACTCGTTACCCGTGAGAAAACTGAAAAAAAAAATACTCAACATATAGTAGTCGAGAGTTTTTGGAAGGAATTCGTATATATCCCGCCTTCTACCAGTCAGAGTTTATTGGAACTAGTTTTAAAACAATTGTGACGCGTGTGGTGCGTGTCGCGTGAGGCGCATATGGCGTGTGTGGCGCGTGTAAAAAAATTAAATTTAAAACAAACAAAAAATTTTCTCGAAAAGTTTTGTTTTTTTTTTAAATAAGAAAAATGTATTTTTTCCAGAAATTCTCCAATATTTTTTTTACGAATTTTTTAAATTAAATGGTTACTATTGGGCTTTTAAGATAATTCAGTGTTTAGACTTCAAAAATATAATTCCACCATTGAAGAAAATAAAATGTTCCGATTAAATTTTTCTATAAATCTGTTCTACGGGAAAGGTATAAATATATCATCATTTTTTGTCTGACTTCACTTTCTTTGAAAACTAACTTACATTAAATTGGCTTAATGTCAAAGCACTTTATACGCTAATGCACTCGAATTCTTTTGTTAAAAAAATCTCAAGTAATCTTCTTCTGATTACAAGAGAGTTCATTAAAATCATTCAATGCATTACTTTGCACGCTTGCGTCCACTTATAAGCAGATAATTGAATTTTTTAATAAATTTAATATTCGACAAACAAATATTGGCGAATGGTTTCTTGTGATGTTGGTATATACATATGTACATACCGCATACATATGTATATATTCCTGTAGGCGTAGGTACACCAACAATAAACAAGCATGAGAGCAATTTATTGACTACAAGCGCAGGTAAATACAAATTCGCTTTGGCTAATTCGTTGATGGATAAACAAGAAATGTTATTGTTCGTGACCGGGCGAAAACTGAAAGCCGCGCTTATGGTGTTCCTTTGGGAAAGAGCATACACTGTTTGTTGACAATTTCTACTCGAATTTTTTTGTCTCGTACATGTACCTAAATTAAAATATATATCTCATTTACTGTGCTGAATCCATCAGCCGAAACAAAAGTTTTTTTTACACAAAAAGAAACGAAGAAGCAGGAAAAAAGAAAGATTACTAGAATATAAGGAAATTCATTCATTCATTTAAAATAATTCATTACTATTCGGTCACTTTTTCAATTAGATTGAGCCAACAACAATAATTCACTTTGCACACAATAAAGCAACAATTCTGTGACATGAGATCATCAGCATAAATCTTTTAATTTTTGTTTGGTAAAGTGTTGCTTTTTTGGAGATATGTTTTGTGTCATACACTTATTTTCTAATCTGTACTTGCATTTTTTTTATTGTAATACAAATGAGTGCACAAGCAACAAAGAGAAGTAGCTTCCAACATCTGTTTGGACTTCGTAATTTCATCTTTGTATAATATATTCCGTATTTGTTTTACTAGTTTGAGTTAAATGCAATATAACTTCTCCATTTTCGTCTTTTTAATTCTATATCTATAGTCTGCGTTTTGCCCTCTTGTAAAAAAAATCTCCATCGGTTTTTGGTGTTTTTCTGAGATTCGAACTTTGAACTTCCCGCTCAGTAGTCTAACGCACTAAACACTGAGCCATGGCGGCGCCAACAGCTAATTAATAAGCTTCTATTAAAATGAAGGTTTGATAACACTGGCCAATTAACTGGCAGTCTAAATGTAAACCGGTCGGTTGGTTTTTGTTATAATTGAAAAATATATTCTCTGAAAACCATCCATCTTTAAGAACTACATTAATTCCATCAGGTAATATCGTCAATCGAATATTATGGAATAAACATTGTCATGTCAGTAAATATGATAAACGAGTGGTAAATATCAATGGGGTCATTAATCAAATATTTTTATCGTGAAATAATCTAGACTTCTTTGTTATAATCAAAAGTGTTTAAGTATAGTATCTAATTGCACACTGTTGGAAAAACTTGTTGCAGAATTAACTGTTGGGTTTTATTCTTCATTTTCATTAACGTTGCCTTATGCTCTTATCAAACAACTGTAAGTTTCTTGATACATATAAGTATATATAGAACTCTTTATTATTAAACTGAATGAAGTTATCTAATCAGATTTATTTGGAAAATGGTTAATCAACTTATATCTTATATTTATGTAAACATCCGGCGACTAATCAAGGTCGATATTTTCCGGCTTTTAGAAAAGATATGTAGATAATCATTGAATATTGTATTGGGGTTATCAATTCGGACGTTTTAACTTGTTTACACTTGACATTTAATTATGAAAATCAATCGCGTCAACAATGTTTGCAAAGTATCTGAAATTTTTGCAAAGCTCGCGTTCAGTTGCGACAATTTAGGTTCAACGACTTCGTTAATAAGCAAAATTGTCGTATTTGGGCAAGTTAGTTATTCGAAGCCATTCACGCCACAAAAAATCATTCTTTGGTGCGGGCTTAACGTTGAACGTGGTGGATGGAGTTGAGTTCACACCCGAGCAGTCACAAACTAGAATATTGTGCTTAAAAATCCACATGATGGCTCTACATCATCTAGATTACTTCACATGAAAAGAAATATAGGCACCTTTGATTAAAAAAACGTAACCACCCTTGCGGGCGGGAGGGAGGTAGGAAAGGAGATTTCATACAAATTCATTTAATGGACGTGTCTGCTGGGGATGGTCTTCTCCAAATGTATCAATAATTTAGCCCGATTTTCAAAGATTGTACGGTTTGTAAAGTAATATCTCAACTAAACAGTCCATCCAAAGATGTGTTGGATGGTTAACTAATTAAAATAACATAACAATTTGAAATTAAGTTTAATAGCTACATATGCTATTTAACTTGAGTACCTTTGGTAAAAATATCGCGATATTATGAACTATCTACGGAACGTCGATAATATTTACCATTGCGCTAAATTTGATTATGTTTGCAATATCCTTTTGTTTTCCGTTACGTTATTATATATATTAATAATTATTCTTTTGAAAAACATTTAAGGTGTGTGTGCGATTTTTTAGATAGCGAATTAACGAACTATGATAAATCGTCCTTATTGTCCAATAATTTATGAAATATTTTCCAATCATCCCCATAGCGACATAATATGTATGTTGTGCCAAGTAAATAATATAGGATGTTTACAATGTAATTATCAACCGCACCCTTCAAATAAAATAGTCTTCTTACGTTTCTGAGGGCAATAATGGTTTGATAATATTAAATTTCAAACTGAAATTCGTTCGATGAGTGGTTGAGTAAATAACAGGCAGACATTTTATAAATATCACTCAAACTGCGAATGCGAATGCTTACATCTCTATCAACAGCTGGTTCTTCTTTCACTTTAGTTTATGAATTTCAATAACTTTAATATAAAGTCAGTTTATCCAAAATTATTGAAATTTAACAACTACAACTACTTTAGTAGTTCGCCATCGAAACTTTAAGACAAGTTCCCCTAATTATCATCATATTTGGCTCTACAACCGGGCTCCGGTCCTGACCTCCCGCAAAAAGTCATATCATCCAGTTTTGCATCCCTAAACTCTAGGCGTCCTGGTCTACGCCATCCTTCTAGCGTACGCTTGGCCGGCCTCGCTGTTGTGTTCAATAAATCCTACCGCAAAGGACCTTCCGAGCAGGGTCGTCTTCACTCATGCGAGCTAAGTGCCCTGCCCACCGGAGCCTACCTAGCTTAATTCTCTTCACGATGTCTACATTTTGGTAACGCTCGTAGATCTCATCATTATAGACTAGACTTTTCTCTCGAACGCGCTTAAGAGGTCAAAATGACCATTAACTTTTATACAAGCAGCTTGGATGTTAGGGTTAAATTCCTGGATTTGAAGAGTCTTGACAGACTATAGTAGACTTTGTTGGCTTTAAACAACCGTGCGCGTATTTCTGATTCCATGCTTTAATCGGCTGCTACAGTTGACCCGAGATAGTTAAAGGATTGCCATACTTTAGAATTTCCACTATTTTAATTGCGATACCAATGTTAGATCTTCTCCTCGCAGACCATGTACTTTGTTTTGCCTATCTATGTGGTTGTGCGGGTGGCTCCATCAGGAGATACCCAGGTGGCTTTGTGGATATTTTTAGGCGCAACGACCAAATTATTGCTTACTGCCATCTCTATGACTCATTGTCCATTGTCATTAGTGTTCTCGTGTAAGCTATGGGTGCCAATGTACTGCCTGAATACTGGCTCCCTACCTATTTCATATCCCCCAGAATGAGTTTTACATTATACTGAGGCCAGGCATTGAGTTCTCGTTCGACTGATTCAAAGAATTCTTCTTTTTCTTCTTCTGGGGAATCCTCTGTAGGTGCGTCAACGTTTATGAGGCTTATGTTTTTAAATCTGCCACATACGCGAAGGTTTCATAGCCGTTCATTTATTGCTTTAAACTTTCTTTAAAGCCGATAACGGTGGGTTTCATTCTTTTACTGACTAGAAACCCCACCCCGAGCACATTATGTCTTGCATGTAATATATGTCATATTCTTATTTTGGTAAGACACCATTCCCTGTCCACCGTACCGTTACACCGTGGGCGTACGTTTCATGAGAAAATTCTTAAATCGTTTAGCCGTTTTCG
This sequence comes from Nephrocerus scutellatus, assembly GCA_947095585.1. Classification (NCBI taxonomy): domain Eukaryota; kingdom Metazoa; phylum Arthropoda; class Insecta; order Diptera; family Pipunculidae; genus Nephrocerus; species Nephrocerus scutellatus. The sequence goes on along the minus strand of OX352763.1, from coordinate 19,633,402 downwards.
TTGCCGTGATCGTCGTCGTTCATCAGTGTATCCGAGGCTGATTTAAGGTTCTGTAATAAAGTTTTTTTTAACGGGCGAGGTTATTGGCCTCGCGTCAACCTTACTTTGGACTAGCCCGATCGTTCAGGTTTTCTTGCATTGTAGGAAAATTACCGGCGGCCACCACGTGGAGGTTTGATCGCACTTCCACCAGTCAGAGATCCACTAAGGCCACTTGTAATTCTGATGCATTTTGTGTTTTTCTCCCTATTCTGCTGATGGCTGAACGCCAAGTTCCCCTAATACCAAAGCGGAGATACACATGTGTGCAAGGTTGGAATAAAATTGGGTTGATTTTGAAATAAAGTTATAATGGATCACATCAATTTACAGAACGTCTTGTCATCGGAGATACACATGTGTGCAATGTTTGAATATAATCGGACTTTAGGAAGCGGATGAAAAACTGATCCCAAGACTTGCCTACAACCAAACAAACACATCCGGGCACGGGCAGTTAAAATAGAGAATTTAAAAAATTAACTTCTCGCTCAGTGTGTCACCAAAGTGATAAATTCACACATACATTTCACATTTCCTTATCAAACAAAGCTATTGCTATCAGTGCAGAGTACCTACTTAACTTATAACAAAAAGAAAAAATCACACGATATGCAAATTATTTTTATAATTCGCAATCGCATTTTATTTTTTCTGTTGCGTATGGAATATTTCACGTGTGGTTAACACAAACATCTCGGAATAAGTGCTCATTGTGGATATGACACACAATTGCTGTACAATTTATTATGACTTCTCTAGAAAACGACAGTTATACTTTCCTAGCGTAAGTGAGAATTTAAATTCTCATACAAATTTCAAGAATTGAACATTTCGCAAATAAACTAAAAAACTGAATATACTTTACGTACGAGTAGTAACAAGTAAGTATGATAACATAGTTGGGTATTTGCTTATTATAACAAAGGAAGAAACTATTCGTTATTATCGCTAAATGTAATTACGAGTACATCATATTTATAGAAATAAAAAAATTATTTTAATTAATTTATTTTGTCTCAAGCACGTGTATAGATTAGGATATGAATTGTTGCTTGGTTTGAATTTCATTTGTTTTATTGCTATTTTAAAGTACTCTTAGTCACTTTTATTCGACCTAACATACCAGTGTAGTTTAATTAATATTCTGGCGACATAAACTTTTTGTTAAAAAGTGGGTGGTGTGGAACGTTTTAACAATATAACTTAAAAGTAAGCCAAACATGCACGAAAATGGGATAGAATTGGCGTTCAAATTGAGTCATAATGCGTGAAGTCATTTCCATGACATACTTTTGGGTATCTGCTTAATAATTATGCAACGTCCTTAAAATTTGAGAAAATAATATACTCAAATATATACGAGTTCAATTATGAATTATTCAACATATTAGGCTGACGTAATGCTATAAACTTCAGTTTGAAGCAATTTATTTGTAATAAAATACATATACACATTTGCTCTCTGTATAGAAGCAGCCGAAGTAGTGAAGAGCGTGGTAAAAGGAAATTAGTCTGGAGGATAAGACAAAATCCAAAAACCAAACTACTTTTATGCAAGAGGAAATTCTATTATAAAGTCCCAACTTTAAGTTATCATGCTTAGAAGAAATAAAACTTTTACTATCGAAGACCGTTATTAATTGCATATTAAAAGAACACTCGAAATTTCCGTAAAGCGCAAAAAAAGAGGATACTTAGCCACCACGCACATTAGAAGTGAAACTTTGAAAAGACAGAAATAGGCATTTTGTAGGGCGTAAGAATATTTAAGCTCATATATATTTAAGTACATATAAGTATGAAATATTATTAGAATCTCGTCCGATTATCGACAGTAAGCAGCCTTCGTTTGGATCGGTTAGTAAAGGGTTTTTCAATACGGATATAACATAACATTCGGTTTCGGCACTTGAAATGATCAAGAGGCTTCAATTGTTGAGTTAATTTTGTCTTGTAAGGGGGTAGGCCAAGACATTTATGCAAAATTCGCCACAATGTGGGCTGAGAGATTCCCGATTACCGTGAACGGCGTGGAATCGAGTAATTGGGTCATTTTGAACTGAATCACTTACAAGCACTGGCACAGGAACATTCAATAGTGAATATGTGGACTCGAATTTATCCACTATAGAACGCACAGCCTGTTTGGTGAGACTATTATTACGACAGAAAGTTGGAGTAAGCGCTCCTTAAGTTGCGAACACTGACTCAGAATTTCGGTAGTAATTTTTAAAACGTTGTTCGTTCGTGAACTTCACTATTCCCTCTTTCGATTAGCCTAAACCATACCCGAAACAATACGCACGGGTAAGCTGTCAAAGTGACAGATAGAACGCCAAACCGAAACCAAGTTTGATATTTGTAGTTTACAGCAATTATTTATTCATATTTGAATTAAGTTTGGTAAACAATGTTCCTAAATCGTCGTCGTCACTGAAATATCAAAAACAAACTGAGAAATTAGTATGCTCGCTCTCTCTTCGCCATCTTTCTGAGTAAACAAAACCTTACCCGTCGATGGCCGACGGATAGCAAAGTTACAGTGTCGGTTACAAAACTTTGGAAATAAAACGCGAAATCAAACCGTTTCCTGGGTGCAGTTTGCAAATAAAGGGTGTTTTTTTGGGAGGTTTGTTTTTCCGATAGATGTCGTTTTATTTTATGACAGTTGTTTTGACAGCTCAAAGTGGCATTTCTACTCAGTATTGTTTGGCAAATCATTATGAAAAAAAAAAAAAAAAAAAAAAAAAAAAAAAAAAAAAAAAATTGTGAAAAATACACGTTATATCTAACGGGTGTTTTTTTTAAGAGGTTGCCGATTTTTTTTTTGAATAAAACACATATAAAATTATGAAATGACCAAAATTTTTTTTTATTTGGTAGATAATTTTTTGGCATTTAACATTTAAACACAATTTCTGGCATATGGCTACCACGACTATTTTTCACAAATGTCATTTTTTTTTTTTTTTTTTTTTTTTTTTTTTTTTTTTCATAATGATTTGCCAAACAATACTGAGTAGAAATGCCACTTTGAGCTGTCAAAACAACTGTCATAAAATAAAACGACATCTATCGGAAAAACAAACCTCCCAAAAAAACACCCGTTATAACGTCACACCAAAACCACGAGTGAGAAATCGAACTCTACGCTGCAAATCGAATGAGCTGTATGATAAAAAGGTAAACCTTGTCCGACGTTTTGACATTAAGAGATCATAACAACAGTTTAAGGGTTCGTTTGTATTAAAAAGAGCAGGTTGAGCGTGACAACGTCTGCCCGGGACGAAAAAAAAAACAAAGATCTTCTTGTCTGTGGAACGGATACACGAACGGACATCTCAAAATGGTATAGTTTCCAAAACTCCAGATCCTAATGACCATATCCCAGAATTTCCATAGGAAGAAGTCTTATAGTCGCATCTTAGTCCTACGTTCTGAATTTCATGCGAATCGCTTGAGAAATTGCTTTCTTTCAGAAATTCCAGACCATGATGATCCTATTCCAGAATTTCCATAGGAAAAAGTCTTATAGTCGCATATTAGTTCTACATTCCGAATTTCATACGAATCGCTTGAGAAATGGCTAAGTTCTCAAAATAGTGACATTTACCAGTGTCTCACTTAACAGTGTGTCATAACAGTGTGGCACTTAAAGTGTGTCATAACAGCCACTTAACAGTGTGTCATAACCGACACTTAACAGTATCTCACTTAACATTTTACTTTTTGAATATGCACCCCCTTGTAGTGAGACGTTGTCAAGCCCGATCACTTCCAAATTTCAACAAGAAGTGTTGTCCGTCTGAGATACACATGCGTATAAAATTTGAAGAAAATCGGGTACATTTTGTAAAATATTTGTAGGGGAGCCCCCCGACACCGACGACCGAGAGGCCTCAAATATTAATAGAATATAATAGTGTTGTCATGAGAGATAGGCATGTGTGCAAAGTTTGAAACACATCGGGCTTTAGGAAGTGGGTTCAAAATTGATCACATTTTTGTAAAACTGAATATAAAATTTAAACAAACATATTTATAAAAAAAGCATATTTATATATTATATATATGTAATATAATATACTTGACATTAATTTTTACTAAAAAATATTGTTTTTACCTCATTTAAGGGCATTGCCATTGCCTGCATTGTGATGTGGGAGACCGTTGGGGCACTGTCAAACAATTCTTTGCTTGTTTGCGGAACTATTGGTGGATTTACTATCATCTGTGGGGTACTTGTAGTTGGTATGTAATAACTATATTCAATTAAATAATACTCATTTATTAAAACAATATTTTAACACTTACAGGACACATTTTAAACTCAACAATAGAGAAACGTCTCAACGCTTTGATTTCCATTATCGGATGCCTTCTGTTCATTGCATCTGGAGCTGTTGTTCTTGAAGAGTGGCATGATAGCTCTGATATTCTGTTCAAGGAACGCAAGCGTAATGCCTTGGCTGCAGGTTCACTGATGATCATAAACGGAGCTGTCTTCCTTTTGGATACGCTATCCATTTGCAGGACATAATGGGGACACATCCAATAGAATTACACTCATACAAATACAAATTTAATTTATAAAAAACTTCGCAACTACCTACTTCATAGCATGCATATACATACATATATATACACAAATAATTTACAAACACACATTTTCACATTCACGCCCAACAAAGAAACAAAATTCTCTGTTAATTTTATACTGTAACTTTTTATCCAGTATTATCTAAGGCTAAAAATATATCTACGCACACGTGCAGTACATCAAAATAAAGAGATTTTTCGAATGTTTTTACGTGAATAAATATTTTCAATATAAAATTGATGGCAGTGGCAGATTTTTATACTTTACAAAGGCTCGTCTATGATGTATGTACGTGGGAGAGCTGTCTAGCGGTTACTGTTTTAGAGAAACGGATATACGGAAAATTATATTTTGACACAGTACACATTGATGTATAAAGGCGAACCGTCATCTCTTTCCTCGTACCGACCCATTGCGCTAACATCAATACATACTTAGTTCATGGAAACGTTGATCAATCGTAAGCTAACGCAATACCTTGATAACGTGAAATCCTTAACATTTGGAAGTAATCCGACTACTTGAAATAATAACTAAACTTACTGTGCAAGCGTTGTTGCATTTATACCTAATTCTTCAAGAAGGTTCTAATCTTTTCTACTGTAATCTATTCTAACAATCTAGAATGTACCAGATCATACTGGTGTATACATAATTTGTTATACATATTCCACAAGTTTCACTATGTAATTTCTATACAACGATATCACTGAGCCTAATTGTATGCAATGCTCATTCTTGTATACGAGTATGTACAGTGCGATAATTTCTATTTACAGTTTCGTTACAATATCAGAAGAAGAAATTGTCATAGTAGCTTTGAATTGAGGTGGCGTCCAACAATGAAATCTACTGCTGCAAGCAAAGTAATTGAGTGAGTGTATAAAAATTCAACAGTTAGCTGACGCGAATGTGTACAAACAGAATAATAATCAAAAAATCCAAGCTTTACTGGACTGAACAATGCTTTGTTTGGAGCACTCGATTGAATTCTTGAATGCACCCATATTTTAGGGTCGTTTGCAACGCAGTGCTGTGATAATTTTTTAAAATAATAAGATGTTTTTATACAACCTTGGATGTTACGGACTTGTAGGGTCTTGATAGACTAGTAGGTTAGAAATACAAGCTTGTTAATTGACAAAATACAATCTAAGTTAACAAATAGCTAAAAGTCATAAATTTACGAGTACACTGGTGGTTATTATTTATTCACTTGTAGCACTATTATTCAGTTAGGCTCTATCTACTTTTCAACTTTTTAACAAGTCGTGTTCACTTCAAATAGTAACTGCCGTAACTCCTATAAAGTTGTTGTATTTATACCTAATCGTCATTTTGGAGAAGGTTATAGTCATTTCTTCTGTATTCTATTCGAACTACCTAGAAAGTAAAAGAATGTACCAGAAAATACTGGTGCATTCTTATATACAACTCTCCACATAGTTTTATGTACAAATTCTCAATAATATAACTTAGCCCAAAGAAATGCAATATGGGCGCCGTGGCTCAGTGGATAAGTTCATTGACTTCTGAGCAGGAGGTTCGTGGTTCGAATCCCAGTAACACCAAAAGTACTGTTTTACGGTCCCCACCTCTCTCAAATGTCTGACAAACGTCCGAGAAGTAATAACTTGTCACGGAAAACTTCTCAGTTCGCCGTTAGGATACGGCATTGGCATTACATTGTAGGTCCGTCCATTCCATTTGTGTGAAAAATATACATGCACATCACAAGTGGTCGCGAGAAGCTAGGACTTGGTCCGCAATGGTCTGTCGCGCCAGTATATTATTATAGTAAAGAAGGTTTTTGGTAATTTTTTAATTCTAATCCAATTCAATCCAAAGCTTATTCTTATATACGAGTACATACAGTGTAATAAAAGCTTTCTATTTACATTTTTCGTAACAATACCATAATTAAGTTCAAGAAAATCTTTTTTAATACGCCTTGTAGTCCTTGGGTCGCAATGGTCTGTCGCGCCGAATATTATTAATGACTACATTTTAAGCTTTTCGCCTAAAAGAATGCAATATAAAATCTACAGTTTTAAATGCATTCTTAACTATTTGGCAAATAATACAAAACATCGCCTAATAGTATATTAAATAGGTGGTGGTGTAAGGTGGAGTTTATAGTGCGATATAGAAGCTTGAAGCACGATGCGGTAGCCGAATGCGGCAATCTAACGAGCTCGATAAGCACTTTTCTGCAAGTTATGTACGCTATTTTATACCAACTAGAACCGGTTTTCCTGGTAAGCCAGCTATGTGCAATGCAAAATAACTCTGGGAATGTGTGTTTGCTGTAACTGCAGTAAATAACAAAAGTAAGTTATATGATAACTCACTAGTGTGTATAACGGCTACTTTCGAAGCTAGGTTATAGTGTATGAAACAGTCACTTTCGTCTATGGGCGTGTAAAAAACACATATCGCGTTCCATTTGCTTTCATTTAAGTCAATACCTTAAACAAACGAGCAATTATGTTCTTAAATGACAATGTTTTAATGAAGATCGGTGTGCAAATGTAGCGGTAAGTCACTTATTGCTGCTGTTCCATAAATCGTGAGAAACTAACTACACACAAAAAATTGTGGTTACACGCAACTGCAATTGGTTTTGTTTACACGAAATTATATTCTCTTTTGAAAACCAAAAGTTGCATTTAATTTTGTACTTAATTGTATTTGGCATTGTATAATGAATCACAACTTATATGTAGGTATAAGGTTTGCTATATTCCATTATGCAAAGTCAACTAACTGCTCGCGATTCTTCTGTATCTTAGATTTTTCTAATTACTTGATAACACTTGTTTTCAATTTATGTCAAATTTATGTCAATTTATATCACAAGGGACCATTACTGGTTTAAGTGGTCAGTAAACTAAAATCCGACAATCGTACAATTAAATTAAAAAAAAAACTACAAAATACTCTCAAGTTAAAGAGCATCTAACGTGGAACAATAAAATAATTTTCAACTCTGCGAATTTTACAAGGACCCTTGGATTTTTGAGCATACATTAACCGTATCGTCCAACTCGGGCAGACGACTTTTTGGCCATGTCTTAAATTTAAGAATTATAAACTTGTATTTTGTCAATGAATTATTGTAAATGAATAAAATCTATCTCTAACAATCAATCCCGTCTTTACCGGGATGTACTTCCACAATTCGTCCCATATGCCATTTTTGCGGTGGATCGTTATTTTCAGCCATCAAAACTAATATATCTGGAACTGTTTTAAAGGACGTAGTCTATTTCGCTCGACATTATCTTCAGGGTGTCCCCTAAGTCGTGCACAATTATTTGGGAGATGCTTCTTGGGTTTATTCTAAGAAAAAATTGTTCTACAGTAAGGGTCTATCTCGAATGTTGACATCATTTATCGGGGATTTAAGAAAAAGCTTACTTTGGTGTACCCTGACCCATGTTAATGGAAATTACGCTGGTAATACTAACGGTAAAAACTTCGTTTAGGAATTTTATTTTTAGAAGAAATACTAGCCCTTGTAACTGCGTTTAAATAAAGTTGATATCTTATTTGAGTCTTCAGATATCCAACTTTTTTTCCAGTTCCAGTTTTCTAACCCATGATAATTTTTGAATTGAGGTCAATTTTCTCCAGAAAATGTGAAATAAGCATAGCGTTTTTCTTATGAACGTAACAATAATAAAAATAAAAATAAAAAACAAGTTTGTGGAAAACCTCATAGATTTTATGATACTTGGGAAAACCTGCAGCAGGTAAAATTTAAAAAAAATAATTTTTTTTGCTTTAATCTCCAAAGCCTATGAATAAAAAATGATTCTATGTATGACAAATTGTCCTACTTGATTTTGTATGCATGCTACAGCCCGTTTTTGGATTTCACTACGAATTCTTATTTTGGACAACGGCTGCCTAGCTTTTGATAACGCTTTGAGAATACGCTCTCCTAATTCACTTAGAGTTACTTTGTCGGTTGAATAAACAAGTTCCCTCACTCTTTACCATACAAAAAAATCCAAAACTGTAATGTCAGGAGATCTTGCGGGCCAGTGAACTGGTCCATTTCTTCCCATCCAACGATTACCGTACTCTTTATCTAGCCAATTTTTAACCTCTCGACCATAGTGGACTGGAGCACCTTCCTGTTGGAAATATGATGAAGCTAGTTGAAACAGTGGAATGTCCTCCAATAATTCTGGTAAATCATTTCACAAAAACTCCAGATAGTTTGTTGAATTCTGCCTGGGTGGTAGTTTGAAGGGGCCGATAAACTTGTTACCAATTATACCTGCGTACATATTGACGCTGAATTTGTGTTGAAATGATGATTGTCTCCTTCTGTGTGGATTCTCCGCAGCCCATCCCATCTCTTGTAAATTGAGATTCGTCCGTCCAAAGAATTCTGCTAATAAATTCGTTGTCTGCCATTGAGCTCAGTAACTTTTTTTTTGTTATTATAATTTCACCAAATTATTTACGGTCTCAAAATCAGCAAACACCACCAATTAATGTACTGTCTCACAATTTGCAAAATTTTATTGTCCCACGATTGACGATATGCAAAATGCCACTTCTGACACCAATTGTTACGAAATTTAGGCTTTCGAGTTCCTAATGGATTTTGCAAATAAAACACAACAGTTTATTAATTTACAAATAACAACTTTAATAAACAAACAGTAAAAATAATACAAGTTCACAACTTATTGTTCACAATTTATTGGTGATAACTTTAAATGTAAACAAAAACACTTATTACAACAACACTTGTAATTCACTAAGATTCTCTATGGTGGTAGCTTTATCTCTTTGCAAGAACTTTTTGAACTTGACTGGTTGAATTCTAAACAATGCATGAATCCTCTGCAGCGGACGCCACCTTTTATACTCATTGAAAAGTTTCCATAAACTTATAGACAGAAATATCCAGAAAAAGACCAGAAAATTGTAGCCTTATTCACTTATTTACAACTAACGATACTCATATGTAATGAGTCATCTTCTTAAAATAAACTACATATACAATTATGTTCCTACCGGACAAACCGGACAAATAGCACGAACCGGTTTGACTACATTTTTGACCAGTACATAATGATTTCAAGAGACGCCACTCGGTCCCCTGGGATCTTGCTTCCTCTTCTATTGTCCTTTTTCATGTCTTGCTAGGACGGCCAACTCGACGGTTTCCTTGCGGATTCCAGTCGAGCGGGCGTTTGTAGAAGCCTTATGCTCCGCCGCGGAGTAAAGGAAAGAAATAAGACATAATGATTTAAAGTTACAGGCGGTTACATTTTTAATAATCTAATAAATCTTACAGCCTAAAAGTGTGCTATTTAAAAGTGCTTAATTCTAATTCAGTGCCTATTTTAAAACGTTTTTATTACCTCGCTTTTATGTATGTCTATCTGTGCGGGTGGAATTTTGTAATTAATTTTAAACTAGCTTCCTATTGAGCTAGACTTGAAACTTTAAAGATAACTCAGAACTGGATGAACATTGACAAATCACAAAAAAAGAAAACAAATTGCAAAAAAAACTACTACAAACTACTACGCACAATACTCGTTTTAAACGTTTTAAATTAAAAGTGTATTTTTATTAGCTAACATGTTTAGTATGCAGTATGTACATTGCGATTTATCTAAGTATTCGAATTCCATTATCAACGCTACTATTAACTACTTTCGAAACAGTATTAACAAAGCAATTTCCGTTAACATGGTCAACATTGGAGATAGACCCTTACTGTAAAACGACTTTTTTCTTGAATATACCCAAGAATCTTTTCCCAAATGATTGTGAACGAATTAAGGGTCACCCTGTATAAGGACACTATCAGAAAAAAATAAACTGTACGCTCTGTTGACTGCATAGTAATTTCAAACGAACAGGCGATAGATACACAACATAGTGCTTGTGTTTGTATTGTCTTGTGTTTTTTGTTTTGTTTTGCTCGAATTCATTCGTTTGTTCTTCGTTCAAGTTGGTGATCATTAAACACCTCTTTAAGCGTTACTTTGCCGCATATATCACCCATGGTCAACTGAGTTTTAAGCCAGTAAAATGTCAGTTTCCAACACAGGTATTATACCGAGATACATAGTCGAGATATATGAATGAAATAAGTATGTGGAGCTGCAAGTGAGATGATAGTAGGTTTGCTAGCGATTAGAAGGGGGGTTTCTTTTTGTGGTTAAAAAGAAAACCAAAAGCAAAGTGTTATAAGAGTATAACTTATTGCAGCAAAGTTTTCCCAATGAGCGGGAGTCTCTCGGTTGCTTATCCATTGAGCATGATAAATTATACAGCCTTGGGGTAGCATTTCTAATTTCTAAATAAATAGAAAGACAGGTTTAATTTATTTTTATTTTATTTGTAGGTCATACTCCGAATTTTGGTAATACATAATCAAAGGAACAGTCACTAGTGTTATTTAAACCCATCGTTTTTCCGTATGTCCGCTTGATTTGTACTTTAAAGTGGTAATTGCTGCTTTGTAATAAATGAAACCTTACTATTATGGTAAGAACGAGCATAATTTGCTGATCAAAAAATCATAACGAAAATTTGTTTTTGTTCGGTAACATAATGGAAATGCATTTACTCCTAATGAATTCAATTTATCATATGAAATCGGATTGAATACGAATATAAGCGAAAAGAACGACCATCAAACTGGTAGAAAACTTTTCGGTACATACGTACCATTAAGATTATGACCGAAAACCCAATCAACATACATAAATCGCTATACAGGTATATTGGCAACATCTTCTGCCATTGTATATCGATAGTTTCATCTTTTGCTAACCAATGTATCTTTCGGAATTACTTTTGTGATTCTCTATATAGCAAATATACAATACAACCGAGTGCTAGAGGACGCAAAACGCTCAGCACCGCGAGCTCATGGGGGACAGGCATGGGAACGCAATTCTTGCTTGCACAGAAAATGATCATCCATCCACCGACTGCCATCAGTCGAACCTACAAGCAGTGGAACAGCGCACCAGCTTGGCCAATCTACCAAAGTCTAAAGTTGTTCGACCACTTTTGGGGAATCTGGGACTTTTGGATATGGGATTGTTGTACGCGCTGTGAAGCCGATGTAGACCCACCGCAACAAAATAAAATATGTATGGATTTATGTAGTTTTCTTTTCTTTTATACCCTATACGAGGTGGTATAGTATTTATTCTCACTCTTCAGTTGGAAAATGAGTACTGAAATTTAGATAATGTAAATGCCAATGTCATTGTTGAAATCGTTTTACAATCAATAACAATTGTATTTTTTTATAATGGAGCAGTAATGGTGTTTATAAAGGAAATGATAGTGGATATGTTTTTACTTTATTTTACATAGTAAAAGAAGCGAATGGATCGAACTGATCATTTGGTTGAAAAACTCGGGAGACGAGCCCGATGTGCTCAATGTGGCGTTAAAACTGACTACGGATGCGTCAAATGTGATATGACCCTTCACCCAAAAAGTTGCTTTGTAGAGTTTCATGTTGGCACCCCAAAAGACGTGACTAAAATTAAAACTGCATTTTTTTATTGAATAAAAATCCCAAAATCATGTATTTCTAGAATCAATGTGCGGAATGGGTAGAAAAATACCCAAGCGGTAAAATCACACCTGCGGTGAGTTTTCTAACCTGAACCTTTATATTTTTATTAGATAGAGGACCTATCAGGATAATAGGCACTCGAAGGTTTTCCTGATTTTTCATTTTCCCAATTTTCCAACTTTGTTCAACTTTGACCCCCCATGTAGCTTGAAGATACACCCCCACACCACTCCCAATTTTTTCTAATGTAGCCTAATGCTACCTACCTAGCTACCTAGCGTTAATGTGGACATTGTTCAAATCTCCTTCTATGTCGATAATTATAAAACTTTTGTATTTTTCCCAAATTAAACAGACGTTTTTCATAAGACTGAGTTGCCCACATAATTTTAGCTCTTTTAGATCTGTGAAAGTTGTTTAAAAATGATCTCAAGAAAGGTTTAATATTTGTTTTTTTTTTAAAACTACACACCCGCTTTAAATTACTGAGATTTTGTCAACATTTCATACGACGCCTGAATTTCGTCTTGTCTTTCTTACGCATTGGCATCAATAGTTATTTTGAAACACTAGGTTCTAAAGGGTGTTTTTTTAGGAGGTTTGTTTTTCCGATAGATGTCGTTTTATTTTATGACAGTTGTTTTGACAGCTCAAAGTGGCATTTCTACTCAGTATTATTTGGCAAATCATTATGAATAGGTTAACTCCAGAACAACGTTTTCAAATCGTGGAAATTTATTTTCAAAATCAGTGTTCAATTAAAAATGTTTATAGAGCACTTCGTGAATTTTATGGTGCACATAATCGTCCGTCAGAGACCACCATAAAGAACGTAATTACCAAATTTCGGTCTACATTCACTCTTTTGGATGCCAAGCCACCGACAAGAATGAGAAGAGTTCGTACAGAAGAAAATATTGCTGTCGTTGAGGCCAGTGTCGAAGAAAACGACAATTTATCGATTCGTCGTCGTGCTCAGCAAATTGGACTTTGTCCATCGACTTTATGGAAAATTTTACGTAAAGATTTGGGTTTGGTGCCATACAAAATTCAATTGGTGCAAGAATTAAAGCCACACGACCATCGTTTGCGCCGTGAATTCAGTGATTGGTCGTTAAATCAATTGAACGAAGATCCATTTTTTTACCGTAAAATTCTCTTCAGTGATGAGGCGCATTTTTTGTTAAATGGATACGTCAACAAACAAAATTGTCGCATTTGGAGCAAAGATAATCCACACGCCGTTCAAGAATTACCAATGCATCCTGATAAATGTACTGTTTGGTGCGGTCTATGGGCTGGTGGGATCATCGGTCCATATTTCTTTAAAAATGAGGAAGGACGACGCGTTACCGTGAATGGAAATCGATACAGAACCATGTTAAATGAGTTTTTGTTGTCAAATCTTGAAGATATGGATATGGATGAAATGTGGTTTCAACAAGATGGTGCCACTTGCCATACAGCACGTGAAACAATCGACTTATTGAAAGAAACTTTCAACGACAACATTATTTCGAGAAATGGTCCGGTGAATTGGCCTCCGCGTTCGTGCGATTTGACGCCACTCGATTACTTTTTGTGGGGATACGTGAAGTCATTGGTTTATGTGGATAAACCTCAATCGATTGACGCTTTGGAAACCAATATTCAACGTGTCATTGCTGACATACGCCCTCAAATGCTTGAAAAAGTGCTGGAAAATTGGACCTCCAGAATGACATTTGTGAAAAATAGTCGTGGTAGCCATATGCCAGAAATTGTGTTTAAATGTTAAATGCCAAAAAATTATCTACCAAATAAAAAAAAATTTTGGTCATTTCATAATTTTATATGTGTTTTATTCAAAAAAAAATCGGCAACCTCTTAAAAAAACACCCGTTAGTTTGAAAGTTTATTAAAGTTATTTATCAACAAAACTTTCTTAATAAATGCTATTCCTCTTTTTCATAAAATCAAAAGCGTACTGCAAGAAGCACCGCCGCTTAGTTTACGTCGACAACTACCAAGCATAGCATACTCGTATTATGCTCCAGCATATTTCTTAATTTTAAGGTTTGTCGTCGCAGTTGTCGTTTGGTTTCTTTGAGATTTAGCTTTAAGCCTATAGTGTGCTTGCGCTGGCCGCTGAGCGGGAGATAACCGCAAATCGAGTTTTTCACTTGTTTAACTCCATTTCGTACTACGAATGAGACCGCCACAGCCGCCACCGCCGGCTGACAGTGTCGAGTATCTAACGTAAAATTGCTGAGGGAGGTGTAAAAGTATCTGAGCATCTCCACGTCGAAGCTCGCCGTTCATCGTCGTCTGCCTGCCAACACACCACCACAGGTTGTGTGTTTCGACTTTGGGAATATGGGATTGTTGTATATTATCCGGACCAACAACCATGCGATCAACAACAGCAACAACCACCGCTGACTCCATTCTGAAGCTGGTTGACTTGTCTTGACTCTGCTGTCACTGAGCACTGTTGACTTGCGCTAAAGCAGTTAAACATTTTTCTGGACCATTCAGTCAATTGCGAGCGGTTGGCCGGTTCGGCAGCACACAAATGGATACGCGTGACTCTTAACAGCAATATTTAACACATTATTGAATATTGAAAAACTTCGAAAATAAGTAATTCTAAATTGAATTAACGAGTGATTTATGTGTGCATTATTGGGTTACATAGTTTTTGGTGCAACTTCCGAATCTATGCTGTTAGAGTGTGGTACATTTTTCAAAATCTGATGTGCACACTAAAAAAAATTAAAATATCGTAATTTAAAGAAAAGTTAATATTTGAGTGCGTACTTTATTTAACGCTTTACTTTCTTTTGGGCAAAAGAAAATGCAATTCAACTTGTCGTGTGTATCAACTGAAAGTTTTCTTTATGCCCCCGCAATATTTTTTATTGGCCGATCTTTTTTTTGTGTATTGTCCGTTAATATAATCTTTTCCCCCAAATTTCATCTCTGAGTGTTGTGTTGCGTTAAATTAACAAAAAAATCAGGTGTATTTTAAGTGGCAATAAAAGAAAATAATTCTCTTTACCTTTACCAAAACTTGAAATATATGTACAAACATGTACTGGTAAATGTAATCTTTTTGTGCTACTTAAGCGCAAAAAAAAACAAAAGGAGCACACAACAAAGGTTGTTCTTGTATTTGACATTACACACTGCGGATACAAAGAATTCAATTAACAAATTGAGATAAACATACATACACAATATCCACACAATTTACAATTTATATCCACACAATTTATTTATTGGTGTGAAATTTAAAATTGTATGAGACATTGCACGGATGATAAGGTTGTAATGACCAAAAAGAAGTTGTTGTAATATGTGAAGATAAAGTGATACAAATATTTTTAGGCTTATTCGGTGAAGTGAAATGGTAAGTCATAATTCAAAAAATTAAAAATTTACAAATTTACATATAACTGTTTTACGTTTTATATATTTTTTAAGATTGTAATTTTGTTTTTAGTGCTTAACAAGTTTGTCATAAAGTCTGCTGAATTTTACAAATGTTTCTTTACATCATGTTACATTACGGGTCGTAGAATTTTGTGGATTATTATTAAAGTGATTATTATTATCACTTTAATATTTAGGCACTTGATACCTTTAAATACTCGTGTAAGGAATGAAGACGCAAGTTTTTCGGATTTTTTTTCAACGTAATCTCCTTTTAGGCCGATACATTTTTCCCAACGTTTCTGCCATTGCTTTAACCGCTCTACAAAATACGATCTTTCAAACTCTTCAAATACGCTTCCGTTTCCTCGTTTGAGCTAAATTTTTTTCCTCCAAGCCATGTTTTCACGTTTGGGAACAGAAAGAAATCACAAGGAGCCTGGTCAGGAAAGTACGGTGGGTGCGGCAGTAATTGCTAGCGCAGTTCATAACATTTGGCCGCGACAGTCGGCTTGAATGTGCTGGTGCATTATCGTGGTGAAGAAGAACTTCTGTCTTAGCCGAATGAGGTCGTGTCTCCTTCAATTTCTTATTGAATCGGTCCAATAATTCATTGTAGTACTGCCCCGTGATCGGTCTTCTTTGTTCTGATTTTTTTTTTATAATGTACACACGAAAAACTGGATGACATCGGCTCGAAATCGGGACCGGTGGAGAGACTTTTTGCGGGAGGCCAGGACTAGACCCCGGTTGTAGATGATGATGATGACACACGCAAAAGGGATTTGCACCCTAATAATTAGTACAGCATGGGCGTTAGGAAATTAGGGAGAGGAAAAGGTGAGATGTCTATGCACGTGTGTCTTAATCGACTGCAGATCATACAAATGCGGAAACACAGAATCTGGCAATTCTTTCCACATAACTATTGTGCGGCTAAAGAAGGAATCTCTGAATTGGTTAGTACGTCCGAAGATAGTCTTAATGGCAGACCTATGGGCTCGAGTTGAGGCACGGGTATTATTGATGGGCTAGGGAATGGGCGGGATGCATCTGGATATTTTTTTGAACACCGCTAGTGGAAAAAGCGATAACACAGTGACATTCCTACGATGCTCAAGCGATTCGATTGTTTTCGCGATATTTGCGTCACAAATAATTTTTAACGGGCGGTTCTGAACTCTGTCTAGTAGATGTAATGTGGTCTTGGGAGCACCTGCCCAGAAAATGCAGTTGTATGCAAGTTTAGGGCGAATATATACCTTGTTTATAGTAGCCAGATCTGAAGGAGTGAAGTACATCTTGCAGCGTTTTGGGAAACCTAAACATTTCGCAGCATTTTTGCCGGTGGCGCACATACCGAGAATTGAGAGCTTTTCAGTTTCATTGATGCAAGTTCCATTCATGGATAAAGGTTGGGGGTTTAAATTACGCTTGGACGACAGAAGACAGCATTGGGTTTTAGAAGCGTTAAATTCAACTCTATTATGTAGTCCCCACCTTGCTATGCTGTCAACTTATGTTGTTCAAGTTCCACTTGCAACAAAGAGGGGCGTACAGAAAGCGTGAAGTCATACGAAAAGCTAGGAGTGCTGTCATCAGCGAAAGAATGGATTGGATTAGAAGTAGCAAATAGTGTTGAGTGTAGAGTGTCGGAGACAAAACAGAGCCTTGGGGAACACCGGCGTTTATGCGGTGAACATTTTGAAACCATCCAATACGAACTGGACGGAATGGCCAGAAAGGTAGTTAATAATTCAATCAAGCAGGGCCTTATCAATTCCATAAGCATTCTTTTTCGACAAAGGAGCTTGATGCCAGACTCTGTCAAATGCCTTGGAAATATCGAGTGCGACAACTTTGCTTTCACCAAATTTGTGAATAGACTGGTTGCATTTTTCAGTGAGATAAGCCATCAGGTCACCTGTAGAACGTTGCTTACGATAACCGTACTGCTGGTCGCTAAGGATTTCACGTGATATTCAAGGTATTGCATAAGCTTACGATTGATCAGCGTTTCCATGACCTTAGAAAGTATGGATGTTAGCGCAATTGATCGGTAGGAGGAAAGAGAGGACGGTTCGCCTTTTTTAGGAACTGGCTGGAACAATCGCGGCACCCATCGACCCGACACTTTTCTTACACTTATCTTATAGCATCTGCCACTTCGAGCACTTTAGTTTGGGGATCGGCGAGAATCATTTCGACGATTTCCCCGGTAACAACGTCTGCCAGGCGGCCTGGCCGTTCCTCATCAAATACAGATGTACGACCAAGTTTAAATTCAAGGAGCCAATATCTCACGGTTGTCATAGATGGTAGACAGCATCCAACTTCGCTTTTATTAATTCGCATGTTTTTCCATCCCAAAATAAAAAACGAAATCCGGATCGATATTACTCTTTTTTCATTTCATTGAGAAACACAAGTGATACAACTGGCTGCCAAATAAAAACTAACCTATGAACTAGTCTGCAATATGGTGTAGTTTGATAGAGGACAGAGTACACGACGTAATATCAACTTCCTCAGCAACGCCACTTCTTTTCAAACATATTCTGATGTAACCAATGTGCTAAGTAGACAACTGTTTCGCTCTAATATTTAGACAAAGTATTTTGTATCAAATGAAATCTCTTTGACTTAACTTCTTAGCTAAAATCTTCATAGCTGCATACTAAAGTGAACAAAAGGCTCAAAGGCTAAGGAAAGGCATAGAAACTTCACACTTTATCAAGATCATAGAAGAGAAATGCGAATACCCTGGTGATTATTACACAGCCTCCTTGCAATATTCGTTTTATTGTATACATATTTTTCTTTTGTTGTTGTTGCTGTTCCGTCTTCTTCAGCTAAAGTGTACATTGGATCCGATAAAAAAGTTCAGATACACGCACAAACTAAGAGTTCATAATAATATTCTTCATGTACACACAAACGTTCATTGAGATTGTCTATCTCGATGCTGGATCGCATTTTTATGCGAACTTCGTGTGCGCACGCTTACCCATTCAAAATTGTAATTATTACTATTATTACGACTATTTCCATTGTGGTTATTATTAGTTTTATATATACATATTACATTTATACAGTTTGCAATCATGGCTTAAAGCTGAAATCATCATAATCTATATCTGTGGCATGTTATTAAAGTCGTGCACGAATAGTTTATGAGTACAATAGATACTTTCAAGTCTAATATCCTATTTCTCCTTGTTTGTATCTTCCAGCAATGTTTTCGTTTGGTTTTTTGCCTTTAAGCGCTTTGGGAAGGTTGTCTAAATGGAGAGTTTTGTTTTTGCTTAATTTTTTGTACCAAGCACGCAAGGTTAAGAACTTCCGTGTTTAAAGATTCCAAATTTTTGATTGAAATTGTTTTTGAATGCATTATGTATTCTCAAAAATGCATATCAATGACTAAAGTAATTAAAAAGCAAATAAATATTTTTAGTTTTTGATAATTAATTAATTTGTTTCCTACATATTTTTATAAATTTTGCCACTCTGTCGCTCTTAATTATTTATGGTTGTCATTGTTAGATATTAATACTCGAAAGTGATTTGTATCAACTTTCAATGAATCATTTGTCCATTAAAACCATTGAGCCGATGTCATCCAATCGAACATCTTATAAACTATCAAAATATATAATAATTTTTAATACATACATACATTCAGTATGTATGTATGAAGCGCTCTAACTAACGAACGGCTTCGATTGCAAAACGGGTTTTTAAAGGATAGATTCCTGATCAATAGTAGATGTTATGAGGAAAAGAAAATTCTCCATATAAAATGGGTTTTTTTTTTATTATTAAATTATCAAGGGGTAGTCTAGAGATAGGTAAATGTTATCTTTATCCCCAAACCACGCAATAGGCCTAGTGAATTGTCTAAATCCTATAGACCTAAAAGTCTAACATCATTTGTCCTCAAAAATAATTGAATTGGTTAGAATTGTCTACCCCTCTGCACTCAAATCAGTTTGCATACAGGAAAGGTCAAAGCACAGAAGGTGCCCTCCACTATCTTGTTAAGAAGATAGAAGGAACTTTTCATTCCAAGTAAGTGGCTTTGTTCGCTTTTCTTGACATTGAGGGCGCATTCGATGACACTGACTATAACTCAACAGCAAGAGCAAGTAGTATTAGCAGAGGTATCGAAGTCAGGGCCAACCAATAGATAAGGGCCATGCTTGAAATTCGAGATATCACTTCTTCCTCAGGAGGGTTGTCCCCATTGACATCGAAAATCGTCAGGATCAGGCTAACCACCATTGGTTATGTGGATGACTTGGCGATTCTTGTTAGTGTTTACCACTCGCATGAGAAAAGGACTTTTAATTAATTCTTTCAAACCCGTTCTAGGGCCATTCGCAAAAAGAATATTGGTCAATCTAGGACCTATTAGTATCAAAGGCTAAATCCTTAAATGATACACTAGATGTATACAATGACGGTGAGGCCCATTATGACGTTTGGTGGCCGAACGGACAACGGCAAATAAGCTTCACAAGCTTCACAGCACTAGAAGCTGTTTTAGGGCTTTCACCCCTACAAATCTTCATTAGAAAGACGGTCGCTAGATACGCTATTAAGATGGAGCTAGAATACGGGCACAAACCAGGTGACTATGAGGGAAACCTGAAAATTCTTGACTCAATTTCTGAAGAAGACATGTTTTGCACTATCCCCGACATTATCGTCATTTGGAGATAGTGTCTTTGGAGCCAACACCAAAATCTCGATAGAAAAAAGTCCCACGGTTTTCCAGGTTGGACACCATGCCATCGAGATCTGCGTTAGGATAAACCTTAGTAAAGTCATTAAGCCGCCAAGAATCACTTAAATCGGACTATTCATCATCATTCATCAATCAGTTAAAGGCTGCGACGATGCACTGCAATATCTTGTCAGACATAACGGGGGGGGGGGGTAAACTCGGATGGGTCCCAAGGGTAATCAAGAAATTGCGAGCAACAATTTTGCAGATGATCTAGCGAGGACTGGCTCAGAATCTGCGCTCATAAGACCTGAGCCTTACCGCGGTGTCAGTGGTTTCAGGGCTGAGACAATCTAAGCGATTAACCAGGCCGCATTCATATAAAAAATAATAATAATATTTAGTTCAAGGCCTATCTTCACGCTACTATTTGTGTTGTGGATGTATATTTTTGCACACAAATGAAAGGGACCTAAAATTTAAATGGCGTATCCGAACGGCGAATTGAGAAGCTTTCCGTGACAAGTTTTTATACGCTCAGACGTTTGTCAGACATACGGGAGAGGTGGGATCGTGAAAATTACTTTTTGGTGTTACTGGGATTCGAACAAGGACAGCCATGCAGTTATCCACTGAGCTACGGCGCCCACAGTAGCAATATAAAAGTAATAATAAACGTTTAACAAAAACTAATTGAAATTCAGGCATATATTCATTTTTATATGGTACAACATAGTAATGAAACTCTGGGGGTCCTGGTTTAGGTAGTCCGTCCCGATTGCGTCTATGATAAATCAACCCCAAAGGACTTTTCATACTTTTATAATCCTTTTTAAAAAGTACTCAACTGTTCTTGAGTACTTCTTAGATTATTGTTTTATACGAATACACCAGCAGCTTGACGATATGGTTAGGTTAAGAAGAGGTTTGATTGATTTATTACGGAAGGCTTCGTTGGTTTTTCGTAACTTTAAGTAAATTATGGATTTCATGGTGTTATAGGCTGCTACAGTCACCTTAAGGTATTTAAGTGATTTCACTAAATTAATTTCAACTTACTGAAAATGAACCCCAGTGTTCATGCCACCCGTATCTCGAATAGATCTTCTGCAAATGTGGCGTAAAATCATAGTCTTAGACCAGTTGTTTTAGGTTAAAAATATAATAATAATTGTTTCCTCCTGTCGTAAATTCAGCACAAACGTGTATACATAAAATAAATATTTTTATAAAGAAAATTATTACAAAACTTATTTTCAAATGTGACGATTCTATCTATTTCTATCATAATTAATTATAATTATTTCTACCAAGGCGGAAAATTTTACTAACGAAAGCTGATTGGATTGATTTGAAAACTGATTTTCACCCACTCCTTCAGACTGCAATTATATTGTAAGATCATAACAGTTAAAAATGTATATCTCTTAAAATCCCATCCATCAAACAAAGTCGTTTCAATTGACTTTACAATCGAATTAAAATTCATGTGTGGGCGGATTGATTTTCAAATCCGGCACAAATTAAATCAAAAAAAAATGCTCCCCCATTTTCCGGCATTCACCATATAAATATTTAAATGATCTAAATTGTATGTGTATAGCATTATTTATGTATTTATGTACTGGTGGTAATCCTGGAATTTTTATGGCAACAACGAATTTAAATGTTTGTTGTGACAAAAAACTATCAATAAAAAACACGCATTTTATATATTTTTTATTTCCATTTTAAAGTGATTTGCTTATTTGGAAAAATTTAAGAGAACGCCTCACTTTCACATATGCTCTAATTTGATTGTTGTGCTTGATTCTGTTTTGTTCAGTACAAATTTTTGAAAAAGCCCAGAAAGATACTTTGGTTATAAGTAAAAAAATAAAAAGAAGAAGAATGAATTTACCTCAATTTTGATTCTTAAAATAGCAGATAAAAGCAGTTGTCTTAATGTACTTATGTAGTTATCTCCTGTATATTATTATCAAAGTCTGTCATTACATGCCCTCTTATACGGAGTAGAACTTCGACCAGGCATTGTGATGTTATTGTGATAACTCGTATATAAGTTCAAATACTCTTCAAAATTCATATTTAATTTATACTATTTTTAATTAGCGCACGCTCAAGGCATTTGCACCCTTATAGTGCCTAGGAACAGCGTGGTTTGGGAATATTGGTATAGAAGGATGATAGAAAGTGTTGTGGTGGGTAGAGTTGAGTACACACCCCCGAACATTCACAGACTGGAATACTGTGCTCATTAATCCAAATGGTTGCCTCTTCATCGTGATTACTTCACACATCAACTCAACCGTAAACAGCATACGGAAACTGTATATTATCACTTGTAGCACGTTTACTTACTTTACTTTAATCTAGATCAGGGGTTCTTGAACTTTTTTTCCACTTTTCCCACTTTTTCAATTGAAGGATTTTAGCGATCCCACTAGTTTTATAAATGCAAATAAAATAAAACATTTAACAACGACACAAAAATAAAATGTGTATTTTTAAAGATTCCCTCTAATTTTCTTTTTAGAAATTGATGCCAAAAAAAAACACCTAATTGCTTATAATTGTGTAAAAACTGTACAAAATGTTAATTTATGTTTTATGTTTCCTAAAAAGGATTCTATTACTGTCCTGATATGAAATCTTCCAATATTGTTAACATTTTTCGATCTTTCCAATATCAGAGGAAGGAAGAGATCCTCTACCAAGTTTTCGATGAACTGCCATTTTCCATCGTCAGCTTTCTTCCTGTTCCCCTGTAGCAGGCAACTATAGCTCCCTCACAACCCTCTCGGCTTGGTTGACATGGTCACTGACGTGGTTTATTTTGCCAGTATGTATATATGTTACGTTGTGGTGGACAGCACGTCAAAGTCAAGGAGCCACAGACCCACCATATTTTTATACCATATTTGGCAGGTTAGATTCGCATATAATACGTCCGCTGTACCCGAACTGCTGTAAAGCACTCATAAAGCCGATAATGGGTTGGCAGATTTAAAACATCCCTTATGAGTGCGGCCTTATATTCTGCCTTGCTGGTTGCATGCCAATCAAAGCGTATGAATTGCAAAATGTCTGTGAACCTATTACGAGCCATGGTTGCTCGATAAAGCGGATAGGCAATCTTTTTCCAGAGTTCAGAAACTTGGTCATCAGCATGTGCATTTTCT
Source organism: Nephrocerus scutellatus (assembly GCA_947095585.1). Lineage (NCBI taxonomy): Eukaryota > Metazoa > Arthropoda > Insecta > Diptera > Pipunculidae > Nephrocerus > Nephrocerus scutellatus. The sequence continues at coordinate 19,609,862 of OX352763.1, read as the reverse complement.
AAGTATTGCCGCTATGAATTGCAGCGGCGAAAGATCTTTTTCAGTACTGAAAATAATAAAAAATGATTTACGGTCTTCTTTGGGACAGAGTAAATTAAATGATTTTAGTATTTCATTAATAAAGAGTGACTTATTCAATAACTTGAATACGCATGATATATTGTTACGACTTTTAGGCTTTCGAGTTCGTAAAGGATTTTGCAAATAATATACAACACAAGTTTATTAATTTACAAAAAACAATTTAAATAAACAAACAGTAAAAATAACACAAGTTCATAATTTATATTGGTGATAACTTTAAATGTACACAAAAACACTTATTACAACAACACTTGTACTTCACTATATTTCCCTTAGGTAGTAGCTTTGCAAAAACTTTTACAACTTGACTGGTTGAATTCTAAACAATGAATGACAAATGCCTCTATTTATACTTATTCAAATATTATAGACATAAATTTCGATAAAACATACTCATATGTAATAAGTAATCTCCTGAAAATACACTACATGTACAATCATGTACTTACACAAAAACTGAGCAAACCGCACAAACCGGTTTAACTACATTTTTAACCAGTGCATAATGATTTAAGCTTACAGGCGATTACATTGCAAATAATCTAATAAATCTTACAGCCTAAAAGTATGCTATTCAAAAGTGCTTAATTCTAATTCAGTGCCTATTTATGTACATTGCGATTTATTTTAGGATTCGAATTCGATTATCTGCGCTACTAACTACTTTTCGTTACAATTAATTAAATCAATAAATTTGCAAAAGAAAAGCTAGAAAAATTTACATAAATTTTTTGTTTACTATAAAGTTTATTTTTGTTCGTATATACCTTGCTCCCGCTAGCCATCTTATATTCTTAAGAAGAGGGGCGCATTATTTTTAGTAGCCCATGGGTGCCGAATATCTTAAAACGGCCCTGACCAATAGGTTCGGAACACAACGAGTGAATTTGATTATTGAGTCAGCTAAAAAAAGTTTAAATCTGTTTAAATACAAGAACACTTAAAAAAGACACCGGTAATGGACCCTAAAATGAAGTTTGTCAATAAGTACTGATTGTTTTAAATACAAATGAACATAACTATCAGTTGCTTGTTTCCAAACACAAAAGTTACTTTTGATTACTTTCTATAACACCACTTACTTAATTTACTTTGTAAACTTGTTTATCAAGTTAGGGTCAATAATGGGAAAAAATAGTTGGTTGGTTAAAATTTTTCATGAATGAATATTGAATTTTAAGATTTTCGTCGTAAGCTTAAATTTTTCTACGTTAGTTAATATCAAAGAAGGCACAGTCTTTAAGCATCTTATACACACTGAATGCTTAGCTTTTATGGAAATTATATCGGTCCTTTTAACTTACGAGTATGTCAGTTTTATTGTTGGCGAGTTGAAAGCCAATTTTCTTATGAAATCCTTAAGTAGTTAATGAATAATGTTTGTCAAATGAGTCACATGTTTAATAAAAATATCAATATTTTATTAATTTTGCATAATTTTTTTTTATTGATTGTAAACTTCGGCATGTGGTTTGATATAAAGCGGCGTGACAAAGCCCAAAAATGTATGATAATTGGTTTTTTAATTTTTTTAATATGTTAATTTAAATTACACTAAGATAAATAAATTGTAAAATTTGCACGGTTAAGGTATACAATTTATTTAAATGGACAGGCATTGTTTAAATACATATTTACTACATTAACTTTTGGGAAGGTTTGAATTGAATTTTTTTATACCAAAATGGCGATTTCTTGTATCAGTAATTGACTTGGACATAATTTTATGTACATGTAGAATAAGTTGAATGCTTAACAGGGTTTGGCATTTACATTCCAGATAACCAGATGCCTAAATAAATGGATTTTGTTTGTTTTTAGCATGGAGATTATGGATTATGGAAAAACAATTTTATTCAAATCATGTTGAGTTTGTTCCGGTTAACAAGGTAATCAATTTGGCGTTAAGCCTATAAGGTCATTTATATTACTACCCTAATTCAGTTAATAAATTTGCTTATGGATTTTAAATTAGTAATACTAGTACCTCGTTTTAAGAGAACAGAAACAATTTCTAAGGTCATGGAAACGCTGATTAACCGTCAGCTTATGAAATATCTTGAATCACGAGAACTACTCAATGACCGCCAATAAGACTTCCGTGGACAACATTCTACTGGTGATCTGATGGCATATCTCATCGAAACGTGGAACCAGTCTTTTCACAAGTTTGGTGAAAGCAAAATTGTAGCACTTGATATTTCAAAGGCATTTGACAGAGTTTGGCACCAAGCTCTTCTGTCCAAAATGCGTGCCTTTGGAATCGAAGTAACCCTTCTTCAATGGATTAGAAGCTATCTTTCAAATCGTTCAATTCAAGTTGTGTTGGATGTTTTTAAATCTAATATCCACCGCATAAATGCGGGTGTCCCTCAGTGGTGTGTTTTGTCTCCGACACTCTTTCTTATATTTATCAACGATCTTCTGTCTGTAACTTCTAATCCAATTCATTCCTTCGCACACGGCAGCACTCTTAGCTTCTCTTATATGTTCGCAGGTTCACATCTTTTCTCTTCGGAACTATAACAACACAATAGAGTCGAATTTAACGCATCCAAAACCCAATGCTGTCTTCTGTCGTTGAAACGAAATAGTAGCTTCCAGCCATTATCCATGAATGGCACTTGCATCGAGGAAACTGAAAAACTAGCAATTCTTGGTGTGTGCGTCAATGAAAAGCTTCGTTGGAATGACCACATATGCAACGTCGAAAAAAATGCTGCTAAGTACCTTGGCTTCCTAACACTATTTCAATATTTCACTCCCACTGATCTGGTTACTATCTACAAGGCATTTATTCGCCCCAAACTTGAGTATAACTGTCATGTCAAGTCAGGTGCACCTAAGACCACCTTGCATCTGCTTGACAGAATATAGAATCGTGCGATAAAACTTATCGGTGGCGCAAACATAGCGACATCAATAAATTCGCTCGAATACCACAAGAACGTTTTATCGCTTCTTCCACCAGCGGTGCTCTAGAGAAAAAGCCAGTTGCATGCCACCTCTACTTGAATTCAACGGCAATACTCGTGGCGCTCTAAATGCTCATCAGTTTACCCTCAAGCCCATCTTCAGTCGTACTGTTAAGTTTAGAGACTCTTTCTTAAGTCGTACAACACGAATGTGGAATGCTTTACCAAGCTCTGTATTCCCGCATGAATATAATCCACAGGCATTCAAAATGCATGCACATCGACTCCTCCTCTCCTCTCTCTTACCCAAATACCTTAGTACCCAAATACCTTAGTACCCAGCATCATAAGGGTTTTTAGCCCCTTGAGCATGTCCCGATTAAAAAAAACAGGCAGAATAAGGCTTGGGGAATCAGGCAGAAATGAGGACTTGGTCAAACTGGGAAAATCTATAAAAAATCTTTCGAAAGAGATTTTCTCATTTCTGACAAACTTGATTCTAAACCAACGCTTCCGCTCAGCTGCAAGTTGTTGGCCTTCAAGAAAGACGTCAACTAGTTTCTGAAGGACCGAACTGTTCAATAGAGATTTCAAGAATTTTGAAGTCTATTACGTAATTATTTGTAATATATTCTTTACTGACCATGATCCATTGATTAAAGCATTTGGTTTCGTTTTAGTTTCGAGATCGTTTTCCATGTTGCTTTTTTCAACGAATCAGGGAGAATTGTAAGAAACTTGAGAAATGTGATATATTGTAAATTACATTCCTTCGATTTTTTAATTTCAATAAATGGCTTAGCCCACTTTATTGCCGTTGCGCAAGTCAGTCGGTTGTTTAGGTAAATAGTGATGGTAAGACAGTTCTATGGGGATGGATAGTTGTTGGTTGGGGTGTCGTTGTTTGGTGACCGACGGTGTGGTGGTGGTTGTCGATGCAATGGTTGGTCAAGTTGGGTGGTGTTCACAGGGTTTGGTTAGTCGATGGTATTTGGGGGTTGGTCAAAGTATAGGGGGAGGGATGATATTAGCAGACACCGTGAAATAATATGACTTTGTCATTCCAAGAATAATTTTTTCAGCTTGACTGCAGGCGTTATCTAATTTTTTTGACCATTATATACGTCCCAGCATCCATTATAGCTGTTTACCAACACAGCCTTTCTTTAGCGATTTAATCATATACTGGCCACGGATAACTATGTTGTAAAATTGTTGAGGCAGAGTGAAAGAAGTGAATTAAATTTTCTTTGTTTTTAATACTACCACTCTAAGTCAACCTAAATAATATGTTTGTGGCTTGAAACATGTTTAGTAATTGCATCTTGTTACCTAATACAGGTTTGATGGGAAAATGTCGCGGCTATCGAAAAGATAAAGATTGCTGTATGCTATTTGCTATTTACTGTCGTCAAATGGAATTTATCGTTTGATCAGTAGGACACTTTTGTTATTCATGATTGTCGTTGGTGGTCGTAAGTCAGCAGTTTTCCATTTTCCTATTAAAGCATTAAAGTCCAGTTAGCATTTAAATAAGTTTACCAATAAATGTTGTCACAACAGAATGCAACGCAACAACGCAATCGGCAGTAAATTACAATCATTGGAAAAGTGCAAATATTTTATTCGCACCACTGTCCAGCTTACTTAGCGGTAGTATGATGCTGCAAAAAAATTTGCTGTTTGTCTTTAATGAATAAAAGTAAAAGTAAGCCAGCGAGAATGTTTTTATTTTTAGGACGTCAGATGTTTTGGTTTATGATGGGGGCGTCTTCAACATCTTGAGTTGTCGACTTATCTGCCGACGCACACAAAAAACTAAAACTTATCATAAATTATTCTCAGCAGCTGCATATTCCCAAATTTAAACTTTCTAAGAATTCAGTAAACATCTGGTAAGGCCGCTTAAATAAATTAGTATTCAGCAAACGTCCATTTATCGCACAAAAGAGGAACAAGGATTAATTCAATAACAGTAATTCATACTTCTCGTTCTCTATACATATAAATAGTATAGAGATACAGGACTGCGCGTGCAATCGATAATAATAATTATTATTCGATTTAGCAGCCGCCGCGTTTGTTAAAACATACAAAAAATGTTTAAAATAAGAAAAGTAATTCTTTTTATTTTTCAATAGAAAATCGACCATAAAAAATTGTCACTCACTTGACCAGTAACCGCAGCAGCACACAATTAAATGCAATTAAAAAATATTTATTGCTTTTTTTTGTAGTTTTTGCGTTGTGACGAAATCGATACAGGAAAGAATGAGGATTTAGCCTGATGGAATCTGTTGTAAGCGCGGTGGTCCCATGGCAAGTTTGCTCGCTTAATAGAGCTGGTCGAGCTAAGAATGAAAAACGATCAGCGGCTGACTGGCGCGCGGTCATCTTTGACGCGTTTCAGCTGGTCGCTTGTGTGTCCCAATTGAATTTTAATCGATGAAGCACGCGTGCGCGCACCTTACAATAATATTTTGCCTTAACTGGTAGCATTTTACGGGCTTGACTACAAGTTTTTTTTTCTCAGTACGTAACGTCAAAGAAAAGAAAAGACAGAGGACCCGAATGATCTCACGGATATCGAATACGAGACAGAAGAAACATTAGTTGGTAAACTAGTACGTACGTATGTACATAAACTCGTACAGTGTGCGAAAATCATGAAATTTCTTTTAAATTTCAACATATACGAGTACCTTCATCGTAATTTAAAAAGATATTTCTTTACTTGTTTTAAGTGTTTTTCGCTTGTCTGTCTTTAAACAAATCAAGAGTTATACCAAAAAGTCCGCGGTATAGCGCATATTATACACCGCGTTGCATATACCGCAAGGACAAAGAGGGTAATCTGATCGCCGATATTAAAGGCATCTTAGAGCGATGCGAAGAGCACTTTCATGTGTTGCTAAATGGCCAGCTAACTGAGGAATTGGAGGCTCCACCAATGACCGAGGACCATACTATGCTGCCGCCACCAAGCATAGACGAAGTTAGCAGAGCGATAAATCGGCTAAAAAATAATAAGGCCCCGGGATCTGATGGCATCCCAGCGGAGCTAATTCATAATTCATGAACAAATAGAGCAAGTATGGGAGGAAGCAGCGATGCCAGAAGACTGGCGAAGAGGCATCCTGTGCCGCATGCATAAGAAAGGAGATATCATTATCGCGGTATAACGTTGTTAAGTACCGCGTATAAGATTTCCTCCTTTATCCTTCAAGACAGGAAAGCTCCATACGCTTAAGTCATCATTGGTCCATACCAGTGTGGCCTCATTCCAGAAAAATCAACAACTGATCAGATTTACACCCTTAGGCAGGCGATGGAAAAATGTCGAGAGTTTCAAAACTCACTACACCATCTTTGTATAGACTTTAAAGCCGCCTATAATAGCATAGCCAGAGTAGAACTTTATAAAGCCATCGGCATCCCAAAAAAATTGACAAGACTATGTAGGTTGACCAAGACCAATATTATAAGCCAAGAAAAAATATCCGGATCTCTATCAAGCCCATTCAACATCTATAACGGGCTCTGAAAATGGGATGAACTGGCCTGCGTCCTCTTCAAGCTGGCGTTGAAGAAAGTGATCCGGGACTCTGACGTAACGGCGAGAGAAACAATCCACTATAATTCCATTCAGATACTGGCTTACGCAAACGATATTGACATCGTTGGTAGAAACCGAAGAGCTGTACAGGGAGCTTTCATCCAGATCGAGCAGGCGGCACAAAAACTGGGGCTGCACATAAATGAAAGCGAGACAAAGTACATGGTGGCCACGTCTGCGGGTAGAAGATCCAACAATGGTCCCTCAATTCAAATAGTGGAGCATGAGTTTGAAGTAGTGCAATCGTTTTACTATCTCGGGTCAACTGTAGCAGCCGATAACAGTGTGGAACCAGAAATTCGCGCACTGTTGCTTAAAGCCAACAAAGCCTAATTTAGTCTGTCAAGACTCTTCAAAACCAGGAACTTAACCATAACATCATAACATCAGACCTGCTGGTATATAAGACAATGGTCATACCAGTACTTACATATGGATCCGAGACTTGGGTGCTTAGCAAAAAGCATTCTGACCTCTTAGCCGCGTTCGAGAGAAAAGTCTTACGGAGAATGTGAGGAAGGACGATTGCGGAGACTCTATAATGATGAGATCTACGAGCGTTACCGCGATGTCGACATCGTGAAGAGAATTAAGTTCGGTAGGCTCCGGTCGACAGGACACCTAGCTCGCATGAGCGAAGATGATCCTGCTCGGAATGTCCTGCAGTAGGATTTTTGGAACAAAACAGCGAGGCCGGCCAATGAAAAAATTTTGCTTAATTAACAAAAAGTAAACTATTTAAATAAAAAAGAAAATATGGCTCTTTCATATATTTTTCTATTAAAATATCTCCCAAAGCTGTACAATAAAACAATACCCTCAACTTAAAATTCACAAAGAAATTTTATTTTTAGAAAAGTACAGAGATTAGTTTTTATATAAGCTGCTTAGAAGCGGATAGACTTGGTAAGAATATTCATCTTCAACGTAATTTCGCTCCCGATCACCCGCAAAAAACCATTTCACCCAGTTTCAGTTTCTGAAATTCTAGGCGTCTTAATCTACGCCATTCTTCCAGCAAAGTCACTCGTCCTTTTCTTTTTTCGCTTTTCTGAGGTATGTGTTCTTGCCATCGAAGCATACCAAGCTTAATTTGTTTTTGCTATGTTAACATTGCTGTAGAGTGTCCGAAAATCTCTCTCATCAGATACGTGAGCAAAAATTACTTTGTTTTTGAAGAAGGCTACTAGTTCTGATGCTTCAAGGCATTTACACCTTTACAATGCCTAAGCACAGTATGGGTTTGGAGATATTGGAATAGAGGATTGGGATATTGGGAGAGAAGGAAGGAAGGAAGTATGCCCGGATGAATCGGTTCCATCCGGATACTCAACTAGTTTTTGTATAAAACCAAAATTTAACTGGCGTTGTTTCATTCTGTACACACTGTGCATATGCCAAGTTGCTACTTCGTTGTCATGCAGTTCCCTCGGTTGATTGGCAAAATGCTGGTCTTGGTCAATCAGGTGACACTTGATCACTGTTCATCGCGTTTAATGTAGAAGAAAATTGCAAGCATTCTCGTTTACTGTAATTGAACGCACACCATTGATTCCATATCCTACTTACACCACAGATTGTATGTCAGCCAGCAATACGAACATCTATACATTAAGAGGAACGAAAGGAAGAAACCAATATCTAAAAGTCAACGGTACAGGTTCGTAATTAAACTATGATGTTGGTAAATAGAAAACTTTATAAATTATGTACGAGTTACGTGACATAGTGGAAAACTACTAGTTTGAGTAGACTAGACTGGATGTCTGCGGATAGCCTAATTAAAGCCAACGATCGACAGGTAGTCTGTCAGCAACGTAAAAGGCCAGATTTGTGTACACATACTCGTATATTTACTTAGCACTGAAAACGGCTGCAATCGAAGAAAATTGTAACAGCCACAGAAATCTTGTTAATCAATTACCGATCAAGTATAAATTAGCGATCTTAGATTAGCGGCCTTTAAAAATTTAATAAGAATTGCAATTGCGTTAGTTGTCAATTAAGCGGTTTTTACGAACGTAATCTTATTGTAAATGCGGTTTTTACGAACGTAATATTATTGTAAATGAATTATCTATGCGTTGTAACAACAAATTGTTTAATTGTTTAAATATTATATTTTTAACAGATTCAAACCCGATTAATTTAAATACAGTCTTGAAACCGATTGAGTAACTTAAATAGCTGTATCGTCTCTTCAAACAAATTGTCGACAATAAAAAATTAAAATAAAATGCAGTTCGAGAGAGAAATCCATCAGCGTTTTTTTTTTTCAATTTGATTTATGAACTTTTTATCTATTTTTAATTATCTTTTAATTCAATGTGAAATATCTTACTTTTACTTACTTGTTGCCTAATCATCCGGGCCTTGAGTCGAAGACGGAGTGTGTGTCGGTTTTATGTTTTTTACACACCTACTCGTTAAAGTTAGACTACATAAGTTTTTATTCGGCTTAAGATCTCACGAACTTTTTGTTTATTTTAATTCGTATAATTGAGTCATAAGGTCAAGTTGTGTTTCGTAAAAAAATCGGAATAAGTCAAATGTTTTTAATGAAGATACTTATACTCTATACTTATATGTATATACTAATTGGCTATCTCACTCACTCACTAAAACTGTTATGAAATTCATCACAAACAAAAACATAAACCATTATACTTTCCTCTATACTAATTGGCTATGTTACTCACGCACAGAGTGATTCTAAAACTGTTGTTAAATAACAAAATTCACGGAATTCTTAGTGGCCTAGTGGCCGGAAGTACGGATTTTGTGATCAACGTTCTACTAGTGATTTGATGGCATATCTCACCGAACAGTGGAACCAACTTTGCATCAATTTGGTGAAAGGAAAGTCATTGTACTCGATATTTCCAATGCACTTGACAGAGTTTGGCATTAAGATCTTTTGTCTAAAATGCGTGCTTATTGCGTCGATGAAAAACTACTTCATTGAATTAGAAGCTTTCTTTTGGACCGCTCAATACAAGTTGTTCTGGACGGTTTCAATTCTGAAATTTATCACATAAATGATGGCGTTCCCTTGGGTTCTGTTCTGTCTCCGACATTCATTCTTGTTTTTATTAATGATCCCTTACTTCTAATCCACTTTATTCTTTCGCTGAAGACAGCCCTCTTAATTTCTCTTATAAGTTTGAGGAACGTCCATCCCCTTCTCATGTGGAACACAAGCTACTACGTATGTTAGGCACGTTAAATTCTCTCACCTTGACAGCATAATAAAATGGCGAGAAAATAATGGAATAGAATTATACTCTTCCAAAACTCAATGCTGTCCCCTGTCGTCTAATAATAATATTTAGGCACGACAAACAATTGCGGTCCAGGGTCTAGCTTCTCGCAATCATTTGTATTGTGCATGTACATTTTTTTCACACAAAATGGAAGGGACCTACAATTTAATGCCGTATCCCAGCAGCGAATTGAGAAGTTTTCCGTGGCATGTTATTACTCCGGGATTGTTTGTCAGACATCCTATGCCATTATCCATGAATGGCACTTCCATCGAGGAAACTGAAAAATGGAAGGGACCTACAATTTAATGCCGTATCCCAACGACGAATTGAGAAGCTTTCCGTGACAAGATATTACTCTCGGATTGTTTGTCAGACGTCCAATGCCATTATCCATGAATGACATTTGCATCGAGGAAACTGAAAAACTCGCGATTTACGGTATGTGCGTTAATGACAAGCTTTGTTGGAATATGGAACATATTTACCGTCGCCAAAAATGCTCCGAAATGTTTAGGTTATCTAACCTGGCGCAAGAAATATGTTACTCTCTCTGATCTGGCTACTTTATTTAAAATTCGGCGCGACAGACCGTTACGATCCAAGGCCTAGCTTGTATATTTTTACACACAAATGGAAGCGACCTACAATGAAATGCCGAATCCGAACGGCGAATTGAGAAGCTTTCCGTGACAAGTTATTACTTTTCGGAAAAATACTTTTGGTGTTTTGCTTGGATTCGAACCAAGAACCTCCTGCTCAGAAGCCATGTACTGGCTACTCTATAATAATAATAATATTCGGCGCGACAGCCCATTGCGGTCCAAGGCCTAACTTCTCGCGACCATTTTGTTGCTCATTTATATTTTTGGACACAAATGGAAGGGACATACAATTAAAAGCCGATTCTGAACGGCGAATTGAAAAGCTTTACGTGACAAGTTATTACTCTCGGAACGTTTGTCACCCATTCGCGAGAGGTGGGACACCGAGAAAAATACTTTTGGTGTTACTGGGATTCGAACCACACCACGAACCTCCTGCTCAATAGCCACGCGCATTTCCACTGAGCCACGGCGCCCACTATATACAAGGAGTTTATTCAGCCCAAACTTGAGTATCATATCTGGTCAGGTGCGCCTAAGACTACCTGCTAGATAGAATCAAAAACCGAGCGTTAAAACTTATCGGTGACGAAAACATTGCGAAGTCAATAGATTCACTTGATCACCAAAGGAACGTCTTGTCACTGTTCTATTCCTTCTTCCTTCGGCAGAGAAATGGACAGTTGCATGCCACCTCTTCTTGAATTCAATCGCAATACCCGTGGCGCTCTAAATGCTGATCAGTTTACTTATAAGCCCATCTTCGGACGTATAGTTTAGTTCAGAGATTGGTTCTTCTGCCGTACAATACGTATGTGGAATGTTCTGAAAAGCTCTTTTTTCCGCATCGCTACGATCCATAAGCATTCAAAACACAAGCTCATAGACATCTCCTTTTTCTCATCCTAAACCTTAACGCCCACGCTGTGCTATGCTTATAGCCGAGCATTTTAATGGTGCAAACCGCTTTACGCGAGTGGAAATTTAAAAAAAAATCATCACAAAGACGTAAACCAATATACTTTCCTTATTACTAAATACTAATTGGCAGACAACTAAGCACAAAGTGGTTCTAAAACTGTGATAACATATCATCAGCATATCAATTCAGTGGTTCACAAATTTTAACAGAAACACAAAGTAGGGAGCAACACTTTAAAATAAAATTGAGAAATAGTTTAATTGTAACACAATTGACATTTAATTTAAAAATACAAACTAGGCGCTCTCGTTTATTCGTATAAATGGCTTTACGCGAGTGGAAATTTAAAAAAAAAATCATCACAAAGACGTAAACCAATATACTTTCCTTATTACTAAATACTAATTGGCTGACAACTAAGCACAAAATGGTTCTAAAACTGTGATAACATATCATCAGCATATCAATTCAGTGGTTCACAAATTTTAACAGAAACACAAACTAGGGAGCAACACTTTAAAATAAAATTGAGAAATAGTTTAATTGTAACACAATTGACATTTAATTTAAAAATACAAACTAGGCGCTCGTTTATTCGTATAAATGGCTGGAGCCACACTCGGTAACATGATGAGACATATGAGCAATTTAATGCTTATGTATGTATGTTTATGCCAAACAAAGAAAATATGTATGTTTTTCTCTTTGAAACATTTATAATTTAAACAAAAGTGAAGCTTGTTGAACTTTCAGTGGCATAGGTGGCTTTCTTTATATTTTCTGAGGCACTTAGTTTTCCGAAGTAGATCCTTGCGGATCTGGTGAAAAGTGGGCAATATATCCAGGAGGATGAAAAAGCAAAAGCATTGTTGAATTTTGCGTAAAATATATTCCCCGCTGTACTACAAAATAGCTCTATATGTGTTAATGTTAAAGTCATCATTAGTCCATAGCAGTGTAGATTCATCCCTGTCAAATTCCTTTTAAGGAACTTTTATGATGAAGATCAAAAACCAAGGAGCTCAGTTAAGAGGCTGGAGTTGTCTTTGCTAATCAGCCAAGTCTCGGATTCATATTTCAGTACCATTTTCTCATACATCTGAATTCCTAGATTTGAAGAGTCTTGACAGACCTTGTTGGCTTAAAGCAACCTTGCGTTTCTGGTTTTCATTCTGTTATCGGTTGCTAGTTCCTAAAATTGTCCCGACATAGTTAAAGAATTGCACTTCTTCAATTAAACTTCCGCTCCACCATCTTAATTGAAAGACGAATGTTGGATCTTATGCTCGCATGTAATATGGAGTAACTCGCCAAAAATATGAGGATTTTACGTTTAACGAAACAATTTAAACAATTTAATTTCAATCTCCAGAGTTGATTATCCTTCGATTTACCAAATATGTATGTTCATAATCTACTCGCACTTCTTATTCTTTCTAAAAATAAAATAAATCTAAATTGAAGTGTCTACAGAGTGCCCTTTTATTGCAAATGAATTCTCACGTAAAAAACAAAATCAAAGATAAGAATATACTATACGTACTCGTGGTAAGGTTGCACTGCCATTCGCAGCCAGCTTATTTCCAGACAAACCAAATATGTCTTTTATGGGACATTTTCTCTTTATCCTTACATGTTGCCAATAATGCAACAGAATAACAAACAAAAATGCCGCATAAATACTCACTCGCATGCCATCCATCCAATACGTAGTGATCGTAGAATTTTATGGTAACATGAAGTGCAATTTCCTTTTTCGGACAACTATGACCTTCGGGACTTATTCAAGGTTGCCATTGATAGATAGTATCTAGCAGGATGCTGGATGTGTTAGTAGGTAAAAGCCAAAAATAACTTTTACGATTTGCAATTGGCAATAAAAAGACAATCTAGTTTTGTTGCTGTGTCGCTGATATTTGCGCTTTTCCACGAATGTGCTGAAGTGTCGATAGTGGTTGCTTGTGGGACAGTGCAGAAAAATGCAAGAAGTGGTATATTGTCTTTTGTATAAACGTTATATCTGATATCGTAATTGGTTTGGTTTTTCAGGTTTACATTCGTAGATTTCTTAAGAACCGTCACTCTTGGTTTGATAAAGAATTCTTGAATCTGATGCATGGCACTATTTCTTTGTTTAGACTTTAGAATTCCTTAAAATTCACTTAAAATTTTCAGTTTTAAATTCGGTTAAAGTTTTTATCTTATGTATCTGGGCTTTTTTGACTTTTTGATTATTGTGGAATTAGAATCTCACACTTGAAACAAATCATTACTTCTAATATTACACACTTTGGGACCGACTGACTCTGCAAACTTTTGTTTTCTTTAATTTCACTCTATAAATGGATTGGATAATAATCCATTAGTTATAACTTGCAAATTTCTGTACTTCAATTTTTAAACTTAGAAACTGTTTGGTTTTATGATGGAAAATTTCCCTTTAATAAATTTCGTAAGATACAAAACTTTTAACCGTATTTTTGAACAGTTAATATGTTCATTGAGTCGTGTACTGTAGAAAGGTGTGATAATTATATGGAAATATTTTCGAATTAAATTGCATAATTTGTTGGTGCGCTTCGTTTTGCTTACAGAAATATTTAGGGAATTACAACATCAGATAGGAATTGACGCGAAGAGTTCAAGTTTGGAATTTCACAGCGGTACAGAGTAAGTGAAGAATATTATTTTGTTTCTTTCAGCTTTTCCAAATTTATTATGTCTGCCAATGAATCTAGTTTGTTTTTAAGTCTTTTTCATTAAAAAATAAAACAATAAAAATGATTGTGTGTATATGTAATCGATTAACTTTAAAACTACTAGACGTATCGAATCCATATTAACACCATATGTTCGTTTGGTGTTCCGAAAAGTTCATGTTTTTGGACCCATTAGGTGGCGTTGAGTAGAGATATTTATGAAAATGTCGTTTGGATTGTTGGTGCATATCGTTGTTATAGCATTATAGCCATATTCACACCTTATGTTCGATTGATGCTTATAAATGTTTGTCTATTTTTTTATCCCGGTAGGTGGCCATGTAGTCGAAAATTTTTTGAAAATTTCATTCTGTATATAACGGGTGTTTTTTTAAGAGGTTGCCGATTTTTTTTTTGAATAAAACACATATAAAATTATGAAATGACCAAAATTTTCTTTTATTTGGTAGATAATTTTTTGGCATTTAACATTTAAACACAATTTCTGGCATATGGCTACCACGACTATTTTTCACAAATGTCATTCTGGAGGTCCAATTTTCCAGCACTTTTTCAAGCATTTGAGGGCGTATGTCAGCAATGACACGTTGAATATTGGTTTCCAAAGCGTCAATCGATTGAGGTTTATCCACATAAACCAATGACTTCACGTATCCCCACAAAAAGTAATCGAGTGGCGTCAAATCGCACGAACGCGGAGGCCAATTCACCGGACCATTTCTCGAAATAATGTTGTCGTTGAAAGTTTCTTTCAATAAGTCGATTGTTTCACGTGCTGTATGGCAAGTGGCACCATCTTGTTGAAACCACATTTCATCCATATCCATATCTTCAAGATTTGACAACAAAAACTCATTTAACATGGTTCTGTATCGATTTCCATTCACGGTAACGCGTCGTCCTTCCTCATTTTTAAAGAAATATGGACCGATGATCCCACCAGCCCATAGACCGCACCAAACAGTACATTTATCAGGATGCATTGGTAATTCTTGAACGGCGTGTGGATTATCTTTGCTCCAAATGCGACAATTTTGTTTGTTGACGTATCCATTTAACAAAAAATGCGCCTCATCACTGAAGAGAATTTTACGGTAAAAAAATGGATCTTCGTTCAATTGATTTAACGACCAATCACTGAATTCACGGCGCAAACGATGGTCGTGTGGCTTTAATTCTTGCACCAATTGAATTTTGTATGGCACCAAACCCAAATCTTTACGTAAAATTTTCCATAAAGTCGATGGACAAAGTCCAATTTGCTGAGCACGACGACGAATCGATAAATTGTCGTTTTCTTCCACACTGGCCTCAACGACAGCAATATTTTCTTCTGTACGAACTCTTCTCATTCTTGTCGGTGGCTTGGCATCCAAAAGAGTGAATGTAGACCGAAATTTGGTAATTACGTTCTTTATGGTGGTCTCTGACGGACGATTATGTGCACCATAAAATTCACGAAGTGCTCTATAAACATTTTTAATTGAACACTGATTTTGAAAATAAATTTCCACGATTTGAAAACGTTGTTCTGGAGTTAACCTATTCATAATGATTTGCCAAACAATACTGAGTAGAAATGCCACTTTGAGCTGTCAAAACAACTGTCATAAAATAAAACGACGTCTATCGGAAAAACAAACCTCCTAAAAAAACACCCTTTATATCAAACCTCATCACGTCTAAATCACTGGACGTATCGAAGCCATATTCATACCATAAGTTCGTTTGGTGCTCCGATAAGTTTCTGTTTATTTTCGGTAGGTGGCACTGGAATCAATATGTTATGTCATATTAACGCCTTATGTTCATTTCATGCTTCTATAAGTTAGCCTTTTTTGGAATCAGTAGATGGCGTAAAAGTGGATTATTAAGATGGAAGATTCTGAAGGTGACTTTACGTAGTCCCAAAAGAAATGTCTAGAGCTGTGATATCACGCGATTTAGATGGCCAATTTACCGGCCCGAGGCATGAAATAAACTGCTCGCCAAAATGATTTCTCAATAAGTGTTTTGTTTCACGCTCTGTATGACAGGTAGCGCCGTCTTGTTGGAACCAAAGGTCGTCGTGATCCCGGGCTTCAATTTAAGGTAGCGAATAGTCCGTTATCATGATGTGATAAGGATGACCGTTACGTTTCGGCCATCCTCATTTTTGAAGAAATATATACCAATGATTCCACCGGCCCATAAACCACAACAAATCGTTGTTTTCTTTGTATGTAATGGCAGCTTTTGGAACTCTTCGGGGTACTCTTTAGCCCAAATACGACAATTTTTTTTATTTACGTAGACATTAAGCCCGAAATGGGCTTCATCGATTAACAAAATGTCGGTCTCAACGGATCAGCTTCGAGCTTTTCGAGAACACATAAACTGAAGCGCATATGAAGGTCGGTTTTCTTTAATCTTTGCACGAGTTGGATTTTCTTTTAGCCAGGATCCTTACGTAAATTACACTGAGTTGTTGCATACGTCAAGCCAATCAGTTGAGAATGGTGTCGAAACGATTCAACACGATCATTGCGTACACTCTCAGCTACCGTCGCTATATTTTTTTCATTACGAGCTGGATGTGGTTATTTGGTTGCATATCGTCTAATACTGTAAATTGGTAGTTAATCTTTTCTATGGGTTTCTGAGTAATGGCCCATTATGTCAACCATATCTTGATCTGAGCTCACGAAACATATTCCTAATTTTATAAAGACACCAAATGACGTACGCCATACTTCGTTGGAATTCTGATTGCGGCGTTTAGATCGATCGAAAAAGTAAAAATATTAGTTCGCCTTTAGAATAGCTGATCTTAACCAGTTAATCTAACAGTTAAACAACCTTAAAGTGATCGAGTTGGTTTTGATTCAATCGATTTTCAGTCCATGGATGTGTATGTCGTCAGCATCCATTTATGCTTGAGACGCATGTATATCACTAAGAAGTAATGTTCTATATTATGTTACGGAACATTGGTAGCATAACTTTGACCGTCGGCATTTGGTATGCAACGTCATCGAATTATGTACACATCTTTGAGCTAGATGCATTTTTGTATTCGCATTCATTAGACGTCGTTGATAGTACCATATTTATCATCGAACTTATGTTGGCTTACCGCAGGATAAGTTTACTACTTGAGCAGAAGGACTTTCTGTGTTTTTATTCCAAATAGATAACCAATTTTGTTCCAAAGTTAAATGCATTTGTTTTTTAAAAAATAATTTTATTGGCATCTAATGTATCTTGTTATACCACTGCAGGTAATCCGCATTTTTTCTACCATAAACCTAACCATTGAATTATTTTAAATTGCAGATTCCATGCACACATTCTCTTAGGAGTTGTAACAGGGAAATGCAATGTTTAATGAGTTGGTTCCTTTGATAATCTCTTGTCTTTTACTTGTATCAAGGGATATGTAGCTGTGAGTCCAAACAATGAGCCAATGAGTGGCATGCAGTGCAGTACTCTATTATCCCGATGCAACATAGATGGTCGGATAAACTGTTATAAGTGGCAACCTGTTAGTGCTTGGGGAAGTTTAATATCAGAAGAAAAAGAAACCAAAAGAATAGAACTTCACCTGCAGATCATGTACGTTTTGTGCCTTCAGATACATGTTTCAACTTAATCGACGAACAATGGCAAGCTCACGTTTTGCAATAAAAAATGTTCCTTTTTTATGCTTCAGAGATGTAATGGATACCATGATATTTATCCTTTAACATTTCCACTCGACTTGAACCGAATTTTTTTTCCCAACGTCCATTAAAATAAAGTAGAGTACACGTTAGTTACGAGTAGATATGTGCGAGTTTTATGCTCGTGCAACAATCGAGAATATAGTTTTTATACCACAATCGTTTTCGTGCATAAATGCAAAGTTAATGTGTATGATGCACATTTTGTTAAACATTCTATATTATGTTAAGAAACAAAGAATACAATGAAACATTTGATACAAACGAAAAAGAATTTACATATAAAGCAGATTTTACAAAATGTAAAACTAAAGTAAACAACAACCACTCTGTCCGCATAGATATACGAAATACGATACTTACCTTTTGTATTGAATTGGAAATGTATATCCTCTTTTTATGTGCAATAGGTGCATAGGATTTCACTGAACAATAACGAGTTAACTTTTTCTCCCCATGTCTCTCGTTTCTTTTTTGATACTTGGAAAGCAATTCAAACATGTGGGTGACAACAGTGTAATGAGCCAAGTAACAATGTCCTCTTCAGTCGGTTATTTTTTGGAGTGTTACTTAAAGTTCCAAGAAAACCCAAAATACGTACTGCGGGCCTCCCGCAAAAAAAACTCTCCACCTGTCTCGATTTCAAGCCGATATCATCCAGTTTGGCATCCCTAAACTCTGGGCGTCCTGGTCTACGCCATCCTTCCAGCGTAGGCTTGGCCAGCATCTCTGTCGTGTTCCATAAATCCTGCCGCCGCATCCTGCCCTTCGCTCATGGGAGGTTGATGTCGACATCGCGGTAACGCTCGTAGATCTCATCATTATAGAGTCTCCGCAATCGTCCTTCCTCACATTCTCCGTAAGACTTTTCTCTCGAACGCGGCTAAGAGGTCAGAATGCTTTTTGCTAAGCACACAAGTCTCGGATCAATATGTGAGTACTGGTGTGACCACCAGCAGCTTGGATGTTATGGTTAAATTGCTGGATTTAAAGGGTCTTAACAGACTAAAGTAGGCTTTGTTGGCTTTGAGCAACCGTGTGCGTATTTCTAATTCCATGCTGTTATCGGCTGCTACAGTTGACCGGAGATAGTTAAAGGATTAAAGTAATAGAGGCACCAATGTTGGATCTTCTACTCGCAGAAGTGGCCACCATGTACTTTGTTTTGCTCTCGTTTATGTGCAGCCCCAGATTTTGTGCCGCCTGCTCGATCTGGATAAAAGCTTCCTGTACAGCTCTTGGGTTTCTAGCAACGAACGCATAGATATACGAAATACGATACTTACCTTTTGTATTGAATTGGAAATGTATATCCTCTTTTTATGTGCAATAGGTGCATAGGATATCACTGAACAATAACGAGTTATTTTTTCTCCCCATGTCTTTCGTATCTGAATGTACTTAAAGAGGATTGTTTCTCTCGCCGTTACGTCAGAATCTCGGATCACTTTCTCCACTTGAAGGTTGTCGGAGCCCGTTTTAGATGTTGAATGGGCTTGATAGTGATCCGGATAGTTTAACTTGGCTGATAACATTGGTCACGGTCAACCTTGTGTCAGTTATTTGGTATCCACCACGTGTGGTTTGATCGCACTTCCACCAGTCAGAGATAGTTACGGCCACCTGCAATTCTAAAGCATTTTGTGTTATTCGCCCTATTCTGCTTATTTCTGACCGCCAACCATAAAAAGACTCAACTCCGCTAATAAGAAATAACGAATCAATTAAAAATGGCGGACGAAACTCATACATACAAGTGGTAACTGGATATTCCACCAAGTCTCGGCTCATTCACATACAATAAAAAAAAAACACTTTTTTATTCGACACGCATTTATTCAACAAAACAACATCATATCATTTGCTCATCCTAATTTATGGACTCCTGCATCACCTGACTTAGCACCATGGTATTATTTATTGTGGGTCTACTTAAAGTAACAATTGACAATACATAAAGTTGATACTCGCAATATTGCGCACTAAAAATATTCATAAAGCCAGAGATCAAGATCATTCCTCTCGTAATGATTCGACGTGCCCTCAAATCTTAGCCAAGTCGGCGTTTGACTGTTTAAAATAATTTTGTGTGCTACCTTTGAAACATATATGTTTTCCATAATTTATTTTGGAGTTAAAACTTATTTCTAAAATATTTATCTTATCGATGGAAATACAGTTGTTTTTTAAGGTATTCGAAAAACTTCAAAAGTTGCATTAGGCCATTATGGTTATTACTCTTTTTGACTTCCATCAACATAAATTAAGTAAATTGCAGAGTACATATATTAAAAAGGGGTAAATTGTGGTTTCTTCATTTTATCAATAATAAATGCATGGATACAACAATAAATGGAATGACCAAACTGTTCAACTAAAGGCTTCCCGCGTCGACTCGTGTGACTATAACCGCTGGCGCCGACCGTTTTATTTTTCTTTAGCTTGCACTGTGTCCATGTGAGGCAGAGTGACAACATTTTCTTGTTATGGTAGTAATTTCATTTCATTTGCGTTCGATCATAACTTCAAGATAAATACTCTTTCATGTAAGTGTCATTTGCCACATGTAAAACCTATCTTGTGTATGTTAAGTGGTTAACCTATACATGAATTTAGGTCGCAATAAAGAAGTTGCAATATTATGTGCATCAATCAAAATTAAAACAAATTAAAGGATCATAAAGTCTTGGTGGTGCGAGCAAACATATAAATCGTTTTACATAAACAGACTGCAGAAAGTGAAAGCGTGACAGAGGGTATTATTAGTGCGAGCTTAGCACGCGATAATTACGATTTTGCATTGAAAGTTTATAGTAAATTATTATAAATGAAAAACGTATCTTAAGACATACTAAACACAATAAAAAGTTTCTTAATAAAAAGCAGTAAATTTGATCAGAGGATGAATATTATGTATATATTAGTTAAACACATCTACTTATTAACATTTACAACACAAATAAACACTAGATTCGCTTTACAAGTATATATAATAGATTAATAAAAGGTATGCTTTAACGGTTATATCTTTAAGTTGATTAACAAACTTCCTGGTCATTAGGAGAACCGGTATTGTTTAACCTGTTTAACTCTTGTTCCACTTATCAAGTGTATAATACGATTAAAGTTTGCCTTTCATTTAAAACACATTTATAGTTATTGTTAAACAAAAGTAAAAGTTAATACCTAAGTAGGTTTGAAATCAGTGTTTGTCTGTTTATTGAGTTGCTATACGCTAACACCTAATGACCAATATCTCACCAGTGCGACACGCCTGCTTTTATATTCAAGTGTGAAGGTTATTATGGGTTTGAGCCAGTCGATTGATACAAATCGCATTAAATTAGAAAATTGCATTTTCAATATCTATGAGTTCTTGGTTTTGCGCTAACTTTATAAACACTTACTAGTAAAATAAAAATCGAGTCGTGCATGTGTATTGAAATTAAATTAACTTAAATGTATGGTAAGGTATCGCGAAATCAAAAAAAAAAACTCTCAATTATTAAGTTGAATTGATAATCATTCAATTGCAACCCAAAAATGTACTCTATACACCTAAAAAAACGATGACAAAACCTCATGTGTTATTAGCGCCAGCAAAGAAAAAAGTGATTTTTAAAAAAGCAGACACTGCGACCTTAAAGATCTATTGTATCTTAGGGTGTATTAACTTTAAGAGACGTACCACCTCCCTAGTGAAGGATATTATGTCCTTATTAGCAGAATTTATCAACTCCGCTGTCGAGGACATTTCCAGACGAAGCTTGTGTTCAGTGCTGTTGCGGCAGCCCTGTTAACACCACAGAAGGGTTTAGGTCATACGAACGCAAATTCGGAGCTACCCCAGCTAGTTCGTCTGCAGATTCGTTGCCTGCAATTCCCTAATGACCTGATGGGACCCAACCGGGTTTCATTTTGTTGTGTCTGGCAAGAGATTGCAATGCATCGTAGCAGTCCCTGACTGATAACGAGTCCATTAAGTTGGACAGCGCGTTAAGGAACTGACAACAGCTCCAACTTCAGTTTCCATCTTCGATCCTTCTCGGATCATCTGTGAACCAGACCAGACCAATAGCGTCCAGTGCAGGAACACCATTGCACCAGTTTACCCGGTCCAATATTTTTACCTCAAATAACCTGCCGAAATAGTGCTCCCTGACCATAATGTCGGGGATTTTGCAGAACATGTCTCTTTCAGGAATTGAGTCAAGAATCGTCACGTGTTCCTCATAGTAACCTGGCTTATACCCTTCTTCTAGTTGCAGCTTAATAGCGTATCTAGCAGCCGTCTTCCTGATGAAGATTTGCAAGGGTGAAACCCCAACAACAGCTTCTAATGCAGTCGTAGGGCAGGTGCGCATGACATCCGTTATACCTAGACAGGCAATTCTTTGTAGCTTCTAAAGCTTAGTAGCCGTTGTCCGTTCAAGAGCTTTCGGCCACCAAACGATGCCCAAGTACGTAATAATAGGTCTCACCACCATTGTATACATACATCCAATGTAACATTTTAGGATTTAGACGCCAAGTTCTGCCGTAAAGGCGTCTACTGGCCCACAAGGCCCTAGTGGGGGGTGTGATAGCGGACTTGATATGAGCCATTTATAAAGGATGACGCCGAGATATTTAACTTCACTGGAATAATCTATCTTGGCTCCTTCGATGATGATAGGTTCCTTCTTCTTTCTTCTTCTCGTGAAAGGCACTAGAATGGTTTTGCAAGTATTGATGGACAGTCTTTCTCTGCTGCACCTTGCATGACACTAGTGTTAGTCGTGCAGTGCTTACCACTTGTCAATGACTAGTGACCACAGAAGGGGGGAAAGCACTCCTCCTTGGAACTGCAGTCACAGACACACCAACTCCTCCCGGCTCTTTAAAATCTTCCTTAATTATTAAGAAATTCATTGTATTGTTACCTAGTTTAGGGTAATATTAGTCTGATAAATTTTGAGACAATTTGCTTTTGATTCTCTTGAACTTAACGTAGCAAAAAATACACACGAACATCGAAAATTTCCACAAAATTACTTCAATTTTTTTTATATTTCCCATTGTACAATTTTAACATAGACAGTAGGTTTTTATTACCAAAAAAGTGTAGTTATTTTTAGTGTATCTTTTAACGATATATCACACTGTGTATGTAAGCCCGCTTACTGAATGTCATATCCTGCATTTTACAGGCTGAACTTTCAAGAGTCATTCTAATGAAGATTGTGATAAACTAATAACAAAAGCGTGAAAAACCAACAATATGCAGTAGTTTGAGCGACCAAACTGGTTTTGCTATTTGATATTGAAAATTTTATTATTTTTCATATATGTAAATATATACACATAATACATACTGTTTAATAGAAGCCAATATATCATGAGTTTGAATACATGCTACCCCTCTATCAGCTCTTAGCTTTTAACGCTACTTTTGGTTTGTTTTAGTTATAAAAGCATTGTAAAGTGTTACTTATTTATATTGATTTAGATTACTATAACGAGCTCAAGGTCCCGAAGCTTTAAATATCGCTTGTTCAGGAATTCTTTTTTTGAGATTCGATTGTAACATTTTAATAAAAGTGTTACTATTAGTTGGATAAGTTGATATCACTGGTATAGATTTTCGGGGTTTCGGATATATCATGTGTAATGTAACTTTTATGTGTACACCCTTTTTTAAAATAAGCACATTTGCGAGTTACCATTGATGTGATGACATTGATAAATCTAAATGTAACTTTTGAACGAATATTAGAACATAAATTCAAATCAATGTTCGGCTCATTCATAATTTCAACTTCATACGTCTTAAAGCAATAAAAGATTGAGGCAAAATATTCTGCAAAGCCCAAAAGGTATTAAAATATTTGGTTATTCGTGAAAAGAATTAAAACCAGCATTTTCGTCAATTGGTATTTTCCCATTAGTTCTGAAGAGTTACTAAAGTCGTTGTTCAGTCGTGAACAGCAATGTTGACAAAAAATAATAGTCAAGTGGCAGCTTAAGATTCAGTCTCAAGATGTTGAGTTGCCGAATGGCGAAAGTCTTTAAAATGTCTGTTATATGAATACAAATACTTAATTAAAACAAAAACAAGGCAGCTTTCTTTAGATGTCTAATCTCTTTAGCTTGATCAATAAATGAATTATTTTCAGCTTCTAAAAAAGAAAATGTATGCTCATGTCAATGTAGAAATATAAGTTTGTACGCTAAAAACGAAGTTTATATTTACATTTACTTGTTAAACCTTGAACCTGGCGAACCTCTCGATGATTTTGTAGGACAACAATAATTTGTTGATTCCGCTTTTTCCTACATATGGAAAGAGCATATAAGTATTTATCTTTTTGAATCGCATGTAACATTCACAGCAAGCGCTGATCAGCTTAGTTTTTGGGTCACAAAGATACTTCTTGTGCACATAACCTTGGTAGACCTGGAAATTTGTATCTGACTTTCTGTTAGTTTCATCTGAATTTTACTCATTCAACTTTTTGGGCTTGTGCAATGGGTACTAAACTTATACCATTTAAAAGCGTTTGACATGATATTAAATCATGATGGTGCGACATGGAATTCAGAAATAGAACAATAGAATACAAAAATTTACATTTAATTTAAAACATCGGGCTAAAAAACTGAGAACAAGTAAAATCTGAGTTTTGAACACATCACAGAGGTAAATCTTTATAAAATAGTAAGGAATATTTTACTATCCACTAGCTGCTCTTGAGCGCTCCACGACCCACTATCCAAATTCAGTTGAGTTGACTGAGTTATTTCGTGAGGCGATTCAGACGATGCAGTAATTAAAGCTTAAGTAAGCAGCGCAGTTGTGCTGGCCATTATGTTGTTGTTCCAGGCTTAGCACCGTAGTCGACTGTCGAACATTTTGAATTGTGTGAATGGCCTTGGTTCTGATTTGAATTCTCCTCTTACCACCGCGGGGCTGGGCTGTACTGCCTATGACCTTTCCCCACCAGCCAATAATTTACATTGAAAATTTCATAAAAATGCTGATACATACAAAAATTATGATTTTTGCACTTTGTCCGAATGGTCCGACTTTCCTTTGTTAATGTCTTTCTTTTCCAGAACCATAACGAGCAAGACAAAAAAGAATTACGCAAATCCATCGTTCGAGTTTTGGTCGCGAGTTCATACCAAAATCCCATAGAAAAAAAAAATCTTTTACCCGAATTTTTCGATTTTCCGGGCAAGTTTTTAAATTTTTCTTACCATAGAAACCTTATTCAAACTATTGCGAATATATTCTAATAATATGAGCTAAATTGTATTAACCGTTCTCAAGTCATACGCTTACCAACCAACAGCATTTTTATTAATATAGATAGCTGTTCCTGGGAGCTTCACTGCCCGCACACATTAACCCACGTCTTTCCCTTATCAACGTGGTAGCTGATAATATTATTTTTCATTTTCTTTATCCTATAATTAAGAAATACAATATATATTTAAAGTCTTTATTTATTTAAATGATATATTAATGGCTGAATTTTAGACTTTTTTCTTTTTTTTAATTAAAAAAATTATATTTAATCGGATATTTCGGTGTTTTATTTTTTAATTTTTTACTTATATAGATACTAGCTGTTCCTGGACATACACCTACACCAGTCCCCTCCGCCCACTGACAAGCCCCAAATTATCAGTAGTATCACTACACAACTGATAATTTTAAAACTTAAAGTGTAAATGCGGGACCTTAGTGATTAGTTGGATTTCTGAGCGGGAGATTCGACAAATTCCCAATTCAAAACAAACAAAAAACACCATAAATTACTTCAGGGTCTCATTTCTCTCAAATGTGTGCAAACGTCCAAGAGTTTCAAAATTTACTCGATTTTGTTCAAACTTTGCACACATATATGTGGAGCTCCGATGAAAACACTTTCTGCAAAAATTTGGAAGTGATTGGGCCTCAGAGCCTAATTTTCTAATTTTTAAGGTTGTTTTTTTAACTGAAGTTTCTGCAGAATATGAGTTTCGCTTTATGTAATAACTACTGCCCGATGGCCGGACATATGTCGACCATAAGTAACCTTTAGTGGTTTACCTTTTTGCCCAATAGGTTTTCCTACCGTGTTGTGTTTCGTTTCTTTTTTATTTGTCTTAATCGTACTTGTTCTTCAATTTTTCCCCATGCTTTTTATTTTTGTCGTTGATTATGTTAATTAGTTACTCGAAATTTTGCACTAATTGGTATAATCTAATTGTTCAATAGACGTTGATTGTCGGCATCTTCACGACATCATCTCTGAAATAGAAGATGCTCAAATCCAAATCAAAATTTATAATCTGCCTAACATCTCTACTCTACGTGGCAGGCCACATAAAAAATTTAAATTGCAATATATAATTACTACTAGTACGCTGTAGTCAGGGTAAAAAGAACATTAAAAATGTCTGCAGGGAAATTACCATAAAAACTGCTGTATACTCGTAGCATAATGAATTGTTTTGCATGTTCTCATGTTTCATGAGATCAAAACATTTATAAAAAACTCACATAAAAGTACTGCATATAAATGACCGTTCATATTATTTGTTATTGTATGTGAATAATATAACCAAGAGAAAAAATTAACTGCAATTACTGTGCAAATTAATGCAAAAAAACAGTTTGCTTTAGTTTCCCTATAAATATAAGGAGGGGGGATATCAGAAGTTATTTTTTTATGATATGCGACATTCGGATAAGATAAGTTCTCATCATATATAGAGCGGCAATTAAATGCATTAACCTTCTGGTATTAAAGAACAGATGAAATGCAGTTGTGAGTTTTTTCATTATAATCTTCCCCAATGGCCGATTCTGGTACCTAAATAGATCTACTGTGGCATCTGTGTTTTTATCACCTAATGTTTGAGTTTAAGTACTCCGCTCCACTAGAGTATGGGTATCTGATTGCCGAGGATACGACTTAGAAAATGTACTCTGTCTATTAGCTCAGCTTATTGAGATGGTTTCCCAGGCTTTCTTATGCACATATTTTTTAATAAGAGGTTTTGATCACGGGAATTTATCTTAATTAGTGTTTTGGGTTCGTTTATCACTGCGGGATAGACGAAGTGTTTTTTCT
This sequence comes from Nephrocerus scutellatus, assembly GCA_947095585.1. NCBI lineage: Eukaryota > Metazoa > Arthropoda > Insecta > Diptera > Pipunculidae > Nephrocerus > Nephrocerus scutellatus. The sequence continues at coordinate 19,582,932 of OX352763.1, read as the reverse complement.
AAGAACTAGTTTTTGTTGTCTATGCTGCCTCTCTCCCCAAGCATAGACGAAGTTGACAGAGCGATAAAGCAGCTTAATAAGGTCTCGGATTCTGAAGAACCGATAAGGGGATGGAGTGGCCTGCGTCCTCTTCAACCTGGCGTTGGAGAAAGTTATCCGAGGCTGATGTATCAGCGAGCTTAACAATCCTGTATAAGTCCATCCAGATACTGGCTAATGGAGAAGATAAGAGCATCATTTGTAGAAAGAAGCTACATAAGAACTTTTGCCAAGATCGAAATTTTATACGGCACGAAATTTGGGTCTGTGTATAAATAAGAGTAAAACAAAGTACGTAGCGGTCACGTCTGTGAGCAAAAGATCCAAGATTAGTGCCTCAATTAAGTTAAAGGACTGCGAATTTAAAGAAGTGAAATCCTTGAACTATCTCGGGTTATTTTTAGCAGCCGATAACAGCTTGGAATCAGCCCCTTCTACGTTCTATTTCTTTTGTCACGTATGCAGTGCCGTAATGGTTGATTTTTCTTTTGATATGCAAATTGCAATACATGTATTGGTTCACTTTTTATTGGTCCCATTCTCAGATAAATCATTAACAGTTTTTTCATTGTTTTTAATAGGAATGATGTTAGACTGATTGGTTGATCAGGTGGTGTGTTTCCCACTTTTTTTCGTTACGTTTGCCTCTTTTGCTATGCTTTCTATTTTGCATCCAGGAAAGTGTGTCTTTAATAATAAGAGCTCTAGTGTTTCTTGAAAGGTAAAGGTAATTTTCCCATTGGGGTTTTTTAGGATTACAATGTTGTCTGTGTTTCCTTTAGATACAGCCTTTTGAATCCTTGCGGCCTCTGGCACATCTTTTAGGCTTTCACAGAAGGAGAACCAAGCTTTCTCTTAGATCTTCTTAGTTCTTTGTTATAGCTTGTGAGTGCTTGTTTGTAGCTTTCCCAAGCATTTGTTTTTTTTGGCTTTGTTGAACTCGGTTCTAGCCAATTTTCGTAGCTTTTCTAATTGGCTGTTCCACCAAGGTACTTTTTTTCATGATACGCTGACAGGGCTGCTGCAGTTAATTCATATACAGTCCAGTCGAGCTCTACTGTGTTTGTCATCCATAGCCATAGCCTTGTCATTTAATTCTGTGTTTAGGCATTCTTTGTACCTTTCCCAGTTTTTTGACTTGAGCGACCTATAGACTTATTGTATCTTTTGTTTAGTGGCTATCTCAAGTAGAATATGTCTGTGATCTAAAAAGGAGTCTTTCTCTGAGACTCTCCAATTTTTCATCGCGTCCATTACTTTATTTGTTATAGGTGTCAAGTCTAGAACCTCTTTTCTTTTGGCGTTTCAAAAGTAGGGCTATACCCTTTATTTGCTATTGTTAGTTGGCTAGCTAGTAAGAAGTTTAGTAAATACTCACCTCTTTTGTTTGTATCACTGCTTACACAGTGCGCATTTGCAACGCAACCGATGATAAGGACCTTATTGGTTCTTCTACAGTAGTCCTCTAATTTTTTAATCATCATTCTGCTATGATAGTGGCTGTGTCCCTGTCCGTGAATTCTGGAATAGGCATTATATTATTGGTGTCTACAATAATGGCAGCCCTAGGTTGGTCTGCTTCTTTGTGATATATTAACTTACAGTTTTTGTTTTAGGGGCCCTTATTTTGCCTTTTATTAACCAGGGCCAATACTGGAGATGCTTATTCTGCTTATTTCAGCTGATGCTGCTCAAGCATGGTGCAGATTTGCTTGGATGCATCTCATTTTATGGGTTGTTTTAGGAGGAGGAGGCCTTTTCTTTTTGTTGTTCTGGCCCTTCTGTGTCGGGGTTCTTTGGGAGGGCTTCTTCGTTGTCCCCTTCTTCTTGTACCTCCTTCTTCTTTGGTCATAGCGCAATTTGACCGAAATTTATGGCTCTTAATAATTATCATATATGAAACTTAACATTTCCGTTTATCTCTTCGAAATAATGTTATAAGAAGATAGGCTAACATTTTTTTCCAAGATTAAATACTACAAGTAATTGTATGTTACTTTCATTAAAGATGAAATGTTTGATATCAGACAGTTCATGGCAAGTGCTGATACACATGCGTACAAAAGTACAAGGTTGTAATAAGTGTAACTTCACAACTTAGGCAGTTAAGGAGTTCTATGAAGATGGATCAACCTTTGCTTTTACGCTGCAAAATATGACAAATCGAAATTTAATTTTCTCTCAGGTTGTGTTCAACTTAATTGGCAACAACTTTTAATCCCAGCACAGTACCCTGTGGTGTTAATTGGATTTTTTAATACATTTTGCATTTTAATTTAGTTTGTTGTTTAGGTTAGGTTGTTTTTAAGTAGGCCTCCAGCTGATGAACAAACCTTTCTTAAATCGCGTGAATTAAGTGCACATTATAATTTCATCTTCAATGAATGTGCTATAGCTAACAAGAGCATGCAAGCGTTTTAATTTGCTTCACTTCACTTAGCATGTTGCTTTATACTCGTGCAGTATAATTAATATTACGTTATTATTGAGTTTTTGTTTAGTGTGCAGAGATTGAGGTTGTTAAAATTATGAATTTTCCGCGAAATTATCAAACAAAGCAACTATGAGTGTTTGATGCATAATTTTTAACAAGTCAACGGCTACTTGAATTCTTGCGAAACGTACATTACCCAATGCTGACCAACTAAACTTGCAGAAAGAAATAAGAAACTGGACACAAAATGAATGAGTTTTTTTGTTAAAGAAAAAATCTAAATACATAGTTGCTTGCCGTGTTTAGCGGTTGGCAAAAAAAGTTTTTGAAGAAGTTGCGTACACACATATTATACATCTTTTCATTAAGAGTCACTGTGTTTTTTACGATTTTTACGAACTCGATTTCAATGAACTTCGACTCAACCATCTAACTTAACACTTATGTGTGATTGCTTCGACGAAATTCACAACTTATGACAGTACCCGTACTCCAAAGACCAAAGACTCAATCAGCGGTTAGAGAATTTAAAAAAAGGAACGCAACAATATGTTGTTTAATACGATAATTCTTTTAAATTAGAGTGACAATCGAAATAAAATAGAAAAATGTTTCTTTCTGACGCTTAACATATTCAAATGCTATATTGACCATCAAAACTAACATCGAAAAAAAAAGTAGGGTACAAATTTAAAGTAGAGCGATCAGGCGTCGATTATAGCAGCCAGTTACTAGTAATACGAACCTAACCAACCATATTGGTGTATAAGACAGTGGTACTTTTACCATAAACTAGGCTTGAATAAAGTAAATAGTATTAAGATCAGAAACTATCCTCCGAAATCGACCGGCCACAACAAATCCTTGGAATTTTGGCTTTCGAACAAGGACACGGTTCTGTCATGGAACGTTCGTTAACTCACAGAATTGTCGAAACTATCACAAGTTAGCCACGAAATGTATAACTTCAACCAAAAAAAAATGGCTTTAGCGAGATAAGATGGAAAGGATAAGGCAAGTTCCAGACACGACTGGGCATTAGCTCATATATAGTGGCAATAACATCGCCCGCACAAATGGAGTCGGAATCTTAATAATTCCGAGAACAAAAAAATCTTTTATGAAATTAAACCCGTTTCAGATAGGATCTTATCAGAGTCTCACTCAATTCATGAATGTCACAATTATTCAATATTATATTTCACCATAAACCAGATGATGAAGAAAACAAGGATATAGTTTGAGTCAAGTCTGAACGGTGCACACAAGGGTGATACTAAACTCATTATTGGGGACTTTAACGCGAAAGTGGGTATGGATGAGACCGATCTTTGGACAATTATCGCCATACAATAATAGAGAATACCTTAATGATCTTTGTCCAAGCCATCAACTGTATATAGAAGGCGCGAAGTTCCCACATCCTGATATACAGAAATATACTTGGTAATCCCCGGGTAACAGAACCCGTAACCAATTTTATCACATTTTGAACACTCGCAACTATATGTTGGAAGCAGACGTCAAGCGGATATTAACAGTGGACAACAGCTATGTGTTGCACATACATATTAGAATATGCCCAGTTGCTGTCCATCAACAAGAGAAGTGCAAGATCCAGGAATTAAGGAGACCTTGCGGTACCTACACAATTAACGGCATGGTATAGCATTGAGTCGAGCTGCACATCATCAGCAGAAAAAAATTTGGGGTTCGTGGATACGTGACGAAAGTTGGAAACTAATTGAGAAAAGGAAAAACATCAAATCACTGCTCAACCCGAACCGCCCACATTTACATAGAAATTTGGTAGAATTTGTAAAATGACTTGGAAAGATCGAGAAAAGGGATACACCCCTTTCAAGTTTTAAGGTAGAATTTTGAAAATGACTCGGAAAGATCGAGAGCAATATACAAACAACATTGCCTTATAGGCATAAAACGCTGCACACCGAAACGACATGTTTATACGACGAGTTTATACTGCAATTGGCAAGCTAATTGTAGAGGTATTAAGGAAATCGCCCTCGCTCAAAGATTCTTCGAAAGGTAACATCTTGGTGACTGAGCAACGACAGCTCACGCAACTGCTCCCAGGGTATCGGAAAACCCTCTGCCATCCCAAAGATAGAGAGTTATCTTCAATCGTAAAATTTCTGGAAACAATTTTTAAGAACGCAGCTGCTCCCAGCGTATCGGAGAACACTCTGCCAACACAAAAACAAAGAGTTGTTCCCAATCGCAAAAGTTCTACCCCACCACCTTGTAGACTCGAAATTGAAACTGTAATTAAAAAATTTCAAAACAAAAAAAAATTTTTTTCTTGTAAATTCTCTAATCGGGGATACACACACACACACTGTGTGCTCGTTTTGTGGCAAAATCATCCACCAAAGGACGCAGCGGCAGCGAACAGCGCTGCACACAAAGCACAGAGCTGAGACTTTGCCGTGATCTGATGCGATATAGCGATATTTAAAAATTGTATATTGGGGTCCCCAAGGGGCCGATCGCTCCAAATTTTTACAAAAAGTGTTTTCCATCGAAGACACACATGTGTACAAATTTTGTAAAATATTTGTATGGGAGCCCCCCGACCCCGCGGCCCGAGGGGCCTCAAATTTTAATAGAAAGTGTTGTCTTGGGAGATATACACGTGTGCAAAATTTCAATAAAATCGGGCTGTAGGAAGTGGGTTAAAAATTGATCACAAGATTTGGCCAGCCAGCCAGCCAGCCACGGGCAAGTTAAGTTAATATAGAGAATTTAAAAACACCGGGCTCATATAATCAAGCAGCCGAGCTCTTTAAATGCAGCTCTAACGTTATCGTGCTTGCACTTGTCACAATACTGATTGTTGAAAGAATGGTATCATTGTGACTTAAGCATTTGCAAAAACTGACGAGGGATTACGTAGTTAAACACAACACAGAAAGTGTTAGAACTGCGGAATATCGCAAATAATCATAGCTCTAATTCAAGAGCTTTATCGAGATGCCACATGCATTGTTAGGTAGGAGAATATTAAGCTTATAACTTTTATAGAAGGAGGGTTAATAAGTGGAACATTTATATTTCCTGGTGTATAGGACAAGCTCAGTTTTGTGAGGATGTACCACTAAGCCACAGCGATCTGCCCAGCAAGTAAGCTTGTTGATAGCATTTTGCAGGATTTCCTTTAAGGTATTCGGGTATTTTCCTGAGACGCCAATAGCAATGTCACCGGAGATACCTTTGTGTAGAAAATTTGAAGAAAATTGAACTTTGGCAAGTGGATTAAAAATTGATCACAAGATTTCACCAGCCACCCAGCCGGGCACGCGAAGTAAATATAGAGAATTTAATAAGCAACCTCGCGAGGAGACTTATTTGAATAAAACAGATTCGTTTCGGCAACACCCCTAGTATCAATTTGGGTTAAAAATGTTAAGATAAATTAAAAAAAATATATCTATATTGAGATGGTCCTTTATTTAAAGTAAGCTTTCTGGGATACAATACACATTTGCCAACGTTTAGACCATTCTTGATAAAAATCTTTTCAGATTTTTCTTTTTTGACTTCGATGTTTTTGCACCAAATAACTCGAATAAATTTATGTATTCAAAGTTGTCTTTTCAGTCGACTTAAAAGAAAAATATAATAAGGTAATCAAAGTGGTATTTAGGCAAAAATACACTGTAAAAAAAGTAATATTATTATATTATCACACAAAGAAGCCGGTTTTTGAATATCTCACATGAACATGTCATACCGCCTGACCAATATTCCAATAGACCAATGACAGTTTGACCATCAGTTGTATTAAATTTACTATGCACCACACCTATGTCCATGAAGGCCGACAAACAAACAGCAAGATTATTTTGCTTATTCTACTCGAAGGCACAGGAATTTAAGTTTTGACTGATGTTAATTTAGTACTTAAAACTAATAGCCTACAATCAACTTTCTCTTACTGTTCTCTTACAATACACACCCAAACTAGCAAAACCTTGGGTTACTATGTGCGACAGTATTTAGATATTATATCCGTAGCATATATTGTATACATAAGTTTATCTTGCACAAGTTGTTAACTTTTTGTGTTATAAAGCGAACAAAACATTGTAAATTAATCCTCTGTGGTTTACTGAAATCTTTGACCGGAATTAGTTTTCTTTGTTAAGTGATTATATTTGCAAAATCTTATAATTTGGTGTTTTTGTTTTGTTTTGCAGATTTAAATTGATTTATAACTTGCTTTGACTTTTTGCAAACGACGACAACAAATTCCAAATGAACACAATTCCGGTTCAAGCGTACAAGCAGCGCGGTCACATCCGGTCGGCGTCGCTCGAGAATGCAAATTCGTTAATTTCCAAAAACACAATTGGTCTGCCTGTTATTCAACAACCAGGCTCAACAGGAACACTTAAGTCACGAAATGAACAGAAGCGCCTTCGAAATAAATTTGGAAGTCACAGCAATTTAGAGGATTACGTGACTCAGAGCCGTACGAAATTCCAGAGTATACGACAAATGTTTGAGCCAAATAAAACTGATAGTGATGCGCAGCAACAGTTGGCAACTCAATCACAATTGCAGCAACAACAACAGCAACAGCAACAGCAGATTTATCCTCAGCAATATCCATCAGTTCATCAGCAATATCAACAGCAATATCAACAGCAATATCTTCATCATCATCATCATCATCAAATTACGACGTTCCCAGCCAAAACTCAGATACTCCACAACCGGATGAATACGACGACTCCCACTTCGATGGGATGTGCAAACGCAGCTGTCGAATTCAATGATCGCTTGAATATAGTGGAATTGGACAGTCACAGCACAAGTGCGAGTGAACACATCAACTGTGGTGAGAATGCCGATCAGGTAAAACCAAGAAACGGGGTGGTGTAGTAGTAGATTAATCTTTTAAGCTCCAATAAATCTGAATCTGTGTACTGAAACTTGCAATTAATTATATTATAGGCAACAAATCTGCTTCGTCCGATTGCATTCAAACCAATTCCATTCGAACCGGATTACAGCATTCCAAATAGATACATTGACGCTGGCGATCGGTATGGATCCACGCCATCGCTGGCACCAGTTCAAGGATCAAGTTACCGATTTGGAAGTACGTATATTGTGTATGGTATAAATGTGTGTGTGATGCGTCGTGACCTTTGCACATTGCATTTAGAGTTTCATAGGCTCGAATAATAAAATGGTTGAACTAACAAATGTTATTGGATTTTTTCTTTAATAAGGCACGTCTGACCTTCGGCATGGTTTTTCGAGCAATAGCTATTGCAGCAGTTTGTTGGCACGTCGCCGCTGTTCCAGATCGTTAAAAATCAACGACAGTATGGAGTCGATTCGTCAAACCCCAGACTCGGATGCAACCAGCCAAAGTAGTACACTGTATGTTGTGGAAATTTGCCAACAATTTATTGTTTATAATTTATGAATAAATGTAAAATTACATTTTTTAGAAAATCCATCTGCAGTATTAACAAATACATTCCCAACGATCAATTCGATATGACCCCATCACCGTCAGATTCGGGTATTTCGGAACTTGAAGCCGCTTTGAAAGACCGCGATTCAGAACTTTCGTATCTGCGACAGACAATGGAACACAATGAGAAAGTAATTTTTAAAGTTCAAAAGGTTTAACACGCAACTTATACTAATAAATTAAATACAATAATTGAGATACAGTATAAATTAAATAAATGACGTTATGTGGATTCTGTTGCTATTTTGTTTGTAGGACAAAGAAGAATATTGGGAAAATGAGACGAAACGGCTGAAAGCATTCTACGAAAGTCAACAGCGCGAATATCTGTTAAAAATGAAAAAGATGGAACAGTTGCTCACCCTGCAGTCGTTTCAATTCAAGCAGAATAAATTACGAATATCTGAAAATTCAAATAGGCTTAAGGATCAGTTTACCGATCTGAGGAGTGAGAACGAATTGTTGCGGTAAGTGTTGAAAAACATTATTTATGCCATGTCCGACATAACTTTTTAAAGAGTAACTTATCTTGCCAGAAATTACCTTTTTATTTTTAACTATCGTAATATGTACGATCTATCCAGTATAGCCTTATACTCATTAAGTCATTGTTATAACTTGACTCCATAAACTGTCATTGATTTTAGGAATAGTCAAGAAGTTTCTTGTATCACTAAAAGCAAAAGCAAAAGTGCAAAAGTAATTGGATATGTTCCTCACGCACAATTGACTATGTCCCTCACAAAGTGGTTCTAGGTAGGTAGAGTGGTGGTCCGCGCTGCCTTAGCGAGCTCCTCAAATAGCGCTAGAGCGCAACGTATTGATACCACATACCTCGGAAAACCCTATGCCGTGATAGGTACATATCTGGAAATGGTTATGGCTAACCTGTAGCATTCAGGTATGAGCTCAGATCGGCGATTCGGCACTCCGAAAACTCCCTCAAGTGGACAAAGAAAGGTTTTCCCAATTTGTGAAGTCGGAAGCCTGTCAGGGCTTGCCATTTGCAGAGATAATAAATGAGGGATTCTTTCTCATTAACATATCCCTGCAACTTCTGCAAAATATATTATGCAAGATTCCCAGTTTGGCTGTGTGCCTGCCCACCGGCCAATGGCCAGTGATTATAGCAACTGATCTGGAGATCAGCTCGGTATATTTATTTTGATTGTAGGAAAGCTACTTCGCCCTCAATGTAGTGCTGTTGGTTAAGTCATTCCATCTTAATTGAGCATTGGTGGTATGAAAGGTGAGAACACGTTTCCTAACGGAGCGCAGACTCCCTTTATGTTACGACCTTCTTCGCCAGTACGTCCGTTTTCTTATTGCCTTCAAATACGTTGTGCCCCGGTTCCCACACGAGGAGTATGACTATGCTTTGGCTTACCGAAGCTAATTCAGCTTGACACTGCCTGACAAGTTTTGAGATATTGCTGGTCGCAATAACGGCTTTAATTGCATATTGGCTATACACAAATTTGCCAACCGTACCAGTTATAGCTGTACTGTTATAAAGTGCCCTGCAAGCCTCTCTAATTGCTAGGATCTCAGCCTGTTGGATGCTAGCAGAGTCGGGCAGCTTGTAGGACCTTGAAAGATTAAGTTTTCTGATAAGACTCCAGCGCCGACTCCATTTCTAATCTTGGATTCGTTGGTGAAAAGAGTAACGTCAAAGAGCCCCAATACCCCCGGTTCTTCCAACTTTCTCCAGTAGGAAACTCTATGGGAAAGGTGGGATGGGAGCTCAATTTCAAGTTAGGAGTAGAAGTTAGTTGAGGATAAAATTATATCGTTTGGTAATGACTGCAGTATATTGCAGTGCTCATATGGTTTGGCAACAAATCACCCATCTTTTCTGAGACGGACAGCGCTGCACGTCGTAACGTATTTAATAAATTGTCAGGAGGTAATAGGAGTAGAATTGTGTTGAGAGCATAGGTAGGACAGGACCGTAGTGCTCCAGATATACCAACATTTGCCGATCATTGTACTTCTTGTTAGTTGCCGGCCACCAGAACAGCGCTCCATAGAGAGCGTACCACTGCTGTGCACAGCCATACGGCCATCCTCAGCTGCAGGCCCCATAGTTTTTTTACTAGCATATGAAGCAATACACGCTTTCTTAGCCTTAAATTCTATATTGGACTTCCAGCTGAGTTTCCTATCTAGCATCACGCCGAGATTTTCAGCGTCTGAGGTAAGTGTAGGTGTCTGACCATTGAGCTTGGGGAGGATAAAATTCGGTAATTTGGACTAAGTGGTGAACAGTACTATTTCAGTTTTGCTAGAGCTCGTTGCCCAGGAGCTAACCCTGCTTAGATCCCTTTCCATGACTTCAGTATTCACAGACAAATACTATCCTGATACAAGAGTCACCACGTCGAGACCATGGCCAGGGAGTACTGTTTCGCCAGGTTATTTGAGATATTAATATTAAACCGTGAAATCTGGTCTAATAGTTTTACAGCACTGGACTTTAAAGGTATGGAGTTGGAGCTGGTGTTTTCGGACCCAACACCAAAGTCTCGATACCAATGGATATGAGTCCCACGGTTTTCCAGGCGGAATTTCATACCATTGAGATTAACCTTCGTAAGGGTATTATCGGCGCTACGATTTATATCTTTTCATATAGTCAAGTAGCACTGAAAGCGTTATCGCCCAACATAAAGGACTCTAAATCAGTTAAATGCTGCTACGATGCACTGCAATCCTTAGCAAAGCACAACGGGGTTAAGCTTGGTTGGGTCACCGGTCACCAAGGGATTACAGGCAAAGAATAAGCAGATGAACTAGCCAGGGCTGGATCGGATGCGTTTTTAATACCGGAACCTTACTGTGGTGTCAACTGGGCTGCTATTACAGCGATGATTAATAAGTGGGAAAGGGCTTACACAATCCAAACGATAAATCAGGCCGTTTTTCTATAAGGAAATCCTTGATGTAGACAAGGATAGAATAAGAAAGCTTGTGAGCTAGGCTCAGACACGGAATGTAGGTTCTGCTCGGAGGATGATGAATCATATTGCCGAGCATTATAAGAGTGCGAACCCCTTTACGCGTGCGCAAATTATAAAAAAAACAGCCACAATAGTGGCGATATTGCCCCTCCCTACGGAGTGCCTCTCTTGACTGATTTGATGATGTTACAGCTGCCCAGATGAACATGGATTTCACTGCTTACTAACAAGGAGATGATCCATTGTCTTAGTAGTTGCTCTACCGCCTGCTGAGTTAGATCTGGATGCCTTAAATGTGGACATTGTTAAAAGCACCTTCTATATTGAGTAAAGCGGTAAGAGTATATTGCTTATAATTAAGGGAGTACTCAATCGTGCGTACTACCTCGTGGAGAGCCGTCTCTGTAGACCTACCTTCGAGGTCAGCATGTTGATATTTAGATACCATCGTATCTTCGAAACTTAATCTGATGTGAAAGTTATATATACATATACAGAATTTAAAAAGCTGACCTTTACTTCTCCTTGTGACAAGCTCATAAATTTGCCTAATACCGCGGTTCCTTCGTTCGACTTGTGTTATCACAGCGTACTGCCTTAATTTAGCTGAGATTCTTCTCTTTTCTTATATTTTCTGAGCTGTTTATACTCGTATATCCTTATCGCCTGTTCGATCTTATCTTTATAATGACATTAACGTTGTATACAATTAAGTACTAATGCGTAGAAGATAATATTTTATATTTGCTATGTTCTATTATGTACGGACTACTGCTCAATAGAATCTCAGTCTCAGCTCAGCTCCTTTAACCTTTCTTATAACTTGCTACTACTTTGCAGCACAAATACACAAACATATAAGTATTATTCTTTAAATATTAAGAATAGTAAATCCAACAACTTGACAACACTCGTTTTTAATTTATGTCAGATGTAAAATGTATCGCCTATTTTTGCGTTCTACCTATATAAACTGTAAAAAAAACTATAAGTAGCATTCCTTTAATCTTCTACTATCAATTCCCTTGTATGTTTTGGGAAACATAATAACAAATAACAAGAGCGAATGTAGTTGCGTGTAGTATTTGTGTTTAGTTTATAATTTTTAACAGAATATAGCAATTGCTACGTTCCGTCGGAGCTTGCATTAATAATTGTACCTGTCATTCTACGAATTCAGCTGCGATAATTGCAATATGTATATTTGTATGATTTCTATTACTTTTCTATGTTTTTATATTTTTATTGTTTACAAAAATTCAGCAAAAAAGAACGAATTTGTCTCGGCTAAATTTGGTGAAAACATCAGCTAAGTAATGATATCACAGATTGCAAATTTCTATACTTCGTAAGAATCGGTCTTAAATTGATAAACAACATAATATTAAGATTTTTAATAATCCCTTACTGTTTTTGCAATTAATTCTTACTTCCGTTTTTATATAAATTTCAGTGCTGAAAACGAAAATCTGAAATCATCCGAACGGGCAATGAGAGAATGTGTAATGCAGTTGGAAGATAGAACTCGCGTCATGGACAATTCGATTACAACTTTAAAGTCACAACTTGAAGAAAACGAATGGACAGTATGCCAGAAGAATGGTGAAATAGCTTTACTTAAGACTCAGCTGAAAGAGGCAAATGTAAGATGCTCTTATATATATGGAGGTTATATTTGTAAACTAACATTTTCAAAACACATTGCATTATACAGGTTGAACTGACCATGAAGGAACATGAAATGCTTCATTTAAAACACGAGAACAACAACGATTCACTTGCTTACCAAAGTATCAATGGCAATATTAATAATAATAATAATAAACTTCACGAATTTGAACATCCAACAACGCAACAAATTATCGAACAAACAAATCAAAATCAATCGGCGGCAACCATCGAACTCAATCAGCTCAACAGAATCGTAATACTAAAGGATCAAGTAATTTTAGCCCTCACCAATGAACTGGGAAAACTACGTAAAGAACTGTCCGATTTGGCAATTTTTCACGAATATGGTGAAAAGCCATCTGGCAAGCTTACACGATTGAAATATCAAATTGATAATTTGTCAAACATTTGTAATAATTCGAAGAAATCCTTATCGCTGCCAAATGATGACGACGACAATTTGTTCCAAAACAAGGCAATCGACGATACCAACTTGGAACTAATAATGAACTCTTTGAAAGTATCAGCGCCACTCTGTGAAAATGACGATCATCGTGTCGAAAGCTCATCAGAGTTGAAATTGATTCAAATGCCAACAGTTATTCAAAATTTCTTATATGAAACCGCTACGCCAATTAATCTGCCAGATGTTACACAAAATTTGAACCATACCAACAACGCAAAAACAAAAAACTCGAATGTGTCAGAGACTCGCTGTGAAAAAATTCCTTTAGACCATACGAACAATCCTTTAAGTAAAAATACCGATGAAGTCGAAATGTTGCAGACACAACTGCAAGATGTACGCAACAAATTCGAAATCGAAAAACGTCAATGGGCCGAAGAAAAAGAAAAAGTGCTAACCTATCAGCGCCAGTTGCAGATGCACTACATAAACATGTATCATAAGATGATCACTTTGGACAGCAGCACCGTTTAACGGTATTTTGCCGGCATGATTATAAATTAACATTTCTGCAATAAATATTTATTATGTGTCTTACTTCTTATTGGGCTATAAGCATAATTTTCACTCAACTGTGAATGTTAAATTATATGTAATTATTTTGATCGATATAGATTTTAGTATAAGTAAATACGTAACACATTTAATCAAAGATATACTCGTAGGTAATAGTAGCATTTTATATTATATAAATGACGTGGATATTTAGCAATAAATTAATAATATAGAATTTCTTGTTTTTGTGTTGATGTATTAAATTAATTTAATTGTATGTATGTTGCAGGAGTATGTTTGATAAATTTTTTTATTGAAAAGAAAACTGGAGAAATGGGACACCAAACCTTCACTGTACCCAGAAAATCGAAAGCGCTGTTAGTCTCGTATTACAAACCAACAGGCATTCATTTTTATATACATATTTATATACATAGAGATAGACTATAGTACGTATAAAGCAACGCAGCACATAGCACACAGTCATTATGATGCCGCTATAGGCGTGATGTTCGTACAACAAAACACAGATTTTTTTCAATTTTATACCCATGTGCATCTCCAATGGACAACATATTTTTGTAAAAATTTGGAAGTGATCGGTACTCGGGGTCGAGTTTTTGTAAAAAAAAGTGTCCGATTGTCTGCAAATTTTATACGCGAGTGTATCTCCGACCAACAACACTTTTTGTAAAAATTTGGAAGTGATCAGGCCCCGGGGTCGTGTGGTACCCATACAAGTTTTATAAAAAAAAGTACCCGATTTTCTTAAAATTTTATACGCAGGTGTAGGTATATCCGATGGACAAGGCTTTTTTTAAAATTTTGGCATGATCAGACCCCGGTGTCGGAAGGCCCCATTAAAATTTACACCATTTTCTTCATATTTTATACACATGTGTTACTCCAACGGAAACACTTTTTGTAAAAATGTGGAAGCGATCAGGATGAGGGGGCTCCCAAATTTGTTCTTTTTTAATGTGACCCGATTTTATTCAAACTTTGCAAATTCTGTATTAGTTAGAGAATTTACACGAAAAATTTTAATTTTTATGGGTTGTTTTATTTTTTTTATAATTAGCACACGCTTAAAGGGGTTCGCACCCTTATAATGCTCGGCTATATGCTTGGCACAGCGTGGGCGTTAAGGAAAAGGAAGAGATGTCTATGAGCTTGGGCCTTGAATGCTTGCGGATCATAGAGATGTGGAAAGACAGAGCTTGGCGGAGCATTCCACATACGTGTTGTAGGGCTGAAGAACGAATATCTGAACTTAACTGTACGTCCGAAGATGGGCTTAAGGGTATTAATTCAAGGAGAGGTGACATGCAGCTGGCTATTTCTCTTGAGCACCGCTGGTAGAAGAAGCGATAAAACAGTGACAATCAGGAAACGTTCCTGCGATGTTAAAGCGAATCTATTGATTTCGCTATATTTGCGCCATCGATAAGTTTTATCGCGCGGTTTTGTAATCTATCTAGCTGATGCAAAGTGGTTTCAGGCGCACCAGACCAGATATAGCAATAGTACTCAAGTTCAGGGCCAATAAAAGTCTTGTATATAGTAGCCAGATCGGAGGGAGTGAAATATTTTTTACACCGGGCTAGAAAACCTAAACATTTCGCAGCATTTTTGACGACGGTAAATATGTGGTCACATACCGAGAATTGCGAGTTTTACAGTTTCCTCGATGCAAGTGCCATTCATGGATAATGGCATGGAATTTAAGATTCGCTTTGATGATAAGAGACAGCATTGCGTCTTGGAAGCGTTAAATTCTACTCGATTGTTGTCTCCCCATTTTAATATGATGTCCAGGTCAGAATTTAACGTGCTTAACATACGTAGTTGGTTGAGTTCCACATGAGAAGTGAATGGACGTTTCTCAAACTGTCATCTGCGAAAGAGTGAATTGGATAAGAAGTAATGATAACGAGCGTCATAGACAAAACAGAGCCCTGGGGAACGCCAGCATTTATCTGATGTATTTTAATCTTGAAACCGTCCAAAACAACTTGCTTCTAATCCAATAAAGTTTTTCATCGGCTCCATAAGTACGCATTTTAGACAAAAGAGCTTGATGCCAAACTCTGTCAAATGCTTTGTTAATATCGAGTGCAACAGCTTTGCTTTCACGAAATTGATGCAAAGCTCGGTTCCACTGTTCGGTGAGATATACCATCAAATCACAAGTGGAACGTTTCAAGATATTTCGTGAGCTGAAAATTGATCGGCGTTTCCATGACCTTGGAAAGAATGGATGTAAGTGCTATGGATCGGTTCAAAGAAGGAGACGACGGCTCGTCTTTTTTGGGTATGGGCTGGGTAAAAGCTTTTTTCCAACTTCTCGGGGAGAGTCCAGAAGAATAGGATAGATAGAAAAGCTTACACAATGGCAATGCCAGCATGGAAGAACACCTCTTCAGAACTAATGGGAATATACCATCTGGCCCAGCGGATTTGTGAGTGCTGAGATCATTTAAAACTCTAGCAACTGCACGAGTCCCATAGAGTGTTTAATACTCGGAGGTGCAGGAGGCAGCAATGCACAATCTGGAAGCGTGAAGCTAGCTGCAAAATGTGCAGCAAACAGACTGGCTCTGTCTATAGGTAGAGCTGTAAACTGGAATGTCATTATAAATGAAGGTTGGAATCGACGACGAGGCTTGTCGCGCTTTTTACATTTTTTCAGTTAATCCGAAGTCCGCAGGTATTGCGATAATATACGCCCTACCGCCTGAAATCGCCTTTTCCATCAAGAGGTTAAAGATGAAGCCAATCAATATATGCTTGTTCGAACTCGCTGTATATGTTCATTAGATGGTGCTCTGGAAATCTTTACTGTTTTTATTACATTTGTCATATGACAAAGTCTGGTCAATTAATTTGTTATAACTTACCAATGCTCTCATGGCTTGACATAATTCTTCTTTCCTTCTTTGGTTATGATATTATCTACCAGTGTCGCCAAACTGAAACACTTTTACACACTTTATAAGGTTTTATTTCAATGAAATCCCTCAAATTCCACAAAATTGCCACATGTAAGCATGAGAAAAAAATTTAAAAACTTTTAATCAAATAAAATTAAGTTTATTCTATTATTTTTACATGATTCACATACTGAATAATTGTTATTGATGTTTATCATTGATCTGATGTATACGTTTGTGATATTCATAAAAGCTTCATTGTCATAACACGTCGTTTTGATATTTTAAGTTTATTTACCTTAAATAAATCAGAAGCAGCAAAATAATATCATAGAACAAGATAATTATTAACAACATCTGATAAAAGATGACTGTTGCGCTCACACAAGGCTTTCGAATTTTATACAAAAAATAGAATTTTACAAGAACAAAAAATATAACAAGGGACATAAATTAGAAAGGGTGGAAACGATCTTAAACCTAAAGAAAAGGGTGATTTTCATTTTATACAGTGCACAGCGGATATCAGATCCAACTTTGCAACTACTAACAAATAAACATGTTCATGGCTGGCAGTAGTCATTGGAAGACAATCATTTACGATTTGGATAAGAAAAGTTTCTAAACATTTTATCCTATCGACTACAGCAGAATGTTTTAAAGCACATCATTCACACTGCAAGTGCAATTCTCAAACAAATTCCTCAACGTACGTCGCCGGGAATATTCCAACATGATTCCGCAATGCTCCTAGCCACCAGCCATCCTCTTGCTTAGCATGAACTTCAATTATGTCGCCAGGGATTAATTCCAGTTCGTCATATAGTTTTGGTGTATAGCTGTACAGTGCCTTACATCTACTTAGAACTACCGAATTACTATTGCAGGTGTTACCGTATGTATTGGTCGGTGTTACTTCGCCCTCAACATGACCTTCGTCCGTATCACCAACGAACTGATGGAGATCGGTACAGCCATTGCTCGTAATTGTGCCATTTAAAACTACTGGCAATGTATTCTGATTCACTATGACTTTGCTGTCGCCGTCTTGATGAATCGCTGACACCTGTTCCTCATCGTCCTCCTGCGAACTGAACTCATCAAAATCAGAATCTGGTTGGTTGGAACCTCCATCGGCTATCCCACGATCGAAACTTTCCAATGTTGCTGGTATTGTGCTTGCTTTGTCGCTGACACATATCTGCGTTCCGCTATTGCTAATTGTTTCGAGGTTGCTTTTGCTGCGATTGAAATTCTTGTCGAAATGCTTAATGATAATGTTACTTTTCGTATCCGAGCAAGTGCCATTGGTCGTTGTGATCTGCGACACGTTGTCGTACTCATTTTCCCTCAATGAATCATCAGCACTGTTCGCTCTGTCGTTATTTTTTAACCAAAGTGGAACCTTCAAGATGCTTTGCTGAAGACCAGTACGATCTCTGGTGATCTGTAACGATGAAAATATTTTATTTTATTGTAATGTTTTGAATTTAAGATAGAATAAAGTATATACTGCTATCCTGATTTCTGATATCCACTGATTAACATGGAAAAAGCGAAAAGACAAAATAAAAAAATGCAGCAGAGAAGTGGAGTTAGTTCTAAAATAATGCACTGGATGTACACCATGATAGTTATTTCAATGATCACCTACGAAGCAGTGCCATGGACGAATAGGACCAAGATAAGCACCACAAGAAGGGAATTGGAAAAAGCGCAGAGGGGCCATGAGAACCTGCGCCACAGCGGGCATGGAGGCAATCCTTGGGCTAATCCCACTACACATAGTGGTAGAGAGCAAATCTAAGGAAACTAAGTTACGCTTGAGCAAGATAGGCTACTTCACGGAGCGCAAAGCAAGAGAAATAGTAGAATCACTTGCCAAACAGCTTCCTTTAGCTAGCATGCCGTGTGATATGTAGGTGCAAAAGCTTAAATTCAAGAAGAACTTTGTCAAGTCAAGTCAAGAAGGAATTCGGGTCTGAAAATGACTATCAGATACATCCGGGAGCCATAAACTGGTTTACGGATGAATTAAAGAAAGCAAAAGGCACGGGTGCAGGAGTCCATGGGCTAAGAACCTAGTTCTCTTAAGTAATGGGGCAGTACCCACGCATATTCCAGGCAGAAGTACATACCATCGAAAGAACTTTAATCTGGAAATAAACTACATGAAGCAGCAAATAGCCATCATCACAGACAGCCAAACTGTGCTAAGGGCCCTGTATGCATTCAACATAACGTCAAAACTAGTGGAGGAGTGCAAGGCGAAGTCAACAGGGTACGTTTGTACTGGGTGTCGGGACACATCGGCATAGCCACCGACAACGAAGCAGCGGAAAGGGTCGCAAATAAAGGGGCAGAACCTCCGCCGGTAGGTCCAGAACCATTTTGCGGCGTAGGCTTTGGCCTAATGCAGGAAGAATTTCGCAAAATAGATAAGGCAGCCGCTTCCGTTGGTGATAAGATTTGGCGACAAACAAACACGGACCCGAAATTAAAAAAAATTTAATAATAAAAAATTGGAGTTACGAAAATAGACAATGGAAGGAACGTCTGCATGGGCTATTGCTGACATAGTGCATAGTGCGTTTTTATGGTTGAATCGAGCTAAAAAGCTTAAACGGTGTTTTGGTGAAGAAGCATTTTTGTTGGAATTCGAGCGAATTCGTGCAGCCCTCCACCCTTGAAAACCATTCTACTCAAAATTGCATTAAAATGTTGAGTTATTTGAAATGTTTTCAACAGTTGTTTATTATCAGAAACTTCTATCGTACTAAGGAGTACGGTAAACCGTAGATGGTTCTTTCTGGCCAAGGAAGCTGTTTCTGCCTTTTTTCGTTTAAATCGCTAGATATACGCAAATAACAAAATCAGAATAAAATGCATTCTACAATGCATTTGCAGGTGGCTATTGTTGTAATAAGACAAGCAAATCAAATGGGCAGAGTAAAAATTAATTTTATGTGACCCAAACAATGTCGAATACTATCAGAAACACACATAGGTAGTATGATGTACAAGTATGTTAGTCACGATAAGTTGGTCACCCACCTGAATATGCTGCGCCAGTGGATGTGAACTTCTCGGCTTGTGATCCAATTCGAGGAGAGCTGAATGTATTTTAAATCGTGCACCTTCCAAATACGTGAGCATTGATCGAATCTGCAAGTAGTAATCAAGTAATAGGGTCGATTTCTCTTATTGTTGTCCAGTTAGTAATAATCAAGCATCAGACTTACATGATACAATTTGTCCGTGATGTTTTGATGTTCCTGATTATTTAGTGACTGAGATAGGCCTTTAAGGCCATTGCGTGATCGACGTTCCCGATCCAAATCGGTCTTAACCAATTGCAGCAGTTTTACGAGCGCTTGCTTTCGTCTCTCACGATTCATGGCGAGTGTCGTGTGCTCGCAGTAGAAATCCGGCAGGAGCTGTTCACTTGGTCCCTCTGAGATACGTCGGATATTCTTAATGACTGCCAAATCTTTCTGCACATTGCATGCCTCAATTTGCGGTGTCAGATGCTGAGTAAGTCCCTCGAGAATCGGATTCATATTTGCCGTTAGTCCCACATAATTCGATACGAACGTCTTCATGTTTGACAATCTTTGATTTTCGATATTCTGAAGAAGTGACGAACCTCGCAGAACAGACATTTCCCAATCAACTCGTGCTCTCTCAGCTCGAACGCACAGGGTGTAGTATTCGACGTCGGCCCGTTTAACTGACTCTTCGGCTTTGCGTCGCTTATTGTCCAGTTTGGCGCAGTCCTTCTCAGCTGATTTCAATTCCTTCTCGGCGGCAACTTTATTGGGTCCTTGATGCAAGAGCGCTATGGACGGAGATTTCTGTATTCGTACATCGAGCATTGCGTCTTGTAGCTTTTCGTTCTCTCTGGCAGCTGTGTGTGATGATTTCTTAGCTTTGGCTTCGCTGATCCGCCATTCGGTTAGAAGCCGAGCACTTTTGTCAACGTTATTTTCCACCTAAAAATATATAACAACAACATATAAATGTTATAGCCCATTGGGACAACTACAAGACTCTGAATGTGTTACCGATTTCCTCGTTTTGTGATGGTTTTCAATAAGTATCTTGAGAGGCTTTACAATTTCATCTGTCAGCGACGCAGACAGCTGCCTATGTATATCACTGCGACTTTCCATTTCCGTTGCAACTCCACGCCAGGCTTCGGCAATGCTGCCGGGAAGTTCTCGGCATGCCTTATTTAATTTAGTCGCCATTTTCGAAAGTGACTTCGAGTACAATTGTTCTGACTCCACTCTGTGAAGAGGATAATTATTATAAATCTTATGTTTTTTTTTAAAAGAGTTTTATTGATATTTACCTTTCTTGAAGTAATACTATGAGTTCTTTGCCGAAATCGCCACCTTGCTTGATGTATCGCCGGAGCTCTTCAAAACCATTTTGGCCCTGGAATTGAAAAAGAAGTACAATTAACTCTACTGTCGAATAAAATAAATAATTAAAACGAAATTGGAGAATAAAAGTCCAAAATGTTTGGAATTTCTGACTACAACTTATTCGCACTCGACACTTAATCTCACCTCACTTCTCTCTTTGAGTTTGGCTCGCTTCGCAAAAGGCGAAACATCATCGTGTGTATCGGAGAAGGATGATTCCAAATCATCGCGCTCACCCTCTACAGTTATTCCGTCAATTTCCGTCGGTGGACTGGTGGCAACACTTTGCGGCAAGAACAACGAAGATGCAAGCATCGACTCCGATTCGTATTTCTCATTTGATTCACCACCACGTCTACGGCGTAGCGTCACTGTTCCGGGCACTGGTGAACTTCGGCCTTCGGGACTACTAAAATTATCCCTTGCACCGACCCTTTGCATTGCTGCCTGCTTTGCGACAACTTCTTTGAAACGTGTACTTTCTTCGCCAATCCAGTGTTTGACTCCACTCCAGCTTTTCTTGATCTTTTCTTTGTTGTTATTAAAACTTATCAGGCGAGAGTTCTTATTCTTCAGCAGAGTGATCCTTCTCTCGCTCGGTTTCAGATTGTCTCGATGAGTGCAATACTCCAGGTCGATTTCCTTGTTAAACTCCTCCGATTCGTTTATTTGGCGAGTTATCTCGTTCAGTTCGTCAATTGATAGAAATAGATTTTGGGCATTCAAGCTTTGGCAACTGACAGATTTCAAATCAAAGTCCTCGATAGAACTGTGTCCGACTACACTGTCCTTTGATCCTCGATCCATGTGGCTGACACACGTGTCGCTTGAGAATACCACGCTCCGTCGCTTTCCATTAGAATTATAGCTGAGTGAGTCGACACTCTTAAAGTGTTGCTGCTGCGCAAAGCCCCCACCGATAATCTTCTCAGGGCAAAATGGTGTATTGGGTTCGCTTTTACTTTGAGCAACAATAATTACTGATGGCGACGAATTCTCCTTGTCAGCATCGCGGTCATCATCGATATCGGCTAAGCTAGCTTTGGAGACATAAAGCAATTCTCCTAACTTCGGTAGATCATGGCAATTCTCCAGATCTGCAGTTGTTAGACTCATATCGAGTTCCATGGACGGTGCCTTCTGCAGAAACACCCTTAACTCTGACCGATGTAGATTTTGGGCGGATTTTGATTGTTGTTTCTTGTTGAGAAGTTTCGATTTGGGTCTCTTCGATCTTGGTGTTTCGTAATAGTGTTCCATTTGTGAAGGTTGCGGTAGGCGGTCACTTTCATTTGAAGTGGTTGTGTCATTTGATTGAGGTGAACATTCCTTTGCTGCACGAGCTTTTTGATTCGCTGCAGGTGTTGAAAATGTTGGTGTCAAATGGAAATTTCTTCTTTCGTCACCATTATCTTCCTCCTCCGCCTCTGTGTTCTGTATCGAACTTAACGCATCGACGAAAACTTCATTCTCACTACTTGACGAATGAGTATTTGTGGTGGATTGGGCGGGTAAATTGACTGCAATTCCACCACCAATTGACTTTAATCGAGCTTCCGTTACATCCAATCGATCTGTATCAATTGTTGTCGTTGAAATGAGCACAGGAGCACCGATTTCCAAACGATGATCATCCGAATGCGATCCCGTCATAT
The DNA here is from genome assembly GCA_947095585.1 of Nephrocerus scutellatus. Lineage (NCBI taxonomy): Eukaryota > Metazoa > Arthropoda > Insecta > Diptera > Pipunculidae > Nephrocerus > Nephrocerus scutellatus. The sequence goes on along the minus strand of OX352763.1, from coordinate 19,560,337 downwards.
TATAACTGGCTGAGATTAGTTTCTTTGGAGATGTACTCTTTCTTCCAGGCGATTGCCGTTTAATAATTTTACTGCTAAAGGTTGAGTAACGTTTGGTAATTTTTGTAAATAGGCCATTATTGCTACCGACGTCCGAGTTTGATTTGTACTTTGCTGATCTAAGTTTGTTCATCGTGTAATCCATCGAGTATATGGGTGATGTCTTTTGAAGTCCAATTTCTGGACTAATTGCTGTTGAGAATTGGCATTGATTTTTACCTATGTATGAGAATGATCATTTCCTAGTAAAATATTTCACTTTGGCTTTTTGTGTAACTTTTGAATCTAAATTTTAACCAGAACACCCAATTTTGTTTGTTGTTTGTCAACGATTATAATGCATAAGAAAATCAAAACAAAATTATTCTGAAAAACATGCAATAAAAATTGCAAATATGATTTGTACAACATGAGAACATTCCAACCCTAACCCAAAGACGAACGTGCCTATGCTATATACAGTATAGAACAGCGGAAAATATCTAAGATCAGCGCCGTAGCTAGATAGGTGCAACAGGTGCACATACACAGGATCCTCGAAATGGAACATTGAACTAAAAAAAATTATCCCGAAATTATAATTTATTCTATTATTAATATTTTTTTTATAAAAATAGATTAAATAGCACTGTATTGTATTTCATATTCAATTTCAAATTCCAAACTTCATACTATACAGGGAAGCGTTTGCTTTGTTTTCGCAAAACTCAAAAACTATCCATCTCAGTGAACTGAAACTTTCGCTGTTTGTTTGTTTAAATGCAGTTAACATTCTTAATGCAAACGTTTTCCGAAAGGTGGCATGGTGGTGGGGCAACCAACGCCTATTATTTCAGATAATCCGATTTTTATCAGGTTTTCACCATTGAAAAGGGTTTTTGTCCCAGATGATATAGGCTATGGTTTTTGGGTCATTACTATTTATCGTAAAGAGGTAAGTTTACACTTTCAAAACGCTAATCTTGGAAACTAGTAGACCGATTTTGCTCAGGTTTTCATCAACATTGTACCGGGTTTTTTCTCCGGGTGTTATAGGTTACAGATTTGGGTCAGTGTTGGGTAGGCTTGTTTGGCCAGTATTGGGAAGAGGTAAGATGGGGTGGTCATTTGGGTTGGAGTAGCAGGGGTATACGTTATACGTTATACGTAGTATAACGAGGTTTAATTTTGATGTTGATTATTTTGATTATAGGCTACAGTCAGTGGCTGGTCAGCTGAGGCCAGTGTGAAAAGGAAAGAAAAGGGTCAATTGGTTTGGGTAGTAGGGGATTGGATTTGGTGGGATTTCAGCGTCAGAGATTTTAGGCCACGGTTTTGTGGTCAGTGGTGGAAGGGTGGTCAGTTGTGGCTTGAGTGTGGGCATCCGGAAAAATCCGGGAATATCAGCTAGTTATATCTATATATAAATAGGCATAGGCAAAACAGTTAAGAACCATTTTCTCCTCTGTTTGTCAACCGATTTTCTTGTTTTTTCTTTTTTTTTGTAGCTATTGATGAGCTTTAGTGGTATCAATAAAAAAAAATTGGACACAAAAAGTTATCTTTTATCGTTCATTTAAGCGTGTAGAGCAGTTGCTAAGAGTTCAACGTTCAAATTTTTGATAGAACAGAAATACAGTGGTGGAAGGGTTGAGTGAGGTTGTTGGGTGGTTGGGGATGGGTGGTGTAGGGTGGGGGAGTGGTTGGTTGGTTGGTGGGGCGGATCAGTGACCGTGTGGAGGAGTACAGAGAGACGGTCGAATTTCGACCAATGGGCGATAACTTTATGTATAAATTCCTGTAGTCTAAGTATACGGTGAGAACTACTCAGGGTGGAAGGGTGGCCAGTTGTGGCTTGGGTGTGGGCATCCGGAAAAATCCGGGAATATCAGCTAGTTATATATATAATCAATTCCTGTAGTCTAAGTATACGGTGAGAACTACTTAGGCCGTCTTTAACTAGCACTTACTCCGTAGGTCTCGGAATATTTCGTATTCTGAGTCGCTTTGGATTCGAAAGTCGATCGATAAGTCCCGTATGTTTTCTATTGTTGGAACAAGTTCCGGCTGACAGACTTATGTGACACTCAAGAGTCAATTGCACAGTCTGAATCTTCAATTTGTTTCAATTATTTATAGTGGTTATGTGGTTTACATCTTGTTAGCTTCCAGTTTTAGTTACCACATAACTTCACTATAGTTAGCTTTATACAATAGGGTAGAACAAGCTAGGACAAAATAAAAACTAATAACGAAAAGATTTATCAATAGTCCATTATAAGGACTACGAGAAGCCGATTTCGAATAACATTTAGCTAAAAAAATAGATTTACTGGTAAGATTTCCTGATAAACGGAAGAAAAAAGTTAAACAAATGAAAAAATATAAGGCACTGTACAACGTGATGACAAGGCGATGTTTGCTATATTGCTTTCAACAAAATGAGTTAGGTATTTTTTGTGGTTAACGGCTGATTAAAGCAACAGCAAATACTAACCAAATTTTGGTAAATTTTTTGTTTCATGTGTTTGCCAACTTATCCATATATAATTTTTAAAAGTCGACTCTGGTGGTGAGAATTATAAATAAAAATTTGGTTAAATATTTCTTAACCACATTTTTTTGGTTAACGCTTAACCACTTTCTGTTCTATCCAATGTGTTTGTTGTTGTAATTTTTATTTTCTTGTTGAAAGCAATATAGCAGTTGTTTCACCTTCAGGAACATTAGGAAGAGCTACAATTTTGTCTTCAGAGCTAACACTCGCTACGATATCATGTTTGGTTTCTTCTTCTCCTACTTCAATTTTAAATTATTACTACTCTTTTTACATTGCATGATAACTTTTCAAATATGTAGTCAGATTGGATTTTTTTCTCTTCCACAATCTAAATGGGATTTTCTACAAACTTCTACCATACTTACACAAACAATAAGCGCATGTTTACTAAATGGAACACTTGTACTTGCTTATCAGACAAATCTCATGACATATTCAAGTTACAAATATAAATGGCGGCAAATTAAAAAAAAAAAAACAATGAACTCATACAACCAGAAAATCCTTCTGTATGCCTCAAAACTAAAAAACAGTGAATTTGTTTTAATATTTTCATTCAATCCATTTAAAGCAAAAGCTTACCTACACCGTATGAACTCAGAAAAGAAAGCCTATAAATTAATGTACTTTACAGACTAATACCTAACACGGTAACCAGTCGGTGACATAGTTCCTTTTCTCAATGATGAAACGATAGAAGAAGGTTGATTTGACAAACAAACACAAACCGCAAAATTTGAATAATTACAGTCTACATGAATCTTCTTTCAATGCAAATTTCCTTTTCTCTTTCTGTGATAAAGAAACTGATAAACTGAGGGATCTAAACGTCCAAATGTGAATTGTTAGTGATTTAGGTAAATAAGCAAATTCTGGTCATTGTGCAGGCAAATGTGTTTTTTTAAATGGTATTTTGTTTTTGCATTTCGCTTTGTCCGATAAAACTAATGAATCATGAAAAGCACGAAAAATGCATGCAAAATCATTACACACAGCAGGCAGAGTTCCTATCGATTCATCTTACCTTATAGTTATAGCTATGCCATCGATGTTGACGGACGAGCAATGATAGTTTTGCACTTTTCTACTGTACGAGTACTCGTACCATCCAAAAGCGCGATCGATTCGAAGTCACCTACTGAACTAAACTGCAAATGGAGCTTAGACTGATGGGCAAAAGGCAACAACGAAATGTTCTTACGGCGACTAGCACTTTGGGTGCTACACACCGGGTATAAGCTGATTACGGTTCGCTTCGAAGTTTTTTCAGGTGATTGAAAAATATCAGGCAACAGGTAAATACTTCAATTACTAAGCAGTAGATAATTGTCAACAAGTAGTATTGACGATTGCGCTTGCCAGCGTCAGCTGAGGCCATACACTTTAGCTTCTTGCGACGTATGTGATGCATTGAACCTTCTGTCGTTGTTGAGTAAAAATATATATATTTTATTTTTTCTTATTTATGCTATATTCTTTGTAGCTTTTGCTGAGCTTAATGTTTTATTGTAATGATTTGCGATTGCGAACGCTTTAAGTTTTGCCTTTGTTTATCTGTTACGGGGACGGACAAAAATTACAATTACTGTCAATTACTTTTGATACATATTTTTTGTAAGACAGCATCCTAAATTGATCGAAAAACGCACCACTTTATTTCCATCCAATAACTAGACCAAGTTTTTACAGAAAGAATGAATGATGGCCGTATGAAAAAACTGCGCTTAAGTCGAGATAAACTGTTTTTTAAAATGTTTTAAAACTGTATTATTCTAAAACGCTTGTTTGATAATCTGACCGGTACTTTCGACTTAAATGCAGACAAACTAAAATAACCGCTTTCCTTTTCGTCAGAGCAAGACTAAAACTTCAAAGTAATTAACTTTCAACTCAAAGCTTTACTTTTCAACTTGGGCAATTTTCTTTTGTAACCACTGAATACTGAATATTTACATAAATAGATATCTACTCCCGATATTACTTGCAAAGAAAATATACTAATGCACTTCGAACAGATTTTGTAGTCAATTCAAAACAAATGACAAATACAGCAACGAATAGCACAAGTCTATAATCAACTTGTAGTCTCCCTTATAATTGGCATTGATCCCTTTTGATAAAAACAACTAACTCACAATCCGCTGGGCCAGATGGTACTTCCACACTAGTTCTGAAGAGGTGTTCTTCCAAGCTGGCATTGCCATTTGTGTAAGCTATTCTTCTGGACTCTTCCCGAGAAGTAGGAAAACAGCCTTTGTCCAGCCTATACCCAAAAAAGGCGAGCCGTCGTCTCCTTCTTCGTACCGACCGATAGCACATACATCAAATTCCTTATAAGTCATGGAAACGCTAATCAATTTTCAGCTCATGAAGTATCTTGAAACCAACGAAATTCTTAGTGAACGGTAGTACGGATTTCGTGGGCTACGTACGTTCTACTGGTGATTTGATGGTACATATATCTCACCGAACAGTGGAACCGGTCTCTACATAAATTTGGTGAAATCAAAGCTGTTGCACACGATATTTCTAAGGCATTTGATAATAATAATACAGCAGGTTTTGCTATTTTTTGTAAAATTGATGTAGCAGATAATAGCTCAAAAGGCAACAAACTTTGATCTAAGAACACTCTAATTATTGTTCCACATTTTACTGAGCATCCATCACAAAATTTGTATGAAATATATGTCACCACTCACAAATAAAAATATACGACGCATTACTTGAAGAAGTGTGCATTTAAGTTCTAAGCCACTTTCGAAACGATTTCGTAACCTCTTCTCACCTTTGGTCAACCCAGTCAAAAATAACAACAATATTAAAACACGCAAATCGTGACTATTGGCATGTGTAGATATATATACACTCAAATGTTTATATCGAATTGACTTACAGTCGCAGTAACACACTGACAATGGGCTCATCAAGAATGTTTTCTGTCAAAATATGCAATACACCATGTATCACAAAATGTGATCGTTTGAAATCCTATTATTCAAAAGAGAAAAAAGATAACAGAATATTAACCCTAATTTATTTACTGCATATAAATTGTTGAATTTTTTTTTTTTATATTTAAACTTATTGCCAAGGGAATACTCCCTGAATGACTTGCGCCACGGCAATAAGGTGGGCTAAGCCCTTTATTAAAATTAAGAAATAAATCGGAGAAATGTGATTTACAATAAATCACATTCCTCACGTTTGTAGCCGGTTTCAAATTATTTTCTCGGAATTCTCCCTGATTCATTGAAAAAAGCAATACGAAAAAACGATCACAAAACTAAAACGAGATATCAAAATTGGCCCCTGACATTGAGTCGCTCACAAAATTTCAGCCTCTAGTTCGTGTGAAAGGGGGTTAATAAAGACCTCAAAAAACTATAAAATGTCGCGATTTCAACGCATCACACGCGCCACACGCGAAAAGTGACATGTATCATAAGCGTAATATAAAAATGCTATTTTGGACGTAGATACTCACAAATTGTAGCTCAGCTTTGTAGGCCATAAGGAAGGTGGTTAAAAATGACCTCAAATTAGTCGAAAATACAGACAAAAAGGGGTCAAGTTAAGTAAAAGTTTTTAATAAGTATTTAGTCGATGAAGAACCAGACAGCTTAGAGTTGATTGAAATACTGATAACTGTCTTGTAGCTGAGTGATTAATGTACAAACTTGCGACTAGATTGAGTGAATGATGTACAAACTTTCGACTGGGCTGATAGAACAAATTAAGTATATATTATGACAACTGTCTGATTGACTGACTTTTACGTAACCAGTTCCAGATCGGATATCATTCTGTTGACATAGTGTTAAAAATCCTAGATACCTTTTAAATGGATAAATTGGTATATAATATACGATAGGTGCGCGCCCCACCTGGAACAACATTTGGGATACGGTTAACGCCCGATTGCATACAGACTTTGATCTATCGTGCCAGTCAGTCATTAGAACAGTTAGATAAGTTTTATTCCTGAGATATTCTAATAAAAAAATAACATCTCTGTGGCATCTCGTTCATTTGCAAGAGACTTGAGTTATTACATTTTTTCTCCAACTTAAGTTGGAACAATTTGTCAAGTTATGAAAGAAACGCATTGGTTTAGTTGGTAGTTTTTATTCTTATAAAAAATCCCTGCAATCTTCTTTTTTATAAATCTTTGTTAAAAAAAGAAAACTGTAAAAATCGTCGGCATTTTGTGATAAGTAATTCTTTCTCTACTCCCACTGTTCATCACACATATTGATACTAAAAATTTGTGACGATTCAAAAGGTTGTAACAGGTGAGTGCTTAGCAATAAAGAAGTGGGGATTTTTACTTGTAATGATGTTAATTAATAACACATCATTTTATACAATATATCTAGGGATATATGCCAGTATATAATAACATCATATTTTCAAGAAATTAATATGCACCTGAGTTTTTAAATAAGTCGTATTTTAAAATTACAATAAATATCACGTAAATTCACCACACATATTGCTTTCTATCTATATCTGATTAGTGGTGAAGGTGCGAAACTTTTATTAGTAAATTTCTTATTTGCAAAAATGCAAAATATTGGCTTTTAATTGAAGGAGCAGCAGAAAAGTGAAAATCCTAAATGCTTAGCAGTATAAAGGAAGAAAACCGATTCATGTAAGCTACATTCTAGTATGTACTGACTATCTAGAATAAAAATAAACAAGAAAATGCTAGTGCAAAAATTAATCTTTAAGACGAAAGTAAACCAAAAACGAAACTGACTCCTTTATTGGGTGATTCCTTTTCAATGTGTAAGCCTTTGATAAGAATCGAAACATCGACAGCACGACCTCATGAAGGTTATAGTTCTACACAGCGCGTGTCCACGCAATAAAAATAAATAATCCACTACATTGAACTGCAAAGTAAGTAACCGCCCATAGACCGCTGCGTATCCTATTTGATGATTGCAATCATTATTTGGTAGAAATTGCAAAGACAACATCTTTCCGTTCAGTACGGTGGGTTGCTCTGGTTGAATCCAATCACCGGTTATCCAAAGATTTGCATAGCTTATTACGTTCCCTTCATGTAGCTTTGATCTGCAATTGCGCTTTATAAATTGCCGACGACGCCACACAGTGTAAAACAGTCGCCCTGAGTTCAGTGGGGATTATCGCACAGATTACAAAAAATTCTGGTTGGTGCTAGCTTGCATAGAACAATGGTCCAAAAGTATAGAGAAGGACTCGCTACATGACATGCTAAAGTTAAATTGCAGCCTCAACAAGAAATAAACAACCAGGACAATACAAAGACAACGTAATCACAGGTATTCCGTGGTCTCACAACCAAACTGAAGCTCATCATTTACAACAGGATGCATATAGCTACATGAATGTGAAAACATTTATTTTCCTGTACAGGAAAAAAATCGTACTTCTCATCATACGAGCTTCTCAAGCATTATGCCACTTTTCCAACCCGTACGATTCATTCCGAAGGGATAAATTTACGTTAAAAGTCACGTATTCCTCTATATAACATGTAGCGCTATGTAATTAGTATGTTTTGTACGCAGATGAAATCTCAGAAATTGTCTTCGGAAGTTGATATTGTTGTTTTCCAAGGATGTATCTTCGATCATTTTTATTTGTAGTTGTAGCACTTGCAAAAGGATGTTATTAGGCTGTCCGTCGGTTGAAATCTTTCGAAACGAACGAATATATCTCAAATTGTGAAGTGTGATTTGATTACGTTCATAAATAAAAGATAATTAAAGAAAACAAAGCTTCAAAATAGTTTTTCAATAAGGTGTGGCATTATAAGAAAATAACTTCTTACAATTAACTGAAGTTCGGAATAAGTTATCATAGAAAAAAAAAAACGGAAAAGATTGCATGGGTTAATTTGGAAAAAATTAATATAAAAAATATTTTCCATTGGAGAGGTGTATAAAATTTGAAGAAAATCTGGTTAATTTTTTTAAAAAATCAAGACCTCGGGGCCCGGGGTCTCCAAAATTTTTACAAAAAGTGTTGTTCATCTGAGATACACATGTATATAAAATTTGAAGAAAATCGGGTTCATTTTTAAAGAAATTTGTATGGGCCTCACCACCCCGGGGGGGTCTACAAAATTTTTACAAGGAGTGTTGTCCATCGGAGATCACCTGTGTATACAATTTGAAGAAAATCTGGTACTTCTTTTTTAAATAAGATTTGTATGGGTGCCCACCAACCGCAGGGCCCTATCACTTCAAATATTTACAAGAATTTTGCCCATCGGAGATACACATGTGTATAAAATTTGAAGAAAATCGGGTACTTTTTATAAAATATTTGTATGGGAGCCCCTCGGGCCTCGGGGTCGTGTTTAACAGAAAGTGTTGTCATGGGAGATACACATGTGTGCAAAGTTTCAATAAAATCGGGCTTAAGGAAGTGGGTTAAAAATTTATCACAAGATTTGGTGTGGCTGTCCGCCAGCCACAGGCACGCAAAGTTAATATAGAGAATTTAAAATTAAAAATATAAAGTTAGGAATTAGGAAGCCCCCTCACCAAAGTGTCCGACCCTTTTCAAAATATGACGGTTCTTGTTTTCTTTAAATACCAAATCGGTGTGCAACATTTCAGAACGCTTCTATTAAAAAGTTGTGATAAACTCATAAAAAAATGATTTTCGTAAAAATAATTCGTATGGTGACTCCTTGACCAAGGGGCCTGGCCACTTTTAAAATATGTCTATTAAGTGCTCATTATGGTATAATACCGCTACGCAAAGTTTAAATGCTATCGGTTAGAGAGTTCGGCAGTCCATAGGGAACATACATATATACAGAGTTCACTTTTATATATATATATATATATATAGAGATAGATATATAAGTTATTAATAAAAGAAATTGTAACCTTCTGCCTAAATCTCAGGGCATTCTATTAAATAAAAACTGGTTGAAATGCTTGAATGAAATTGTTTTTTTGTGCACCACACCTCAACCGTCTGCCTAACAATAATTGCAATCCAATTTTCAATGCACCCATGGCAGGTGATAACTTGCGCACAACCAACAAGTTGCTCACAATGCTGCGCTTGCAGATTGAACACAACAACAATGAACCTCTCACGCAGTGAATAAAAACAAAAATGCGTGTGACAATTTTGTATTTTCCAGTTAAGTAGTTATGTACAAGTAGAGGCCTCTAGTAATCTATAAATAAAACTATAAAACGAAAACATCGTGAAAAAATACGCTCACACGTAGAGTAAATTTTTTTTAAATGCTACCAGATGTTGTTTGAATGTCTGGTTTCGTTCATATTGCATAACTAGCACTCGTTGTCGTATACCTATATCTCCTTCAGGAAACACCACAAAACTGAATGTGGTGGTGCATCATTGTTTTTTTTTTAAGTCTACTGTCCATATAAAAGTTGTTCTAAGAACTGAATTGTGAAATATTTCAGATTTCTTCTAGATACTCGTAACTATTATGTGTTTTTACGTTAAATGAAGAAATAAATATCGAGTGGCACTAATTAGAGTTGAAGTAAGAGAAAACTCCGCACACAAATCAGAGCAAATCAAAGTGATTGTGCCTGCGTGCAGAAGATCCAACTTTGTTTCTTTAGTGGAGCACGAATTCGATATGATTCCATTAAAAACTACATATGTACATCAGATGTAATGCAGAAGGTGATAATAGCACGCAATTGAAACAATCACACGGTTGTTTTTAGCCGAAGAAACTTGCTGCACTGTTGTGGTTGTTTGAGAGGAAAATACTTAAAAGGGGCGATTTCTGAGTCATTACCAATAAAACTGTATGGGAGGGGTAGACACCCAGTTGTGTCCGTATCGTACAAACGTAGTATCGACCTTATATATCTTTCCAGCATGTAACACTTGGAAAAATGAAGCAACATCATTGATGTTGTTCTCCCTAGACAGAAGTTAGTTCCTTCCAAAAGTTTTGTTTTCACAAAGTTTAACTTAGCCCTACTACTGTTGCATTAGTTAGTTTTTCGGAAGCAAACCAAGGTTCAAAAAGAGCAGGGTAGGCTGTGTCGGAGCCGTGGGTTTTAAGAGTGGCAACGTCTGCCCGGGACGAAAGAAAAGAAACCAAAGATCTGCTTCTTCCATAGTTCTCAAAATTCTACACCATAATGACCATATTCCAGAATTGCCATAGGAACAAGTGTTATGTCGCACCTTAGCCCTACATACCGAAATTCATACGAATCGCTTGAGAAATTCCTTGGTCCACAAAATTTCAGACCCTGTTTGCCCTATCCCAGAATTTCCATAGGAAACAGTCTTATAGTCCACATACCGAATTTCATGCGAATCGTTTAAAAAATTACTTTGTTCCACAAATTCCAGACCATAATAATCGTATTCCAGAATTGCCATATGAAGAAGTCTTATAGTCGCATCTTAGTCCTACATTCCGAATTTCATGCGAATCGCTTGGGAAATTGTTTAAATCCCAAAGTACTGACATTTAACAGTGGCTCACTTAACAGTGCTCACAATTGTGTGAACAGTGTATCACTTAATATTTTACTTTTTGAACATGCCATAGGAACAAGTGCTATAGCTGCCCACTGGCCCGTGCTGATAGCCACAACTGTGGTAATTCCAGGTTCTAGATAAGAACTCGGTGGTTTTTCTTTTGCTGTAGATATAGCGCAACTCGACAGACTGCTCCACTTGAGATGTGACTTAGCATTAAGAAAGGTAATAGAATTTTTTCGTTCACTGAGCTCATTGGACAGCTAACCCTCTTCATAGAGCCGGTGTCTATAGTGACACCTACCTTAGCCAGTTCGTCCGCCCTCTCATTTCCCTCTATATTCTTGCGGTAGGATTTTTGGAAAACGATAAAGACTGGGATACCATACTCTCTAGAAAGATAATGTAGACGCAGAAAATTTAAGATTGTCTAACAATATTTAGGTAGAATTTTTTCTGAATAATTTGGAATTAAAATTGATTTGACGGCGGCCACAAACAAACAAACATATAAACACATTCGGACACGAAGTTGATAAATATAGAGAATTAAATAAGCTGATGTGGCAGCTTTGGGCGAATTTTTTTTAAATTCAAGATAGCAAATAAAAAACAGCCCATAAAAATTACAATTTCCTTGTAAATTCTCTAATAGGAGATACACATGTGTGCTAAGTTAGAATAAAATCGGGTTTACCGAAGTGGGTTAGATATTGATCACAATATTTGACTGGCCAGTCAGCCAGCAACAAACACACTGGGAAGCGAAGTTAATATAGAGAATTTAAAAAACCAGGAGATCTTTGTTTTAGAGTTCTGGAGTTACTTAAATAACTGAAATATGTTTGTTAATACGTATAAGATACGTATAATTCTGGTCTCAAAGTTTATTCCCTATTTAAATATTCATTCAGCCCTATACCACACATTCTGCTCAAAGTCAGTTACATGAGCAAAATAAGTGAAAAATCTAAGCCCCCATTTATCACTCCACTGTTTAATTTAAATTATCATTCTCCAAATACAACTACAAGCCAATTATCTTTTCTTTTGTTATCTTATCAAGTGTATTACTTATGTTAAGAGTGTGATATTTAATATTATGTTTACCGCGTAACATATTCGTACACACGTAGTCATGTGCTGTGGGGGTAATTAAGAAAACAAACAGCTTTTATCTGAACGTAATACGTCTCTGTGCAAAAACATTCAATGGACAGAGGATATCCAGTTACCTTGCATAATAAATGATAATCATTTTTGTTCAATGTTCAATTTCAAGATCCAATTTGACGACGTAGTAAAATAACTGTTAACACAAAAAGCGCATTCGCATCGCAATCGGTCGTATTGTGTGAAAATTTTTCTTCCAGAGTGAAGTTCAAGCGATTTCCTCTCGATCTGCACATTGATGGTGCTAATGGTAAACCGCAGATTTCTATTACTGCATCCACATAAGATAATCAACATCTCGCCACATTGCCAGACGCGCCATATTGAGACCAGCGTACTTGTACCTGTTTAGGGCTTTTGTGGTGTTGCATTCTCGTTTATCGCTATGGCCAGGCAGACCATCGGACAACAAAGCATCATCTACATTGTACAAAGAACATGAATGCCTATTAAAGTAATTGCTAAATCCCGTCAACCTAACTCTTACCTCTACAGAGCCACCACGGATGAAAATTGAAAAGTGCAATCTGTTATGTTTATTGTGTGGCGCAGCTGGCGGGTTTCCTGATTTCAAATGCCAAATCAAATCAATCAAAACGAAATGATAGCAACAATAGTCAAGCTGTAGCTGTGGGTGCAAAGACCCAAATCAAAGAATAGAATAGTACTCCGTTGGTGTTGTGTGCAGTGCAGTGCAGTCGGCGTAAGTAGACGACACTTGACCACGTCCTGCACGGCGGCGGCACGACATCCTTTTCATACTTCACGCAACTGAGCTCTTGTGAGTGTCATGCTCACATGACAAGACGAATGCGTGATATCTCAGCGGGCGATTGAACTTTCTGTTATAATATACGCCTTTGCCAGTGGGCAATTATCAAGATGTCGGATGCAAAGTTCCAAGGGTTATTATCTTGAGAGCACTTGATGATACATACTCAGAATCGTACTTGTATGTTATGTACAGTAGAGTAAAAGCTCTTGAACATAATCAGTCTGCAATCTGATACAATGGTAAGATATGATTTGAGTTCGCCAGCTAGAGGACAGCGGCAACATTGTGAAAAAGGTAAAATACGAATGACTGGGAAGAATTGCATTTTCACGACTTCAGGGTGAAAAGTGGGGTTCAATGATTTGCATCATTTGCACTTGCAATTGGGGGGTTTGGTTCAGAAAGAGATTTCCATCCCTTAATAGGAAAAACAACTTAGCGATGGTAGGTAACTGACATTTTTTTGTTTTGATTTTCTATAAAATCCTTTTAATTATATTGTTTTGTTATTTTAATTAAATGACCAAAAACCAGTCAACTTGTGACCATCGAACGCATTTTTGTAAGCAATTTATATAAGATTAAAAAAAGGTATAAACAAATAAAGGGTTTTTCAATAGAGACATAACAATTTTATATTTTAATACTAAAGAATCCTTAAACATCTTTTATAGCTTGTTATTATTTAAACGTCAGAAAAGGTTTATTTTTTTTGGTCAAGTTCATGAACAAGCATTGCTTGGAAATTATTAAAGATTACTACCGAATTTCTGAGTCGGTGGTCGCAACTTTATAAGCGCTTACTCCAATTTTCAGTCGTAATAGTGGACAGGCTTTACGTACTATAGTGGATAAATTCATGTCAATGTTTCTGTGCCAGTGAGACAACGAACCGGTTGAAATACCGCAAATATCGCTGCCGTAAGTGCCTCAGTTCAAAATGAGCCAAATTAGTCGATTTCACGCCGTTCACAGGAATTAGGAATCTCTCAGTCCACATTGTAGCGAAAGATCTTAGTCTCTTGATAAATTAAAGCTCTGAAACTTATCCGATGGGATTCCGCAAAAGTTTGAAAAATCATCTTCAGCGATGAAGATCATTTTTGACTTAATGGCTTTGCCAATAAGCAAAGTATGCATTATTGGAAAGCAACAAACGCACATATGCTTCAACCGACTCCATTGCATCCAGAAAAAGTAACGTGTTACGCCCTAACGAATCCTTTGACTAAGGATGAAAAGGACAACTTCTACAATCAGCTAGGCCCTGTATTCAACGCAACGCCGAACGGAGATATCGTCATCGTGATAGGGGACTTGAATGCCAAGGTAGGCAACGACAATGAAGGACTCAAACATGTGATTGGGAAGCACGGCCTCGGCGAACGAAATGACAATGGTGAAATATTTGTTGATTTCTGCAACACCAACCACCTTATCATAGTAGGCACCATGTTTGAGCATAAGACATGCCACAAAGTCAGCTGGGTGTCAACAGACAGGCTCGCCTTGAGCAGTGGAGGCATACCCGATAAACTAATATCTATTATTAAAGGAACCTATGATGGCTCTAAATGTCATGTGCTGCATAGAGGAAAGCTGTCAGAGGAATTATACATCCTAAGTGGGGTACGACAAGATTGCATTCTATAGCCTATACTTTTTTTGTTGGTGATTAGCGATGTACTTCGCGCAGCTTTATCTACTGGAAACGGAGGAATTCGTTGAACTCTTACATCTCAACTCAAACATCTGGACTACGCTGACGACGTTTGTTTACTCTCACACGGGATTTTGGAGCTGCACCAAATGACAACAAATGTGGAAAGGAAGGCAAATGTTGCGGGTTTGAAGATTAATACTGCCAATACCAAAATCATCAACCTCGGCACTAACTCAGTAACTCAAGTTAACATTGCTGCACAGCCGGTAGAGAGAGTAGAGAGTTTCCAATATCTTGGGAGTATTGTCTCGACCGAAGGTGAAACCGAAAAGGGCATTGTCAACCGAATTAGAAAACTAAACTATGGAAGTGGCAGTGGATTGGTCATACACTCCGAAAAGGCGTAGTAGAGGTCCTAGGACCCACAAGGGGATATACGACATATAGAACATAAGTATGATAAGTAACACGAATACAGTGTTCAATTTTAAGGTCTACTTATTTACCCGGGAAGCCATCATCCAACACTAAAACCTATCTGTGAAGTTACTAAAAAGTATATCTTCTTAATTCTCAGCTCTCATATTGGAACGTGGAGTGTCGCGAATGTCTGGCATACGTCCCAGAGTAATATTTTTAATAGAAATCTTCTCAAATCACTTTTCGAATAAAGCTTTGAATTGTAGGTCCTTTCCATTTGTTAAAGTTTAACAAGCACAACACGAATGGTGAATGGTCCCGAAAAGCACTGAACAAGAACCAGAACGGTCCGTTGACATATACGATTTTTTAATTCATTTACCTCTAACAATCGATGCTGGTCTTTACATAATAACGAAGAATTAAAATGATTTTTGCAAATATATTAGAGAAAACTTTAAGTGTTTTGTTTGGTTACATCTCAAGAGAACGACTTAAGTCGAGTAGCAGCAATTACACTTTGTTGACAGTGATTTGCCAGCACTTAGAATACGTCTGGTAAATTATCCAAGGTATTTGAAACTGTTAGCCAATATCCATTTTCTTGCATATTTAATTTAAAAAATATTACACTTCCCAATAATACTATATGTATTACAATTAAAAACGCAGTAGATTTAACTTAATTCTTTATAGAATATAGGTTCTTTGGTTTTCAAATAGCACAGCACAATTTTTCGAATACAAACTTGTGCCACTTTTGCAAAACACTTCGAGGAATTTTTATTTATAAAACAAATACGAAATCTGGCAAATATTCAAGACAATTCATACAAAAAAAAAATTAGCAAAAACAAAAACAATACAAAAAAAAAGTTTATATAGCACATCCAGCTCTTCCGTACTGATTTTCACATGCCTATGCGGAAATTTAACATTCTGCAGCTTTTATTTAGCATTAACTTAGTTATTTACTATTTTTTTTTTGCTTTATACATTTTCTAGAAGCACTGCTTATTTTTTTTTATTTTAGTAAAAATTTACGTCTTTTGCCAACATTAAAGAAACAAAAATGTTGAACTGCTCATTTGATCGAATTTGTTATATAACAATGCGAATTAAAAGCTCAAATAAGAAGGATTATCATTTTCACCCCGATTACCCCTTTTGATAATTTTTGAAGTAACAAATGCAAGTTAGTTAAGGTACTTATGTATTATTAGTATCATTAATATAACTTCAGTTCGACTGGAAGTGTGTGAATTAATAAATATGCGACGACAGCCATTAATTCAAAACCGATTTCAGCGCTATTTCATACAAATTCACTCGATTCTTACTTCAAAATTCAATTAACGAATGCACTTTTATTTTTTAAATTTTGATTTTTGTCGATCTGTTTGTTTGATTTATTGTTATTTGTGTGCTCTGGTTAATTTTATAATTATTTTCTGAAATATGAAATTTTAACAAACTTTTTCAGTATTAGAAACTGTATTCGATCAGAGAGCACTGTTAATTATAGTTGCTGTTGCGGTACGCTGCGTTGGTCGCCGTTCGCCGATGACTTTCATAAGCAATCACACTCCGCGTTAAACAAGTAGACGAGCAACGAACTAAGTTTTAGCATTCTGAATCTGATCAGTGCTACACGATTGTCGGACTGACTATGTGTGCCAGCCAACAGCAACATTAGCCGGCTTACGAGCAAAACACATCACAGAACAGGCAGTGGTCTCGTCTCTTTCTGTTATTCTCTCATGAACACACTTTACAATTGTGCTGCCAGATATTAATCACCCAGTGGCTGCTGCGTGCAGCCTACCCAAATGCTGTACAGATAGACTGACTACAGACAACAGACCGAGAAAATCAGAGCGAAGCTGATAGCGCAGCGCGCAGGCCTAAACTGTCAGCTCACTCTTTTTTCTGCTAAACTATGTGCCATGTTGTGTTAACTCAACTCTCAAGAAAAGCGGGAAATCAATTTGGTGATGTTTGCTGCGAATTTTCCTGAGAGAATACAAATGAAAATAACATGTGGGAAATAAGTGGGATGTAGATGAATGGGTATTTCTCTCGATGGGAATATGGTACACATAAAGAAAAATGTTTTATATAAATTCTCTAATCAGAGATAACCATATGTGTAAAGTTTGAATAAAGTTGGGTTAATTTTGAAAAAATTATATGAGAGCCCCTCGGAGTGATCGTCACTTCCAAATTTTTACAAAAAGTGTTGTCATCGAAAATACACATGTAAACAAAATTTGAATAAAATCGGGTTAATTACAAAATAAGTAAATGTTAAAAAACTTCGTTTTTCTGGTACAAACTTTTATATATATCGCCAAAATATCTGTTTTGAGGTCAGAGCTTTTCAAAGAATATTCTTTTTTCCACGCTTCACGCGACTCGCGACATGCGTCAAAAGCGGGATATCAAAATAGGCACCTGACATTGAGCCGCTCAAAAAATGTCAGCCCTCTAGGTCGTATGAAAGGTGGTTAAAAAAGACCTCAAAAAGCGAGAAATTGGCGCGATTTCGAACCATCACACGTGCCACATGCGAAACGTGACACGCGTCATACGTGGAGCATAATGCTATTCTGGATTTATATACTCACAAAATTTCAACTCTTTAGGTCTTGTGGAAGGTGGTTAAAAAGGAAAAGGAGAAGTCGAAAAAAAAATTCAACCAATCAAACACGCGGCACGGGTCATACTCGGAAAATTTCAGTTCTCTAGGTCATGTTGAAGTTAGTTAATAAGGACCTCAAAAAAGTCGAAAAAAAAATACTTTTGCACGCATCACACGCGCCACGCGCGACATACGCGGGCTCTCAGATATGTCCTACGATATTAAGCTGCTTACAAATTTCGGCTCTCTAGGTCGTGTGAAACACAAAGAGGGAACATAGTCAAATGAAAGTTTTTAAAAGTTATATTATGAAATTAAAACTTGTGGTAATTGCTGTGTTAAATTCTACTTGGTCACATTTGCGAACGAAAACAAAAACGTAATCAACCAGTGGCATTGATTTATAGAATACTCAATATGTCATACGCTGGGCTATTAAGTCCGCTTTAACGTTTTATAGAATTTTGCAATATTTACAAATTTTCTATTTCTTGCCTATTGATTCAATATAATTTTCTCAGTTTCCGATCTATACAATTTTATTTATTAATACATGAAATCAATATGTAACCTAACATTTCTAACTTATGGATTAAACGGACATCACTCATATAATATCACTCATATAATATCACTCATATAATAATTAGTCACTGCAATTTTCAATATAACGCTTCATAATTTAGGGGATTAGGTTCAGCTTGTAACAATTGTAAGGAATATGATAAGCATTTTCACTTCCAAAATCGCAATCTGTAAGTAGCTGTGGAGATGCTTCCAAAGTACCATTTAATGTCTCGTCGGCTTGCAATTAAAAAGAAACGGGCCACATATTGATCCCTGAGAAACACCAAAAGAAACAGTTTTTATGAACCGTAAAAAAATCTATGAAATATATCATCACCATCATGTTTGGCTCTACAACTGGGGTCCGGTCCTGGCCTCCAACAAAAAGTCTCAACACCGGCCCCGATTTTGAGCCGATGTCATCCAGTTTTGCATCCCTATGAAATATATAGCTTAGTATTTTTACTAAGTGCTAAGTTTTATATTTGCAAGTTTTTTGATGAATCCATCATTGCAAACTGTTTTAAAGGTCTAGAAAAAAAACCTATTGACAACTCGAAAAAATGCATTTTTGATTTGGTTTTAATCCTCAAGACTTGGTAGCTGGTTAAATGTTAAGATGTAATTTTAAGGTTTTTATTAGGGATAATGTATGTATGCAGATTTTTGAAAATGTACTACCTTAGCGACCTTTCACGATTTAGGGAAATTAACGTTAACAACTTTTATGCGCGACACGTCACACACACCGGCGACCACAAATGGCCAATAAGACTGAGTTGCTCACTTAATTTCAGCTCTATAGGACGTGTGAAAGTTGGTTAAAAACAACCTCAAAGAAGTTGAAACAGACAGACAACTAGTGGTCAAGTCAAGTTAAATAAAAGTTTTTAAAAATAAACAAAAACATAATTTCCAATCGGCCTTTTTTCTCAGTGCACTCTGTTCTTGTGCTTAGCCTAGTTGTTCATTTACAAATGGCAAATAATATATTATTACGAGTATTATAACCTGTGTGTATTATTGTTCTCTGGATTCCTCGTTGTTTAAAATACTGGCATGAGTACACCATGCCATAATATGCGTTTGCGGCTACATGTCAATAGCCGAAGCACTATCAGTCCTAATTAGGACTGACTCAAAGACAAAATCTCCAGATCAAATGCGAACAGAAACGCATGGCTAACTCAATGGGTTTTCGGCACGAGAACAATTCATACAATTCGCACAATGTGGACACAACTACTTCCTCAGATACGCACCTAACGCAACAGGCACCAAACAACTTTTTGCTTTTTGTAGTACTGTAACTGTTACGTTGTTCGTTTAACAACATACTAACGGCTCAACCAGAATCTCTAGAAAACGATCAAACAACAAAAAATTTTCATATACACTCACAATAAATTGATTGAAGCCATATTTTTTGCGATTTATAAATAACTAGCTGACCCGACAGACGTTGTGCGGTCCAACTTTCAATAAATTTGTTTGTGATCGTTTTGTGAATTTGTGAAGAGCTATTTGAAATTAGGGTCATCTAGGGGGTCTTTCAGGGGTCTTTTGTAGGTCTTTTGAGAGTCTTTTTAGTAGTCTTTTAAAGGTATTTTAGAAGTCATTCTCAAGTGATGCGTTGGCCAACGAACAACATTTCATTTTTATATATATAGATAATAATAATATTCGGCGCGACAGACCGTTACGTTGAACACAAATGGAGGGGACCTACCGTATCCAAACGGTGAAATGAGAAGCTTTCCGTGACAAGTTAAAACTCTCGGACGTTTGGCAGACATTCGCAAGAGGTGGGACCATGAAAAATACTCTTTTAGTGTTACTGGGATACGAACCACGAACCTCCTGCTCAGAAGCCATGCACTTATCCACTTAGCCATGACCCCCACTTTCAATATTTATACCTCTAGGAAATTTGTTACTGCTATTTGTGTCCAAAAATATTCTTCCAATACCCGTCTCAGCAAATATTTGTTGCTATTTCTGTTCATTGTAGTAGTTATAAACTCTAATTCGATTGTGCCATAGTTGCTTGCTCCCCACATCATAAAACTTTATGATGGCTGTGATGTATTGCCAAATAAGTTTTCTTAAATCGTGGAAAAAGAAGTTTTAACCAATTCATCCGAAAACACAAAACATTTCCAAGCGACATGCTCTCTGGCGAACATGAACGGAAATAGTAACAAATGTTTGCTGTTGCTGGAATACGAATTTCTAAGCCTAAACAACAGATGTGTGTTTGTTTCCTTGCAAGCTACAACATATATGAAAACTGGGTGTAACTTTTTACTCCTCTTACTTCTTATTTCAAGAACTTATCCCACAACAACAAGATAGGACCACGAAGCACATCAAGACAAACAAAGTTGATCGTTTTTTTGAAAGGGTTTTCCATGTAGATTCTTTCATGGAATTAATTAATAAAATATTTATAAGCTGACACCACAAATTGCTAGGATGACCGACAGGAGCGCGTTTTCTTCTTCCACTTTGATTTGAATTTCATTGAATTTCACGACTAAACACAAGCTCAGATGTGAATTGGGTGGGTGGGTTTGTGGTAATAATTGGTTTGAGTTGTGATTTATGCTTGTCGTACACCTGACTACCGTCGTACACCTGACGACCTATAAGACCTACTATAGGTTTTCCAGGGTAGCTAGAGGCTGGACAAAAGGTGGAAATTCTTTTGTCGTGGCCGCCCTATTCACCAGACGAAACCGTTCGGGTTCATCTATCACGAAAAGCTTATGAGGCTGGTAGGCAATTTGAATATAAAGACGCCTTAATCGAAACTATCCGAGATGCATGTGACGGGATTTTGCCTAATTATTTAAAACCACTGTACGATTCAATGCAAACCCTTCTTATAGATCTTTTGTCAAAAAATGGTGGGCATACTCACTATTAATGGATAAAAACATAGTAAATAAAAGTTTAATACCCAGAAAATGTAAACATTTCTTTCATTTTCAAGTGGCTCACCTACGCAACTAGTTTACCATTTTTTAAGCAGTTCATGATGAGAATTCGGGAAATTCCCATGCATTTTCTTGATTTCCTCCTTAATTTTATGGCTTTTTTTTTGAAGATATGTACTTACTCACAGGTAGCAAATATTTCCGCCAAATAAATTTCCTAGAGGTATAAATCGCGAAAAACTGTTGCAAAAAATGTGGACTCAATCAAGTGATTGGGAGTGTATATACATTTAAGGTGATGTTGTTGCAGCTTCTGATACTGGCCAGACACCTGTGCGGTTACTTATACCAGTTTATATACTGATTTCCATCAAAGCTGTCTATCGCTGTTCTAAGTACTGGCAAATAAAATGCAGATAAGTGACAGTTTAATGATTGCTTATGCTACACACACTCACACACATGTATTTAAACGTAAACTACCTGCTAAAAGGAGCGCCAATGATGCAACAGCAACGTGCAGGCAAAAGTTAAGTTACCATTTCCATCTAAAACGGCTTAAGCTGCTAAAACGATCTGTTAATCTTTTGTGAGAATTGCATTATTCGAAAAGCCAAACGTAAAGAGATTCTAGAGGAAATTGCAATAATAATTGTTAGATTTTCAGTTAGGTGAAGATAAGGTGAAAATTATAAACTAATTGGAAAAAATGTATGAATTTAATGTAATATGAAACTGTTATTTTAATTGCACTTTCTAGAAAAATGAAAATTCCATGCACACATACGTATCTGTGTACAGAGAGAAAATCCTGTAATCGAAGAATTTCAATAACAATTTAAATCGCTTGAAATTAACTTAATGTACGTACGATATAGAAAGAGTAATACTCTAACTCTGGCCAACAGGTGAAGCAAACCGGCAACATACCTTGAATGCCCTTAACACTTAGCCGGTATACAAATGTGGCATGATATATCTATTAGTTTTACGGAAAAGTATACCATTAGTTGAATGTATAGAAAAGTGATTTTGCATTCACATTAATACAAAATGTGACAGTCCACAGTGCATAATATTAGCACTACTACTACAGTCGTAAGTATATATAATGAAAAGGCTTTTACCGACAGTTGATTAATGTCTTAAATTAAGTTGGGTTAGTATAGTATTCCTTCTTATAGGGAATCGACTTTTGCATAGATCCAATTAAGACCGCTACGAGTCAAAAATTTTAAAAGAATGTACTATGTAGGTCGAATGTTGATTGTGTGTGCATTAACACATTCTGCTGTTTATGGAATTTCAGCAATTTCCCCTGTAATAGTACGCAATTACGTAAAGCAAAACACGAGAAAGGGTGCGAGCCATCAACAGAGAGAATTATTTATGCCGTCATCAGTCTTTGTTATAACTTGCATTGTTGGCGTTTCTGTAGATCTGTGAAAATGAAAATTGGCTAAATTGAATCTCTGCTTATTGCAAGTTCACTTGTTTGCGGAAAATAGACACGTGAACGTTACAGGTACTGCTTACATCTTTTGGAAATTGTGCAGAACAAAGATATTCCATATAAAATTATATGCTGTACTGCTTTACCGTAAAATGTAACGAATAACAAGAGAACAAGAGGGTTTAATCGAAGTAGGAACAAAAGTATTGGAAAAGCGATTACGACTGGTTGGTTGGTGTCCATTATCATGGTTGACCTCGACCAATATGAAAAGCGACCGACTCACTGAACTCTACAACTGACTCTAACGAAATATATACTGACCTGCCTACTATCATTGGTGGCACTGAGAAAATTGCTATGATAGTTTGGTGGTATCATTGCGAGGAAAACACCTCGAATGATTCGAAGGGAGTCTTGCACCGAAAATAAATCCGATGAGAAACAAGTAATTTTTTCAAGAAGGCAAAACAAACCTCTTTAAAATAATACTCCAATGTCCCAAAGGAAGTAAGAATTCTTGGTCATTCGGTACGCGAATTAAAAACTTTGCCTCGTCTTCAATTCAAACGCTCATTCACAATAACATTCCAACCGTTAGCTCTGTACACAAAGCCAATCTGCTATCATCACATTTCGCAGCTAGCTCAACGCTGCCGCCTGTACTTTCAAGAGTAGAAATCTCTATCTATCGTACGATCTACATTCGTACTCGTCAAGTAGCTTGAGTATTAAATGATCTCAACATTCATAAATCTGCTAGGCCTGATGGTATTCCTGCAATTGTTTTGCAATTGTTTTTTACCGCTGGCATTATCACTGCGTATGCTTTTCTATTTTTCTTATTCCCATTGTAGTATTCACAAGCCGGTTCCTAAAAAAGGCGAACCGTCATCTCTTTCCTCGTATCGGCCAATAGCGCTAACATCCGAAATTTCTAAGGTCATGGAAATGATTAATTGTAATCTTATGCAATACCTTGATTCTCAGAAAATCCTTATGGTATGGTTTTCGAAGGCAACGTTTTATAGTTGATCTGATGGTATATCTCGCTGAAAAGTGGAACCAATTTATTCACAAATTGGGTGAAAGCAAAGTTGTTGCACTCGATATTCCCAAGGCATTTGACTGAGTCTGGCATCAAGCTCTTTTATCGAAAATAAATGCCTATGGAGTTAGTTATGCCCTGCTTCACTGGACTAGTAACTACCTTTCTGACCGTTTAATGCAGATCGTATTGGATGGTTACAATTCCAATGTTCACCGCATAAACGCCGGTGTTCCCCAAAGCTCTATTTTGTCCACTACACTCTTTCTCATTTTCATTAATGATCTCCTATCCGCTACTTCTAATCCAATTCATTTTTTCACTGACAACAGCACTCTTAGCTTTCACGATTTCTGCAAGGTCCTCTTCATTGCAAGTGCAACTTGAACAACAACGTTTGTTAGGCACGCTAAATTCTGACATCGACAGCATAACAAGGTGCCGACTGCACAATAGAGTAGAATTTAATCGTCGCCTAAGATTAATTTCAATCCCCAACCTTAGCCATGAATGGATCTTGCATCAAAGAAACTGAACAACTCGTAATACTCGGTATGTTTGTCAACAACAAGCTTCGTTGGAACGACCCCATATTCACCATCGCTAAGAATGCTGCGAAATGTCTACGTTTCTTAAAACGGTGCAAGATGTATTTCACTCCCTCTGACCTGGATACTATTTATAAGGCATATATTCGCCCTAAACTTGAATACAACTGCATTGTCGATAAAACTTATTGGTGACGTTAATATCGCGAAAACAATCGAATGTTTTCTGCTTGTCACTGTTGTATCGCTTTTTCCACAAGCTGTCTTCGAAATAAATATTCAGATGCATCCCGCCCATCCTTTGACCTAACCGCCTCATCTCGAGCTCATCGCATTTCTACCATTAGACCTTTCTTCGGTAGCTCATGCAATACCTGTAATAACAATCCTTAGCGATCTGCAGAACGGTTTTAGACTTTCCTTGCAACGTTCTACTGATATCTTATCTGAAAAATGGAATAAGTCTATTCACAAAGCAAAGTTGTTGCACTCGATATTTCCAAAGGATTTTACTAGAGACTGACATCGAACTCTTTTGTTGAAAATTATACCTATGGAATCGATAAAACCCTGCTTGATTCAAAAGAAAGTCCTTTGCTCTGTACTTAAATGACAGTCATTCTATTTTACTTTCAATATTAAAAAATGTTAAAAAATAACTTTATGTAGTCAAACATCGAACCAACTGACTTACTGTGATCAATTTTAAATTATTATT
The DNA here is from genome assembly GCA_947095585.1 of Nephrocerus scutellatus. NCBI lineage: Eukaryota > Metazoa > Arthropoda > Insecta > Diptera > Pipunculidae > Nephrocerus > Nephrocerus scutellatus. The sequence continues at coordinate 19,535,318 of OX352763.1, read as the reverse complement.
TAATGGTGCGTTTAGTTGTAAAACAATACAATAACCAATGTACAAAAGTGATATCATGTACAGGGTATATACACATACATACATGTACCAACAGGTTGTTTTAAGATAATGTTATTATTATGACTGCAATTTATCTATAACTCGCCCAGACGTAGGTTAAAAAACTTGCAATGGAATAACAAGAGTAAAGCAACTGAATCAAAATGTACATAGCAGTAATTATTATTGTACGAGTGTATGATATCAGGGGTATGTTACGCAGCAACTTCAAGCGGTCATCTCTGCCATAATCTTGTCTTCAACTAATATGGGCGAATTGTGTTTCCGTGTTAAAATGATAAGCACGAAAAGTAAAGAAGTCCAAAAAAAAGTAAACTCTATAAAAAGTTCGATGCTTTTTTGGAATTTGCTGCAAATACAAAACCCGAGCATCCATTCGTTAGTTCACTCTTTATAATTCGTGTTAGTATTTGTATTAAGTGTAGATCGTGAGACTAGTCTATATTATTCGCATTTTATCTTAGAGGAACTTTAATAGGTATAACAAATAATTAAGATTAAGTAAATCATGTACATATGTTTACCTGGGTAAATTGTCTCTTTTAAAACTGCAAGAGCCAAAAATATCTTTAACTCTAACATGAAGTTATAGCAAAATTTTCTGAAATCTGATTACCATTTTCAACATTATCCTGAACAACATTTTTTCTTTCTCAGCAAGAAAGTTAAACTAAATTAAATTAAACAATTTAACAATATAGTTTTGCAAGCGCGCTTACATACGGTGCCGTGAAATAACGCCGAGCGAAATAAAGACGAATTTTGAATGCGACCTTCACTTTCCTAAAGTGAAATTACTTACTTGTTATCAATTCAATACATTTCCTTGGAATACGCCTGGTTGATAATTAAGAATCATCTAAATATAATGTGGTTATAATATATTAATACAAAAACTTACACTTATTATTATTGTTGTTGTGGTAATGTGGTCAGATATCTTTTAGTTTTTGATTGTTCTTTAAGTTGTACTCACCTGAAAGAAAAATAAATATTAAATTTCTATTTTATGAAAAAAAAAACTAAGCACAGAAAAAAACTTGATGTAAATGCAAACAAACAAAAACAAAATGAACTACAAATCATGAACTTATCAAGAAAATAAGAATAATTAAAAGTATGCATGTCAATGAAAGTTATGGCAAGGTGTATTGATTATATGATACACTCCTTACCCTAATAATAGGCGAATCTATTGACTACGCAATGTTTTCGTCACCGATAAGATTTAACGCTCGTTTTCTTAGTGATCTTAGGCGCATCTGTCCAGATATGACAATTGTGCTCAAGTTTGGAATGTATAAACGCCTTGTAGATATTAGCCAGATCAGATGGAGTAAACAATTACTTGCAACGTGATAGGAAACCCCAAAAAAGAATACATTGTCAAGAGTTTGTTACTTCTTGTATACTAAAACCTTGGATAGAAGTGTCGTATTTGTCCAAGTAATTTTTTCAATCCTAGTTACCGACTCAACAAACTTTAGGATCGAACATGACCAACGTGCTAATGACGGAAGTAACTCTTTAGAATATCATTATTCTGCAGAAAATATCTGCAATATAATAGTACCACCACCAAGCATAGACGAAGTAGAGCGATCGGCTCAAAAATAATAACGCCCAGTGATCTGATGGGATCCCAGAGGAACTGATAAAAATAGGAGGCCCCACATTACACCAAGCAATTCATGAAATAATAGTGCAAGTATGGGAGGAAAAAGCTATGCCAGAAGACTGTCGAAGAGACATCCTGTGCCTGAAGGAAGATATTACAAATTGTAGCAATTATCGTGGTATAACGTTGTTGAGTACCGCGTTTACGATTTTCTCATCTATTTTTCAAGACAGGATAGCCCCATACGCTACATATCCGCGTTCGAGAGAAAAGTCTTACGGAGAATTGTTGACCCCGAATGTGAGGAATGACGATTCCGGGGACTTTATAATGATGAGATCTACAAGCGTTACCGCGATGTCGACATCGTGAAGAGAATTAACCTCGGAAGGCTCCGGTGGGCAGGACTACTAGCTCGTATGAGCGAAGAGGATCCTGCTCAGAAAGTCCTTTGCGGTAGGATTTATGGAACACGACAGCGAGGAACACGACTGGATGACATCGGCTCGAAATGGGGACCGGTGGAGTGACTTTTTGCGGGAGGCCAGGACCGGACCCCGGTTGTCTGTTATGAAACTTTGTCATCTACCTAAGGGATACATCTAAGTAAGGGATACATTTTCAAGTTGTTTCTGACCGTATAGAATTTAATTTTATGATATTTCTCGAAATTTTCTTAAATTTTTATACCACGGTAATTGAATACCAAAATTAGCTCTCAACTAAAAGGCTCAAGGCAATTTGAGGTTGGCCGTCAAAACATGATGGAAGAGAGATAGTAAATATGTAAACTAATAAAAATACATTTGAAATTTAAAGCGTTTAGTACTGTGCGTAGTAGTCTGCTCTGATCTGAAACAAATTGCAAATTAGGTTTGTGTGTTAATGTTCATCCAGTTCTGAGCTATGTTTAAAGTTTCAATTCTCTAGCTCAATGGGAAGTAAGTATAAAATTAATTACAAAATTCCACCTAAACAGACAGTTATACACGAAAGCGAGAAAACGTTTTAAAAAGATCTAAAGATCTCAAGTCTCTCCTGAAACCTATCGCGTAAAATCGAGTCCGTTGACAAGCTTTTGTAGATTCATACGCTTCATTATAATGAATGGAATAAGTAGAATTTTCTGTAAAGGACAAATAAGTGTTTAATGATTCTCAAACAGTTTAACTTGTACAAGAAGTTGCTTCCTTTTTTCTTTTCGTACGATTTTATTTAAATCAAATATTATTCATTGAAAGGTAGTACCCGTTTTTGTGCTTGTACCATGTCATGTCATCGACTTTAGAAATAAATTACGCAATCCTAATGTGTTTGCATTTGCACTTGAAAGCAAACCAAGGCGCAAGTGCACAAATTGTCTATTAATGTTTGGCTCCAAAAGGAACACAATTTCGATGCGACAGCAAAAACAAAAACAAATCTTGAGGCAGTGTACTTGAAAATTTTTGTCAGGCTAAAATTAATCTAGTTTCCAAAAATAGATTCAAATACTCGTTTACCACCACACCACTGCACAATGATCATTTGCGCTCGCGGCCCCTTTTACAACCGGCTCTCTAACAGTAAGCAAATGATAAACGATCATTTATGTTAGCATCGGTAACTGTATATTTCTATATTTTTCTATGTGGATCATGGTATTTTAAATGCATCTTTAATCTTGTCATACAAACATATAGTATGTTTGGTAATATTTGTCATCGAGGAGGGTCATTCTACGATGTCTTTTTAATTGTAGTATAGTAGTAGGTCTGTGTTGTTTGACTATCCGATGGTGGGGTGCAAAAATCAAATTATCGCTGCAGTTTTTTGCGCTGAATAGGATAAGCACTGTCATAGTTTTTCAAGTAGATATACGAAAATATAGAAAGAAGATATATGTGGATGAACAGGTGAGCATTGCTGAATAGTTGACTTTTTGGTATTAATTAACGATATGACAAAGTACAATTTTATAACTTCCACTTGTATGTTTTAAAAATTAAATGGCAATCAAATTAAAATAACAACTCACATATTACAGCTACTAATAAAATAAATGTTCCAGAATCAGGTGCTAGTTTTAAGCCTGGTTACACTATTGGTTTCCTGCGATTGTCTTATTAAAAGAGTGCTTGACAACAAACGATTTTTAATGTAAAGTGGTGAACTATTACTACATCACTGCAAAAACGACAGGATGATTCCGTATCTTATTACAGATAGGAAAGGAATGACAAGGAACCAAACAGAATTGCAGTGTTGTAGTATCGCTGAAAAATACTTTCGCAGTGGTCCCAAATTTGACTGAATTTGATGACAAATTGGAGGATACACTTAGAACTCTACTGTAGATTCATTTCTCAGATTCGTCTACTCGTGTACTACAGACGTATCCGCACGTATCTGACCAACGGGTCTGCATTGCTAGTAGAGTAAATAGTGTATCCGGTAAAATCTTCAGTCCGGATAAGGTAAAATGGGCCGTAGGCTCCTTCAAACCATTCAAAGCGCATTTCCAGCACATTCACAGAAGGCGATCGATCACAGCCTGCCGGGTATGATTTCTTAATTCAGAGCTAGCTACAACTGGGGGTTCATTCCGACTACCTGGAGACATGAAAATGTAATCTTTATCCCCAGAACAAGTGATAGGCCCAGTTAGCTGCCCAAATCATATTGACCTGTAAGTCTAGCATCATTTGCCCTCAAATTCAATGACGGCTAGAATTGTCTACCCCTCTACACTCAAGTCAGTTTGCATACAGGAAAGGTAAAAGCACAAAAGGTGACCTTCACTATCCTGTTGAAGAAGACAGAAGAATCTTTTCGTTACTAGGAAGTAGTTGTGTGTGCATTCCTTGATATTTAGGGCGCATTCGAAAACACAGGCTGCAACTCAATAGCAAGATTAATTCGTAGAAGAGGTATTGAAGCCGCGACCAACCAATGAATAAGGGCGATGCTTGAAGGTCGAGTATCTGTGTGTATGACCGCAGCTTAGGTTTGTCCCCAACCAGGAGTCCTTTCTCCTCTTCTGTAGTCACTAGTCATGGACAATCTTCTAGTCGATCTACATATTTTGTAAATCTAGGACCTATCACTAACAAAGGCATCACTTTAAATTATTGATATGAGAATTTTAGTGACGCCGATATATTTAGCGTCACTGGAACTCTCATATGAAATCCGCCATCGAACGCACCACTAGGGCCATGGAGGCAAGTAGACGCCTTTACGCAGAACTAAATCGAAATCCCAAAATGATATACTGAATGTATTAGGCCCATTATTACTAACGCGGCCATCGTTTGGTTGCCACGGACAACTAACTTTCAGAAGCTTAAAAGCTATCCTTTCTCGGTATCACCCCTAACACCTAGCATTACAAGCTTTCGTAGGACTTTCACTCCTACAAATCTTCATTATGAGGACGGAAGATAGCAAATGCTGGCTTAGAGTCTGTGCTCATAGGATCTGAACCCTACTGGGCTGCCGCCACAATGATGAATTAAAATTGGGAAAACAAACTTCATCTGGCCCACTGAAAAAATGTGCAGGGGCTGAGACAATCCAAAGGATTAATCATGCCCTTTTCCTACAATGAAATCCTTAATCTAGACAAGGATAGCATCGGAAAGCGGGTGATCTTTCTGTGGCTTGCGACTCCAGCCTAAAAAACTTAATCTAGGCTCAGATACAGAATGTAGGTTTTGCTCAGAGGATGACGAATCATCCGAGCATATTCTCTGTGAATGCCCAGCATTACATTGGTTAAGGAGGCGTATTTTCCATAAAGAAAAATGTTCGGCAGCAGAATTGAGAAACTTTGCTACGAAGGATGTACTATCCTTCATTAGCAAGGTGGTACGCCTCTTAGAATAGTCACACCCTTCCGATACAATAGATCTTTTCAGGTCGCAGAGTCGGCTATATGGGCAAGGGTCCTTCTTAAAAAAACTAAATCAAGTGCAGTGACATGTATCAAGAAGATATTTTTGTAATGTACACACATTTGTGTCATTAATTTGACCGCCGAATATGAATTTCTGAAGTTACGTTAAATGTTTTCCAACAGATTAATTACATTTCCCAAATTTAAACCACTAATATGGGGAGACACAACAGCAACTTAATAACCGAAAAGGAAACTTTGAATAAAAGTTGTATCTCAGTGCTTAAAAAAGCATATCTTTAGTTGGGACAACAACCACTAAAACCTATGTTGCGGAATGTGCATAGTGCGATACAGTGCTTTTAAGCTTGACTATTGAAGCTTTTGCTTGGCTTTAACACGTACATCCATATTCAATTTTTAAACTTCCAAGTTCCAAGTTTATGAATACAGTGTTCAATTGACAAGCTACAGTAAAAGAGAGTTTTCTTTAATGTTGTGCTCATGGTCGAGTATAAGCAAGCAACAGCTGTTGCTTGCTGCTATCTATATAGATACTCTGTTTCCAGCAATAGCATAACTCTCTTTCATATCAAGTACTAAAGTAAACAGGGCAGGGCAGATATGTTAAACAGAAATGACCTTTTAATTTTAAGAAAGATTCGATTTTAATTAAAGTTAATAGGAATTATGCAGAATGAATCGAGGATTTTTTAAAAACCGGTTGTTATGTATTCAAAGTAATAAATTCAATAAATGTCAAAAATGTTAAATAAAAATTAAAATAGGTAATATGGTTTTCGGAGGTTTGGGACTCCATGCGGCGATAAGACTTAAAAAAAAAGAAATTATAGATAACGTTTTAGCAACACCTCAACACATAGTGATGATAACTTCACCTTGACATTAAAATTTTGAAGTGTGTAGAAGTGTAGAAGAGCAATACAAAATTAAACAAAATGCGATTAATGACAGAAAAAAATAATTATGCAAAGTCGTTATTTAAATGATTGAAAAGTTATTGCAACGCATGAAAGCAGATGGTGGTGGAAGAACGATGACTGAATGTTACTGTTATTAAAAAAAAAATCATAAAACACACACAAATCGCACAACAATATCTTACCTTATCTACATCTAATGCGCCCCGATGCAAATCTACTGAAGATTTGGATTTTGATTTCGAACGATATCGATGCGAATGACATCGTAAACTCATCAAGACAGATTTTGAACGTGAACTGGTCACCTTTCGATTTGTAAGCAAAACAGCACAAATGGTTATACAAAGTTTGTATTTTTGTTACAGATACAGTTTTTGTTCCAATATCAAAACAAAACCAGAGTAGGTTGCCAAAAAGGAGCGAGAGAGAGAAAAAAAAAGAAAGATATATTACAATTTCATATCAATACTCGCACCTAATTTATTTGACATGCAGACAATATGGTTAGATAGTGGGTTTTTTTTTGCAAAGATACTAAAATACACAAAGTACACTTAAACGGTTATCTAAATATTAATAACTATGTAGTAAACGGGTAAATTACTGAAATTTTCATTGTTATAAATTGAAAATATATTCCTACATGCATGCCTATATTAAAACATCTACATAACTGTAAGCAACGCATCGAACACTTCTATTTCATCTGTCATGAAGGCGTCCAGATGACCATCTTTTAATTGGATTTACAAACACATGTGCCTAATACTTTCATTACATTTATTATCAAAACTACATTAAACTCTTTTACGTTTATTACATTAAACTTATTTCAAAGTTACATTAAACTTATTCTTCGCATTCATTACATCAAACTTACATTCAATACATCAAACTTATCTGCGTTTATTATTAAATTTATTATTCCTAAGTTACAATAACCTGTTTTTTACCCCGCCATCTTATAATTGTCAAAACACAGTTATGCAAGCTTTTTTAGGGTGCAACATTGACTACACTACACACATCTTATCGAAAGAACATTTTGATTTTTATTTTCATAGAAACTTGCACTATTAGTTTATGAATTTCTTATGTCGTATTGTTTTAGAAATCTGAGCTCGAGCTCAGATTTTTCTCGAAAAAACGAGCACGAAAGCCATCTTTTGTTTACATTGTTTGTTGCATGTTGTTGTTGTAGTTAATGAAAAGAGGGGTAAATCTCCCAAAATATCAAGATCTGTTAGAGCGGAAATCCGATCTACCATAGATTGGTTTTTTTTTTTTTGAAAAAACGAACTTGACAGCTAAAAAATCAATCTTCGCCAGTCTTTCTTTATAAACTAAACAGGGATACCCTTTTCCTTGTCAAAGCCTTATTGTTTTTGAAGTGTTTTACAACACTAGTAACTTCTTCTGTGCTTGGTGTCAGCTGAGCTGTGTTAGCAGAATGTTTTCGTCGGTCATTGGAAAGGCCTCTAATTCCTCACTTAACCCGGGGGTCTCAACTTTCTGAGCAGTTCCAGCTACAGCTACTACTGAATGAATGCAGTAACTTAAAACGCATGTGCATGGACATCTTATCTTTTCCTCGACTTAATTTCCTAACGTCCGCGCTGTGCTAAGAAGGGTGCAAATCCCTTAAGCGTGTGTACATTATAAAGACAAAATGTAAATAATTTTATAAATTTTCCACAGAATTATTTCCTCCTTGGACGGTACTTTGCAAGTAATTACTTGTATATATAAAACGAATATACTTTTAACAAACGCCGCCTAATACTAAAAAAAGCGCATAGTACGATCTACATGAAAATATGAAGGAAACCATCGTATCGTTTCCCTATTGTTATGTAGGTGCATGCGAGTTTATAAACGCATTTTCACAAAACAAAACGGGCAAATGTGGTTACGCAGCTCATAAAATAGCTATGAGCTAGCTGCGCATTCAACAGCTAAAATTGTGCAGATAGATATCCATTGAGGTAATATAAAAAGAAGTACGTGAGTTATTTTTTTTTCTTTTTTCAAACGTTCAGAATGTAAGCAGCACTAACACTTTTCCATTACTTGCATATGTAGATGTTTAACTCAAAAGAAAAGGTACAAAGAAAAACTTACGGAGTTGTTGATTAATATATGAATCTGGCATTTTTTATTATATGCTGCTTAGCCGGTGAGGTTTTATTATTTTCTGACCAAAACCTAATACTTGTGGCTACCAAGTACAAGTAAAAGTGTTGCAATGTTGTGTACTGTGAACTGTAGAAATATAAAAAAATTCCGGATAACTTTAATGTCACTGTGGTGTACTTCCGTTTGAGGCTGAGACCACTGATTCCCGTTTCAAACGTTTACAATGGGTACCTCCCATGGGTTGATTGTACGAGTATATCATGATGGATTGCTTAAACTAAGCCGCAAAACGTTGTAAAATTAAAAAAAAATAAACGAGAAAAAATAGTAAACTTTTCTATTTATAAAGAACTAGCTGTTCGGAGCACTACGCTACCCGTACACAGTCTTTCGTGCTTTTTTCTAGACTTACATTTATTGGATTTATAACATATCGGGCCCAACCCGAAACAAAAAAAAGTAAAGAAGCCACTATCAAAAAATTCTGAACAACATGAGGTTTGGAAAATAAAATTATGGAGGCCCCTGTCCCAATTGTCCAACTCTTCAAAAATAAAGAGATTCTTTTGGTTGCATTCCATAGAAAATCTTCAACCAACGATGCTATTTTTTGTTTCGGCTACTCCCACCACAATTAGTGGTAGAAAGCAAATCCAAAGAAACTAAATTACGTTTGAGCAGAGTAGGCTGCTTCACGGTGGACAGGATGAGAGGAATACTGCCAAGTAGATTCCTTAAGTGAGCATGCCGTTTAAATTCAGATAACATGGTACAAAAGCTTAAATTCAAGAAGAATTTTGAACTCAAAGTGAGCACCAAGAAGAAATGCAGATCTGAAACTGAGTATCAGATACATCCGGGAAACATAAAGCGGTATACGAATAGACTAAAGGCATGCAAGAGTCCATGGGACACGAACAAATACTCTAAAGCAATGGACAGTACCCGAGCATATTCTAGGCAAAAGTACATGACAGCGAAAGATGTGCTTACTTTAATCTGGAAAGGAACTAGATAAGGCAGGAAATAGCCATAATGACAGACGGCCAAACTGCGCTAAGAGCCCTGGATGCATTCCACATCACATCAAGACTAGTGTAGAATTGCAGGGCGAAGCTAAACAGACTTGGCGAAGTCAACAAGATACGTTTGTACTAGGTGCCGTGACACACTTACATAGAAGGCAACGAAGGGGCAGTAATTCCGTTAGTAGGGCCAGAACCATTCTGTGGTATAAACCGTACAATACGGGGAGATATACGCAGAATAGGTAGGGCAACCGCTTCCGTAAGTTGGGAATCTATAACCAAAAGAACTCTCGCTCGATATTGGAACTAAGCAGAAGTAATGCAAGAATCATGCATCGTTTTGTTCCTGTATTTCATAAAATCAAGTGGCAAATTTGCATGTCAAAATATAATATTTTTTTATCTTAATTGATATTTTTTTTAACTTTCATCTTGGTAAGTCATTTGGTTTACATTTTAAAGCAGTTTGATGAAAACATGTTTTTTGTTACGGGGATTTTACGATATCACATGGTAAGACTAACTCGTGCTTCTAAAAGCGGTCTTTTGAACGGACCGATTAACAACCGATGAAACTCGCTGCCAAGGCCGAATCATCGTCATAATTTGTTTTTTACTTAAACTTGCAGCTTGTCACATCAAGCTCTCGAAAAGTTATGTCACTACATTTTTTCACAGAACTTCTTTTTTAATTCATTTAAAAAAAATAATCTGTTGAAAATATTGGGCGACCAAAATATACATTATATTTTGCGGGATGCAGTTAAAAAAACCACATGCCATTTCTTTGGAGAGGGTTATTCACCGAATACTTTTGGAAGCATTTCAATGTTTCACTGGCATTAAATTAAATTTTTTACAGAAACTTAACACAACTCTCCCATCTGATTCCGGGGCCTTATTATTTTTGAACCGATTTATCGCTCTGCTAACTTCGTCTATGCTTGCATTGCAGCATAGTATGGTCTTCGGTCATTGGTGATGCCTCCAACTCCTCATTTAACTGGCCATTTACGAACTCATGAAAGTGCTCTTCCCATCGCTCTAATATGCTTTTAAGATCGGCGATCAGATAACTGCAAGGTTTGTAAGGACAAACATTGCAGTATGTGCAACGTGGTGTATATTGCGTCATACCGCGGACTCTTTGGTAAAACTTCCGCGCCTGGTGCGGTCCTTGCTCTCTGTACTGTTCTAGTTCACGAAAGAGATCCTTCTCCCAGGCTGCCGGTGAACTGTTTTCTAATATCTTCTGAGCTCTTTATATTCACATTCGCGTATGAGATTGTTGGATTGCTCAGTACGTATCATTCTTACGTTCAGTCGCTAGCTTACATTCGTCATCGAACCAGTCGTTCCGATCATTACGACGACTGCCTAAGATGGAGTCAGCAGTACTAATGACAGTATTCTTAAATCGTGTCCATTTCTCTTCTACGCCCGACATCTTAGCCCCAGGACTTATGTTAGGTTAGGTTGAAGTCACCGTCAGTCAAAACCGACGCACTAAAACCATGAAGGTTCGTTGTGATACCACAAGGATCGAGGAAAATCCCACGCCTACTCGTTGAACCACTTGGAGCTTCGTATGAAGCGCAAGAGACTTACTTATACTTTCAAGGACTTACTCTTCCTGCATACGTATTTAAGTGCAAAACTTAGCGACAAAGAATGCTTCTCATGAATGAACCTGCATAGCAGTACTTGTACTTTTAATCGTTACTCGATAAAATAGTTGTATAAGGCTTGAGGTTCTGTTCCGCTCTGTATGTCTCAATCAAAAATTTTTTATATCATTATTCACTTTAATGCAACAACAACGTATATAAATATAACTTTTTATAACAAGAAGAACAAAAGCCGCTCAATCGAAAATAAGAACATTATACCACTTAGTTGCCTAATTAGTAAAAAAGGAAAAAACTTACACTGCATTATCGGAACAAATAATGCAACTAAATTTCATTTAATTTTCAATTTAAAAGAAATTTAACGGCATAATTTCAATAGAAGTTTGAGCAACATTTAACATTCATAAAAAAATGACCGAGATCAATGTATACGGCACAATTTCTGTTGTCTATGCGTAAATGGCCAATTTGTTTTTTCATAAATTATTCATACATAAAACATATTCCAAAAGCAAAAAATAGTTGATACAGCAATCATACTCAATTAAGTTATCTAATTTAATTTCCAATCAATTTATATTATTTGTTCGTTTTAGCTTGCGGATGTTTTTGTTTTTTAATTTATTGCTTATGTTGATCGTCGTTTGCAGTGTTTCAGACTAATCGTACAACAAAATCAATAAAATCTTGATGATTAATTGAATAAATACTAAACGGGACCGATCATAATAACAAATTGTTATGCTTTAATCTCGTTAAAAGTTGCGCATAAAAATATTGTCCTATACCTGTTCACCACATTAAAAGCAGGTTAAGTTTTGTTATACAAATTAGTTCAATCAACTTGGCTTACAAATGAAAAAAATATAATATCGGTGACGTAATGTCACTGTGTAATAATTATGCAATTTTCAAATTTTATGTGTTTTCATGGGTTCATTGTCTCAGCCTCAATTAAATTCATTTAATTGTAAATTGCCTTAAAAAAGCATTTGAAGAATACTAACATAAAAATGATTAACAATTAAATAAAAATTCAACAAAAAATTGGTTGGATGTTTTTGGATTTGAGGCAGTGACTTAAATGGCTTAGGCGGCTAGACTTTCATATCGACAAATCGATTTCTCTCTTGGTAGTCACACACAATCCTAAGTCTACGGACTGAAATCTTTATCGGGGACTTATCATCACCAAGTTAGATATGCTACCTACTCCAGTTAAGTCCATAGGAGACGTAGAATTTACAGCTTATCAGTTAAATGATGTATTGCTTATTTCCTACTACGGCAGCAGTGTCCCCAAAACCAGTTTGAGTAAACTTAAGGTTCACTGGTGGAATGACCGGCTGGCCAAACTTAGCAAGAAAGTTAGAAAGCTTTTCAATACTGCTAAACGCAGGAAGAGCTGGGACGAATATAGGTTTGCCCTTACAGAGTATAACTCTGAATTGAGACGATCCAAACGAGCCACATGGTGGAATTGCTGTGAAAGTATTGCTGATATGCTAATAGCGGCACAAATGCAGAAGGCACTCGCCAAGGATCAGGCAAACTGTGTAAGCTTACTGAAGAAGACAAATGGTAACTACAAATCGGACCATGAGGACACAATTAGAACACTAATTCAAGTTCATTTCCCCGGTTCGTGTACTTATGTTTCACTCCCTAATGCTCCTAATCATAGGGCACTCATCGAAAGCAGGGTAAATAGTATATCTGGAAAAATATTTAGTCCAGATTAGGTTAAATGGGCCGTAGACTCCTTCAAACCATTCAAAGCACCCGGCGGTGGTGGCATTTTTCCAAACGTCTGACTGTCCAAACGGTTAATCAGGCCGTTTTTCTATAAGGAAATCCTTGATCTTGACAAGGGCTCAAAAACGGAATGTAGGTTCTGCCTGGAGGAGGACGAAACTTCCGGGCACATTCTCTGTGACTGTCCATATTTGATCTGGCTAAGGAGAAATATTTTCCACAGGGCATTATGTTCGTCGGCTGATTTGCATAATTCTGCCACTAATGACATACTATCCTTCATGAGGAAGATAGTTAGTCTCTTAGATTATTGACACCCTACGATACAATAGATCTTTTTAGGTCGCAGATTCGGCCATTGGGCTAGGGTTATTGTTTCAAAAAAAAAAAAATCTTCATATTTCATATCTGACAGTTGAATTGAAGTCATTTAAGACACATTTGCATAGACATCTCATCTTTTCCTCTTCCTACTTTCTTAACGTCCACGCGACGCATGCATTATAAGGGCGAAAATCCTTTACACATTACACTTGAAAAACAACGTAAAAACAACAAAAACAACATACTCAAGTAAATTATCAATTTGAAGATAATTATATGAATTTAGTTTAAAATACAAACTTGTATCTATAATATATAATATATACAACTATATACCTATACCTTACTAAGAAAACGTTAGGATTACTAAAAAAACATTTGCCAAAAATTTATAAGCAGTAAAATAAAGCCTAAGAAGTGCACTTAAGTGAACTCTTTATTTAAAAATAAGCTTATGATCATCATTTCTAAAAAAGCGTAAAATTTTCCATTTGCAACGATCCTCCTATGGTCCATTATATAAAGGAACAGAGCGATAAAAACCAGTAAATCAAGGTCGACCGCATTAAAATCGAATAAAATAAGTCCAACACTGTTCCTGCAATAAGTCAGTTAACTTTTGCTTTTGTTTTAAACAAAATGGATAAATTCGTTGGCAAAATGCTTAAAAAAATAAAATAAAAACTGCATTTCTGACAACTATTTTAATTTTTTGGTTTAGGTAATTAATTTTCTACATAAATTTAAGTATATATTTACTTAAAACCTATAGTTGGTAGCTATCAACTATATGTATGTGCAAATGCACAAAAAGTTAAGGTAATTTTTCGGATCGGATAGGCATACTCGTAGATCAATCTATTTACACATTCAGTTCATATACTTTTACAAGTTTTGTGTGGCAAATAACGCTGTATTGTTTAATAATATTTTGTTTGAAAAATTCTATTGACGCTGTGCCACAAAAGTATTGTGATTTGATGATAAATATAAATAGTTATGATGTGTCCTATTTGTAGATTCGATGTTTGTCTTATTACACTGGCTGGCACAAGTTTAATCTCGGAAAATAAATACACTTTAATTTGTGTTACTCATGATGTTACTTTAGCCTTACTATATAAAGATACATTTACTATCATGATTTTCGATGAATTATCAATTAATTGTTTCATTAATTCCATGAGTATGAGTTGCAGCTTACAGGTAGTTGAGTCATTCTTTGGATCATTCATAAAATAATGAATGACTAAAGAAAATAAGTATATTTATGTTGACAAGTAAGTAATTAAGTATGTATATATAAAATCCCTTAAACTTTGTACCTTATATATATATATATTAAATGTCATTACCAAACAGAACTACTCTGACATAATTTTGATCTGAACAATGTAAAAATTAGAGTTTATTTTATAAGTTGTGACAAGGTTTATAGGATATTATAGAGTCAGTACCTTCAGAATAACAGTTCCCACCAAACAAGTCCAAAACTACCTACCGATCAATGTGACAAAGCCGGTGGATTTCACATACCAGCTACAACATCGACAACTTATTTCATAAAAATTAATATTAATATAGTAAACCACTTTATTTTTATTATGCTCTGTACTACTGTCTTCCAAATCAATTGTTCGCACGAAAATTGTGTTTTATCTTGTGGGAACACAAAATATCTTTCCAAGTTTTGGTTAATATATGTAAGTATAGGGCAGAAATACGGGCCTACTTTAGTCTGTCAAGTCTCTTTAAATCCAGGAGTTTAACCATAACATCCAAGCTGCTGGTGTATAAGACAATGGTCATAACTGTACTTACATATGGATCCGAGACTTTGGTGCTTAGCAAAAAGGATTCTGACCTCTTAGCCGCGTTCGAGATGAGCTGGAGGATAGACTCATATCTATCCTGGTTGGCTGGCACCCGCCTATTTCTTTAAAACACCACCGGTTGCGTTGTTTAAGTAAATCGACTTTTTAACGAATCTCAAAAGTACGATTTTTCCTGAATACCTCCCACAACCAAATAAAGATATTAAAAAAATTAAATGATAGCTGATCGGACATACTTTACTTTAAAATACAAGTCTAACCACTTATACAGAATACAATTCTGTTAATGATCCAAAGAATAGTATTTCAATTCGTTTATTCAATTTATCCATACAAAAGGTAAGTGCACATGTTTAACATATGCATCACTTTTTATTTATCTAATCGAACAAATTCACCTTATTATAGTATAACCATTTCTCATCCCTAAGATCCCATATCATCCCGTCATAAAAAATAAGCCTCCAAAAAAGGTTATGGTGGCAAACTGGACTTTGGGGTGATCGTATATCTGAAAGAAAAACATATCTTACCAAAGCGTACGAAATTATTGCTTAAACGCATTTTCATCATCATCATCAGCACCATAATGTTTATCAAAAAATATTGTACTGAATGTTGAGGGATATGGTGCAATTTGATTGCTCAATCTGCTGGACTCTGTTATGTGTTGTGATGTTAAACGAAGTGAAAAGAGATCTCATATAATGGCTATTTACCACATAATTTTTGTACGAGTACGTGTGTAATTACGTTTAGCATAACTATATGGCTTTTATGCGCCGGTTGGGTGTTGATTTTTGCCATAGATACAAATACGCACACATACAAAGTATCCATGAAGCATGAAATCTCAGCAGAATCTCTTGCAAGTGATGTTCCAATAATAGTCTAACAATAAATTTACCTGTAATTAGATACTATCTGCCGGCAATATCCAATTTCAAACACAAATTGCGATACTACTTCTTATGCAAGCAAGCATGGAAACTGTATGGAAACGTCTTAAAGTCTACAATAGCAATTTTTAGGTGCCGTTCATAATTTTCGGGTACAACAAGTGAAGAAAATGAAAAATTATTACTAGTTAGCCATATCACTTTAGTGTGCGAACTGGACCTTTAAAAATGTTTAAAGGTCAAGTGTAAATGCGATCTGAGAAGTTTTTTTTCCAATATACACGTGCAACTACTGAAGAACATTTATTTAAGCGAATTGTTTATAAGTCGTACTAACAGCCGGGAGCACTTGTACTTTGCTTTAAATTTTCTCACAAGCAGTGAGAACTTTTTTTTTCTTTTTTTGCTCTAAAGGCGTGGTCCACAGCAATAATAGTCTACTCACCGGTCGTTCTTCATAAGTTTGTCTGTGATGATTGTACTTTATTAAAATACTGACTTTAATTCTCTTATTAGCAAGAAAAATGTTCACTACTACAAATATTTGTTTTCATGTAATACAAATAAAATGTGCTTTGGTACTAAATGGACGTAAAACTTCATAAGCGTATGCTAAATAACTAAAAGAAGCGAGCGAAAATTAAAAGCAGCACTGTTTATATGAGCTAAAAGTTGTCTTTTATTGGTTGCGTTTCTCGTAACATACGAAAAGTACTGCAATACTAAATTGGTGGTAAAACTGAAATAGTTACTTCTTCTTAATTAAATAAAGAACCTAGAATACTGCTTTATTGCATGCTCAATTTTTCAAATCGTTGTTCTAAGAGTAAAGTCAAGTTAACTGTATTGGCAACAAACTGGTATACTTTACCTTCTAAAAGAATCACCAAAACTGGAGTAAACAAACTGCACAAAATTATGTTTAACTACTTTAACATTGACCATGAATAGTACTGCAATCTGGCCATAACTAGTTCTAGCACAACTACCAATTCGGAATCATGTCTTACATAGTGGCCTCTCGCATGTGTACCACTTACGGTAGACTTCTTTTTAAATCCATTTTATTTCACAACATTGAATTAGTTTTGTCTTCGCTGACAACAAACACACTCTGATGTTCAACTACTGACCTCATTTCCGGACACAGCAACCCAATGATAGTTTACATTCTCTGTAACACTTGCAAGAAGGAACATTGACACACACAACACCTGTGTTAATTTGTATGCCAGCTGCAGTGTGGAAAATGTGGTAAATGTTGGAAAGTTATTTAGCATTCAGTTAGCCAAGTTATTAAGTATTCAAAAAACGTTAACTATACGCTTTTACTCAAGTACATTAACGAGAAAAATAAAACTTCAAAAATTTCGGCCCAATTGGTCGCGCAAAAATGCAAAGGAAGAGAGTAATTTATAAGCAAGCAACTTGTTATACGCTGTACAGTAAACAGTTTCATGTAAGACTGGTCTTAATGAAGAAATTTTAAAGATTTGCAATTCTTGTTTATGCCAATGCGAAAAACTACAACAAATTATTAGCGTACAAGTTTTCCTTTAATCAAATATTTATTCCATTTAAACCTTCTAATACTAGGCTACGTAAGATAACAGCTCTCTCTTTATATTCTATTGGCGGAAATACCCGGCGTTTCCCGTTTCTTCATCCCACTGACCCTACCCAACTGACGGTATCCTATTTAAAAGGCGACTTCAAAAAGGCGCACGACTAAAAAAGCCCGCTACAAATAAATAGATCGAGTAGTTATGTTCTCCCTGTCGCTAATAACACCCAGGTCTTCCATTGAAGTAACAGAATATGGGTTCTTGATAGTGGAGGAAGACGCTTTCGGGAATAAGTGACAGCTTGAAATTTAAGGACATCAAGTTCCAGACATTTTGTAGGCACCAATTTGTAAACCTGATACTGCTGCTGACAAAAGTCAATCGGGTGGATTTATGACTGTAAATATCCATGTCATCAGCATAGATAGAGAGAAGAGATCCTTTGATGATGATATCGACATTGTTAATTGACAAAACAAAAATAAAAGGACTGAAGTGGCTACTTGAGGTCATCCAGAATTGGCTATGATGGGATCTGATACAAAGGATCAAAAAAAGGAACATATAATGTCTTCCTTCCAAGTAAGTAAGTAAGTAAGTAAGAACAAACCCAAATTGTAAGCCGACAGTTTGAAAAGGATGACTTCATGAAATTCAGAACAGTAAACTAAAAGTTCGCAGATTGAGAGTTTTCTACTACTTTAGGACTAGAGAAGACTATTGAAGAATCATCTACCTTGTCAAGACAGTCATCTCGAAAAACCAAAACCAAAATCAGATGTGAATAATTTTGTATCTTTGGTATTTGAGCATATATTCATATTTGGTCTCAGTTAAGGACAAATGAGTTTTTGAGAGTTAAGGAACACAGTAGAGGCTTAACAGCGCAAAGCTTTTACGTTCTGGTAATAAAAGCATACAAATAATTTATTTGAATTGTCAGAATTAACGAAAGACCCATAATAAAGTTTTTAACGATTAGTGTCGCTCTGCTTACAATTCCCGCCTGAGGAATGAGATGCCCTGAGTCTGAAGCAATCCGTAGCTTAAGCTCCATCGTAGTAAGAACATTACGAGGATATAAAAGTCGATTTATGCTCGGGAATGCATTTAATTAAATTAACACAATGCCATCATGTGGTTAAATTGCTTTCCAAGCAAAGTGTATTTGTAATATAAAGCAACGATTGTTTAGAACATTTAGGAAGTTCACACAAGCAACAATTGGATAAATTAATTTGTTCAAAAAATTACGATTTTCACCTTAGAGGTAGGTAAACAATTGAAGTCACTCGTGATTGTGTTAATAATATATTAAGTGCGCACTTAAAAGCGCCTTTAGAAAAGCAAAACATTTTTATCCCATTTTTGTATCTGCCTACTACAGCAGAGGTTACTAATGCTACATTATAAAACTTGTTTATACGAGCCTGCTACACCTACTTGCAACCGCTCAGAAATTGACTTTAAGTTTATCCCATCTCATAAAGCGGTCTCATCACATAATGTTGTACCAATAGTTAATGCTTTGCTTCTCCGATCTCATGACCGCATCCAATTGATGTCAATACTGACTGTATATATTTATGAAAATACTAGTACACTACGTATCATTTGTTCGCTTTCGTCACTTTTTGTTCTCGCAGTAGTTAGCTGGCCAGTACTGTGCAGTGCTGTAAGTAAAACTCGTATCCACCATATGATCAGATGAGTTACTCTTACGCCACCGCTTTTCATTCGTCTGAACGTGTAATCCAGAAGTAAAATATACCTACACATTAAGAGTAGCCGTGTCTCTCTATATCTTACTAAGAAAAAAAATTGTTAAAAATTAATTGAATAACTTTGTCCGTGTTCGTTGTATTAATTTTTCTACTTTGCGCAATAATTGGGAGATGATCTATAGGTTTAAGGAGGTTAAAAGTAGAGAAGATTTAAAGCGTATTGATTCTAATTAAATGAACAATTTCTAAATTACTTTACTCATTACTATCTATTTAACCGGGGGAAAGGAGAGCTTCAGTTGCTTTCGCTAGATTTTTTCATTAACACACAATTATAAGAGAGCGGTCATAACAGTACTTAATATGGATCCGAGACTTCTGACCTCTTAGCCGCGTTCGAGAGGACAGTCTTACGTATAATTGTTGGCCCCGTATGTGAGGTAAAACGATTCCGAAGACGATAATGATAAGATCTAACAGTATTACCGCGATGTCGACATCGTGAGAATGAGGATCCTGCTCATAATGTCTATTGCGGTAGGATTTATGGGACGCGGAAACGAGACTGGCCAAGCCTACGCTGAAAAAATGGCGTTGACCAGGATGGTCAGAGTTAAGGGATGCCGAACTGAATGATATCAGCTCGAAATCGGGACCGGTTTTTTGGTGGATGCCAGAACTGCACGACGGTTCAACGACAAAATATGATGATTTAGAGTAACCGACCATAGTGGACGTTTTTCAGACACGAGAGTTGGAAAAAGCTTGAGCCGTTCAAGAGCTTTAAGTCGTCTTTCTGGGATTTGAACTTTGAACAACCCTTTCTGTTATCGAACGCACTAAACACTAAGCCACGGTGTAGACGTAGTTTGTCAATCGATACGCCGATATAGGGAAGATGCCCAATTAATGTAATAATAGAATAGATTTAAGTAGATGAAACCGGTTTAAGTTTTATTTGGCCAATAGTTTTCATATTGTCCAACTCTAATCAACTGCTTAAATTGTGTTAAAGAGCTTTAAGATTTAACCCATTCATCGTCATATTTGGCTCCACAACCAGGGTTTGGTCCTGGCCTCTCGGTTTAACCAATAAGCTTCTAAAAAATAACTTCAGATATAAAGATAAATAATGCCTTTTCATATGAATTCAAGTCAAAGAAGAAAATCCTCTTTATTACTTTCAAATTTTCATACTTTGATGGCGCGGAGGTGGTAAACCTTCTTCCTTACTTCCGCAAAAGGGTTTGGCGGTAAATATAAACAATTAACAGTATTTCTATTGTGTTTTTCATTACTTTACCATCAGCAATGCCTGGAGTGTTAATTACTGATGATGGTGATGATAGGTTTAACTGTTTATCTTCGGATTTTCACACAGTCGTGGTCGCCGTGCTGAATAGTAGCTGTCGGAAAAGTATACAGGAAATCGGTAGAAGTTCTTCCCCGTATTTAAATTTGTCGCAAAATACAAACAACTTTCACTTTTTATTATTATTGTGTTAATGTTTTTTTGCAGTATTCATTGTTTTTCGTTTCATTAATAAATACACAATAATAATAATTGTGTTTCCATTTTAAATGACTCAATGCAAATGGGTCATTCTGCAGTAGCAAAGTAATATGCATATATTTCTTTTTGTATAACAGAAAAGGCAATTATTTAAAATGTGACTTTTTAATGTATCATTTAATTGCAAAAGCTACTTTTGTACTTTCATTTAAAATAATATAATATATTAACCTTGATAGAAGTAGTATGGATAAAAGCTGGTTTGGTAATTGTATACATTCCATTAAAAATTAAAAATTAAAATCTTTCTTAGTCATTGCTCGAAATTCTCTTCGTTTTGCAGTTTTAGGAGCTATTCACTAAGCCTACAATATTTTCTATGTTAACTTATAAACATTTACAGTATACGACCAAAAAGTTTTTCTAATCGACGAACGATTTGCTGATAATAGGTCACTCACTATAACTCTTGCGAGAAAGAGCATATTATCTTTATTATTATACTTACATAGTATTAGCAGTGAACTATCTAAAAGTTACTCGTATCGTATTCGTATTTTTCTTCGAGTTGCGACCTTGTGAACTGCGTTGTATTGTAGGAATGGTTAATTGAACAAAGATAGTCAATTATTCCAATATACATATGTTGCTGTCTTATCGCTTAGCATAAATACCCATGCATGCAAACATGTGGATTATTTCACTCTAAGTGTAACCTTCGGGGCTTAAGACCTGTCGTTGTGTTTAATTGGCAACAATTTGTACTGATGTTACCATCCATCGAAAAGCTAATGCTGACTTTGTAGTTAAGTATTGACAAACTGTTCTCCCTTCTTATAGTGTCGTATAACAAAAATAAATTTCACATAAATATTTCGGTGCAGAGTTCAGACATAAATAAACAAATGTTTTTTTGTCAAAAGGTAGCAATAATAGATATTCTCGATGGCACCTACTCGTCGGACTATGAGGATACAATCAGAATCCTACTCCAGGTTCGTCTAATCCTTTACTATACACG
Source organism: Nephrocerus scutellatus (assembly GCA_947095585.1). Classification (NCBI taxonomy): domain Eukaryota; kingdom Metazoa; phylum Arthropoda; class Insecta; order Diptera; family Pipunculidae; genus Nephrocerus; species Nephrocerus scutellatus. The sequence continues at coordinate 19,513,388 of OX352763.1, read as the reverse complement.
TACCCGACCACATCTGACCAAATGGTCTGTATTAATAGTAGGGTAAATAGTTTGTCCGGTAGAAAATTCAGTCCGGATAAGGTTAACGATAGATAATGTGATAGATCTCATCCTACTGGGTATGATTGCTTTATTTAGAGCCAGCTACAACTAGGGGTACATTCCTATTTCCTGAAGACAGATGTGATATTTATCCCCACACCAGGCAATGGGCCTAGTCCTAGTGAGCTGCCTTAATCATACAGTCTTCATTCGTTCTCAAACTAATCTCGACTAATCGTTGGATAAGGGCCATGCTTGAAAGTCGAGATATTATTTCCTCTTCGGGAGGAGTGTATGTGTCTGTGACTGCAGTTAAGGGATATCCACAAGTAGGAGTGTTTCCTCCCCTTCTGTGGTCACCAGTCATTGACAATCTTCTAGTCGATCTTCACAGATCTGGCTACATCGCAATTGGTTATGCGGACGATTTAGCGATTTTTATTAGTGGTAAGCACTGTAGTCGTGCAGTGTCATGCAAGGTCCTTTACAACACGTCTTAGAATTGTGCAGCAGAGAAGGACTGTCCATCAATCCTTGCAAAACCGTTCTAGTGCTTTTCACGAAAAGAAGACTGGTCGATTTGGGGCCTATCAACATCAAAGGCACCACATTACTTTATTCCAGTGAAGGTAAATATCTCGTTCTCTGAGAAACGGGTAAACTGGAATTCTCATTTGAAGTTCGCCATCAAACACGCCACTAGGGCCTTGTGGGCTAGTAGTCGCCTCTTGGCGCAGAACTTGGCGTCTAAATCCTTAAAAGGTTACATGGGATGTATACTATGATGTTCAGACCTGTTATCACGTACGCGGACATCGTTTGGTGGCTGAAAGTTCTTGAACGGACAACGCTAACTAAGCTATGTATAACGGGTGCCATGGGCACCTGCCCTACGACTGCATTAGAAGTTGTTGTAGTGCTTTCACCCTTGCAAATCTTCATCAGGAAGACGGCTGCTAGATGCGCTATTAAGCTGCAACTAGAATACGGGTACAAACCGGGTGGGTCACCTGAAAATTCTTGACTCAATTCCTACAAAAGACATGTTCTGTACTATCCCCGACGTTATGGTCAGGGAGCACTGTTTCGGAAGAAAAATTGAGGTAGAAATATTAGACCGGGTAAACTGGTGCAATGGTGTTCCGGCACTGGACGCTAGAGGTCTGGTCTTGTTCACAGATTGATCGAAGATGGAAACTGAAGTTGGAGCTGGTGTCTTTGCACCCAACACCAAAGTCTCGATACCAATGTGAAAAAGTCTCTCGGTTTTCTATGGAGAACTCTATGCCATTGAGATCTGCGCCAGAATGTAAAGGAATGAAGGGCACTATATTATATATCTTTTCAGATAGCCAGGCAGCACTTAGAGCGCTGTCGTACAATTTGATGGACTCGATATCAGTCCAAAACTGTTACGATGCACTGTAATCTCTTCCCAGACACAACAAATAAGCTTTTTAGTAATATTTTTATTTTATTTTTATTATATATAATTTTTTAAAAAAAAAACAAAAAAAAAATTATTTCATTATTATCAACATTATTTTTAAAATTTGTAATATTTTCTTGGTCAAGGTTTTTTGTAGTTTTCCCTGACCATGATTCACTGTCGAAAGCATTTGGACTCGCGTCGTTTAAGTTTTTCGTGTTCGTTTTTCCGTATTGCTTTTTCAATGAATCAGGGAGAATTCTGAGAAAATAAATTGAAACCGGCTACAAACGTGAGAAATGTGATATATATTGTAAATCACAATGCAACGAATCTGCAGATAAACTAGCTAAGGCTGGCTCGGAATCTGCGTCCATAGGACCTGAACTTTATTGTGGTGTCAACTTGGCTGCCGCCATAGCACTGATAAATTGTTCTGAACACAAACTTCGTCTGGCCCACTGGGAAGGTGTTCCGGAGCTTAGGCAATCCAAACAATTTCCTACAAGGAAATCCTTAATTTTAATAGGGGTAGCATTAGGAAGCTGGTGTGTTAGGCTCAGAGACAGAATGTAGGTTCTGCTCGAAGGATGAAGAGTCATCCGAGCACATTCTCTCTGAATGTCCAGCATTACTTTACTTTGGTACATCCTTGGTAACGGAATTGAGAAATTCCGCTACTAAGGATGTACTATCGTTCATTAGGGAGGTGGTACGTCTCTTAGAATAAACAAACCCCATAACACAATATATCTTTCAGTTCGAAGTCTCTGCCATATGGGCTAGAGTAGATATTCGTAAAAAAAAGTGTCTTATATAACAGCACACACTGAAATGCAAGAACCCAATCCTAACATAGGTTCTTGAATTTGAGTGCGTCTTGATATACTTTTATATTAGGTATATTTTATTGTTTAAATTGTTTACCACCTAAATTTTAGTATTAATATTAGATCATCTGTTACGATTGGTTTTGCTAAAATTGTTTTTCACAGCACCGGAAGTTGATTGAACTTGATAATACCCCAAAGATCTCTAATTAGCTTATCACACTTAGCCGTGTAAGTCATGTTTGAATCTTTCATGGCTCTTTAAAGTCCTACCTTGTTTATGCTATGTTAATATATAAATAAAAGTTATTTAAAAATAAAAGTGCATTGCACCTTCAAATTCATAACTGCAAACTTCTTTTTTAGCATATGCGGTAAGCAAAAAACCCATAAAATTTATTTGTTTTTGGTACTCAACGGAAGATATTGTGCAATAGCTGAACACTCCTTGTTGTCAAAACAAGTCTCTAACTCTAACTACTTTTACAAAAATAATAAAGTAATATTTATATAATATCGTATATACAACGTTCAGTGCTTATTACTCCTGCTTCTGTATTGCAATTAAGAGTTCATTGTCACTACCAAAGACGACTCATCATCATCTTTGATAATAGCAGCAACAATACGCTGACGAGGGACTCAAACAGAAACTAGTTTCCCATTTTCACATCAAGCCCAATTGCAAAGTACTTATACACTGAACATAATACTGGTACTCCTGTATTATGTTCATGTGTCAGGTGTAGATTCGTCGCCATCTGTCGCGCCATCATCGAACATCGTCGAATTAACGTGTCTGTCCAGTTCGTTTAGAGAGTGCATCACTCAACAATCGATAAATTATAGACAAACGTGACAACTTTGCTCGAAGAAAGATGTATTTTTATATTTGCCATATACGTGATGAGTTTCTTCTGTTCAAGGTAACTTGCGATTCATAATTTCTTTAAAATCTTTAAAATTTCCAAAAGGAAACATTGAGTATTGCTTAAGACAAAACGTAGTTTCACTTATGCTGCGGATAAGAAAATGCAGCATACCTGACATGCATATACGAGTATGTCTAAACTTTTCCTTTTTAACGAACAAAATAATGTGTTAGTAGCTATTATTTCGATGGGAGCTTTCATCCAAACATTGACGTATATAAGTTCAAGTTTTGATGCTTCCTATAACAAGAAGCATCATCGCCGGCCATTCACATTTCATGGGATAAATCACGATTTGTGATTTATGCCCACTCTCTATTGTCTGTATTTATCGAGCAGAGAGACAGTAAATTATTTCCTTGGAAATCACGAAAGAAAAAGCTAGAATTCATATATTTGAAGTTATGCTTGAAAATTAGAAAATCCAAACGTTTATTTACACATCGTAAGTTACATATTGTATGTGAGATTGTGAGAAAACATTCAACATACAAGTATTCTTGTTCAAACAACATAGCAGAATAATTGACATTACCAGTTTAAAAAAAATAACTAAACAGGTAAGTACTTCGTCTAGGCAACAGTAGTTAAACCCGCTAGGCACTGGTGTGACGAACGCTCGAACCACTATACAATGGTTTTTATTTCGATCATAAACTAACAAATCAAAACAGCGCTAAAATACATGTTGAGTACAGTACATTAAAAATGTTAATGTTTTACTCTGATGATGATGATGATGACCAACGCGACGCAATGTTGCGAATCGAGTATAAAAGCGGTAGCATTGTACCATCGCCGTGGATCACGCGAATATGGATGACAGTGAAAAGTTTCACTTGGTTTGATAGACACAATTTGATATGAAAACTTCAATACCACAAGAGGTGGCCGCTTGCGATTTTGGTTTGAATGTTTATTAAAGAAACAACAACCACTAATGATAATGGCTGAGCATCAATATTAATTGAATTTAATTGATATATCAGAGCGGTTAGTGTATTATTATTGGATGGTTCCATTTTGATTTTTTAAAACTATTTAATCGTTCAACTAGTAGTACCACTACAAACCAAAGATAAGTTGGACTTTGAATTTATCATCGATATTCAGAAAGCAGCAGCAGGAAAGGTTATAACTCCACTAGAGAAATATTACAGCTGATTAAAGAAAACAGAAAAGCGGGGGGAAAATGGCATTATACCATGGCCCACAAGATAAAAACATGTTAAATAATCTCACTTTTTAACTAAGCAAATCCGAAATCAAACAACTAAAAATGGGAAGGGCACTTTCATGATATGCTAAATGACCTGCTCACTTAGGAATTGGAGGCTCTACCAATGACCGAAGACCATACTATGCTCCCCCCACCAAGCATAGACGATGTTAGCAGAGCGATAAATCGGCTCAAAAATAATAAGGTCCGGGATCAGATGGGATCCCAGCGGAACTAATTAAAATAGGAGGCCCCACAATACACAAAGCAATTCATAAAATAATAGTGCAAGTATGGGAGGAATTAGGGATGCCAAAAGATTGGCGAAGAGGCATCCTGTGCCTCATACATAAGAAAAGATGCAGCAATTATCGTGATATAACGTTGTTGAGTACCCCGTATAAGATTATCTCCTCTATCCTTCAAGGCAGGATAGCCCCATACGCTAAAGTCATCATTGGTCCATACCAGTGTGGCTTCATCCCAGGCAAATCAACAATTGATCAGATTTACACCCTTAGGCAGGTGATGAAAAAATGTCTAGAGTTTCAAAACTCACTACACCATTCTTTGTAGACTTTAAAGCGCCTATGATAGTATAGCCAGAGTAGAACTTTATAAAGTCATGAGAGTTTTCGGCATCCCAAAAAAACTGACCCGACTATGCAGGTTGACCATGACCAATGTTATAAGCCAAGTAAAAATATTTGGATCACTATCTATCAAGCCCATTCAACTTCTATAGCGGACTCCGACAAGGGAATGGACTGGCCTGCGTCATCTTCAACCTGGCGTTGGAGAAAGTGAACCGAGACTCTGACGTATCGGTGAGAGGAACAATCCTCTATAAGTCCATTCAGATACTGGCTTACACAGACGATATTGACATCGGTGGTAGAATCCAAAGGCCACGTCTGCAAGTAGAAGATCCAACATTGGTCCCGCAATTAAAATAGTGAAGCGCGAATGTGTAGTAGTGCAATCCTTTAACTATCTCGGGTCAACTGTAGCAGCTGATAACAGCATGAAACCATATCAAATGTCATAAAATATCGTTCAACTAGTTAAGTAAATGCCTGAGCGCAACTATGCTAGATTAAAGGTTAAAGTTGTCAAAAGGATAATGCATACAGTGCTGGGAATAATATCTGCCCTTTTCTCATGCGTTCGAAACGCTATATTGTAGATGTTCGATAGAGTTACTGGTTATGGAATAGGACAAGCTACACAGAGGATATACAAAAACAATATTCACAATCTTTAAATTTCCCGTATATAAATGAAATTGATAACATGCATCCATCGATACCAGTTTTTTTTAAATATCTATCGTTTAACATGAATGAAGTCGACTCCGATTGTAAGAACCATGGATGTGCACATTTCTACATACTCGTAATTAAAAATTTACTGCAACAAGTCCAAACAAAGTCAAAGCCAAAGTAACTAATAACAAAAAATATCCGGATAAGAATCTAGAACATCATCTTAGTCATTCACAGCTCGGTAATATTTTCAAATAAAAAGGTTATTAAAATATCATCCACACGAATTAATGTTATCCCAATATAAATAAATAAAGAGAATTAACACACAAAAAATCAACTAAAAATTCACACAAAATACAAACTATAATGTCAATTGGCTTAGCATATCGCTTGGTCAAGAAATTACTGATTCCAATAGCGGTTTCAAGTTCATAAATCTAAGCCGCCAGTAAATTAAATTAAACTTGATATAGAATTTCAGAAGGTTGCCGATAATTAAACTTTTATTTCTCTTTTAATTCAATTGTGATCTTATGTAATCATAGAGTATTTTCTTCAATATGCTTTATCCACAGTCACATAATGAACTCGTACTAGAAGACGAATTCCTACATAGTACTTTCTGCGCATCCTAAAGATCAGTGAAAGATCAAAGCATGCCGTTAAAAATACACCTTTTCTACGATAAGTGATAAATCAGCTTTAAAATGGAAAATAATATAAAACCCATAACGTACAGTATATATATTTTTTATTTAAAACAAAATAACACAATAGCGGAAGTCGTTAAGCGAATGCCCAAAAGAGGTAGAAAAAAAGCCTGAACAAATTTACGCAAAACGTAGAGGTAAACTGTAGTAGTGGCTTTTCTTTATTATAAAATTGTATAAGACTTTACAGTTCTAATGGTAGAAGGTTTAAAAAAATATTCATTCGAGGAGGCACGGATTAAAAACACTGTCGGTAAGAATAATCACCGTTTTCTCGCATCTTTTGCGCCACTGTTCGTATATGAGTTCATATGATAATACGAGTAAGCCGGTCGTTTGGGTGGCTCTGCAAGCTATTGCATGTGTATGTAATATGAGATCAAATTAGCACATTGATTGGAGCTAAAAAAATGTATGCGGTCGTCAGTCGACACTTCTGACCCGGTTCTAGTTAAGTTTAATAAAAAACCGGTAACCATAAGCACAAGATAACTCGTATTTCAGTATTGAAGTATTGAAACCATTTCAAATGCAGTATGTAATTGTCACTTCTGTTTTCTGTCTGAAAATCTTACAATTAATTTGATTAATTTTTAGCTAAACCTTCTATGAACTATCATAATGTGGGGAGTATATATTTTCAGCAGCACATACTACAAAAGAAAAGGAATAGTATGATACTCGTAATAAAGAATTTAGACTATAGCCGTGCGAGACATAGTGTGCGGGCCGACTTTACTTAAATTGTAGTTGTGGTTTGCCAGAAGAGATTGACACTACACGAATATTATAGTTATTTTATAGTAACATGGAAAAGTTATCTATATCATTAAGGTAACATTGAAAAATATACTACTTCTCTCGTCTGGCTAACCACAATTGCTATTTAATAGCCGTCCTGCTCTTTTTTTGTCGCACTACAAAAATGTAAATCAAGCGTAACTTAATCAAAATTAGTGCAATGATAAAAAATCTCGTTGTTGTTTTGGTAGACTCGTCTCTGGTGTATGGCAAACATATTAGATTCTCACATTATTGGTGTGATAAGCGATTGCAATGAGGTTTTCCCAGCCGAGGCAATACACAGTGTGACCAGGGTCCATCCTCTATAGGTCGTTACAATAAAAGAATTTGTTGGTTTAGGGAATAGAGTTCAATCTTTTATTAATTCCTTTCTTTTTTGCTTAATCTATATATATAAAATGGTGACCGACATTAGTGTCGATTCTATGGTTTTCGGATTCTGTGGGTATCGACGACTGTGTGGGGGGGGGGGGGGGGTGACCGATATGAGTGTCGATTCTATGGTTTTAGGGGTAGCTGAGTTGAATGGTGATGGTATGACAGCTCTAGGGGGATAGGGGATCCCATCATTAGCTACTTAGGAAATCGCTGACAATCGCCGAATTAGCTAAAAGCCATACTGAAGCGAATCCAGAAATAATTCCAAGATAGGAAAATGTACTGGCCTATTTGCATCGGATAACATTTATATTCGAGAATTAATGAAGACTTGCGCAATTGCATAAAACCGAAACTTCTACACCTTATTCCTTCTTACATGCAGCGATCTAACCGGTGAGCTACAGATGACACATAGCAACCGGCTGCTTTTTGTAAACTTAACGTTATGTTGCTTTATGTCTTTCTGTATGTTTTGAGGAAAACAAAATATTCTGCCCGGTATGATAAAACGTTGTTTCTGTCACATATTTACAATTAGCAATAGTAGGATTTGTAGATCGAGACTTTTGACTCCCTAGATCAAAACATATCATAGATAAAGGGAACCTGGGTTCCCGGGTCTGTCGCACCTGAAGTTATTGACTTTTAATCAATCGAAATATGGATTATAGAAGAATCGGTTTATCAGTCCAACAATCAGCTCCTTCATATTATCTTCGTCCATCCGTCTACTCTTTCATTCACCTGTTTTTTAATCGATTCGTTCTTCGATCGATCTGTTCATTTGTTCTCCGATTTTCGTCCCTCAATTTGATTTTCCATTATCTGATAGCCATACAAATAAATTAATTTCATACCAACTGCAAAAACTTTTGCTTTTTTTGTCCAAATTTTACAACATTGTATATAGGTACATCATACCAGAAGCAGATGAAAAATAGGAATGTGACTTTATGTTATAAGCGATAGAGTGTATTTTTATGTTCAGTAACTTACTTTTATGTACTGTATTTCGCTTTAGTTATTAGAAACAAAAACACTGCCTCAACTCATCCAAAAGCTGCATTATGATTCCGAACAAAAAAATTGATTCTATTAAAAAAAAAACCCTATATGTCATGGAACATTTATTTCCTCTATGGGCAATTACCGCAGTCTACATTATCTGTTGTTGCATTTTTGCGTTTTTTATTAATAATTGATATAACTTTACTCTTAGTGGAAACAATACATTAACTTTACAGTACAAAATAGAAACCAAAAATTATTACAGATAGATTATAAAGCGTAAAGAGAGTGCAGCATAATTAAATAAAAATATTATATGTACGAGTACATAAAAATTTTATATTTAATAAAACCGAGCAACTACTACACATGGCATATTTTCGAAGTGATACAAAAAAAATTCAAATTTTTTATGTTCCTCATTTTGACCATAGAAAGTAGGAGCTAAAGTTCATAATTCGTCTTGGTCAGCTCATCGTCTTATGTGCAAAAGAAAGTCTCTTACTTGAACAGTCACGTAAATTGGTAAACTGCTTTACATTTTTAGTATATTTCTTACAACAATACATACGAGACTGCTGTAATTTAGTTTTCTTATGTTATTTGTATGTCCTACATCCCACAGAATAAGATTTCGTGACAACAATAACAATTAAAGCAAGAAGCCAACAAAAAGAATCAACGAATCGATGCACTGCACCATACTCGTATGAACCTAATAAACTCGAAAAGAAACTACACCAGAAAGAACTGACTATTTGGAGTTTTCTCATATATATTTATAGGTATATTATTAAGTACATAAGTATATGCATAGGTGTTTGTAATGCGGAAAAAATTGTCACGTGTTGCGCACTATCGAAGTTTTAATTGAATGAAAAAATTGTGTTCTAATGTACGCTATTCATCCAGTGAAAACTTTTGCCTCTTCCGCTGTCGTGGCCCATATTAATATTATCGCAAAGTGACACTCTTTTGGAGGGGTTCTTCTCGCTTATGCGAACTTTGTGTTTTTGTTGAGCTTCCAGGTCAAAAATTATCCTCTACCTTCTTTTCGAGCTTAGAGTGATTTTTGTTTAAAACCAAGTCTGAGATCCATTTTTCTGACGCTTGTATCATGATCATCACATTTGGCTCCACAACCAGGTTAAAGTTCTGGGCTTCAACCGGCCTTTATTTCGTCCTGATGGCATCCAGTTACCATAGAGTCCATATAGTCTAGGCATCTTTTTCCAGGTAATCCTTCCTGATTTATGCTTTTTGCTAAGCCCCCAAGATTCGGATCCATATGTAAGTACATACTTATATGACCACTTGTATGACCATTGACTTATAAACCAACGTTTGGATGTTACGGTTAAATAATTGGATTTGAAGAGTCTTGACAGACTAAAATAGGATATGTTGGCTTTAAGCAACCGTACGAGTATTTTTGGTTACATGCGGTTAAAGGAGGTCAGTTCTTCCCCTTGTCGTGTATCGCGTTAAAAAACTTCGAGCGTATTTCTTATTTTATTCTCTTAAAGAATACATAATATAGTGATAGTTCAAAGATTGCGTAACGAATTTTTCCTCTACTCGCATACTGAAGGACCAACGCTTGATCCTTTGCTCGTTGACCAGGCTAAAATAAATCTTGTTTTATTCTCATTTATGTATATATTATGTAGCTTCATGCTTGATCCTCATTAAACCTTGTCACAACATTTTTAACCTTAACAAAGGCTATTTTCCAACTTCTCGGGAAGAGTCCAAAAGAATAGGTTAGATGAAAAAGCTTACGCAATCTGACCCAGCGGATTTGTGAGTATTGAGATCGTTAATACTCAAGCAGCTGCACGATTACAAATGTAAGCCTGTCCCATATCGTTTGAGTCGAGTTAGGAATATGGCGGCGCTAACTCGTAGAGTTTCCAATAACATGCGTTGTAGTTTCATAGAAATGCAATGTCAGACAAACTTTACTCAACCGCTCTAGTTTCGTGGGATTATTTGGGTTTAACGAAACTCTACTCTAATAATCGTTTCCATGCACATCAACCTGAGTTAAGCCTGGGTTAATTCGATCATGAAAACGTATTATAAAATGTAATATTCGGCGAGTCAGACCGTTGCGGTCTAAGGCCTAGCTTCTCGCGACCATTTGTGTTGTGCATGCATATATTTGCACACAAATGCCGTATACGAACGGCGACTTGAAAGCTTTCCGTGACAAGTTATTACTCTCGGACGTTTGTCAAACTTTCGCGAGTCTATCTTATTAGTTCTTAATTTGCCTGACATAGGTACAGTATGGTCACCTATGACAATTTATGTTACGTGACATCTTTATACCGTCTTTACTCATTATAATGTTACTCGATAATTGTTAATGCTTGTGAAATTTCTCGTTTAGTATGAATTATGCCTCTTAATCAGCATCGAGGACATACCTTATCATTATCACATATCACATCGATCTTAAGGTAAAAGGTCATTTATAAATTAACACAAAACTACCACACCTACTACAACTTATTAAATCATAAATTATTATACGAGTATTAAGCTAATTTAGTATAACAATGAACTAGATATTAACCAGAAAACTCAAGCTCAACTACTATATTAAATCTACATTAAAAATCTAAATTTTGTGAGGAAGAGGAAACATACCCATGAATTATCACGAAATTGTGACATTTTACTGTTAATCCAATAACTGTGACAAATTAAATCCAATGAGCTGTGATTCAGATATTAAGGTGTACAGATAGTAGGCAGTGTTATCAATGAAAATTGATTTCTCATTATCTGCGTTGAATATCCAGGTGTTGAAGATAAATCATTTTGAAACAAATATAACACACACTTTTTATTCGTACTCGTATATAGGTACTTCTACGAATTTCTTTTACAAACCACAAGTGATAGTAACAACTTTAAAAACTTTTTTTTCTAAATTTCTGTGTCATCCATAGGTTCGTCAAGAAGTCAAACACCGGAACAAATTGTCATCAATGAACGTTACAAAAGCTCCGCACACACACAACATATACTATCTACATATATGTATATATGGCGATGTAGTTGCATGGACGTAGTTTATAATGACTACAAGTCTAACTATGGAAACGAAAACTAGCGAACTGTATCCGTATCCGATATACTTAATGTATTTTCAAGCGATCTAAAGAAAATTACAAAAACATAACACATACGTTTCGATTTTGTTCTTCTTTTCGTATTTCATATAATCGTTATTTATATAAATGTATTAATTACAATTTTGTTTAAAGAAAAATAGTTAGTTAGTTAGAACGTGCCAGAAAACAAACATTCGAAGAGAAACGAATTTATCGAAACACAGAACGGCCAGATTCGTCCGCAAGCGCGATCATTCGGAAAACACGGCTTTAACTAAACTGAATAAAAAGTTTATGAATCGCGCGGATGCACGATCAGAGATCTGTTTAAACCATTTTATTTCCAACCATACCATATCAACAAACAAGTATGATCATACAGAGAGCGAGAGAAAGCTGAAAGAGGGCAGGTAGAAAACTCACAGAAAAAGTCGAACCACTAAGCCAGTTTGAGTTGCGATTGGGAGGTGCTGAAACTTGATTTTGTAGCTAATTACTTGTGTTTTTACGTATCTGCGAGTTCTAAATATAAAGCTTTAAAAATGATAAAAGTGTATGAGCCATTACGATAACCTATAACGTCAGTTTATGATTTGTTTGCCGCATTCTCCGCATTCACCGCAGGATTAATCTGGTACGAGTAACGAGTATACTCGTCTTAAGATAAAAATATAGTTTTCGTTTCATTGATTGTTTTATTTATCCTTTCGAACCACCTTTTGTGAGCTGATCAGTGTTAAGTGCCATTTCTGATATCCCGCGTGTGACACTAGTCGCGTCCGGCGCGTGTGATGCGTTGAATATTGGGTAATCTTTGAAATTTTGTGAGTAGATAAGTCCTTAAGGCCGTTTCTGAAAACCCGCATTTGACTCGTATCGTAAGTCGCGTGTGGTGCTTGTGATGCGTGGAAAATGGGTTAATCTTTGAAATAGGCACCACCGTGTCGACTATTTCGGGGTCCTTTTTAACTACCTTTAACACGACCCAGAGAGCTGAAATTTTGTGAGCAACTCAGTGGTAATGGTCAGGCAATTCTCATATCCCGCGTATGACATGTGTCGCGAGTCACGTGCGGCACGTGTGATGCAAGGAATGTGGGTTAATCTTCGAAATAGGCCTCCTGCAAAATGCTCTCAACAAGCTAACAAATTTTGCAGACCGCTGAGGTTAAGGAGTAAACCCACACAGAACTGAACTTGTCCTCTTTACTAGAAAATACAAAATCCCACATGTTGACCGTTTCTTTTATAATGTACACACCCTAAAGGGATTTTCAGACAGCATTGCGTTAGGAAATTTAGGGAGAGGAAAGGTTGATATGTCTATGTACATGTGTCTTTAACGACTGCAGATCATACAAATGCGGAAACACAGAATCAGGCAATTCATTCCACATAACTATTGTGCGGCTAAAGAAGGAATCTCTGAATGGGTTAGTACGTCTGAAGATAGTCTTAATGGCGAACCTGTGGGCTCTGCATGCGTGCTCCGCTGGGACAGATGCATCTGGATATTTCTTTTGAACACCGCTTGTGAAAAAAGCGATAAAACAGTGACAAGCAGGAAACATTCCTACGATGTTCAAGCGATTCGATTGTTTTCGCGATATTTACGTCGCAAATTAGTTTTACCGAGCAGCTCTGAATTCTCTCTAGTAGATGCAATGTGTCTGTGGGACACCTGCCCAGACAATACAGTTGTATTCAAGTTTAGGGCGAATATACGCCTTGTAAATTGCAGCCAGATTTAAAGGAGTGAGGTACATCTTGCACCCTTTTAGGAAATCTAAACATCTCGCAGCATTCTTGGCGATGGCAAATATGTGGTCGTTCCAACGAATCTTGTTGTTGACGCACTTACCGAGAATTGAGAGTTTTTCAGTTTCTTTGATGGAAGATCCATTCATGGATAAAGGTCGGGGGTTTAAATTACGCTTGGATGACAGAAGACAGCATTGGGTTTTAGACCTTGTTATGCTGTCAAGGTCAAACTCTGACGTGCTTAACATACGTTGTTGTTCAAGCACCACTTGCGATTTGGAGGTGCGTGAAGAAAGTGTAACATGATATGCGGTGAATATTGGATTTGAAACCGTCCAATACGAACTGGACTGAACGGTCAGAAAGGTAGTTACTAGTCCAACCAAGCAGGGCCTTATCAATTCCATAGGCATTTATTTTCGACAATCTTATCTTTTAGGAGTTTTCTCTTTAACTGAGTGGTTCGACAACGAAATAACCGATACTACACAATTGTCTGAAGAGCCTAGAGGTGATGATACACTGACGGGGTATTTTTTTGGCTGAGAGGTAAGAAATAAGTCAAGGGTATTAGCGCTATGACTTACAATGTCTGGAACTCTTATAGGATCATTCGCAAGATGAGTAAAATTGTTTAAATCAGCAAATAACTCAACATCCCTTCAACTATAATTGTGAACATTAAAATCAGTCCCAATTACGACTCTAGCATGTGGATCAAGTGAAAATATTCTAGAAATAGAGTCAGACAGTGCATCAAACTCACTACAAGTTGAGACACTGTCTAAATTAGGGCTTCTGTATATAAAGAAGTAGTGAATGTTATTCTTACGCACTTTGACTGGGAACCAAATGAAATTAAATTCCGGGTTGGAACAATTGTTGAACTGGGCTTGGGTTTGATAAGCTACATCACTACGTACACTTGAAGCGCTCAACTACGCTATAATCTACCTAAAAAGACGCGACATAAAAACGGTTGGGGGACACTGACAGGACACTGTCTCATAGGAAAACACGCGAGGATGAGTGTCGAATACAATTACTTCTGCAGAAACGCTGCGAAATGTCTAGGCTACGTAAAACAGTTTAAAAAGTATTTATCAGCAGTGCTCAAGCAAATGATTAGTTGAATTCCACCTCCTCGCCATTCAATTGATCATCAGTTTATACTTAAGCTCTTTTCTGAAGATCCTAGTAAATTCATAGATTTCTCCTTTGTCGAATGCTTTGAAAATTTCTGTATATCACTTCAATCGGATAATCAACAAGTATTCAAGAAACATTTGCATAAACCTCTTTTTTTTCTCTTCTGATAACTTGGCAATCATGTGCCTTTCGTTATAAGAGAGCAAATCCTTTTCGCGTATGCCCTGCTGAGGAAAAGAAAAGAAAATCACTGCCAAACAAATTCATTATTATATTTTTCCTTATTATTCACATGGAATATAATTTAATAAATAAACATATAATTTCAATTGAATTGATTGTTTTATTTTACTTAAGCATTACACAAAAAACATGTACACATTGAAGTAAATTTGCGCAGCACACAAAAATATATACTATACTCAGTACAATTGTTCGTTTGAATTCTTCAATTTACGCGCTTCAAACTTAGAGCATCTGGATAATATAATATTGCAGGTAATAGTGATAGCAAATGTGACAATTTCACAATAATTAATAAGCTATGATTTCGTTTATTTCACATAAAGTACATCGAGAAAAAGATTGAGAAAATAAAAACACAACACAGAAAATGTGCAACAGCAAATATTGTAACAGGTGAAAGTATTCATCGTAATATATAGCCAAGAAATACAAATGGTTCACTTAGAAATATATTTTGTTCTTGCTGCTATCCCTCGGTTTTGTATTGAATATATTTCAAGATTTAACAGAAATTAAGTATTCATAGAATAAAGAATCTGATGCATGAACGCAACTTCTTCATCTTTTGTTTGTGCATTAACGAGGGTGGTTAGATGTGTTTTGTGCATGGAAGTACAGATTTTCATATTAGAATAAAAATATATAAGATTTTCTTTTCGGAATGTAACGTTAATTCGCTAATAGCGTTGATGCATATTGGCATGTAAGGAGGAAACTTTTAAAACATATTATTGCTTTTTATGTTAAATTGGGCCAATCCGTATTTATTCGTAAACGATTTACAAGATCTAAACATTTAATTTGCTTTTAACAATATCTCAACAACATCTATGTGAAGTCTGCTTCTGGGTTAATAAGTTGTTATAAGTTTGTATTATAATTTAGGAGAGTATCAGAAATTTATTATACTTTGAAGGAATAAATTCACATTTCGCATAGACATATTTTAAGAATTTAGGAGATTGCAAAATTTAATTATTATTCTCTGATTCTCAAACTGCCACAAGTCAACAATAGTCATAGAGGAAAAACATCAAATATTGGTGTTTTATATTTAGAAGCATGTGATTGAGTTAATTTGTTTTTGTAAAAACATTAAAGTAAATGCGCAAATTAAAGAGATTTTTCAATAATTGGGAAACATAGACATATTTTAAGAATTTAGGAGATTGCAAAATTTAATTATTATTCTCTGATTCTCAAACTGCCACAAGTCAACAATAGTCATAGAGGAAAAACATCAAATATTGGTGTTTTATATTTAGAAGTTTGTGATTGAGTTAATTTGTTTTTATAAAAACATTAAAGTAAATGCGCAAATTAAAGAGATTTTTCAATAATTGGGAAATAAATATATAATATACAATAAGCACATACACTTAAAACTATGCTTTATAAACTTAAATAAAAATTTCTGCTTCTCTTTGCTTTGTCCTCTGTATAGAAAAACTTTACATTTCTCTTATAATATAAACTTTTTTTATAGAAAATAAAATACATCTACATTTATAATATTTATTTATGTGTAGTAATTTGTTTAAAGCTTAATATTTGACCTTTCATGAGCTCGTTTCACGGATAATGCTGCGCGCCAAAATTATCTCTACGCTGTGGAGATGGCCGTTCAAAACCTTTTTTGTGTCTACTTTATGACTCCTGCATCATCTGCATATACCTATAGCGTCCAGGCGCAATATTCAATTGCTATTTTGACAATTAGCTCTGCTACTATTGCAACTTGTTGAATGTGGTTCGATAAATACAAAGTAATGATAGGATCATAGCTCACTGATAGTTGATCCAAACTCCTTAACATATTCTTTGGGAAAGTAACCGACCTAGATGATTGTGATGTGGGTGCAATAAATTATTTAGCTGTTGGAAAAGAATTTTATATTTAACTAAGATATACCGTTTCGCCAATTTTGCCTCTCCACCAGCCTCTGCTATCGCCATCTTTTCCAATGACTAACACCTGGCAGCCGTGCTTCAATTGCAGTTGGTTGCTTCCCTTTGGATCGAAATCGTAAATTGCTGTCGCTATGACTTCCCGAAATGGCCACTGAAGTGATTGATTTAAACTGCAATGAAAGAGGAATATAGAAAAAATTCCAATGCAAACACCAATGCTTATGTGGAGGGAACGGATAAGGTTGACTTTGCGTTTTTTGCCTTTTTACTAGATTTTCTTTCTTTGGTGCATATATAATTTAAGCAAAAAATATACTTGCACCTGTTGCTTACACTAAAAGCAAACAAAATCCATACCAACATTCAGCCGGTAGAGAGAGTGGAGAGTTTTCAATATCTTGGTAGTATTGTCTCGACCGAAGGTGGAACCGAACAGGACATTGTCAACCGAATCGGCAAAATCAGTGTTTGGTACATGTCCATGATATTGCGAAGCTATGCGATCAGCTTGAACACCAAGCTGCGACTGTTCCGTTCAAATGTTGAATCTGTGCGGTTGTATGTGTGCAGTACTTGGAAGGTGACCGCTACTATCACAAAAAGATTATAAACGTTCATAATATGTGCCTACGAAACATCTTAAGGGTTTTCTGGCCTAACCGTATCTCTAACGAACATCTTTACCAGAGAACGGGTCAGGAACCAATAGGAAACCATCCAACTACGGAAGTGGCAGTGGGTTGGTCATACACTCCGAAAAGGCGACAGTTCCATAGGAAACTACGCAATGCAATGGAATCCGTTATCTCAGGATGGTAGAAGAACTGGTCGTCCGAGAAATACATGGTGCAGAACAGTTGAGGAGGAGTCACGGTAATTGGGGAAGAGTTGGAGAGAGCTGAAGCTCATTGCCAGGAACCGCACGCGATGGCGCGTATGCGTAGTAGAGGCCCTAGGACCCACAAGGGGATATAGAACATAAGTAAGTAAGTATGCACACCTGCCCTACGACTGCATTACAAGCTGTCGTAGGGGTTTCACCACTGCCAATCTTCATCAGGAGGATGAAGGCACATATGGCTATCTCTTTTGATTCTAATGCTAATGCCAATCTATACTTATACTATAAAGAGGTAATGTTGGTTTGTGTGTAGGAGCTATCCTTCGAAACTACTGCACTGATTTTAAAAATTATTTCACCAATATTCAAAATCGACTTTTAGGGTGAACATAGGCTATATATTGTTCCGTTTAAATAAAAGCGCCTTTCGTGGTGACCAATTTTGCAACTATATAATTTACGCCTGACAAAAACCTAATCTATGAGGTATTTTCTCGTAAGTGTACACGCTTTCATCTAGCCCGTCTTTTAACTGGGATCCACTGGTCTGTTCTGCCCATGTGCGGAGATCCTTCAGCTCATTATTTTTCTGAGGGACAATCGCAGTCACTTCAAAATGCTTATAAATGCAATAGAAAAGTTGTACAGTACTATTAAAAAGCTTAAAAATACTTTTTTAATAAATGCCTTTTTACCGCCTAATTTTGCTTTTTTAACTTCAATGCCAACAAAATCCGTTCCCTGCTAATTGGTATTAACGACATATTTACCCAGCAAAGTTTTCGCCAAGATCATTGCGCTCATAGTATGAAACCAATTCGACAATTGTTTTAAAATGCCTTCTAGACGATAGACAATAGATTCCATTTTCACATTCTGGCTCTTGATTGATTTTCATATGTTTTATGACATGATCATCGGTTCTGTTGAGTAAATAATTTCGAGTATTATTTGGATTTTAAGTAAATTGAGCTGCTCACTGCTACGGCTGCTCACTGAACTCACTTTAAACTTAATGCATACATAGTTTCATGGGGATTGGATGCACCTTGCGGTCGAACACGTAGCAGGTAGGTGCCAACTTTTCGATTTTCTAATCTAGTCGCGGCTGTTTCTCTATCCATTGTTCCGACAAACCTGCAAATAATAATAAGAATGTGTGAAAAACTATGCGGAAAAGAATCTGTGTAGTATATACTGACCAATTAAATTCCGACAACTGCCGATCGCAAACTGGCGGTGGTAAACTGACTGGATTTTGTTTACATCGCCCCGTTGAGGAAATACATCCTTTGTGCACAGTTATTTCACAAACTTTGCACTTGTAGCCCTAAAATAAGAAAATACAGGCGTCGACATTTTTTTAATTTATTTTTTGCCACTCGCTCTCTCTACCTGATGAATTCGTCCCTTTAAAAACTTAGAGCAATGCCTACAAATTACTGGCGTATCAAAAGTGGTTATCTCCATTTTATGATCAGTACTTCTACATCCAGGCGGATCTAAATTCTCCCTGAAAAATAAACAAAATCAGAATTGTTAGTCAAATACTCAGGAAACACCCCTTTTAAACATACATAGCCTCAGTTAACGCTTTTCGCCATTTATCCCGCTCTGGTTCCGATTTTAAATACAATGTAAATGCGGTTTTCTGAGATTTCCTAGCCAACAGCAATTGATATTTAAAACGTGTATCACGACCAAGCGTCCGTCGTGAATGTCCCTGCTCGACTCGATAGTCAGCCAAGTTGTGCGAATCACGATACGTGTACTGCGTATCGTTGTTCTTACTATTGAGCACCTTAACTAATATTAGAATTTTATCGAATACGAATGCGTATCGGAGTTTAGTCTTTTGATCTTCGTGAGCCTTTATATGAAGTTCACCATCTAACAGTAAGCGACCATATTGTATTAAATCGTTGGCATTTTGAGGAAGTTGCAAGCCGATTATACTGTCCTGGGTATAAAAATTTAGTACCATAATCACTAGAGATGAAAAAAAGTGCACCTACCTTGACTTTTTCTATAATAACTAAATGATCCGAGTCACGTTTTACTTCATTGATGTACTGAGCAACATCGACCATTGCTTCTTTAGCACGCTCAAGCCCACGGTAGTCTTCATGGACCTGCAATAGAAAATTGTAAAATAATCTACTTTGCTTGTCTCTTGAACATTTAAGAGTCTTACAGGCGATGTTTCTTTGACTAGTTTGTCCAACAGTAAGTGGTATTTCAATATTCTCTGCATTGGCACAGACAAAATATCTCGTAATTGTAGCTTTCCAACGTTGTATTCTTTTTCGCATAGCTGTAGTTATAAAGAATAAAAATAACGATCCAAAAGTGCACAGACGACTTACTTGAACTTGCTGCTCAATCAGACTATTACGTTTGCATATATCACCTAAAGCATCTATGGCATTTATTAAATTTGAACAATATTCACCGTACACAAGGAACGGTTCTCGAAAGTCTAAAAAAACTTGACTTAACTTCAGTTTGGTATTTGGTAGGACAGCTTCACGTAGTTTCTCAAGGAATCTACTATGTATTTCCGATAGTTCCTGCAATCGAACGGAAAGCAAATAATTATTTCAGTGTGGAAGTGAAGGAATTTACAATTTACTTACTCGGATTCGGGGGAAAATGGCCTTCAGGTCATCCGCCGAAAGATACTTCTCCATGGGTTGCATAAATTTGTATTTCAATGCGTTCAGTACGTCCAAATAGTTTGATTCGGTGTCGATTAGTTCTCGTATAACGTAATCCCGTTGCTCAAAACTCGTTGTTAACTAAAGATTAATAATTATTTGAAAATATATTATTATTATTATTATTTAACTTATGTCTCTTTCGATTTGCAGGGTAGGGTTAAGATTTTTCACTCGTGGTTTTGATTTGACGTTCTATTTGCAAACTGTACCAGGGGTATGGTTTGATTTTGAATTTTATTTGCTAAGTTTTGTAACCGACACTGTAACTTCGCTACCCGTCGGCAATCGACGGATAAAGTTTCGTTTACTCAGTATGGTTTTTGGTTTGGCGATTTATTTACACAAGAAAACCACGAAAATCCTGTCTTTGACAGCTTACCCGTGGGTATGGTTTGAGCAAATCGAAAGAGACATTAAATTTATTACGAAATTTCGAAAATGCATATTGGAGTTTTTTTTTTTTGTTTTTTTTATAAAGCAAATAATAAAAAAAATACCGTCATGCAAAAAATTACTGCTCTTGTAAAACTAATATATAGATATATATATGTTCATATGAATAGTTGAAGAGAGGAATGAAATTAAATTATACCTGACTCTTTGATACTTGACTGGATCTTTGTAAAGCACACAAGTCTTGATAGACTTCCTCTTCTTTCGTATTAAGCTCATCAACGTTACCATTGCAAACTGCATTGTCGGTTGTACTAAAATGTAGCAAACCAAAAAAGATGAAAACAACACGAACAAAAAATGAAGCACAAATGAAATAATTTACAAAATAGTGAAATAACGTAACAAAACAAGTACACAAATACCTCACTTTGCGTTGTTTTAGTTTGCGTTTCAAATAACAAATATTTCTTCTATTTTTGAACTTGCGTTGTTTTAGGTTTGGAACAAAAATTTGTGCTATTTTCGAACTTACGTTGTTTAAGGTTTCGATCAAATATTTCTTCCATGTTCAAACTTACGTTGCTCTGGATTAAGAACAAATATTTGTTGTATTTTCGAACTTGCGTTGTTTTTGGTTTAGAACAAATATTTCTTCTATTTTCAAACTTGGTTTAGAACAAAAATTTTTGTTCGAAATTGCTAGTTGTTTATCTTTCTTTTATATTAACTTCGCGTGCCCGTGGCTGGCTGGCTGGCTGGTCATATCTTGTAATCCATTTTTAACATACTTCCCAAAGTATGATTTTATTAAAATTTTGCACACATGTGTATTTCCGTTGAAAACACTTTCTATTAAAATTTGAAGTTTTGAAGTTATCAGGCCCTGAGGCCCGAGGTGTGCATATATACATTTTTTAAAAATTAACACGATTTTCTTTAAATTTTAAACACATGTGATCTCTGACGGACAAAACTTTTTATAAAATTTTTGGAGTAAATGGGCCCTGAGGCCAAAGGTGTACCCATATACATTTTAAACACATGTGTATCTCCGATGACAACACTTACTATTGAAATTTAGAAGTGATCGGGACCCGAGGTCGGGGGCTCCCATACAAATGGTTATACATGTGTACTCGTATCTCCTATGAATATTGAAAAACAAACTATTCTGAAAGCGAAAGAAGTTGTCAAGAGTTGGGAACAGTAGTTGAAAGTATAAATCGCTACAAGGAACTTTATGTTGATAAATATTTTGCAACAGACACCCTAACGGCTACTACGTCAACTAGAGCATCGTTGGACTCAGACTAGCGGAACATTTTTTTTTATTAATTCCTCGTTAGTCAGTTCAGGGTTATGTGAAGTTAGCAATTCTTCAATGACCAACTCATCCATTCCTTCAAAATTATAATTTTTATGTAAATGTATTTTTTTTATTTTTAATTTAATTTCTTGTAACTTTATGTTTATTTCGCGTGCCTGTCTGTGCCCTCGTGTCTGTCTGTTTGTTTGTCGTGGAATCTTGTGATCAATTTTTAACCCACTGACCAAAGCCCGATTTTATTAAAACTCCCCAAACATGTGTGTTTTAGGTGACAACACTTTCTGTTATATATATATCGGAGGGCTCTGATATATTTTTTTTAAAAATGATGCCATATAACAGCATCAGATCACGCCATACTATAATGACCGTATTCTGTGTGTGTTTTAGGTGACAACACTTTCTGTTATATATATATCGGAGGGCTCTGATATATTTTTTTTTTAAAATGATGCCATATAACAGCATCAGATCACGCCATACTATAATGACCGTATTCTGCGTGCGCTAGGCGCTGTGTGTGGGTTGCAGTGCTTCAAATATGTTTTTATGTTTCAGCATTTATTGTGGAATTTAGTATGATTTAAGTTATTAGAGAATTTATAAAAAAAAAATTTTATATGTTGTTTTTTTTGTTGTTATTAAAATTCACCGTCTTAATTTTGCCTGATATGTATTTTTATTGCTTCCTTAGAAAATCACAATTCATTTAACGTCGTGCTTTTGGAACAGATCCGCAACGCAAAGTGAGGCGTTGGTTATAAACGTCCTCTAACAAGAAACGTCGGTAATAAAATTTAAAATAATTCATAATAAAATTATAGAAATGGAGAATTTACAAAATTGTACAAAATTCCATGGTATAAACATGCAACTAGCGATAAATTGGTAAGATATTTAAAAAAATACTGAAATAATCTTACATCAAAGGTTTGTATAACTTAAATTTAATTCCCCAAAAAACAATAGTAGTTTAAAGAACAATGGAAATGATTGACTTTTCGAACGAGAATTGGATTTTTATTCACAAAAAAGAATTGACAGACCTTATGCGCAGCTACCCTATAATCAGTGGTTTTTCACAAAAGAAAATATTACGCTATTGTGAATTGTGATATTGCAAATAACAACAAACTACGGAGTACGGACATGTGCTTAAGTTACGCAAAAATGTCAAATCCATTCATAATCCGCTTTCCGTGTGACACTTCTCTCTATATCATGCACATATATTTCATAGACGTAGACATAGACGTCAAAAATTTAACATGTCATTTCGATTTCTGACATTTTCTATATCAGGCTAGTAGTTGTAGTGCTTTTGCTTTCTTCAAGATCTCACTCAGTTCTGTCTGATTAAACAAATTGTAATTTAATTTAACAAAGTGGCAAAAAACCAATTATTACCAAAACAATTCGACATGATTCAGAAACGAGGAAATTAAATATTAAAATGGAACTTCATTCATATGCAAAGAGACGAACGGTGTGCAAGAAATGTGAGTCGTGGGGCATCGACCGACCATTCTAATTAGCAAAACCCAAAAAAAAGAAGCTCTCCACGACATCGAGAGTTGGCAAATTTTTGAATATAAGCGATTATAAACAAAATTCATTTATGTACAAATAATGTTTATTTCGATAGGGTCAACTGAACATAAACGTAAACTGGTGGAAGCTCGCATTAAGAATGATGAGCTCTTTTTCAAGAAATCATCCAGTTGTCTTGATTCATGGAGGTAAATGGGGAAGAAAAGATTTGCAAGTTAACATGTCGTCAGGCAAAAATTAATTCTCAACTCCATTTGCAGGAAGATTGTTTCAGCAGCACAATTGGATGATTTTAGTGTATTCCTTGTTCGCAAGCAATGGACAAACATGTTGATAAAATACAAAAAATTTAAAGTAAGATGAAAAAAAGTAGAATAAATCGATTTGTAGTATATATATAACATTGTAATTGCAGCAGTGCCATTTGGGGAACATTTCATCGGATGCCATTGATGAACATTTGTTACGGGAAATCAGTCGAGAATGGGAGTTCTTCTATCCAATTCACAGCTTCATGTCACGTAAGGTGACAAATTTCCACTCATATGCTTTAACACACGACCAAAAGCGAACTAGTCAAAACGATGTGCTTGCTGCAGAGTTGGAAAACATGCTGGAAATGAATTCATCACCCGATTGTGATCAGCTTGTACATGAGGAGGGAACGGTCATGATTATTGATGATATCAATGACTATCAAATCAATCAACACAGTCAGCAAATCGACGACGTTGCAGCGGTAAAGCAACCGGGTAAAAAGAATAACAAGTCTCAGCATATTCGTGATACTTCATATACTGACCATGACCTTTTTTCAAAGAATTCTTTATCAATAACAAATCCAACGATAGTAGTAGAAACCGTGGCTGAAGGGAGTACAACTGCTGAAGTACCAAAGTTATCTCCAAAAGAGGTGTTTAAGCATCATAATGATGATATGAAAGTAGTAAAAATCGAAGCTGAAGAATGCAGAACTGCTAAAGTACCAAGGTTATCTTCAAAAGAGGCGTTTAAGCCAGATAATGATGATATGAATTCCAATCAGGGAATGCAAAGTGAGCCTGCATTAGCTGACATTGCAACGACATCAGCACTCAAATCCGAAACTAAAATTATTAATAATAATGGTGTACAAAAACCAAAAGTACGAAGAAGGCATCAGCAACAAAAAAGAAAACAGTTGAAGAAAACTACGACAAAAAATGCATCTAATAAAAGAACGGATAAAAAACACAGGAGGAAGAGAAGTCAGGATAAAATTCACAAAAGACCTAAAGCACCAGCGGCATTAACCGAGCGTGATAAATACTACAGGCATAAACGACGGTTTAATAGAAGGCTTGAGCTGCGATTCGATTCTCTTCTTTCTGTTTTTGGTCAAGTAATAAAAGCGGAATATCCTAGTGTTGATGTAAGCCGAATAAGCGCGAATAATGGTCATTGCCCTAGTGAAGATGAGAGCGAGGCGTTTTCTGTGTCAAGCGAATCAAACGACAGCAGTGACACAATAGAATCATCATCGCGCTGTTCTTCATCGGATCGGGATTAAGCGTTTTTATAATTGCAATGACTACGAATGTATGTCATAAGTATGTTATAACTGTTCCTAATCTAATAATAAATAAAGTATTATATAAAAAAAAGTCTACATGAAGTTTTCAGCCAAAATCAAGGTAGTTATGTAAGAATAACACAAAATAGGAACCAATTTAGCAAAAGGCCTCATAAATTTGCAAGAAATAATAAATTGATACAACTAATTTTAGGAACAAGACAGAAACATAATAGCATACTTAAAAAATCCATTGAAATGCAAATAATCATTCCAAAGCAGATTAAATACCACCGCCCCATTACACCACTAAACTTCTACATCCCGTCAATACCGTAGTAAATGAAAAATCAAATAACAAATAGCAAATAATAAAAAGATATGCATAGACACAGATTTCAACATCCACATCTTTATCATAATTTTTCCACATCAGCCAGCACACCTCAGATAAATTGGATGAGAACGTGACATAGCATAAATCCTCGTAGACCTTTTCCTTTTCCTCAAAGTAAATATCATTTAAGTATTCGTCGTCATCTTCCATCTTCGATCGGAAATTCCAGAAGGCAGCTGCAGCCGTAATGTTACTGTTGTTGTTGTCCGCGGTGGCAGGTGGACAACACGTTGGACCATTAGAAGCATTTGTTGCCTCCACAGCTGTTTCTTGTTGTTGTCTGACAATGGATTCAACAGCGACACCATTTGGAATTGGCGTTTTTTCTTCGTCACAACTACCAACGAAATCATCATAATAATCATCAGCAGTTTCTTCGACGGCATTGTCAAATGTTATATCGCTATTCTCATCGTCGACCGACAGCGATCCACTATGTGATGCTGCATCGATATTCTCCGAGGCTACCTCAACACTTCCGTTCTTTTTTGATTCACTTTTTATGCAATTCATTCCAAACGACGTGTTGGAATATATGATTTTTTTGTTTTGTTTTTTTTGAGTGGGATTTTTCGAGAAAGAACAGAAAATGAGTAGTAGAAGTAAAAGAAGTGGAAATATAGTTAAGATTTAGAGTCAATAGAATGTTCTGATAGGGATAATTGATTAGGTAAACTCTATTAAAACAGGGCAATAGGGAAAGGTCTCAACTAATTTAAGACAATACAATAAAAGTTACAAGACAAATTAACGAGCGAGCGGGAGATAAAACTCATTCGAATGTTAATTTGTTGGTATAAGAACAATAACAACAAAATAATAATTCAGTAAACAATTTATTCAACTTACGTTAAATGCAAATCCCTGTATATTGCTTCGTCTGAGTGGCTTCGTTCACTTGGGGAGAGCTGAATGTTGAATCCACTGGAATAGTAAGACAAGATTTTATTTCACTTTTTTTTTTACACAACGAACAACAAAAACAAACTTACATTAAATCAGGATGAAGCTGTTGTACTTTCCGGCACTGTGACAACTTTGAAAGGGTAATAAGAACACGATGGAAATTTGTTAAATCGTATAGCATTGTTGTATCAAACAAATCGGATTCCCCTCGAATGCCAAAGTGATTACGACATACATCGAGGAAGAGCTTTATATTTTTGAAGCAAAGGAACTGCAAAAAAAGACAGATTTATAAGGAATAAATACATAATAATGTCATTTAAAAAAAACAGGGAAGTCTCTAATTTAACCGTCTGCAATAAACGGCATATTAAAGCCATTTGGCTTCCAAATGACAGGCGACGACACTTTAGAAAAACAAAATATTTAAAAATCTTCTGGAGCGAATAGTCTATCAATGATGGTAATGACAGTTAAACCATAGTTACAACGCGAAATTCAATTTTATTTGGCTCAAAGTCATAGTGCGTAAGCATAACACTACTGCCCTAATTCCAGCAGGCAGCTAATGACTGTAACTCAACTTGTAGAGTTAGATGCACTATCTGACTCTATTTCTGGAATTGTATCACTTGATGCACATTCTAAAATCACCATTAAGGGCGATATCAAAGTACACAATTCTAGTTGGCTTCACCATTCACACAAGAAAGTTATGCTAAGTTATTTGCTGATTTTAACGTCGATCTGACTCACCTTATGAATGAGCCCACTAGAATCCCCGACATTGCAAGTCATAACGCTTATATCCTTGACTTACCTCTCATCCTCATACACCGTCAGTGTGTCTTGGCCTCTAGACTTTTCAAACCAGTCTGTGGTATCATCTAATTTCTTGTTAGCAGTTAAAGAGAAAACTCCTAAAAGAAAGGAATTGCTACACGAGAAAGTGGGATGGCCTCAACCATTTCTTAAGGAGTTTAACTGGCCACAAAATGCCAATATATTGGTGTGAATGTTATTTCTAATACGATCACTAACATAATCCACGAGGGTATGAGCCAATTTATCCCTTCCAAGATAAAGTTTATCGAATCCAAGGAAAATGCTCGGTATGATTTAAGCTGCAAAGAAGGTTCTAGGAACCGGAGGTATTCTTTCGTTTATATAAGAAAAGTCCCACTGTGAAAAACCGAAATAAATTTAAACGAGTCAGGAATGATTCCAATGTCCAACTTTGACTACGGCCAGAAACTGAGACAAAAAATGTTCCAATGTCCCAAAGTGAGCAAGCATTTTTGGTTAATTGTGAAAAGAATTAAAGATGCTGCCTATTCATCAGTTCCAACGCTTATTAACAATGACATTCCTACCGTCAGCTCTATAGACAAGGCCAATATGCAGATTTCGTGCCGCCTGCTCGATCTGAATGAATGCTTCCTGTACAGCTCTTTAGTTTCTACCAACGATGTCAATGTCTTTTGCGTAAGCCAGTATCTGAATGGACTTATAGATGATTGTTCCTCTCGCAGTTACGTCATAGTCTCGGATCAATTTCTCCAACGCCAAGTTGAAGAAGACGCAGCCCAGTCCATCCCCTTGTCGGAGCCCGTTATAGATGTTGTATGGGCTTGGTAGTGATCCGGATATTTTTACTTGGCTTATAACATTGGTCATGGTAAACGTACATAGTTGTGTCAGTTTATTTGGAATACCGAATTCTCTCATGGCTTTATAAAGTTCTACTCTGGCTATGCTATCATAGGCGGCTTTAAAGTCTTTAAAAAGATGGTGTAGTGAGTTTTGAAACTCTAGACATTTTTCCATCACCTGCCTAAGGATGTAAATCTGATCAGTTGTTGATTTGCATGGAATGAAGTCACACTGGTATGAAGCAATGATGACTTTAGCGTATGGGGCTATCCTGTCTTGAAGTATAGGGGAGAAATTCGTATACGCGGTACTCAACAACGTTATACCACGATAATTTTGTAGTTATATCTCCTTTCGTATGTATGGGACATGGGATGCCTCTTCGCCAGTCTTCCGGGATAGCTTCATCCTCCAATACTTGCACTATTATTTCATGAATTGTTTGGTGTAATGTGGGGTCTGCTATTTTTATCGGTTCCGCTAGGATCCCATCTGATCCCGGGGCTGGGGATTTTTGAGCCGATTTATCGCTCTCCTAACTTCATCTATGCTTGGTGGCAGCAGCATGGTGTGGTCTTCGGTTATTGGTGGAGCCTCCTCCTCAGTTAGCTGGCCATTTGACAGTGCTCTTCCCATCGCTCTAAGTTGCCTTTAAATCGACCATACCGCAGTAAAGACAGAACATGAGCAGGCAACAACAGTTATTTTGCAAAAAAAAAAAGCTACTGCAGTCAAAAATGTTGTCTAAGAAACTGAAAACATCACTATGCAAAAGGATTATATGCCCAATAATAACAAACGGATGCGAATTTTGGGCACTAACAACAACCGACGAAAAAAATCTGAGAAAATGCGAAAGGAAAATAATCAGAAAAATATACGGTGCAAGACTAGAAAATGGAATATATATTCGACGTACAAACGAAGAACTCAACGCAATTCTCAAAGATGAAGACATAGTGAGGTTCGCCAAAACCCAAAGGATACGATGGCTTGGACATGTAGTAATGATGGATAACTCCAGAAAAGAAAAAAGAACTTTCAACGGTAAACCTGAAAACACGAGAACATAAGGGGGGGGCAGGGATAAGATGGATAGATAGTGTAACTAAAGACATACAAAAAACAACGTCCATAATTGGAGACAGACAGAAGGATAAATCCTGACCAAGGATGTAGCGCCATGGGAAGAAGAAGACTTAGAAGAATTAAGTAAAGTAGCTTAGAAACTACCATAGTTACATAAACTAACAAAACCATCAGGTGGGCGGTGTTAAAAGCTATCTCGTATAAGCGAAGATGAACATACTTGGAATGTTTTTCTATTTTGCGAGCATTTTTAGAATTTCTTTTTATTTTCACTTAAACAAAGAAAATAAATAAATAATTCCTGGGCTCTATTAAACGTTGTCAAGTGGAATTATAAATGTTTTTGAGTTTAGTTTTCAAACGAAAATATAACTACAGAGAACAAGAGCAAGAGGTGGCGTGTAGCCAGAAGTATTTGTGTTTAGTTTGCCATACCCAGAAACTACATTACATAGAACATATACCCTTACCGTGTCAATGGTAATTTGTATGTAGCAACAATTACCTTACAAACGAAAAAACACAGGAATAGCAACTAATAGAAATAATAAAAACTAAGTAAGGCACAGGAAAGTAGCTAAATTGATTACCATACAAATTTTAATTACGATCCATTGGCCAGAGCATTGAAAAGAGGGAGTAACTGGAATGTTATGATATAGTGCGCAATGCTCGTGTACAGAATAGTGGTGGCAAGGTGCTGGGATGATGAATACGACTCCATACCAACAGTAAATATTGATTAATATGCCAAATATGTATTCTACGAATATATATCTTCAGTTGGATACAGTTATACCAGTGCGAAACAGTTTGTCACGACAAAGTTAACTAATAAGGACATGAAATGGATAGAACTGTTCGGGGGATACGAGACGGGTAATAGGTTAAATTCGAAGCACCAAACTTGTCTACAACGCACTATGTAAATGATACTGCAAACATTCCTTTAGATGTCAAAATGGTTTTTGTTCCCACTGGAATTGATGATTCCTATAGTAAAGTAAATTTGTCTTTCAAGGTTTCAAAATTGTGTTGTGAAGCAATTAAGTTTGTTTTAAATCTTCCGTTTAATTAAAATAACAATCTTAATAAGAATACTAAGAATATTTGGAGCGACAGACCGATGGGTTAGAAGGCCATTCGAATCTCCTGCTCAGAAGTCCAACGAACTAACCACTAGAGCAATTAGAACAATTAAGCTGCAAAGAAACTATTTTCTATTGCTGAGAGTTCTTGCACTAGGCTGCTTTGTGACTCATAATGAATTTTCCATAAATTCCAAGATAAAAACGTACACTATAACTTTGGTCGATTTCACACCTACTATCATATCACACCTATGGTCCAAAATCAACATGTCTTTTTTTTTATTAAGGATTTTATCAACCTGGGATTCGCATCACCTCCACACTAAAAGGTGATTATGTCCTCAATGTTTGATTCTATAAACTCTATACGAGAGTGCGAATCTCTCTCGAAGATAGATTAGATTATCTTTACCTCAATCGACAGATAATGTGCTCTAATGTCTACCGCAAATGTAGTTCGGGGTTTAGTTTTACCTTAACGATTATCTTTAATATTTTATGCTTTTTTAAAACCCTTAAAAATTATCAAATAAAGCACACTTGTATCGAGGAAAATAAAGTAAAGAATTTAATTGCAATCATAGCCGAGGTTGAAGCGTCGTATGTGCTTATAATACATTACGAGAAGTATGTGCTTATAATACATTACGAGAATGTCAGCGCAAATTTCCACAAGTGCAGTACATAATGTATCGGGGAAAGTAAACAGAAAATAGGTTTACCCTTGACCTAGTCAACTACTTCATTCATACAGACATTCCATTTACAGAATATGCTGCACCATGATTTTTACCGCAATATACGTAGTGCAAAATAAGAAAATGGAAGGCAATTTCGGATTTTAATGTCATGGCTATTTGAAATGAAATCGAATCATCGAATCGCACATACTCGTAAGGTACAATTTTGTTCGCCACAAAAAATATTAATAGGAAAACAACGAGTATGTATATATCGTGGGTCGAAGGCGACCTTTTAACATAAGTTATCCTGAAAAAGGTTAGTGGGCGCCTCAGGGTCTAGAGTTTACTGCGTTAGAATTCTGAGCAGCAGGTTCGTCGAAGTTTGAATCTCAGAAAAACACCAAAACCTTTTTTCCGGACCTACATCTCTCGATTGTCTCGAATAACTGTCACGGAAAGCTTCTCAATACGCCATTCGTACGGTTTTAAATTGTATGTTGTGGTGGATTGGTGTGACAGCACCAGAAAAAACCATACCAGAGCACTAAGACCGTCGGTCCATTGTACTCTTTCGCAGTTAGTTCACTGTTCAAATTTCTTCGTTACCTTAAGATAATGAAGGACTTGATATAGTTTCCATGATCGGAGTTGTTCGATCGTTATTACATTTCTTCCAAAAACGGCATATTCTGGAAAAAGCTTCAAATTAAATGTATAGTTGTTCTTCTTCCTCCAGGCAGGACTTACATATTGGATTCAATATAAATCCCAACTTGAACATGAGTTCCAGTCGGGTTATGCCTTGTATGTAAACTGATCATGCTCCGAAAGTTCCTGCTAGATATTCCTAAAATGAACTTGGCAGTGTGTTTGTCTGGCCTATCCACAAAATACTAGGTAGTTCTACATGTATGCATGGGTTTCCAACAATAGTTCTGTTCGACTGTTCTTCGAATACCAATAGTTAAGCTTGCCTGACTCAAGATTAGTTCCAGAACAGTAGAAACATCGGAAGAACCTTCTTCTTGCGAGAGTATTAGCTCATTCATTTCCTTTTATTCCTGTATGGTCCAGAAAATAAATAAGAGTAACGGAATTTCAGCTTGAGTCTTCTCTTACATTCCAGAACAATATTCGGTTTGACACAAGGTGATTCCAATGCTAAGTAGTAGAGAAGTTTGTCTATCACTACATATTGCAAGGTTTCGTCATTGTATCTTTTTAGTGACAACCCAGTTGACAATTGTAAAATAGCAAATATTTCTGTTCTGAAAATCATTTTCCAAGTGCGAATGCCTATTTAGAAATCTCATCTAAAAACCCTCCTACTCCAGTTCCTTTCGATTTTCTCAAACCATACCCACTGGTAAACTGTCAAAGTGACAGCATTTTCGTGGTTTTCGCGGTGAATTCTTTGCAAATAGATTGCCAAACCAAAACCAAATTTGTGATTCGTAGTTTACAGAAATTATTTATTCGGTGCGAGCAAAATTAGTTTTTTAAGTTCAGCGCTTTTGCGCTTAGATATTATTTAAATTAACTCAATTTTTATATATCAATACTCAAAAGCGTTCCCGCACTCGAAAATGTGGTAAAAAAGAGCGGAAAATACAGAATAAGTTCATTTCCCCTCCATGCGAATTTTGCAGAGTTTTACTACAAAAATTTCTGTGTCTAACACGTGAACATTCTGTCAAAAACGAATTTATTGACAACGAACTTATGTGTGGTCTTATGCGTTTCCGTACTTTTTTGTGTACTTGCTCGTTCTAAGAGATTTTATGTCAGTTTTCTCTTTTGCTAATATTTACTACAAAAAGTAAGGGAACAGACCTAGAATCTATTATAAAAATTGTCCCTTTTTCGAATCGGTTCATTCTTTCCCCAACCCGACTCACAACTCCTCTACTCTTGACTAGACGAAAAGTTTTTAAATGTCTTGTATATGGCTTGCAAACTAGTCACATGCTCGGGACCAGTGCTACTGTACCTACTTCCATCAGTAATATACTACTATTTCATCAGCCGTACTATACTATACACTATACTACCAAAAGCTAGTACCGACTTTTATGAAGTAATTAAAAATCGAAACGATCCTATATTTTTCTGTGCAATAGCAAAAAAGAGCAAAAAATCAATTAAAAAATATGTTTGTAATATAAAAGCCTTTTTTGTTTACATTCACATGCGTCACATGGGCCACGAAAATGTTCAGGACTGAATTGAGCGCCTCACGCTTCGGCTTCACCAAGCAGTACCACGTAATGCGCAATAGCCACAAACAAAATCAAATTATGCGCATGCGTCAGTAAATCATACTAACGCACACACAACACCTACTAACACTGCAAACTTGAGGTCTTGCAGGAGCGAAACTCACTTTTCACTTTCCAACTCGCTGTTTGCGACCTAAATCGGCCTTCTGCATTTCTTTGAAGATTTACCCCTCACTATCTACACAACTACAGCAACAACACACATTCTGTGTTCAATTTGCCGTAAAAAAATCTGAGCTCGAGAGCAGATTTCTAAAACAATAAAAAGATATTACAGTGTCGGACTGTCGGTTGCAAACATTTGCAAATAAAAGGCAAAATTAAACCATACCACGCGTACAGTTTGCAAATAGAACGTCAAACCAAACCCACGAGAGAGTAATTTTAACCATACACTGAAAATCGAAAGAGACATAAAATTAAACTTTCGGGGAAATATTGAAAATCAAATCACTGCGTGCTCGTCTTGTGGCAAAATCATCCACCAAATGACGCAGCGGCAGCGAACAGCGCTGCTCACAAAGCACAGAGCTCAGACTTTGCCGTGATCTGATGCGATAAAGCGATATTTAAAAATTGTATATTGGGGTCCCCAAGGGGCCGATCGCTCCAAATTTTTACAAAAAGTGTTTTCCATCGAAGACACACATGTGTACAAAACTTAAAGAAAATCGGGTAAATTTTGTAAAATATTTGTATGGGAGCCCCCCGAACCCGAGGTCCGAGGGGCCTCAAATTTTAATAGAAAGTATTGTCACCGGAAATATACATGTGTGCAAAATTTCAATAAAATCGGGCCATGGGCTAAAAATTGATCAGAAAATCTGACCAGCCAGCCAGCCAGCCACGTTCACGCGAAGTTAATATAGAGAATTTATAAATTAACATAAGAAACATGCTTCACTTTACATAAAAAAAGTAGGTATTACACCCGGTTTCTGTGAGCATTCTGTGTCATTCTTAAACCCTATTTTAAAAGGTAATGAGAATGACATACAAATAAGTGATTTGATTGAAAATTTTTATAGATCACGATCAACTACAGCAAATAGTAATTGTTTTATATAGGTATCGTGGGTTTTTAGGAGTGCTCTGATATGAACTAACGACAAACCAGAAAACAATCAGCAGGAGTCATATGAAAAACTACGAAATTGACTGATCGGAAAATGGTTATCTTCCCACCTCTTGAATAAGCAAGACCTCATATCAGTCAATACAGCCTTCAGGGTTTTCTGTCGGCTGACTAATCGACATCTGATAACCAGCTTTTCCTATCGCTGTAATATCTTTATAGCTGCATTAAAACGGAATTTCAACGGAATAAAATATAAAAGGAAAAATTCAGGGAAAACAGCACTTTGTATTCTTTGGTGTTCTTCTTCATTAATGTGACCTACTATCAATTTATTTAAATTGCATCGCTGGCTTTTAATTGATTTCAAAATATAAGTATGAAGAAAATATCAAAGTGGCTTTACAATAACACAACAGTTAAAAGCATTGTGTGTCGTCAATTCGCTGGAAGAACGATACAAGTCTCAAAAGTTTTCTCCACGAAAGGAAAATATTTTCCTTTACTTGGATAATTCATGGAAATTGTTCTTATGAATAACAGAGGCTAAAATTGTTCTCTGTTGTGTTTACTTTTATGTTTATGTTACGAAATACATAATCAAAAGTTGTTGTATATTCTCTTATCTCTCGCATATAGGAATAACTTTCTGCGTTCTTTAGAGCTACTCATGAAGCGGGGCACTGGCCGACAAAGACGCCTGATAACCGGAAGGAAGTTACATAAATAGATATGAGCTAGCGAATGGAGTAACTCGCATTGAGAACTGTTCCGTTGTTCGCCAAATTTGTGTGGATATAAGACTACACTATTGTATGTACAACAGTAAATAACGTTATGTAAACAGGTATAGAATCGTGGTGGTAGGCTTACCCGTGCCATTTGTGGCTTTCGATTAAATTCTCTCGGATCTATGCAAGTTGGGTCCAAGTATATAACCAAGTTACATAAAAGGACACCATCCCGCAAGGTCATCGCGAGCACTAGAATTCCCGATTCTGGCAAACACGCCTTGTGATCAGGTTTAATTATTTTACATCTCGTTAACCAGGAGACGCACTCGCGCCACAAGTCATTGGACATTGCCATTTTCTTTTGAAGAATTTCCAAGTATTGACCGCTTTTGTTTTTCCTTTACACGTTGTCGATTCGCCACTCAATCGCGTAATTATTATTTTAAGTATTTTCTCTGAAACACAATCGGTAGGTCATTAAATCTCACACGAGTTCATGTGCAGCCCGTTTTTTAGTATAATTTTTAATATTTTTTCTGCTTAGAAGCAAAAAAATGTATCGTAGGAAGCCATCACTCTTCGGGGGTTTTGGTTTTGTTTTGTTTGTTGAGACTGCATTAAAAGATTTATTACTCCCTCCTTATACATTGAAAGTTTTATCGAAATATTTTGTTTGTTAGATTATATTAATTTTGAACTACATCAATTAAATTTGTAAAAAAATAACCGAGTCGCGTTATAATGAACTTAGAAATATAAAATTAAATATATATGCGCGTCCCCACTAGGTCGTCCACTCCCTATGGGAAATAAAATTATACTCCACGACTACGTCGGAGCGAATATAGCTACTTATGGAAGTAAAATAATGGAGAATTGAGTAGAGCACAATGTCAGTGTTATGTCAGTTAGAAATGTCAGAACAAAGAATAAGAAATGTGTCAGAAAAAATCGATTGCTTTTTGTATTCTACAATTGTGAATTGATGTTAAGCAGATTTCAAATCATGCAGCTTACCGGCTTCCACTGAATTTTTTTATTTGCTTATTTTGTAATAGATAATTGATAAGATAGAAAAGAAATCACATATTTCATCAAAACATTGAGGCAATACCTTTTAATAATTTTAATATTAAACTAGAGGTACAATAAATGTTATTTTTTTTTCCTAAAAGCTCTGCCTCAGAGCGCGCTCGAGCGCAGAATTTTTCAAAAGGGAAATCGAACACGAAAGCCGAAAATCTTTTGGTTACATTTTTTTGTTGGATGTGTTGTTGTTGTGTTAGTATAATGAGGGGTAAATCTCCCAAAATATAGAGATCTGTTTTCGCTTTACGGTAGTCTTTTTGATGGGGAAACGAACAACTTGACAGCAAAAAAAAAAATTGGGCAGAGTTTTACAAAAAAAAACATTATCTCTGTATAGAAATAAAACAAATAATAATTTAATTATTATTGGATATATTTTTAAAATATCTCTCCTTTATCAGCACTTACATTCCACCAACGGCCTTAACCAAAAAAATTAATAAAAAATATGTAGGGACTTTAAAGATTGAATGCGATAATTTTGATTAACAACACTTTTATTGCAAACTAAAAAACCTAACTTATTTTATAGCGGAATTTTAAGTTAACAAATTTTGGAACATTAAAAATATTAAAGAAAACTTCAAATATCTCTTATCATCAATCATATTGCCTAGTTTTGTTGAGCCTGCTTAAAAATAATTCCTGTAATTTCTCCATCTTTTTGTATTATGCAACGTCTGAAAAGTTTTGTATTTTAATCTAAACATTTCATACAAATGCAATTTTAATGTGAAATCACTTACTTATTTCCACTGTACATGCATATTGTAGGTGGGTTCAAGTTCGGTTCTAATTTGCACGCTTGTTCCGAGATGGCCATTCCAACTCCTGCTATATTTGTATTAATCGAGCCTTTGGCTTTTAAATAGTAAAAGAAAAATTACACTTAACTGTTTAATTTTTGTAAAACAAAAATCCCTAAATGTATTTACCACAAAGGCAAAGTCCTTGTCGATTTGTGAACAGGCAGCCTGTTGTTTCAGGAGCTCCCATTCTGCGGATAAAGAAAAAAATAGTTATTTAAACAATCAAATCAATAAAAAAAAACGGGTTTACACTTCATTTAGCACTTTTTCCAATGAATTTTCCATGTTTACTTTAAAAAAACTACTGCAATTATATGGAACTCTACTGCACAGTAAACAATTCAGGAGGCAATAGAAAACAAAGTGACAGCAAGCAGTCAGCTGATCGAAGGATTGATGTTCCGTCTAATGACGTTTTTCGTTGGTTTTAAGAAATTGTTTCTGAATTGAATGTTTCGTTATTGTATAAATGTTTACTCGATTATTCACCGATGTATACAACTATTCAAAGGTCGCTTTCCGAATTTTACTATAAAATGGTTTCCGTACTCGAAAAATTAGTTAAATAAAGGGGAAGAGTGGAGAGTTTCTTACCGTTTTTTTGTTTCGCATTTAGGTGGGATTTAAAAAAGCAGGAGTTGTTTGTTATCAAATGAAATTCAGGTAAGGTTAGGTCAAAGATGTATTCAGTATAAAAACCAAAACACTTAGACCAATAATGGTCCATTGTGATACCACACTGGTCGAGAATATTATTTCCCCCTAATCGTTGAACAATACTCATGCCATTATTTCTAAGATCACTAAGGGAATTCTCCTAGATGGAGCTTACGTTTTACGCTGGGCATGTACAGAGAAGATGGAGGAGAGTTGTCTCTTCTTGGTCCATGCAGCTTCTGCAGAAATCGTTTTAGAATACGCCGAGCATACATGCCTATTAGCGAGTGTCCTGTAATGACACCTATTATATCACTGATGTGTAATCTTTTTCGAAAGATCAAACGCTTGGAGCGTTTTCGATACAGCTTAGCCCTCCTTTGTTTCTGCGTTTGACTACCTACGGTAGCATCCTGATTTAACATGAGTTTATATGTAGCGATAGGTATGCCTAAGAAACTATTTTCAGATAAAAGGGGTAGTGTAGTTCCATGTGTGGGGTGCTCATCAGCCCTACAATTTCTCGGAATGCCGCTATGCTCCGGCACCCAACACTGGTGAATGTTGAACTGCTCCGCAATTTTGCTGAGAGATGATCAGCAGTTTATGGCTACAATAGAGTTAGCAGAGACTGATTCCAGGGTTATCCGAGAAGATGGGGATATCCTTAGCGGATATGACATTCCTCCTCAACCAAGATAACGCTTTTTTAGTTGCCATGAGTTCTGCCTGAGACACTACAGTGATTAGAAAGACCGAAAAATAGACTAAGATTTAGCCTTTTTGAGAAAACGCCACCGCATCATCAGTTTTTGACCGGTCTATGTAAAAATGTGACCTGGAATTTTTTGTTGAATTGAAGTTGTGGATTGATTTCGTCTGTGTTGCCCAGTGGAAATCTGACCGAATTCAGAACAGATGGGTGTCAGTTTTCATTTCTGGACTACTGGAAGGTTGCATTAAGGCGTATAGAAATGTACTTACTCTCATTTTCCGCTCTCTTTTACAATCTTTTCGAGAAAGTACTTGAATGTTGTTATTTTTGAGTACGGGAACAGACCTAATGGTGTTACAAAAGTATATAACTGTCAACTGTAATTACTTTTCAGTACTATATATAATTTTTTGACATATCGGTATGTCAGGCGATAAACATTGCAGCACACAGAAGACAGAACTGCAAGCGAACAATCCTCTCTCCTCTGGGCTTGAGTCCGAACGGGAAATATAGAAATATATTCTTCTAATTGGCCGAATAAATTTTAATTCT
This sequence comes from Nephrocerus scutellatus, assembly GCA_947095585.1. Classification (NCBI taxonomy): domain Eukaryota; kingdom Metazoa; phylum Arthropoda; class Insecta; order Diptera; family Pipunculidae; genus Nephrocerus; species Nephrocerus scutellatus. The sequence continues at coordinate 19,474,454 of OX352763.1, read as the reverse complement.
TGTGAGTTTTCAAAATTATAAAACCAAGTCATGGCATTATCCGCAATCAATGGATTTGTTAAAAGATCCACTGCTGCAAGCATGACGCTCCTAAAGCCGAACTCAACTGTTTTGGCTGCTTTCGGATGGTAGGTTGGGAAAAGTGCACGTCCATCATCAAATAACAACCATAATAACTATCGGATTTCAAAAATTAAAATAATATGCGTTGGTATTGTTTTCTTCAATGTTTTACTATAATTCAACTTTACCCTCCTGTATCAGTACTTGAAAGACCAACATTTACCCAAAAAAATCTTACATAATTGTTGGTTCATGAGTCTTCGTCGTAGTCGTAAAATAAATTTGTGTTTTGTTTTGTGATTTGTTTATTACGTTAATGTAAAATGATTATTTTAGCAATTTAATATATTTGGGCAGTCTGTGCGAATTTATTGAATAATTTTCGTGTGTTTCATCGATACAGCAGCAGGCAACAAAATCGCGGTGCAGCAAAATGGTATCCCGATGCCGAATTTATGCAACAATTTGCTGGTCCCGTCATGTACCCGGATGAAGTGACTTCACTGTGGAAAGTGCCACCATGGAATAGTAAGTGCAGAGTTTTAACTAACAATTATAGTATTTAAAATATTCTTCGATTATTGAATTTGTTATTATTTCAAAATATATATTTCAATAAAATGTAAGGCTACGTTCAAAAGTGAGTGTATCAGTGACGAAGGGTAAAATTCTGACAAGGTAACACGATGAAAACATAAAGTTCGAAGAATGAATCAAACTTTGGCTTTGAAAATACTGCTATGGGGACTTAATCTAATTAAAGGAATCAAGAAGTCAAATTATAATGGGCGAAAAGTCACTAAAATGTGACTCAGGTATAATCTAAAATTTAATTTATTCACGGTTTTGAAAACAATGAGTATTTAAGAATTAAAAAGCTTTTTTTCTCACTAATTTTTAATGGTTTTGTCAGAAAGCTGGCTACCTGCTGAGTGCTTAGGTCACATACTAAAAAAAAAGGGGTCTAGAATGGGCACTGTCTTCGTATTTAGTAGCCTGGTCGTACACTGCAGGACCGTGATGAGCCTGGGATAGTTTCTATTCTAGGCGGCATAGGGTAGTGTGCTATCCTTGTGATAAATGATGGGGTTCGAGGTACCGGATGAATGTGCTGCCAGGGTTAGCTTTTCTTTGCCCACGCGAAGCTGATGTCAGATCCCACCAAGGTCGTGTTGGTGCTACGGGAGTTGGTTTCCGCCCACAGATGAAGTTGATCTCCTTGGAAGTTAGCTGCCAACTTTTGGTTAAGGACCCAGCTTCGTTCTAGGCTTGACCTACGTAGTGGCTGGTGGATACTACCAAAATGTGGCTAGAGCGCTAGCATTAGTAACATCAGAGGTGCACCTGATGTTACAAAATTCTTTGGTTCATCAGTGGTACCTCCTGATGTTACTGGTACGATGATGTGCTCTCTGTGGAGTTGCATATCACAACCGGTTGTCGTGAACCAAAGATCGGCAAGGATTTTATTACTGGCACATCCTTCTAAGATGGACGTTGATTGTCGTATAACTAATCCGTGTTCGAAGAGGACCGTGGAATTATGCCCTCTGTTGGCGGTGTTCACGTTAATCCCTAAGACTTTCATTCCACATTTAATAAAATCTAATGACTATTTCTAGTTAGGACATTTTGTTCTCAATTTATTTTTCTCCTTTCCCAATCTTTTATAAAGGCAAAGTCACACCTGTGGAGAAGTCTGTGCGCAATTTAACATTGAATTTCGGACCACAACATCCAGCTGCTCATGGTGTATTACGTTTAGTGTTGGAGCTGGATGGTGAGGTAAATGAATGATCTCTGTAATAAGTAGTTTCTATATTTTGTTTTCTAATTTTATATTGAAAATAATTTTAGACTGTTATGCGCTCTGATCCTCACATTGGTCTGTTGCATCGCGGCACTGAGAAACTAATTGAATATAAAACCTACACCCAAGCATTGCCGTACTTTGATCGGCTGGACTACGTCTCGATGATGTGCAATGAACAATGCTATTCGATGGCTGTTGAGAAACTTCTTAACATCGAGGTTCCAATTCGTGCCAAGTATATTCGAAGTAAGTATTGTCAGATCTGTGCTAAAATAACTCGGTATTTAGTCAGATAGTTTTTTAAAATTAGGTCCATGGGTATACCATAAAGCCTATCTTCGAACATACCTACCAATGCAAACCTTCCTTCCTTAGCCGCACACAACACAAATGTTCTGTGCTTCCGGATCTTTATGATCAGGCGGACATTTGTGCCTGACTATTCCTTAATTCCTTATTAATCTCTTGAGCGTGTGTACACTAACAAAATATAAGGTCTTTGTAACACAAATTATTTTTTTTTTATTTCTGTTTTGTTTTATTATCAATCACAGCTCTCTTTGCCGAGATTACTCGCATCTTGAATCACATTATGGCTATTGGCACACACGCTTTGGATGTGGGCGCTTTAACGCCATTCTTTTGGCTTTTTGAAGAGCGCGAAAAAATGATGGAGTTTTACGAGCGCGTCTCTGGTGCTCGTATGCATGCTGCATACATTCGCCCTGGTGGTGTTTCTCTGGTAAGTGTTTGAATCATTCAGTGCTGATATGCGGATTTCACTCAACTCACAAAGGTGTAGTGTAATTATATAGGGTGTTTGTGATTTAGTTAAAGAGAAATAAGTGAACTTCGTTATCAGCACATTTGTTTGGTGGCTTTTGCTGATCTCCTTACTTTACTACACCAGGACATGCCATTGGGTCTAATGGATGACATCTATGAATTTGCATCGAAATTTGCTGAGCGTCTCGACGAAGTTGAAGATGTCTTAACAACAAATCGTATCTGGGTTCAACGTACAGTCGACATTGGAATTGTCACCGCCGAGGAGGCACTCAACTATGGCTTCAGTGGTGTCATGTTGCGTGGATCGGGCATCAAATGGGATTTGCGCAAACAGCAGCCATACGATGCGTATGATTTAGTCGATTTTGATGTGCCAATTGGTCTTAAGGGTGACTGCTACGATCGCTACCTGTGTCGTATTGAGGAGATGCGTCAGTCATTGCGCATTATCGATCAATGTTTGAATCAAATGCCTGCTGGCGAAGTAAAGACCGATGACGCTAAGGTTACACCACCATCACGTGCCGAAATGAAAACCTCAATGGAGGCATTAATTCATCATTTCAAGCTGTTCACACAGGGCTACCAGGTGCCACCCGGCGCTACATATACAGCAATTGAGGCTCCCAAAGGTGAATTTGGCGTCTACTTGGTGGCTGATGGTTCCAGCCGGCCATATCGTTGCAAGATAAAAGCGCCCGGTTTTGCACATTTGGCAGCCCTCGATAAAATAGGAAAGCAACACATGCTGGCCGATATTGTTGCTATTATTGGTACATTAGATGTTGTCTTTGGTGAAATTGATCGATAGATAAGAAAAAGAAAGTACATATACTTATATTTCAATCAATAAATCAAAATAAATTATAACAACAACTACCAGTCCTAAGAATGGAGGCTACATGGCCCAAAAGCCTACGAAAAGTTGTCTACCGGCGAAAACAATTAGCTTTCCAATTAGGTATTGATATTATACGCCCTTCTAAGTGAAAATTTTTAATTTCTACGATTATATATACAGGCATAACCCGGTTACCGTCGTTAATGCGTTCCTCGAAAACACAGCTCGTTACCGCAACAATCGCAACTCGCAATGGTGTGTGGGACAAAGAAAATAAAAGCATTCTTTTAAGGCTGATTCACTTACTCTTCACCGTTTATAAAAAATATAGCTAGTTTTATTGCTGAAATACCCGATCATACCTGGCGACAGTCATTTGGTTGGCCATCAGGTGAAATTAAGCCCATTTCGTTGAGAAATACGAAAACATTTGAGAAATAGCATTAATAAAAATTTGATATTAAAATTACTCTACTACCTCGGGATATACAATGTTAGTAGTTCGATTATTTGCCGGCAAAAGAATGTGCTGCGCGTCTTTACTACCAACACAGGAAGAAGCGCCACATAACTGTCCGTGGGAAAATCAACTACCTCGTTGGTCAACACCCACTCATTTAAACGTTTGATCTTGGGCCTTGTTAATTGTCATGGCAAAATAATTTTTTATGAGCAATTGAATGAATTTGAATCTAAAATGGAATGGAGTTGGAGTGGAGTTGACTAATGCTTTCCACTTTAAGGTCTTTACTTATTTCTATCTCCAAAATCTGAAAGCAAATGTCATCGTCAGGATTACCTATTAGAGTAGCACGCTTATTTGTCGTTAGTAAGAGCTTTTCAAGTTGTGGCCAAAGTGTTGAAATTTTTAGGCGAGCGTTTACCACTCGTCCTGAAACACCACCAAAGCCTCTTGAAGTACTTTAGCTAGACACCATTTTTACGAATTGAGGAGACTCCGTTTTCTTGAGGGATAATTGCCAATGGTAGTTTAAACGTTGTATGTGCAGTTTTTCCGCCAATTAATAAAGTAGCGGTAATGCCAGAACTTACCAGTCTTTATTATGACATTTTAGGCTGATAAATTTTCAGCTCATGAAATATCTTGAAACCAACGAAATCTGTGAACGGCATTACGGATTTCGTGGGCAACGATCTACTGGTGATTTGATGGTATATATCACCTAACAGTGGAACCGGTCTTTGCATCAATTTGAGAAAGCAAAGCTGTTGCACTCGATATTGCTAACGCATTTAACAGAGTTTGGCATCAAGCTCTTCTGCATAAAATGCGTTCTTATGGAGTCGATGAAAAGCTGCTTCATTGGATTTGAAGCTTTCTTTTAGACCGATCAATTCAAGTTGTTTTGGACGGTTTCAAGTCTAAAATACATCAGATAAATGCTGGGGCGTTCCCCAGGGCTCTATTCTGTCTCCGACGCTCTTTCTCATTTTTATTAATGATCTCTTGGCCATTACTTCTAATCCAATTCACTCTTTCGCTGATGACATCAGTCTCAGCTTCTCATATTAGTTTGAGGAATGTCCATTCACTTCTCATGTGGAACTCAAACAACTAAGTATGTTAAGCACGTCAAATTCTGATCTGGACAGCATAATAAAATGCGGAGAAAACAATCGAGTAGAATTTGACGCTTCCAAAACCCAATGCTGTCTCCTGTCGTATAAGCGAATCCTAAATTCCATACCATTATCCATGAATGGCACTTGCATCGAGGAAGCTGAAAAACTCGCAATTCTCGGTATGTGACCACATATTTACCGTCGCCAAAAATGCTGCGAAATGTTTAGGTTTTCTAGCCCGGTGTAAAAAATATTTCACTCCCTCTGATCTGGCTACTATATACAAGGCTTTTATTGGCTCTGAACTTGAGTACTATTGCTATATCTGGTCTGGTGCGCCTAAAACCACTTTGCATCAGCTAGATATAGTACAAAACCGCGCGATAAAACTTATCGATGGCGCAAATATAGCGAAATCAATAGATTCGCTTTAACATCACAGGAACGTTTCCTGCTTGTCACTGTTTTATCGCTTCTTCTACCAGCGGTGCTCAAGAGAAATAGCCAGCTGCATGTCACCTCTCCTTGAATTAATACCCTTAAGCCCATCTTCGGACGTACAGTTAAGTTCAGATATTCGTTCTTCAGCCGTACAACACGTATAAAGATCACTTTGTTAAGCTCTGTCTTTCCACATCACTATGATCCACAGGCATTCAAGACACAAGCTCATAGACGTCTCCTCTTTTCTCCTCCTTTTCGTTTACGCACACGCTGTGCCAAGCACACAGCCGAGCATTACAAGGGTGCAAACCCCTTTTGGCGTGCGCAAATTATAAAGAAGAAATTGGTTCGAAGATTCTGAGTCAGTCAGTCAGTACATAACTTTTCCTCTCATGCGATCGGAATTTCCGTAACGCCTAACGGTAGAAAATTGTAGCCCCATTAGCAAAGAAACACTACAAAAGTGAAAATTTCGCCCATTCTGAGTCCCTATGCCTAATATGCAGATTTATTGCGGCAAATCCGGATACCCCGTTGTCGAACCCCTTGCAAATATGGCGTTTCTTGTTTTCTTTACCAAAGAGATTTGTAAAAACAATTCGTGTTGTGGCCCCATGACCCAGGATTCTGACCACTGATTAAATATGATGGTAACCTGCTATTATGGTAAAAAAACCGCTATGCAAAGTTTGTATGCGATCGGTTTAAAGGTTTGGCAGAATTGAAATGGCTTTATCTTTCACCTTTCTTTCATTGGGCCACCACACACGAGCCTGATTCTATTGCGAGGAAAATAGAATAGAATAGAAAATCCACACTTCAAGAACACACGAGATGAACTATGCTGGGGGAAGAATGTGTATATATGTACCATTTTTCATTCTTTTTGTATGAAAGTTTGTGTGTGTGTTTTCGTATTCGTTATTCCAGTTCGCCATAGGGGGAGATTTTATTCGGTTTCTTTGCAATGTTCACATTGTGTTAAAGAAGATTAAGACATAGACTAGTTATTCAAATATGCTACACTGAATTTGGAAGGAATTTCAGGTGGGTGTTCCTCTTTGCTTATTAACTCTGTTTCCAGGATTGAATTATAATTCTTTAGGTTATATGTTAAAGATATTATTTATTGGTAAAATGAGCGTCAATACATATACATATTAGGATATAAGATATTGTTATACTGCAATTATAGATAGGCAATGTATAATGCGACAATTGCAGCCGCTGGAAAAAAAAACTGTTTATGGATTTCAAATTTAAATCATAAATATGAAAAATAAACATAACATGACAACAATGAATATATATTTTTGGAGAGAGTAAGAATATATAAAAGTTATGCGAATTGATTTCAATTCAATCACCTCACTTTCCTTTAATCTGATTTTAAACGATTTCATATTTATCAACAAATAAAATATTTTCCGTTGAAAACTTAATTGGACTTTCATCTTCAACTGAAATGACATCTTTAGCTCGAAGATTTGCATACGGAGTTTTTGAAACGAATGTCACCTAAATGGGAAAATTGGTTTCAGTTTATAACTAATTTTTTTTCTATACAATATAAAATCAACCTGCAATGGGAAGAAGTCTCCTGGAATCGATGAATTACAACTGAATTCCATTGAACCGGATTTATTTGAAGCATCGATAATTGGAATATTCCATTGCAGTAGATGTTTTCTTGCATCGTAATTATATGTGCCATCATATTCGCCAACAGATGGTTGAACATTCATTCTACAAAAGAGCAGTTATGCAGTAATATTGTCATGTGATACACAATTCGAATAGATAATGCTTACGGCAAAGGAATTATAATGGAAACATCCTGCAATTCCAAACGCATTACTTCAAGTTCATATTCAATGTTTATGTCGCATCCTCCTTCACCGTTTTCCGATGGCCAACAGTTGACTATGTAGAAGTTGTGAAAGTAAAACAAAGATCAATTGTAGCACTTTAAGTACGAATGATGACATGAGACTTACTGGTCAATGGAATAGCAGACTCATCAAAAGTCGTGTAACGCCATTTGAGTACACCAACGTCGGTGTTCAATGGGAATGGTTTAGATGGATTTTTTAGTCCAATATATGAGCGTGTCTTAAATAATTCCTTATCGACATTAGGATGTGTTTGAAGTTGAATGCCATGGGTGTCATTATTTTCTACATGCACCTTTATTCTGCCAAAGTTTTCATCAGATATACGCAACGTAAGTAAACCTGACAATTCAAAAGTTTGCAAACCACCATCACGTCCCAATCGAATTACAATTTTATCCTCCATTTTCAAGTGAACACTACAAAATAAAATGATAAGATATATTTTTAAGAGCTAGTAGTTACCGACATTGCGGACAAGTATTACGTAAGTTTATAATTCATAAATCTAACGACACTTTCTTAAAGGTGCAGACATCTAGTAGCGTGAAACTCGCCTTACCTTTCTGTGTGAACATCTGAAATCAATTTTGGTCTTGTAATTGCATTTGAAGTTCCCGTGCTACCACCCAAACTTGATGTCAAATTGCCAATCTTTTCTCCTTCACTCTTAAGCTGATCAACAAAGCTGTCGACATCCTTAGTTTTACCTCCCAGTTTCAAAGCGTTGCGTGAAGCTGGTTTCCTAGAAACACCGGTCAGAAAATTAAACAAAACATATGTAAGACTTTGTAGCAAACTAACTGTGTTTTGGAAGCTATCGACTTCATGTCGGATGTCTCAATAGACGGTGTACTCATCGATGGAGACTGATGACTTCCAATGCCACTGGCACTCGATCCGAATCCTTCCGAACTGAAACCTCCATGACCGCCACGACCAATAGATGCAGCACTGCCTCCACGTTTGGCAGACTCCATTCGTTGCCGTTGCAGTTCCTTTGCCTTTTCACGCATTTTCTGGCGGGCTTCACGCTCTTGTGTCTGTCGAACGGCTTGGAAAACTTTTTCCTCGTGTGAATCCATCTCGACGAAAGTCTTAATCTGAGCCAAATTTACACTTTCACGATAACCTAAAGCGACTATTTCATCAAAGGCGAATATCAAATTGAATGCGTTATCTACGATTTCCTTTTCTTCCAGTGAATGACAATATTCGGGAATCTGTACAGAAATACATTTACGTTAAGCAACATACATAATGCTTCTACTTACAACTTTTGAAAACAATCGCAACGTTTCTAAATCCTCCAGAATGTTACTCGCTTTGGTTGTAATCAGCAACATATAAAGTTTCTCCATGGGTTGATAGACATAACGTACCGAGTCTGTCTCGACGTATGTGTGTTGCTTGCCTGAAGTCATAAGCTTAGGGAATGCGGCTAACAGACCTTCGATTCGTGCTTTTGTCATTTCGACGAATTGCCGGGATATTATCACTGAATAGGATATTAATAAAAGTAGCAAAAAAAAACAAAAATTACAAAACTAAAGTTAAAAAATTAAAATCCTTACCTTTGCCATTCTTTGTGCAAACCGCAGATGCGATGAGTACCTAAAAAGAGGAAGAGAAAAGCCATAACCATAGATAACAAGAAAATGCAATGTTTAGCACTAACCATTTTCACAGACTTTTTTAAAAAATATTTTTAAATGATATTTTTGTGATTAATTGTGAAATTTTCCTCAAATTCTTATTCGAATGGTACTTGTAATCAACTGAGCGAGCTGACGTGTTCGATATTTTCTTTATTAAACTGTCACAAATGACAACAAGCACTTTGCATTTTTTGACAGCAATGTTAGGGCATTCGTGTTTTTTATCGAAATTTCGATTAATCGATAACTAAGGTAGTATGGTAGAAACTTGTTTTGAGAATTGTTAAACGAAAAGAATGACATTTATAACATCATACGATGGACTTGTTCGCGCAGAATTATTTAATGGCGTTAGTATCAAAAATAACGAGCATGTGGGTTAAGCAATTGACGATCGATAAACAACGCCAGGCAACTAAAAATAAAATGTTTTGTCCATCATAATTCACGACTTCACCACCATGAAACCTTTTTTAGATTGAACAATTTTGGTGTAACAACATTTCTTCAGACGATTGACATATTGGCGCAACTTGAGAAAATAAAAAATATTTTGAATTTCTGTGAAAAAGTTGGCTGAACTAGGGAAAAGCTCCTCAAACGAGATTTTCTCACGCGCATAACATTATGCACGAGCATGTCAAAATTCTCAGACCCACTACTTAGTATAATACGTAATAAACGATTATAAAAGTAGAGTAATACCCTTTAACTATTGTTTATCGTTTAGTTTTACTGCGATAAACTAGTTCCGCAAACCATTTTTCAATAAACCAGCTCCGTAACTAGTTTGGCAAAAATAAAACGAGAAAAAGGACTTGAACTTCGTTCGTTCGAAAAATACAAAATTTTATATATAAAATCTAAAAATAATATTTTATAGTGGACAGTCAGAAGCGAACAAATGAGGGAAAATTAGGTTGTTTTTAAAACAGGTTTTTTTTTAATACATATTTGTTGGGCGCCGTGGCTCAGTGGAAATGCGCATGGCTACTGAGCAGGAGGTTCGTGGGTCCCAGTAACAAAAAAGTATTTTTCACGTTGTCCTTCCTCTCAAGAATTGGAGACAAAAGTTCCGAGAGTAATACCTTGTCACGGAAAGCTTATCAATTCGCCGGCTGCCGCTTACACCCTACTGATCCAACCAAACTGAGCGCACAACCACAGCACACCATTGAGCCCCACTCCTACCCGCTGACTCAACATTGTAGCATATAACGTGTTCGAATCGTGAGTACATAAATACCATTTAAAACGAGTTTTTCCCGAATCACAAAATGCAGAAATGATTATTGTATAACCTTGCTGAGTATCGCGTATAAGATTTTCTCCTCTATCCCTGAAGACAGGATAGCCCCATACGCTAAAGTCATCATTGGTCCATACCAGATTTACACCCTTAGGCAGGTGATGGAAAGATTTCTAGAGTTTCAAAACTCACTACACCATCTTTTTATAGACTTTAAAGCCGCCTATGATAGCATAGCCAGATTAGAATTTTATATAGCCATGAGAGAATTCGGCAGCCCAAATAAACTGACACGACTATGTAGGTTGACCATGACCAATGTTATAAGCTAAGTAAAAATATCCGGATCGCTATCAAGCCCATTCAACATCTATACGGGCTCCAAAAAGGGGATGGATTGGCCTGCGTCATCTTCAACCTGGCGTTGGAGAAAGTAATCCGAGACTCTGACGTAACGGCGAGAGGAACAATCCTCTATAAGTCCATTCAGATACTGGCTTACACAGACGATATTGACATCGTTGGTAGAAACCGAAGAGCTGTACAGGAAGCTTTCATCCAGATAGAGCAGGCGGCACGAAATCTGGGGCTGCACATAAATGAGAGCAAAACAAAGTTACATGGTGGCCACGTCTGCAAGTAGAAGATCCAACATTGGTCCCTTAATTCAAATAGTGGAGCGCGAGTTTTAAGCAGTGCAATCCTTTAACTATCTTGGGTTAACTGTAGCAGCCGTTAACAGCATGGAGCCAGAAATACGCGCACGGTTGCTTAAAGCCAACAAAGCCTACTATATTCTGTCAAGACTCTTCAAATCCAGGAACTTAACCATTTTTATTCTTGCAAAAATATATATATATTTTATTAGTATGTACATTGAGGAATCAGTTTTGTGAAATGGAAGAAGAAAACAAACACAGAAAATTACGTATCAGAATTACGCACTACACATACTTGTAAAAAACTATGGAAACAAAAGATTCTCGATATTCGTGTTCGATTTGCCGAGAAAAAATCTGAGCTCGAGCGAAGAGATGAAAAACGACATAATTTCATTTTATTTTTCTCTGCGCTCTACTCTTTTGAACGTGACCATTGACTGCTAAAAAATTTAAAAATTGAAAAATGTCAATTTGCAGGAGAAAAAGCCGCGAAATTTTGTAGATGGCATTGCAAAAAAGTGTTTTAATATTAAATAATTGTAAATTCTTATTAGCAAATTAAGTTGTAGTTTAAAATGAGTTTTGACGATACCATTAAAGCGTATTTCGTTACTAATAGCAATGGTTCCGCTTTATCCGAAGATATATCTGCAGCGTACGCGTATTTAAAAGATCACATCAAGGAGGAGCACATAAGCCACATAAAACCAAACGATGGGTATGCTCTTATCGCTTCGGGACGCCTTACAAAGAAAGATGTCTTTGTATTCCAAAAGTTCGAGGGCGATTTTTTTACACAGTTGCAGCAAACGAAATCTCTTATTGTTGGACCACGTTGTTTGATATCGTGTCTGCTTAAATGTGAACCAATCCCATTGGGTACCAGTCCCGTATTTACGACAGCAATGCGCGATTTGCAAATATCCGCTTCTGGGATCACACCTGAAGAGAAGGAAAAGCTCCGTGTACTTATCTCATGGATGGGTGGTCACTATTTTCAGAATTTTGGACGTTCCATAACGCACCTTATATCAAACACAATCAAATCAACAAAATACGAACATGCAACACTCAACGGCATTCCGGTGATGCATGTCGATTGGGTGCAACGCGTCTGGGATCGTAGTTGCACTGAGAATGTCAACGCCACCGATGAAGAGTTTGAAAAGTATAAGTTACCGATATTCTTCGAGGTGAACATCACCTGTACAGGACTTGATAACACTAAGAAAAACGATATCATACGATTGGTAAATGAGAACGGAGGTATTTACAATCGGGCTTTTCGATCGCAATATACCGATATTGTGATCGTCGAAAAGAGCAAGGCCAATACGGACAAGTACCAGGCCGCAGTACGTTATAAGAAGGATGTTCTTGTGCCAGAATGGATATTCGATAGTGTCCAGAAGGGATACGCTTTGCCTACAAAGCCATATCAGGTATCATCTGTGAAGTCTTCCACTCCAACAAAAATCGATCAAAGTGCGGCGGACTTCCACGCGGCAGATTGTACTCAGTTGTCGGAAGTTTCAAGGATTTCAATGGTTGACACAAATGGGCACGCTGGTAGTGCTGCAAGCAGGGGAAATCGTGGCGACTTGACAGTCAATGATACAATTTTTTCGTTGAACGATACGCAAATGTCAGCGGTAGCCCAAGTTTCTAAGCCAATGGAGCGGAAAATACTCACAAAAACAGTAACAAATTATAAGCTCATCTTAGATGAAATATGTCCGCGACAGGCTAAAAAGGCAGGAAATTTTCTCGATGGATGTTCCATTTATATGAGTGGTTTTCGAACTGATGAGAAAGAAAAACTTAATCGTATCCTTAATGTTGGCGGAGCCACGCGATACGACACTGTTAATGACAAAATCACGCACATAATAGTTGGCCAATTGGATGGTTCTGAGATACGCGCTTGGAAACGAGATGGGCTTCTTTCAGTTATAAATATTGTAAGGCTGGACTGGTTGCTGGAGAGTATCAAATTAAAACAACCAGCCAGCGAAGTAGTATATCGCGTATCATTACCGACTTCTAATGAGCCAGAAGCTCCTTCGCCGTCCAGTAAACGAACACTTCGTTCAATGAATCATAGTTTTAAACAACCAAATATTCCAATCAAGAAAAAACTCTTTCAAAATGATACTTTATCGACTTCATCGGCAGTTAGTGCTACGTTGGTACCAGTCGAAATTTTATCTGAACAAGCTGCACCGGATATACCTACTCCGATCCTACCAGCAGAAGAAGAGGAACTAGATCTAATTGCTCAGTATTCTCAGGAGAATGAACTCTTGCCTATGGTCCCGCTTCCACCTATTCGGCCATCTTTGCCGATGGCTTCTTCCACCCAGAATAAACAAACAACGGAACCTCCAAAGCCTCAACCGGCCGCACCTAGAAACGAGAGCGAAATGACAAATGCCGGAATTAGTACCATGGATTATGAAAATCTCGACTTTTTTCAAGGCATGTCTGTATACATCGACGCGAAGCACTTCGACGAAGAGTTCTATTCGCAAATGATTGGCGAGTGCGAGGCCGCTCAAGGAAATGTCGTACAGGAGACCTTCCGGGATCCCGTCGACTATGCTATTGTTTCGTTTGAGAAGATTTTAAATAAGAGCCATATTCCGATTAAAGCAAAACACATTGTAACCGAGTTGTATGTTGTAAGTTTGATTAATTTTCGTTATATAGATTCTCTAAAAAAAACATTTCCATTTGCAGGAGGATTGTATGAAACATAACAAATTGATTCCCCTTGAGTACTATCACAAGCCAATACCACACACTGCAGAAAGTTGTCCACTTAGTGGCATGACAATTGTTGTCAGCATTTATTCAGGATTAGAAAGAGACTTCATCGATTCTATAGCGCAGCTTCTGGGAGCAAATGTCAACAAGACTTTCGTGAAGAAAGAAAAGCCCCTTTTGGTTTGTTCATCAGCAGAAGGTTCAAAGTACGAGGGAGCTTTAAAGTGGAATTACCCTGTTGTAACTTCAGCATGGCTGCTAGCCTGTTCGGTCGAGGGGGTGAAGCTTCCGTACAGGAATTATCTTGTCGGAGAGTGTTCCGAGGATTTTCCGCTATCACCGACATTACGAGAGAGAAATACTTGTGAAAGTGCACAAGCGGGAACGAAACAAGCCCACAATTCTATGCCAATGGACGTTGAAATTAATATGGACTTACGGCCTTCAGAGTCATCTAATTCAGCGGTTGCCAAATCTTCATCCACTCCGACATCGGATTTCACTCCATTGCGAAATAAACGTGTTTCTGAATTGGCTGGACCAGTACTCAAAGGTCGCAATTCCATCTCTGGCAGTAACAACAACAACTCAAGTGCATTAGATTCACCGCACACACCAACTAATACCGGTCGGCGGGCAGGCAATTTTGATTTTATGGAATCAATTCTTGCTGAGATTGAGGATGAGGACGAACGTGAATGCCTTAGAGAGTGTATTATTGAAATGCGTAATAACCAAACGCCCGAGCTAGAGCGTATCCGCCGTCAAGCATGCACCCCAATTAATCGGAAGATTCCAACGCCCAAGGGTATTCCAAATTTCTGCACAACTCCTGAATTTGAAAAGCGAATTTCAGAGGAATTTGAACGTCGCTGGTGTCTACCAACGAAAAAGTTGAAACCAGACACACCAATTGATGAAATCCGTAAGCGTGTTCTTCGCGCCACATGTAAAATGTTCGGTATTGAGTACAATGGTGATGAGGAGACAACTCCACTACAACACTGCAAGGCAGCCGGAAACGGTGCTTCAACCTCTAATCATATTCGACCGCGTTCAATTTATTCGAGCGCGACTCCTTCCTCCTCTCAATCCCCTCACTTGGTGACATCATCAAATTCCTTACAAAAGTCCACCATTAACTTTGACAAAATAAGTTTTGAAGAATCCTCTGTAGCTGCCGCTGCATCGCCAGAAATGAAACAGATTTCCGATTATCTCAAGAACTGCGAATCAAGACGAAAAAGTCTAAGGAAGGCATCGAATAATCAGCCACAAGAAACGGAAATGCTAGAGACGGAAGGTCACATGATTCAGCCATTCCATTCAGAACAATTCGGCGGTGGGACAGATGAAATGGTCGGCTGGCGTGATCCTTCTGAGTTCACTGTATCGCGCCGATCGAAACCTAGTGCTATGCAATACCACGGAACTCCACGATTCAGCATCTCATGCAGTGAAGATTCCACACGTGCCGATGTCATTCATAAAATATCACGCCTTCGTGGTACAGTTAGCGACAATCTAATTAGCTTTGACCCGAACTGTACACATTTCCTATGCGAGCGCCCAAATCGTGGCGAGAAAATGTTGGGATGCATTTCCTCCGGCAAATGGATTCTCAGTTTAGGCTACATCGAGGAGTGCTACGCCAAGAATGTTTTCGTCGATGAGGAGCTCTTCGAATGGGGCAATCCAAAGGCATATAATTTACCAGTTTTACCCCAAGACGAACAGACAATTGCCAAAGCAGCACATCGATGGCGAAAACAAATTGCAGAATCAACTGAAATGAACTCTGGAGCATTTGAAGGCTTCCGGGCAATTCTTCGGATATCCGACCGCCATCTGGAGTCGTTGAAGAATGTCATCAAAGCTGGCAATGGCGAGATTATACAGGCTCAATCACCGTATGCTGAATGTGATGATGTGATTTACAGGGCGACACATTGTTTTGTTGATGTCAAGAGGGTGCCTCTCACGCCAAGGGATTATACATTTCTACACGATAACGGTGTGCGAATACTTTCCCAAATGTACATCAATGAATATTTGATGAACGGACCAGACGCAGACATCAGCAAATTCGAAATAGTAATGTGACCCATTTAAAACGAACGGTCGGGATTATTGTTGGTATTTTCAATTATGTTAACATTATATAAAATCATTATTAATTAAACCATAATCACTTAATCATTGCAAAATACAATTTTATATTTTTCAATAAAATGTTTCTTGTTATTACAATAAATAACAAAAATTTTACTTAAAATCAACCGCAGGTGTATGCGTAACATTTTAGCATAGTGTTGCAGTGGGTTGCAGTGAATTCAACTGCCAGGCTATCTATTCATAGAGATTGGAACGAACGGTCCCATGATGAATAAAATCTCTAGACTGCGTACGCGAGTAGGAATATAAAGTATTTGAAGATATGAAAGCAGAATTCAATGAGTCCAGGCTGGGAGAATTCTTGTCTGCGAATCAAAACATTACAGAATTCAAAGAACGTACCCGTGTGTGACAGGTCAACAAAACGTCCAGAGTTTAGAGATGCCAAACTGAATGATTTCAAGGCAATCAGAAAGCATATGCATTTTTTTTCAGTCCCGCGAGTAAAAACTGAGCATACTAAGCGAGTAAGTCCACCTACAAAGCAACCAAGTTGATCTATTTAAAGAACACGATTAGATGTCGCCAAAGTTGTGGGGTAACCAGTAATCAATTACATTTTTTAATACTAATATACTAATTCAGACAAATATGTTAGCCACCACTGTGATCAACGAGAGTCACCGAATACGTCTGAAAAAAAAACTCACTCAATTATTTGCTCACCAGCCATTTTATTTTTTTCTCTTGTGAGTGATGACTAATGGCTCTCAACTATGGACAGACGCAGCATACAGACCGACCAATCGCGTTGCGTCGGACGAAAACAACAACCAAAAGTACACATCAAGAAGAACAAAATTACAACGCAATGGAAAACGCACGCGTGCAGCAGCTGATCATGTACGACTTTTTGGGAGATCATAAAACGATAGAAGGAGTCCGCATCAAATCGCACAACAACGAGCAGCATCAAATACGTTGAAAGTATAGCTGTTTCACTCACACATGAGCAATTTTGTGGCAGATCTAACTAGGACCGTTGGAAATCAACTCAGAAATGCAATACCACAGCCACAGCTGATTAGGTCGACGAACTGAGGACATTTGAAAATCATAGCAATTCGAAATAATTTTTGAAAACATGAACAGAAAACAGATGACACACAACAACCACACTGTGTTTCTGGACAAATGCATTTCAGCGAACATGAGAAAGGCAATATGTGTGTATTTTGCAATACCAGATTTTATGAGGCAAAATATAAGACAACACGCAACACTGCAAACTAGAAGGCTCCTTTTGCATAGCAACAACGTTTTTTCAATTTTGTCCAAACGACTGTCAGGGTATAAGAAGTGGTACGCAGCCTGGCAGAAGTCTCTTTTCCTGAGTTCCTTTCATCTGGTTAGTAAGTTTAGTGAAATTTTCTAATTCCCAACCGCTGAAGCTAAAGGCTATCGTAGCTCTTTATATTTTTTTTAATGCAACTGCGCTACGAATACATTAAACATAGGCATATTCTAATGAAAACATATTTTTTAGCTAACTTAACGCTCGGTTAGTATCACACTTTATACTGTTGTACTATTTTTAAATATAGTGTACATTCCTACTAATGGTGTAGAGGTTTAAGAGTTCCTACCTTGCCACTACGACCATATCTAAATATTCATCATAATTTCTAACTCTCGAAATACACGCCGCGACGACATCACGCGTCGTCCAATGGATATCGGTACGGTCTGTTGAGAAGTTTGCGTGACCCCGACATAATCTAGGAACACACGTCGCTACGACATAACGCGTTACCCATAAGCATCGGCAATAATCCCATCGATACGACATACATACATACGACGACGTTGTCACAGGCATCGTTACGACATCACCTTTCCACGACGTTTGCTTCTACGTACCGGAATATCAGTAAACGATGTGTCCATATTATTGTAGGTGTGAATCGGAACAATAAGGAGCCTAGTTCTAAAAGACTGGCCAAACATGAAATGGGCCAAACCACATAGGAAGGACTACGTCCCGACAATACTTTGAACAAAAATACGAAAGTTCTAAGTTTCAAGAAATTTGAAAGGGTTATTCCCAAGAAGGCCAAAGCCAGACGAGAAATACGGTCGCATCGTTTGATTGAGAAAACGAACCTAATGGATGAATTAAAGCAGACATTCAACCTCCGCAGATTAGTCATAGAAGTGCCCGAAAATAATTCTGCAACATATGTGAAGAAGGGCATAACTAAAGAGTTGACTAATCTGCAACGGAAGCAAATCCTTGACTTTGTAGAGTTAACATTACAAAGAACAGCGCAGACTTTAGAAATGATAGTATTGACATGCCAATCCCAGGATAAGGTCTCGTCAAGTACGAAACCCAGGCTCTTGAGACTCTGAGAGAACGGCACAGACATTCCATTAAGGATAATTGCATCAAGCAGGTTAGAAATTGGATAACGATTTAATGACATGGGCTGACTTTTGAGAGGTTAATTTCGAGATTATCATTGGCCCAGTAATAGATAGCCATAAGGTCATTACATATTTACCTGGGAAACACAAGACGTAAGCTCAGTGAGAGGCGCCGAGTGAAGTAGCTGGACATCGTCAGCAAAGAGGTGGACTTACGAAAAACGGCGTATAAGAGGACGATCATTTATAAAGAGTGAAAAAAGCAGGGGACCCATATTTGTACCCTGAGTGACGCCTTTCTGCGAGGGCAAAAAGGAGGAACAAACCTCCCCCACTGAGACACACTGGAACCGATTGGTCAAGTATAAGTGAACTAGGTTGACTGCTGAGCTAGACAAGTTAAAATGTGAGGAAAGCTTGGATAAAAGAATGTTATGGTCAATGCTATCGAAGGCTTTGCTGAAGTCGAGAAGAATAAGAACTGTGACCCTACCATGGTCCATATTCTTCCGAGCCAACTCAGTAATATCCATAATAGTAGAGGTAGTATTGTGAAACTTCCTAAGGCCGCTCTGAAATTGGCTAGGTTAGGTTAGGATAGGTTGAAGTGGCCGTCAGTCAAAACCGACGCACTCTGACCAAGAAGGTCCGTTGTGATACCACAAGGATCTAGAAATCCCACGCATACTCGTTGAACCACTTAAAGCTAGGAAAAGACTATTAATGTCAATTTGGGTTCGATCGTTGATATCGTTGAAAAAGAACGCTCCGTAGATGGAGAGTGGTTTCCTCCTCATCCATGCAGTTTCTGCAGAAATCGTTGGAAAAGACTCCTAGTCTTTCTGCATGCTTGCCTATGAGACAGTGTCCAGTTATGACACCTATAATGGCACTAATGTGCAGTCTGTTTTGTTTTGAGAGATCAAACACTTGGAGCGTTCCGGATCTAGCTTGGGCCAGATCTGCTTCGTTGCTATGCAAGCTGTACCGTTTGACCATCTATAATTAGTTTTTATTATAGCATCCCGTTTAAACATGAGTTTGCACGTGGCGATCGGCATACCTAGTGAACCATATTCAGGCAATAGGAGTAGTGTGGTTCCATGTTTGGCAAGTTCATCAGCCATACAATTTCCAGGAATGTCTCTATCCCCCGGCACATGTGAATGTTAAACTGCTCAGCTATCTACTCAAGAGACGATCGGCAATTCCCGGCCAGAATGGAATTTGTGGAGATTGATTCCATGGACTTTAGAGCAGCCTGGCTCTCCGAGAAAATGTGGATATCCTTAACAGATATGACATTACTCTTCAGCCAAGACAAGGCTTCCTTAATAGCAATGATTTCAGCTTGGAAAACACTACAGTGATCAGGAAGACGGAAAGAGAGACTTAGATTTAGTTTTTTTGAAAAGACAACTCCGCCAACCCCTTCAGCAGTGAAATTGGCTAAGTAAGGCCATTTTCGAGACATGTTGTTAATTGGTCTTTGATAAGACGCTCACAGCTTCATAGCATACTATTGAGCCTCAACTTAGTAATTACATTAGAATTACCCTTTTTTGCGATGGGTACAACACGAGCCCTCTTCCAAGCTATTTCAATTTAAGTAATTAAATAAAAAATTTCGAATTTTGTACATTGCACTCGTTGATGGCATGCATCCTTCCTTACAGCGTGGAAAAAAGTTCACTTCTTGCTCTAGCATAATTTTTATTAATTTAAAATCTTATAATTTTACCAATAATAATTAATATGTAATAAATATAGAAAAATATGCTGTTGACTTTCTGTACACTATTTTCGTTTCGTTTTATTTATGCCTTCTGTTGCCTAAAAATCCGAAAATAAATAATAAAAAAAATAGCATACATAAATACAATAACAAGAATTATGTCTGTTTTATAACAAATGGTGTTGTAAGTGTCTACAAGGGGTGCATTACAATTTTCACGAAGGGCGGGCTGTTTGTTTGTACATTTAAGCTCGAATGTAATCGTGTAACAAAATTACTGTTGTAAGCTGCATCTATTATTGTTTTCTACAAAATTTTACTTAATTTTTTTCTATTATTGTACAAAAAACAATTTTATTTTCTTATTTGACTAAATATAAAATGTATAATTAATTACAAAACGGTAGTATTTATAACGGATAAAGAACAACAAACGAAAACTAATCAATTAAGTGGTGCTCCACTAAGTGGGCCATTTACGAATGATGAATATTTCTACGAATTATGCTGACACTCCTACTCTAAGTAGTCCATGGTTTTTATAAATTTTACCACAGAACCAAATATTGTCCAATGGAATTGCTCCTCGCCGTCTAATTTGTCACCAATGAAGCATGTAATGTATTCTATTGTTGAAAGCAGATATGGGGGATTCGCCTGAAGTAAATGATAACAAACAAAACAAAGGCGTGATAAGAATGGAAGCATATTGTGATTGGAAAATCATTCACTCACCATTATGACGACATAAATGAGCACTGGTAAAAGATCATCTGCTGCCGGTACACGATCACAAGACATGTGCAAAAGATTCATGATACTCGAAATGCATCTAATTGATAAAAAGAAGGGTATTTCACTTCTCAAGTAGTCAGATAAGTGTAATGAATCTTACCTAATGACGCATTGGAGTTTCTCTCGTGGCGTTTTATATGCTGAAATGTATGACAATTGCTGCTGGGCAAAAGTCCATGGTGCTTCGGCGAGATATTCCTGAGGAATGCATAATGCTGCATGAGACGGTTTGATGATTTTCTGTAGTTTGGTAATATGTTCATGCAGGACACTGGTAGGTTATAAAAAGTAAAAGTCCAGGTGAATTGAATAAAACGAATAACCAATAAAAAAAAACACCAAACTTACGTGTCTCGCGACAAGTCGACATCGTCATTGGGAAACATAACCTGCTGATACATTCGCTGCAGTAAAATTCTTTGGATTGACATTCTTGCTTCGTGAATTTGCCACTCTGCCATGCCGTGTAGTATTCCTCCGTCTGTTACCAGTTCGGCCATTAAACTATCAATGAATTCCTCAATCAACTCGATCTTATCGTCAAGCACAGTCAGACGGCTGAATTCTGTTTGGAAAGCTTCAATTTTTGCCTCTTGCTTTTCGACAAACATTCGCACACAAACAGCCAAGACATAGCGATTGCAGGTCTCACGCTCGCTGCGAAGACGTGTCTCGAACTGATCAATGTTCTCCATAATAAGCAAAAGGTTCTGGCGATATCGCATTAAATATTGCAAATAGTGTTGACGCTTTTGAATGTCACTTTGAAGTTCTTCGAGGAGCTGTTGGTGTTGGCCCTCATCGAGCGTTGCCAAGCATCGGATGGCTTCAGAGACGTACGAGATTTGTTGGAAATTTCGTAGATTGATCGCTTGTGCTAACTGAATTTGCAGATATGTGAGCAAAGGGGAAGCGTTCGAATACTATGTAAGGGATGTGTTGGGAGAAGTAATCAAAACAAAATCACAATCAACAACAACAAACAGGGCTTACTGTTGTATGACGGAAGTCACCAGTGTGCAGATCAGTCTTCGAGAGTACAGTACGAATCTTCTTTTTGACAGCATTAAAAGCGACCGCCTTGTCATGCAGTATAACACTTGGAAGCCTTGGAAGGAAGAGAGAGTAAATATTATGACATAAACCACTCTGTAGAATGCTAACTTACCTTGTTTCATTGTCGGAATTCTTCCGATTGACATTGCAACTATTTCCCGTCGAATCGGAATTTGTTGTCTCGCTTGATGTGCTAACTTTGCGTCGGTATTTGGCCAAAATGTCTTCGGTTATATCACAGTAGGTAGCAGGCGAGCGCAAATCATTGACCCCGCCTCTGCCTCCACTGCCACCAATCACGTCTAACGTTGCCTCCGCATTGGTGCTGCTAAACGAGACGCTTCTTACTGTCGGATAATCCTCACTGATGCGTGACGCTGATGATTTGTTGTTATTCCTGCGATTCTTAAAGAATCCCTGCTTAAGCTTATGGAATATTCCAGAGTTATTGGCAGAACTGTGTGCAACATGCCTAAGGGAGTGATCTTGCATGCGACGACTATGCATAGAAGAGGAGTTGCAACGTGCAGACTTATCTGCTGAGGCATCAAAACTGATGCTCTTCGGAATTGCTCCGGTCGATTTTGTTGGTTTAGCGGATGATGTCATCATTGAGCCAGCAGCAGAAGAAGATTGAAGCGATGTTGATGGTGGTTCCGCAGTTGTGATAAAGACTGGTTCATTGCTGTGCGCAATGTTAACACCCTCTTTGCTCTCCTCGTCGTCATCATTTATGTTCAGTTCTTCCGTCTTCACAATGAGCATCATTTCATCGATTCGATTCTGTTGCGATTTGCAATCATCGGTAAGGGAGGAATTCTTTAGATTTGGCATCGCCGAAAGTCTCTTATTGTGAACTGCAGTGGACGAAACCATAATTTCATGATTCTCATAATTCAAACTTTGATGACGACGCATCATCGTTCTCGCTGAGGATTCTTGGGATTTTACGTCCATCATTCCGTTGCGACGACCATCAAATACGACATTTCTCTGCTCGGACGATAAACGTCTGTGCACAACAGCATCGTCGCTAAATTTGTCAAAAATATCACAATATTGCGCTGCTCCATTGTCAATAGTCATGTCTTGTAACTCACGTCGCGTCTCAACTACGATGCCTACGGCGCCACCATCTTCCACGAAATCACTGAAGTCGATTAGGTCATTGCACGTGCTGCCCGACGCATGATTCGAGCGGCATGATGAAATTTTGATCTTTGTTGTGGCTCCTCTCGAATGATTTGCTGCTTCGTCTAGATTCAAACTCTGGTTTGAAATGCTACTCTCAGCTGAAGCCTGTCGACGCATACACCGTTGTTCCAGAAACGATTCCTTATCGTTGTTACTGCTTTTGTAGTTTTGCTGAAAGCTGTTCTCACCGGTAAACTGATTTGTCGTTCGAACTGAACTTCTTGCTAGGGATGAAATAGCCTGGTATCGTGATGAAAAAACACCGCCATCATCAATTGCTCCAGCTGCTCCATCATCATCACCATTCACCACCACTGTTGCTGCGGCTTCATCGTAGAGATTAGACGCATTGTAAAATGCCGATGATTCTTGTAACGGATCGCTTGCAGAACCTGACGGAGCGCCGCCATTGTAGACAGGAGAATCTGGTGTTCTGAACTGTACGTTCATCGACCGTGGTGCGAAAAATGGTGAATCTGGGGCTGGTTCACTACTATGATTAGCTCTTGAATTCGTCGACACATTGTGATCGGGTTCCGATCTACCACCAGCGTCAGTTATGTCCGACTTAGCTGTAATGCTCAAGTTATCATCCGTATCAACTTCG
This sequence comes from Nephrocerus scutellatus, assembly GCA_947095585.1. Lineage (NCBI taxonomy): Eukaryota > Metazoa > Arthropoda > Insecta > Diptera > Pipunculidae > Nephrocerus > Nephrocerus scutellatus. The sequence goes on along the minus strand of OX352763.1, from coordinate 19,450,764 downwards.
GCCAGTTTTTCCGAATCACTTGCCAGCACGTCTGTACTCCAATTGGACTCGGAGCGTGTTTCCGATGCATCCAAGTAATTGCCACCAATTTGCGGACGTGAATTCGTGAGTGCATCGAAGTTGTTGTCACCTGGCAAGACCACTGCGGACGGAATGAGTGGCGTGGAAAAATTCCGATCACGGTCACGATCGCTTGTATCAAGAGTCTCCGAATCACTGGCTAGCACATCTGTAGACCAAGTATCGGATATAACTGAGACCGTCTCATCACCCTCAATAAGCTTCTTGATTTCAAATTTGCAAAATTTATCCTCAATGTCGGAGCGTGCTTTGGACAGCAGTTTCGCCATTTGAGGTGCTGGAATAACATTGGTGACGCTCTCGCCGTCGGTTACCTGCGACGACGGAGTATCACGTCCAGAAATGTTTGGTGTTCCACGTCCGGAAACATTGGCCGACACCATATCCGATAAGTTGTCATTTTGATCGTTCTCCTCAAGCTCTAAAGAACTCGTCACCGAGTGATTGCTTGGAGCCTCACTAACCGCCTCAAGATTGTCCGAATTTCCGATGGATGCATCGTCATGCGACAGCGAGAAACGAGTTGTTTTCGCATGCAACGGCCGTAGCACCTCATCAATAACATCACCCATGCCACCGAAACCATGTGAACCGGCTTTATCGAGGCTCTCCTCAGCTAGAACAGCCTCCCCATTCGTGATATCCTGACCGATGCTGTTCATTTTTAAAACTTCCTCCTCAGTCAGTGGTTGCAATTTGTTATCATCTGAATTGTAAATGGCAAAAACCAATACAGGTTCATTGTCAACATCAAAATGCGCACCACGAACGGGAGAATGGGAAGAATTTGAATTAACACCGGCTGCAATACCGAGAGAATTTGATGCCGCTGCAATGGAATCTGGACTGTGAGTTGGGGAATTGCCGTTGGATTGTAAGTTTCTGCTGCCATTGACATTACTATTGCCATTGCAGTGCTCAGACGCTGCTCCAGCATTCGAATTAAAGCTCATACTTTTTGCGATTTTACTTTTAGTCGCTTTGCCCAGATTTATGAGTGTACTTTGCTTCGAGCGGTGTGGACTGATTTCTGGCGATGTTGCTGCAGCAGAGACGGCATCACTTCCTCCACCAACATCGTTACTGTCTGGCAAATGTGCAAAAATTTTCTTCAATTTCTGGCGATCATCATTGGGAATTATAAACTCGTCATTTGCCATAATAATTCGCAGAAAATCAACAAAGAACATCAGTTCATTTTGTGTTATAAGAAGGTGAGCACGCTCAAAATCGCTTTGCTGCGACAAAATTGCCACAACATCTTCGCCCGACGGATTGGTCAACAGCATGTCCAGTAGATTAGTCACTAAATTCGCCTTAAACTGATTATACACTTCGATGAATCTCGGCTCAATGTCATCGCATTTTACCAACGCCAACATTTGAATTATTTGCCCAATTTGGATGAGATTCAAGCGTACCTGTTCCGATATTGGGGCATCAATTATTCCGAAAATATCCGGGCTTACTATAGCTGGACAGATGAAATGTGTGAATACCATATCAGTGAGAATCTCATTGATATTTCTATCGCTGGTGTGCACTTGTTTCAACAGGTGGCACATTGTTTGCACCAGCCACCGCAGAGTCGATGGAAACAACGACCAGTTACGAGTGAGACTCTCTATAAAGCTACTAGTGAAAGAGTGCAATTTCGCAATAGTATCCTGATGGAATCTTCGCACATTTTCCTGATAGTCATTTGAATTTTCATTACCAAATCTGCAAGAAAGAAACAGAAATTAAAATGATTACAATAAAAGGCTGATATGTCGATATTCTCTTTGCCATTTGTGTATCACCTCTTAAGACGTTCCTTGGCGGTAAGATTTTGAATTGCTTTGCTCGGATCAACATCCAACACAGTTTCACTGTCGACCAACACACACATTATCGGCTCGAAAAGTGCCGCAGTCAGGAATATTTTCACCGAAAACATTGACTCGTTCAGCCGTTGATAGAGACGGGCGAACGCTGATGAACTAGCGCGCAGCATTCTTCTGGGACTTTCACTGACCACCACTTGGATTTCGATCAGTTCTCGCAAGAGTTTTAAAAGCATTTCAACATCTTTTGTGTTGATGGCACTACCATATATACCAGTCGATATTGTATGGATAACTGTATTCATGTGGTCCGCAGTTACTTCGGGTGTTCGATCTCCAATGGAGAGGGACAGTGCCAGAATATATGGCGACCGATAGAGATAATTAAAGAGTTCCTCATATGCAATTGTAAACTGGCAAAGTGAAAGAATTTAGTAAAATTCCTATTTGTAGAATAGAATTCGATAACTTACCTCATACTCCACAATCTTCTTGGCATCTACAAATTTTATGTTTTCATAATTATTAGCCCGTCGACAGCATACTGAAGGACCTATTTCGGGTCTGGAAATTATTAGATCATTCAAATTTTGTCTTTGTTGAGCGCAAATATAAGCGAGCTAAAATAAAAAAGGTCACTTGTGTTATGTGTGTATTTCGCATTGTATTTGCAGCTAATTTACCTGTGCAATTGTAGATGAATTCATTGCAAGATTCTCTGTGAGATTTGCAAATGCTGCCTGCTCGTGTTGTATGAAGAGCTGCTCCTGTCGCAGAGTTCTAGCGAGATCCATGATCTCCAAAAGATTTCCCTCGTTGTCTGTGTCCATTTTGTTGTTTCCTTTATATGTTCTGTTGAATTGAAATGCATTTTTAAATTTTGCAGACAGTAAGAGAAAATATGTTTTATAAACTTATTAATAATTGCTATTGAATTCGGTTCTTTGGTGTCATTTTATTTAAAATATTAAATTACAGTCTCCCAAAACCAGCTGCAACAAAGATTTTATGTGTTTTAGGTTGTATGTAGATCGTTTTGAGTTCTTATCTTAAGTTTAATACAAAGTCCAGTCAACTAATTAACTATTTTCGTTCGTATTTAAATACGTTCTATAGAACATTATGTATAAAACAGAACATTCAGCATTTGGGCAAACATTAAAAAGTTTCAAGATAAAACTTTTGCTGTAGAATCTCGAGTGATGAATGAATTCAGATTGACTGGAAACCTAAACGACTTTTTCCCTGTGTGTTACTTACTACTCCCTCGTTCGCTTATCTTGAGGTATGTTATCTTAAAAAACGTAATGAGAAACATTGAAGGACTTGTGGCAAATTTTACTAACATTTATGTACATAATTAATATTTATGAACCCAAAAGTTCTGGCTAAAGTTCTCCCTCCTTTGGTCTGCGGTGCAAGCTAAATGCTCAGAATGAATAAAAGAGAAAAATATAATGATTATTAAATTTGAAGCTTTATTCCTTCATTTGATACACGGCACTTATATCCTAAAACAAGAACCAGAAGAAGAAGCTATTTAGTTAACTTAAGTGCTGCAACTAGATTGGGTCATGTTATCCAATACGTTTAATAATGGAACTACATACACGTTTGACAACGGAACAGCAGGATCAATTGTCGAAGTGACGTTTGCAAGCAGAGCACTCTCGAAATTAATGGATTGGAAAGTAGCGGATGAAACGAAACAACCCAAGTGTTTTAAAAGGAGCATTGGGCAGGAAGTGCAAAGAATTGCTTGAAAAACCAAACCAAAGAAATTGATAGGTCAATACTGGATCTTTTGCTTGACAGCATGGAAGAAGTAGAGTGTACAAAGGATGGAAGGTATTGCGGAACAACAAGTTAAACACATAATAGAGGGTCTTGTCAGAGTATGTGACGCGTTTATGCCCCGCAAAGCAAAATAAAACTGGAGGACGCAAGTCTAATGATGGAACGATGAATTATTTACTATACTATGCTGCGCACAGAATGTCATAGAATGCGTAGGAGACAGCAGCGAAGAAAGGATAGAGACGAACAGAATGACCAACCCAAATCCCGATATATATCGCGCACAATGCAATTGCAGGAACGAGATGGAAGGGCGGGGATAAGAAATACTAATACTTTTCCTAACCAAACTCCAGGTACCAGACTATCTGCTACGAATCATTGCGAGCTACAGAACCTTGTTGTATGACACCGAGGAGGGCCCCAAGCAATACAAAGTCACCGGAGTACCACAAGGCTCTGTACTTGCGCCGCTACTATGGAATGTGATGTACGACGGCATTCTAACAATTAGACGACCTGCTGGGGTAGAAATCGTCGGATACGCGGATCACAAAAGTGAAGCTGTTCTGATAAGTAGCAGAAGAAAGGTGGAAAGAGTGACAATCCGAGTTGGGGGACATAGCATCACATCGAGCCCACATATAAAATACCTCGGAGCAAGCACGCGTACGAGCCATTGTCTTCACTGCGCGCGCGAATTACCACCCTAAATGCGTTTCATTATCAAAGACTAAAATTATGCAAGTTGAATTGTGCCAAGTGGAATTGCGTCCAGTTGAATTGTGCCAAGTGGAATTGTGCCCGTTGAATTGTGTCTAGTGGAATTGTGCTAGTGGAATTGGCCAAGAATCGTTTTTTCCTACTCTTTCTTAACCAAGAGCATTAATTTTTGCTGCTAAGCGAAAAAAAAATGTGCACTGGCACGTTTTGTATGTGAATTTGCGTCGAAATCGAAATGGTCGCACAAATGCTACGATGACGATAAGAATGACAACAAATGTTTTTTTATTTTGAAATTGTTAGGGCGCTCTCACAATGAAAAACTTAATACTTAAGACGTACAGGATTGTATTGATTTTGGTTTTGACAAAACACAATTGATTGCTCGTTATATTAGAAATTCATACAATCCTGTAAGTCTTAAGTATAAAGTTTTTCATTGTGAGAGCAGAGCATAAGCAAACAAATCGAGTGTACTTTTGAGAAATTAAGTGCAGTATTTTCTGAACCGTTCTATTTTACGCTCCGATAATTTGGGATATAATCTTTTTACTCTGAAAAAATATACGGAACTTTTCTTGACAGCTGTAGTTGTTTGTTTCTTTAAACATGAGACATGTGAGAGGTGAGAAATAAAACTTTTCTCTGAATCCAAAAAAAAAACACAGCAAATTTTTTTTTAATCTGACAGATCTGTCAGATCAGATCGCGCTCTCCGTTTCCCCCAAAATAATAACAATAGTAGGCACTCAAAAGTGTACGGAATATGAACGAATGTAATCATACAAAACAATAAATTCCCAAAAAGGTTTAGGAAAGGTGTACTCGTATGCCAAAAATTAACTTAATTAAAAAAAATTAAATTTAAAAACAAAAAGCGATACTACCGGTCCATCTAATAAAGCTTTTCGTCGAGCTGTCACCATTAGCTGTAACATTGACATTATTGTTCCGAAAAGACAATATAGCCAGATTCAGATATAAACATACGATAAGTGCAAAATGTTCAAGGAATTCAGATTAATCATCAACTTGTTTTAGGCAATAATTTTACTGGCAACCTGCTGCTTGCTATATTTTTAGCCTTTGTTTATATGTAAAAGACAATCAACACTCGTGCTATTGCTACCGTGTACCGTAGTTTTAAGTAATAATTGCGACAAAAGCTACACACACACTAAACTTTTGTCACCGCAAGCAAGCTTACAGGTTTCAAATTCAACAGCTTCCTCAGTTCGCAGATGCAAATACAACTAAAGTGCAAGCCATTATCTCATTTCATATATTAGCGATACGATAATGGCCTGTACATTCCATTCTGATTCAATTTCGTGATGTCTACAAACGTAAGCGCATAGCTGATGGAAACTATACTATACTATGACTTTGATGTACATGTAGCGTCTGTACTCACTGTGATATTTTTTTAATTGAGGTAAAATTGACACGACCAGCTCAAAATAAACACTACACAGTTTACTCCCCCTATTGAGGAGCTGTGAATTTTATAATTTTTACGCTGCTACAGCGAATAAATTTAATGTTTTTGTTTTGTTTTCGTACAATTACTTAATTTATCGCACTCGTTCACGAACGTTACATTGATTTTTTACGAAACAATATTTAAATATTAATTTAGAGGTTAATAACAAATAACCACGTTTGAACACTAACTCAGTGTTTTTTCTCGAACCGTCTTTTCACTTTACTAGTTTGGTCAGTTATTTTAATTAAATTTTTGTTACTTGTCTACGTCTTTACATTAAAACAATTGCACTTAATATATGTGCTTCACAAAAACGCAAATACCTCGGGTATTGAATAAGGCTACAAAAATCAAGGCTCGCAAATATTTACTGACAACTGTTTTTCGTTAATATTATAATTTTATCTTTTTGTAAACTTTCACAAATCACAAAAACTCTTTAATTTGTAAATTTTATAGTTTTAATTCCTTGTTTTCACAAGAGATGTATGCTAAATTTTTCTCCATACTCCGACGTTAAATCGCCTGCGTAATAAAAATGTGAAAGTTTTGACAAATGTCAATAACAAGTACAAGTGACAACCTGACAACATAAAACTTGTTATCTGCTGCCAAAAACTAGGTTTGTCTTTTGAGATGTCTGGAACATTTTACAATTTTAAACGAAAGTTCAATAAATACAAGCTTCACACTTCAAGCAAACACGGGATGAACTATGCTGGGGATAGAATGTGTATATATGAACTATTTTTCATTGCATTTGTATGAAATTGTATGAAAGCTTGTGTGTACTTGTGTTTTCATCTTCGTTATTCCCGCTCGGCATAGGGGGACGATTTTTCCGTACATTCCGCGCTCTCCGTTTCCCCCAGCAATGAGCTCGATTTTCCACCGTTGGAATTCATCCCGTGTGTAGAGGCCCAATATACTTAAAGGTGAATTTTCATGCTGACGCTGTAACGTAAAAGCTAAAATTGGTTATTTTTTTTCGGGTATAGCTAACGTCAGCATTGTTCGAATAATCGAATCGGAAATCGATTTCAAATCAATCTAATAAACAACAAAAAAGTTTTAATTATAATGAACTTGTTTTTTTTTATGTCGGAAAAATCGGGGAAATTTTAAAAATCAAACAAACAAAACGAGTGTATTTTTGTGACGTTCAGTGCAATATTTTTGCACTCTCGCTCTCGCAATGGAAAAACTTATTAATAAAGATGTACAATATTATATGGTTTTTGGCTTTGACAAGGAAATAGTTTGCTCGCGCTGTTGGAAATCCATACAATCTTGAAAGCCTTAAGTATTAAGTTTTCACATTGTGAAAGCGCCCTTAGTATGTGCTTTTTAAAATATTTTTATAGTTTCTTGAGTTCGTGCAACATTGTTTACCATAACTTCTTATTAAATACCTTTTTTAAATTTAATACTAAAACCACAAATATTTGAACATCCATTTCAAAAATAGTCTGGCTGGACTGAATAGAAATAAGACATTAGTCTTGAACTAAATAAAATGCAAGAATACTAGAGGAAATATAGGGTTACGTCATGGATCTCTAGTATGTATTAGCAAACGGTACGAGCCCCTGATCAGTAGCCATGCGCTTTTCCACTGAGCCACGTCGCTTAAAAGTAAACTTACTGTAAAAATTGAAGTAAAAATTTGAAATTTATATGTGAGCAAAAAAAATTTTAAATATCCTCAATATACTTTTAGATTTATTGAAAAGAAAATTTATATGTGAGTGCCCGATCACTTCTTCTAAATTTTGTATAGAGAGTATTGTCACCGGAGTTACCCTTGTGTGCAAAGTTTGAATAAAATCGGGCTTTAGGAAGTGGGTTAAAATTGATTGCAAGATTCCACCAAGCACTAACAGAACCATTTTGACCTCAGTATTTTTCAGGATTTTTACAGAAAAAGTGTGTGTCGTTTTTCTACAATATCCAATTTTACTTTTTTGATGCTGTATGTTTGGCTTTGTTTGTTTTCTATAATTTATTGTTTTATATTTTTTATTTCGATTATTATTATTTCGATATTTCAAAAAATACATTTTCCAGAGTCTGTCAAAAAAATCAAAGACTTTTTTTTACAGGTTAATTTTAAATTATCTGTAACAAAACAAATAATTGTGAATTTTTTTACTTTTTTCTCGTACTGTACTTAACAAATCTCTCTTGACAGTTGTTGAAGCTTTATTGACATATCATTTACTTGTTCTCGCTGGGTCTGATCTATAGTTGTAGTTGGTATTTGCACATCTTTTTAACAAAACAGAGGATTAAGTTAAAAATATTACGATACAGCACAGACCATTTTCTTTTAATAGAATACAAATATTATAAAACAATATGCCAAAAGTGAAGAGAAGCAGAAAACAACCTCCAGACGGCTGGGAACTTATCGAGCCTACATTGGAAGAATTGGAACAAAAAATGCGAGAAGGTATTTCTACAAATTAAAGTTTATTGAAGGAATTTTCATTTATATTCTGTTAAATATATTTAGCTGAAACTGAGCCACACGAAGGAAAACGTATCAATGAATCCCTATGGCCAATTTTTAAAATTCATCATCAAAAGTCGCGTTACATCTACGATTTGTTCTATCGGCGAAAGGCCATCAGCCGGGAATTGTACGACTACTGTCTTAAGGAGAAAATTGCCGATGGAAATTTAATTGCAAAGTGGAAAAAATCTGGATATGAGAATCTCTGTTGCCTGCGTTGCATCCAGACAAGGGATACGAATTTCGGAACGAATTGTATTTGTCGAGTACCTAAATCGAAGTTGGAAGAGGGACGAGTTGTTGAATGTGTTCATTGCGGTTGTCGCGGTTGTTCGGGATAAACAATATTAAGATTGATTTTTGCCTTATGACTTTTTTGTCTATTCAACTACCGTAACTGTTCAGTAACAGTATAGTATAATATTTTTTTAATTTAGACTTTATTTTGACATCGTAATAAAATGTTTTCTAAATAACAAAACCGTGGTATTTTGCATTTTTGGAGACTCATCTGTGGTAAAATAGAAGAATCTTCCCAGGCTTTTAGGCTAAGAAAATTCCTCGCAACCAATAATGCCTAGCTGTCAGCAATAAGCAGACGGCTCATGGACTACCTCAAGCGAAGAATCCCACCTAACCGGAATAGACACTCGTACAACCATCTCAAATTACCTGATAAGTAAGGACAAATTGCTCTGCGCGATAAAAAAAAGCTTCAAACCATACAAATCTGCAATACCAGACAGCATAATTCCAGCCGAGCTGCAAAGGACTTCTGATTTTATCCTTCATTTGCTAGAAGCAATTCTCAAGTTTTATGGAGAAAAGTAAACGGTTTTCATACCTAAAGCAAATGCTCGCATGTTAGTTCGAAGGATCTCAGACCAACCAGTCTTTCATCATTCCTGTTTAGGACACTGTTAAGACTGATCGACATTCTACATACGCACACGTATTGACAAAAGACTCCTGTCTACATATTGTAAAGGCAAATCTGTAGAATTAGCTCTGTACACACTGGTACGTTCTATTGAACATTCCCTTCACCAAAAGGAGTACACAATGGAAGTATTCCTAGAAATTGAAGGCGCTTTCAACAACGTCAATACATCTGCGATTCCGAATGCATTGTCGACTTTGAGGATGGACAACTCGCTTGGCGAATTGATTAATCTTCTGCTCACAAGTCGTCTGCCAGATGATCTGTCTGCAGAGGAACCCCGCAAGGTGGAGTCCTCTCATCCCCCATGGAACTTAGTGGTGAATGAGCTGATGTTATACCTAAGAGGGGAGGACTGCAGAGTAATCGCTTATGCGGACTTGCCGGGATGCAAGTCATTCAGGGAATTCTCCCTTGGCAATAGGTTTAAATATAAAAAAAATTGTTCCTAGTTAGTAATACTGAAAGCGAAGAAGTTCAAACCATGAATTACCTGTCAATTGTAGCACCTAACAACAGTATGGAGTATGACACATAATAATAACAGACATACACGAATGTTTGTTTAGAGTTTAGTATTTTTGGTCGAGACAATTCAAAATCCAGAAAATCCAACGATAGCATCCAATGAAGAGGAAAAATTTAGTGGAAGCAGGATGGATGCGTTAAAACTTAAAATGTTATTACCCTAGCTTTCCTTTTTTGCTCCTTAGCAAACACTGCAACGGTTAAAGCTATAAGGATCTTATCTTCAGTAAAATTATCTATCTAAAGAGGACACCAGACAATTAAGTAGCATTTCATAAAAGTAAAGTTACAATAACTATCTTATCTGATGAGTTTATAACAATCTTTATCATTGTGGAAGTTCTTATCTATGAAGTTGTGTCTTGAAACATATAATAAAAACATATATACATACGAGTATGTCCAATTATTAAGCAAACTACAACACCAGCTGACGTTCAACAATAATTAGTAGAAATGAACTTCATTATTGTTTAAGTAGATAAATGGGCATGTGTTTGCCTCAATTAACCCTGCATAACTATTTTACTACATATTCCAAGTTATTGAATAGAACTTTGATGGTCGGTTGTGCTTGCTGACAAAATGCAAAATTAGAAATTACAAGTAACACAAAATGGCGACTAAATTCATCTTTTTCTACTCGTCTATATAACAATGCGGCAATCGAAGTGTTACTAAATCAAAAGGCTGTGATTTTCTCATTTATGAATATTTTTATTACATTTTTTTAGAGAATATTGAAAATATTTAAAATTTTATGAAAAACAAGTTACTTCTCGATATAGAAACCTCGGGCTCATCCGCGCCAGTCTCCGCGTGAAGTCTCTTATCAAATGAATTGTATGCTACACGAACGTGACCTTTTGGTATTTTGGAACATTCTTTACGAAGAGTTGTCTTCAGTTGTCGACACCTTGGCCTCCAAAATGGACCATATGATGAAGTCCAATTAATTCAAGGGAATTACGTTTTTACGTGCCCAAGGTAGCAACGCATCATTTAACTCCATTTCCGTTTTCCTTTTTAATTCACCTTGACACCCTGATCAATAAAGACCTGCGGAAAACGACCATTTACAGATACAGCTGCAAAACCCATGAGAGGAGCCGGCGCTTGTATGCGAAGAGCAACTCGCTTGTCCAAATGTTCTTTGGATTTGCCCTCTAATCACACATGATCAGTTTGTTTGTTTACGTACTGTTGAACCGTACAGTTTATTTTTTATCAAAAAACACCAAGTTGATGAGATCGTTACGTTCGTGCGGCATGCAATGCCTTCGTTGAGAGACTCGACACCGCGCATAAGGTGACTACATCGAGCGAGTTTTTCATAAAATTTGAAATGTTTTTAATATTCTTTAAAAAACTTGAATAAACATATTAATAAATGTCGAAATTACAGCCTTTTTATTTAGTAACACTTGGCGCAATCAGTAAATAAAAATGAAATTTTTGTGCAGTTGTTTTTTATCGAAACATACGTTAATCGACCGATTTTTATGCAGTTTTCAATGTATATTATTGGCAGGTGGAGGAAAGTTTTGGGCTATATATACTATACCCCTCAGTGGGGGTGGGAAATTTTAAATGTTAATATCAGCCACATTAACAAACAGATTTTTATGAAATGTTTTTTGTATATTATTGGCAGGTGTGGGAAAGTTTTTGTTTTTAGTAAACCTCCACACACATTTTGATAAAATGTTCAATGGATGTTATTGAAAGGTGGGGGAAAGTTATAGGCTATACTACACCCCCAACTCCGCGGTGATGGGAAGAAAGTTGTGGCTCATGTATCATGTCATGTAGCAGAGCACCCGGGAACAGCCAGTAATATATAAAGAAGAGAATTTATACTTTTGTTTGTGCTACATTGAAACGCCTGGTTCAATGTTAACCAAACTTGATACACCTGTAGTGTTACCCTATAGTGTAGTGTTACCCTTTATCGCATACAAACATAGGTGGTGGGCGGTTGGGCGATTATTGCCGATTAAATAGTTTTCGGGATCGCTGAAGTGAATGGTAAGAAACCTCTAGGGGAGTCGATTGGGAGAGAGCAGATGGAAGTGGGTGGGTCGAAAGTCGACAGAAAGAACGGCTGGTTAATCGAGGGGTGGGTGGTTGGGGCTAATCGAAGGGATATGGGGAGTTGGCCAAAGGGCAATATTAATGTCGTATTAATATGCTTTCGACCAAGTTGCTGCTGCTGTGGGCACTCAACTAGGATATAAATAAAATTAGCTAAATGTCTGCTGATCTTTTGTTTTGCCTCAAAGCAATTGGACGTTGATATTGGGGCAAAGTATGTGCGTGAAAAAAAAGTCATAACAAATTAATGCTTCACTAAATCCTTATAAATTTAATTTTGTTATCTTGATACGGAAAGCGAAATGTCAAACAAATTGCAAAGTGAAATTTATTGTGAAAAAAGTGGAGCAGTTAAGGTTTAGTGGTCTAAAATTGTAGATTACATTAAGCTGAGTTGAGTGCACAATTTAGCATTTCATTAAAAATAATAATATCCTGATGGTATCGGTCGGCTAGTGAGTTTTTATCCTTAATTAATGTCTGCAAATACTGGCTATTGTTGCACAAGTGCATATATTAGCACGTTACTTGTGCCAGTCTTCTTGTGCGTAAAGGGAGAGAGTCCGAAAGTCATTTTACTACGTACGTCAAGTCGAAGGAAAAATCTGTGTATATCCATCCTTTAAGTTCATACATGGAATATCATACATCCTGTAGGAAATGAAGACGAGCGAATAGCTCATGAAATAAGTCCTCATTTAGTAAAAATTATGAAAGCTTTCAAGTGACAATGACAAGGACGATGTAAACATAAGAACTTGAAAGTTGAAGGGTTAAAGTTTGTATTCAATTATTACAATCAAAGTGATTTATTGTTTAAATCGCTACTCAATGATGTTACTTAATTTACGAGCTACAATCTGTAAAGTGCTGCTGCAAAATCTAATCATATTTTCTGAATATTTCTCCTTTTCACATTTTTATATACAATATAGCTGTTTGTTAATATCATTTTTGACACTGCAATTCTAGTTCCCACTATCTTTCTGGTAATATTTATGGAAAGGTTGCGTTGTGTTTAACCATTCAACAGAACCCATAGCTTCTTCAAAAAACCACAAGGAAGAAATCGTAATTTTTGTGTGGTTATTTCACCATACAAAGCAAACGTTTCCTAAAAGAAAAATGGGTAACTTGGAAGCTGATTAACATCGAATACAGATTCGTGCAATTCTAAGTAAGGGTAATTTTTTTCAAGAAAGTTTTTCTTTTGTTTGGGAATAGCATTGTTTTCTCCTTTGCCCGATACGCCACTTGTGTCTGTTGTTTGGCATATGCTCAGGAGCCAAGCATAACAACTTTAGTGGATGGCAAGGACAGGACCGCTGGTATTCCCTGTGATGCTATTGTACAACCATTATATTGTTCACAATGTTATCACAACGAAAAAAAATGGAAAACGTTCAAATTAAGTGACGAAACTTTATGATTAAGCATAAAAGTTTAATTTTTGGTGCAAGTGGTTTTAGTTGTAATGCTAGCGGTTTGCGACAATATATTGATTGAATATCTTAAATTAGTGAAGTTAAGCCATAAACTTAAAGAACTATAGGTTGACAATAACCCGCATGTACTTGAAAGATTTAACAATTTCGCTATATCTGGTTAGAATAAAATAGGCTTTAAAATCACTGAAAGGCAAGTTTGAGAAGCGCTGAAAAATGTTTGAGAATCATTGAAACAGTCGCTGCCCTTATAGTTTTTGTCTCTGTTAAATGTTTGTGAAACACTGATATACTGATAATATTTTTTCACATGCCCATAGAAGAAAGTAAGCCGTTACACACACTAGTGAGTTGACATATAAAAGATTTTGTTTTAGCTTGTATTATAAGTGCTTATATCGTGCTCATTAAATTGCCGCTCTAGGCTGCCGCCTCTTGCTTCAAGCTTCTAACTCGCACGATAACGAACACTTTTTTAACTCGTTAGTAGTTTACTTTATCGCAGTTTTAGAATCAAAATGGTGCGTGCGGGGGTGAATGACAGCGAAAGTGACAACTACACCAAATACCGTCGACCCACCGATATGGGTTGGACACTAATATGAATATCGAATATAAGTATAAACCAAGGAATCATGTGGGTCACTTGAAGGTGTATTCAGCTCAATTTCTCCCGCAATACTCTGTACTGCCTCTGTCAGAATTACCATCAGAAAGTCCCGGTCCTGGCCCCCTCCTCCACCCGTCCCGATTTTGAGCCGATGTCATCCAGTTTTGCATCCCTAAATTCTGGGCGTCCTGGTCTAAGCCATCCTTTCCAGCATTGGCTTGGTCGGCCTTTCTGTCGTGTTCCATAAATCCTACCGCAATGGACTTTCCGAGCAGGATCCTCTTCGCTCATGCGAGCTAGGTGTCCTACCCACCGAGGTCTACCGAGCTTTTCTTCTGTAATCAGAACACGAAACCGCAAAGCGAAAGCAAACAAACAACCAATTCTCTTCACGATGTTGACATCGCAATAACGCTTGAAGATCTCATTATTGTTGAGTCTCCGGGTCTCTTGGGTTTCTACCAACAATGTCAATGTCGTCTGCGTTAGCCAGTATCTGAATGGAATTGGTCATGGTCAACCAACATAGTCGTGTCAGTTTATTTGGGATGCCCAATTCTTTCATGGCTTTATAAAGCTCTTCCCTGGCTGTGTTACGACCGTGCAGCTCGAGCTCTATACAGTACGCGTACGTTTCATGAAAAAAACTCCAAAATCGTTTAGCCGTTTTCGCTGCCGTGGTCGTTGTCCTTCATAAGTGTATCTAAGGCTGATTGGGGTTCCGTAGTAAAGTTGTTGTTACAGGTGAGGTTGTTGGTCTCACGCCATAACCTTACTTTGAAGGGACTAGCCCCATCATTCAGCTTTTCCTGTATTGGTGGCAAATTACCGGAGGCCACCACGTGGAGGTTTGATCGCACCAGTCAGAGATAATTACAGTCACCTGCAATGATCGCTGAACGCTTCAACGCGGTTTGTACCCTTATAATACAAGCACAGCATGGCGTTGGGAAATTGAGGAGAGAAAAGGTTGAGATGTCTATATATGCACATGCGTCTTGAATGCCTCGGATCATACTTGTTTAGATAGGGAAACATAGAATCCGCCGTTAGTCCGGTAGACCCGATGGCTTGATTTGAGGCACGAGTATTGCGGACGAAATGGTGAGTGTACGGAATTAAACCTGATTATAAATATTGAACACTGCTTGTAGAAAAAGCGACAAAACAGTGTAAAGCATTCCTGTGATGTTCAAGCGAATCGATTGTCTTCGCGATATTAACGTCACCAATCGCCCGGCTTGTTTTCTATCCAGTAGATTCAAAGTCGTATTAGGAGTATCTATCCCAAAGTTTAAGGACAATAATGTAAAATGTAGTGGGCGCCGTGGTTCAAGTGGTTGGTGCGTTGGACTACTGAGCGAGAGGTTCAAAGTTCGAATCCCAAAAAAAAAAACCCTGTGACGGTCACAGACGGTCCAAAGTAATTTGTCTTGAGAAGTCTTTTCAAATCGCCTATCGCGGATATGACTTTAAATTGGTTGGTTGGTCCCCCCTTCCATTTGTTTGCGAAAATATAACCCTGGTCTGTTGCGCCAAATATTATAATAAAAAAAGTCCTGTCTTACGTAGCTTTAATTCATAATCTTATAATATATAGTATACATAAAATGCAGCAGAATACATTTATACCACGAATAGACGTATTTTTAAGTAAAACTCCAACATATTTCAAATTAGTCAATTATGAAATGTAATTTTCTATGCATTAAAAAAAATCTCATTCTCACAAAGCCACTCGGAAATTATTCTTGGTTTCTAATTAAAAAAGATCAACATAAAATGCAATGAAATTAACTATATTGAGCATCATCTGCGTAGTTAAAAGAATTTGTACCAGGAATTTACCTTTCATGTAGAAACTCGGGAGAGATTATATCCCAGAGATAAATGCACTAGTAATTTTGCAACTTGAAAACTTTTGCGTACGAAAACTACTTGAAAGAGTAACTATAAGACTACTTTAGACACAACCATCCTCTTAAGTCCTTGTAAATCCATAAGACGTCCATCAAGTCATCAAAATTCTTCGCATAGAAAAGTATGAAATTCATATGCAGAGCAGATAGCATTCGGCAGAGCAAGATAAATTTGAGGAACAGTTTGTTAATTAAATTTAACCATCATCGTTTCGCCGTCCTTGTAAATGCTTTGGAATGGAGTACTGAGTACGGATATTGTGCTTCGTAAAATATATCCTAATGAGATCTTTGATCTTTCGCCATAAAGTGGCACTTCTTGCCTCTAAGCGTAGCGGACAAATGTGGCAATGATGTTATATTTCTACTACCATATTATCTAAATGAATAAAAACGAAATTTCATTTTGTTTGTCTGTTTGTTTGCAAAAGTTCTGTGCGTCAAGTTTAGTTGCATTTTTTTTTATATTCCCTGTCCAAGCTTTGCAGTCGCTTGTTTGTTTGTTCTTTTGTTCTGTTAAGCAGAGGGCACAGGGGAGGTGTCCTATTACCTTAATTACTTTTAACTTATTCAAAATGAATTCCTGATTTGTAAGTCAACATCAGACACAGGTAGTAGTCAGATTGAAATTTCCTTAGATGGGTTTGTTTGCTTGCTCAAAAATTCTTATGTAACCATTTTCCGAATGCCTTCCCTTACTGTAGGGTTGATATTCTTTTTTAAATCGGATTTTTTCCCTTCTTTAGTTATGTTGCGAAATCCATACATACATTCCAAGGGACTTTTTTGCTTTTTTTGTCTGGAAAGATGTGCTTTTGGAGTACTATAATTTTTGGTTTTTCTGAGTAATTTAAGACTTTGCTTTCTCTAAATATAAAGCCACCAGGACAACCTCCTATCAGTCGCGATGGCGGCTGGCTTCAAGGCCGCATTAAGCTAATCGCGTGTGATGAGTTGAGATCTCGCGATCTCTATAAACAGGCCATTAGCAGTCTTGGTAAGGTTTGGCCGGACGCTAAGCTTGAGGTCGTTGCGAGGGAGGATATACCAAGCCGACCGAGAGCTCTCATCTGGATCTCAACTGAACGCTCCTCTACGGATGAAATACTTCAGGTCCTTAAAATTAGCAATCCCTCACTCACGACCTACGACTGGAAAGTCGCCAAGTTGGAGGAGCAAAGAGTTTCCTACATATCCGTGATTGTTGTGATCAACCAGGAAACCCTTGCTCCTCTGGCTGAGACCAAAGGCGTGGTAGGATTTGGATGGGATCACATCACCCTTTGAGTCTACAAGTCTACAATGAGCTGGAGGCAGGTAAACTGCCATTCTGTCCCTCAGACTCGGAGCTTCTAATTCCCGACCCTGGAGCATCTGTCACGATTTCCTTGATGGAAGACACTTCAAAAGCTTCGCTGACCCTGTCACAGTCGTCTATCTTCCTGACCGATCCTCTATCGGATATGGAGACAGCGGACTCACCCTTCGAAGAATTCCGCAACGAGAACGTACTTCTCAGTTCATCTTCAGAAAGGTAAGATCTGAAGAACACCGTGGTGGAGGTTTCTCTCCCTGATTGCAACAGAAATGCTGCAGTTAGTTCAGACTAACCTCAAACACTCTAAAAAGGCTTCGGCCTTAAGGTAGTCTTCAGGAAAGTCCCGAGGGGGTTTCGTGAGGATTTTTAGTTGGGTCTTGAGGGGAACTTGAGGAATTTTGAGAGGGTCGTAAGTGGTGTTTTGAGGGGGTGTTTAGGTGGAGGGGGTCTTAAGAAGGTTTTTGGTGTGTCTTGGAGAGGTCTTGAGGGGATCTTGAGTGTTTGAGTGTTCTAAAGTGGGGTCTTGAGAGTGTTTTCACGGGGTCTTAAGGGAATCTTAACGTGGGTTTTAGGGGGTATTGAGGAAATATTGATGGGGGTCGTAACGTGGTCTTAGCAGGGTCTTGAGGCTGATCTTGGGGTGGGTCTTGAGGGTTTCTTAAGGAGTTCTTTGGGGGTCCTTTCAGGATCTTTTGGAAGTCTTTTGAGGGTATTTTTAGGGACTTGTGGGTGTCTTAAAAATCACATAATTTAAAAGAACCGTGCTAAGCATTTGATGTTCTTTTAATCTTGTCATAAACCTCAAATGCTTAGCACGGTTCTTTTAAATTATGTGATTTTTTTAAGCAACAAATATGCGAGATTTCCATTAAAAACATTCCAGCAATTTTCATTTATTTATAACATTTCTAGTTGCTCCAGATCTACCACATATTTTGTATTCCACCTTTTATTTATCAATAAAAGTATTTTTTTTTTACATTTAAAATTTGAAAAAGTCTTATCATATATATCATATATAGCTACGTAGGAAGTTAGTCAAATTATTAAAGATGCGGTTATTTTGAAATTTTTAGAAAGAGCAAATAGGAAAAAACGAATTATAATTAAGCTAAAAAGAGCCATTTTGAAATTACAAAAATGCATTGTTGGTTTCAAAAAGACTCTGTCGTCGTCCCTGGCATGCAAAATAGATGACACGACACGCAGTTTATCCTTCAGTTTGCTAGAAAGTGGCATGTTTGTGTGCTTATTGGGTGCGGCAACAACAACAGTGCGAACATGGAATTTCACTTTTGAAACTTTCAGTTTTGTTTGCTTACGTTACAAAGCGTATCCTTACTACTCCTGTGCTGTGGCTTCTATAGCAGCAATGTTGTATAGCCGTTTTGTTCGGCTGAATAACTTTACGGCAATGACACCGACATCCGGATCAGGCAAGACAAGCGGATAGGTTATTAAATAACTCAAGTGATGTGTAACAATTTGGAATTTTTGCAACGTAAACACATGTACTGACTTGTCAAGCTTAGTTCGTAATGCCTTGTGCGTTCAATAATTACTCCAGATGTCAGAATTGATAAAAGTAATGCAGCAACTAAAGTTAGAGACTGGCGAAAGAATAAGTATATGGGCTGAGTAGATAATTTAGCTAACATAAAGACAGGATGTTAAACGTTTTCTTGTTTACAAAGCAGGATGATAATTTTTAGTCATTGTCTGGTATCAGACACAGTTTAAGTTGGTGGCAAATAATTTCTTGTATCTCATGAACTGGATTTTTAAAATTTTTCTCTACTCGCCAACAAACTTTTTCTCTTCTGACTACAATTGCATTTGCATTTATTTATCATAACCACCTGTTTGTGGTCCACTTACTCTATCTTGTACGGGTATAGATAATATTTTACAAGCCATTACACCAGCGCTCAAGTGCAGGTGTGCTCCAGCTATTCTGTTTCCGTGCGTTCAGCAAAAGTTTTTTGTGTTATCTCATATGCTAGCAAGTCGTTCGCAAATTTAAACTTTGTGTACATCCCTTCAAACAATGCGATGGTGGACTAACTTTAGAAGTGTTTAATTAACCGAGTTTATCTGCTGGACTTAATTGTGTCCTGGAGAAACAATAACCAAGGAGTAAAAAATTACCATGAATAATTTGAAATAGATTCAAGTTGTATATTGATATTAAAGCGATAGATAAGATATGAATATATCGAGAACTTCTTTTAAGTAATAACGGATATTGCAATCTGAATCGAAATTCAAGGATGTTTAATAACTTTATTTCAATTTAATGCACAACCTATGTATGTTACGCAGTGCAAATTTGTGAATCATGAATCATCGGTAATTGCATCTTAAAATCTGCCACACTATATTTTTTGGTTTATATGAAAAAAAACAACCGAATTCTGGAATTTTATGTATGTATTTACAAAACAGCAGGACTTTACCAACTGCAGACGAATGTATTATTGCTCTCCTTGTTATCTCTTTTATCTCTTAGTCGATAACCAATTGTCTACTACCTACAAAGGATCAGCAGGATGTGCCAAGTAACAAATCAAAACATACACGTCATTGGTTGATTATCTTTTGCGGAACAAATGTACTTCAAGATATTAAAACAGAAGATGTATTGTTTTTAAATCCTTTCGTTATTGTAAATGAGTCATGGAACAGCATGAATGCAGGTACCTAATTTTTATACTCGTATATCACACTTCTAACGCAATTAATTTTTTAGGACATATATCTCTTTGGTAATATATTATCTGAACAAAAATAAAGACATAATATAAAATGTCTACTTGTTTTATTTTATAAGATAACAGAGTATCTAGAATAACAGAGAGTTGCAATAAGGACATACAGAAAAGGTAAGAACGATATTAATGACAATTTATTCACTGCATTATCATTACGCAAGGAATAGACGTTTTTTTACATATCTACCAATTACTTTAAGTCGGATTAGCCACTTTTTTCGCTGTGTGTTGCCATCACGACATTGCTCACTTAATTAAGTTGGCATGTTAAGCCAAAAAATCGTTTTGTCTGGTTATAGCGGTATATTTTAATCAAACTTTCAAAGCCGTAAGTACGAGGAAATGTATCATGAGAGATAGCGCCCTGAGCATTATATAATTAGAAAGGTACAAAAGGCCGGTACGGCTAGGATGGCTGGCAAGATAATTACTACGATTTTAATTTGATGTTTATGCAAGAAATTTGATAGAAAAATACGGAACCAGTTTCAAGGGTTCACAGTTTACTTAAACTTTTGTGTATCTATAGACGATATACATTAACTAGCGGTCTCCTGTGGAACCGTACAAAACTGAGACCTTTAGAGATATTGTTAAGGTTAACATTTTACAAACTTATATATTAACGTTGTTCGCATCAATTTCGTTTTTGTTGTTTTGTGTTTAATAAATGTATACATGTTACCAGCGATATTAGCAATATTTATTTTGAAATAAGTTAAGATTTTTTGATTACCTTAAAATTTTACCAATATGCAATTTTACCAATATGTATTTTCAATCGTGCAAAGGTCTATATTGAATAGACAAAGAGGTTTGTTCGGTATTGTAGTTGTAATGTGGGTTTATAAATATTGCACAAAATGAGCAATATGGGCGATGTCAAAATTGTCTGTGGGCTACGTCAATTATCGGCTGTGTTATCGGTGCTAGAGCACCGAATATAAATATCATTTGTGTCATGAGATTTCAGGTTCAGTGGAAAGTGAAAGAACAAGATTATTTTTTATTGCTAACAAGATATAAATCGACAATAAAATAATATTCGGCGCGACAGATCGTTGCAGCCTAAGGCCTAGCTTTTCGCAACCATTTGTGTTGTGCATGTATATTTATGGACACAAAGGGAAGGGACCTACAATTTTATATCCGGTTCCGAACGGCAAATTGAGAAGCTTTCCGTGACAAGTTATTACTATCGGAACGTTTGTTACCCATTCGCGGGAGGTGGGACACCGTAAAAAATACTTTTTGGTGTTGCTGGGATTCGAACCACGAACCTCCTGCTCAGTAGCCATGCTCTTTTCCACTGAGCTACGGCGCCAGCTGGACAAAATATGAATTATGACATACAAAAACAACAATACCGAATGACGTTGCATGATTCTATCTGCCCCATCTAAATACATGGCACCGGGTGTTAACACACGCAATATTTATAAAGAAAGCTGTGTCATGGGTGCGAGCACACTTGAATATTTATAAGCATTAAGGTCGTCTGTGTTAGCATCAATGACACAAGAGACAGACCGTTGCGGTCCAAGCCCTTATCGCTTATCGCAACTATTTGTGTTGTGCATGTATATTTTTTCACACAAATGGAATGAAGCATTTCATTCCGTATCTAAGCTATCATTTTCGTATCTCCTGAGTCAGGAAAGGATAGCCCTTAACTGCCTATCATCTCTCGTGGAGATGGCGGGGCAGTTCAATATCCACCTGTGTTCGGTGACGGGGCACAGAGACATTCCGGGTAACGTTATGGCTGACGAACTCGCCAAGCAAGGAACTACACTACCCTTCTTACCTGAATATGGTTCCATAGGCATACCAATCGCTATATGCGAACTCTTGTTAAAGCAGGATGCTAATGTAAAAACTAACTGTAGGTGGTCAAACGGTACAATTTGCATAGCGACAAAACAGATCTGGCCCAAGCTGGATGTGAAACGCTCCTAGTATTTGATCTGCCAAAAAAGATCGCACATAGGTGCTATTGTAGGTGTTATCACTGGACACTGTCTCATAGGCAGGCATGCAGCAAGACTTGGAGTCTTCTCGAATAACTTCTGCAGAAGCTGCATGGATAAGGACGAGGAGGATGCCATCGTCCATCTTTTTTGTACTTTTCCAGACCTCTCCCAAAAACGTCAATTCCATATGGGAGCTTTCTTCTACAGCGACACTAATGATCTCAGCAACAATAACATTGGTAGTCTCCTACGTTTCAAAAGGCAATGTATGCATTGGAATTAATAATACGCGTACATGAGTATATAAGACCATTTTTATATTTATTAATTTTTCAATGGGAATTCAACTACTTATGTAATGCAACTGCTTATAACATGAATTTTAGCAGATATAGTGAGATTTTTCATCAAATTATTATAGAACATTTTAAAATTATCGACTAACAAATTGTAAAGAGGCATTTTTGCATTTTTTTTATATGGTATTGGTTTCACTTTGTTTTCATTTTGACAATTAAAATAAACATACTAAACATAAAATATTATAAACATATTAACACCATTTTTAACATAAATGCAAATAGCTTAAACCTCCTAAACAGTAATCTATTACCGATGACAGTTATTAAAATTCAGTTTGTATGTACATATAAATATAAATTACATACTCGTAAGTATTAACAAAAAACAACAAATTCCACAATTCTCAACCGTTAAGCGTGTTTTCTAACGAATTCCAACGACTTGCATCACCAGTACCAACTCCTAAATTAGTTCGAAGCTTTTGTAGTGCACTTTCGCTACAACCGTTGCGAAGAAGTTGCGCCTCTGTTTGTGCAATAACATCTTGAAGAGATTTCAGTGCATTAACACTTTGGGACAATTTCATTGTGACATACTTATGGCGGAATTTGCCAATGGCTTTTTTTACTTTGTTATTTATCCTTGATTTGCGGCATGATTCGGCTCTTTGCTGCTGCAACGGATCCCGCACGGAATATGAGCTTGAATTGGTTCCGTTCGATGATGTACGTCTTTCGCAAATTATTGGATTTTCTTGCAACATTTGCTCCACGAAATTCTCCTCCTCTAGCGAGTAGTTTGATTTGATTCTGTCCATTTCCATATTGATTAAAGTTTCCGCATTTTCCATAGGCAATTTGTGATAAGAATTAGTCAGTTGTAGAGCGAAACCACTTGAGAACGAACTGTAAATCTTTTGTGGAAAAATGCCTTCTTGGACTGTGTTGTTTTTTTCGGGAAACATTTTTCGATAGTCCATTTTTGTGTTTTGTTTTGTTAAAAGTTAAAGTTGTAAATTGCTGATCAACTTGCTTCTGATCACTTTGACGTCACTTTGCAAACTGAATGCAATTCTCATTGTGCCTGGACCTTAAATAGCAAAAGATCTTCTCGTGATGCATCATTCATCTATGTGTTATATATGTTTACATATGTTTACAGAGAAAAAAGGAATACGAGAATGCACTTAGAGTAGACCTTTTCCATTTTATTACCTTTAGTTCGCTATTTACCATTATTGTTTACATTTTCATTTGGCGCGTAAAATCTGTTTCAAAGATAAGCTTCTAAGGGTTCGACTGATTGTTTTTATTCAAGAAAAAAACATTTACTCATGATAATATTGTTCGAGACTTAGCTTAATTCTAAATACAAATATGTTCAATTTATAATCATATACACATGTAAATAGTGGGTGCCGTGGCTCTAGCATAATATATAATACATTTGTATACATGTATTACATATGTTTATTACACTTACACTTCTGAAATTTTTATTTCATATCGTAGATGTCACATACTCTCCTATAACTTACATATAAAGTGACCTATATACGCTGAAATACAAAGCGAGTAAAAATGGTACACATTCTACATAAGAAGCTGATTTTGTAAAAGCACTTATTTATCTTGACTTTGTCTGTCTGCTTTTTTTTACTTGTTTGAGGTCCTCTCTAACCATCTTTAACGCGAGATCACCATCATATTTGGCTCTACAGCCGGTGTCCGGTCCTGGCCTCCCGCAAAAAATCTCTCCACCGGTCCCGATTTCGAGCCGATGTAAACCGGTTTGGCATCCATAATTCTGGGCGTCCTGGTCTACGCCATCCTTTCAGTTAGGTTAGGAGTTAGGTGTCCTTCCCACCGGAGCCTACCGAGCTTAATTCTCTTCCCGATGTCGACATCGAGGTAACGCTAGATCTCATCATTACAGAGTCTCCGGATTCGTCCTTCCTCACATACGGGGCAAACAATTTTCTCTCGAACGCGGCTTAGAGGTTAGAATGCTTTTTGCTAAGCACACATGTCACGGATCCATATGGAAGTACTGGTACGACCATTGTCTTATACACCAGCAGCTTTGATGTTATGGTTAAATACCTTAATTTGAAGAGTCCTGATAGACTAAAGAAGGCTTTGTTGGCTTTGAGCAACCATGCGCGTATTTCTGGTTCCATGCTGTTATCGGCTGCTACAGGTGCCTCGAGTTAGTTAAAGGATTGCACTACTTCAAATTCGCGCTCCACTATTTTAATTGAGGGACGAATGATGGATGTTGTACTTTGTTTTGCTCTCATTTATGTGCAGCCCCAGATTTCGTAACGCCCGCTCGGTTTGCATGAAAGCTTTCTGCACAGCACTTTAGTTTCTACCAACGATGTCAATAATGTCTGCGTAAGCCAGTATCTGACTGAACTTATAGAGGACTGTTCCTCTCGTCGTTACGCCAGAGCCTCGGATCACTTTCTCAAACGCCAGGTTGAAGAGGACGCTTGCTAGTCCACCCCGTTGTCGGAGCCCGTTATATATGTTGAATGGGCTTGATAGTGATCCGGATATTTTTACTTAGCTTAACCTTCATAGTCGTGCCAGTTTATTTGGGATGCCATATTTTTTGTTGAATCTAATTCGCGGATGCAGTCTTTCGTGATGATGCAATTCGCGCTCGGAGTACCATACCAACAAGATAGTGGTTCGAATCGACGGTACGTTCGTACCGTCATTAAGTTCGGGTTGTAGCGGCGGTATATCAACACGTAGTCTACGTGTGGTGCGTGGCGACAGACACTCCAACCGCATGTGGATGTGTGTGGCGTGTTCGATGAATACATAAAAGTCTGTACCCGAAAAACGAAGTTTTTTTTACATTTACTTGTTTCGTTTCGTTTTGCTGCAAGCGCTTGCCTACATTATTTCAAAAGAGCAATCGATTTCACTCAGAACTTAGTTCAAATAATTCCTGATGTTACCGCAGACCGCACAAAACTGACCTTCTTCAATTACCGTTACAATTTCCGTCTTTTCATTTCTCAAATTTTATCTCATTATTTATTCTTCACAGGAGTTCTTATAGGTCACCACGCCGGAATGTCACCTTAATTCGTGAAACGAATTTCCTTTTATTAAGCTTACACGAGTATTTGCTTTGGAAAGATAAGCCTGAGTGAAATTACATTATTGCATTTGCAGGATAAGCTGTGGAGACCTCCTGCTCGTCCCCTTTCACCTATACTTCTACTGACAAAATACTAAGGAAAACTTTGTGACAATAACATCATCCACTAAAGTCACTTGAGATATTGAGGCTGCTTTTTTGATTGCTTTAGTTTCGTCGCTCTCGTCATGGGGAAAACTATGTCTCGTATTTCTTCCATATGCTTACGGGATTGTGTTAGTCCCCGGAATGTGTTGACATGCAATTTATTTGTAATAACAGGTTGGCCAGCTTCTGGGAATACTCACTTGTCATGCCCAGGTCGAAATTATTGATTTTTATAGAAAAGCGTTCCTTGACAATTTGTTTATAAAGTTCATATATGCGAAAAATATTTCCGCTTCATGAAGGGTTACTCTTCTACGTTATTATTATTTTTGGCAGGAATGGGGAACAGGAGTTGTTGTCATGCTGCCGAAGAGAATTGCGTTATCCCTTTCGTGCTACGTTTATGTGCCATGTGAGCATGTGTGCAATACAACGGATTTTATATTTGCATTAAAAGCAGGAAAAACAGAAAGACACTCGATAACGACTGGAAAGATGCCATTTAATAAACGAAATACAAGTGTACTCGAATCTACACAACTGCAAGTATATTATGATGAAACACGATAACGCCATCTTCCTTCCTTCCTTGTGTGTTTAGCATTGTTTACCTTATCCTTTGTGTTGTTGTGTTTTCATAAATTGCAGTATATACCGTGTGTGTGCCACATAATATTTGCATAGTTGTAGAGATTCGGAAATTATTATTGCCATAGGCAGTCATAGTCCGTATATCACGCTGACTTGATGATGAGAATAACATTTAACTTTGAAATTAAATTTCTATTTGCATTCGATAAGCAATACGATATAGAATAATAACGTATATTTGTGTACACTTGCTGTGGGAGTGTCTAGCTGTACAAGTATGTGGAATCAATGATGAAATGTAATGAAATGCATGTTTTGGAATTAATTGTGTCAGGCATTCCATTTGTTGTTTTAACTTTGTTCCGCTGCATGCGAGTTATCTGAAGTTTGAATTTTATCTGTTTGCACATGTATATATAACATATAATGTTTATGTACTGTTTGCCTTTAAGCAATTATAGTTCCGTTTTATATGCTTTTATACTTGATTTCCAAATTTACATATAAATATTTGCATACTATAATGCTGAAGAAAAGAGATATTCTTCTGAAACGTTTCAAAGTTATTTAAAAACTCAAAAACTCTTTGCAAAATTAAATCGGTTTTCAATTGAAATGAATGATATATTAATTAACATTTCCTGCAGTAGCAGGAACATAAACTTTGAGTGTGAAATTGTGTCGATTTTTACCTCTGAAATGAGACTAAGAGGTCAGAGTACTAGGTATGTAGGTAACTAGGCTGATCGAAGCCAATTCTTTTTGGCACTGTTGTACGAGTTTCAACTTTATGGTGGTCGTATGAATCGCCCTTATGGCAGATTGACTATCAACAGATATGCCAACCCTTCCAATTTGTGCGTTATAGAGCCTTAGTGCCCTGAAGGCCTCCATAGTTGCTAGCATCTATGCCTGAAAGATACTAGCCGAATCTGCTAGCTTATATGACGTTGGCAGATTTAGATCATCTGAGAAGATACCTGAACGAATTCTATCCTTCTTCTTGGATCCGTCAGTCAATATTGTTGCGTCAAATTGGCTCCTTACTGCCTCATTCTTTCAGTTTCCTCTGGTAGGAAACTCGACGCCGAATTAGAAGTTGAAGCTTAAGTTTAGGGATGCAGTAGTCAGTAGATGATGGTATCATGCCTTCAGGTACTGTCTGCAGTACATTACAATGCACGTATTTAGTCGTACTTCACTGCACGTCGCAACATAATTTATAAATATGTCTGGAGGTAATAGATGTACGATGGTGACCGTAGTGCTCTTGTGATACCAACTACTGCTTACCGCTGTAATCTGCTGATTTTGGTGGCATTATTCTTCTTTTTCATCGCTGGCCACCAAACTAGCGATTCATAGGTAAGAATTGGCCGTACAACAGCTGTGTACAGCCAGAGAGCTATCCTTTGTTGAAGACCCTATTTCCTGCCGATGGTTTTATTGCTGGCATAGAGGGCCACACACGCCTTCTTATCACTGTTCCCAATATTAGCCTTCCATCTAAGCTTCCTATCCAAGATTACTCCGAGATATTTGGCGCTTGGGGTAAGACTGAGACTTTGACCATTGAGTTTTGGAAGGATAAAAAGCCCGATATTTTAGATTTAGTGGTGAACAGTAACATTTCAGTGTTTCTTTGGTTAACTCCAAGGCCACAGCTTGTTTCCCAGGAGCTGACTCTAGCAGGGTCCTTTCCATAACTTCACTGATCATGGAAAGGTGCTGGCCTATAACGAGTATCACCACATCAACTACCTTCATCCTATCCTTCTCAAGTTTAAGTAGGATCTTGTGAATTACCATTTACCACAGTAAGGGAGAGATGACCTCTTCTTGTGGAGTGCCTCTGTCTACTAGTTTGATAATATTGCAGCTGGCAAGGTTAGGGATCTGCATTGCGATTGATCGGGAAACTACTGACTGCTCAAAACTTGGTTTGAGCCAGTAGCGCAACAATTGTGGCTGTATGCCATCCAGTCCAGGAGACTTTTGGCCGAAAAACTTATTAGAGCCCAGGTAATCTTTTCCAGCCCAACTTTTACCATCTGATGATATTATCCGCTACACCCCGACGGACTGAATGCTCAGCATGCATCCATAACTACTGCGTATTGGTTAGAAAATCCAGGATTTCTGCCGCAGATGGCGTCCAGTCACCGTCTGCTTTCTTGATGAAAGTCTGATCTTGCAAATTCTAGCAGAGTTCTTGTTGATTTCGATTATTTGGCAGAAGTCCATCCAAGAGCGTCGCTTGGCTTTTAAGCTACTTGCTAAGTATCAAAGGCTCGGATCCAGCAGTTTAGATGTTATGGTTAAATTCTTGGATTTGAACGGTCTTATCATACTTAAGTAGGCTTTGTTCGCATTGAACAACCGTGCGTATATTCCAAGCTGTTATCCTTTAACAACCTCGGTTGACCCGCTCGCGCTCTACTATCTGAAGGATGAGGAACCAATATTGGATCCGCTCCTCTCAACATAGCCAACAACGACTTTGTGTTGGTCTTATTTGTGTCTCGATTTAGATGAAACTTTTTTTTACAGCTCTTGTTTTTCTATTAAAGATGTCAATAACGTCTGCGTAAGACAGTAGATGTACTTATTGACAATTTATCCTCTCACCATTAGAGTATCGAAGGAGAGAAACTATCATTTATTATACAAAACCATCCAAATAAGCATTAATAGGTCTCTCAAGGTTTATAGTAACAATATGAGGCATGGAATCGTTAAATTAAGTTCTCGCTAGTGTAGTGGGTACAGCCACTCTACCTATTCCTAATTTTTTATTTGGTTTTAAGTGGAGCTACGATAAAGCTGTCTTCTTCTCTTTTCATACTCTGTGTGGGTTCAGAGTACAGAGTAGTAATAGAATTCAATCTTTTGAGACCCTGCTTCTTCTACGAACGTCCTCTTGTACATAATACGCAGACGCATATATTGCCGGCATTCACACGACAAGTCATATAATCTGCAGGTTTTTTAAGATTAAAGGTTGTCCCATTTAGATGGCCTATTTTGAATTACCTGTATTTCTGATCTGTCAACGGAACAGCTGTCATTTTATTAATAGGTAAACGCTCAAACAAGGCTTTAAAACTCTGAAATTGCATTACAAAAACTATGAATCCAGCCCAACTTCTACCATCTGATGAAACGCTCTCTTATCTAATCACACTACTTAGCTCCTGATAGCTGATTTTACTCGGCCGTCTTACTATCAGTATTCGTTACATTTTTTTACAATCCCCTGAAGTGTTGTCGCAATTGATTCCGTTACTGTGAGTGAAAATTAGATCTGAAATTAGGTCTCAAGTAATTTGTAAAGAGTTTTAGATGTAAAATAGTATGCAGTAGGTGATCGAGTCTTAGTAATTCCTCATTAGAATAAGGTAATCAGGTATGTAGTATGTATGTAGAGACCTAATATTTAAATATAGATCAGTTCATTGTGCTCCGTAGGCACTTTTAGGTCAGTTTTAAATGGTGTATTTAATGTTAGGAGTGTAGACACTACTTGGCGCGGACAAAAAGCTGTTATAAGAATACAAAATTTCTTATCCGAAGTGAAAAGACTTCTGTTCACTTTTTTCCGCACTGCATCTAATCTCTAGTTCATTTCAACTTAAATTCATTGGAACAAATGATTCATAACTCTTTAATACGCTCAATTAATTCAGATCATTTTGAAAAATTTCAAAATTTATTAAGGCTTTTTTTTGATTTCTCATATTGGTGACATTGTAAAGGCTACTATCATACCACATAAAAACATTTCTGAAGATAAGCAAAGGATAAGATTTTAATTAAACATTAAGCTGAAAAATAAGTCCTATTTTCTTATCCACTTAAAGATGTTTCCAATTTCACTATCTTTAATCTTTTGTTGCTTATCTTAGTCAACGAGAATTGGCAATGAGCATCAATAATATTAAACTTAAAATGCAATTACCTTGTTTGATAGTTCGGTAAGATTAAAGCAATTACGCAATAAATAATTCATAATTGTAATTAACCAAGGAGAAATTTCTGGATAATTTGATCTCCTTCAAAAGATATCACTGAAGATTTAGTAAAATTGAAAGTAGCCAGTAGAAATAGCTTTTAGCTAGCGGCGAATTGTGTCTGTTAGTTTAAAGTACATATTACTCATTACCCTCCTGTTTTGGTAATTGAGAGTTAGCATAGCTCTCAGGAGATTATCCATTTCAACATCAGTGTACGAACGTCATTTAAGCTTCTTAATGCATTCATGTCGCCTAAATACCGTTTTCTCCTCGGTATTTTGTATTATTTTGCGGGTATAGATACATGTCGAATGCAAATAATGTTCTTGTAAGGTTTGCCCGATTCTGATACGAATTTTGCCTTAGCTCTTTCGTTGGCTCAGGATCAGTATTACTGTTAGACGAAACACTATAGTAGAATTCTATGCTGGTGCAATGAAGAATTAGTCGCGCGTGTAATTGACATTCAATAGCAGATTTGGTGATGTTCGCGCACTGTTGAAAACATTTCCAAAAATTTAAGTCGAACAATTCTTATGAAAAAGAAAAGAATGTAAACATAAAAGTTAATTTTCTCTAACTCATCATGTAACAACTTTAACTGAATGCTGTGATGAACTTAGCTTATTCTTTATCTACTCCTAACATTGAAAAGGCTTCACACGGTGTTCAAATAAAATATCCAGATGCATACCGCCCATCTTCCAACCCATCCACAATACGAGTGCCTCAACTCGAGCCCATGGGTCTAGCATTAGACCTATCTTCGAACGTACCAAACAATTCAGAGAACCTTCTCTAGCCGCACAATAGTTATGTGGAATGAATTGCCCACACTGTGTATCCACATTTGTATGATTTGCAGTCATTTAAGACACATAAGCATAGACATCTCATCTTTTCATCTCCCTAATTACCTAACGCCCACGCTGTGCTATGCATTATAAGGGCAAATCAGTTGAACGTGTTCAAATTAAAAAAAAAATCTGACTAATCAATCTATGGTCGAAATCTTGAATTTGAAAATCTTCCAAATATTTAGCAATTTTTCCCACTGTACCATGTCGAACCAGTATACTTTGAGGGTATTTTGGACAACCGTGTCAACTTCAACGACACAGAAGAAAGTGTATCCTGCTGGTGAAACCCATGAGTTTCTCGTTTTATATTGCATTTGTTTGCCATTTGACCAAATTAATGGAATCCCGCTGAACTCATTCATGACGGTAAATGTAGCAACAATGGAACGCAAGGCTATTGCAATCCATAGATGCAATTTAGACATTTATCTGTTTTCTGTTTGGATCATTGATGGGAACGCTTTCTGTTATCAAACAGAATGACATTATCGAGATATTTTCAATTCCCGTTGTGGCATGACCTGGAGCTAGAGCATTGAGAAGATAGTTAATTCGGGTTTGGATACGTTTTGTATGAAAGCATTTATCGCGAGCAATATCTTACGATAAATAGCTCTTAGGCATATCGGAAATGAATAGATAAAATACATTTCTGAAATGGACACATAATCACGTATCTGCGGGTGCGAACAAATATGTATTTAGCCGGTACACTAAAATACATTATTGCAAGTTATCCCGATATATTGCAATTGGGCAGGAATTTAACAAAACTAATAAGAAGTTTTGGTTAATATTTTCGTTTTACCATATTATATAGTTGATCTTTTTCATCTCCATCATAATACTTGGATCTCATACTATTTTCCAAGTGCGAATGCCGCTTTAGAATTCTTATATAAAAACCAACCAACCCGAATTCCTTCATTATTATTGGACTTTATATCCTCTAAGAAAGGACGCAATCTTGTCCACAGGGACTAGAAGAATAGGAATTTGTTCTGAAACCTTATGGAACTTATTCTTTCGAAGTCGACATACATCTTTCACCGCTTTCATCTGAATAACTATACCAAGAGGTGGCAGATATAGCAGATGTAGCAGTGTATTGAGAGCATCTGCCGAGCTAGAGCACATTGCGCCAATTATTCCCAAACAGACGTTCCTTTGCATTTGTTTGGTATCCTCTTACCTATTCCGACAAGTTCTTTGCTGCCCCATACCATGTGTACCATTTTCGGACCCAGACCCCATGATTTCCCAAGTGCTCTTTTAACTTGAATAAATGTAAACTAAGCTCTTGAAATGCTCGATTCCAGGTGCATCTTTTAATTCATTTTGCAATCTAGAATTACCCCTAGATAATTGACTTCCGTGGAGATTAGCAAAGTGAAACCTTTCAGTACGGGAGGAATAAGACCATCGAATTTACGCTTACGAGTAAATAAAATTACAGTAGTTTTGCCCAGGTTAACCGATAGTCCATTTCTGGCACACCAGTTATTCAAACTATTTAGAGCAATCTGTCCATTTATACAGGCGGCCGTGAGGGATTTATTGGATGAGATAAGACATAGATCCTCCGCATAGGCTTGTATATGTATGTCTAATTGAACAAAAACAATTGAACGACAACAAAGCACCACTGAAGTGCATCCTCTAGCCTTCTACTTCGACTTAACTCTGTCGTCCATATTTTTCTTTGTCTGAAGAAGCCGGCGAGAAAGCATTTAGTGAATCAATTTGGTTAAGGTTGGTTCCACCACATGTCTTTTAGCAGAGCTGCACATCAAGTCAAAGGTAGCTTTGTCAAAAGTTCCCACAATATCAATAAACACCCCTATAGTGAAAATTCCGTCCATCATGCTCTATTCAATTCTGAAAACAAGATCATGAAGAATACACCAAAAGTATATCCGTTTTTTCTGAGTACAATCGACCTAATATACATCTCAATCAAGCGTTCCAGTCCTTTCAGCTTAAATGATGAAAGGCTGATTGCATTTAAGCCTTTTGCTAGTGAGTAGTCGCTTTTGCCTGGTTTCGGAACAAAGGCTACTCTATCATTGCATAAACATGTAAGAATATACCCGAGGGCAGAATTAGTTTTATTTATATATCAATTTCAGCTCCTCTATAAGTCTATAACCACCATTTTTCAGTATTATTGGATATATACTATCTGGACCTGGTGCTATAAAATCCTTGACTATATATTGACTATATTCTATTACCTCCGACTAAGCCAACTTTTCTGCTACATACCAATCACATCTGCTGACATTTCTTTCATCATCTTTGATAAGGTCTCTCTTAACACTCGGCTCCCAGTGAATTGATGTGGAGTAAAATATTATTGACCTCCTGCATGAAGTAAGTGAAAGTACCATCAGATTTCCAGAATATGTTGAGCTTAGCTCTTTTGTCTTTCTGAAAAAATTTTGCAGGATCTTGCTGTTTCTCTTACCTCATTTATTTTGAAGCAGAAATTCCCATAGGACTCGTGCTTAGCCTTCTTTACTTTTGTCTTATATTCTTTCTGTTTTCTCCTATAAGTCTTCCAGTCGCTTTCAATATCTGTTTTTAAGGCTCTATTTAAAGACTTCCTTGAGTTTTTGAAGTTCACTGTTCCTCTAGGTTTCCCATTCTGCACTTTTTTCTGGCTGGACAAGTCTTGGCAAAGCTATCCATTAAGGATTTACACATATTTTGTGCTTTCTCTGCTCTTTTCACTATAGTTAAGCGTGAAAAATTCGCAAGTTACCCCTGCCAACCCAGAGTATTTGCAAACAGTGCATCGAATTGCGAATAATTGACTGCACATGCATAATTTTAACATAGATTGCTAGTGTAACTCATGATATACTCATACAAATATGGAGTTGTAAGTCAGTTTTGCAATTTAAATTTAAAGAGCATAAGGGGAACCCAGTCAATGTGGTAGCTTACCCGTACGAATAGCCTTTGTTATGACTTTCCAAATTGCATCTTTAGTAGCATTTGTCCACATATCTATGTATATTCACTTATATAACTAAATTCATTTCTGTTCAACTCAAATGAATTAAAAGCACAATTCATTTTCATTTGTTACTCGTTTGTTGGTACGGTTATTTTCGAACGAACGAATTTGTGGCTGATGCTCTTCCGAGGCCTCCTATACAAGTACTGTCCAACACCCAAAACTAACTCTCCGTACATTTACGATGCGCATAATGCGTCTACGAAGTTGTTTCCGATTTATCCTACCGCAGTACGTACATTCGTATTCGCAGATGGAAGCCAGTGATGATGTTAACCATTAATGGATACCACATCAACGATGTGTGTGCTTTGCTGCACTAAGTAAATTATTCTAATTGAACAACACTTTGGTCGAACTCAACTAACCATACATTTTTGCATTTGTACAGAGTGCGGTGCTCTTTCCTGAGAATCAAACGGAACGCTATTAAAGCAGAAACAGCAGGAATCAGGCAGCCGCCTTACGCCATTATGGCTTGGTGGTATTTGTTTGCGTTGCATTACAAATACAAGAGACAGCATGTGCGGCTGAACCGGAACTAGCCGCATGGACCACACATAAAATAGTTTCCATCTTTCGTATTAAAGGTGAATTTAATTACACGCATAGCCAATGTGCAGCGTTGAACCATCACTATTACTACTGAAAGCGAGAGGTACAAAGGTGCAGAGAAAGTCCTGTGAGAAGCAATGTGATTACCTTTTATCTCGTTTGATAAACTCATGTGAGCTTTTATGTAAATGTTATGCTGGACTGTTCTTCCATGCTCTGATTAAGTTTCTGGGTGGGCAAATGCAATGCAATTAAACACCAAAGCCAAAATAATTCGGTCCACATTCGCTTGATGAAAGAAAGACCGCTCCATACTATTGTGTTTGGTTTTCAATGTGTGAGACTTTAAATTCGCTGGGATTTCGGACAAATATGTCACAGGAGATCAACAATGGCTTCCTGAAGTACACCGAACGTAGGTAGTTTTGTGTGAAATAGTGTGACAACTAAAGCTACACCACCAATTGCTCCATGGGGATTTTTTTTTAAGTAAAACGGAAGTACGGCATGAGGCAAATATAGAGACAGTTTGAATTTTTTATTTTAAGTTTTGACAGAAGCGACAAATACTTTTTTTAAACTTAAGGCTTTTTGAATACTTTATAGCTACTTTACTCACCATTACTGCGAATTTTACGCTATCCATTGGTACATTAATTTTTCATGATATTGATATATTAACATCTTTCGATACATACTACAATACTTTCATCAGAATCGAAGTGACTCTGAATCTACCCTTTATAATAAGTCACGATTTGCAAGCACGAACTCTGTAACACATGCTGAGTGTGTGCCTTTGTGGTGTAACACATCTGGCATGTTATCACATAAACAAAGGGAAAAAGTTTTGATTCGCCGCCAATGCCATGTGCACTAACTTTGTACAAGTAAGCTGGTGTTCCCAAATATTCCTCAATAAGCGAGCGTTTAAACATCACTAGGCTTTGAGGCGCCGCGCTGTCTGTTGGCTGACTCTAACATATCACTGTTCTGATGCCATTGCGAAGTTTTAAATTCACAGGACGTGATTTTGATTTTAAAGTTAGTCCAATATTCCATTAATGTGCACTTAAGTCAAGCGCCTCCAAAAACGTGATCAGAATTTAGAGAGACAGAATGCACATGTAAGAGAATCCGCCTTCTCTCCGACGCAGTGAACTGTGTGAACATCAGTACCTACAGAATTGACATTATACGACCTTTATATTCATCTGCTATTTATATAATACCCTTTCGTATCAAAAGGATTCACCTTTTTGCTGGCATTTATTTTGTCAGCTACGCAGTCTATGGTGGAGCGAAGGATTCATCGCTGTGGTGTCATTACTTTTAATTTGCAGTAATAATTTGCATTAAATTGTTCGCGTACTCAGCCGACCGAATACATTTCAACGCCCCGAAGGTGATAACAAATGAAAAGTATGTTTTCCGAGAGATATTGCTGCTGGATGTTCATATTCAGATAAGTGCAGCTGCTACTTTCGAATGCAGTTCTTTTGGCCACAGATTCAACCATCCATGGTATCGTTTTATTTTAAATGGCTGAGTACAGAGGGTGCAAGGTTTCTCGTGTTCATTTGATAATTGGATAAGGATATAGTGTTTTTTAATATTTTTCGTTGTGTTATTCCATGAAAGGAGCAGGCTTTACAACCTCGCATTCCACCGGATGCGTAATTTTATTTTTTTACGGAAAATGTTCTTAATCTCGCGCAATTCATACTTAGAAGGGACTATCAAAATCAATTAGCACACCACCGGTATAGTTATGTCACATAATTGTTGGACACCCTCTATTCATTCATATTCATTATTCATACTAATTAATGTAGTAATCCTTAGCGTTTTACTATCCCAAAAAGCTCCACTTTCAGGATTACAACAGTGGCGCCAAGAACAGTAGAATTTACGCGATAAAAACAACAATTTAAGCATCTGTGGCGCAAAAAGTCAGTCTGGTGACCGAAAAGGTCTCAAATGCTAATTATCAACATTTTGCTGACAGAATTCTTCCGTAGGGAACGATCCCATTCAACACGGCAGTCGACGAGCTAAAGCAAATGTTCGGACGTAAAGAATCTCTGTTCTCACTCCGCTACAAATGTTTTCGCATGGAAATGGATTCAGGTAAGAGTTACGATGACTACACCAACTGTGTGAATCGCAAGTGCGAAAAGTTCGATATCAAGCATTGCACAGCGGAGGATCTCAAGGTTCTCACGTACGTGACTGATCTCAACAAGCCGCAGCATTCACTGTTGCTTCAGAAACTCCTTATCAAGCTCGAGGAAATTAAAACTAACTGAGAAGCAAATCCGGAAAATCCAGCAGCTCGAATGACTTTGAAGGAAGCGTGCAGTTTCGCAAAGCGATTGATGGATCTCAAGCAAGATAATTCTCTGGTTCAGCAGCACGAACCGGTACCGCAGAGCGAAGTTCTCGTGTCAAACTCTCTCTCGCCAAACGGCCTACAAGCGAAAAAGAATCCGCTGGCAACCCCAACGACTACCATTGCGGCGATCTTCACTGGTCCAAGGACTGCCCCTTCAAGGACAAGGAATGCTCTACATGCAAGCAGAAAGGTCACAAGACAGAATGTTGTGACTCATCGGCAAAATTATCGGCATGGGAAAAGGTCGTGCGCTCGAAATCGGTAAAAACGCACAAGTTACTTGAACCGCATATTGACAACAAGAAAATCCAGCTGCAACTCGACTCAGGTTCGGACTGTTTCATCTTTTCCGAGGCAAACTGGCTCACTTGCACTTGCAGCATGGGACGATCAAGCCATCAGCGCCTCAGGTGATCAACTAATCATGCTCGGTTGAGACTCTAAGAACGAGACATCGGTCTCTGTTACGTTGCAAAATCCAACCTCAACGTACTTGGAAGTGACTAGATGGAATCGCTCAAGCTCTGGGATGTTCCCCTTCCCAGCGTTGGTAGTAGCATCGAAACATTACAGCTGGAAGGTGAGTTAAAAAAAAGTTCCCAAATCTTTTCTCGGACGCTCTCTTAAAGTTCAGTCCCCAAATTAAAAAAAATGCGCGGCTCGTTTCACTTGCGATATATGTTTTTAACCTTCTTTTTGGCACAATATCAATATCGCAGTACGTACACTAAGATTTTGTTGTAAAGTCCCTAGAATTGGTTCCTTCAAGTAGATGCGGTGTCAAATTATCTTCGTTAGCCTTTTGGTGATGCGCAGCTGCTTAAATTCGTATTTAAGTCACAACAAACAGAGCAGCTTCAATGTTCTGTACTGTTTTTCGATTTGAAGAGCCTACACAAACCATAGTAGGCTTTGCTAGGTTAAGTGTTAGTGTATTAAGTGTGTGTTTTTTCTAGTTCATGGTGCTAGAATCGACAGGTTTTTAGGGAAAGGAAGTCAACAACATTACGATTAAAATTTTTTGTTTATTTAAGATAAGCTTTTTAACGTAGAAGCTATCTAATCAATTAGCCAAATATCTAAACCGAATTTTCTCCCTGTCAAAGTCACCAATTATACCTTGAAAATTGTATATTCCCGCAGACGCTGTAATGGGAGATATTTTTTCTTGTAAAGAAAATAATCCGAGTGATACGAGCCACCCTATACGCCAGACGCGTTCAATGGTATCTCATTTGAATTGCGACCAAAAATAACTGCTACGTTTCAGACTCGACTACATGTACATGCATCGGCATAATTTTGTCAATGTCGTGGTCCATCGAAATGTTGGTCGAAAATTTTAAAAGACTTTTTTTGATTGGCCCAGAAATCGGATGATTTCTAGTTGATAGCCATAGCTGGTATGCCACGTAGGTTTTCATGCACCTGCATCGACATCATTATGTCAATGTAGTTGTTCACCGAAATGTCGGTCGAAAAATTTAAAAGACCTTCTCTGATTGGCCGAGAAATCGTACGATTGCTGGTTGATAGCGTCAGCGACTAGCGACCGTGCGGAGACGGAATGCGTTTTGCGACGTACAAGCAGAAAATAAGAAGAAAAGAGATTAAGTTTTCGATGGTTGAACCGTGCAGTTGAACGGGCATTGTGCTGATCGGGGAGACATTAGTTTTTGTGCGGCTTGAGAAAATTCGATTTCTGTTGAATAATTGTTTTTTAATCAAATATCAAATAATAAGAAACGGTTGAGTGTTGTGGCAGTCGTTTATATAAAAAGTTGACATTTTTTTTCTATGTGTTAATTGCGTTTCAAAATTAGAAAATCAAAGCTTTAAAAAAAAAAAATATTTCAACGTAGAAATAAATTGCAACAGGCAGAAAACGCAAAAATAAATTGAATGTTGTTGAAGTAAATGTGTCGTGTATTGCAAAATTATATAGCAGTCACTAGTTAGTACCGTTGCTAATAAAAATTTAAGAAAATATACAAAACCAAAACCACTTTGAATTCATAACTCCGATCAAGAAAATTAAACAAATAAAGGAAACCCTGTTATTGTGTACCTTCATTGCATTCAATTTTCATAAGTGTTATAAAGTTGTAACAATCAAGGGAGCAGGGAACGTCAAAGTGCCACCACAATGGCCGCCACCTCCAAAGACCGCACTGGTTGCCGTCGCCGCCGCAAGTAGACAAAAATATGCACAACCACCACCACAACAACAATCGGTGGACATTCTCACAAACATTTTCAATCGCAAGAAATCAACCAAAGTCCTTGTTAATCCGCGGCAACAATTATCCCAAAAGTCTTCTTCTTCTTTTTCTACTGGCCGACTTACACCCAATTCAGTTGTTTCATTCCCATTAGCAAATAATTTTACTAACAGTAGCAGTGGCAGCAGCTAATCACCAGCATCAGCAGCGATATACATCGTCATTAGCAGCCGCTAATCATCATTAGCAGCCGCTAATCATCATTAACAGCAGCTAATCATTATTGGCAGCAGCTAATAACCAGCATCAGCAGCGATAAACATCGTCATTAGCAGCCGCTAATCATCATTAGCAGCCGCTAATCATCATTAACAGCAGCAGCTAATCATTATTGGCAGCAGCTAATCACCAGCATCAGCAGCGATAAACATCGTCATTTGCAGCCGCTAATCATCATTAACAGCAACTAAACATCGGCAGCAGCACTAGACACCTTTAGAAGCAGATTCCGCAGCCACATACCGAATAGTCCCTGTGGGGGGGGGTCTTACTTATTCAAGAAAAAAAAAGAAACTTTTAAGTCTTTCTGACTAAAGTTTGGTTACCTAAAAGGATTTACCGAACGACCAGGGATTATAGGGGGTTCCGAACGCTAGTAGAGTGGATATATTAACGCGGGGTAGATTGTGTAAATGCATGATGAAAGAGGGGAAGAGAAGGCAAAACCATCAAGTACTAATGTAATGTTTTTGCCCTACAGCTTAGATTCTGCCTACATCGACAGCGCTGGCGACGAAGCACGGATCTACGCTCGAACAAGTAAGTGGCCTTTTCATTTCCCCTTGCTCCATAATAAACAAGAAAAATTTAAGTTTCATATCGATTACGCTAGAAAATATATATATTCCCTATCGACTTTATCAATACAATTGATGGTTTTGATTGTTCCTATCCTTGCGCGTTGTGTATCAACATTACATTTATTAATCGTTGTGATTTTCAAACCGATTACTCTAATCGTTTTGAGTTTCACATCGATGAACTTATTATATTTAAAGTTTCAAATCGGATCCCCTAGCTCCATAATAAAACAAGAAAAATTTAAGTTTTCATATCGATTACTCTAATCCTGTTGAGTTTCACCTCGAAGAGCTTATTCGCTTGTTACTGTCTTGAAAGTACAAATCGATTAAAGTTCGATAATTTTAAGTTTGAAATTACAAATCGATTAAAGTTCTATAAATTTAAATTTGAAAGTACAAATCGATTAAAGTTCTAAATTGTTAAATTTGAATTTGCCAATCGATTAGAGTTCTGTAATTTTAAGTTTGAATTTGCCAATCGATTAAAGTTCGATAAATTTTAAGGTTGAAATTACACATCGATTAAAGTTCTATAATTTTAAGTTTGAATTTGCCAATCGATTAGAGTTCTGTAATTTTAAGTTTGAATTTACACATCGATTAAAGTTCGATAGTTTTAAGTTTGAAATTACAAATCGATTAAAGTTCTATAGATTTAAATTTGAAAGTACAGATCGATTGGAGTTCTAAATTGTTAAATTGAATTTGGGCAATCGATTAAAGTTCGATAATTTTTAAATGTGAATTTGCCAATCGATTAAAGTTCGATAATTTTAAGTTTGAAATTACACATCGATTAAAGTTCTATAATTTTAAGTTTGAATTTGCCAATCGATTAAAGTTCGATAATTTTTAAATGTGAATTTGCCAATCGATTAAAGTTCGATAATTTTAAGTTTGAAATTACACATCGATTAAAGTTCTATAATTTTAAGTTTGAATTTGCCAATCGATTAAAGTTCGATAATTTTAAGTTTAAAATTACCTATCGATTAGAATTCGATGATTTTAAATATGAAAGTACAATTCGATTAAAGTTCTAAATTGTTAAATATAAAAAAAAAAAAAAATTACAAAACTATTAAAGTTCGATATTGTTAAGAATAAAAATTTCAAAAACGATTAAAATTCGATATTGATAAATTTAAGATTACCAATCAATTAATGTTTGATATTATTAGAGGAAAACCTTTTTTTTTGTGAGTAACTTGTGCGCTATTATTATAAAGGAAATAAAATGGTGTTAATGTAAAGGAGAATGAGTGTGTAAAAGTTCTTTGGCTTTCGTCCTCCAGGCGCAGGTAGTACCAAGGTCAACGGTGGCTTAGGAAAAAAACACAAGGGGGCTCCAAGGACATCGGGGCCCACGGTAGGGTGGGTTAAGAAAGTGGGTGGGGGTCGGTGTCGGACACGCCTCCCACAGCCCCTCCCTGGTATCAGGTCATCAGTTCAGTCCCTCTATCTCCCTCTCTCTCTATCTCTCCCTTTTTCTATCTCGTTTGGTCTCTCCTAGTTTTGGCTTTTTTTTTTTATTTTGTAGCACGCGAATTATTTGTGATAATGGAGGAAGTCATGGGACAACCAAGATCCCACCCCGGTTGCCGACGAGCATGGCTGGATTAAACGCGTGCGCC
This sequence comes from Nephrocerus scutellatus, assembly GCA_947095585.1. NCBI lineage: Eukaryota > Metazoa > Arthropoda > Insecta > Diptera > Pipunculidae > Nephrocerus > Nephrocerus scutellatus. The sequence goes on along the minus strand of OX352763.1, from coordinate 19,409,016 downwards.
CGGTTTGACCATGCCTTCCAGTTGACAGTCAACACACAGAAAATTGTCAACAATCGTCTGATTCATTACATAAATTGGCGCCCAACGTGGGGCACGAAAAGATATTGGCATCGCGCTAATGCTTTGGGGTTCCACAAACTATTTTCGCTTTAAATTTTCCCTTATAGCTTAATATATAGTTGTCTATAGGACTTCATTTTGCAACTGAGTGTGGGAAGCTAAACATGTTCTTTAGGAATAGCAGGTAACTTGGCACCTTTGGCCGTGTTCCTGACCAAAACACTTGTCTGGCTAAAACCCTTAAGACCTGGTACTCGGATTGTCCCACACCAGAATACCTTTCTTCTTTCTATCTGGACCTCAGTCGAATGACCAAGAAGACCCCTCTCTTCCTTTTGGAATCGCAGACCTTTTGCTAGAAGCGGAAGATCTGACCAAAGAATCGGCGGGTCCCTTGAAAGCTGATTGTTCATAATTTCCCCTATTAAATTTCTCTTGCTCGGTTTAATCACTTGGTAGATTATTGTTCGTCTTAAAGGCGATCCCTTTTCTTGTTCTGGGTGAGGCCTTGGAACTAGGTCTTGCGGAATTTCGGGTTCTGATTTTAGTTGGTTCCTGACCGCACAGCTGACGTTAAAGGACACCTCACTCCAGAACCCTTCTCTTATCGGCGGGTTTTTTTTTTTTGTTGCAAGTAAGGGCGAATTAGATGTGCCTTTCACTGGAATTGCAGGCGTCTTGCCTGGGTGGTCGACCTGACCAGAAAACCATCTGTTCAACTGAATTTGTAGGAGAATCCGTCCACTTCAACGTTAATGTCACTTAAGTTTCGTCAGCCTTATATGTGTTAAATCCCAGCGTTCTGGAATAACCAGGGATTGTATTGCGCGAACCTTGGACCGGAATGCTTTTCAATTATCAATTAAATGCATCATCTTGTGGAATTACTAGTCATTTGTCATCTCACGCATGCTAGACCAGAGTTTTGATGGTATTATTTCCAATAGCTGGAATCTTAGATCGTTTTATGTATTTCCCCTGAGGGAATTATTTTTTCGCTTTTCAATTGCTGCACATGTCTGTCTGTAATTGCCATCGTCGACGATATGCCGACCTTAGACTAGGAAGTCCTTGTTGACCTGATACATGGACTAAGCGGATATACTGTTATGTTACTGAAAGTTTTTTTTTGAACTGATGTCTTGATGTGAAAGGGGGGGGTAAAACCACCAAACGACCGAAGGTAGTGCCTGGCTGGAGGACGGAGAAAGTTAGTTATTTGTACACATTTTTCTTGGGTTTTAGAACCTGTCATTTTTTTTTATTGTGAATTTTGGAGTATTACCTTGTGGGTTTTAGGATCAACAATCACCTTTAGTTTTGACTATAGAAATTAAGGAAAACTTCAAATCGTAAAGTTCCGGTTAAGACATTTCTGAATTCTACTATTCAGGATAATTTCGTTGTTTGAATTCCTCGAAATTCGATTTATTGATTGTTTCGTGGGCTGTTGTTGCTCAGAATCTGTGTTGTGGTATTTTGATTATCGTTTTGCGCTTCTTGAATTTAAGTAGACATGTTCACCGTTCGTAGTAATGAGGACTTGAGTCGCCTCAACCCCAGCATAGTTTGTCAGGTATGCAAGGCTGAACTGGTTCCTGAGGTCGCATGCTTGGTTACCCTGTGTAAACATGTTTTTCACCAATCGTGTATCACAGAGTATTTGAAGACTTCGAACAATTGTCCAACCTGCAAAGAGCCGTGCTTGGTGGAAGATATGAAGCCGATAGAAGTTACGGTTGTGCCCGCTAACACTGTCATGTCGGGTAGAAACCAATCTATTAAAAGGACACCAGCATCCAAGGGAGCAATTCCGAAAACTATGCAGACACGAAGTACGAACACTGGGCGAAAAGGCAAGGCCAAGGGGCGAAATCAGTCGGACTGGACGAGGAACGAAAACTTATGGGCTGGAGAGCCTAATCGAAATCCGGACAGAGGGCTGCTGGACGAAGATAATCTTTTTGAGGATAGTCAACGAATTTCTGGTATTCGGCTGATTTCAAGCACAGATAAAAGTCTCACGACCGAGGAAGTTAAGGCCTTGATTGACGTAGCTTGGAAACAACAGAAGACGGAGATGGTCGATTGTTTGACCAGCAAAATGTCTGATGTTGTTGCCTCTAACGTCCAGCGGTGCTTCGAAAATTTTAATCGTCGATCCACCGGGGTTCGTTCTAGTCCACCGGGCTTTCCACTAAACGGTCCGGGGGAATTCTCTCGTTACCCTCCAACAACCGGTCCTAATGCAAATATGGAGCAGGGGATTCCATCCAATCCACGCAGCGTTTCGTTCGCACCTGATCACTCAATGTTCAATGATCGTTCACTCGATCTAAGCAAGTCCGATCGTATCACCAGTCTGATACAGAAATGGCAAATACGATTTGACGGCTCGGTAGATGGTCTCACGGTTGACGAGTTTTTGTATCGCATACAGGTTCTGACGAACCAGACTTTGTACGGAGATTTTTCGTTGATCTGTAACAACTTCCACATGTTGCTTCACGGTAAGGCGCGCGAATGGTTTTGGCGTTATCACAGGGGCGTGCTCAATTGCAATTGGTTTGACCTTTGCGAAGCATTGCGTACGCAATACAAGGATTGTCGCACCGACTACGATCTCCTTGAGAGTATTCGGTCAAGGAAGCAGAGAGATCGAGAATCTTTCGACGAGTATTTTGATTCGATTTCTGTTTTAACAAACCGACTAAACTCTCAAATAAGCGAAAAGGAACTCGTTGAGATCATTTCACGCAACCTTAGACCGGATATTCGACATGAGATCTTATATCTGACCATTGGCTCTGTAGCGCAACTCCGTGATATCTGCCGGAAACGTGAACGTTTCTTTGCTGAGGTTAACCGCGGTTTTACTGGATTACGGAATCCGACCCTTCGGCGTAACATCTCCGAGGTTGACGGCGATTTTGTATTACCAAAGGAAGGAAGTCTGACACCAAGTAATGAAAGCGGAATTTGTGCTTTAGGCGAGGGTAATACTCTCATTTGTTGGAATTGTGACGAGCCTGGTCACAGGTATTTAGATTGTTTAAAGGAACGGCGGATCTTCTGCTATGGGTGTGGCGCCGTTAATGTCTTCAAACCCAACTGTGCTAAGTGTAGGGCGTCGGGAAACTTTCGACCGGGTGTGGCCCAGCTTCGACAGCGAAACCCGCACCCCATGTAAAATCAACCTTGGATGTGATTCCGCCTATCGACACTAGTTTTGGTGCCATTGGTGGTGAAGTTCACGCTCCCACTGCCTTACTTTTAAACAATGAAGACAAAACGACCGGCGAATCCAATAGGAGAAGACCGACCCTGTATCCAATTAAGCCATATCACGTTCGTTTTGATGCTTATCAGAGAGCACGAGCTCGAATTTTTGGTGAAGACGCTCCCACGGTGAAGCTTAAGAGTAAGCGATCGACACTTAGGCTACGAACATTCTGGAAGTCTGTGTTACAAAGCCGTCGGAGATTTATAGATGCAATTGTCAACAGGGGAGATGACGTTCGTTCGTATGCGGAGGTGACATTTTTAGATCGTACTATGCTAGGACTACTAGATAGTGGTGCCACCATAAGTTGTGTTGGTTCAAAAGTTGCAGAGAGTATTTTGAGTGATGGTCGAGACGTGATCAAGTTTGTTAGTAGTATTAAAACGGCTGATGGAAATCGTCAACCTGTGAAAGGAAAGGTAAAGGTCGACATTGAATTTCGAGGACAGATTCGAGAAATCGAATTGTATCTCATTCCTAACCTTTCTCAAGATTTGTACCTGGGTATTGATTTCTGGAGAGCATTTAAGTTAGCGCCCGGAATAATCAGCGAAGTGCAACATAGTTTGAATGTCGAGGTGGACAAAGGTAATAACACCAAATCACTCGTTTTGACGACTTGCCAATTGAACCGATTGGAAGTGGTTAAGTCACGTTTTCCTTCTTTTGACAAAGATGGATTGGGAAAAACGACCCTGGTTGAACACGTTATCGATGTTCAGGATGCAAAGCCAATAAAGCAGCGGCATTATCCAGTTTCTCCGGCTATCGAGAAATTGATTTTTGCGGAGCTGGACGAAATGCTAGCTCAAGGGATCATCGAGGAATCCAAAAGTTCCTGGAGCTCGCCTGTCGTGTTGGTACGTCAACCAGGGAAGGTTCGACTCTGTCTGGACTCGCGGAAAGTCAATGCAGTGACGGTCAAGGACGCTTATCCCTTACCTCATATCAATGGGATTTTAGGTCGATTACCGCCTGTTGAGGTTATTTCGAGTCTAGATTTGAAAAAGGCTTTCCACCAAATTCCGCTGGAAGTAGGTTCTCGTGACAAAACCGCTTTCACTGTTCCTAACAGGCCCCTGTATCAATATCGAGTGATGCCATTCGGATTATGCAATGCACCCCAGACACTTTGTAGATTGATGGATCTAGTTATTCCACCCCAACTTAGGGATTTTGTATTCGTGTATCTTGACGACCTGCTAGTCATCACAGATACTTTCGACAAGCATATGCGGGTTCTGGAGGAAGTCGCTCTACATTTGCAGAAGGCTGGTCTCACGATCAATGTAAGTAAAAGTAAATTCTGCTTGAGAGAAGTCAAGTATCTGGGATACGTAGTCGGAAACGGAGTGCTTAAGGTAGATCCAGACAAACTCGTGGCGATAACTGAGTTTCCTAGGCCCGTGTCGGTTCGACAAATGAGACGTTTTCTCGGTATGGCTGGCTGGTATCGCCGCTTCATAAGCAACTTCTCGGTAGTATCCCATCCTCTCACAGAATTACTCAGGAAGTCCAAATCCTTCAATTGGTCGGACGAAGCCGAAAAAGCTTTTAACGAGCTGAAAAGAAGACTGACTTCTGCACCTGTACTGGCCAATCCAGACTTTAATCGACCCTTTGTCCTGCAATGTGACGCGAGTCAGGACGGAATTGGCAGCGTTCTTGCCCAAGTAAATAGTAGTGGAGATGAGGTTCCTGTGGCTTTTATGTCACAAAAGTTGAATAAGGCGCAAAGGAACTACAGCGTTACTGAGCAGGAGTGTCTGGCCGTTGTCCTAGGTATTAAGAAATTCCGCGCGTACATTGAAGGACAGGAGTTCACAGTGATAACCGACCACTCAAGCTTGCAGTGGTTGATGCGACAGACTGATCTCAGTGGCAGGTTGGCGCGGTGGGTTTCCAATTTTCGATTAAACATCGAAAGGGGTCTGAGAATGTTGTTCCAGATACCCTATCCCGAGTGTATGCTGATGAATTATGCGAATTCAGCGACGTAGGTCCCGAAATCGACTTAGACTCCGCCGAGTTCGATAGTACGGAATACGGAACTATAAAGACCAAGGTTTTGATCAATCAAAGCAAGTTGCCCGATCTTAAAGTCGTAGGGAAATATCTGTACAAGCGTACCGAATTTGCAGCTGGTAGTGAGGTGCAGGAAAATGACTCTTGGAAACTCTGGGTTCCCCAATCGTTGACCAACGGGGTCATTCAGCAAGCCCACTGTTACCTAACTAGTGCTCATGGAGGTATAGGAAAGACCACCGAGCGAATTAAGCGACACTTCTTCTGGCCACACATGTCGAAACAAATCAAGGAATACATCTCTAATTGTGAAACTTGTAAATGCACTAAGCCATCCAATGTCGTCTTGCGTCCACCTATGGGTCAGCTGGTACAATCAGCCCGACCATTTCAACGACTGTTCATGGATTTGTTAGGTCCATATCCTCGATCTAAATCCGGTGCTATTGGGATACTGATCATAGTCGACCATCTCTCAAAATACAACTTTCTGAAACCCCTTAGGAAGTTTTGTGCAACGTCGATCTGTTGTTATTTGGAAGATTACATCTTCCACACCTTCGGAGTTCCCGAGACAATCGTGACGGATAATGGCGTTCAATTCAAATCGGTCATCTTTAATTCACTTCTTACTAAGTACGGTATAAAACATGTTTATACGGCCCTGTATTCTCCTCAGTCTAACGCATCCGAACGTGTGAATCGCTCTATCGTAGCTGCCATACGCGCATATATTAAGAACGATCAGAGGGACTGGGACAAATGTCTTAGTGGCATCAGCTGTTCATTGCGTAGTTCTTACCATGCGTCCATCGGATTTGCTCCGTACTATGTCCTGTTCGGATTGAATATGATTCACCACGCCTCCGACTATCGTTTGCTGCGTGGCCTGAATTTGTTGGAGGATCCCCAAGTGAATATTCCACTGAACGACAAACTTGGAAACATTAGGGAAAAGGTTCGGGAAAGGTTACAACAGGCCCACGATACCAATACTCGCACATACAACACTCGAAGCCGCAATGTAGATTTCAGGGTAGGTCAAGAGATTTTTAGGCGGAACTTCGCCCAAAGCAATTTCGCGAAGGGGTTCTGTGCCAAATTGGCCCCATTATTTCTTCCAGCCCGAATTCGTGAGAAAAAAGGTAACACTTATTACGTCCTAGAAGACCGGTCCGGAAAGCTGTTGTGTACCTATCACGCCAAAGACATTCGGCAATAACTTAAATCTGGTTGTCCCACTCTTTCAAAGAATAGCACCCTTCTTCCTCGAAAGAAGAAAACGGGTCCTATCATTTGTTGTGTAATGGGAGATATTTTTTCTTGTAAAGAAAATAATCCGAGTGATACGAGCCACCCTATACGCCAGACGCGTTCAATGGTATCTCATTTGAATTGCGACCAAAAATAACTGCTACGTTTCAGACTCGACTACATGTACATGCATCGGCATAATTTTGTCAATGTCGTGGTCCATCGAAATGTTGGTCGAAAATTTTAAAAGACTTTTTTTGATTGGCCCAGAAATCGTACGATTGCTGGTTGATAGCGTCAGCGACTAGCGACCGTGCGGAGACGGAATGCGTTTTGCGACGTACAAGCAGAAAATAAGAAGAAAAGAGATTAAGTTTTCGATGGTTGAACCGTGCAGTTGAACGGGCATTGTGCTGATCGGGGAGACATTAGTTTTTGTGCGGCTTGAGAAAATTCGATTTCTGTTGAATAATTGTTTTTTAATCAAATATCAAATAATAAGAAACGGTTGAGTGTTGTGGCAGTCGTTTATATAAAAAGTTGACATTTTTTTTCTATGTGTTAATTGCGTTTCAAAATTAGAAAATCAAAGCTTTAAAAAAAAAAAATATTTCAACGTAGAAATAAATTGCAACAGGCAGAAAACGCAAAAATAAATTGAATGTTGTTGAAGTAAATGTGTCGTGTATTGCAAAATTATATAGCAGTCACTAGTTAGTACCGTTGCTAATAAAAATTTAAGAAAATATACAAAACCAAAACCACTTTGAATTCATAACTCCGATCAAGAAAATTAAACAAATAAAGGAAACCCTGTTATTGTGTACCTTCATTGCATTCAATTTTCATAAGTGTTATAAAGTTGTAACAATCAAGGGAGCAGGGAACGTCAAAGTGCCACCACAATGGCCGCCACCTCCAAAGACCGCACTGGTTGCCGTCGCCGCCGCAAGTAGACAAAAATATGCACAACCACCACCACAACAACAATCGGTGGACATTCTCACAAACATTTTCAATCGCAAGAAATCAACCAAAGTCCTTGTTAATCCGCGGCAACAATTATCCCAAAAGTCTTCTTCTTCTTTTTCTACTGGCCGACTTACACCCAATTCAGTTGTTTCATTCCCATTAGCAAATAATTTTACTAACAGTAGCAGTGGCAGCAGCTAATCACCAGCATCAGCAGCGATATACATCGTCATTAGCAGCCGCTAATCATCATTAGCAGCCGCTAATCATCATTAACAGCAGCTAATCATTATTGGCAGCAGCTAATAACCAGCATCAGCAGCGATAAACATCGTCATTAGCAGCCGCTAATCATCATTAGCAGCCGCTAATCATCATTAACAGCAGCAGCTAATCATTATTGGCAGCAGCTAATCACCAGCATCAGCAGCGATAAACATCGTCATTTGCAGCCGCTAATCATCATTAACAGCAACTAAACATCGGCAGCAGCACTAGACACCTTTAGAAGCAGATTCCGCAGCCACATACCGAATAGTCCCTGTGGGGGGGGGTCTTACTTATTCAAGAAAAAAAAAGAAACTTTTAAGTCTTTCTGACTAAAGTTTGGTTACCTAAAAGGATTTACCGAACGACCAGGGATTATAGGGGGTTCCGAACGCTAGTAGAGTGGATATATTAACGCGGGGTAGATTGTGTAAATGCATGATGAAAGAGGGGAAGAGAAGGCAAAACCATCAAGTACTAATGTAATGTTTTTGCCCTACAGCTTAGATTCTGCCTACATCGACAGCGCTGGCGACGAAGCACGGATCTACGCTCGAACAAGTAAGTGGCCTTTTCATTTCCCCTTGCTCCATAATAAACAAGAAAAATTTAAGTTTCATATCGATTACGCTAGAAAATATATATATTCCCTATCGACTTTATCAATACAATTGATGGTTTTGATTGTTCCTATCCTTGCGCGTTGTGTATCAACATTACATTTATTAATCGTTGTGATTTTCAAACCGATTACTCTAATCGTTTTGAGTTTCACATCGATGAACTTATTATATTTAAAGTTTCAAATCGGATCCCCTAGCTCCATAATAAAACAAGAAAAATTTAAGTTTTCATATCGATTACTCTAATCCTGTTGAGTTTCACCTCGAAGAGCTTATTCGCTTGTTACTGTCTTGAAAGTACAAATCGATTAAAGTTCGATAATTTTAAGTTTGAAATTACAAATCGATTAAAGTTCTATAAATTTAAATTTGAAAGTACAAATCGATTAAAGTTCTAAATTGTTAAATTTGAATTTGCCAATCGATTAGAGTTCTGTAATTTTAAGTTTGAATTTGCCAATCGATTAAAGTTCGATAAATTTTAAGGTTGAAATTACACATCGATTAAAGTTCTATAATTTTAAGTTTGAATTTGCCAATCGATTAGAGTTCTGTAATTTTAAGTTTGAATTTACACATCGATTAAAGTTCGATAGTTTTAAGTTTGAAATTACAAATCGATTAAAGTTCTATAGATTTAAATTTGAAAGTACAGATCGATTGGAGTTCTAAATTGTTAAATTGAATTTGGGCAATCGATTAAAGTTCGATAATTTTTAAATGTGAATTTGCCAATCGATTAAAGTTCGATAATTTTAAGTTTGAAATTACACATCGATTAAAGTTCTATAATTTTAAGTTTGAATTTGCCAATCGATTAAAGTTCGATAATTTTTAATTGTGAATTTGCCAATCGATTAAAGTTCGATAATTTTAAGTTTGAAATTACACATCGATTAAAGTTCTATAATTTTAAGTTTGAATTTGCCAATCGATTAAAGTTCGATAATTTTAAGTTTAAAATTACCTATCGATTAGAATTCGATGATTTTAAATATGAAAGTACAATTCGATTAAAGTTCTAAATTGTTAAATATAAAAAAAAAAAAAAATTACAAAACTATTAAAGTTCGATATTGTTAAGAATAAAAATTTCAAAAACGATTAAAATTCGATATTGATAAATTTAAGATTACCAATCAATTAATGTTTGATATTATTAGAGGAAAACCTTTTTTTTTGTGAGTAACTTGTGCGCTATTATTATAAAGGAAATAAAATGGTGTTAATGTAAAGGAGAATGAGTGTGTAAAAGTTCTTTGGCTTTCGTCCTCCAGGCGCAGGTAGTACCAAGGTCAACGGTGGCTTAGGAAAAAAACACAAGGGGGCTCCAAGGACATCGGGGCCCACGGTAGGGTGGGTTAAGAAAGTGGGTGGGGTTCGGTGTCGGACACGCCTCCCACAGCCCCTCCCTGGTATCAGGTCATCAGTTCAGTCCCTCTATCTCCCTCTCTCTCTATCTCTCCCTTTTTCTATCTCGTTTGGTCTCTCCTAGTTTTGGCTTTTTTTTTTATTTTGTAGCACGCGAATTATTTGTGATAATGGAGGAAGTCATGGGACAACCAAGATCCCACCCCGGTTGCCGACGAGCATGGCTGGATTAAACGCGTGCGCCCGGTTTGACCATGCCTTCCAGTTGACAGTCAACACACAGAAAATTGTCAACAATCGTCTGATTCATTACAACGCAGAATTCCCATTGCCATCTATTAAATTTTGTCTATCTGGAAAAAGTGTTCTCTGGGTTAAAAAATAAATCGACTGCCATTTATATTTGGAAATTCATTTAGTTGTCATGCATAATGAATTTACCCATGGAGCAGACGATGTCAGAAAGTCGGTTGATGGTGATTGCGTTGGGTGATTAGTGGATGGATGCTGGTGGTGATGGTATTCTAACAAACCATTTAGTCTCGCATATTAAATTTATGCAAATGTATATGTCCTTTTGTCTATGTACGAGTATTGTTCTAGATTTCTGCGAAATTGTTGTAGCGAACTTCTCTCTGAATTTAACAGCAGGCGAGCAATCTTCTTTTATAAGAACATATATTTTCATTGTTATTGTTAATTTTTCAACCAATTGAATCTGGATTTTATTTTAATGAAAATGATTGGTTTTATGACGAATGGAGACAGGCATGCAAATAAATAATAATAGGCATACTAAGCTGCTCTATAAAATAGCACGAGAAGTTTTCGCGAGCTCTACGACCACAAATGCGAGAGGAACACCGTATTTTTCAAAGGCAAATTAAAAAGCAAGAAAAGTGTATTATCGAAGGCATTGATAGATGATATTACACCAATGGAAAATAATAAAAAGAACGTGTCAGACACACAAAACCCAAACAAAAACCTGTCGAGATAAGGAAGTCAATTTTGAAAACATGGAAATAGTACTTCTGAAGACTGTTAAACCGCGTTGAAAATCAACATTTCCCTGTCAGGCAGAACTAATCCTGGAGGATGATAGCAAAAATTTATGTCCAAATATATAAAGGGGGCAATAACCACCAGTAAGTCTGCAACAGATCCTGGAGAAACACTAAGAAGTGCTAATCGATACTTACCACCTTTTTGTCGATTTCAAAGCTCAGGTCTTTAATAAATGTAAGTGTGTCTCAAGTTTGTTCAACTACTGGCATACGCTGATAACATTGATATCATTGGCTGAGCCCAGAGATCTGTCTCATGTGCGTTTGCCAGCATTAAGACAGAAGCAGCGAAAATCGGCTTGGCAGTTAATGAAGGCAAAGTATATACTGTCTACAAGAAGTGACACCCTGTATTGACGTATTGGTCAGAACATCATAATAGACAGCTTTAAGGTTTTGAGGGACTTTGTCTACCTTGTCTCTGCTGTAACATCCATACTAAATTATAAGTAATTCGTAATAGTCTGGGAAATGATTATAGGTACCTGCAAAATTGGAAAATTCGCGAAAATTTGTAAATTTTGGGAACAACTGGAAAAATGCCGTTTTTTATGGGATTTATGTATGAACTCGCGACCATAGGTACAATTTTTTGGTCAGTGGTGGGTAGATAGGGGTGGGTTTCAATGGTGTGTGATGGCTTCATTGAGGGAGCGGTCAGTTTAGTTGGGTCAATAGGGTGTGAAGGGTAGGCAGACAACGCCAGTTATTGTATCCGCGGTTTACAACCAGTATTATTATAAAAATGTCAATAGAAATCTTTTATCGCACTGTACATACACGTATATAAGAATAAGCATGGCATTGAATTGTATTAGAATTAGGAAATGCAATTGAGCTCATCCTGGCGGGGTTGATTGTTTTGTTTAGAGCTACAACTGGGGTTACATTCCGTATACCTGGAGAAAGGATAACGTTATCTTCATCCCCAAACCAGGCAATAGGCCTAGTGAGTTATCTAAATTTTACAGACCAATAAGTCTAACATCATTTGTCATTTGTCAAAATTATGGAGAGACCCATTCATATAAGAGCTCGTCTAGATACCTCTAGCCCTCTATACTCAAGTCAGTTCGCATACAGGAAAGGAAAAAGCACAGAGGGCGCCATTCACTATCTAGTTAAAAAGATAGAAGTGGCTTTTCCCTACAAAGAAATAGCTCTGTGTGCTTTCCTTGACATTCAGGGTGCGCTCGATAATACTGGCTACGACTCTATAATAAGAGCAATCAGTAACAGAGGTCTCGAGGGCTCGACCAACCAATGAATAAGATCCATGCTGGAAAGTCAAGTCATTACATCCTCCTCAGTGGGAGTGTCTGTGTCGGAGACTGCAGCTGGCTGCAAGAAAGCGTACTCTCGCCCATTCTATGGTCACTTGTCGTAGACAACCTTCCAGCTGATCTGCATAGATCAGGCTACATCGCCATTGATTATGCTGACGATTTGGCGATCATAATTAGTGGTATATACAGCACGACCATAACAAATGTCATGCAAAATGCGTTACTTCACGTCTTAGAATGGTGCAGTAGAGAAGGGCTTTCCATCAATCCTTGCAAAACTGTTCTAGTGCCTTTCACGAAACGTAGATTGTCCGATATGTGATCTATCATCTTAAAGGGCACTACACTAGAGTATTCCAGTAAGGTTAAATATCTCGGAGTCATACTTGATAAACCCCCAAACTGGAATTCTCATATCAAGTCCGCAATTGAACGTGTCACTAGGGCCCTGTGGGCCTGTAGACGCCTCTACGACAGCATTAATAGCTGTTGTAGGGCTTTCACCCCTGCCAATCTTCATTAGAAAGACGACCGCTTGATGCGCAATCAAGATGCAACTAGAATATGGCTACAAACAAGGTGACTACGTGGGACAACTGAATATTCTAGACTCAATTTCTGAAAGAATCATGTTTTGCACTTTGGAATGGAGCCTTTTCGATAAATGTTGATTAAATATAAATACAGCAACTCTGTCGTAGTAAGCTAAGTTAATATTTGAAAGTGAAATATATCTACTGAAAAGTAGATAGAGCTACCAAGGGGTTTAACTACATTTTTGACAACACCAGTACATAATGATTTAGTCGGTTAATTTTACAGCCTAAGAGTATGCAACTTCTTAATTCTAATTGCTCGTATTCCATTATCTATCGGGGAGCGCCTTGTTCCTTTTATACTTCCATGGCGACAGCTACTACTACCTGCTTTCCGTAACAATATGATAACGAAATAAGCTCAGAAATAAGAGAATCGCCAGTAGAAATTGAGTGTTGAGCCTCTCTCTGACCAATAAGGAGACCATTTATAATCAACCTAGTCCTTCTCTAGTGCGCTGAAGAATGGACACTATCGAAGGCGGATGAATATATCCTTGGTCTTTCCGAGTAAAACACTGCAAACTTACTGTGTTCACACGAAAAGATACTACTGTAAAAAATTGAGAAAAATGTCAAACGTTAAATTAAAACGTGAAAGGGAAAAACCAATGGCACACTAAAATGAGAGCGGACGATTTAAAACTAACTTTAAAATTTTAAAAACAACCTTCGGTATCAGGAGGATCAGAATGCAAATTAAAATTATTAATTTATTGCAAAGCGACAAGGTGATGAGCGTTTGTTGACATATTATCACAATTAGTATGAACATTATTTTCCATTGGTCTGACATTTATGCCAATTTAAAATAGATACGTGTAGATTTTGATTGTGTGTACGTGGGTGCTCTGTGGGTGGGTGTTGTATGACATATAAATACACTGCGGGCGGGCAATTTGCAAATTGAATATTTCACTTGATTTTTTAATGAATTTTGAATATAATTACAGTTGTCCAGAAGAGTATTCATGCTCTACGTGGCTTTGAGTCCTATTCAGAAGTTTATTAGTAACAGAACAAATTGTGTTTTATTAAAAAAGTAAATTCAAATTTCAAAATTAAATTTAGTTTAATAAACTCTCTAATTCATTTTTAATGAAACATTTTATTTCAAAAATTAATAATCTGAATCGCTACCTATGCTTAAAACGGTTTCTTAGTTATTTTCATCAAACACAATTATTTATCTTTCTTTTGGCTCCGAAAATGGAATCATTATATCCCATAAAAATAGCTTTCCGCTGGTCCTTTTTTCGATCGTATACCAGACTCTCTCGCTCCGAAATCATCTACGCGTTAAATAGTGCGTTTCCCAAAAATTTCACGTAACTTTCTCGTCGTTACAGTAATCGATGATTGATTTGCATAAAATGTTTTAACAATTAAAACACTTTAAAACACACTGCCAAATATGAACTGTCAAAACTAATATTTACCAAAATGGCGGCAAAACAAAGAAGTATATTTTTCCAGTGGACACCCTGTACTTTTTTAACGGGTTAGTCTTCGCTTATGGAAGCAAAAGGTATTCTATCATCGGTCAAACTTTTCCTTTAGCATTTCAATGGGCGAAAATGTAATCCTCTATCTAAATTATATAAAATGGGGCCCGTTTATTTGTACAACGCGCCATACACTCGTCAGTTAATCGTTTTGGTGGCACGAAACACGCTAATGTGTCCTGTCGCATAGGCTATAGAATATTACATAACGAGCTAGGAAAGTCGACGTTATCGTGAGAAGAAGCTTGAAGCACGATAAGCACTTTTCAGCGAGTAATGTACGCTATTTTTCACACGACCAAAATAATTTTTCTGCTAAACTGCTCATGCGCAATGCAAAACTACTGTGGGAATATGTTTTTACTGAGACTGCAGTAAATAACAATAGTATTTTTTATGTTAACACACTTAGTGCGAATAATGCATAATTTCGAGGGTAGGTTATAGCGTAGGAATCAGACACTTTCGTCTATGGTCGTGTGAAAAAGTGTGTGTACAAATGTTTTGGTATTGTAGTAGAAGATTTTGTAATTATGGAACAAAGAATTTGTATGAAATTTCGCATTAACCAATTATGGATCACAGTTGCGTTTTCGCAACAACAATTTTAGGAGTGTATAACTAAGACTTTATATTTTTTACAAAGGTAGTTTAGAGTTTTGTGCTTACGATGCTAGTGAATATGAATCTATTAAGTAATATAGCTGTACTTAAGCTAAGTTAAACAGAACTTCTTCAAAATGGACTATACGATCACAAATTATACATATAAATAAAAAATAATTGTTTTTTCTTTAAAATTCTATGAAAAGGCAAAAAAATATTTAAAAAAGTTCATTTTGCAAAACAGAATTCGTCAAAAATATTCTACCTCAACATCACATTTGTATCTATAATCGTAAATATGTTTTGAATGCCTGCAGGTAGTATTGATGCTGGAAAACAGAGCCTTAGCAAAGTATTCCATGCACAGTTATGCGGTTAAATTATTAATTCTAATTGGAAGAGTGATAGGTCAACAGTTTTCCCATGCTAATAATAATAATAATAAAATTCGGTGCGACAGATCATTGCGGTCCAAGGCCTAGCTTCTCGGAACCATTTGTGTGGAGGCGACCTACAATTTAATGCCAGATCCGAACGGTGAATTGAAAATCTTTCAGTGACAAGTTATTACTCTCGGACGATTATCAGACTTTCGCGAGAGGTGGGACACAGTGAAAAATACATTTGGTATTACTGGGATTCGAACCACGAACCCCCTGCTCCACTGAGCAACGGCGCCCACTTTCCCCTTATTACGATATTAATAAAAATCCTAACAGCTTTCGTCTACGGTCGTCCAAAAACCATTTTTTAATTCAAAATATTACATTGCATGTCACACATAATGGTAAAAATAAAATACTAAAAATAATAAAAACATTTAATTCTTTTAAAATTTAAATAACTTTTAAAAATCTAAAGCCAAACTCTTTTCTTGTACATCTAATCTAATTCCAATATGAAACCTACTAGTCAACGGTGCATTTTCCAAACGGGTTGTTCCAATAAGGAAGCTATCCGGCAACAAAGAGAATAAGAAAAGTGATCAGCGGGTAACCAATAGCTAATGTTATTAAGTTATCTTAACCGGCTGGAAAATGGTAAAAATGGAATTAAGTTTAGCGCCGTATTGGAAATGTTGAATCTTGCTTTTGGCGAGTTTTCATTGAGAAAACGCGGTGAAGGCGTTTAATATTTTTGTTAAGCAGGGTCCAAGACGGTTCAGTACATAAACAATTGATTATATGAAATTGGTTCGGAGGATGTCTCTCCTCCAGG
Organism: Nephrocerus scutellatus; assembly: GCA_947095585.1. Classification (NCBI taxonomy): domain Eukaryota; kingdom Metazoa; phylum Arthropoda; class Insecta; order Diptera; family Pipunculidae; genus Nephrocerus; species Nephrocerus scutellatus. Next base: position 19,392,883 of record OX352763.1, on the reverse strand, counting down.
CTTTTGTGTATACATTTAAAACTTTTTTTTAGTTACTGTACATTTTCGCGAAAGCGATAAACACGGAGTAATATAATGGTGATTGTATTTGTTCATTAAATTGAAAAGAATCTAATTATTGATTGCTACAATGTTTTGTTTTTTTTTTGAAAATTAGGAAAACACCGAACTAATAGCAATAAATGGAAAGTAAAACTAAATGCAAAATCATAATCCCCCGAAGAGTTTTCACCATCAGATTTTCATTCAAATTACGGACGACAATAGTGTGGTTTTGTTGTTGCATATTTATTGGTATTTTTAAATAATAGATATAATTTGTTTAATTTGGAGGTATAGAGGAAAATTTCATACACATGTTTCAGGTACAATCTCCTCCCGAAGCAAAAAAACGTATTACTTATTTAAATAATATGCGTTTCAACTTTTCAGAAAGTCATACGTCCTGCAAAGATTAATGTTTACAAGAATAGTCCGATCCATCGGCATTATTTGTGTATTGTTCGTGTGAAATTTTTCTACTTAGAATAACATTAATCTCCTTGTAATGTAATTCAGCTTCTTTTTTTTGTTGTTTTTATTTATTGTTTGTAGGTTTTCTCAGTTTCTCCGCAAATACAGTTCGGTTCACTGGATCTGGTTATTACTTTCAGATATTATGTGAACTTAAAAAAGTATACAGTTATATACAACAGTGTTGTATTTTCCCTAAATGTCAATATGTAAATTTTATACGTAAAGAACTAAACGAGAAAATATCATATCCTTCGCGGAGCATCCTTCGATACATTTTTGCGCGCAGAAAGATTTTCTTTTTAAATATTTCATGTGTAAGATTCTTTTACACACACATTAAGTAATGCTTTATAACAGAAATAAAATTGGGAATTGAGCGAGTGTGTGGCTTCTATTGAAGTTTTGGCTTACAATGTAGATTATGTGCGATTATAGATGGGGATAAAATAACGAACAATGACGTCTAATGATAACTGCATATGTTTTGTTGAAATTTTTATTTTTATGGATTTTAATATTTGCTGGCTGGTAAGATGATAATATAAGATAATATAAGAGACTTACTTCATTTTGTAAAACTGGTTTTGGTTTAAACTTTTAGTTCATCTAAATGTTGAGTGCTCTTCCGGTTTTCCTCTCTGAAAAAATCTACACACGGGTAGTGATTTCGAGCTTATGTATTCCAGTTTAGCATAACTAATAAAGGAGATCTAGCCATCCTATTAGCTTTTCTTTTCTTTCTTCATAAAATGTTTTATTTAACTTGACTTGACTTCTGTTTGTCTGTTTTTTTTTGTCTTGAGGTCCTCTTAAATTAATTTCTCATGATACATTTCCGAAATTCCGCGTGCAAAGCGTAACACGACTCGCGATTGGTCCATTTCTGTAATTTGGCGTGTGACGCGTGCCGCGAGTCGCGATTGGCGTGCGTAAAAGTAGATATTATTTTTACCATCTCTAAACGAAAATGTATGCTAAGAAAAGTTAGGGCAATCGAAGTATTACTAAATCAAAAGACTATAATTTCGTTAGTTGTGAATATTTTTAATAATTTTTTTTAGAGAATGTTAAAAGCATTTAATTTTTATGAAAAACACGACGTCACTTCTCGATATAGCCACCTTTGGCGTTAATAATACGAGGACAGTTCGATAAGTCAGTGACTTTTTGAATAAGATCAATGCATTTATTCTAGCGTTTATCCAATTTTTTTATTCCTTTCAAATAATAGGTTTTCTCAAGGCCCTCAAAATAGGCGTTTGTTTCAGTGATCACCTCTTCGTTAGAACAAAATCTCTTTCCGCCCGGTCATTTCTTCAGGTTTAGAAACAGGAAATAGTCACAGAGTGCTACATCTGAAGAATCTGTTGACCGCTGTAGCGCAAATTATGGATCTTTGCCATAGTGACTACACACGTGTGTGAACCCGTGCATTGTCTTGATGGAACAGCACTTTTATCTTCGTCAAATGCGGTCGTTTTTGCTTCAAATATCGAATCTGTCCAAAAGTTCTCAAGAATATTCGCCGGTGATCGTTTTACCCTTTTCAAGATATTCGATGAGAATGACACTGCGAGCATCCCAAAAAACTGTGGCCATGACCTTAGCCTTCTTGATTGTTCCTTGGTCTCTGGTGTATTCTGATGAAGCCATGTTTCGTCCACAGTTGCAAAACGGCGAAAAAACTCGTTCGGATTGCAGCTGAACATCGCCAAACATTCCTTTGAAATTCAGCATACAAAATTGACTGTTTTTACATTTTTGTTAAAATTCACGAGGTTGTCTGCTTTCAATGGCTGTCAAACACAAACAAAATGACACAGGTTGCTCAAAATTTGACAGTAGTCTATTAATAGATGGCAGTTGACGGAAGCAGTGCTGCATTTAAAGTTACTGCGTGGGAAATTCAGAAGTCACTGACTTTTCAAACCACCCTCGTAGATTGATATCGTCGAGTCTCTTAACAAATGGAAGGGACCTTAGGCCTTAAATTGTAGGTCCCTTCCATTTGTGTCCAAAAATAAACATGCATGACCCAAATAGTCGAGAGTCGAGTCGAGAAGCTAGGCCTTGGCCCGTAACGGTCTGTCGCGCCGAATATGTACTTCCCTCCCAGATTTTAGTGAGCACATATTTCAGTGGCATAGACCTCCGCTTGGAATATGCTCGGGTACTATCAATTTCTTTGAGGTACTTGGTCGTAGACCCATGTATGCCCACGCTCCATTATCTTCATTAAATACCCAGTTTTGTTAAACTTTATTATGTTCTTATTTATGTGCAGCCCCTAATTTTGTGAATGGTTAGGTGATAGCATCTTTTTTAGTCACCGACGTTTTACTTATTCTTAAACCATACTATTCAGACTATACAAACAGATATGAATACATCCTTATAATTAACCAAAAATCATTGCAAAATTTTCCCTAATAAAATTGCCATTAAATTGTTCGACATAAAAGTATTTATGAGCATTTTCAAATAAATAAAAATGCTTTTCAAATATTCAGCCCTTCTAACAACAAGTTCTATAAATAGTCATAATTCCATAAGGACTTCCCTGCAAACACGTTCTTGTTTTAAATCATTTAAAATGAAAACAAATTATTTGTGTTGAAGAGCTGCTCGAATATATTAAAGCTCGTAAAAGTATGATTAATTTCACTGTGCATTGCAAGAGCAAATCACCCAGGTGCACATGTATAAGACTGCACAAAGTGGGTTAAACAATTCGTGCTGTTTTGGTGATACAGCAAATTCACTGCACGTTTGCAATGACTTGCGCTTTCAATTTTCCAATTTCAATTTATATTTCGTTCTCAAAAGGATATTCGTAGAAGTTGGCAAAAACGCTTTTTTTAGAGATGGTTTTTGAGTCCTTTTGACGATTGAAAGGATTTTATTTGGTTTATGTGTTTTGTGTGTTTGATATGTTGACACGAATCATGCGATTTGTTCAAATTATTGCTATGTTATTCGATTATCTGTCCGCTAAACAGTATTTATATAAATAATTTTTTTTATTTAAATTTATGAAAAAAGAAACACCTCTTGGTGCCATTCATTAATATACTAATTGCAATTCACTATCAATAACCAAACTCAATGCTAATTTTGAAATATTTAAACATCGCAATAGAATTTATAAGTGACACGTCACTTATAAAAGTACTTATCACTTTGAGATGAAAGGCTGAATGGCTTAAAAAAGTAAAACACTTATGCACCTATTCAATGCACATCAATTTGACTCTTCAGCAGTTCTTTTACGTCTTATGTAGAAAATGTGAAATTGGAATGGAAAATTGCATTAAGTTCATGATTGGCAGAAGACAGAAATGCAATATTATAAGTTCTAGTTTAAAAGTTTTGTCTAAATTTCAAATGAACATGATATCATTTTGTCATCTGTTAAAAGGAGCGTTGACAAAAACTTAAAATGTAAATCGATTTCAATGTTAATTCCGCAAAAAATATATACTATACTTGTACACCAAGAAATATTTTATTTTATTTCTGTGTATCACAGGGAGGTTGGAGCAGCAGCAAAACCACCAAAGAAAATCCATTTAAGTTAAGATTTCAATGTTAATTCCGCAAAAAATATATACTATACTTGTACACCAAGAAATATTTTATTTTATTTCTGTGTATCACAGGGAGGTTGGAGCAGCAGCAAAACCACCAAAGAAAATCCATTTAAGTTACTGAGTACATATTGACATTCCTTCTTTGACATTGTTATTTGTACAATACGTGGTTGTGCACGTAGTTTTGTGGCAAGATGTTGGCTAAAAAGCGTGTAGTGAATTCAAGAGCACTACGAAGAAGAAGATTCGGAGTATCTATCCCTATTTCATAATAGGCGGGGTTAAGTAGTGGTCTGGATGGAAAGAGGACAATTATTGCTAAATTTATAAGGATGATGTAGTTCTTAATATTGTGTTAAATGCACAGATATTAAATTGATTTAAATTTTTCTAACGATCAAGATAAGATTCAATAATTGTAAAATATGTTTACTTTAGGTATATGTCCATAGCATTCAAGATGCTGGTGCATAAAATAATAATACTAGTGATATCTATGTTTATAAAAATTATTGTGTCTTGGTTAGTTCTCGCTAATCTCGGACACCACAAAAGCTATCGAAGCCATGGTTATGTTAGTTTAGGTTAAGATCAGTGAAACCGACACACTTAGACCAATAATGGTCCATTATGATACCACGTGGATTAGCAAAAATATTCCACATACTCGTTGAACCAATTAGAGCTTCGTATGAAGCGTAGGAGTCTGCTTATGTCAATAAGATAAGCTCATTAGTGTCATGGTGGAAGAAAGCTCCCGTATGGAGTTTACGTTTAGAATGCTGGACAAGTACAGAGAAGATGGAGAATGGTCTCCTTCTCCTCCTCATCCACACAGCTTCTGCATAAGTCATTCGAGAAGACTCCAACTCTTGCTGCATGCTAGCCTATGAGACAGTGTCCAGTGATGACACCTAAAATAGCACCCATATGCGTTCTTTTGTGAAAGATCAAACACTTGGAGCGTTTCGAATTCAGTTTGGGCCAGATCTGCTTCTTCGCTATGCGAGTTGTACCGTTTGACCACCTACGATTAGTTTTTTTTCATTAGAATCCAGCTTTAACAAGAGTTTGCGTGTAGCGATTGGCATGCCTTAAACACCATATTCTGGTAAGATGGGTAGTGTAGTTCCATACAGTTTCCAGAAATGTCCCTGTACCCCGGCACCCAACACAGGTGGATAATAGTCTAGTCCTAATGATAGAATTTGTAATCAATATTCGAGTAGTTTTTAAGTAAATGAAAAATAATGGAATGGATTGAGGTATATTACATTCAATGTAATATCTGTATCTAGGTTAACTGTGAAATTTTGCATCACCAATTTTTTTATTTTTCAGTTTTCCTGCGTTTCAAGCTCTCGTTCTGGTTTTCATTATTTTAGCATAAAAATGTATTTCCTAAAATATCAATATAATGGAACGAATGCTTTCGTGATGGATATTCTTTTCATAAAACAAACAAACCCTTTTAAAAACAAAGCGAACAATGCAAACACTGATCGCAATATCGATCTTAGTTGTTTCTCCTAGTAATTATTTAAATTACAATTTTTCTTTCAAATGATTTTTATCCTTTGAACTAATTTGAGGGATTTGCTTTAAAACGAATCACTGGCAACACATATACATATATATATAGTGCACTATTAAATTAATTTTAATTGATTTATAAATTGCTGTAAGGTTAACAGTTCATAACCAACGCAGTTATGTAAGAGAAATTCGATCAAATAATCCCATATTGACTTTCAATCAGAAACTTAACCGTAGTATATATGATTGTGTGAGTGAACAATTCCAAAACTCCCATGTGATACAATTTAATTGATAAAGCTCGTAAAAGCTTAAAACATTTAACGAAAGAATTGCGGTATTAATATGAATGAATGAAAAATGAAACTATCCATCTCTTTGAACTTTACTGACTACAGTCGAATTAGATGGAACATATAAGTTTAATTTCATAGTATGTATCCTCTTTGATTTCATAATCAACTATATTGTGGTGAAATTTCTGATAGGCATTTGCCATAAAATTATACGCTCATTTATATATGATTGTCAAATCAAGGAATTTATTTCTCTTACATAATTTGGTATAATAATTGACGAATTCGTTAACATTCTATTTGAAGAGTATCCACTTATCATAATTTCTATGTTCTTAGTTGGTTAGCAATTTGGTTGACATTATAATGTTCCTTTGTCAAGTATTCTTTGATACTTATACGTCTTATGTTTATATCATTGCTAGAAAGTTAATTGAATTGATTTTTGAATGAAATCCTTAGAAACGCTGAGTACTTTGTAAATTTTTTTTCTAGAAATACAGAAATAAGCACTTAAATTCACGATGGAAAAAATTCCATTTCTTCTTACTTCTTAAACCACTCGTACGTTGGAGTCGATGCCAGAGAGCGAATCACCATAAAGTGTACCACTTGTGTCTCATTTATATTCAATTCCATCACTCGCTAGACAGTGACTCTGCCAGTCAGGCGTAAACTTGCACAAAGCCACTTGACCCTTTTGCAGTTTTTCAAGCACCAATTGCTAACGAACTGAAGGACTTAGGAAAATTCTCAACGACAATTACTTTATAGAAAATGCAATTTTTATTTAAATTTTTCTGCGAGGAATCGAAACTAAATAATATTTACTAGCGAGAAATTTCTCTTTTCCACAGACTCACTTGAATTGAGTGAACACATAGTGGACTGACCATAGCAACCAGAAGAGGAATAAAAGAATACGTTTGTGTGTAAACATTGTAGAGATTGCAATATAGGGGACAACATTTTTATTAACCGGTAATAAGTTGGATTGGAGTTTTGATTTTTGATTAATAATTTTTATTTTACGATTCTTGTTAAATATTGATATTACTTGAATGTTACTTATCGATATTAATAATAATGCGCAATAGATCGTCGTGGTACACAGCTTCTTGCGACCATCCATTTAGCGCTTATTATATTTTCTTTTACAAATAAAAGGAACCTACAATTAAATTAAAGCTATATCAAAAACGTGAATTGAGAAGCTTAATTATGACAGTTATTACTTTCCTACGTTTGTCAGGCATTCGCGACAGGTGGAGACGGGAAAAAGCTTCTTGGTAGTTTTCTGGGATTCTAATTATGAACCTCATGCCTAGTGGTCTAATACACTAACAATTTGGGTCACAGCGCCTACACTTACAGATAATAAACAAAAACAGTAACCACGACATTTTATTAAAAAGAAACTAATCGAGAGAATATAGAATATAAGTAAAATAAATAAAGGATAAAAGTGAGTTTATTTGGCTGACTCTTCGAGTTCGACTTACAATCTTAAAGGGTTTTTCAATAAGGACATTACAACTTTGTATTAAATTAAAATATCGAATAAATAGGTTTTCAAACTAAGATTCATTTCAAATATAGCACATATTTTAAGTTTAAGTTTAAAATTCAATTTCATTCATATAACAACCGTGAGCGCACGTTTGCAGCGATAGAATCTTTGTAGCCAATTTTTCACCACACTTTCAAACATATTGGCCGGAACGATGGCAATATGGCGTTCGATATTGTTCCTGAATTCCTCTAACATTTTTGATTTGTTGGCATAAACCAACGACTTATCGTAACGCCATCAAAATAAATCCAACGGCGTTAAATCGCTTTAGCGAGCTGGCCATTCGATCGCACCATTTCTCGAGTTTACACGATTACCGAACTTCCTTTTCAAAAGTTCAAAAGATCAATTGTTTGACCAGCTGTGTGGTATGTCACACCATCTTGTTGGAACCACATATCACTGATGTCAAGTCCATCCATTTCTAGCCAAAATGTTTCGGCTCTTAAATGATCAAAAAGCTTCAGTTTTTAAGTTAATTTGATCTTCCAAGAGCGTAGGCCAAGATCTCTATACAAAATTAGTCACAATTTGGTTTAAGAGATACCTAATTTCTGTGAACGGCGTGGAATAGACTGATTGGGCTCATTTTGGACTGAAGCTCTTACGGATGCGATATTTGGGGTACTTCGAACGGTACGTTATCTCACTGGCACAAGAATATTGTTAAATATGTTGACTTGAACTTGTCCACTATGGCCCGCCCAGTCTGTCTGCTGAAAATTATAGTAAGCGCTCTTAAAGTTGCGAACACCGACACAGAATTTCGGTAGTAATTTTTAATAATCTACAAAACTTGCTAGTTCGTTAAACGTGACACACGTCATACATGGAATAAAAAAAACTATATTTGGAACTATACTTTGGACAAAATTTCAAATCTCTAGGTCGTGTGGAAGGTGGTTAAAAAGGAACTAAAATTAGTCGAAAATACAGACAAAAAGGGGTCAAGTCAAGTTAAATAAAAGTTTTTAAAAAGTCGGCTGCTCTTCGGGTTCTAACTTCCAGCAACGATGACCGCTACATCCGGCTTATGCGATGTGATCAATCTGGTTGTTGTACATGCGATCAGCAGGGTCCAGGTGTCTTTGTGGATGTTTTTGTGGGGAAAAATTGTGCCTCCAATGATAAGGTTGCGATCAGAACATAGATCAGCAAACCTTTCACGGTTATCATTCATAGAACCAAGGCCGTGGTTTCCCATGACATGTTCCCAATTACTGTTGTCGCTGCCTACCTTTGCGTTAATGTCATCCACCATAATAACGATGTCACTCTTTCGTGACTTTTTTTTCAGAGGTGGCTTGTTCCGTTGGTGCGTAAATTTAAACAAACACGACCTGTCGAACATCTTGCAATTATAATTCTATCGGACATTGCTTGCCAGTCCTGTAACGATTTTCTCGTGGCTTTATAGAGTAGAAATCCCACTCCATTCGCATGGTGTTCTCCTGAAGGCTTACCCGAAAAAATTAGAAACTCGTCGGTAGATGTTCGTTTTTCCCCTACTCCAGGCCATCTCACCTCACTAAGACCAAGAATCTCTAGATGGTGTTTACGAAATTCTTTTGTTAATTGTGGAAGCGTTGTTGTCTTGACGAGCGTGTGAATGTTCCAAGTTCCAAAACGTGTACTTTTCCGTAGGACAAAGGTCATTGTTCATAAATTCGATATATATCCGAGGCTTGTATTAGTTTCAAGAATCAATTAATTCAGTTGAGTGGTGATTGGCCAACCGTAACCAAGGTCGACATGAAGCGTCGCCGACCAAGCATGTCCCATTCTTATTTAGCCCTGACCCAAGCTAATACAAATCGGTTTGGGTACCGAAATCGTTCACTTGATTTGGCAGAGTTTCCAGTGACGTGACGTAAACGCATAAGAACGCATATTGGGGTAGAAAAAGGAAGTGTTGTGGTGGATGGTGTTGAGCTCACAACTGAGCAATCACAAACTAGAATATTTGTGCCTACATTGTTGGGTCTGCTCTAACATCTTGATTACTTCATATATACACTCAACCGTCTATGTGAATATACAGCAATTGTTTATTACATGTACACCACTGTATAATCGAACAATCGCCGGGAATTGAACCAGGTGTCCCCCGAGAGGTAGCCAACAATATTAAACATTGCACCACCGACAATGTACTACAAGCTGTAATGCTTGTACATTTAAGTTTTGTCAATAAAATTTACCCAACATTTAAAAATGAAAGTGATTACCCCTTGTCCTCGTCCATGTTCTTACGCCTGTCTGTTCTGCTAACTACTTAATAACTACATGAGCGTTAAGGCTTTAATGTGGCAAGAAATCCTCTTGATTTTAAAAATCCTCAATCCTCATCTATCATAAAAAATAAGAAAGTTATTTAATAGAAGCGATTTAACGAAGACAACGTCATAATTTTGCATACCATTTTCTTTGCATTTTTCCTACGATCAAATCCAAATCCATTGATATAATTCCACATTAAATGCTAAATGTCAAACAAGATCTGAGCTGATTTACACGATGGCCATAAAGTGTCGTGATAAGTCCACCAAATTCCAAAGTAGTTAGGGGTTGATTTTCGGTGCTGTTTATATAATCGTTCTAGCCGTGTAAAAGGAAAAAGAAAACAAAAAATAAAGTGGATGTCATTCACATTTTATGAACAATGAACCCATTTCCAGAAGAAGACCGTTGTCTGGGTGGTTTATGAAGGAAAACGAAACGATGGAAAGTGTAGGGAATAATAAAAAGATTAGTAGAAATGATATCAGAAATGTTTAAACTGTTTAATGGGGTTGAAATGGAGATTGGCTTTATATTTAACTAGCTTGGAAAAAAATAAATGTAAAAAACCTGTACACCCGAGTATATAGAAAAGTTCCATTTAGATGGAAGGATGAGAAAGCGTTAATCGATTCGAAAATCGCCGACAGCAAACGTAGTGTATTTCAGTTAATTGGGTTTGTTATCAATTAAATTAAAATTTGCACCCACGGCGGAAATAGCTTAGATATTATATAATTAGCTTTGAGAATTTCACCGTGAACTTGGCATTATATTATCGTATGAACTTTGAATGCTGGCTTGACGCAACCTGCTAGAAACCCTTACCACATTGCCCGCACGTTATTCCGCACTTGCCAGCACTTTATTCTTTTGAAGTTTTCCTCCTAGTATGTGCGACAGACAGGGACAGGGCTCCCAATTTTCTATTTGGGACATTAGTAGAAAGTTTGCGAGGCAAAAATTATGAGAATTTATGTTTGTGATACCTTTTCTTTCGTGCAGAATTTCTTGTTTAAACCCTTTCCTTAGGCCTTATGTTCATAGTCTAGGGTGGAAAATCCTTGGAAAGGAATTTGTAGCATAAGCTTGTTGAAATTTTATGTATGTACATATTGTTACGAAAAGTAGTTATTAGTAGATGAACAGAGCGCTATCCTAAAAAGGAAAAAGAATTCTTATAATTAACGTAGACTCGCACCGTACAATAGTAGGCACTGAATTAGAATCAAGCACTTGCATAAGCATACTCTTACGAGTAGGCTGTAAGATTAACCGACTATAAGTTCAAATCATTATGTACTGTACATTATGTCAAAAATGTAGTCAAAACGGTTTGTCCGGTTTGTCCGGTTTGTGTAGGTACATGATTGCACATGGAGTTTACTTTTGGAAGATGACTTCTTACATATGAGTATGGTTAGTTGTAAATAAATGAGTTTGCCACAATGTTCTGGTCTTTTCTCGATATTTCTTTCTATAAGATGCTTTTCAAGGAGTATAAATAGAATGGCGTTTTGAATCAGGAGTTCAGTTCTTATTTGGAATTCAACCAGAGTAGTTGAGGAGCTACCAGATAAGGGAATAGTAGTGAAATACAAGTATTGTTGCAATAAGTTTCACAGTACCACCTCTACTATACCTGATATCACTGAGTTTGCTCGAAAGAATATGGACCAGGGTAGGGTCACAGTTCTTATTCTCATTGATTTCAGCAAAGCTTCCGATAGTATTGACCGTAATATTCTTTAGTCCTCTCGTTTCATTTTAAATTGTCTAGCTCTGCAATTAACCTAATTGATTCATACTTGAATCGGTCTCAATGTGTCTCAGTAGGGGAGATTTATTCCTCCTTCTTGCCCTTGCAGAAAGGTGTCCCTCATGGTACAATTTTGGGTCCCCTGTTTTTCTCTCCTTATAAACGATCTTCCTCTTATACCACGGTTTTCAAAAATCCACCTCTTTGCCGATGATGCCCAGCTACCTCTTGCCGAACTTACGTCATGTGTTTCACAGGTAAATAATGACCTTATGGCTATCTATTACTGGGCCAATAACAACAAACTCACGGTTAACCCCTCTAAGAGTCAGGCTATGGCATTATATTATTCTCAAGAACCTTAGTGTCGTGTACTTGACGAGAACTTATCCTGGGATTATCATATCAATACAATTATTTCTAGAGTCTAGAGTCCTTCATAAACTCGACATAGTTAAGGATTTTCTTCCATTACAACTTAGCTGCAGATTTATCTATTTCCTGGTTATACCCTTCTTTACATATGGTGCGGAGTTATTCTCGGGCACTGGCTAATCTGCGCAGGATGAATGTCTGGTTTAATTCTTGCTGTTATCTTCTATTACAATTGGTCCGAGATAGTTGTTCTTCGAAATCAACTCCGCTATCTTAATTTAGGAACCAATTTAGAATCTTTTGCTTGCAGAAGTTTTTGTTTTTCATATAATAGTATAACATTATGATATGATATATGATGAAAGCTTCTTGTACAGGTCTTGAGTTTCTACCCATGATGCCAATATCCCCTACGTAAGTCAGTATCTGAATAGACTTACATCGTTATATCTGAATCTCAAAACACTTTCTCCAACGTCATTTAGAAGAGAACGCTTCTCAGCCTATCCCTTTGTCGGAGCCAGTTATATGTTGTTATTATGTTGAATGGGCTTGATATCTTTCCAAATAACTTTACTTGGCATATTTCGTTGGCTTTAAAGTCTATAAACTAATGGTGTAATCAGTTTTAAAGCAATAGATATTCTTCTTTCGCTAGCCTGATGGTAGAAATTTGTTCAGTTATTGTTTTGCCTGGGTTGAAGCCACACTGGTATGAGCCAATGATACCTCTAGCGTATGGGTCTATTCTGTATTGTAGAATAGGGAAGAATCTTATACGCGATCAACAACGATATACAATAATAATTTCTGTACGTTTTGATATCCCCTCTCTTATGTATGGGACACACGATATCTTTTCTCCAGTCTTCTGGCATTGCATACCTGCACTATTAGTTCATTAATTACTTGATGTGGTGCGAGCGCTCCACTTTGATCAGCACTACTGTGATAAAAAGATACTTAGAAGTTCGTTAAATTTTAAAATTCTCCTAACCTGAGCACTCAGAAACCAATGATGATATAAATAACACATAAACCCAGTAATAAAGGTAAGTGATTTTCAAATTAAAAGCACATGTTCTTGATAATTTAATAAGGAATACGTTGAAAATCGCATAAAAACAAAGAAAAATACCTTTAAAAAAGAATAAAAAACCTTTTCCTTTAATGCAAAGGGGAGCACTTTTTACGTCTCACTGACTCTTCGTCGAAGAAGAATAAAAGCATTTTTACAACTGACTGTTATACGTACCACTCCTCGGTGACCTCCTTTTCCAGATTCTTTTTGAAATACATTATTGAGTTTATGTTGAAATAAATTTTGTACATTTTCCCTCCTTAATTTTTTGGCAAACTTTTTACTATCCTTATTGTTATTATCGCTGTTATGTTACGTTTCATCAAAGTTGCCTTCCAGAAGAAGGAAAATTAAAACGATAGCTATCTTGGTGCACTGGTACAAGTAATTGTAAGCAGATGCAGTGAGAACTTTTTTCTTTAAACTTTTAATAAACTTATGTAAAAATTTCGTGCAAAATATTTTCCCTCAAAAAAACTTACAAATACACATACGCGGTATAAAAGTGCATTAGTTTGGAGCAATCATTAATGTTTATGACCTTCTTAGTTCCAACTTACCCCAATGGGAAAGAAAGCTTGGTTTCCGCAACCGATTCGAGTTAGCTGGTTTTTAAATTTTAATTGCTTTTTAGGAAATATTTCGAAGGCGCTTCCCTAGAACAGTTGCAGTTTTCTCACGCAACTACATGCAGCGGTTTGTCGCTTGGTAATTAAAATACTATGTTTGGTACGGTGCGGTGATGCAAAAAAGGTTTGTAAAAGGTTGCAAAAGAAAAATGTGGTTTTTGACTTTTTTAGAGGAAAAGCGATCTTTGTGACGCATGAACTGTGAGAGTGTCGTTTATAATTATACGAGTATATGTATCAACTTATCTACTTATACGATTTAATACCCCTTGCATCGAGTTGGAATAACTTTGAGTATCACATACAAGAATAAATGTGGCCCACAAAATTTTGTGTCTAAACAATTTTTACAAAGTTTAATAAAGACCGAATTTTAATGATTTCTATTTGAATTTCTTTGACGTTGTCAGTGATGAATTAAAATTAAATTCGGTTATAAGACGGGTCTGCTATGTGTGTACATATCCTGTGGATTACTTAAAATAATCATCGATAGAAGGTAACAAGAGAGTAAAATTATGGCTTTCATTGGGGTTACCCAGTTCAAGATCAAATAAATAGCTCGTTCGATTTGCAGAGTAGAGTTAAGATTTCTGATCGACCGATTGTATCATCATCATATTTGGCTCGCAAAAAGTCTCTCTACCGGTCCCGATTTCGAGCCGATGTTATCCAGTTTTACATCCCTAATTTCTGGGCGTCCTTGTCTACGCCATCCTTCCAGCGTAGGCTTGGCCCGCCTCGCTGTCGTGTTCCATAAATCCTACCGCAAAGGACTTTTCGAGCAGGATCCTCTTCGCTCATGCGAGCTAGGTACCTGCCCACCGGAGCCTACCGAGCATAATTCTCTTCACGATGTCGGCACTGCGGTAACGCTCGTAGATCTCATCATTATAGAGTCTCCGGAATCGTCCTTACTCACATACGGGGCCAACGATTCTCCGTAAGACTTTTCTCTCTAACGCGGCTAAGAGGTCAGAATGCTTTTTGCTAAGCATCAAAGTCTCGGATTCATATGTATGCACTGATATGACCATTGTCTTATATACCAGCAGCTTGGATGTTATGGTTAAGTTGTAAGGATGTACATAAAATACACTGCGTCTTAGTCTTCTTAACTTTGGGTAACCAATTAAGGCATTTTAGAAATTAATATGGTGATATAGTTCAACACACCCCTTAGCGCCAACTGACGTTCAGACTAAGCCTTTTTTGATTGACATTATCTTTTAATTTCCATTACTTCTAGAAGCACGAAGTTATAAGAAACTAGAAAAGGGCTAGAAAACTCTTTTTATTATAGCTTGAATTAAGTCATTAAAAACTTTGCTTTAAATTGACTTGAAAAAAGTCTGTATTTTCTATTATTTTGATGTCCTTTTTAAACATCTTTCATACGACCTAGAGAGCTGAAATTTTGTGAGTCCGAAATAGCATTTTTTATATTCCGCGTATGACGTATGTCGCGTTTCGCGTCTGATGGGTGAAAATATCGCCATTTTCTCGTTTTTTGAGGTTCTTTTTAACACCCTTTCGCACGACCTAGAGGGCTGAAATTTTGTGAGCAGCTTATTTTGATATCCAGCGTATGACGCATGTCGCGAGTCGCGTGTGACGCGTGTGACGGGTGTGATGCATGGCAAAATAAAATACTTTGAAATAGGCCCGATCTAAAAACAGATAATTTGGCATGTGTCGATGTATACATAAAAGTTTGTACTCGAAAAACGAGTTTTTTGTTACATTTATTTGTTTGTCGTTTCGAAATGTCTTCCAAGATTAAGGCCAAAGTTCTACATTTTGACCCTAAACTAAATTATTTACTATTTTACTTTTTGCATCCTTTTATTAATTTTTCTTACATTAACGTTGCATTAGAGAGGATTTCGCCGCTCTTGACAATGTCTTCTGCTCAATTTAGAATTTCAGATTTAATAATACAATTTCTTTGCGTATTCCATATTTCATTTTCGAAGGAAACAGTCCTCTTTAAAAGCGTAAAAATAAAAACTATTCACTTTACTTAGTTAGGATATTAATATTCATAAGTTTGTGAACATTATGAACGCAGTCACCCGTCGTACAACAGTATGAACTATGAACGTGGACATTGAATGCTTACGAACGATGTATACGATTAGTCAGTACGTTCGTGATTATTGCAAACGACACACGTCGTTATTCCTACTTATATATATTTATAATAAAAAGAAGTTGTTTTAAAAAGACTAAATATTTATTTCCTGGAAGCTTAGTTAACAATTCAGAAGTGGGATATACCCGGATATATTGATAAAAATTAAAATTTGAGTTGAAAAAAAAACGTGTAAGTGGTTATTGGCAAATTAAATATGTATATATGTATATATATAAAAAAAATGGAGATTATAAAGTTAGCTGGATGACAGAAGTAGTAATGGTGTTTTTACATCGTATTGCGTACTAATAATAAATAAATGTAGGTATTTTTGCTTTTTTTTATGAGGTGCGGTTTTTTGTCCAAGGGAGATCTGAGAATGCATGTAAAAGTAAAGAAAAAAAAAACGAAACGAAAAATAGAAGGGTGAAAAAAAAACGAACAAAATAAATATATGTGTGTTTAAAAATAAACGAATTCTAAAAAAAAAAACGAATTAAGATAGCGTTAGTTTGTTCTGCATGCATTTAATTGCATTGCTGCAAAATATATATATACGTACTCGTATATATAATATATACAAAAAAAAAAAAACGAAACGAAACATTTAACATTAAACGATGTTTACAGGAAAGGAAGCTAACATGTCTAGCAAGGCAAAAAAACGCAAACGTAACGACGTAGAGAATGTTTTCGATTCGATTACAACAACTACGAACTCAGAGTTGTTTTTAAACGGTAAACCACCTTTATTTTCCGAATTATGACGTATACAACACTTATTAACTCTCTTTCGTTCTTGTTTCTTCTATATTTTGTTTAATCTTGGTTTCCATTTGTTGCCTTGGGGTTTATGCTGGTTTGTTAACCGTGGTGCTATTTGACGAATAAACGTGACAGAACAAGTAATTAAAAAAATGACGACAAAGACTCTTAAAAAGTTTTTGAAAGAGCGAAAACTAAATTTAAGTGGAAGAGTAGGCATGTTAAGGAAAAGGTTGCTTGAGCATTCATTACGTAAGAGTGACAGTATTATCGTCCCCGTTAACGAAGTTACTGAGACTGTTGTTACTCCTATAGTAGCGGAACGCCGCGAAATAGAACATATATCGAGTGAATTTACGAATCCATCACAAAATCAATCAGAGGAAAATGTCAAACGATTGGAAAAAAAGATTATGTGCATGCAGGCCAAAATAACGGAACTAGAACAGAAATGTAGAGAGTCCAACAACAACACACAAGAAGCTGCGCCGACTCGTAGTGAAGGTGAAAGTGTGCATACCTTCTCTAATCCTCGTGATGTAATAGATATTTTGCCAAATTTCGATCCATGTGATCAAATATCTGGGCTTACGGCATCTCAGTTTATCGAAAAGGTCAATTCGTTGCAGGAAGTGTACACTTGGAACGACAAGTTAGTACTGTTTGCTATGGCAGCAAAACTAAAAGGGGCTGCACGAATATGGCTGGATGGTAGGAAGGAAATATTTCAAACAATGTCGTCGTTCTCTGAGGAATTACGTGAAAGTTTTCCATGTTTGTTCAATGAGGCGGATATACATGCGCAATTATCCAATCGTCATAGACGGAATAATGAAGATTTAGAGACGTATCTCTTTTCCATGTGCGCAATGGGCACCAAGGCTAATTTATCTAATTCTGCTATATGTCAGTATATTATATCTGGCCTCAGAGATCATACGATCTCCAATCTGTTGTCAGGCATAATCTTCTCTTCAACCAATGAATTACTTTTGAGAATTAAAGCACTAGAAAATACAAAAAGCTCCCAGAAATTTATGGAGAATGAAAATAATGGCAATGGGAAATTTAGCTTTGGTAGAAGCTATGCGACGAATCAATCTTTTCCAGTGGATAATAGAATGTGCTTTAATTGTTCTGAACGTGGTCACATTTCTATAAATTGTACCAAACCACCACGTCGATCCAGATGTACGTCATGCAATAGAAGTGGTCATACTAATGCACAGTGCCCAATGAGGAATGCACATGTCCAAAAAAAACATAACGAAGTCACAGAACATCGTGTGAATTTAATAACCATACCGGATGAATATCATAAGGTGATTCCCATCAATAGGCGAATAGCCAGATGGTGGTTGCGGACATCTGAGTTTGATTTTACTATTCAACATAGACAAGGTAAACAAATGCAACATGTGGACGCACTGAGTCGACAACCAGTCGGAGAAAAAAATCAAGAACCGACTCAAACAAATAATATTTTCAAAGTAGAAATAAACACGACAGATTGGGTCGCATCGTTGCAAATGCAAGACCCAAAACTATCAGAAATTGTAAAAAAAATAAAGTTAGGCGAAAAAGACGCCACAACCAAACAATTACGTATCGATTATACTTACACAAATAATAAGTTGTATAGGAATGTTCACGGTAATAAAATCTGGGTTGTTCCTGCGGGAGTGCGCTGGCAAATCGTAAGAAATTACCATGACGATCGCGGACATTTCGGCGCAGAGAGAACTCTACAACAGCTTTCATCCTCCTTCTGGTTTCCTCGAATGCGTCAGTATATTATCAAATATATACGATCCTGCGTCGAGTGTTGCTATAACAAACGTGGCGGTGGCAAAAAAGAGGGAGAGCTACACTTTTCAGAAACTTTTCCGGTTCCGTTTTGCTTGATCCATTTGGACCATTTGGGCCCGTTCGTCAAAAGTTCTCTAGGGAACCAATACCTGATTGTCCTTGTGGACGCATTTACCAAATACGTTTTAATTAAAGCGGTTAAAGATACAAAAACTTCCCATGTTCTAAAATTTTTAAATGAAGCTACCCTTATATTCGGTACACCGAGCAAAATAATTTCGGATAGGGGGACATCGTATACGTCCAAAGCATTTGAAAGTTATTGCAAAGAGAATGATATTCATCACATCAAGAATGCAGTTCGAACTCCTAGAGCTAACGGACAGGTTGAACGTACGAATAGAACACTACTTAGTGCAATAAACACAATGACTACTATGGAGACTGGACGTGACTGGGACAAAACGTTACGTAATATACAGTGGACAATAAACAGTTCGCCGAATAGCACCACGGGGAAAAGCCCAAACGAACTCCTCTTTGATTTCAGACCACGTGATATTCTACACAACAAACTTTTACTGGCCTTTCAAGATGACAACAGATCATCATCACCAACTTCGTCAGTGACTATCAATCGTTTAATTGCAGCGGAAAGAATTGATGACTACAAACGTAAATGGAAAGAACGATACGATAGCCGTTGCAAGAAACCCACTCAATACAACAAGGAGGATTTGGTTGTCATCGAGTCAGAACCACCTTCTACTGGGGAGTCTCGAAAACTGGAGCCGAAATATCGGGGCCCATATATCGTTTCTGCTGTGCTTCCAAATGATAGGTATGTTGTCGAGGACTTACCTGGTATGCAGAGGAAAAGCAGATTTTATCAATCCGTCTACGCTTCCGACAAAATGAAACCGTGGTGCCAAATTGATCCAGAGTTCGATAACATAGATGACGAAGAAACGGGGGCGTTTCTTACAGAGGATGGCCGACTGTGAACATTATGAACGCAGTCACCCGTCGTACAACAGTATGAACTATGAACGTGGACATTGAATGCTTACGAACGATGTATACGATTAGTCAGTTTATAATAAAAAGAAGTTGTTTTAAAAAGACTAAATATTTATTTCCTGGAAGCTTAGTTAACAAGTTGCTTAGTACTTGATATAAACACAGAATCGGGAATGTTCCAAAACACTTCACCCAGACATTAACCAAATTGTCTTCTGTAAGTAGTTCGATATTAGGTATCCACAAGTATGTCATTGGTATGTTATGTAATTTTAATAGATAAGTAGAAGAATAGTAAGTGGAAAACTTTAAAGTTTGTACTATTCGTATTTTCTAGAATATTCCAGTTCTTCCAGTTTTTTTGAATTTTCTTAAGTTTTACAAATGGTTTCTACCAACAGCATTTACAGTATTTATTGAATTTGCCAAATGTGGGGTAAAATGTATTTGCTTTCATACCAGTATTATAAATACATATTACGGAATAACAATGGTTCAGTGCATAGAGTTGGCGAACTTGCAACTCATATAAACTAACTTTCAAGAAACATAAAAGCACTTATGCGATTAGATTTCTACGAATAAATAACGCAAAATTATTATTATTATCTTAATAATAATTAATTTCCAATAAAATTTATTGCTATTGCAAATTTTGCAGTTGGTTCATCGCTAGGAATTTCCGTTACGTAAAATTATCAATTTACTTATTGAATTAGAAAAACTAAAATAAATAATAATAATCTCTATGAGCTAGTTATGTGCTCAAGTTTTTAAGGCACTTGTCGGCTTATTGCAAAGCAATATTTTCACTCACATATGAAAGCGAGTAGCTAATGTAATAAATGACTAAGTGAAGCACTCAGCAGCTGTGTCATCACTTCAATGCATAGCCGTAGGTTTCCTCAATGTTGTACCGAAAACTTAGCCAGAACTTTTGGCGTTACTTCCACAAGCTGAAACTTAATTTAGAAATCAACAGCAATCATCTCCAGCAGAACCATTTCTTCGTGCCATTGTTGACTTACAAGGAGTTTGACAAGGATAATTGCTAGAAGTTGCTCTGCGACGAAAGTTTGTTTGTTTTCTTCATTCAAGAGGACAGAAAGTCACATACTGTGAAGTGAACATCATACAGAGCGCAGTTCAGTAGAACAATAGATGGTTATTTGAGTTGCGTATAGCTCCCAAAAAGTGGTCTAGCTTCGTCTGATTAAAATTCCCCTAAGTTCGTTAAGATTTTGTTTGCGAACATAAGTGACAAAAAGTTTTGCACGTAATACGTACGATGTTTTTTAAATTTTAAGATCGATAATGAATAGTGTTGTGAACTATTTTAGGCGCTAATTTTTGCATAAAAGTTGCTCGTTATAAAGCTTTGCGGCTCCGTAAATAATCGCCCAAAAGTAAAAAATATAGACTCGACCCAAAAAAGGGATAACAACTTTTGGGAGATTACTTATTGCAGATTATTCGTAGTAGTCTGGGCAATTTAGCATTTTTTGGTTAATTCTTAATAAGGAATAATCACCCAAATTTTAAAGATTTTAAGCGGTGTTCTCAACTCACAAGTTGGATTATTAATTTAAAGCTGGGCGTGTCGTCTGACAGAAGAACTGTCTGCAGGTGGAATCTTATCCCCCTTATATGGAACTTAGCGGTGAATGAGCTGTTGGTATGCCTAAGAGGTGAGGGCCGCAGAGTAATCGCTTATGCGGATGACGTTGCTATTGCCGTCTTAGGAAAACATACAAATACCTTAAAGGAACTTCTACAAAATGCTCTCAACATGCTAACTTGCTGGGCAAATCGCTCTGGTTAGGGGTAAATCCTCACAGAACTGAGCTTGTCCTATTCTCCAGGAAATATAAAGTTCCACATATTAACCCTCCTTCTATAAAAGGTATAAGGTTAACATTCTCTGATAAACCCAAGTATTTGTTTCTTATTTTGGACAAAAAGCTAATCTGGAAAACTAGCATACAAGTAAGAGTTCGTATAGCCAAAGTGGCACTCTTCTCATGCAAAAGAGCAATTGGTAGCAAAAGAGGTCTTCAACCCCATATAACTCATTGGCTATATACAGCGGTAGTAAGACCTTCTCTTCTATACGGTGTGACTGCACGGTGGACTGCCTTAAATAAGAAAGTAAACCTTGAAAATTAAGAAAAGTCCAAAGATCAGCTAGTCTATGTATGAGCGGAGCTTTTCGTACAACCCTCTCCGCCGAAATGGATATTCTGGCGAAGCAGTCCAACATCCACATGTGTTGAGTTCCGGGGCACAGAGACATTCCGGGTAATTGTATGGCTGACAAACTCGCCAATCAAGGAACTACACTACCCTTCTTACCTGAATATGATTCCATAAGCATACCAAACGCTACATGCAAACTCTTGTTAAAGCGGGATGCTAATGTAAAAACTAACTGTAGGTGGTCAAACGGTACAACTTGCATAGCGATAAAACAGATCTGGCCCAAGCTGGATCCGAAACGCTCCAAGTGTTTGATCTCTCAAAAAAGATCGCACATCGGTGCTATTGTAAGTGTCATCATTGGACACTCTCATAGGCAGGCATGCAGCAAGACTTGGAGTCTTCTCGAATGACCAGAAGCTGCATAGATGAGGAAGAGGAGAAGACCATCGTCCATCTTCTCTGTACTTGCCCAGCCCTCTCCAAAAGACGTAAACTCCACATGGGAGCTCTCTTCTACACTAAATGATCTCATCGACATTGACATTGGAAGTCTCATACGCTTCATACGAAGCTCTTATTAGTTCATCGAGGTAGGTGGAGGGAATTTTTCTTGATCAGTGTGGTATTACAATAGAACATTACTGGTCTAAGTTTGTCGGTTTCACAACCGTGGTAACTTTTTTACCAGCATCTATACGCCATAAAACTTCCAACTTTCTTTCCAACGTTCATGTTTTTTTGATGCTGTTAGCATCTTTCTTATTAACGCCTGCTCTCTCGTTCATAACTATTTTGAAGGATTCATTTTACGAATATATATTGACTAGCACGAGTCGAGCAGAGAGTAAAACAAAAAGATATAGAAATCGCAAAAATTACATTACGCAAAAATTAAATTTTTAAACTTGCTTCTCGTGTATATGTATGTGAAATGCGAGTACACATTGGTTTTAAAGTTTAAAGGTTGAATGAACGTTAAATTTTTTTAAGTCTCGTATGTCTGGGACAAGGACGTATTTAATTGAATCAAGGTGGGAATTTTTTTAAGACTTAAGTGTGACAGGTCTTAAAGCTTAAATCGAGGTATATCTGTACTTTCTTTCTTAATTCGACTTCAAATAGAAATTAATAAAACCTAATACAATAGAGCTGCTTTTATCTGTTCTTTCAGCACCATATTACCAACATGCAGAAAATTATCCTTATAAAGTTACAAAGTGTTTCAAATTGAATTTTAATTTCATTTTCATTTTCATGCCATGCACTAAGTCATTCCAATTATTGTTTACAGCACTGTAGAATGTATTGCAAATAATTCGAAGTGTGTGCTGATTTCAGACGAAATGTATTATACTGATGTTGAATTGTTGCTTAAAATCGAATTTGCAATGTTAAAAAGAACTTAATTTGCAAAGCTTCAACCCACAACAGCTTCTGGAACGATTTCTTTGTCAATCAATTTCTCTAACAAATAAATAGGAATTTTATCATTAAAAGGATGCTTTAAGGGAGCAACTAGTTAAGAATTTTTATTGGTTTTAAGTGGGTGTTTTTTTTTTTTTTTTTAAGAGACCGATATTTATTCAAATTGTTATGGCAGAACAAAAAGCCTCGTATTACTATTATATCGCATTACTTTTGATTTGCAACTAGGGAGAGTAACTGTAAGAGTGATATGTATTCAAATTATTGTACCAAATAGATTTAAGAGTAATTTTATAGGTATAATAATATACCTAAAACGATTAAATTCTGTTGTCTCTTTTCCAAAAACAAGTAACTTTGCAAGTTTATAATGAAAGAAAAATATTGCCATTATAACGTCGATTGCTCGCGCGAAAACATGAAGTGTCTGTAGTTGATTTGATTTGATTGATTGATTGGATATCCTTCTCGACAAACTCGTACTGTTCCACTTATTGACTCTAGCATCCGCAAATCATCTGCACGATGTTGATAAGTACTTTCGATTTTTAGAGCTTTGTTTCTTGTAGACAATAGAGGCACGCGACGACACAATCAATCCAACGAATGCAACACCCAGCAGAAGCAGCAGATATTTCGCTCCAGTGGAATGTTTGTTCCCAAAGAGATAGAACCAACGAAGAAAACATTGAATGCAGGGGATTTAATTAAAATTGTTTTCCTCTTCTTTTTCGAAGAATCCCGCAATAGCGTTGATTCGATTTTGGTTCTAATGCAGATTCAGAAAAGTGGAGAAAATCGTTTGAAATATAATTACGATGATTTCCCTTTTCTATTCTTGGTCCTCAGTCATCTTTGTAGCTTTGCTTTCCCTTAAAGGCACGGTGATGAACAGCACAGAAAATGATAAGTTACAATGCTTCCGCTGTACAAGAAGAGGCATCTTATGCTTAGCGAAAATCGAAAAATTAACGCATTTTATGTAGAGGCATTATGAAATCCTTTGCCGATTTATTGAAAAAGCTAATTCAGTCCAATTTTATTTGGTCACTTAAAATCGGTTAATTTAATAATATATTTGGAATGTTTTATGAGTACCGGAATTCCTTACTAATTAACTGACTTATATAAATGTATATATATACAAACACACACGGTAAAAAAAGGGCTACAAAAGTTCAGGGATGTTTAGCACCAACGAGTACGTACATTTGACTCAACCACAATCATTATTGTGTACTTCAGTATTGGAGTCGATTTTAATGTTTCACAGCACTTAAAATATTTGAAGATTTGCTACCAAAAGTTCGCATTGGAATACATTTTTTGACTCACATTTATATACCTTATATACACATGTACTATCCATGTAAGAGGTGAAGATAAGCTTTTGATGTGAGTAATTAATATCCGGCTTCAAATAAACAACTGATATAATGGTAAAAATAAAAAAATTAAAGTCCGCGTTCTATTAGATTGTTGCATTGCTTGGAATGAAATATTCTTACGTTTAGTCGCTAGCGTACTGTCTAATATGAAGTAAGCAGTAGTAATGACCGTATTAAGTGTCCACTTCTCTTCTACACCAGACATCTCAACCCTAGGACTTAGTATCCCTTCATTTATGGCAAGTCTTATCTGTTGACCTTAGTTGTTTTTGGTCTCTTCGGTGCAAAGGGCAGCAGTGTTAATTAGAATCTGAATCGCGGATGCAGTCTTTTGTGATGATGCATCCGAGTCGAAGTTGGCATCTTAGTACATTCGTACCATTATCCGGTTTGGGTTGGGGTGGGTGGCAGTTTATCAACAGGTGGTCTATCTGGTTACGAGTGGCTCAATCAGGACATACCAATGTGGCTTTAGGAATATTTTTACGCGCTAACCTTGTAGTCGCAACGACGAAATTATTGTTTGCTGGCATCTCTATGACTCGTTGTCCATTGTCGTTAGTGTTATCGTGTAAGAAGCTATAGGTGCCAATGTCTTGCCATAGTACGGTTCCCTACCTATTTTTGCATTCATATCCTCAAGAATGAGTTTCACATCATACTGAGGGCATGGATGGAGTTCCCGTTCGTCTAAATTCTTCAATTTCATCATATGGGAAATTCTCTTTATGTCTGTAAACGTTTATGAAGGCTGTGTTCTTAAATCTGCCCAGCACGCGAAGGGTGCATAGCTATTCATTTACTGGTTTAAAGCCGAGTTTTTTACGTGCGAGGTTATTAGCCACGTTTCTATGTGTTTGTCTTTTTTGATAGAAAAGTATTCTACCGTATTTTGTATTTTATACGCATATCCATTTAGATTAAGTGCACTAGTTCCATAATTGTACAACTGTACAGATGTGCAGATTGGTTGAAGGATTGATATATGAAATATTGATTGATAAATGGACGAATAAATTAATAGGTATACTGATAAACAATTGGACGAGCAGACGAAGACATGGACTGGCAGTCGAATAGATGGAAGAACGGACCGACGTACTGAAAACTATCGAATAGACAGTTTGGCGGATGGAGATTGGATCGACTTAGAACAACAAAAGGTAATAAATTTATACATGTTACACACTGTATTTCATTAAGCAAATAGTTCTATATTTGTATATTGTATTTGGATACTTGTAGTTATATTTTCCAATCCAAATGGAAAAATGGAATTTTTGGAATGAATATAAAGCGTAGTTTTGTCATCTGCATCGATACGTTACGATACGTTTGCATGAGTGTGGAACGATGATCCAATATAAAGGGTGTTTTTTTAGGAGGTTTGTTTTTCCGATAGATGTCGTTTTATTTTATGACAGTTGTTTTGACAGCTCAAAGTGGCATTTCTACTCAGTATTGTTTGGCAAATCATTATGAATAGGTTAACTCCAGAACAACGTTTTCAAATCGTGGAAATTTATTTTCAAAATCAGTGTTCAATTAAAAATGTTTATAGAGCACTTCGTGAATTTTATGGTGCACATAATCGTCCGTCAGAGACCACCATAAAGAACGTAATTACCAAATTTCGGTCTAAATTCACTCTTTTGGATGCCAAGCCACCGACAAGAATGAGAAGAGTTCGTACAGAAGAAAATATTGCTGTCGTTGAGGCCAGTGTCGAAGAAAACGACAATTTATCGATTCGTCGTCGTGCTCAGCAAATTGGACTTTGTCCATCGACTTTATGGAAAATTTTACGTAAAGATTTGGGTTTGGTGCCATACAAAATTCAATTGGTGCAAGAATTAAAGCCACACGACCATCGTTTGCGCCGTGAATTCAGTGATTGGTCGTTAAATCAATTGAACGAAGATCCATTTTTTTACCGTAAAATTCTCTTCAGTGATGAGGCGCATTTTTTGTTAAATGGATACGTCAACAAACAAAATTGTCGCATTTGGAGCAAAGATAATCCACACGCCGTTCAAGAATTACCAATGCATCCTGATAAATGTACTGTTTGGTGCGGTCTATGGGCTGGTGGGATCATCGGTCCATATTTCTTTAAAAATGAGGAAGGACGACGCGTTACCGTGAATGGAAATCGATACAGAACCATGTTAAATGAGTTTTTGTTGTCAAATCTTGAAGATATGGATATGGATGAAATGTGGTTTCAACAAGATGGTGCCACTTGCCATACAGCACGTGAAACAATCGACTTATTGAAAGAAACTTTCAACGACAACATTATTTCGAGAAATGGTCCGGTGAATTGGCCTCCGCGTTCGTGCGATTTGACGCCACTCGATTACTTTTTGTGGGGATACGTGAAGTCATTGGTTTATGTGGATAAACCTCAATCGATTGACGCTTTGGAAACCAATATTCAACGTGTCATTGCTGACATACGCCCTCAAATGCTTGAAAAAGTGCTGGAAAATTGGACCTCTAGAATGACATTTGTGAAAAATAGTCGTGGTAGCCATATGCCAGAAATTGTGTTTAAATGTTAAATGCCAAAAAATTATCTACCAAATAAAAAAAAACTTTGGTCATTTCATAATTTTATATGTGTTTTATTCAAAAAAAAAATCGGCAACCTCTTAAAAAAACACCCGTTACATCAACCGACACTTTGTAAAACAATTGGTTGACTGAAACTATTAGTGAGCTATTGTTATTGACAGTTTTTACACTCTGTGCTAAATGGTACTAACTCATTTGAACTTAAATGAAAAATACAACGTAAAATGAATGTTTCTTGTCATATAATGACATTGCAGCAACAATGGTCAGATTTTCGATTATTTCCGTTTGAATTGCTGTTGTTAACAACTACAATGTCCATGACCATCACTTTTTACCACAGTCGTATTTTGCTGGTAAAAGCTAACAGGCGTTCATACACAATTCTGAGATAACTATTGTGCTGCTGAATGTATAAATGGATTTAAGTACAACTGTGAACCCGACTGCAGTGCAATCAGGGGATAATGGAAAAAGAAACCAAACGCTTAACAATATCAAATCCGTATTCATATCTGATTCATCGGGTAAATCGTGAAGGCGGCTGCTAACAGAATATCCTGCTGCCAATTTGAGCAAAGGATGTCAGAACACTTTGCGCTATTCGATATAGAGAGGTTATTCGTAGCAATCGAGCTCTTTTATGCTGGAAATGTTGGTTTCATTTTGGCACGATTTCTGTGTTGTGTCTGCTTCATACTGCCAATGCTGCGAAGAAAAGGATGACAAAAATAGTGGACAAATAAATCCTGCCGTTCAGGTTTCTTGATTGCTGGATTTAAAGCGTTTAAATTTGGCTGTGTGTGTTGAAGGAATCTTAGTTAGATTGCCAATTTTTATTGCAGGTATCCTCATGGTGGTGGAATGATCTTGTTGAAAATTATGGATGGAAGTGAAGGTAAAATTTCATTCGGAATTATAAAATTGAATTGGATTTGTTGTTTGCCTGCTTCCAAGTCGTTGTCTTTGATATAGGAAATGAAAATGAAAATTTATTGTAACTTTTGCTGCATTAGCATCCGGCTGTTCGTCTTTGATTAGAACCCATGCAGAGAGCTAAGGTATCCGAGTGAGTGGCGAGATCTCCAGGTAGACGTAGATTTAATCAGGCCTTTGTATTATGGACTCTGTGCTTTTCAACTGTTTTTAAAAACTTTTATTTAACTTGTCTTGGCCCCTTTTTGTATGTACTACTTGGAGGTCCTTTTTAATCACATTCCACACGACCTAGATAGGTGGAATTTTATGAGTGTCTTAGTCAAAAATAGCATTATAAATATTTTCATTAATGATCGCTACTTCTAATCCAATCCATTCTTTCGCCGACGACAGCAATCTTAGCTTTTCATATGAGTTAACGCTTTCACGCAATAGAGTGAAACGCTTCCAAAACCCAATGCTGTCTTCTGTCGTCCAAGCGTAATTTAAACCTTCAACGTTTACCCATGTATCTTGCATCAAAGCAACTGCACAACTCCCGATTCTCGGGATGTGCGTCAACAACAAGCTTCGTTGGAGCAACCAGAAATATAATCGTAAACGTAAGACGTATTTTGTTACGACTTGAGATAAAATCCAAGTGCTGCAATAAGGCGAAGATAGCATACTCATACGTATTGTGAGGATTTTAGCCGTATTGCCTTTAGCATAGGCAAGCAAATATAAGGGATAACTTAAGTACCTAAAATTATTATTTGATACAAATTATCAATTGACAATATAACGAAGTGTTTTGGTGCACTCAAAATACTCCATCACACACCGTACAGCTAATATGTCTATATAAACCATTTGGGCAATTACTGGTATATGAATAAGTAGCTAAACCGTTTAAGCGTCACACTACAGAGCGTCCGTCTCACCGAGTTACAGATTAGAATCCCCAGCGGGGGGAAACTTCTTTTACGCGAAAATGCATGAATACGGTAAAATAAAACCAACGATTTTGTGCTCTGATTTAAAAAGAGCGCAATGGTTGCATACATAAGACGAAATTCCATTCCATATTGTGTGGAGCAATACACCATTTAAGGTGGATCATTACACCATATTTCGGTGATAACGATACTCCATATTTTCTTGGAGTCATACTGTCAAAGTACTTGTAACGCAGCAGTGACTCCCGCATTCCGGAAGCTAGTTCCAGCATAGTTCAACATTGAACTTTCGATCTCTTGATCATACCTTTTCAAGTAGTTTAGTGCAACTGCAGCACAATCCAGCGACACTTCTTTACTCCGACCATCTACTGCTAGCTGCACGCTTCAGTAGTCAATACAGCAAGGACAACACTTGCCTCTTAATAGTTTAGTGCGACTGCATCGCAAACCAGCAACACTACGCTATTCTGACCATCTACAGATAGTTGCACGCAACAGTAGTCCATACAGCAAGGACAACAATTGCCTTTTAATAGTTTAATGCGACTGCAGCGCAAGCCAGCAACACTACTCTATTCCTACCGTCTACTGCTAGCTACACGCTACCTTAGTCAACACCGCAGGAACGACACTTCTCTACTCTACTCTACTCTACTCCGAACCCGCTTTTAGATTCAATTAATTCTCATACTTTTACTTTTCCAACCTGATATATAATGCTGTAGTATCAAAAGAATGAACTTTGTTATTTTTATTTTGTTAAAGAGATAAATAAATAAATAATAATCAACCAAGTAGAGCAGAAGAAAATTTTTGGACTACGTTTTGGACAGTTTCAAAGTGAATTCACAGACTATAGCAGTCTTTCGATACCGCTTTTACCTTTAAACTTATTATCGACATCATTGTTAATACAATTAATGACTTACATATCTTATAGTTGTGATAGACTACTTCAGGAGCGAAAGCATTAAAGTGGGTTAACGAGAATTTAGCCGTAGTATTCGCTTAATATTACAACAAGTTGTAGAGTGGGATGCAAAGTTGGTCAGTGTTTTACGTTCTATTATATTATATCTTTGAAACGCTGGCTCAATGCAAATACTTTAATGAATATCGCCGTTTAGCATTTGTCATAGTGTAAAATCCTGTAAGATGGCAGAGGAACAAGTTTTGATGGTTCAATTAGACTCTTGATAATTGCTTAAGCCGTACTTGCATAAAAAAAATCAACATTTATAGCATATTATAACTATATAATAAGTACACAATTGTGCAATAGCGTGTGTTAACAGTTGGATCGAAACTTGACTTAATTTTCACACATATGAGAAGTAGAGATTACCCGTATCTCTATGCAAATACTTTGAAATCTCTTCGGGCAAAATGGGGAACAAAAATAACGCAAACTAAAACTATACACGAAAACTTCAGAGAAAGGAAAACTTTTCAATAAGTAGAGTACAAGTGCTTATCGCAAAATCTGCAGACCATTTACAGCCCACAGCACATCGTAGCAGTCGAAATTTATCCCATACTATAAAGAGGAGCTATTTTTATTTGCCAAATGTGTGTCGAATGTATTTGCCCATAATCGCATTTCGGGGTAAAACTTGTACGTACGAAAATTTCCGAAATTATTCCCTTAAGAAGGATTACCCGAAAAAACCTCATCTCCGTCTTACATTTATAGCTCGTTTTGTGAATTTAACTTATTCCAAACGTTTATCTAAACTTCAACGCTACGGTTTGATTTAAGGTTTCTTCAGCCTCTTCTTGTTTGCTGCGGCGTTTACCACCTTTACCGACAGCAAATATACTGTAGAGTCTATTGGAACTATCGATTTCACTTTTTTATTTGAAAGGGGTTGAACCACATGGTAAACTTTAGCAAAAGCCCAACAATTTCTTCTCAACTATTTCATTTGAAATGTGATTCTATGAACACATAATATTATATAGGTAGTCGTAGTAGGCCAGTAACTTAAGGAGATCTGACTGGTGAAGTGAGATGAAAAACTGAATAAAAATCGATGGATTCCAATTCAATTAGGTTTCTGGATCGAGAGAATATGGCTAACATACTTGGTCATTTTAAATTGTTTTTTGGTTCTTTTGTTTGTTTGTTTGTCTGGTTGAGGTTTTTACTACCTAACTGATAGGTTTTATGTATTCCGCAGTGGCAAGTGGAGTAGAATAAGATTTCGAGATTTCATGTCCAATCAGAAATGATTGGAGCATAAAATGGTGAATGTGCGTCAGTAAACCCAGGGAGGATTTAGATTAATATTTATTTTATTTTATAACGTTTTCAGTATTAATTTCTTTCCATTTCCATTTGGGTATTAAACTTAAAAAATTCCAAAAACATCCTCTCAACTAAAAACATGAACAATTTTTAAAAACGTTTTTATTATTTCGCTTTTCTTGTCTTGTCTGTTTGGTACAAATGTCGTAATTGATTTTAAACTAACTTCCTGATGAACTAGAGACTTGAGAGACTTTAAACATAGCTCAGAACTGGATGACAATGCAATATAAACTCGCTTTATTTTCTGCCTGTTCGTTAGGGTGCCATACGTAGTTCTAATACTAAGATCACGCTATTTTGCGACCATCTGGTTCTTCTACCTTTGAAAGGCTGCATCTTTTAAACCGAAAGGTTCAATCTGGATTAGGAAGACTAAAATGAAGAAAATAATTATTTAAATAAAAATAAATTTTAATATACCACGTTTTTAAAACGAACTATAAAGTATAAATAAGATTTAATATGAAAAACGTGGGGCGCATGCAACTATTCATGCATAAATTAGCCCGACCAAATTTTAGCTTATAAAATATATCTTGATATTTAAAATAATTATTTTCATTGACACATGAATCTCACAATTTAAGAAACTCATCTTTCATGAGTGCATTCCTATCTCAAGGAATATTAGTAAATAGTGATAGCACATCCAATAAAGCTATAATATCATTAATATCCAACTTTATATCTTTTAGATTTTCGTTAAATACAAATGAATTCTTTACGTTAAATTTCATAGTATGTGTCAATGATTTAAATTACAACAGAATTTTAATGTATTATAAGAGAATTTATAGTGGACACTACGAGGGTGGGTCAATAAGTCCCTGAAAAATGAAATAAAGAATAAATTTTATTTTACAACATAGCTCGATACACTTCATCCAACGTTTCTCCAATTTTTTGATGCCCTCACAAATAATGCCATTTCTCGAGCCCCTCAAAACAAGCGTTTGTTTCAGCGATGACCTCTTCGTTCGACCCAAAGCTCTTACCACCAAGCCATTTCTTCATGTTTGGAAATAAGAAATAGTCGCAGGGGGCTAAATCTGGGGAATATGTGGATGAGGGACGTGTTCGTAGTCTAACTCATGCATGTTCGTCCAAATATTTATGTAAAATCGAAATCACTGAGCCATGTGATAAGCCTGTCGCCTCTTCAAGCTCGCGCACTTTCACTCGTCGATCGTCCATCATCAAACCATGGTTTTTAACGACCATTTCTGGTGTGGTGACCTCAATTGGGCGACCAGAACGTTCGGCATCACTTGTGCTTGAACGACCGAACCGAAATTGAGTAAACTAGTAGTGAATGGTTCCAATCGATGGTGAAGATTCCACATAATATTTGTCAAGCTTTTTTTTGGTTTGATAGTTTTTTCTCGCAAAAAATAGTGTTTAATGAGGACTCGAAATTCACCTTTTTTCATTTCAATGAAAATGCTCGTAGGCGTCTATATAAAATGACTGCCACAACAAAACTACTTGACAGATCTGTCTGAAAATTTGGATGCGTTCTTTTGAAAGACATAATTTGTGTTAATTTTCAGGGACTTATTCACCCACCCTCGTATAGGTCGTAATAGTACATTGGGTTTATTTATGGATTTTTGGCAAACCAAATAATCCTTGTGGAAATTTGATTGTGGATTTTAAGTTTTAATTTTTTAATTTTATAGAACATATAATGGACCTTTTCAGTGTTTACCAGACATTCCAGCTTAATCTGCACTGCAGAGTGCATATATAATTTCGTAAATTTCCAACTTGCTCTCGTGCAGGAATTTCGTTTTTAGCAAATTAACTCATATGGTTGCTTCAGGTGAATACAAGTAGATTCACCTGGTAGAGAAAATAAAAATGAATGATATCACAAGAATAAAGGATAATTTTTACACACACTTTCATAAATCATTATGGCTCGGTTTATGTTCAGTAATCTACGACTATATGCTTTGGTCTGTATGTTTTACTTGCATTTTCTAAACTGAGAATCGTTGGATGCTTCTGGCTATGCGTCGGAAAAGTCAACCATAGTTTTCCGGATGTGCTTTCGAATTGGGAATTAGCTTCATTTTTCAGGTGGAAAGAAATGTTTATTAAGGAAAAGATCAGTCATTCGGTTTTTCCGTTTGCGTGTATTGTTCGTGATATTTAAGAGTAGATTGAATTCAAATTTAAGTAAAATCGCATAATTAATTCGTTATGTTTCTTTTAAAACAACAACAACAATTATACCTACCGTACTTTTGATGCAAACTTCATTGGCAAATGAAAAAATTATCGCAAGCCATTGAATTCGTTTCGATAAAAATATAAAAAAAATATAAAATATAAATATAAAAATATAAAAACAGTCATAACTCGTATAAATCAATCACAATCCTTAAATTCGACATTCATTTTCACCGGATAACGCGATCACAGTAAAAAGTGAAAATTAAGTGCGCGGGAAATACGTTTCGCCATTAAAGGTACAAGTACGTTAGGCGACGACAGCAACAGCAGCAAAAAGAGAAGGAAAAGATGCATCACAGGTGAACTCGTGCTGACGATATAGCGTATGTAGATGTTTATATCACAAAAAAGCCGTGCAAAAACCATTTAAGGGTGTAAACTATTTTTACAGCCGGCATAATCCGACGAGCAGTGTAAACGTTTGCCGTAATCCATTCGCCTGCCGTAGGTTGTTAAGGGCTTTAAACGAATATGGCGAAACGCAAAATATATCCATTGAACTCAGACGAGATTTTTATTTTTATTTTATTACTTTGCTTCTTTTCCTTCTGCAGCTGTGGACAGACTGGATGATGAGAAAAAAAAGAACCAAAGTAAAATCAAATGAGATGGTCGTAACTACTAATGGGGCTTGCAGGTTGTGTTCTATATATCGACAAGAATGACGGGAACTTGTCGTGTAGCTTCAACACTTCAATTAATAAGATATATCTTCACTGATGATATAATGATATGATGATTTTACTTTTTATGTGTTTCCCACATTTACCAAGGAACAGAAACAAGAAAAGATCTAAAAATTCGTTTTATAAAGGGTATTTTTTAATAGGGACGTAATAATTTTGTGCAAAACGAACCCTTAAATATTTTTATGATCTGTAAATGACAATACGTCAGTCAAGGTTTATATTTTTATCATGATGAAGTTCAAGACAGAGCAATGTTTGGAAATTATTAAAATTAATACCGAAGTTGATCTAAGTTGATGGTCTCAACTTTAAGAGCGCTTAATCCAATATTCGGTCGTGGTAATCATCCCACCAGACAGGCTATGTGTGCTATAGTGGATAAATTCGAGTCAACATATTCACTATTGAATGTTCCTGTTTCAGTGAGACAACACACCGGCCGTAATACCGCAAATAACGCAGCCGTAAGTGCTTCAGTTCAAAATGAACCAAATTAGTCGATTCCAATTTTGCGTAAAGATCTTGGCCTATGTACACTCTTACAAGATTACATTAAATCAAGAACTGAATCCTCCTTTTTTAAAACGTTTTTATTAGATCGCTTTCGTGTATGTTTGTCTGTGTGGATGGAAGTATGTAATTGATTTTAAACCAACTTCCCATTGAGCTAGAGACTTGAAACTTTAAACATAGCTTAGAACTGGACGAACATTGACAAATCACAAAGAAAAGACAACAAATCGCAAAAAAAGATCAGTTCTACGCGAGTTTGCAATTTGTTTCAGATCAAAGCAAACTGCTACGGACAGTACTCGTTTTAAACGTTTTAGATTAAAAATCTAGTTTTATTAGTTAACATGTTTATAATGTACACACGCTCATGGGGTTTGCACCCTTATAATGCTTAGCACAGCGCGGGCATTCGTAAATTAAGGAGAAGAAGAGCTGAGATATATGTCTTGAATCTCCGAAGATGTCTAATGGTAGACGCGTGAGATCGAGTTGAGTCACGGGTATTGCGGTTGGGTGACGGGCAGGATGCACCAGGAAATGGAAAAAGCGATAAAACAGTGATAAGCAGAAAACATTCCTACGATGTTCAAGCGATTCGAGTGTTTTTGCGATATTTACGTCACCAATAAGTTTTATAGCGCTTTTTGTTCTGTCGAGTAGATGTGATGTGGTCTTAGGAGCACCTGCCCAGACAGTACTGTTGTATTCAAGTTATATGTAAAAGTGCTCAATTTTAATTCTAATGCACGAACTCATATTAAAAGCTTAGAGTGCTGTCGTCAGCGAAAGAGTGAATTGGATTAGAAAGAAGATCATTAATGAAAATGAGAAAGACAAAAGAGAGACAAAACAGAGCCTTGAGGAACACCGGCATTTATGCGGTGAACACTGGTTTTGAAACCGTCTAAAACGACCTGAATTGAAGGGTTAGAAAGGTAGTTACTAGTCCCGACAAGCAGGGTCCATAGGTAATAATTGTCGACAAATGCCTTGTAAAAATCGATAGCAACAACTTTACTTTCACAAAAATAGACTGGTGATTGTATCAGAAATAACATCCTCACCACTATTGGCATTCAGTGGCCATTTAATACTCCTAAAGAAATTTTTGAGGCCATACCTGTCGGCTTTCTCGTGTAGACAGACTTTTCTTTTAAGAGTTTTCTCTTTAACTGTGTGGCTTGACAGTAAGAAATCAGCAGTTACTACACCATGGTCTGATGATTTCAAGCGCCGAAAGTTCGCAGATTGGGCTCTGCAAAAGTTTAAGAAAAATCCGCGAATTTTATCGAAAAATCGTCTTCAGCGATGAAGTTAATTTTTGGCTTAATGGCTTTGTCAATAAGCCAAATATGCATTACTGGATATTGCATCCACAAAAAGTGATCGTGCTCGTGATCGTGGTAGTCATATATACGAGATTGAATTCTGTACTTAAGCTAACATGTGTAATACACTTGAAATAAACTTAAGCCCGGTATCTCAGTTATTCTGTGTTTTATTTAAATACAAAATTGTTATGTCTTTATTGGGAAACAATTTATTATAAGTAAAATTTATATAGATATTCTGATACACAACAGAAGATGTCGAATTTGAAAATAAAGAATGCTCGAATGTTGTTTTGCTAACGGTTGACTTACCAAGATTTTTAAGTTCTAAAGTAAGTACTTAAAGCCATAGCAAAACAGTATATAAAGTGTTTTTCCATTGGGACTGCTCATTTTTCCAATAGGCAATGTGTAGAGTTAGCTGAAGAAGTAAGCTTGACATTTAAAATACATCTTTGCTATTCAATCATAGAAAAGAACACCTTTCAAAAACGTTTTAAAACCATTCAAATTTTTTATCAAAGGTTGCTAAAACTTTTAGCGCACGTAATATTTCCTTTCTCAGGGATGAAGCTCATTTAAGGGTAGGGTTACCGGCTACTTTAATAGGCAAAATTGTGGCATTTAGGGTAGACAAACCTAAGCAATTAGTTAAAATGACACGCACCTATGACCCATACTTCTTCTTCAATGATGCCGGCAATCGCTAACGGACCATGTTGACTGAAATTCTTCTGGATAAATTTCAAGAGATTACCTTGAAGCATATGTGTTTTTAACATACACCGCCATATGCCACACCGCTGGTCAAACAATTGTAGTAGGATGGTAGGATTCAAAATCGCAAAATAAAATTAACAAATCTTGTAAATAGAATTCTGGAAAATTGTCTGACAGAAGTCAGAGAGTAATAACAGTATGCAAAGTTTTTCAAAATCGTATCAATTTGGTTTTACAACAATATTTTTTTACCAACCAATTAAATGTATGGTGCATATAATGCGCAGTCTTCTTGTGGCGTTTTCTCACTCCATAATAGCATTTTAATTCTATCGCCTAGTGCTATTTTTGTATAAGTAAAGTTACTAAAGATATGACATTAGCTCGATATTTTATGACAATATGTAGTTTTGAATTCTAAAGCATCCATCACAAGAACCATTTGTTTCTGGTTTTGTGCAATTTTTTTTATATAAAACGCAAACGAAAAGCTGCGTCGTCGATCGAAAGCCCTTTTAGCTAGCACTCATACCAGTTTATTAGTTGTAATAATTTTGTTATTTAGGTGATTTAGCCACCTGAGACTATTTCTTGTTTTCAAACATGAAGAAATGGCTTGGAGGTAAGAGATTTGGGTCGAATGAGGAGGTCATCGCTGAAACAAACGCTTATTTTGAGGGGCTCGAGAAATCGTATTATCGGCATCAAAAAATTGGGAAACGTTGGATGAAGTGAAGGAGACTATGTTGAATAAAATATTTTTATGCCGAAAAGAGTGTCCCTTTTTCATTTTTCAGGGTCTTATTGACCCACCCTCGTATTCCGTCTTTATAAACAAATAAATAGGTGCGCTATTTGATATAAATTTGGATTTACGGAGAATAAATTATAGAAACTAATTAAAAATATAGAAATAACTGCAAGAGTAAAGTAAAGGTGTAATGAGACAAAAAAAAGTCTATTTAGGTAGGACCTACCATTCCGTTTAACCTGGTAACTATTTACCTTACTTTTGGAAATGAAGCACACGTCTTTGGCAACAACAATAACATTAATTTATTTCCTTTGAATCGACCAACGCAAGCATATTTCCGTTTGGATGTTACGAATTAAGCAACAGTGGTTGGCAAATTGGAAAGTTTAGCAATTTCACGCAATAAAATACGCCAGAGAGTGCCGCAGAAAATTAACGAACTTTCTCAGCGAGCGTAAAGCCTCCTCGTTGGGATTGAATACCAATATATCAGAAAGGACTCGATGGGTAGTACTAGTGCTACACGTTTTTATCATAAACTTATACATATACAGTCGCAAAAGTAGTTTACGCTATGAATGCAATTCTTGGAGCGAATGAAAATACAATTAGCTTTGAAATGTTGGCAAAATAATTGCTCATATACG
Source organism: Nephrocerus scutellatus (assembly GCA_947095585.1). Lineage (NCBI taxonomy): Eukaryota > Metazoa > Arthropoda > Insecta > Diptera > Pipunculidae > Nephrocerus > Nephrocerus scutellatus. Next base: position 19,354,845 of record OX352763.1, on the reverse strand, counting down.
ATATTTTCTTATAAAAGTCTATAGTATATGAAAATATCATGAAGTTATACTTTCTTTGTCCATAGACAAGAAGAATTAAGTCTTTTCTTCTTAAAGATACTATGAAAGAACTCAAAAGACTTTTGTCGTCAAATTTAAGTGAAATTTCTAGCTATGAAAAGAGTCAAATCAGCTTTCATCATTTGCACACATTTGCAATAGACGCAGACAAAAGTAATTTCGTCCTTTACTCGTAGCTTTGAAGGTGTAACACGCTATCAAATTTCCTCGACAAGTACTAGTGGTAGAGGTTATAATACCCCGACTCGAGACGTATAAACAAATAAAAAGGAAATTAATTAGTTTTCGGTTGACTTAAATATGTGATTACGGTTCGTAATTAATTTTCCTCTTAACTGAATCGGAAAATTATGAAGTAGATGCAACTGTAATATAACTTAAATATAGATGTTTGCGTTAACAGTTTTTTAATGCAACGTGTTGGATAGTTTTTACTTTCTGTTAACATTAAACGATTTATAGATGATTTACAGATTTAACTGTGTACGAGTATATTGAATTGTAAACCAAATGTACATAGTTGCTGTAAAAATGTCAGATGCCAGATACCAAGTGACAGAAGCTTTTTGCGGCGTGGGATTACGCAAATCGATCAGATCAGTCAGATCGATGACAGAGAGAAGAGCATATTGGAAACCACGGTATCTCGGAGTCTCCGCGACATTCATTGAACCCACTCCATATCATTAAGTTTCTAAGAGCCTTTGGTATGTAGGGGGAGCTGGTATGTAGGGACGGACATGCACTGTACCCGTAGCGCAAGTCAGGAGGAAGCGCAATAGATCGCAGTGCTACTAGAATAAAGCCTATTTTCTTATAATCGTCATCGCCAAAAATGTTTCAAGAGAATTATAATTTATTTATCATATGGTCGGTATTTTTTTGGCAGCAAACATAGTTTGGTTGTTTGAACTAAAATTTTCGTTGTAGAGAACATTATATGTTTGTTGGAATCATTTTGTTGTAAGAAACTATTTTTGTAGAATTGGCGTCGATTTGAGGCCAATAAAATTTGGTCAGCTGGCTCTTTAAGGGTCGCCATTGACGGTAACAGCATTTCCAGCAGCGTTTTCGAAATGGGCCACCTGTCACTATTAATGGATGCACTGGCTTCTCTACGATTACGTGCGGCTGTTCTGTACCACAATTTGAGGTCTTTGTGCTGTCTGCTCAGGCTAGTGCGACTTATGGCCAGTTGCTGCGATTGGCGTCAATGGCCGATGAATTCTGTTCCACTCTAAAGGCCAGATCCGCAATATATTCGGACGTGCGATCTGTCTGAGCTTAAAAACTACTTATGTTATCTTTCTCATGAACTTTCTTCACCAATTTCACCACAGCTGTTCCGCTTGGCGCTCTTGAACGACCCATATTTCTTTTTAAAATTCGCTAGGTTTCGGTTACACAACACTGATATTGGAAATAAGTTTTTAATAATGGACTTTGCAAATTGGGTCATTTTCGATCAAGCGTTTAAGGCAGTATCTAGGCATTGTAGAGTCTCCCGAATTGTTTTCCTTACATACAGGGCCAAAAATTATCCCAAGAGTCTTCTCTTGAGCGGAGCTAAAAGTTCAGAGTACTTTTTGTTAAGCAATGAAATCTTGTATTCGTATGTAATAACTGGGATGATCGTTGTCTTACACAGAGTTTGGATGTTATGTTCCTGGATTGTAAGACATTTAACATACTACAGTAGAAAATGAATATAAAAGCTGTAAATAGAAGTTTTAAAAATGGAATAAGGAATAAAAAACAGAAACTTTATTTGTTTTTTTTTATTTCAGCTCTGTGAGAGTATGGTTGGTTATATATAACACTGCATAGAAACAGCCACAATTTATTTTTCTTTAAATACTTGATATGTATGGCGTGTCCCTAAAAAAAGCTTAACGTATCAATGTCCGTAAAGGGGAAAAGTTATACATTTTACTTTCTTTTTCATAGTAAAATGAAGTATAGTACGAGTAATCACACCTCCATTTTTTGTATTTTAGGAGCTGCTGCTAAAATCTTTTAGGCAAAGTTGTAGAAAAGTGGTACTAGTAGAGTCCACCGCGTAGCTTGGCAAATTTAGATTTCACTTGTATAAACGAATTACCTTACTCTGATATCATTTTGGGCTTAAAGTAAAAATATATAATATACGTATATATAATGACTTGTACCTTAAAGTACCGAAATATTAGCATATTTATCGTTATGTAATTTTACCAGCAAGCTTAACTTAAATGTAAGTCAAATTTATAAGATTTATAGATTTTTAAATAACTTACTAAACTTAAATTTTTAACTCGACGTATATACATGTATATGAGTGGTAATTAGCATTTCCTCAAAAAAAAAAATTTTGTCTACATAAGCTATTGGTGTATAATTCAATAAGCAACAATGAAAAAGTCACACACGATGAACATTTATTATAGTTATAATGCATTTTCCATCGAAAACAAACCAACTGCCGCCGAATGCGGTTAATTAAGCACATTTTGGTTGAACGCACTATGAACGCCAAAAGCACACAACATTAGGTCCTTTTAATTACCAATTAAACGTCTTTGTGCGGTTGTATTTGATGCATGCCTCTGGCTTTGTTCCGGACACCATTCATGAAGATTTTATAGTGGTTTGCCGATGTCGGGTTTGTGGTTCTTTGCGAGAATTTAACATCGAATTAGGAGAAATGGTGTAGCTTTTGGTTATGTTGACCCCTACAGGAGCGATTATTATTTTATGAGTATATTTCTTTGCGGTCTGGACATAGCTAACATTTTTAAACGTAAACTTATATTTCACTTAGTTACGCTGAATTCAGATTTTCGCATTATAATTTTGCACATCACAAACTAATATACATCCTCCACAAAAATTTGTTTTATTGTAATACTTTTAAAATCGATAAGTTATACTGCTCGGTATTCATACATTTGCGTATGTAACGTAACGATAACAAACAAAAAGCGATAAAAACGAAATTGATTAATTAATTCCATAAATATCTAGGGAATTCGCACGATGCTAAATGGTAGAAAAAAAACTATGTATGATTGCATAGACGAAAATTTTAATCGGATAATCCTCGTTGAAAGTCCAATTAAAAGTTTATCAGCAAAAGCCTTAATGGCTTGCAATCTCTCTCAATGTTCCATTTTTTGCTGCTGTAAAAAGTCAGGCAAAAAAGCGCTACTGATTAATTCGGATCACTCAGTCTGTGTCCGTCCGCTGTATACGTATATGATGTTAAATGTTCGAATATAAATTATCATTTCGCAGTTTGTCAAGCTAAGAAATATATTATAATGTTTATGTAACGTCAAAGTGTAAAATTCAGCTAATCGGGGTGTTTGTTTTTTGTTGGGAAATACATTTATTGTTTTACTGCTCAGTAATTTGTCTTTTTATTATTTCGGTTTTGTTCTTATGTTCAAATAGGCGGGTTTTGAAGAGCTCTTATTGACGATGTTTAATACGTTCCGCTTACCCATTTTTAGGGAACCTTTTATCGCAAAAGAATAGTTGTTTAGCACACTTATATTATATAAAACGTAATACTGGATGTTGAGAAATTCTATCGCTCAACAAAAGCTGACACTTCTAGTTCTAAAACTTATTAAGTGATTAACATTTAAAAAAAATACGACATAAAAATAATAAATAAAACATATGTTATGTTTGTTTTTTTGTTTGTGTGTGTATTTGTCACCAAACTTTGTAATACATTATTACCCACATCCTAAAGGCCGATTTTATTGAAACTTTGCATAAAACATGTGTATCTCATGATAACATTTTGGTGGTCTTGAGGAGATCTTGATTTTGGCTTGACGGCTGTTGTGAAGTGATCTTTTGGTGGGTCCCTTAGGTGGTATTTTTGTGGTCCTTAATATTCCATGATTTTTTTAACAACATTGGAGAAATTTTTATTTAGTTTTACTTTCTCTTGATCTACCATCCATTTTATTTTCTACCTTTAAGGGAAATAGCTATTTTTCTACACATAATTTATTTCTTAATTTCAATATTTTTTTTAATTAAACTTTTTGTTTATTGATTAGAGAATTTTATTTTTTATGTAGTATTTTTTTTAAATTTTAAACCCCTAAAAAGTTTTACAACTAGAAGTTGATGCTATCGGTGCGATAAAATTTCTCAACATCAGGCATTTGGGATGTTTTGTCAAGCCTTAAGGGATTTGCTTTTTTATAATGGTAGGCCTGAATGAATTATGGAAATAACAAAGGAGATGTCTTAAATGCCTGCGAAGCACATAAATGCGGTAAGGAAAAATCTGGAAAAGCCTTTCTGTTTATTGTTATGTGACTGAAAAATGAATCTATGTGTTTCTTAATATGGGTACTTCTTAAGATGAGCTAAATTGGTGGGTTGGAAAATGAGCAGCCTGGGAGAAGAATCTCGTCCGTGAACTAGAACTGTACAGAGAGTGAGGAGTTCTATCAAAGAGTCCGCGGTATGACGCAATATACACCGCATTGTACATACTGCAAAGACAAAGAGTGTAATCTGATTGACGATCTCAAAGGCATCTTAAAGCGATGGGAAAAGCACTTTTATGAGTTGCTAAATGCCAGCTGCTGCCTATGATAATGCGTTGCGTTGTAATGAGAGAATTCGGCATCCCAAATAAACTCACACGACAATGTAGGTTGAACATGACCAATGGTATAAGCTAAGTAAAAACATCCGGATCACCTACCAGAAATACGCACACGCTTGCTTAAAGGCAACAAAGCTTTTATTCTTTCAAGGCTTTTCAATTCTAGGAATTTGACCATAACATCCAAACTGCTGGTATATAAGATAATGGTCATACCGGTACTTACATATAGATTCGAGACTTTGGGTGCTTGTTAAAAAGTAATATGACCTCTTTACCGCATTCGAGAGAAAAATCTTATATGGAGAGTTGTCGGCCCCGTATGTGAGGTAGGACGATTCCAAAGACTCTATAATGATGAGACTTACAAGCGTTACCGCGATGTCGACATCGTGAAGAGAATTAAACTCGTTGGGCAGTACACCTAGCTCGCAGGAGTGAAGAGGATCTTGCTCGGAAAGTCTTTTGCGATAGGATTTCTGGAACACGACAGCGAGCCGGCCAAGCCTACGCTGAAAGAATGGCGTAGACACAGAGTTTAGGGATGCAAAACTGGGACCGGTGGAGAGATGTTTTGCGGTAGACCATAACCGGACCCTGGTGGTAGAGCCAAATATGATGATAATAACGAACTCTAGAAAGCCTTAATTTCGTAACAATATAGTTGAATACAAGACTTACAACGTTTCACTTACGAATACAACACACATTATTTAAACTAGGTATTCAAGCAAGTGTGTATACCGACAATTCCGAAATACTCACATGTTTAAAGAATTTTGAATGCACCCGGATTCCTATAAAAATACAGACGTTGCTTAACTCTGAAATATGTTTCAAGAGGAATCAGGCGCACAATGTCTAAATGTTATAAAACGCAATAAAATTAACCCAAACTTTTTTCATTATGATTCTTTTTTTTTAGTTTATTTTATTTTTTTTAATTACTCTACTCCTTGAAAAGGATCCAAATTCCATCAGTTACACAAAGATATTCATAATATATGTTTTTTTTACAATTATACTATTAATTATGATATAATTATTATTTCTTTTGCAGCATTCTTTTTTAACAACAATGTATCATTTTATTTATTCTTTTGGTTCTTAATTTAAAATAATAATAGTTATAATATAATTATAATTTTTTTTGTCTATCAATTGCATACGTATATATATTTATTATTTTTATATATATTTTATTTTCACCTTGATACAAGTACAATAAATTTTTACTAAAAGAATTAATGATTTTGTTTTTATTTGCCCGTTTCCATATGATTAATATATAAATATTTTTACTCTCCTTTTTACATTATTAGGTACTAATTTCTATTTGTAAAAATAAAAATCTTCTAAAACGAGATTTTTCCTTGCCCTCTTTGCTACGTCACTCGTTTCTTTCAAATTCTCAATATTCCATTTTTATTTTCTCTTTTGTTGTTAGTGTTACATTTATTTTTGTTTATCATTAATTTACAATTTTATTATAAGAATTAAATTAAATGCAGGATATGTTGAGAAATTTCACGCCTCAATGAATAGGACGAATTACTACATTTATGTTGGAAGAAAACGCAATAAAAGATAAAGGAAACAATGTAGGTAGGATCTGTCGGTGAGCTTGTGGCTTTGTTACACGTAACATTACTATCATGATTTTTTCTCAGTGTACTTGTATATTGTTTTATTATCTGTTTTTCCATTTAATAGTTTATATAAACATACATTACAGTACATCCAGTACCAACAATTTACAGAAACAAACAGATTCTCGATATTATACAAATATTAATTAAATTGTTTCTCTTCGTGCAATGAGATGACTATCGGTAGAAACTTATATTCTTTCCAATATGTTACTAATATCGAAATTCTGTAATTTGAATTTGGCAACTCTACAAACTTAAACATAAAAATACGTTGTAACTTTTGTTATATGTACTACCGGAATTATAAATCCACTGTGTTTTGCGTTGTGTTGAGGGTGATTGAGTTTAGTGAAAAAATAAACCTTTCCGGTATGCATTGTGATGTGTAACCTATTTTTGTGGATTTAAATATTAAATTGTACCTCAAGAGCGATTTGGTAAAAAATGTACAATTTTTAATAGAATGGAATTTTTTCCCATTCTATCCTATTGGAAGTTTAGACTACGGTTTAATTTCTTTAAATGTGTTATGGTTTTACTAAAACCTTTCCCCGTTACCATTTGGTTATTGTATCTAAAAGGGAAGCGTTATGTCTTTATTTGTCTGTTTTTTGATATCAAAGAAATTTTTTTTCCTTAAATCTGCGACAATGAGGAGCACAGAAAAGTGTGGCTTACAAAGCCATTCAAAGGACTGGAGTTTCAGAGTGTGGCTGCATTCCAATAAATACAGAAAGTCCTTTGGACTCCCTTGTCTTTTAGATCGTATTAAATAAAGAGAGTTGGCGGTAGAGTTATTAATTTATGCCAACTTAAAAGTACAACACATTCAAAACTTAAAACTTAATACCAAAAAAGTTGTAGAGAGTTAGCTATACAAGTAGACCTTTTGCCAAACAGTTAAACGATTCATTTAAACCTTGCGGGAAAATCGTTGTAATAAATTCATTTTTTTATGTTGGCACTACCTTTATTAATCTTTTTAATGAACGACAAGAAAATGGGGTAATTCTTAGAATATTTAGTACTTGGATCGCTCAACATTGTTTGGAGCTTTTCAAGATTCTTCAAGAAATAACACTTTTTAAGCCTATATGGATATACCAAGTATAATAGTTTACAGGATGGTCGTTTCCACGCTTTAAAGTTTTTTGTACCTAAGAGGTATCGTGACAAATGTTCGATCCAAAATCGAATAGAAAATGTTGAAAAAAGCTTTTATCGAGCAGATTAGCTGGGTATTAAGGCAAACAAAGTTGAACTGTATCGAAGAACACTTACTTGTTGGACATAATGAAATTTAGGCCGATGGATGAGATTTGTTATTGATGATGATGCATTTTAATTTGCCCTTCTTTGGAATTAATTTTTGCTCTTATACTTTGTAAAATTTGACAAATGCCCTTCCCGCGAGGTTTCAATGAATCAACTTACATTTTTTCTCTTTTCTCCCAACAGAGGCATCAGCTGCCGGCAAAAATACGATATATATATTTTTAAATTTTCATTATGCAGGACTTATTGAATAGATTTTGCCTAAAATTTAACATTATAGAGGAATTGTTTTTTTTTCTATATAAAAATAAATCTTGAAACAGGTATTCTTTACTTTTAGTTTTTGTTATTGATAATAATTGTATATGAATCTGTAGGTATGTATAAATGTAGATACATATTTTTACTATTTCTATTTGGACTCGACAGTGTAGGATGTTTATTTGGTTTTTATTTTTATTTTTAAATTTCCTAACAAAACTCATTCAAGGTACATGCAACTCCTAAGACTATTGCAAAAATATCTTTTTTATGCTTATGTTATTAATAATTTTAGTTCGGAAACTTTTTTTTCAATTAAAGTTATTCTCTTCAGCTAATTTGCTGTCAATTTAACTGCTTTTTGTAGTATAAAACATTTTGGTTGAAGTCACTGGAAGACCAAAGGGAAATTGGAAACTATTTTTACTTTTATTTTTATAGTATAGTAAATTCAGCTTTAAATTCACTGCAAAGTCTGTAAATCAGTGTGGTTAGGTCGTACGTCGGTTACATACGCCCATATTATGTAAGATTTTTTTGGAATACCGATTAGCAGTTGCCTTTTGCAGCTCAAAAAAGGATTTTCTTATTTAACATATTGTAGTCGCGGATATGGGTTTGGAAAAAAGTCGACTGAAACCTCTAACATTTCTCAATTTTCGAAGTTATGTCAAAAAGGATAATGAAATTAATTTTCAGTTAATTTTTTTGCATTTTTATGAACTGATCTTTACTTGTCACTTTTTCACAATGTCTGAAAACCAAAACCATCCGCATGTTTGAAAACTATTGCATGCATTGTACGTACATACCTATCTAGCGATAAATCAGATCTAGCCCTATCTGGATTCAAAACCTCCCAAAAAAGGGATTTCACATTAGTGCTAAAATAGGTGTCATTACTGGGCACTACCTAATAGGCAAATATGCAGCAAGGCTCGGCGTATTCTCAAACGATTTCTGCATAAACTGCATTGGCGAAGGAGAGAGGAAGAGAAGTAAGAGACCACTCACCACCTTCTCTGAACATGCCCAGCCATCCTTGAAAAACGCAAGCTTCATTCTTTTCATACGAAGCGCTAAAGGCTTAACGAGTAGGGGGAAATAATATTCTCGATCCGTGTGGTATAATAATGGACCATTATTGGTCTAAGTGTTTCGGTTTTTCCGCCAAATGCCACTTTGGCCTAACCTAACGTACATACTGTGGCTTAAGTGTAGACAACATACATACACTTGCATAGCTCAACGAAGAAAATATCCCATGTGAATGAAGAAGAGATTCTAGACGCAGCCACCAGAATAAGAACAAGGCACACAAGACCCCAGGCCTAGATGGTATTCTTAACAGTATCATGAAAACTCCTCTGACAAGGAGGGCTGAAATATTTAGTAGGGTATACACAACGTGTATTAACGATGAAATATTTCCGCAAAGCTGGATGCGATAGCGGTTAGTGCTCATTGCGAAAGGTGACAAGCCACCAGTGGAACCGTCGTCGCACCGACTTTTGTGTATGCTGGACTCAGCGGGAAAGATGCGCCCGCTTGGAAAGATACACAGAAGGATCCCGTGGACTATCAAGACTCTAATATGGAAGAAAAGGAGCACCATCGATGTTTGCGGTAGTGTGTGATATCGCGTACAATGCAATTGCTGGAACGAGATGGAAAGGCGGGGATAAGAAATACTGCACTAAATGTCAAAAACGCATTGAACTCCGCAAGTGAGAACAAAACTTTGGTTTCCTTAATTAAGTCGCAGGTACCAGACTATCTGCTAGGAATTATTGCGAGCTACTTTAGTGACAGAACCTTATTATATGACACCGAGGAGTGCTTCAGGCTATACAAACTCACCGGAGCAGTACCACAGGACTCTGTACTTGGACCGCTACTTTGGAATTTGATGTACGACGGCATTCAAACAATGAGACGACCTGCTGGAGTAGAAATCGTGTGATACGCGGGTGACTAGCTTTAGTGGTTGTTGCTTAAACACTCGTGAATGTAACGCAAAAATCTGATGAAATGATCCGGGATGTCAGAGATTGGCTGCATGAAGCCAGGTTAGTGCTAGCAGACGACAAAAGCGTAGCTGTACTGATAAGTAATAGGAAAAAGGTGGACAGAGTGACAATCTGAGTCGGCGGACATAGCAACACATAAAATACCTCGGAGTCCTGCTGGATCACAGGCTCAATTTCAAGGAGCATCGTAGATATGCCAGTGAAAAGGCATCGCGTGCAGGTACAGCTCTTGCGAGGATATTGTCCAATACTGGTAGCCGATAAGAAAACTGCTAGTAAGGGTCAATACCTTGATATTAATGTATGCGGTGTCAATATGGAACCCGGCGACTTCTTGCGCCAACTACATGAAATGAGTTAGAACAGCTTAAAGACTGCCATTGCTCAGAATATGCTGTGTATTCCGGATGGTCTCCACCGATGCAGCTGGAGTCATAGCAGGTAGGATGCCAGTTGACATCAAGGCAATAGAATAAGCGGCACTTAGAGACCTCGCGAACTAACAATACACTGGAGTTAAGCGTACAAGAGAAGACATTCGAAAACGTAGGGAAATAAAGTGGCACCGTAGATGAAAGCCCGCTGGACGCATACGCTGATCCCCGACATCCAGGTGTGCGTAGCAAGAAAATGCGGAGAGGTAACCACTTCACATAGTTCTTGTTGGGGCATGGATGTTTCAGTGAGTATCTTCACAAATTCAAACACGTGTACCTGCCATTCTGTCTTCACTGTAATAAAAGTGTAGAGAATGCATAACACGTACTGCAAAAGTGCACGAGATTTAATGACAGGAGGTGCTTGCTGGAACAGCTACTTGGAGAGCGAGTCAGCCCGGCTGGCCTCATTCAAGCAGTGGTGAGCACCGAAATAGCCTGGAATGTGATCAAAGAGGTCATAGTCAGAGTGTTGCTACAACTTCGCCGAGATTAACAGGCTGCAAGAAAGGGATGGATTTATTAGGCTAAGAAGGAATGCCTTAATTGGTAGTACCGCAGGGAGTAAACAGGCCAGCCAGAATAGGGGTTAGTCAGTAATTATCAGTGCACATTGGAAGTCGTATAGAAGGATTTCCAACCTCCTCAAAAAAAACCATGTACTGTCCATGCATGGGCTTCAAATTACCATTAAGCAGCATTCATATAATAATCTACAATGAAAAAAGACTTGATTTGCTTATAAAAAATGTTTTTTTTAAAGAACTACATTTTTCCATTTTTTTTGTTTTTTTATAATAATTAGAGGGAGGTGGGTGTTACAACAAGAAACAACAACAATAATTGAATAATTGAATTTCTCCATCAGATTTTTTTTGATTCCACAAGATGCATCTTTTGATTCATTTACTTCAATTTTTTAACAGACAAATACCAAGCCAGGTTGGGTTAAAAATTGTTCCAAGATGGCCGGCAGGAATGAAACAGTTATTCAATAAAACGTAGATAGATTCATCAATCATTTAATTCATTTAATTGAGAGTTAACATTTTCAACTAAGTTTCTAGTTTACAAGTGTACTCGTACTAAGTAAAGCTTTCGTTTATTAGGTATTTTTAATGTACTATTTCACGGGATTTTCTTTTTTATTGTATTCATTAAGAGTTTGTTTGTTCAATTGTTTCAATTTAAAAAAATATCTGCTTTGAGTATTATAACAATTGAGATAAATCGACATTTTACATTGGTAAGTGTAGTTTTGTGTTTTGTTTTCCTTTAAACATAGGAACAGGAAGAGTAGTTAGTAAAATGTGTAATGAAATCCAATGTTTGGTTTGGTTGTTGGCAGAAATTCTGTTTTGTTTTTTGTCTGTCATCAACTTAGACGTTGCTTGCGGAATGAGATCTTATCTGGGATTTTGGCGTTTATGTGTGATTCCAACTTTTTCTTTCAATATGTCTGTATGTTTGTAATTGTTCATATTGATGATGATTAAAAAAAACCAAAATATATATTTTTGTTTTTATTTTTAGCATTTACTTACTGTGTCTGACGTTAGGCAGTGTTGGAGCTCAATTCGCTTTAGCTAACACGTATTATAAGATGGGTTCTTATTTTCGAATATCAATGTTACATTTATATTGCCCAGCTCTGCAAAATTACCAATTATTAAATTAAATTTCTTAATTACTAGACTAAATGATAACATATTTGAAAAGAAATGATAAAAAAAATATACAATTTGAACAGTTGTGCGTGTGCTTTCTTTTTGATGATTTCTAAAAACCTTATTCATAAATTATCCTCAAGGTGTAGCAGCGTTAAATGAATGAATAGCTTTGTTCGATGATGAATATAAGCTAGCGACTGAAGGTAAGAGTGTTGCGTACCTAGCAATTCAACAATCTCATAGAACGCGGGCACGCGAAGATGAATATAAAGAGCTCAGAAGTTATGAAAAAACAGTTCACCGGCGAAAGAAAGCACCCTGGGAGAAGAATCTTGTCCGTTTACTAGAACAGTACAGAAAGCAAGGACCGCACCTGACGCGGAAGTTCTACCAAAGAGTCCGCAGTATGACGCAATATACACCGCGTTGCACATACTGCAAAAGCAAAGAGGGTAATCTGATCGCTGAACTCAAAGGCATCTTAGAGCGATGGGAATATCACTTTCATGAGTTGCTAAAAGGCCAGCTTACTGAGGAATTATAAGCAATGCTTTAATTATCTCGAGTCGATAGCAGCCGATAACGCCATGGAAACAGAAATACGAGCACGGTGGCTCAAAGCCAGCAAAGTCTACTATAGTCTGCCAAGACTCTTCAAAGCTAAGTTCCTGGCACATCGAAGCTGCTGGTATATAAGAAAATTGTCATACCAGTACTTACATCTTAGACTTGGGTGCTTGGCAAAAAGCATTCTGACCTCTTAGCCGCGCTGGAGATAAAAGTATTCCGGATTCTTTTTGGCCCCGTTTGTTAGGAAGGAAGATTCGGGAGACTCTATAATGATGAGATCTACGAGCGTTACCGCGATGTCGACATCGTGAAAAGAATTAAGCTCGGTGCGCTCCGATGAGCAGGATACCTAGCTCGCATGAGAGAAGAGGATCCTGCTCGGAAAACCCTTTGCGGCACGATTTATTGAACACGGCAGCGAGCCCGGCCAAGCCTACGCTGGAAGGATAGTGACCAGGACGCATAGAGTTTAGGGGTTCAAAATTGGATGACATCAGCTCAAAATCGGGACCAGAAGAGAGACTTTTGCAGGAGGCCAGGACCGAATCCCGGTTGTAGAGGCAAATATATTGATGACGAAAATATTATAAACGGCAAATAGTTTTCTAAAGAGGAGACCGTCAACAAGCCAAAGGCGTTCTATGGCATTATGAAATTAAAGCAAAGATAGTAAAGCGGCAATAATACCAATGAGCATTCATAAACATCATAATCATCAGTGTCGGTGGTGCAGTGGTTAGAACCATTGGCTCCCACTCGGATTCGATTCCAAAAACTGCATGAATTTTTCTCTGATCATTTAGATAACAAATACATATGATACGATGCTGTACATCTGATATACAGTTGCCCGTATACTGCTGTATTCACATGAACGATTGAGTTGATGTATGAAGTAATCTGAATGTAGAGCCATCAATATGAGTTTATAAGCACAATATATAGTTTGTAAGTGCTCGGTTGTGAACCCAACTCCACCCACCACAACACTTTCCTTCTTCTATCCACATATTTTCAAGCCCACGTTGTGTCTAGGCATTATAAGAGTGCAAATCCCTTGAAGCATGCGCTAATTATTAAAACTGGAGGCCCATTTATGGTCGAAATTCAACCGTAATTCAATTAATTATTTAGTGTGAACGTAATTGAGGTTATTTTGTCTAAGAGTATACCTCCATAATCATTGCATATTTTTTGTTTGAATGTTGTTCAACACAAGCGCGTACAAACATGTCATTAGCGTGTCTTCTTTGCCTTAATTTCCTACAATACCTATGAAAAACAAATTTTAATATATATATATATATCTTATATCTATGTATATATATAAAAATCTCGTGTCACGGTATTTGTCCTCCAACTGCTCCGAAACGGCTCGACCGATTGTTATGAAATTTTTTATGTAAATATATTTGGTAGGTATGAGAATAGGTTTTAAAGTGAGAAAAAAAACACTTTTGAGAACGACTGGACCGATTTGGCTAAGTTTTATTTTATAAATTCGCCATAGACATTTAGATATAGCTTTTGACAAGTTCATAAAATAAATGACAAACAAATTTATTGAAATTGGGACAGGACAACGTCTGTCGGGTCAGCTAGTATATATATATGTGTATAAATTTTAACTTTCTGCAGTCCTTCTCCATATAATCTTTAACTATTCAAATCTCATACTCCTCCGTGCGCGTACCGAACCAGGGTAGCTGTCCAATACTATTCAATAGAAATTAATATTCAAAAGGGCAAATTAAAAACAATATTGAACTAAAACTTCTATAATTTAAGATATAAATGTATATAATGTACTATAATGCACACGTTTTTTACATGAGTGCTTTGTATATAAAAAAAACATTTTATTAATAATTAAATGACTAGAAAAGATTCACACAAATATTACAATCTCATACACATCTGCACAGTTACAAACTATTTGACTAAATAAATTACAAAACGTAATAATAATAATAATTATTACACAATCAATTATACAATATTATACAAAATTTTTTTACAATATTAATGACAAACTTGGTATGTACAATACATTCACATTATACGAGTATACTCGATGTACTAAAATATCCCTATTAATTACTATTTCATATACATACATTGGTGATGATTTTGTGTATGGTGTGTGTATGCGTGTGTGCGTATACTCCCCCTTAACTGTTAATCTTGGTTGTTTTTTTTTGTTCCTTTTCTAATTTCACTAAATGTTAAAATTTTAATTTTTTATTTTTCTAAATTTTACTAAACACTAATGTCGTGAATATCACACTAACAAGAAACACCCTGTTTTGCTACTGTATACCATGTTCGCACCTTGACCAATGATGGAGATTCTGGTGTCGTTTGTTGGTGTTGCGTTGATGTTGGCGAGGATCCTTCTACCGGCGGATGCAGCTGATCATGACGATGATCGTGCAGTGCTTGCTGATGAGCCATGTGGTGACCAGGGCTTGAACGGCTAGAACTAACAGTTGTTGTTGTTGTTGGTACTAACGTGTTCGAACTATAGTTGAATTGAATTTGATTTGGATTCTGATTTTGACTTTGGCTAAACGAACAATAATTATTGTAATTGCAACTGTTACAGCTAGAATGACAATAATTTGTTGATGACAAAGACTCTAACAGCAATTTCTGTTGATTGCTACTTATTGTGTTCAAGTTAAATCGAGTTTGAGTTTCACTTAGGTTTTGTGATTCCTCCATCTGTCGACGGTTCCAATTCGAATCGCAATCGGTGATGATGGTTGCCGGGGGAGCATGCGGCATTGGTACATTTGGCTGGTGTTGGTGTTGATGACGGTGGTGTTGTTGGTTGTATTGATATGGCAGGATCTTTAGCTGATGCTGGGGATAATGGAAGTGTAACGGTGGAATCGTAGATGACCGGTGCGTTCGATTGGCGCTTCGCAATGGCGTTAGTTGAGGACATTGAAAACGAATGGCTCTCTCACTGCTGGCTGCAGTGCTTCTGGCAGATGATTGTAGATTACCTGCGTTGAGCCGTTGTTGACGAGCTGACTCATTACATTTACGATTGCTACTGTGACTATCTGGTTGGATATGACTACGACGATTACAGGGACGTGCATACCGTAAATGCAATTCCGATTGCGGACGTAAACAATGGCGACAGAATGACGACGACGCAGCTGGTGACGGTGACAACGGGGTATCAGATGATGCATCTGACGAGATACCACTAGCGATAGGAGCGTCTTGTGGAAGTGATTTAGACGTTCGTTTACTACTTCTTTTACCAACACTAGCAGTGTTAGTTTCTAATACTTCTGCTTGACCCGTGGCAATAGTTAGTTTTTTAGGTTCTTGCTTTTCTGTCACACCCTCTTGATCTGTACTCCTATCATCGCTATCACTGCCTTGTATTTGTTTTGTCGTTGTCGTCGTCATCACCATGTTGATGTTGTTGTTTTTACTTTTGACCTTTTGATGTCGATGATGATGCGATTTTTTCTTCTTCGTTGCAGCACTCATTTCCCTTCGTTTCTTCTCGTAATATCGATCGTATTCTTCGCCGGCATCTCGAGTATATGGTCAGAACGATGTGTCGAACACTGACATAGATCTCGAAATGGCATCGTCATTTCGACAGGCTTCTAGGAATTCTTCAAACGTTACGACACCATCATGATTGATGTCCATTTTCTATAAAAAAGAAAACGAAAAAAGAATAGTATAAATTATGAAGGATAAGGTATTTGAACCATCGGGTAAAAGACAGCGTGATCATTTTAAGCCACACTTTCTTAAAGTTTTTTTTTGCAGTAATAAAAATTAAAAAACTTCTTAAATTGAGCCACTCAGAAAATTTGAGCCCTCTAGGTAGTGCAAAAGCTGATTAAAAAAGACCTCAAATAACGAGAAAATGTCACGATTTCAAACCTTTTAGACTAAGAAACTCACAAAATTTAAACTTTCTAGATTGTGTGGAAGGTGGTTTAAAAGGACCTCAAATCGGTCGAAAATACAGACAAAAAGTTAAGTTAAATAAAAGTTTTTAAAAAAGAAGAACAATAGACAAGCAATAAGACATATGTATATTAACTTTGTTAACAGAAAGTTTTGACTTTGCAATTTGATAAGCTGCCACGATCTCACAATAGAATATAAATAAATTTTACAGTTTTTATACAGAAGAATGTATCATAACCTAACTGGGTCATTTTAATAATCAACTCACTAAAGAAAACTTAAATCTAAAATGTATTGTATATAAGCGATGTGAATGGTTTTTGGAACCCATCCCAGGAAATATACAATCAAAGGCAAGCCCTTTATGCAAATCATCATACTTAAGACTTTAAAGAGCCTCTTTATAAAACTCATACCAATGCAAATGAAATTTATTCGCTAAGAACATACTTTACATTCAATGAGTCTACCACATTCCTTCCACTTTTGCGAACGTGCCTCGAACGAAATTCCATAAGAGAATCCTGCACAGAATATCTAGTCAACGGAGCAAGTATTTCTGCGGATAAAAGTGTTATTTGATGAAAGCCACATAGTTACAAATAAAAAAAGGCATTATGACATTCAATTGAGAAAGCCAGATGGAAATCTATAAAGGATTGTTTCTTCGAGGATCACGTACGAGAGAAGAAGTAAGGTCGAATTTTTCTCATATAGATGTTCGCTGTTTGTTCTTGCGGTGTTTATTCACAATGCGTATACACAATGTCCTTTGTAAATAATTTGAATATGCAAAGTAATAGCAAACGAACCACATGTTCTCCATTTCCTTATCGACCATAATTTTAAAGTAAATTTAACAAGTTACAAAAACACAGCATGCACTTTCTGGCTACAGAACTTACCTGGAAAATAGTCTCCACCCGCATTTTGATTTTCTCATCTTCGCTATATTCGTCTGGTAGTCGGCCCATTAGTTCGTATATGGCAGTTACAATGTCAGTCATTTCATCCTTAGTAATAAAGCCATCACCGTTAATGTCGTACAATGAAAATGTCCAACGGAGTTTCTCCTCTGTGGATCCCCGAGAAAGTATCGAGAGTCCTTGAACGAAATCCTGCAACCACAAGAAAACAAATTAAGCAGATGAAAAATCTTGCTGGGCGGGGATTCTGGGGAAATCGCAAACAGCAAAATGGAAAACGGAAACATACGGAATATTATTGTATAAATAGAAGTGCGAAACCAGCGCAGTGCAGCGCGCACTTTTTTTCTCACCCAATGAATACGTTTGGTTTGTATCTGCGTTGTGTTCTTCACTCTCTTTGTGCCTTTTTATATTGCAACAAAATAATAATAATTGTAGGTGGCAGATTGTGCGGGTTCTTTGCACAACAATAAAATAAAAAGTAGGATGAAAGAATGTCCTTGTTTAGTCTTAAAATTGTCATTTATTTTCTTTGTTCCTTTGGCAAATTGGAACTTGCTGAAGAGACAAAGATAAAGTGAGAAGCACAAAGATGGAAATAACTTTACGAAAGAAACAGCAGAAGTAATACCGCTCTTATTGTTGTATGTTGTTCCCGATGTGGTAAATCGTAATAGACTAAATTTAAGGAAAGAATTAAATTACTTTTGTTTTTAAGCCGATTACAGCTGGCAGCTTCTTTTTTGCACGAAAATTAAATTCTACGGATATTTGGCTTTTTTTTGTGTTTTCCTCATTTACTTTTGGAAATCCGAAATGGAATAACTTTTATGAATAAAAAAAAGTAGTTATCTGATACTCAGTAACATTTTAATGGATTAAACCATTAAAGAATATAAAGTGAGATTCTTTATCCATTCGAATTATCGTAGGCGCATAATTACCATGTAATTTCCTACTTATTGGCCACCACGAACCCAAAATTTTAGGCTTTTCTCTTGGAATTTAAGAAAAAAGTAAAAAGAATATGTAACTATCATTCAATTTTCATTGAAAGGTTCTTTGAAATTTTATTTCAATATCATATTTGCCAGGCACATAATTATAATTGCGCGTTTCAGTATTTCTGGGTCATCATATCAGAAAAAAGTCTCTTAGCAATAGACTTTACAAGCATTCTATCTATTTAATTTAAGATCCAGCAACAACCAAATTAACTCACGCAATTATTACAAAACTGATTACATCATAAACATTTAAAGACGTGTTAGGCGTTAAATAGACTGGTTGTTTTTGTTGCTTAGACACCTCTTTGATATTTTAGTTCTCTTTAACTTTGCTTGTTGGTAAAGCGTTTTCGATTAATTAATAGCTTAAAAAACTGAGTGCCATTTCGCTTAAGCCACAAGGGAGCGATAACATTTTTTTTTTCAATCTTCAAAACAGTGATTTGGCGATTACTGAACACAAGGCCCTTTGTTTACAGATTTAGCTTTCTTAAATTTACCTTTTGAATATTTGTAAAATCACTTATGTAGCGATCGTAGGGTTCAATTGAGTTGATATAATCAGTGGTGGCAAGTCATAGTAGCTTAAGTAGACTTAGACTTAGACTTGTGTTTTACGAGTCTCATAACCCATTATACTATTTTTGTCTTTCTATTTAATTTGATCGGCGGTCAGCCATCAGTAGAATAGGGGGAGAAACACAAAATTAAAAAATGAGCCTCGGATACAATGATGAACGGCGACGAAAACGGCTAAACGATTTAAAAATTTTCCCATGGAATGTACGGGGTTTCTAGTCAGTAAAAGAATGAAACCCACAGTTATCGGCTTTAAATCATTAAATGAACGGCTATGCAGATTTAAAAACATAAGCCTCATACATGCTAACGCACCTACAGAGGATTCCACAGATGATGACAAAGAAGAATTCTCTGAATCAGTCGAACGGAAACTCCATGCCTGTCCTCAGTATGACTTAAAAATCATTCTGTGTGAAATGAATGCCAAAAATAGGTAGGGAGCCAGTATTCAGGCAGTACATTGGCACCAACAGCTTACACGAGAACAAGCAAAACAAGATGGCAGCAAGCAATAATAGGGTCGTTGCGAGTACAAGGTTTGCGCGTAAAAATATCCACAAAGCCACCTGGGATCTTCTGATAAAGCCACTCACAACCAGATACACCACGTGTTGATAGGCTGCCGCCACAATCCGAACCTGATGACGGTACGAACGTCAACTCGGACCACTATCTTGTTGGTATGGTGCTCAGGGCGGATTGCATCATCACGAAAGACTGCATCTGCGAATCGAATTCGAGTCAAGATGGCTGCCCTTCGCAACAAAGAGACCAAAAGAAACTATGGTCAAGCGATAGGACTCGCCTTAATGCAGGGAGAGTAAGTCCTGGGACTGAGATTTCGGGCGTAGAAGAGAAATGGACACGTCTTAGTAATAGTGTCACTAGTACTCCTGACTCCATCTTAGAGATCGCAACGACTGGTTCGATGACGAATGTAAGCTAGCGACTGAACGTAAGAATGATGCGTACCGGGCAATGCAACAATCTCATCGAACGCGGGCTCACAAAGGTGAATATAAAGAGCCCAGAAGATATGAAAAACAATTCACCGGCGAAAGAAAGCAGCCTGGAAGAAGAATCTTGTACGTGAACTAGAACAGTACAGAGAGCGAGGATCAAAGAATCCGCGGTATCAGGCAATTTACACCGCGTTGCACATACTGCAAAAAAAAAGAGGGCAATCTGATCACCGATCTCAAAGGCATCTTGGAGCCAAAAACCGAAGACCACTCTATGCTGCCGCGCCTAAGCATAGATGAAGTTAGCAGAACGATAGATCGGCTCAACAATAATAAGGCCCCGGGGTCATATGGTATCCAAGCGGAGCTTATTAAAACAGAAGATTCCGCAATATATCAAGCATGAACTAATAGTGCAAGTATGGGAGGAAGAATCGATGCCAGAAGACTGGCGAAGAGGTATCCTCTGCCTCATACATAAGAAAGGAGATATCACAACATGCAGCAATTATCGTGGTGTAACGTAGTTGAGTACTGCGTATACGATTTTCTCCTTTACCCTTCAAGACAGGTTAGCCTCATACGCAAAAGTCATCATTGGTCCATACCAGTGTGGCTTCATCCAAGGCAAATCAACAACTGATCAGATTTACACCCTTAGGCAGGTGATGAAAAAATGTCTAGGGTTTAAAACTCACTACAATATATTTTTTTATACTTTAAAGCCGCCTATGACAGCATGGCCAGAGTATAACTTTATAAAGCCATGAAAGAAATCGGCATCCCAAATAAACTGACACAACTATGTATGTTATATGCCAAGTAAAAATATACGGATAACTATCAAGCCCATTCAACATCTATAACGACCTTCGACAAGGTGATGGACTGGCCTTCGTCTTCTTTCTCCCAGGCTGTTTTTTTCTTCGGTGAACTGCTTTTTCATATCTTCAGAGCCCTTTATATTCTTATTTATTGTATTTTTTATTGTTTTTATGACATTGATATGAAGACTGTGCATTTAATAGATAGTGGAGATATATGTCGTGGTGGGTGGGGGTTTTATGGTATCTTAATTTAGGTCTTGGAGTTGGTCTTGGAGTGCGTCTTGGAGGGGCAGTTGGGTGGTGATAGTGTGGTTGGGACCATGTAGTGGGGCAACTGGGCAACGCTGGGTATTTTCGCAAGTAAGATATAAGATATAAGATAATATATATGCATTCATAAATGGAAGTAAAAAATATTAGGTTTTTTTTCTATTATCATGTAGAAGGTTTCATACAAGTAAATGTTGATTTTTTCTAAATTTATTCAAATTCGAATGATACATTTTTAGATAAAATACAATAAAACCAAACATAAAAGTAATTGACCCCATGCGAATGAAACTGTGCGCATCAATTCACATCATAACAAGTTACCGCTACAGGTTATTTCTAGCATATATATTTTAATATGTGTACCGCAGAAAGGCAAAGCTTGGGGCAGATACGTAAATATACGATAAATTCATAAATACTCGTAAAGTAAAAGTCGTAAAAGCCATTTCGTAAAAGCTGTAAAAGCCATTTCGATTAGGGCAAACAGGTTCTTCGTTGTTGAATATTATATCAAAATAGACAACATAATACAGGATAACTTGCAACGCCACAAATACAATTTTTGAGTTACCAGACATAATAGTAATGCATACATTTAATATATAATATAAGAACACTATACTCTATGGCATACTCCTTGTGGCCAAAACTTGTCTTTGCACCGACAACGACGAAAACGGATGTCTATGCTTCACTTCGTTTTAAGGTTACATAAAGACTGGCAGACAACCTCCGAAGGTTTAGGCAATGAGCATACATTTTGGTAGGCTATTGCTAATAATAAAGATGCTAATACATGGTAATTTTCGGAAGCATGCGATTATCACTTAATTTAACGACACTATACAAATTTATTTATCGTTTTTAGTAATGAAGAAATACATTGGGGTCAAAATAAAGATCAACATAATACGAATCGACAAATTCGGCTATTTTATAGTTATAGTTTTTTTTTTTTGCTAAAAAAAGGATTACGGACTGAAAATTAAGTTATCTTAGAAAAAATAAATAAAAGGTTTCATCATTTTGGGAAACTTGTTAATGACAACAACCATTACGTGGCCCTTGATAAAGTACATTGATTTATTGTACAGATGCGTATAAGTGAAAAAATCTATCTATGGTGTATGTTGTGTGAACAGTGAGTATGCCTCTTCCATTTTGTGTGCAAAAATATATAACACGCACAGCACGGATGGTTGCGAGAAACTAGCCCCTGGCCTACAACGGTTTGTCGCACTAAATATTTGTATTGTTATCATTGTTTAACATTAAATTCGGTAGTAATGATGACATAAGTCAATGTTCCACTTCTCTTAATATTTCAAAGTTTTGCACAAAATCGAAAGTGTAAGGAAAATTAGCAGTACGGTCCCATTGCTGTCTACCGGTGGGTGGTTTATCTACTGCAAGTGCAGGTCGGCTTTGCCATCTACTAGCAGCGGTGTGATTGTGGCACCTAATGGCCCTTCGGCTGCCAGTAATCTTGTAGGCGTACCTGGTGGATGTTCGCGACAACGCACTCCATCTAGATCGGATCGGCGAAATGTGGTTCGGACACTAAAAGCCTCGGAGCAATTCCAGATACCAACAGAACACTGAAGCAGATCGCCAAGCTAAAATTGGCCCAAGCTCTTAAGCACGACAAGAGGACCAGCAATCACTCTACGTCTAAGCGACAAAGATCGGTGGAGGAAATCGCTTCGGTTTCAAAAAGACTTAAAGTGCAGCACACTTAGTCACTCCATCGTTACATCTCAGGGGTCGTGCAGCGATGTCCTTAAGGACAAAATCGTAGACGTAGTGATAATAGCCTCTCCGGAACGGTGCTAATTAGTCAAGCTAAAGCTCTCTGGTAGCTTCTTGACTTTTATGAAGAAGCATCCAGGACCACCTCCTATCACTCGCGATAGCATCATCGATTGGCATCAAGGCCATATTAAGCTAATCGCGTGTGGTGAATTGAGATCTCGCGATCTCTATAAACAGGCTATAAGTAGTCTATGAGAGGTTTGGCCAGGCGCTAAGCTCGAGGTCGTTACGACTGAGGACATCTACAACGACACAAATGACCGCATTCACATTGAAGCTCTAATTGGTTCAACGAGCAGGTGGAAAATTTCTTTCCTGATCCGTGTAGTATCACAATGGACCATTGTGGTCTAAGTGTGTCGGTTTAACGGACAGCACCTTCACCTAACCTAACCTAAGTAGATAGGTATTAAATTCGCCCACTAAAAAAAAGATATAACTATAGTTATTAAACACATAAACTCTCAGAGGCATTCCGAATTTGAATTACGACAAAGTTCAAATTCAAAAGACATCTTCCTATTATTACAAGGTAATAATAAAACATTAATTTAAAAATATAAAATTTAAAAATAATACAATATGGACAGAAAACCTCTTTTTTTTTTATTTAAAAACAGGAAAACCGGATAATTGAAAAGCAACAGGCGACAACCGAAAAATCTGATGTAATTTTAATACATCGACAATGCTGCTAATTGAAATGTTGGCCTATAGCGATAAGTACACCAAAGAGATAAGTACATTATTGCTGATGGCCACTTAAACTGTACATGGTCTTGTCCTGTTGGTCTGCTGTTCTTGTTGCTTATATCTCTGCAGCAGAAGGTGTCAATCCGACAATGTAAGTGTTGGCGAAGTGTCGATTATAATTGAATTTTATTTGTAGCGATTATGTGCGGACAACATTCATGTTGCTGCCTTGCGGCGGAAAATAGGAACGGGGAAGCTGCTGTACGTTCTATGTAAGGCAAGCGTTTGGCATGACAAGGTCTGGAAAAGAGCATTTGTGCAAAGCAACTGCCGTCCGTTGAATGCTTTTTTCATTTTATAACATGGAAAACTCAGAGATAGAACAGCTTCTTGCTTTATTTTCCTCGACCAGGTATGGAAAATCAAAATTGTAACAACTTCTGTATTCGGCCACCTTAGAGGGTATCTTAATTCTCGTTTAAATGTACGGGCCATCTGTGCTTGGTGGTATAACTGAAACTCTATACATCTTTTTGTTTAATAAAAACTCTAATATAGACAAGATGCTAACCAAAAAAAAAACTAAATATCATGAAATCGTAAAATGTTTTTTTTTTCTTTTCCTTTGTACTTAACATTTATTCCGGTTGGTATATCAATGCCAGAGGAGCATTCCTCAAAGTTGTAACTTTTCGCGGGCTGCTTATACACAATTGTGGTCGTGTAGATGTTATTGGATGAGGTGCAAACGGATTTGTTAGACGGCAATGTGGATTGTTCCGAGAGACCGGATAGTCTTTTTCCTTAAACGTTTGATTCCCTTCTGATATTAATTTTTTTAGTCAAAGTACGATGTCCCTTACCACATATAGTCGTCAAAAAAGCAATATGAGAATTCTAATCTCCACAGTTGAAGGTCGATTATGTTGGCCAAAACATTCACTTAAACAACGATACGTAGACTTAACACTTTTATAACTTCTGTAATAAATTTGCGCTGCGAAATTGTGTATCCCTCTATAATAATTGGCAAAATGTCAATTTTTCTGGGAATAAGAAAAAAATGTACACGTAAGTAAATCAATAGTTTGATTTTACGAGGTTGTATGGTGCCGGAGTGAAAACCACCTGTTAAGAAAGCGCAACGTATGTATTGAACTTAGTCACATTGATTCATCTTCGGACAAATACGTTTCAGTGATTTCTTTTTTTTTTGTAGACATAAACTTATTGCCAAGGGAGTACTCCCTGAATGACTTGCGCCACATCGGCAATAAGGTGAGCTATACCCTTTATTCAAATTAAAATAAAAATCAAAGGAAATTTACATAAAACACAAAACGCCTTCAAAACATTCATGAATCCTCTATTGAACTATTCTGTCCTTCAGGCGTCTGTTTTGAAGGCCTGTAAATTATACGTTTCGGAAAACACGGAGTCGACTAATTGATAAAACATCGATGTCAGTCTAGGATAAAAGGAGAATTTTAAATGTTGGTTGTACATGAAAAGGGTTTTAAGGTAAATCAATGTTGATTAGAACAGAAACGAGTGTTCACGTTGTCTTCTGAAGAGCATCTACCGTAGAACAATTTGTAGAAACAGTTAATGCTCCTACATTTCGTATATGCTCCAAAGAATCAATAGATGAAGTAATGGTTGCATCGTTAATCATACGGACAACTCTATTCTGAATTCTATCAAGATAATGCAAATGAGATTTTGGAGCCCCACTCTATACATACGAACTAAATTTCAAAATAAGTCTAACAATTGTCTTATATTAATATTTCAGAGGGGGTGAAGTAGAAGTTGCAACGTTTTATAAAACCTTAGCATAGGCTCGCGCTTTTTGAAATTTCATAAATTTGTTCCTTACAAGAAGGTTCACTTGAAACTTTTAAACCTAACATTTTAAGTGGTCAGATTTTGCAATAGGGGCACCATTAATTACTGGTGGCACGTAATCCTGGACTGTCTTCTGAGAAAAAAAAACAAGCCTGGAATTTATTTGGGTTAAATGAATGAATGAAATGACTCGAATAGTCGGAAGAATACCCATATTCATTAAACCTCACGTAACAATCAATCGAGAATTGCATTCTTTTTGACTGACATACTCAATGGAAGACGATTACGTTTTATCATCAGCAAATGAATGGATATCAAAGGTTTTAGAATAAAAAAAGGTCATTAATACATATATATAAAGAATGGCGCAGACGACAAGGATGACCCTTGTGGCATGTCAGCATTGATTTCATGCGAAGATGGATTTTATTTTGCGGTTCCATAAATAATCATCAATCCATGGTATCTTAGTTGAGCGAAGGAATCTTATTTATAAGTCAATCATGCCAAACTCTTTCAAAAGCCTTAGAAATATCCAATGACACAACGCCTGAAACACTTAGATTTTCAACGCTTCGCTCCCAACAAGAAGTCATGTACGTCATGAGTTCACTTGATGACCGATTTTTGTGAAATCCATACTGCATATCG
Organism: Nephrocerus scutellatus; assembly: GCA_947095585.1. Classification (NCBI taxonomy): domain Eukaryota; kingdom Metazoa; phylum Arthropoda; class Insecta; order Diptera; family Pipunculidae; genus Nephrocerus; species Nephrocerus scutellatus. The sequence goes on along the minus strand of OX352763.1, from coordinate 19,328,737 downwards.
GATAAAAGAACACTCAAATCCAGATAGGTTATAAGTTTGAAATTGACGGTAGATTCCATTACCTTGAATAGAAATGACAACAAAGCAATAGGGCGGTAGTTAGTAGGTGCTGATTTATCACATTTTTTCGGAACGGATTGTATATTAGCCATTTTCCAAATTGATTCTTCATTGAGAGATGAAACAATTTGCTAAGCGGTTTCACCAGAGTATGATGATATTTTTTTAATAAAAAAGGCGGAATACCGTCGAGTCCAGTTGCTTTATTAGGGTTAAGTTCTTTAAGAATTTTTGAAACAACCCTTCACCGGAAATAGGTTTTAGACATTCGGGAGATTTAGTGGGCTTTGGTTAGATAAATGAAGGGTAAATACACAAGCAAAATGCGCAACTAGGAGATTAGATTTCTCAATACCTGTTTTTTAAAGAATACCATTATGAAATAAAGAAGGAATGGATGAAGTATTGTCTGCAAAGTTTCTTTTTACCAAGGCAGCGAATCACCATAAGCTTCGACTGTTTGAATCTGAATCAAACATTTTTCTCATGCTATCTTGCAAGAATCGCAGCAGATTCGCTATTATTACTACAAAATAGACCTTACAAACAAAAGAGTCACGAACAACCAGCGAGTCGATAGGCTTACCAAAAATTCAAATTTTATAATTACATAAAAGACATTTCTTGATGTCTGCGAAAATGAAAAAGAATACGCTCACCGAAAGGGAATACATGGAAGTCATTTTGGCCTTTTAACCAAAGTGTTAAGTTCAATCTCCAGTTCATGCGGATGAATTAAAAGATGAGCTTTTAAAAAGTGAGCATTCACAGGTTTAATTTCGATGCATAGGAAATTTCTCCTTTTGTTTCTATTTTGTAAATTAAAAAAGTTGTAATGATTTAATATCTAGATCGATGGATGAACAGCAATATTTTGGTTTCGATCTAGCTAAAATTTATAGTCGTTCTTTTCTCTTGTCAGTAAAATATGCATCGCGGTCAATTCTTGACATTTCCATGACAATCAACTATACTTTTTGTTTGTCCAGATTACTGTCTTATTCTAAGTTGACTCAGATTTCGAGCTTGTTAGTTAAAAATATATCTGCATGGTATTCATCGAGGTATACTTAATATATAGTTTTTTAGTTTTTTTCTGATCGTAAAAAGTGATATGAATTACCATTGCTTTAAATAAACGCTGATTGACCTAACTCATGGCACATGAAGTCAAAAAACCTGTTAAATTCGAATATGTTTCAGATTATATTTTTGAGAAACTTAGTTCACTTTTCAGATAGAGTTGTGGGCAAGAACAAGAACAACCAGAAATAAAAATAATGCAATTACACAATTAAAAAAAATATTCCTTACCTCAAAACTAACTATCCCGCTGTGGTCCTGGTCTAGTGTATTAAAAACGTAGTGTGCATACAGGGCAGGATTCGCTGTTAGACGCAATTGTATTCAATCGTTGCCCATCAAAAGGCAAAATAAGAAAAAAGGAAGGAAGAAAAGAAAATATTCATGAAAAAATCATTAGTAGTCTAATACTGCAAGTTTGTATTCAGCGAACTGGTCACTGTGAGAAGTTGGTCCAGAAAAATAAATTAAGTTATGAGCGGGTGTAAAATATGCGGCAGGAACTGGTAGGTAGTAACAAAACAAAATCAAAAAAAAAAACGAGAGAGGTTATAAAAACAAATAAATAAACAAAACAAGAATCAAGTACATCATACATTTTACTCACACCAACAATACAAGTGTATTATCATATCTACGACACATCATACGACCACACACACACTGCACTGCACTTGAACATTGCATGAGCAAAGTGGTTAGTAATACTGGTATGAGTATGTTGGCATTAGAAAGGATACCAGGACATTATTTACTATGCGTCGCTCGGTCGGTTGTTCATCCACTCAATTTGCATCTAGTGTACGTGACACTCAAATCTTGTTGTCCTAGTGCAATAAGCGTTTTCTTACATAGCATCATAAGTGCGAAAGCAAAGAATACATCTGACGTACGAGATCGCACGTGCAGTTACAACGAACAAAAAATGGGACTTGGTCAGAAAGATGAAATGAAAAGAAAATATAATTGAGTTGGCATGCACCAGGATGCGACAGAAAGGAAAATATTTTTCTTTACGCACAAAGCAAGTGCTTTTTACTTGGGCACACATTAGATTTTGAGTGCAGATACTTTACTCACTACTTTTGTGTGTAAGAGTTTGACATGCAGATTGTGCAACAGGCGTCAAATTCTTCTGCAAACACTCTTCTGTGGTTAATCAGTGAGTTGTTTTCATTAAATTGTGCTGAAGTGAGTTATCTCGATGCTCATTTTATTTTTTTTTCGTAGTACAGCAGTAAACGATTATGGGTGCAAGCTGTGAAAGTTTGTCATATCCTTGAAACATCTCATCTAACTACTTCAAGGACGATTTATATGGATTATAAAGTTAATGCAAGAGCACGCGCGTACCCATACAGTATACAGAATGAAAAGTTTTAGACAAATTGCCCGTTTGGCAGGAAAGGAGAAAAGGTTTCCAAGGTAATGCAGTAATGTTGCAGATGAACGGAGATGATTTCCTAAATAAGCTTGCACATGACTTGGAAGTTATGAAATAATGTTATGACCTCCAATGCGCCAAAATGAAAATCAGTTCTTACGACAGAGTTTATTTTGTAATACTCGTAATAGCTTATGCTAATATATGTACTTATCCGCTTTCTCTTAGTAATGTCAGAAAATGCATTTGTTCTATCTGAAGAGCTATAATCATTAAATTATCTATAACTGAACTCCGTTGCGGAAAGTTAGTGCCTGTGTAACCTAATTACAAAGATTAAAGAAATTGGATATTTTTCATTGAACGCACGTTCATGTCTCGAGTTGCATAGGATTTTGATGACATGTAGATGTTCAAGACATGCGATGCTTTAAAAAATTAAAAAAATTAATTTTTATTTGCTGATGTTATGTTCTCTGTATTTGTTATTTTAAAATGAACAAAAAACTGTTATTAGTTTAAAAAGCAATTTATGAACCGCTTAACGAACTTTGCATCAGAGGAAAAATTAAGGAAGCTAACTGAGCCTCAATTTTTAATAGAATTTTGTAGTAGCTTAGTTTTTTTGGATCAAGGCAAAGCCCAAAAGGCAATAGGCTCTGGAACGTAGTATCTTACTCAGGATTCGATACCATCGCATCTGTTAATTTAACTTACTGGCCTGCAAATCGACAAAAATTCCAGATCTGCTGGACTTCGGAATTACAAGAAAACTAAATCGAAATAATTTCATTGTAGAATCAAGTCTAGAGCTCTTAACTGATCATTACTTGGTTATAACTGCGTGGAGAAAGACCCCTGCACCACTAGATTCTTTAGCAACTGACTTAAATACAAAAAATATATAATTACCCTAACATCCAGCATAGAAACTAAGACAGCAGACCAAAACTTCAATTAAGTCGTAAACCAAGCCACACTTGAAGCCACATGTCATAACGCTTTAAAGCTAAAAAAGAAAACAACCCATAAAAATTAAAATTGTTCGTGTAAATTCTCTGATCGGGGGTACACAATGTGCAAAGTTTGAAAAAATCGGGTAAATTTATAAAAACAATTTTTGGGAGCCCCCATCAATTAATCCAAAATTTTTACAAATAGTGTTTCCATCGGAATGTTGACCATCGGAGATACACATGCGTATAAAATTTGAAGAAAATCGGGTACTTTTTTATAAAATATGTATGGGTGCCACTCGACACCGGGGCCCGATCACTTCCAAATTTTTACAAAAAGTTTTGTCCATCGAAGTTAACCATGCGTATAGAATTTGAAGAAAATCAGGTACTTTTTTTTGCAAAATTTGTATGGGTGCCCCGATGCCGGAACGCGATCACTTCCAAATTTTGAAATTTGAAGAAAATCGGGTACTTTTTTATAAAATACTAGCTGACCCGACAGACGTTGTCCTGTCCCACGTTCAATAAATTTGTTTGTGATCGTTTTGTGAACTTGTGAAAAGCTATTTGTTTTGCGATATCGCGTTACAGTATTAGTCACATCAGTATTAGCAGAAATACCCGGCGTTTCCCGGCTGTCCCATCCCACTGACCCCCGCCCACTGACGCCATGCCCACTTACACCCGCGTTTCCCGGCTCCCCCATCCCACTGACCCCCGACCACTGACGCCACGCCCACTTACACCCCACTAGCTAACCAATACAGAAAACTATAGAATCGACACAGGCAAAAAATGTACACTTGAAGATCATATACAGGGAAAACTACATTTTCCACCCCAGCGCCACCAAAATTGTCAACGACTTTCTTTTTATTTAAATATTATATGGTGTGAATTTGAGCCAAATCGTTCTATAAATAAGAATTTTCGGGAAAAAAGATACCAGCGCCATCTGCCGGGCTGATTTGTGAATCTAAACTATCCAGGGCGTCACCCAAACGCATACAAAAAAATTTTGTCAGCGGAAATACATATGTATGCAAAATTTTAATTAAATCGCGTTTTAGGAATTGGGTTAAAAAACCCTCTCGCAAGAAACCCCAAATATGCGTAAAAGATTAAAGAAAAGAGATACTCTAGACTAGCTAGATTAGGTTCCAACTTCATTCTCTCTTAAAATTGTAAATCGGATCTTTGTTTAAACACTGACAGTTCAATACACTGGTAAAGAATATCACTGTTTTTTTAAATTCTCTATATTAACTTCGCGTGCCCGTGGCTGGCTGCCTGGTGGTCAGAATCTTTATTTAAACTTTGCACACATGTGTATTTCCCTTGTCAATACTTTCTATTAAAATTTGGGGCACATGGGACCTCGGGGTTTGGTGGGCTCCCATACAAATTTTTTAAAAAATTTACCCGACTTTCTTCAAATTTTATGCGCATTTGTATATTCAATGGACAAAATTTTTTGTAAAATTTTGAAGTCATCGGGTCGGGGGGCACCCATACAAATTTTATGAAAAAAGTACCCGATTTTTTTCAAATTTTATACGCACATGTATCTCCGATGGACAACACTTTTTGTAAAAATTTGGTAGTGAAATGGCCCCGGGGTCGGGGGCTCTTTAACATAAATTTTAAAAAAATTTACCCGATTCTATTTAAACTGCACATTGTTTAATCCCGATTAGAGAATTTACACGACCAATTTTAATTTTTGTGGGTTGTTTTATTTTTAATCCCTTAGACTTGAAAACTTGTTTTAAAAAAACAACAATATATTTTTTCTGAAAGCTTAGATTCACAAAAAAAACTTCGTATTTAATTCGTAAAACGATTTTTAACGGGAAATTGAGAAATCGACTATTTTTTGGACCTTTCGTTTAACGCCTCAATCATAACTTTATGTCTCCTAGCGCCGTTATGGGGTCACTAGCAATCAGATAGATCAAGTATCCAACTACCGAGCTGCGAATTTTGTTAGTCTGGTTCTTCGAGTGTGATTGTTTCTTTGATGATTATCGTATTAACAATACACCCGCAGTGATATGAAGGAAAACTAAGACCACTTTCATTCAGTTAGCACAAAAGCTGGTCCTGCACATTATTGAGAGCAAAATAAACTTGGTGTCTGCATATACGAAATATATAAATAATATTGTTGCTGTCTGGGAAGATTATTCCATTAATGAATAAATTGTCGATGGTCACATCGTTAACAAAGACTCTCATTTCCGTCAGTCTAACTGCTCTTCCTGTTAATTATATTGGCACTATAATTGAATGGTAATTACGGTAAGGATAAAAAAGTTTTCCTTAAACGATGTTCATATAAAAATTCCAGAATACTACAAGGCTCTTGTCACTACTGTTCCCGCTAGAATACGCTCAATTAAAGTGAGGACGTAACCTTTTGCAAGCGGATTAGACGCGCACCAGAAGAATATTTTCTATCATCAACATAAAAAATAATGAATTTTCTAGCTTGAGTGACTTTACTTTGACATAGCAGAACATCGGAAATGTACGTTTATTCTGCAATCTCTTTATGGGTAGCGCAATGTTCTCTTCTAAGACGTAAATTTTTTCCCTATTTAGTTTTATGTATATATATATATATAATGTATATAAAAGTACATATATTCTAGCAATTATTATCGTTGACCTCTCAAGAAAAGAATAGAATGGAAAGGTTTGCACTGAACATTGGTGAGGTTTGTCTTGATTGTGTTCTCAGTTATCGTGGCTAAAGACTTTGTTCTTATACCCGTAAAAGGGGATGTAAAAATAATTGTGGTAAGTAATTACACACACGCACACAGAAACATGCTCATAAACTTTGTAAGCCTGAAATAAATATATCTGTTTTTTGACTTACTATAATACGTGCACACATAAGAAGCTAACAACAAAGCTTCCTCATCTATTCCAGCACAATAAACAGAGCAATAACAAATTGGTTTTTATGTAGCAAAAGTCAAGAGTTTTGTGTTTTAGCCTCAAGTGTAGGGATATGATAGCTTTGATTGCAACACCCACTAGAAACCCGCTCCTACTACATTGTACGAATAACAAATTTAGCAATTCCTATTATTTGAATGTCCTTTAAACATTATAACTGCCTGGGTTAGTTTTGGAAATTTAGAATCTTGCCTCGAAATGTATTTAATTGATACTTGATTTAAATATTGAATTCTGAACAAATGAGATGTGACAAATTCTGTTATACTGATTTTAATAGTTAAATGGGAAAATCGATAGAGTTTTTGGAAGATTCGTCCCACTTTAGTTTATTTTTTAAATATCCACTGTGCAATTTTTATTCAGTGCAACCACTAGTTATCTAAGAGTTATAATACCCATTGAATTAACCCATCAATATATCAAAAAATATAACCCAACATGGTATTAAGTATTTATATCCTTTTTAGAATTATTATTGTGACACTTTTGTGTCAAGTTTGATATCGGTTGCAACGTCCAGGCAGTAACCGGACTAACATTTTAAGCTATTTTTAGCATATTCTCACTGACGCAATCATATCACGTATTTATGTAGGTATGTATCACTCTGAAAATGTGTATCGAGTATCGACTAAAAAGAAAGAAAGACTCCCAAACTTACTCTAACTGTCATGTTGTATAGAAAATCGTCTGCCAACTGAATAAATTGTGATTCTATTTTTGGATGGCAGTTCAATGGGATTCCAGTAATTTTTTATTAGAAGGACAACAGAAACTTTTTGTGTATATGAATCGAAATGAGTGACCGGTTGGCAGATTCTACTGAAACTGGCATTGTTCAATAAGGCAAAGTGCACTTGCATAAAATATTAAAAGAAAAAAATAATAGTGACCTTCGAATTTGTGTGGATTCAGGCGGCGAGGCACACGGTAAGAATAAAATATGTAATCATATCAGATAGCCAACCTGCTTCTGTTAACTCGGCATAGTTAATGACTGCGTTGAGATTTTTAAGCAATAACAATCTAAAAAATATGTAAAGGAAAATGAGGTATACATGCTGGTTAGAAGAGCTACCAATTATTCCTATATTGAAGCAGAACCTTTTTTGGATGTCAGTCAACATTACAATATCAGAACTCATCCAATGTTAGAATAGGGGTTAAATCCCAGAGTGAAAGAACTTCTAGGGGTTAAAATCACTCCCAACGATTTATAGTTCTATCGATAGAATCCCTAACATTTAACAAGTCTTTCCTTTATTAATGCGATTCGCGAGTAGGTACTAAACTCACTCACCAGTCCATTTATCGCACTGGAATCCTTATCGAGGACATGCGCTGTAAATTAGGTGTGCTTGATACACATATCGAATTCATAGGGGACCTAAATGAAGCGGCATACCAATTAAATGATGTCTTGTTTACTTCCTATCATGGCAGCTGTATTTTCAAAACTGGTCTGTCTGCCGGTGGAATGACCAAATGCCCAAGCTTAGAAAGAACGTTAGAAATTTCTTTAATCTGCTAAACGCACGTAGAGTTGGAATGAATATAGGTTCGCCCTTACCGAGTACAACTCAGAATTGAGACAATCTAAAAGTGCTGATATGCCTGTAACGGTACGAATCAATACGGCTCGCAGGACTTCGCATTCGATAGAGCAACACTCACCTCATACGTGTAATAGAAAGGCATTGGAAGGAATGGAAATATTGCAACAACTCCCGGACTACAGACGATAAAAAACTTGCAGTCGAGATTAGCGATGTTGACGAAAATAATACTCAGCTGGCAGCTTATTCTCCAGTCCATACACATACACACAACACATACAGCTAATGGAACGTCATTCCTACATTCATCATTCTTCATCAGAATAAAATAGAAAGAATATAAAAAAAAATACGAATGGTAATGGAGTATGGGACTATAGGAAATTCTTTAAATATGTTTTGTAAAAATTAATATTAATAAAAAGTCAATATAACATAATTATCAACGCACATACTCGTATATAAATAAGTAACTGAAATTTATGATGCAAATTTAATAGCCTTTCTTAATGAAATATCAATAGCAGAGTTTGTAATGTTCTTCAGTATGTAAATGCAGGTGCTACCGATAAAAATCTCTTATTTTTGTAAAAAATACAAATTTTCATTCTAATTTTTGTTAGCTTGTGAATATGGTATAATATAATAATGAAATGTACAAAGTTAATAACGATGCCCAAGTACAATCGTTAATGTAAAGCACTAAAATGATTTCTTGAAAATTTAGCTCAACGTAAGTAAACAACAACTTTTACGGCTTCCACTAAATCATCTTCAACTATAAAACTATTATTACTACAACGTGAGCAATGTGGTTATTTTTGTTTGTTGGCACACACAACAATTAACTGAATAAACGTTATAGCTACTTATATATTATATATGCTTGTATGATGAAATATATATTTATTTATTGAATGCAACTGCAAAAAACACTTTTACTGGGAGACAGCACAAAAAACCCACACACAAACGAGCGAAGGTAAATAAAAAAAAACAAGAATTCAAAGCGTTAGTAAAATTCAATTCAATCCAAATGACAACAATTAACTATTTACTGTACCGCACGAACCTCCCTGAGGAAAAAACTGTGCATATATAATCTTGAAGGTATCTTCTTTGACGACACCCGTCGGACACTCAGCCTTAAAACCCCGATAAATTCGTTTGATTTCATCTTCAGTGAATCTAGTTGCACGACTGAGGGCACTTAGTGAATCCGGACGATATCGTGCTGGCGTTTCGAAGTCTTCATATTCGGAATCTGAAAGAGAAGAGAGAAAAGGGTTTAGAACAATAATACAATCATGCAATGTGACTTTGACAAAAGAAAAGTAATTTTCCTAGGCTTCCTAGGTCGCGGTGGATTGTGATGTACTACAACAATACGATAAATAACAATCATCATGTTTTCCGGTTTGCTAATGAAAATAATCGGCTTTTAACAATATATGAAAAATAACATAAACCTTACAAACGTTAATTCACCTACGGAGGTTTTTCTAGAGAACGAACTGCAAGCTTGCCTTCAGTATGTTGTAAAAACTGGCATGTGTCCGATGAAGACTCGCTGTATCACAATAAGCACATTAGGTTTGACCTTTCCGGCAAATTGGCACATGCTTCCTAGGACAATGGACTGAAATCTATATCGGGAACTTGTCCTCTGTAAATTATATTCATGTGTTACACCTATCGAGTCTATAGCATACCAATCAAATGGTGTGTTGCCAATGTCCTATCATGACAGCTATGTCCCCAAAAACAGTTTGTGTAAACGTAAGGTTCCCTGGTGCAATAACCAGCTGAGCAATCTTGGAAAGAAAGTTAGAATACTCTTCAACTCTGCTAAGCGCATGAAGAGTTGGGACTAATATAGGTTCGCCCTTACGGATTACAACTCAGAACCGAGACTATCTAAGCGAGCTAAATGGAGAAAATGCAGCGAAAACATTGCTGATATGCCAGCAGCGGTACGAATCCATAAGGCAATCGTTAAAGAGCTGGCAAATTTGGTAGGTTTACTAAAAAAACCGATGGCACCTACACGTCGGACCGTAAGGACACTTTTAGCACCCTACTTCAAGTTTATTTCCCAGGTTCGTCCACTCATGTATAACACACATGCGAATGCGTCTAACTATAGGGTCTGAATTGCTAGTAGTTTATCCACTAGAATATTGTGTTCATAAAACACATTTATGGCTCTACATCTCGATTACTTCATACTTGTGAATACAGCAGTACACGACAACTGTAAATCAAAGGTACAGCAGCATCGTATTATGTGTACTTGTAATCTACATGGTCAGTGAGGTGAGAAAAATGCATGCGTTTTTTGGGCGCGCCGGGAATTGAACCCGGTGTCCTCCGAGTGGGAGCCGATAGTTCTAAACACTGTATCACCGACACTAACCAACTACGGGTAGTTTTTTCAGTAGCATGCAGCTTTAATATGAGTTTGCCTGTGGCGATTGGTAGGCGTAAAGAACTATTTTTAGGTTAAAGTTCCATGTTTGCGAGTTCATCAGCCTTACAATTTCCTATTATATCTTTATGACTCCAACAATCCCGTCATCAGTTTCTGACTCGCCTGTGTAAAAATGTATGTCTTCATTTTCCAAGTGAGCGTCTCCTTCCCAGAATGATTTCGAGGGGATGGTGACCTTTGAAGTTTTTGTGGAATTGGGTTTGCGAAACGGCGTAGTCTCTGTTACTTTGTAGAATCCTGGATGAATTCAGAACAGAGGAGTGACCGATTTAATTTTTGGTCCACTGGGAGACTGCATTGAGGCGATTACCCGCGCTTATACATAAACAAGCTGATCTTTGGAATTTGTTTAGCTTGTCACGATTTACTGCTTTATCTAAGGCGGTCCACCATATAGTTATACCGTATAGAAGTGTAGTTCTTACTACCGCTGTATATAGCCAATAAGTGACATGTGGTTGAAGTCTCAATTTGTTTCCAATGGCTTTTTGAATAAGAAGAGTGCCACTGTGGGTTTACGAACTCTTTCTGATTACACGAAGCACGATATCAACACTATGGCAATATTCTACATTTCATCCTTCCTAACATATGGGGCGTACAATTCAACAATGTAGAGCCAAGGTTGGTTTGCCTGGTATCACTCTAATGGAGGAGAATAACTTACACGCAGTACTAAACAATATTCGAGGACATATTATATTTGCTGCAATTTGTCATATATCTACTTTGTTATGTGGTTTAGATAATTTTTTACTCTTCCTTTAAGATATCGACTCCTCCTTCTGGCCCAGCACAGTGTGGGCTAATTTGGAAGCATTTTAGTATTCCACTGACAGCCACCTTAACCTTAACCTATCCTAGTATTTCAATATGGTCCACAATTTAATTTTGTGCAACAGAGCCGTACTTAAGGTCTGCCATATTATCTGAGCTTGTTCTATTCAACAAAATATAGTGCATGTTGTGAAGGGTGATGTTGAACCTTAAGCAGGACCGTACAATGTTTATGGGATCTCATTTTAGATCAACCATCCAACTCGAAATTTAGACACTGATGAAAACTAATAAACCATAGTAATTATCAAATATTTTATTACTGATAACAGTTAATTAAGTGATTAAGAACTAGAAAAATATATTTGAGCAACACGTTGTCTTGGATGCTGTGTGAGGAGAGAAAAAATAATATTATCGTTTGAGTCAAATTAGGTTTTTTAAGAGATCGAAAAATACAATTACAAGTAAAATTTTGGATGAATCTATTTTCAATAATCCTTTAAAACTTTGTTGGGAGCCTTTGTCATTGTATTGCAGTTCGTTTTGGCGCATCTCTGGTTGTGTACTATTACTCAGTACTCAGGATCAGCAAAAATTTGCAACATTGACTACCCTTTATTCTTAATGCACATTATGCATTAAAAATTTGTGTTTTGTGATTTTTAAATGACGTCGAAACACTTAGCAAAGTGCACTCATACAAAAGGGAGAGAGATAGTACTCTTGATATTGTACTGGCCCTATAATAGTTTGTTATCGCAAAGAGCTATAACTACAAAAGAGAAAAATTCTGTAATGCGGGCGGAAATGGCTTCCGTGTGTGAAACATTCCAGTAAAATTTTACGATTAAAGATTATTTGCAATAAAAAATGCATTTGCAAAATTAAATGTACAATTTGTTGTTTGGTTTTTACGAGCATGCATGTCTGCTGTTTTCCTGTATGTGGAGTAATGTAGTTTTTTTTAAACTATTATGGCTGTCAGCCACATTGTAACAATGTGTGAAAGAAGATTAATGGATTTCCGATGCATTATTATGACTCAAACCTATTTTCGTAAGGCAGTCAGCCATCAGCAGTATAGGGGGAATAACACAAAATGCATCAGAAACATACCCTCACTGTATAGAACTCGAACTGCATAGCAGCTAGCCGATACCCTGTCCAAATATAATGCTGATAATGGCAATTCAGGAGATGCGATGGACGGGGAATGGTGTCTTACAAAAATCAGAATATGACATATATTACAGCTGCCATGCAAGACATCATGTGCTCGGGGTGGTGTTTCTAGTCAGCAAAAGAATGAAACCCACCGTTATCGGTTTTAAATCAGTAAATGAACGGCTATGCAGATTTAAAAACATAAGCCTCATAAACGTTCACGCACCCCGATAGGATTCTCCAGATGATGAAAAAGAAGAATTCTTTGAATCAGTCGAACGGGAACTCCATGCCTGCCCGTAGTATGATGTTAAAATAATTCTGGGGATATGAATGCTAAATAGTAGGGAGCCGGCAGCAAGCAATAAATTGGGCGTTACAAGTACAAGGTTTGCGAGTAAAAATATCCACAAAGCCTTAAAGCCGCTTATGTTAGTATAGCGTGAGTAGAACTTTGTAAAGCCAAGACGGCATCCCAAATAAACTCTTACGACTATGTAGGTTGACCATGACCAATGGTATAAGCCAAGTAAAAATATCCGGATCACTTTCAAGCCCATTCAACATCTATAACGGGCTCCGACAAGTGGATGGACTGGGCTGCGTCTGCTTCAACCTGGCGTTGGAGAAAATAATTCGAGACTCTGACGTAACGGCGAGAGGAACCGTTCATATACTGGCTGGCTTACGCAGACGAAACTGGCAACGTTGGTAGAAACCCAAGAGCTGTACAGGAAGCTTTCATCCAGATCGAACGGGCGGCATGAAATCTGTGGCTGCGAATAGATGAGAGCAAAACAAAGTACATTATGGCCACGTCTGCGAGGAGAAGATCGAACATTGGTCCCGCAATTAAAATAGTGGAGCTCGTAGTTCGAATCCCAGTATCACGAAAAGTATTTTTCACGATGTTCTACCTCTCGCGAATCGGTGAGAAACGTTCCGAGAGTAATAACTTGTCACGGAAAGCTTCTCCATTCGTCATTCGGAGCCGGCCTTAAATTGTAGGTCCCCTCCATTCGTGTGCAAAAATATACATGCTCAACACTAATCGTTGCGAGAAGCCAAGCCTTGGACCGCAATGGTCTGTTGCGCCGCATATTATTATTATTAATATTAATTTTTGTTAACTTTGTGAAGTATAAAAGCTCAGTAGAATCAATATTTTAGCCTCAGGAAATAACACCGATTGTGTAAATCACATTCTTAGACTGAATGCTGAGAAAGAAGTAGGAACAACTTAATAATATTGTCATCGACAAATGAGGTTACAAGTCAAATTTTGAGGAATATATTTTCAAGATTTTATGGTAACTATTTAGAAAATTCTGAGAACCGTTGCCATTATATTACAGTTCGTTTTGGCGTATCTTCAGTTGTTTAATATTACTTAATACTTATGCATAGGTCAGCCAAAAATTTTCAACATTTTCAACATTCTGCAATATGCACATTTTTATGTATCATAAATTAGCATTTTGTTATTTTTAAATGGCGTCAAAATACATGAGCATAAAATGCACTTGTACACGAGAAAAGGATAAAAAGTACTGCTGCTGGTATTATATTGACCGTAAAATAGTTTGTTGTCCGCAAAGAACATTAACGGCACAAGAGAAACATCCGGTAATGCGGAAATTGCTTAGTGTGTGGGAAATACCGATTTAGTTAAAAATTACATTAAAATTTGCAATAAAAACGAATTTGTCAATTTAAATGTATAACTTAGTGTGTCGTTTTTATATGTCTGCCGTGTTCATCTAGGCGTTTTGATAGCTTTTTAACAGCTATGGACATGCCTTATTATGGCTTTTGACACTTATTTTCAAAGGGATCACATATAAAAACCAATCCATAAAAATTGTTAATGTGAATTCTCCAATTGGAGATACACATGTATGTGAAGTTTCAATACAATCGGAAAGTTGAAAAAAATTATATTGGAGCCTCTTGTCTCTGGGGCATGATAACTTCCAAGTTTTTATAGAAAGAGTTGTCATAAGAGTCACTTCCCGATCCCGGTTACTTGCAAATTTTAATTGAAGGTGTTGTCATCGGAGATACACATGTGTGCTTTGTCTTTAGATTTTACAACTGCAGTTTCATTACAAATGAGCGTTGGAATCGGCGACGATGCTGCTTTTTTTTACGAATAACCAAAATATTCTACCTTTGGGACATTTTAGTATTTTTTGATTCAATTTTTGTTCGTCGGCGAATTTGACTCGCCGAAAATGAGCATTGCAATAATTTCTGGCTCATTTAAAATTTGTTCGGTGTTCCTCAGTGGGGTTTGCTTTGTAAAATCGAAAGCATACCTTGTTAATCCTATAAGCCTCTTTACAGCTCGACTTATACCATCCATCTTCATTTGGTTTGACAGGAAGGAAGACATTGCATGTTGCACATTGTTGTGACGTCACATTTTCGTTATTTATATCAACTAGCTATTGTCAGCTCATAAAGCTGACAAATATAATATTCCTTTTAAATTTCATTTCAATTGAAGCAGAATAGATAACACAGATTTTAATGAAATTTTCGTAATATCAAGTTAAGTTGGATCATAAACTTTCTGTGGGTTTCACCGGAGCAGCAGATAATAATAATGGATTTAGAAGCACGAAATATCTATCTTTTATTCGTGGTCGTCT
Source organism: Nephrocerus scutellatus (assembly GCA_947095585.1). Taxonomy (NCBI): domain Eukaryota; kingdom Metazoa; phylum Arthropoda; class Insecta; order Diptera; family Pipunculidae; genus Nephrocerus; species Nephrocerus scutellatus. The sequence goes on along the minus strand of OX352763.1, from coordinate 19,313,636 downwards.
ACGTCTTCATAGTTGATTGCTTCGAGAAATAAATTTGTTAAACTGATACTTTTGCTCTTTCCTTATGGGGTCCCATCGATGATTTTGCAAAATGAATTTTCTACTTTCGCTTGTCAATTCAATTTTGATTTTTCTATGACATAATGTCATTGAGGAGAAATCACGATAGAATGGACGTGACCAATTGAGTTTTCACGTTCAACCGATATTAGAACAGAGAAAGTATTATTGGATTATTTTTTTCCTCTCAACTTTCAAATACATATTGTCGAATAAGGGAGAAAAAAACGAGTGCCAGTTTTAGACAAATGTATATGCAAATCAAATGATTCTCCATAATGCATTTTTAAAAAGGATTGCGAAGTTTCTGTCTTTTCTCTGTGAGTTAAGGGTAGAGGAAAAATAAAAACGATTGTAGGTTAAGTTTTTCTGCACTTTTATTGGAAAAGTTTTATGGATAATTTTATGAAATAGTTTCTCTTTTATTTGGCCATTTGTTTGAATTTGTCTAGCTAATTCAGCAGAGATATATAAAAACAAGAGAACTGAGGAGAACGAAAAGATCAGTGGTGTGTAAAAGTTTCAATATTTGGATTTGATAATTTCTTCAACTTAAATCAAATCTAATCTTCTGGAATATGGTCATTATGGTCTAGAATTTCGGGAAATAAGCAACTTCTCAAGCCACTAAATTGGTAAAGCTTTCTTTAATAGCCTCAACATCTACTTCTGCAGGTAAACTCCCTCAACGCCATCACCAAAGATAATTTATAATTTATTCGCAATTCCTCCTTCGATTAATAATGAAATAAAGTCAACGCAGAACAAAGTAAAAAACACAAACGAACGTAACTGAAAATAGCGGAGAACAAATAATTTGATTAAAAAGGAGCTTTAAAAATCTGCCTACAACAGAGTGATTGGCATTTAAAAGCCACTGCTTGAGCAAGTGGATTGAAATGAAAGCGGTTGCCAAAGCAGCTTTCATGTTCCGTATATTCTTTATTCGTTTCAGATCGCATCGTACCGCATCATGGACCGTGCAAGGAGCTCAAGGTTTTCGTTAAAAAACATCATCACAGAAGAAAATTCTACCAAATGAAATAATTAATTAAATTCGAAACATTTTGCTGCTTATGACAGAGCATATTCCATTACCTTTATAAAATTAATCCAGCGACCTGAGGTTGTTTTTGAACGAAAAAGTAAACAAATAACAAACCGAGCGGATACAATGAAACAACCACAAAATTGTTCAACCTATGTAATGTATAGTAAAAAGGAAACCGTGTTTGCCTGTTATAATTATTTTTGTAAAAAAAATGTGAACTACAGTATAGCGATCAAAGCACTTCCCCCTTTCACACTAAAACTATTCGCGTTACTCACGCTGAATAAGCATAGATGGCCTGAATTGGTCCAACTTTTTTTTTGAAGCAGACGTTTTTCTTTTAGCACCTTTCAGTTAATGACAAACAACCCCCTTGTTTATAACCACTCCAAAATAATTAATTTTTCAAAAAAATAATAAAATTTTTAGCACCCCCTTTCCAAGTGACGGCTAAGATTGTGCCGTTTGAATGTCTTAGACCTTTCAGATGAGGCGTGTCTGAATAATCAAATCCCTTGGTCGCTATACTGTAGTCTGCCTTCATTAGTACGAAAAATATGTTTTTTGCTACTCCAACAGGCAGGGGTGGTCCGATTTGATGCCGCCCCCTTAAATCTAAATCGGCTGTATAGTCACGATTTTTAGGTTTTTTTTGTTACCTTTGTACTCAGTTTTTGCATAGTATAAGCCTAAATTAATCAATTTAATTATTTCTTGTTTGTGTGTTTGGTCTTTAAAGAAGGCATTGTTTTAAATAGCAAACTGTCAGAACATTGGTAAAGCTTTTCAAAGAGAAAACAGCACTGAATTAAAAGGAGCATTGTTTGCAGCCCAATACCAAATTAGTCATTTAGCTTTCAAGTAATTAAAGAAGTTGCATTTTTGGTCAGCCTATCGGCTCGCTGGTTATTCGTAACTCTTTCATTTGTAAGTCCTGCGACTACAAGCGAATCTTTTGCGATTCTCAGTTGAGCTATTGGTTAAGAAAATTCTTCTTATTGTTGTTATTTTAATTTTTTAATTAATTAGTCCATCTTTTCGTGTATTTTCGCCATCTCGCCGAGTTCCGTAGGATTTTCTTTTTACTTTTTGAAATGAATTCCCATTTTAAAATTCATTTCACACATATTCGTGGCTTTAAACGCAATTTTAAATCAGTCCTTTCACATCTTTTCGCGAATAAGCCTGCCGTTATTAGTTGAATGTGAAACTCAGGTTTCTTTTTTGGGTAACCCTAATGATGTTCAATGTCCGGGGTATACCCGTGTCGCCTGATTGGTTCCTCATCGAGGGGTGATTCTCTTCGTTCGGGATGATAATTGGCTTAGTGTGCCTAAATTTATCATTCCGAACTGTAATCCACTATTCAATACATTATGGATTGAAATTAAAATTTCAAATCATTTCATGTTTATTTGTTTCTCATAATGTAGTCCTAATTTGTCACCTAATGACACTTGTAATGAGGTTGACTATCTATCGGAAACTATAGAGAAGATTTACCAGTCCTCACCAACATTAGTAGTGGTAGTCTTGGGAGATTTTAATGTTCACAATGATACTTGGTTGACCTTTTCGATCGAACAGTTGAAACCACAGAAATATTTTCAAATATCAATCTTCTCACACAACCCTTCGATAGGCCAACTAGATATCTCAATGCTTACCTATTAGATTTATTTCTAACTTCTTTGCCAGAAAAATATTCAATTTATTTATCTTCTCCATTACGACCACGCTCTGGTAATTGTCAAATTTTCAATTAGCCCCGCCCTTGTGGAACCTATTCCTAAAAGGCTTCTCTGGCACTTCAAGAATGCTAACTGGGAGCTTTTAAACCAATTTTATAGCTATAATATGGGATACCTGCTTTTCCAAAAATAATGCTGATGAAGCTTCACAAATTTTCACGCAAATCATTGTGCTACGAATGGAAATTGCATTCCTTCCTCTTTAAAGAAGAGCAATATTCGTTAAAACAAGTGATTTAATGAAAAATGCAAGTCAGCAGTTGCTAGTAAAAAAGCAGCCCATCTTGGTAATAAGTTTATGTATAAGCAAAAAATAAAGAAAGTACCCTTCATGGATAATGGTTGGGCCGTTATTTGTTTCGCTTTTGAAGACAGTTTTGTGTGTTAATTTCTGTGAATAAGACGAGCAGTAGTATAAACCCGTTTGATATTTTTGAAATATTTAATCGATCAATAATAATTGTGCCAGATACCCGTATTTAAGGTCAATGTTTAACAAAAATATACATTATAAACAAAAGTAAAAGAATTAAAATTACATTGCTTTTATGATTTTATCTCGTTGATGCATTCATTCCACGTATAGGCGCCACACAAGTCATAAACTCATAAAAAACAACCAATTGCATGGGATTGCAGGAACAAATATTGCGAAAACCCTAAAATAAAAAAATAAGTATTTGCTCTGATGCAGTCACTCAGTCAGTCAAGCTGCTGCATGCAAGCTTTTCAGTCGCATTAAAAGTTTTAATTACTTCTTTCTCTGTTGATGTTGAAAAAACCATAACATCGATTGATGAAAAATTTAACGGAAAGTGCATTCCAATGAAAATGATTTTGGTGCTGTGTATAGGAAAGTTAATTTCGCACCAAGGATACCTTCTGTTGTTGTTTAACTGCGAACACATCGATACGATTGATGACTGCATTTAATTTAAATAATGCATTGTAACTTGTGTATGTAATTATTCGACTGCTATAAAAATATATTTTACTCCTGTATGAAGTGATAAAAATAGAAGGTAATTAAAATTGAAATTACAAAAGACCAATATTTATTTTTCATATGGTTCGTTGGCGACTGCATCTTCATTTTAATGCAATTTAAGTCTCAGCGGAAATCCATAAAACTTTGTGAATACAATCGCGACTTAACCCTTACGTAATCCCTATTTTAATTTGGTATTAATTTAGTCTTCCTTTTTATGTATTCTTTTTACACATTTACGAAATGACAAAAAAACAACAAAAACTAATTCAATTAAGAACTCTTTTAAGTGCCAGCTGTGTTAAGCCAGAAAGTACATATGACCGTTTTGTGTCATTCCATTTTAATGCGCTCATATACTTTAGTTTTAGAGTAATTTCAAAGCGAAGGACACCCCAATGCGATGCAAAAGTTCGTTTAAATTCGAGCAGGATTTCACATTCAATTTCAAAGGAGAATTTTGTGCAAGGAGCAAAATTAAAAAAGTTTTCTATACACCAGTCACACATTGCCACAACGAGTGGATCATGCATTGCTATGCAACAAACAAAGCTACTCGTCCTTATTTAATATAATTATATGTACGATTTTGGTTTAGTTGGCCTTCTTCTCCTCTACAAACGCATTACATTTTTCAATTGGATATTTTGAGAAAATTAAAGTAATTCTCGTAATTTTACAGTTTCTGCAGAATGCAATATCTTGTAAGTAATTTTTTCGTAAATATACGGAGAATAGAAAAATTTGCGAAAGACTAATACTTTTGATAATAATGAAACAAGAAAGAAAATTAAAGGAAATTTCGATTATGGTGGAAATCGTATGAAATAATTTAAAATTTAAATTTCAAGTCTACTTTTACTCTATATATGGTGGATGTCTAGTGTTTTTAAACTCACTACACCATCATTTTATAGACTTTAAAGCCGCCTATGATAGCATAGCCAGAGTAGAACTTTATAAAGCCATGAGAGAATTCGGCATTCCACATAAACTGATACGACTATGTAGGTTGGCCATGGCCAGTGCTATAGGCCAAGTAAAAATATCCAAATTACTATCAAGTCCATTCAACATCTATAACGGGGATGGACTGGCATGCGTCCTCTCCAACTTGGCGTTGAAGAAAGTGATCCGATACTCTGACGTAAGGGCGAGAGGAACAATCCTCTGTAAGTCCATTCAGATACTGGCTTACGTAGACGATATTGACATCTTTGGTAGAAACCCAAGAGCTGTACAGGAAGCTTTCATCCAGATCGAGCAGGCGGCACGAAATCTGGGGCTGCACATAAATGAAAGCAAATCAAAGTACATGGTGGTCACGTCTGCGAGTAGAAGATCCAACATTGGTCCCGCAATTAAAATAGTGAACCACGAATTTGAAGAAGTGCAATCCTTTAACTATCTCGGGTCAACTGTAGCAGCCAATAACAGCATGGAACCAGAAATACGCGCACAGTTGCTTAAAGCCATCAAAGCCTACTATAGTCTGTCATGACTTCAAATCGAGGAACTTAACCATAACATCCAAGCTGCTGGTATACAATCCGAGACTTGGATGCTTAGCAAAAAGCATTCTGACCTCTTAGCCGCGTTCGAGAGAAAAGTCTTACGGAGAATTATTGGCTACGTATGTGAGAAAGGACGATTCCGGAGACTCTATAATGATTAGATCTATGAGCGTTACTGCGATGTTGACATCTAGAAGATAATTAAGCTTAGTAGGCTCCGCTGGGGAGGACACCTAGCTCGCATGAGCGAAGAGGATCCTGCTAGGAAAGTCCTTTGCGGTAGGATTTATGGAACACCACAGCAAGGCCAGGGCCGGACAACGATTGTAGAGCCAAATATGATGGTGATGATGATGGGTGGGTACCTGCGTTAAATGCTAGTATTTGTTTAGCAAAAGGACATGTTTATTTATTTCAAAGCTAAATTATAGAACTTTTAACAGTCTTGTTCAGTACTACCTAACTCTTATAAATAGAAAAAACTGCGTGAAATTCTAAGCGAAAGTCTCAGCTAGGAACGTTGGTAACCATACCCGAAACATATTGTACGAACTTCTAGCATTTTACCGCCTAAATCACCATTGTCTATTAGTCAAATAAAAATAGCACTACGTAAATTTGCATCTTTTTGTATACCATACCACGTCCTTTTGTTGTCTAAGCGTACAATGTATACGTAATAAAACCGTATGCTGGTCACAAAAACTTTTTCAAGATTTTCCTGTTCATGATAGTGCCGTCTTCTACATATCTTCAATGCACAACGAAAACTTCCAGCTCATGTAGGTGAAACTGGATGCATAAAAAAACCAAAACAATACAAAAACAGAAGGTTATTTGAGAGGATGGCTAAACATTCCATCTCTTCCACCGTGACTTACAAAAATGCACGCGTCGGGAGTTCTGTACATTATTATGAATGTACGTACATTACGGACTCGGGCACTTTTAAAAGTCCTTGTTCGAATGCCCGAGTTCATTCATATGCACTCGGAAGGAAAGAAGAGAAGGTGCTATGTGGCTATGTGATATAATTTATCAGATTTTGTCATATCCTGTGAATTGTAGACTTGTTTGCAGGTGTTATATCCCTTTCGAGATTTCTTCGTACATAGGTCTGGATAAGATATACGCTTATTGCCAAGCAGAAGGATAACATTTAATTTCCTTACTGGCTTACAGCATCGCACGTATGCAAACATATTTTCGATAGGGAAGTTTATGCTATGGTATAGCAAACTGAAAACAGCATAGCTTGAAAGTATTTATTTGTCTATTTGTTGTCCATGGATTTGTTTATCATATATCCAGAGCAGGATTTAAACGCTAAAAGCCAATAGATCATGTATGAATTATATTCGGTTTATATTGTGTCACCTCGACTTCCTTCCTTTAACAAATTCATTTTCCACTTTCTGATGAGTGCTGGTCTTGCTTATTGCAATGCTCTTGAATGCGGTAAAGAGAAATGTTGAACAAGTGAAAATCAGGCAATTACAGTGAATTCAATTCCAAGCATATATTGTGACTGTGTGAATAATTCGTGTGCAGTTTTCTGGTAATTTAGTTCGATTTTTAAGATCAAGAAAACAACGTTTAGTAAAACGAAAAAAAAAATAGTAAAGGATAAAATCAAAGAATAAATAAAGATTTTTAAAACCCATAATAAGGAGTATTTCCATTTTCATTTATATGTAAGTATTTTTGGATGTCTGTTAATAATAATTTGGGAGTCTTCTGAGTGTCTTTCGTGGGCCTTTTGAGGGTCTTTTGCGTATCTTTCAGGGGCTTTTGAGGGTCTTTTAAGGGTATTTTGGTAGTCTTTTGGGAAGTCTTTTGAGGATCCTTTGAAGTTTTTTATGTATTCTTGGGGGTACTTTGAGGATCTTTTTGGGTTTGGGTTTTAAAGGATTATTTTATGATTAATTTGTTGGCCTTTTGGGGGTCTTTTGGGTTCTTCTGGGGATCTTCTGGGAGTCTTTTGAGGAGTCTTTTGTGGAGTCTTTTGAGGGTCTTTTAGGGAGTCTTTTGAGGATCCTTTTTGGCTCTTTTGAGGGTCTTTTCGAGTTCTTTTGGGGGTCTTTGGAAAGTTTTTTGAAGGTTTTTGAGGGTCCTTTCAGGGTCTTTTGAGTCTTTAGTGATTTTTTTGTGGTTTAATTGCGGAACTATTCATTTTTGTATGAAAATATTTGTTCTACTCCTCTTGATATCTCTATACTATCTGCTGCAACCCAACAACAAAACAACCCCAATCGTACAGCTAGCAGTGCTGCCCACAGCACACAGAGCTTAGCGCACAACACACAGAACACTGTCATTATAGTATGAAATGATCTGATGCCGGGAAAAAATTTGTATGGGAGCCCCGCGACCCCGCGGCCGGATCACTCTCAAATTTTAACAGAAAGTATTGTCGCCGGAAATATACATGTGTGCAAAATTTCAATAAAAATCAGGCTTTGGGAAGTGGGTTAGAAATTGATCACCAGATCTGACCCGCCAGCCAACCAGCCAGCCACGGGCACGCGAAGTTAATATCATCATCATCATATTTGGCTCTACAACCTGGGTCCGGTCCTGACCACCCGCAAATATAGAGAATTTAAAAAGCGATCTCCATAGGGCATGTGTGTATAAAATTTGAAGAAAATCGGGTAAATTGTTGAAAATTTTGTATGTGCCTTTCCGACACCGGGGCCCGATCACTTCAAAAAGTGTTCATCGGAGTTACACATTTGTATAAAATTTGAAGGAAATCGGGTACTTTTTTTTACAAAATTTGTTTGATCACTACAAAGTTTTACAGAAAGTGTTGTCCATCGGAGATACACATGCGTATAAAATTTAAAGATAATCGAAACACATTCAAAGCACTGCAACGCAACAGCAAAACAACCCCAATAGTAAGGAAAGCAGCGCTGCTCACAGCGCACCACGCACGCAGAAAAGACTTATCATAGTATGACATGTGGAATTAGTGTGCGCCTTGGCTTCAATGGTTAGTGCGTTCGAATACTGACCGGGAGGTTGAGTTCGAATCTTGGTAAAACACTAAAGAGTAATAATTGTCATGGGAAAGCTTTTCAATTCCTCCTTCGGATATAGCTTTTAAAAAATTGTAGGTCCACCTCAATTTTTGTGCAAAAACAAATAAAACAGATCCAAATCGAATGGTTGCGAGAGGCTATGCCTTAGACCACAATGGTATATGAAACCTAATATATTATTATAAAATAGGAATTTAAATTTTTTCTGTGGTAGAACAGGAGATTATTTGTTCCAGTTATTAATTAAGCAAAAGCGAAAAAAATAATTAAAAATTTGGTACCATTCCCAAAAACTATTTGATATTTTGCTGGTCTTGATAAGAATTTTTAAAAGATCCTCTGGTTCTTTGATGCATATGTTTTTCGAAAATCTAAATTAAGCACAATTCTAAATAAGCGACAAAAGATGCAAGTAGAGGCTGCTGTACTTCTCAAGTAACAGATTTTATGATAATCGTACTATGTTTTTAGCAAATTTCATAAAATATAAAATTAATTTAAATCATATGTTACATTTTTAAAATTTTTTCAATAATTATGTGTTTTTATGGTTTTTTCCACTTTTTTGCTAAACATTTGTTTCGACGCTTAATTGGGAAGGAGAAAATATTAATGAAACCTGCGATCTAATAAAATTGCTTTGCAAACGTTGGGGCACAGTTGATTTTACTTGAAAGTCCAACATTTAGCAAAAAAAAAACAAAAAAAAAACTTCAGCGAGCTAAATCGAAAGTTTTAAAGTTTCATTTGCTTATACTGTGCAACATATCCGGGTGCATTACCTATATCATAATACTGACTTTTCCGCTTCTTCCACAGACAATTCTGGTAAAACTTTGTGGTTTTGCGAATGAATATTACACTTTGACCCAAGCTCTAAAATCGAAATATCTATTCGATATCCTCGGGAGAGACGTTCTAAATTCACCATCAATTTGAATTATTCCCACTATCACGTTTAACTTTGCATTGAAACAATTTTGCGAGCGTAAAACCACCGAATATTCCATGGGATTCCTGAATTTAACAGATGTGTATGATGCAAATACAAAATTTGAAAATTCAAAAAAAACTCTGTGGCCATTCAAGAGGGACAGAACACCTTGATATCGTTTATGTCGGAACTTGTCGGTCTGGCCCCAGTCATTAATAAAGCAACAGAGCAACCCACGGCAGCACATTTATTCATATAATCGATTTATCGTTATATGAAGCGTTTATATATAAAAACATAAAACTTTTAAGAGCAATTAAACTCATTCTTCTTGTTTATCCTAATAAACATGGAGTATTATTTTGTTAGAAATTACGCCGGTCATCCAATACGAGGCTATTAGTTTGAAATGAGTGAAAATAGGAAAACTTAAAAGCCAGAGGACCCATGCATCATTAGATCAAGATAAGATGCTAGTTTAATTTCTTTTATAATTGTGAAATTGTTGGCTAAAATCTCTTATTTTTAATTTTTATTTTAAATGAGTTTTGAGTCGATTAGCAATGAAAATATCGGAGAATCTAAATATGAATGTCTGTTGGTTTGTAATACGATACTAAATCTTAAAAAGTAGAGAGCCGATTGAGCTCAAGCTTTCATAGAATATGCGTCATAACAAAATCTCAGTGAATCACATAGTGCGAATACGATCGAGGTGTAGCTTTGTTTAGGTTTAGGCAATAGTACACCCCTCTCGTGGTAGTGATGGCAATGGGGGGATTCATGAGCGCCCGGGGAAAGTTAGTCTTTATATTAAAAAAAAACAACCCATAAAAATTAAAATTTTTCATCTAAATTCTCTAATCGCAGAAATTGATATGGGAGCCCCTCGATCCTGGGCCATTTTTTTTTATTGTAGAAGAAAATCATCGAAACAAACATTTGACATCAGATGTTAAAATTGAAAAAGCTCAGATCATTTTATTCTGAGCACTTAGAGCACGCTCATACTCTGAGCAAATAAGAAACACGAACATTTATCTTGAGAACTCTTTGACTGCTCTGAGATGACAGAATATTGTGAAAACTTGTTGTTCTTGTTGTATGTTGATATCGACAACAAAAAAAACGACATCAATAAAAATACAATTCAGTATATAATAAAAATGTAAGTTGAAGTAAGCATAAAACATGTATGTCTCGTTTCATTTGCTGGGTTCATTTGTGCGTGCGCTAAGATTTCATTCTCTCTCTCCACCACCAACAAAACCATGCAGCGCAGCCGACTGCGCAGCACACACCGCACAAAGTCCATAAAGGGCGACGAATATCTGATGCCAGTACAGATATTTAAAAAATGTATAAGGGCCTTGCGGCCGAACCCGGGACCCGATCACTACCAAATTTTCGAAAAAGTATTGTTTATTGGGTATACACATGTGTGTAAAATTTGAAGAAAATCGGGTAAATTTTTTAAAGTTTTTGTTTGGGAGCCCCCCGACCCCGCAGCCCGAGGGGCCTCAAAATTTAATAGAAAGTGTTGTGTCCGGAAATACGCATGTGTGCAAAATTTCAATAAAATCGGGCCATGGGAAGTGGGTTAAAAATTGATCGCAAGAATCCACGACAGACGACCGACCGACGACCGACCGACGACCGACCGACGACCGACCGACAACCGACCGACGACCGACCGACGACCGACCGACGACCGACCGACGACCCACGGGCAAGTGAAGTTAATATAGAGAATTTAAAAAATTATTTATATTTAATATATTCCGTTGTGTTTTAATTTAAATTAAAAAATGGACCACCCTTTCTACCTAATATGGAATTTATTGTGGAATCAGCAAATTAGTACAAAAAAGGCAAATGGTATAAAGCGTTCTGTATACAAATAAGATCTAAAACGATTCTGGAAAAAGTACATAATGCTTTGTATTTGCCTGTTACCAACAAACAAACGATTTAATTTCAGTAAAACAGTGCTAAACCTTATGCTAGTATACTATGCAGATCTAGCAAAAAGCCAAAAAAGGTTATTGCAAAGTTTCTTGGCGCTTACTTAAATAAGGTTCTAAATAACTTTTTGGACTAATTGTTTTCTAAAAAAACACATCTTTGTATAAAATAAAAAAACAAATGGTAAACGGTTTCCAAAGAAAGTGGAATAAAATAAAATAATATATTTTTAAATAGGATATGCTTAATATAATTAATTAGTTTTCCACACACTTGTCTATTATCATAATAAAATGCAACGATATACCTAATATAGAATTAACATATGTCTTACCATTAGTGGTTGAAGTTCCTTGAAACAAACCTCTCACATAGTTGACCAATCTTCTATAAAGTGGTCGATTTTTGTGCCGCACCTTATGTTGGCCCTGTTCTACATCGTCAGATTTTGTACTTTTGGACGCATCCATAATAATTTCAATATCGTTATTATGCGATCCAGGAACAATTAGTGCATCACTGCTACTCGTGCCGGGGTGGCAAACACTGCTACTACTACTCTGTTGGTGCTGTTGTTGTTTTTGATGTTGTTGTTGGTAATTTCGACGGACAGCACCGCCTGCTCCACTACTACCACCACCACCACCACCACGGGAGCCATCAGCACTGCCATTACTACACTGAGCAGCTCGATAAATCAAATCGTTCTGATTGGAAATCTGCCGCAATGCATGCAGGCCAGCACCGGATGTGCTGGTGCTAGCGATTTCAATGCCTCCACTGCCATTGGCACTATTGCGGTAGTTGGCAGTGTGTCGTTGTTGTACTTGTGGACCGGCCATAATAGTGCCCGCTTAGATAAACGCTTTTACTGCACCCTTATCCTGGTGTATTACCGCACAATAATTATTTATGATTTGACCAATTAATTTCTACAGATTTTCACGAATTACTTACTAATTTATTATTACGCACACACGAACACTTACACAAAATTAAACAGCAAACTCAAAATCATTTAAATTTGTGCGATTTATTCAATCAAGTCGTATGGACAATTGCAGATTTTCCTTATACTCTTTTAGGTACACTTCCAACAGTGCTAACATATCCGCCATTGTGCGTGGTTTTTCTATGCATTTCACTATATGGATGAAGGACGAAACAACACAGATACACACAGAAGAAATATATAAGATTTTGTTTAAAAATTGAATAGTTCTCTAGGAAACAAACAGTCGCGCACAAAAAAGTTCAATGAACTTCTATGTTTTTCCACCAATAAACTGAACAACGAATCAAGAACATCTTTAACTCGATTGCTATTTAAAAATTGGCTTTATTTGTTATTTTGTTGGCGATGAATTTGTTCAAGAATTTAATATGAAAGTGTTGAGAATCTTAGTAGTAGATTTTTAATTATTGTTGCAGTTTTGGTTCTTTGCTAACAGTAGTAGTATTAGTAATAATAATTATTATCAGTAGAAGTAATGCGAGTAGAAGTATTGGTAGTAGCAGTGATGTGTGTATTTTTAGTTAGCTGTTTATTAGTTTGATGAGATAGCCATTCAATTTGTAAGCACAGTAAAGAAAGCGCATAATAGCAGCGAGCGATCCAATAGATTCAGCGCAAAGTTTGAGCTTAGATCTGCAAAAAAGAAGGCAAAATCGAAAGTCAAAAGAAAGTAAGAAGAACTTAGCAAGCGAAAAAAGTAATTAGCTTGATTATTTTAATTGGATAACTATGTTCTTTACAATTGAAAAAACTCGGTTGTAGCTAATGCCAAAATTAATAATTATGAAGTACTTAAAGTCTTAAAATTAACTGAAAACCTATTAGCCAGATTAGCAAAGACTCAGATGTCGGTAAGTTATTTTAAAAAATTTGCTTACTCGTGCACTCTTTAATTTAAATTCATATTCATTATTTGTCAGCACAAATCACATTAGATAGATCGGCTGCGTCTTAAGTGTGAATCTGCCAAATAAGCCGCATTACACTTAAAATGTAAATATAAACCTCTAAAAATAAATACATAAACGCACAAACGCATTTTCGAAGCGTTTAAAAAACGAATTTTCATTGTGAGAATGAAGGAGTGCAAGTGTCTTAACTCTACCATGTCGTATGAATACATACATATAATTGGTATGTATGTATGTATAATACGTATATATATGAGCACATCATCTTAACTCCTGCCTACTAAAATCCAAGCAAACTTTGCGGAATAATTTGGAATGCTGATTTCTATCATCTATAACAATATTATAAAAATTAAATGAAAAAAAAATTCGTTTTTCCTTTTTAATCAACTTCCACATGACCTAGAGAGATGAAATTTTTTATTTTCCACGTATAATGCATGTCATGTTTCGCGTGTGGCGCGTGTGATGGTTTGAAATCGCGCCATTTTCTCTTGTTTTGAGGTCTTTTTTAACCAACTTTCGCACGACCTAGATGGTTGAAATTGTCCTTTGGGGTCTCTTGGGGTTTTTTGGGGGTCTTCTGAGGGTCTTGAGGGTCTCTTGGGGGTCTTCTGGTATGCGCACTGTTTTTTATTTGTTTTGTTGTCTGGCGCGTAAACAAACAAAGCTGCGACATTGGAGAAGGAGACATACAATTGACCATGCGAGAAGCATAGATTTTCAAGGTTAATGCTCTGCACTTGTGATTTGTTTTACTGTAATTGCGAATGCAAACCGCACCCGAAACTTCAAGTGCTTAATGTCTAATGGCATATCGGTTGGAATCATTGCGTTGACAGATCGCAAAAGAAAGACCGTGGAATGGATCAGCTGCCAAAAGACATTTGCGCACATAGCGCCATTTATTGGAATAGTGATGAAATAACGACTTTTGTTGAACAGATCGAGAATCAAAACAAAAGTAAAAACAAATTTAATTTTATTTTAATTCAGGCTGGAATGCGTTTTTACAAATTTTTTATTTTACTTAAAACATTCAACTGAGTTATTTCCTCAAAAAATATCCAATTTATCGTTTTCCTAGTCTCTTATGTAATTTTCCCGATGTTTCTTTTGGTTAAAATTTTTTAGGGAGCATAACGAACAAAACATACTAAAAACTACGCAATCCATCGTTCGAATCGTGAGATATGGTCGCGAGTTCATACAAAAATCCTATGGAAAGACGCACTTTCAGTTTTTCCCGAATTTTCTAATTTTCCAATTTGTTTTTTCACCAAAACCTTGCTTGGACTATGGTGAACATTTCAAAATATGAGCCAAATCGGATTAGCCGTTCTCACGTGATGCAGTTACCAACGAACAGCATTTCATTTTATAGATGTTTGTATGTAGGAGGTAATCTTCAAAACTGACTGAAGACTGATTTTGACCAGGTTTTCACCACTCTATAGGGTTTCTTTCTCCGAAGTTATAGGCTAGAGATTTTGGTCATTGATGGTATGGACCAGTGTGGAAAGGGGATAATTTGTTGGGGGTCAGTTAGGTGATCATTTAGGTGGTGGTAAGTTTGGTTGGCAGTAGGTAGTGGGGAGTTTTTAACTATTGACAGGTTTTGATATATTGAGGGTGGGGTTCCCAGGTAACACCGGGGTTAGCAGCAAGTTACTTCATAAAGTTATACTCTATTTATATTCATAAGCAGATCTAATTTTTCTATCGTCTGTATAAGAGTCAAAAATTTGCTGTAGCTATTACTCATCCAATTTTATTACTACTAATAACTTATTGGTGTGTACCTAATAAATATAAAATATTCTTCAATACGATAATTAGCTTCTAATAATACCAATTGAATATTTATTAAAGAAATGAACATCCATTTAAACTGTATTACTGGCACTCCTTCACGTTCATTTTCGTTACTTGTATACTTATACTGCTTGCCAGATCGAATGTGTACGATGTATCTGGGAGGTAGTAGTTCGTTGCCCAACACAACTAATGATGCAAATTTCGCGCAAAATTAATGTGGGGCAAACACAATCAACGCACTTTTCTGAAACAACGCTCTTAGCTAGCTAGCACTTACAAATAACGTGTTTAGGGTAACAAGTCTCCGTCAGCTCGCATGCAATTATTTTACAGCCGCAATAGTCATGCTCGACATACCATATCGGACATTTCAGTTGCAACGAGTCTGCATCCGCATTATAGTTTGAAAGAAATTAGCCGACTGTGTAAGATGAATTTCTTTGATGAAGTCGAGTCCGTCGAGCAAGCAGACCACCATCGTCAAGACTCAGAGAAGGCTAATTTTTCAGATTGTCGGATTGATTTTTCTTATTGTTGCTGTACTGCATAAGTCTGCCGTTAGATAGTACGTTGGAAAGAAGTTACACGGTGTTGTGTTATTTTTAAAACGTGTTGCTGTGAACATCACAGACAACGCAAGCGATTTAGAAACTAATTATGCATCCTTTAATTGAAATCATAACAACTTCTACATAGTAAGAAAACTTTTGCATACTTCTTCGCAATTCGTGATTGGTAATTTATTTCTCAATCTTATTATGATCTAAGGATCTACAACTACTTTTAACATATCAGCTGACTTTTGTTATCTCCCATGTTTATAGATTTGCAGCCAATAAATCATGCATCATAGCTAAGATGATTTAAAATTTTCCCAATGCATATTTAAGTCTTTACAAAAATTGAGTACCTACTATAAAAATTACAGAAAATACAGATGAAGAAAAATAAAAGCGACTAAAATAAAACCCAATTTTAATAACTCAACTGGAGTGTGCCCGCATAGAGCCATAATAGTAAGCTATTGAGGAATTTCTCGCCGACTGTGCGAATAGAATAATGAGTTTTTATGGGTCCTCGTTTACTTCGTTCTGACATCGGATCGAAATCGGGACCGGTGGTGAGATATTTTGGGTGGGAAATGACCTTAGTTTTAGAGCAAAATAGGATCATTATGATACAAAATATAAATATTGTTTGGAAACGTCTAAGTGAACAATTAGTTGCCACCACAATCTAACCTAACCTACAAAACAATCATATTAACATTTATTTTAATTTTAGTTAGATATATAATCATGCACTGAAATGTATATGAGTGATTGAGTTACACATTTATATTTTAATATCTCCTCCTTTAATTTAAATTTAAAGATATATGGACTGTTACTCAACAGCTTTCATCTCTGTGTTGTAAGAATACAAAAAAACAGATTGATATCACAAAAATTTACATTAAGCATCTCATCAGTCAGTCGTCAGATGAAAGTCCTGAATAATAATCAATCATAGGAATGCAGAAACTCTATTATATAAAAGTCAAAAAGTTCCTGATAAAATGCAAAAATTTTTATTTGTGGAATTTATTACCCCCAAACTAAATAGAACTTTTACGGAATATTTGTTCGTTCGAGTTACTTTCATTGCATATCCTTCAGACGTGCTCGAAACTACACCATTGTACCACAAAAGTGGACTTTCAATTCGAGTTTGTGTGTTACGTGCCCTGACGCTAGTACACGAGCTTTGAATGATTTCTCTCCATTCTTACAGATGAGTTATAAAATTTGAAGAAACCACCAAAAAGGTATGGTTCACTGCTTATCAGGTAAGTCTGGATGAAATTTGTTTTCCAATGAAAATAAAAAATTCGAAATATGAGAGAACCATCATGGGTTGGTTGCGATTGTCTTTCAAATGAACGAAGATATCTTTTTTTTTTGTTCCCATCTCATCGTAGTCAAACTCGTACATGAAGTACTTTGAAAATAGTTTTGGAGAAGAATACCTTTGCTTTTTTTATGTTTGGAAATTCCAATCCCCGAAAAAGCAATCATATCTTTGAATGACGTAATAATGATGATGATGATGGTTGCTTTGAAAGAAAACGTGTTGACGTCATCATGGTTTCACTTATTTTTGTTTTCTATTCTATTGCTAAAGTTTTATATTTTTCTGAAAATGCTTTAGAGATATGAAGGCACTCTGATAATGTAGGAAATTCTACGGGATGTTGACTAGAGTATAAGGATAGAGAAAGTGTCCTTGGTTCCTTCTAATATATTTTGCTGTTTCTGTATATCTAAATAGGAACATTAGAATTGATTCATCAAAATGGAATTAAAAGGAAAAAAACTGGAAAAGAGAGAAATATTAAATACTTAGGTAACCTGCCTTAGCAATCAATAAATTACTCAACTGTTTTAGTGAAATTGAAAACTGTCAGAAACTTGTAACAAACAACCCCGCTTTTTTCCGTAAACTTTTTTGTAGCATTCTTCCATGATGCTTTTTGTGTGATATTTTATTTTCGCCTTTTTGTCATTTAATTCCACAAATAGCAAACACAACGAAAATCGCTGAATTACATGAATTTATCAGCCCGAATACACGTGTATGAACATCATGCCTCATTGCCTCTTACACCTGAACACATTTAAATGACTAATCCCGTGCCAAGCTGTATAGTAATTCTAATACTAAGTTTCACTCACTCTAAGTTAGAACTTTTATCCTATTATCCTAAAGGAACAAATAGTAATCCTTTAAGTAGCAAAGTGCATCCGATTGCTAATTATTTCAATGAGAAAATTGAGTTTTGCCGAAATGCCAAAAAGGCATTTCTAGACCAAGTGTGGCGCCTTACTTGGCTTACAAAATTTTAATCTCTGTGATACTTTTCTGTGAGTATTCTGCATTTAACCTCGTACAACAAAGCTCCTATTGGAATATGGAAAAACAATTGTTAGACAGAGTTGTCAAAGAAAAATGCACACATAAGTATATGTAGGTTTTTTGTTAATTAAAGATATATTTATCAACAATGTAACAGTACAGAGAAAACTCGTCCTCGAACTTGCATGCATACTCGTTTTATAGTGCACACACGAGGGCAGTTTGATAAGTCAGTGACTTTTTGAATGTCCCGCCCCAGTAACTTTAAATGCAACACTGCTCCCGTCAACTGTCATCTTTTAATAGACTAATGTCAAATTTTGAGCAAGCTGCGCATTTAGTTTGTGTTTGACAGCCATTGAAAGCAGACAACTTCGTGAGTTTTAACGAATATGGAAAAAAGTGAAAGGAGTGTTTGGCGTTAGTCAGCCGCCATCCGAACGAGTGTTTGCTCCATTGTAATGGTAGAAATTGAAAACTTTCTGTTCCTTATAGGAAATAAACGGAAAACAGAATGTTTCGATGCACCCTGTAGCATTAAGCGTTTTGAAGAGAAGTGGAAGCGAACGGGTAGCATCTAATGTAGCTCTTGCATCTAACTAGTGGCTGACGTACACCGGCATTGGCATAAATATGTCAATGGCTGGGTTAGTACTCATAGACATAACTTTTATCAACATTTTTACATTAACGATTCTGATTGGCTACAGCATTCGGATGATTTTTCGATGTAAAAAGCATTAGTCAGAGCATTAGCACTGATGAATATTGGCTAGAGCCGTCACACTAACATCTGAGTCAGCTTAAAAGTGCGAAGTATTGTGACTGTAAGTAGTGATGAGGATTAAGTTTTTAGTTTTCTCGAACAAGGAAGTCGAAAGCACGAGTCCGTCGTTTGACCTGCTGCGCAGCAAAACTGTACTTTCTTAGTTTAAATTTAAAGTTTTGTGGACAACTTCTCGTGTAATTGGTGTCTAAGGTGTCTTTTTATTAAACATTTAAAGTCCTCTGTAATATAAATGACCGGATAAAGATGAACCTTTGTCTTTTCCTCTTTACATTTTATCTAGCAAGCACAACAATTTTTTTTTATTTTTAGGTCATGGGAATACAAGCGGACCGCTTAGTCAAGGACCCACCCCATACACGATGAGCTGGCGAAGGTACCCTATTGCGTGCGCTAACTATAGGCGGTGGCTCGATCTGGTATTTGGCGGTGATCATCACTTACGGCCATATAAAAGGGGTTGTTGTGGATATGCTAAGATACCCTTAGCAGAAGACCGGATGCACACCATTATACCGTTTCGTAACCGTTGACGAATCATGGCTCCATCAGAACACACCAGAGACCAAGGAACAATCAAGATTGTGGGTTTCTCCGATTGAATGTGCACCAAAAAAGGCCAAGGTGGGTCTGTCGGCCAACAAGGTCATGGACACAGTTTTTTGGGATGCACGCAGTGTCATTCACATCGATTACATTGAAAAAGGGTTAAACGATCACTTGCGAATATTATTCAGAGCTTTGGGACAGATTTTTTTGAAGCAAAAAAAGACCGAATTTGCTGAAGAAAAATTGCTGTTTCATCAACACAATGCACGGGTGCACACGTGTGTAATCACCATCCAGAAAATGGTTTACGAACTACTACCACATCCAGCATATTTTCCAGATTTAGCCCCCTGCGAATATTTCCTTTTTCCAAACCTGAAGAAAAGGCTGGGTGGTAAGAGTCTAGCGAAAAGGTCATTGCTAAAAAAACACATATTTTGATGGCCTTGAGAAAACCTATTATTTGGAGAAAAAAATTGGATAAACACTGGACTTAATGTGTCGAGCTTAAAGGAGACTATTTTGAAAAATAAAACGCTTTTTTGCCGACACAAATATCTTTTATACAAAAAGTCACTGACTTATCAAACCACCCTCGTATAAACAAACACAAATTGCGTACAAACAAAGGATGACGACAAGTCACATAAAAGTATTGTTTTAATGTGTACACACACAAACAAGCACACATGCAATCTCTATCTTTTTCGTAATGTAGGCACAAGAGCAATCGTTTAGGTGTTTGCTATTTTTTTGAATTTTTCATTTTTTAACGACTCTACTTAACGCAGCGACCGAACCACCTACCGACCCGCTCTTGTCCATTTTTTCCTTTATTTCCGTGTAACACAGATTTCTATTTTCGTAAGTGGATTTTCCTCGGGCGGCAAATAAATTGCAGGCGGTGTAAATGAAACTATTTAACAAAACAACAGGTTCTGTGAGGGTCGTTTTTGTTTTTTATCATTTTATCGCCTACATTATGATAATATATTACGATTACTATTGTTTTTTTTATATACAATGTAATTTCTATATAACAACAGATGCACTATTCCACAGGGAGGAATGGTTTCTCAAGGTCTGTTAAAAGTATTGCCTTCTATGAAAATACATTTGTTTGTTGCCCAAAAGACTTTGTCTGTTCGAATTTTAATTTAGTAAATGTAACTATGTTTTTTTTTATTGAAAAACACATGACAGTGTTAGAAAATATTACAATCTAGTCTTAGGATTTGACTTAAATTAATAACAGAATACTAGATTAAAAGTTCAAAGCATTGACGCTTACTTATACCAAACATAATAAATACCTACATGTCTTATGCTTATAGACAGATGCTATGTTCACAAAATTATTTTCTGTTTTTATAACCATCTATTTGGTTTCCATATTTTTTTTTATTTTTTATAATGTACACTCGCTCACTGAACCCTTATAATGCTTAACAGCGTGGGCGTTCAAAAATTCTGAATTCTGTCGAGTCTATAGTCTTTACGGCACCTGCCCAGACAATACAGTTGTATTCAAGAATATATAACTTGTAAATAGTAGCCAGGTCTGAGGGAGTGAAATACATCTTTCACCGTTTTAGGAAACCTAAACATTTCGCAGCATTCTAAGCGATGGCAAATATGTTGTCATTCCAATAAAGCACATACCGAGTATTGCGAGTTTCTTTGATGCAGGATCCATTCATGGATAAAGGTTGGGGTTTAAATTTCGCTTAGACAAGTTCCACTTTGGATGAAGAGAGGTGTACAGAAAGCGCGAACTCATATGAAAAGCTAAGAGTGCTGCCGTTAGTGAAAGAATTATTTGGATTAGAAATAGCACTTGGAGAACACCGGCGTTTATGCGGTGAATATTAGATTTGAAACCGTCCAATACGACCTGGAAAAAGATAGTTACTAGTCCAATCAAGCAAGGCCCGATTATTACCATAGACATTCATTTTCGACAAAAGAGCTTGATGCCAGACTCTGTCAAATATCTTGGAAATATCGAGTGCAACAATTTTGCTTTCACAAAATTTGTGAATCGACTGGCTCCACTTTTAAGTGAGATAAGCCATCAGGTCCTCTGTAGAACGTGGCCTACGAAAACCGTATTGTTGGTCGCTAAGGATTTCACGTGATTCGAGGTATTGCATAAGCTAACAATTGATCAAAGTTTCCATGACCTTGGAAAGTATGGATGTTAGCGCAAGGGTTCGATACCAGGAAAGAGATGACGGTTCGCCTTTTTTGGCTGGATAAAGGCTTTTTTCCAATTCCTTGGGATGACTCCAGAAGAATAAGAGAAATGGAAAAGCCTGCGTAGTGGCAATGCCAATGTTGAAGAACACCTCAGCAAAACTATAGCGGAAATACCATCAGGCCCAGCAGATTTATGAATCTTGAGATTTAATACTCTAGCCACTTGACGAGTGCGAAAGTAAATCGGATTCGACTCTCGCAAGCACAGGCGGCGATAAGGCGCTATCAGATAGCGTAGAGCTAGCTGCAAAATGTGAAAAGCTGGAATGTCATTGTGAATGAGCGTACACCGGCATGCGGCTTCTGAGCAGGAGGTTCGTGGTTCGAATCCCAGTAACACCAAAAAGTATTTTTCACGATGTACCACCACTCGCGAATGTCTGACAAACGTTCGGATACGGATACCTTCCATTTGTGTGCAAAAATATACAAGCACAACACAAATGGTTGAAAGAAGCTTGGCCTTGGATCGCAATGGTCTGTCGCGCCGAATATTATTATTATTATTAAACGGCAACTGTATATTACATGTATAGCATCGTATCATTGGTATTTTGGGTCCAGAAGATTTTTGTTGGACGCGTTGGGAATTGGATCTGGTGTCCTCCGAGTGGAAGCCAACAGTGCTTACTGCCTTACAAGCGATCCAAAGAAAAAGAGAAAAGAAGAAAAAAAATCGTACCAATAATATTGTAATATTGTATAAAGTTTTTTTCAATTGTAACGCCCCATATTTCCAATAGTTTTTCTCGGCTATGCGTGAAGTCTATACTTTCCATTTAATCAAACTTTAGTAAATAATATAATATTTGGCGCGGTTTGTACCATTGCAGTCCAAGGCCTTGCTTCTTGCGACCATTTTTGTTGTGCATGTAGCTCCATTTTGCACACAAATGGAAGGGACCTACAATTTAATGCCGCATGCGAAACGCGAATTGAGAAGCTTTCCATAATAACCTATTACTCTCGGACGTTTGTCAGACATTCGCGAAAAGTGGGACCGAGATTCGTAACTCGAGAACCTCATGCTCAGAAGTCCAATTCAATAACCACTAAAGCCACGGCGCCCACTACATTTGCCAATGGTTCTAGTTCCCGGAAAATTTTTATAGGTATAGGTTTAGTATCCCGAGAAAACATGAACTGATACATTGTATTATTTTTCAAGAGATCTTACGCGTGGGTAAAAAGCTGTGATTTTGTGGATGTTGGTTAAAAAAGGTGGGCCCTATTTCAAAGATTAACCAAGCTTCCACGCATCACACGCGCCACAAGCGACCCGTAACATACGTCGCACGCGAGATCTGAAAAATGGCACATGGCACTGAGCTGCTCAGCTCTTTTGGTCGCGTAAAAGTTGGATACCAACCTACATATACGAGAATTCTATTGGGACTTAACAGACGCCAACAACAAAATCATCTGTTAACAACAATTAATTAAGTTATTATTTTAGTTATTAATAAATAGTACTTTTTCCTCAGTCGGCTCCGCAACTCTTTCTTTTGCAATATACTCATACGTAGTTTCCAAATTATATCTACAACAATAACCTAATTTCTCTATGTATCTCATTAATTTTCTTGGAGATTTTAATCTATAATGTTGAATAAATAACAGCAAAAAAGGTGTGCCATCTGACTGAGTCCGACTAAGAGTGACATAAAGAATTATTAGTTTTCTTGATTGTTGAGACTTTTCTTCAAATTCTGTCTTGTCTGGATATTTTTTGTACAAATGTTGCAGAAAGTATTATTGTTGCCGTAAGACACTTTTGAAAGGAGAATTAAAAACGAGGCTGCTGTTATACAGACAGACAGATACGCGTCGAACGGTTGTCGTATAAAAGCAAATATACCAAGTAAAGGGCGAAAAAGTTTGAAAATTTAAAAATCACTTCTTGTTATTAATGTTGAGAAGCCGAAACCAAAGCAAACTCTTCCCTTACGCTCACACATAGACGTGCCACTTGATTCAGCGCCGTTTTTGCGTAATTAAAGGTATCAGGTGAAAATTGTGTAAGGAAGATTAGCTTGCAAACTATACCCAGAGCTTTAGATACATACTGTATATAGAGTATAACAGTAAGTGCGAGAACGTATAATTATTTGTTGTATGACACCAGTCGAATATACCAATGCGCAGACGAGCGACATTCTGCACTGATTCGAAATTTTCATTTTCCTTTTAAATTTGAAACACTTGCAAAATAGGAATGGATACGGGTAGAAGAACGAGTATTTCGCGGGGTTGCTTGTTTTGCTGATGACAATGCTTCCAACAATAAAACTCATCGTCACATCAAAAATAAAATACCGATTTTCTTTCTGTCTTTGGCCACCGTTGTTAGTGCTTCACTTTATACCCATGATGCAGACTGCAGATATTCTTTCAATAAAGTGTTTCGTTTACACTTTTATGCACATCCATTAATCGCGTTTGCCTTTGGACACATTGAAGCATACTCGTATTTGACACTATAGAAATAATACTTAGAACTCATTGCTAGTTGAAATTTAAGTTCACTTGATGCGTAACATAAGATTGTAAAGTATCTAAGAAAACATTCGGTGAAAGGACTTTTTCTCCTTGTTTTTAGAAGCAAGTTTTTGCAAAGCAATCTTAAGCTTTTACATGGCAATTACGTGGAGACTGGATTAAGCACTTTTCTTGAGAGTGGCTGTTAAATTAAAGTAGGAATTGACACAGATTTAGAAAAACATTTAGAAATATTTTGTGAGAAATTCAAACGTTAATAGCTAAGCAATTTAATTGTGTGTGCACAAATTGTTGAATGTATCTGATAGGAATTTTCAATTACAGTTTTATGGGTAGCCACTTTACTTTACTCATTAACATTATACTTCACGAATGCCAAATTCGGGTATCAAAAAGAAATCTCTTAATTATAATATTTGGCCCAAAAGATTGTTGCTGCACTTCGCAACGAAGAGACCAGAAACAGCTACGGTCAAGCGATAGGACTCGCCCTTAATGCAGGGAGAGCAAGTCTTGAGATGTCGTGTGTAGAAGTGAAATGGGCACGCCTTAAGAACACTATCATTAGTACTGCTAACTCCATCTTTAGCAGTAGTCGTAGCGATCGGAACGACTGGTTCGATGACGAATGTAAGCTAGCGACTGAACGTAATATTGTTGCGTACCGAGCAATGCAACAATCTCATAAAACGCGGGCATCCCAAGATGAATATAAAGAGCTCAAAAGATATGAACAAATAGTTCACCGGCGAAAGAAAGCAGCCTGGGAGAAGAATCTCGTCCGTGAACTAGAATAGTAGAGAGAGCAAAGACCGCACCAGGCGCGGAAGTTCAACAATCTACACCGCGTTGCACATACTGCAAAGACAAAGAGGGTAATCTGATCGCCGATCTCGAAGGCATCTCAGATCGATGGTAAGATCACTTTCATGAGTTGTTAAATGGCCAGCTAACTGAGGAGTTGGAGGCTTCACCAATGACGTAAGACCATACTATGCTGAAGCCACCAAGCATTAACAAAAAGCGACAAACCGGCTCAAAAATAATAAGGCCTCGGGATCAGATGGGATCCCAGCGGAACTGATTAAAATAGGATTCCCCGCAAAACACCAATCAATTCATGAAATAAAAGTGCAAGTATGGGAGGAAGAAGCAATGCCAGAAGACTGGCGAAGAGGCATTCTGTGCCACATACATAAGAAGGGAGTTATCACAACATGCAGCAATTATCGTGGTATAACGTTTTTGAGTACCACGTATAAGAT
Organism: Nephrocerus scutellatus; assembly: GCA_947095585.1. Lineage (NCBI taxonomy): Eukaryota > Metazoa > Arthropoda > Insecta > Diptera > Pipunculidae > Nephrocerus > Nephrocerus scutellatus. Next base: position 19,288,328 of record OX352763.1, on the reverse strand, counting down.
TTTCTCCTCCTCTATCCTGACAGACAGTACAGGACATACGCTCAAGTCATCATTGGTCCATACCAGTGTGGCTTAATCCCAGGCAATTCAAAAACTGATCAGATTTACACCCTTAGGCAGGTGATGGAAAAAGATATAGAGTTTCAAAACTCACTACACCATCTTTTTATAGACTTTAAGGTCGCCTATGATAACACAATCAGAGTAGAATTCTTGACTCAATTCATGAAAGAGACATGTTCTGCACTATCCCAGACATTATGGTCAGGAACACTGTTTGGGAAGAAAGTTTGAGGTAGATATATTGGACCGTGTAAACTGGTGCAATGGTGTTCCGGCACTGGACGGTAGAGGTCTTGTCTGGTTCAAAGATGGATCGAAGATGGAAACTGGAGTTGGAGCTGGTGTCTTTTGAGCCAACACTAAACTTTCGATACCAATGGCAAAAAATCCCTCTGTTTTCCAGGCAGAATTACAAGCCATTGAGATCTGCGCCAGAATTAACCTTAGTAAAGGAATGAAGGGCGCTATATTATGTTTCCTTTCAGATAGCCAGGCAGCACCTAAAGCGCTGTCTTCCAATTCGGTGAACTCGATACCAATCAAAAACTGGTACGATACACTGAAATTTCTTGCCAGACACAGCAATTCACACTCGGTTGGGTCCCTGTTGCAGGCAACAAATTTGTAGATGAACTAGCTAGGGCTGGCTCGGAATCTGCGTTCATAGGACCTGAACCCTACTGTTATGTTAACTGGGCTGCCGCCACAGCACTGATAAATTGTTGGGAACTCAATTTCGTCTGGCCCACTGGGAAAGCGTCTTAGGCAATCCAAACAATTTCCCTTAATTTTAATAGGGATAGCGTTAGAAAGTTGGTGAGTTTTCTAACAGGTAATTGTGGCTTGCGATATCACCTTAACAAAATTGGTGTATGCGTAGAGACAGAATGTAGGTTCTGCTCGGAAGATGAAGAGTCATCCGAGAACATCCTCTGCGAATGCCCAGCATTACTTTGGTTAAAGAGACGCATCTTTCACAAGGAAATATGCTCCACAGCGCAGTTGAGAAATTCTGCTTCGAAGGATGTACTATCGTTCATTAGCGAGGTGGAACGTCTCTTAGAGTAAAAACACCCTAATATACAATAGAACTTTCAGGTCGAAGTGTCTACCAGGGTAGTAATTAAAAAAAAAGCTCTTGTCGTGTCGGAAGGGCTAACGCGAAGTCGAGTTAAATCGCAACCAATTACCCTGCAGCGAAGGAATGTTTCTTACCAACAGATGAAATGGCACTGTATGAACTACCGAGATGGAGTCAACGTTGATGTGCCGAGTTTCAGTTAGGATGAACAACTTGGTGAACACCTTTTTTGGGCTACTCGGACTTATTTTAAGCTTAGAAGCTTAGCTTTTGAATGTTTGTTAAAAAGTGCATAGAACTTGAAAAAACCTCTACAGTCTGTTACACAGCATTCTAGTGACATGCAGAACGAACCATTAATTCTGGACTAGGACATTCATAATTTCAGTTCACCTATGGCAACCATGAAGTGAAGATCGCAATATCCAAATAACAAAGCAGCTGACCAAGTTGCTTGTCGACTGATATTTTTAAAACTACAAGTGATGACAGGTAGAGTGCACACAACAGTTTATCTCTAAAATTTGGTGAGTGAAAAGGATGCCTAATTACTGCAATCCAAGCATATATTACCCGAGGTTAACTTTTCAGCTGGCTGCATATATTTATAATGTAATGTAAAGGAAATTATTAAATCCTAATGAACGAAAATGTAGTGTCAGTAATTCTTAGCTGTTATGTTTACAATACAAGTATGAACAAGAAGAAGGAAGAGTGGGGGAAAAGAAGGAGCGTTCATGCTCGAATGACTTTCATCGTTAGTAATAACGCCTTGCGACACGCAGTCAATAGGGTGTTGAAGCAATAGGTTATTATATAATCCTTCTGCAATTATTAACAAGTTTGCACACGGCCCATGCTTATAATGTTACACTATAAATATATATACGTACCTATCTCTATGGCAGAGTTGACTTGCCTAATGCCGGAAGGCATATAAGAGACGGTAAACATTATTTTTCACTTGAGAAAATAAGAACGTCAAGTATCTTTATTAACTGAGCTGGTTTTATATTTATATTTTAATTACTTGATTATCGTAGGCGTTTTCCTTACAACATCAACATCACTACATTAACCAAAACTTCTGAGTTTTTCATTCAACGCTCTTTCTTCTTCCTCTTTCTAGGCTCAATCTGTTCATTCAAGTCAAATATTTGATTTTAGCCTGCAGCAATTTTGTCTCTTTTCAGGGTAGAAAATTTAGTCAGATAAAAGATTCTTTTCATATTAAAACCCCTTTTACTTATTTTATTATGAGCTTGTCTTCTGTATCCACATAACTCATACACTAAACGCCGATTAAAAATTTAAAACATGTTTTAATAATCCATAATTTTAATAATTAACAATTAATTACTTTAACGTCTTTATACATCCAACATAAAATTTCCAGCACAAAAAGCTTTTGACCCTCCTTATAAATTAATCCGTGTCACCCTCAATAATTGTCTTTGTGACTTTTCAAGTCATTGCAAAGTACACTTACCTACTCGACTCGAAAAAGGGTTATCATGAGGAGTATGGATTAGTGGGATGTTTCCATTGGAGTGTTTGTGGACATATTTCGTGAGGTGTTTCGCCACCATTGCAGTAACACAGTTATGTACCCATAAAAAATGTCTGTAAAGGACAGGAAAACTTCATGCTCCCCTGTTGAATAGGGTGAGTTTTGGGGATTTGATATTTTTACACCGCATTGGATGATTACGGGTATTTTTTTTTAAATTCCACATGCTTTTACCCTACAAAACACAAGAACACTGCTTTGTTGAAATCTGAAGCGTTATCGTTCTTTGTATGTACAAGTTTGTGTACAATTTGTACTAAAACGTCCGAATCCTTACTGACTATGAATTTGCATTTTCCATAGACAATGGTACCTTCTAAGAAAGATTATTCAGGTTTGGTCTCCATGGCTGCGCGTGACGTCTTATATTCAATCAGAACTACTATCATCATTTGAAACATAAATTACATTTTGTAATTAAGGGGAGATTTGAAGACTAAAACAAAAATACTTGCGATGTTTTATTAATATCAAATTAAAAATAGCTTTTGTTTGTCGAACCCAATTAGTTGCAACCTAAATAAACTTCAAATAATCCAATTAAATTCCTGGTTTCCTACATTTCTATTAAATTTCTCTTAGATGAAAATAAATTCCATAATTATATACTAAACCATCTTACATAATATTTTGTGCAATTTCAGTTGCCAGACCAACAGTCATGAGATGAATAGTAGGTACTCAGTATGGTGTACTCTGGTATATATTTGTGTGTTTCTATATAATTTGTATTTATTATCGGCACCCAACTAACTGGCATTTACACTGAGGAAGTTTTGGCGCCATTGAGTAGGAAAGTCCGACTTTGGTATGGCTGAAATTGCTTTGGCACTTTAAGGAGCCTTAATCATCGTCCAACACAACCGCATAATAAGAAATTGTTTCCCTGACTGCATTTAATTTAAATGAGATTCCATTATTTAAATGGATAAAATCGTATAGTTTCGAATAACCTCGCTTGCACTCATAGAGTGCGACGCCCTAGAATTAACCCTTAATATTCATTTCTTTCCCATCAACGCAAATGAAAATATTACCTTTCACTTTATTATTTTTTATTCCCCTTTTATGCCTGTCGTTTGGAAATTTGGTAATAATCGTAATTTCAAAAAACTCCTGTCCTTACGATCAATTTGGGTGTAATGGTAGTCGAAAAAGTTTACCATATGCGGTATTTTCCATTTTTGTCGTCGTCAACAACATATACAGAAGTATCTTCTAAATGGATTTCTCATCCAATTCGGTTTAAACAATGCAATCGAGTTGAATTGAGTAATATACGTTATCAGCAGCACTTAACTTTTCTTGTTATCAGTTTAACTAAACTTTTGCTGGCACAAAATGCAGTAAATGAAGAAAATACATAGAACGCAAAACTAGAAAACTTTTCGTTTGATGCAATTTATCGAAGTGTCTTTCCATTGATATTCTTAAACGAATTTTTTTTATAGTTGGACGATCTGGAGTTTGTCCAAAAAATAAATTATGCCACGTTTGGGCGATACGTTATTATTTACTTATTTTTTATCTTTAAATCTTTAATTTTATACCTTTAGTGGTTTTCCATAGATCCAGGGTGAGGAAGTGAAACACATCTCACACCGTTTTAGAAAACATAAATATTTCTGAGCATTCTTAGCGATAGTGAAAATGTGGTCTTTTCAACAAAGCTTGTATTCTGAGTTTTCTCCATTCATAGATAAATTTTTGGGGTTTAAATTACGCTTAGACCACACAAGACAGCATTGGGTTTTGGAAGCATTGTAATCTACTCTATTGTGAAGATATAAAAAAGGTGGGGTATGCTTTCAAGGTCAGAATTTAGCGTGCTTAACGCACTCAAGTTTTTCAAGTTCCACTTGCGACGAAGAGAAGCGTGCATAAAGCGTGATATCATATGAAAATCCAAGAGTGCTGACGGCAGCGAAAGACTCAGTTTGATTAGAAGTAGCGAACAGGAGATCATTAATGAAAATGAGAAAGAATATCGGAGACAAAAAAGAGCATTGAGGAACACCCGTGTTGTTGCCGTGAACATTCGATTTGAAACCGTTCAATCTATTGAAGTTACTAGGTGCGTTATCTCATTGAAAAATTAAATCTCTATCTATTCCTCAATTTGACAAAAGCACAATTCTTACCCTTCTGTTGATGATGACGATGAGGCAAATTGGCTATCTACAAATAGAACTGTAACCTATATGGATCTATTGCGCTTCTCCCTAACTAGTGCTACGGAGAAATTGCATGCCCATCCCTATAGCCACCCCCTCCATACTAATGGCCATTATGAACTTGATGATATGGTGTGGGTTCATTGTATGAAAAATTGAATCTCTCTCTATTCCTCAATTTGACAAAAGCACAATTCTTACCCTTCTGATAATGATGATGAGGAAAATTGGCTACCTACAAATAGAACTGCGACTGGATCTATTGCGCTTCACCCTAACTAGTGCTATGGAGACAGGCCATTATGAACTTGATGATATGGTGTGGGTTCATTGAATGCCGTGCAGTCTCCGAGATCACATGAGTTCCCGTGTGATGTCTCCTCTGTCGGATCGTTGCTCCACATTCATTGATAAGTTGTCACGGAGTTTCCTCCACTTTTTCACAAAGTCTGCAGCTGTCATCCTCTTCTAGTTTTAATATCTTCAGGTGCCACTTCACTCTACAATGTCCTGTTAGGAAACCCGTTATGATTAGTATATTACTTCTACTAAGTCCCTATATCGCGCGAGATCTTTTTGGGTCATAGTTGCCTATCACTTCCTTTGCTTGGCGTAGCCCTGGGAGATTTTTCCATCTTACGGAAGTAGCTGCCATATCTAGTCTGCATATCTTCTCCCGCATTATGCCACAGAATGGTTTTGGGCCTACAAGCTTAGTTTCTGCCCCTTTGTTAGCGAGTTGTTATCCGCTGCTGCATTGCCGTATATGCCAGTGTTTCCCGGCACCAAATACAAACGTACCTTGTTTACTTCGCCAAGTCTGTTAAGCTTCGCTATATACTCCTCCACTAGGTGGTGACCATATTCATATCCTTGTAACTCTTTATTCTGAAATTCATGAAAACTGGTGTCTTACCTTGAAAATGTTGTTCTTTTCGTCAGCGATCTCTAACTCCTACTAGTAATACGAAAATACAATTTTTTATTGACTACAAAGCTGCTAATAATTATTCGTTATTTTCTTTGGCCTACACGTTCCTGCTTATGGAATTGAACTTATGTTATATGAATCCTCTTTTTTGTAGAATGGACTAATTTAGTGTAAACGCGTATACCGAGTAGTGAGTAAACTGAGTACACCTATTACACCCAGTAGACCCAGTACACCCATGAAATGTCCACCATTTTGTTCTGAACCTTCACAATTTTTATTACCGTTTTCCCAATATTTCAATATCAGCAGTCTTTCCGAACTTATCATCAGCTTTGAACTTATCTTTTATGTGAATTGCTTTTTGTTGTTAGAAGACAGACTTTCTAATGATAAATTATCGTTGCTTAAAGACTGTAGAGCATTTTCATATCGACACACTACACACATTAACATCACACTGCAGCTTCAAAACTTTGATTCGTTTTAAATTCTCCATATTAACTTCGCGTGCCCGTGGCTAGCTGGCTGGCTGGCTGGTCAGATATTCTGCTAAGCCTAAGCCTGATTTTACTGAAATTTTGCACACATGACAATACTTTCTATTAAAGTTTGAGATTGATCGGACCGCTGGGTCAGGGAGCTCCCATTTTTCCCATATAGCGGCATCGGATCATGTTATACTATGATGACTGTGTTCTGTGTTCGTGGTGCGCTGTGTGCAGCGCTGCCAGCCAGAAACTTACATTTTGTCAGAAAACTGCAAAAATCGTACAAGATGCCGAAACAAATCTGGCATTAATTGGTTGGAGGACAACATAAGATCAGGAAAACATGTGGTAAAGCACAAATTAAAAGAAGTGCAAACCTTTGCCTACCTCTGGGCAGTTGCAGCATGGAGCTTAAACTAAGCGGACTGTTGCGAAGTTAAGAATATCCTATATATGGCTGTTAGTTTCCCTGGCTGTGTGGACTCTTCAAAGCAAGGAACCTTACCATGCAATAAGTGCTAGGCTATAATTAAAACAATAGTCGTACCCGTACTGGAACTGTAAGTCCTAATTTTTTTTACCAAAAACTCTCGCAATCTGCCAACCTCAAGGGTCGATGGGTGTATGCAATTATTAGTATTTTGCAGCATTCTATGAGTAGTTTGTCAGGTGTGGTTAGCATAGAAATACAACAAATGTAGTCCTAAATATTCCTACAGCATCTTTTGGTGTACCAGTTTCGGGAAGAAAAATTAAAAGTTAAATACTTGCAAATTGTTGGGTAACAAGTCATCGGTTACAAGTCATCGTCATTTCAAGGATATAATGATTTCCTAGTGCATTCACATTTATGTCCATCAAAATGTTTGGTCATCTTATCACCATACAGTTGGCAGATAATACCAGCAGCGCACTATAGTTGCTTTCTGTATGAGTTGAAACACCAGCGAAATGTTGTACTGTAGCCGTAACGACGACGCTAAACACATTGACGATGATTATGTTGACCGGAGTTAACGACACTGTCTGATGGTTTTATGTAACATTTTTTAATGTTACAGTTGTTCTGGTTCTGGCACGGCATCCGGTAATTAAGTTCTACTCTAGTTTAAGCTCCTGTTGCTCTTCTGGTGGAAATATGTAAGTGGTATTATATATAAACTTGTGTAATGTATACTTTTACCATTAGTGAACCTTATCACTTTTTTGCCTTCCATCTAGAATGCTTTTAATAGCTTTACCGAAGGTACTCATATGATGTGTACCTACTACTTTGCAGTGATTGCAAATTGAAATTTAAGTTTATGACTGGAATGTGCGGGAAAGAGGAACAGTTGACATATGACCGAAAGGCTGATAAAGCCATTTAAATTTTGTTAAGGAATTTATGATGGTAAAGGTATCATCATGGTATTTAGCTCTACAACCGGGGTTTGGTAATGATATCCTGAAGAATTATAAGTAAGCTAATATTTATGCATTGGAAGTCAAACTTTTAAATCTAAAGTAAAATTAAAAAGGACTACCAAAAGAGTTAATGTGTAGTTACCTAGTAACAGATCTGCTAATTGTTAATACGTATTTTAAGCTTAATAAACTATTTCGAAAGAAAAATAAGTGCCAGTTTAAGTGTGAGTAATAAAAAAATGAAAATATTAATAAAGAAAGCAAAGAAACAATAATCTTGTAACGTTGAATGGAAAAAATATGAATTACTAGCTGATCCCTCCGTGTGATGGTGTACTATAGCCTCAAACTTTCCCCACCTGCTAATAATATGCATTGAAATTTTCACAAAAATCGTTGTGTGATATGGCGTATGGCTGATATTAACATTTTACATTGTCCCAACCCACAGGGTGTGTGGTTGCTTATAACCTTCCTCCACCTGCCAGTAATATACATTCAAAATTTCATAAAAATTGGTTGGTAAATGTGAGTTTCCACAAATAACAACCGCACAAAATTGCATCTTTACTTGTAAAGATTACATTTTATTCCATTTCTCCAACATAACTTGCTATGATGTCTTTGTGGTACAGTTGCTGAAAAAACATAGTGAGCTAACACTCGGTCCCACCAATTTAATAAACTGACGTTTCAAAAAATCCTTCAGAATGTCATTGTGAGCTCTACGTTAAATGTTTTTGAATAGCAGATACAATTCACAGAAGCAACGAAGAAGGAGAAATGAAAATATTAATCAAAAGGCAAGAAAGATTGTCGACAGACATCCAACATATGTTACATAATAAACAACAGCAACACCACCTGTCATTTTCCATACATCACTCTCACAATTGCCATCATCATCCACGTCATAGTGCATCATTGTAACACCACATGTACTTGATACATCGCACGTAAGAGCGTGGGTGTATGCAAAACTTTGCAAAATGTCTCACGTGAAAAAATATCCTGGTTATGGAAAGTAAATCTGTTCATACTTTGACTTTTTTCAAGTGGATGCACGTAATACAAGTTGCCAGTTGTTGTTTTTGTTGTCGAAAAGGCGAACCTATGCTACTGAGAGTTGAATAGAAATATTAATGTAGGAATCTTGAATCTACCTTGTAACTTTTTTGTTTACTGTTTACAACGAACGAGTATATATTAGGCTTACTATGGGCGAAATCATTTTCAAGGAAATGAATTTACTCCATATTTAGGCTTTCTAGAGAGTTTGTAATGGATTTTTCAAATAACAACACAACAGAAGTTCGTTTATTTACAACTTGTATTACCCAACTGCAAGAATTAACAAATTCACACTGGTGATTACTTATTATTCACTTAAAACATTCATATAAGCTGTAGCTCTATCTACTTATCAAGTAGTTTCGCTCACTGTGAGCCTGTGAGGAAATATCGCGCAATTACACTTAATCAACATTTCGAGGAGGTTCTATTATTACAAAGTGACGATATTTACTAACTCAATTCTACAAAAAGAACCAATAGCAATAACCAGAACATGCTGGTATATTTTATAGAAAATTCCCTACACACAAGATTATGTATAATTAGCTGTTTTCAGGCACTTCGCTAGCCCCGTGGTAGCTGATATTAACATTTTATGTTTCCCGCCAGGGATGGTGAAGTGGGGGTATACTATAGCCCATAATCAAAAAAAACAATAAAACTTACTACACAACACTTTGTTTATAATGAAATAACTACTAACCAAACTAATGAAATTTTTGTGAATATGTCGAGTCCAGGGCCACTTAGTGGGTTAACAAAAACGGGAACCCATCGGCGTAACAAACGAACATATGGTGTAAATATGGCTTTGTTACCAAGGTTAGGTTAGGTTAAGGTGGCTGTCACACCGACACACTTAGACCAGCAATAGTCCATTGTGATACCACACGGATATGAAAAAATTTTCACCTACTCGGTGAACCAATTAGAGCTTTGTATGAAGCGCAGTAGACTGCTCATGTCAATATTGATAAGATTATTCATGTTGTTGTAGAAGAAAACTTCAATATGGAGTTTACGTTTTGACGTGACAACGTCTTACGCCAAGGGGATGCATGTTCAAAAAGTAAAATGTGCCACACTGTTATGACACACTTTTAAGTGAGATAGTGTTAAGTGAGACAGTGTTAAGTGAGACACTGTTAAGTGAGACACTGTTAAGTGAGACACTATTATGCTCACACTGTTAGGTGAGACACTGTTAATATCACTATTTTGAGAACTAAGCCATTTCTCAAGCGATTCGTATGAAATTCGGAATGTAGGACTAAGATGCGACTATAAGACTTCTTCCTATGGAAATTCTGGAATATGATGGATAGGCCGGATGCCCCTATTAAGATAATGTTCCAAATGCCAACTTTAAAAGCTATTTTCGCCAATACTAATGTTTCGATAAATTTGAGAAAATGTCCTAGTGTTTTCCAGTGCCATAGAGATCTGCGCCAATATCAACATCAAAAGGAGTACTAGAGGCACCAAAAAAGTAATATTTTTGGACAATCAGGCACCATGCTTTTTCACCCAGCACACATAAGACAAGTAGTAGCTATCCACCAAGAGCGTTCCTATAAGGTGGATTCAAAGCTGATCAGTTGGTGTTTTGACGCCTATCTACTCGTTAGTACAATAACACAAAGTGATTGCGGAAAACGATACTGCGGACGAAACGGCTAGAGCTAGTAGTTTAGTGGACTAGTGGTTTAGATAATCGAAGAGACTACTTAGACCATGAGAAGTGTTTAAGAAAGCTAGTGGTCTTTATCACTCTTTTTATCTATCATTATTGCTAGAGATATCATATTAACGAGTTGACCCGGTCTCCAATGACAAAGTGCCGACTCTGTTTGGAAGAGGCATAGACTTCAAAGCACATTATATGCCAGTGTCTCGCGCTGCGCACAAAAGAAAAGTAGTAATGATGGCCATTGGACAGGATTCTATTGTTAAAAAATGGTGCTCATTCTTTAGACGTATGACACATTTTTTCTAAAAATAAAATCATAAGCTCGATTTTCCTACAAACTGTATATTTATGCAAATATTTTTTCCCTGTAGCGTCGGGTTAAATAGGTTCTTTCACCCCCATTCACCCGTGACAATATATTTTATAAAAATAATCTACCAATTATATTTTCAATTTATTTATAAAGAAAATTAAAAATGTATGGTATGCAATTAGATGTGAATGAAAACATGTACATATACTAGTACAACGCAACCTTACCGCTATGCGATGAATGTTAGCGGTGTTAGTTGCATATTGTGAAAAAGTTGTTGACTGCAGGGGTTGCGGTCTTTTGTTTTACGCAATTAAATTGCAATGCAAATATTTGCTGTGAATAGCGCTTCGCTACGCTGCGGTACAAGCAAAACCTTGCGCTGTCTGCCAGGTAAAATTGAATTGCTAAAACTAACTGCTAACTACGCTATGTGCCCGTGTTTGTGTGTTGCTTTCGCAAAATAAATGTATCTATCTAAGTTGGTAAACAAACTTTCTTGTTGGTAGTGAATGCCATTTTGTCGGCAATACACACATCATGCCTTTGTGCATTTTTTCAGCAATACTGAAGCAAAAAATTCCATAATAAATTGGCTTCAATTTTGCGTCAACTGCAACGAAAATAATTAAATAGAAAAGATTTTTAATTATTTATTTTAGATTAATTTTTACTTTGATATGACGAACCGTAGATAAACAATTAGAAATATTACTTAGCATAATAGTTTCTGGAAATTTTTCGTCTTATTTGCACCACATTTGTAACGCATCTCAAAATACTCTTATCGTGTGTTTGTAAAATACAGGTTTGCTTTGGGGGCTAATTTATTAGCGAATGATTTTTAATAAGCGCAGGGGCGTGAATGTGCCTGGTCAGATAAATACAGTAGATTTATAACCTACAGGAGAGCACAAGGCAACATAACTACTGTTGTTCCCTGGTAATAGATAACACACAAAAAAAATTATACAATGTGGGGAGCTCAATCTTTATTTAATGCAGTTCAACACTAGAAGCCTTTTTATATGGTATGTTGTGCTCTAAATAATTAAAAAGATAAATATTTCTTCGCATTAACATTTGTATCTTAAAAATGGGCCTTTTGTTGGCGTTTTAGTTAGAAATGTGAAACACAGTTCGTTTCAGTCAAAAGAAACAATGGCAACTTAAACATTCAACATGAACCCAATAACCTCTTCATCATCATAATTGGCTATAAAACCGCAGTCCAGTCCTGGCCTCCCGCAAAAATTCTCTTCACCGGTCCCAACTTCGAATCAATGTCATCCAGTGTTGTATCCCTAAACCTCTGCTCATGCGAGAACACCGAGTCCTGCCCACCGGAGCCTACCGAGCTTAATTCTCTTCACGATGTAGACATCGCGTTAACGCTCGTAGACCTATTCATTATTGAATCTCCGGAAACGTCCTTCCTCACATACGGGACCAACGTGGACTTTTCCCAAGCACCCAAGTCTCGGATCAATATGGATTTGAAGAGTCTTGAAAGACTATAGTAGGCTTTGTTGGCTTTAAGCAACCGTGCGCGTATTTCTGGTTCCATGCTTCGACTGCTACATTTAACCCGAGAAAGTTCAAATTCTGGCTCAACTATTTTAATTGCAGGACCAATGTTGGATCATCTACGCGAAGATGCGATGGAACAAAGTAAAATTTCCCAGCGAATTTCTCTCTCACAACTCCAGTGTAATGATTTGGCTGGGTAAGAAAAACAAGGAATAACAACAATATTCCACCATATGCACTCAAGTTATTTACAAGGATATTCTTCAAAATTCACTGACACAAGTAGAGTATATTAAATAATGTTAACCTCGTTGAATTATAATGTTAATTAAATAGAATTGCCTGGAGTGCTGCCTCGAAGTAAATTGTAAATTTAATTCACAGAAATGGACGTGGTACATGTTTGATAACTTGGTGTTCAGCTAGGCACAGGCAAATGACAGCAACATACGAACGATACGACGCGGAGGCCGATAAGGTTGGTGGGTGTCGCTGGCGGCACAACAGGGATCTTTAACGGTTCAGTGGAATTTCACAAAAATACTGGATGACGCTAAGTTGAGCCGTTAAGGGTGACATTTTTTGTTTATTTTTATTTGCTCTTATTTTTAATAGCCAACCATCATGGTGCATCTGGATGGCGATGCAAGCGAAGGGTTATTTAATTCATAGTTTTTAAACGGTTTTTTAATCTAAGTAACTTGTGTTCATGTCATGTTTTTACAAGCAATTCATTGTTGAAGTTAAATGTTATGATGCAGAACAAAATATTGGATTAAACAGTGGTCCTGCAATGAAGGTAATGGAGCAGAAATTTATAGCAAAAAAATGTACAAAGTACAAAGACTTAATAGTATCAACAAAGCTCCTGGTGTAAAAGACTGTCGTTGGACTAATATTCACATTCAAATGTGAGACTTTGGTAATCACAAATAGCACCAAGAATTTATAGCCTCGATTAAAAGAAGAAATGATATTCAAGACTCTATAACTACGAAATCTAAGATTGCTTCAATAGGCTATAACGTTGTTCAAAAGGCTCGCACAAGGTTATAACTTTTTAAGCGAAACAACTACCACTTATGTGCAAAGAGTAATTATACGAGTATACCACATAAAATATAATCAACGCTGATATTAAAGGTAAGATCTATAGTCTTGGGTCACTTTCTTTAGCTCTTGTGAAGAAACTCAAGACTCCAAAACGGGTTATAAACTCGATCTAGGCGGCGTTTTTAAATATTTTAAGAATTCAAGAATTATTTAATAACTGCAATAAATTTTAGTAAGATGATATAGATCAAAATTTACGGGTATTTCAAATTACTATTTCAGATACCAAATATAATGCATCACAACATTTTAAAATTTCCTAACTTATTGATATTTATTACTTTTAAAAAGTTTTATTCGAGCGGTTATATTTACATATCTACATCCGCACTTATCATGCATGTAGATACTCTTTTTTACCTTCCGATTCAACAGATTTTTAGTAAATTTGCGTCCTTTAACTTGACCACCCTTAACTTCTGTGTATATGTGTAGCATTATCGTATAAAAAAGTCATTTGCCTTGTAACGAATGGTGGTCGTTTTTGGTTATTTTAGTCAAGCGAAAGCAGTTACTATATTGGCTTTATTATAGTGTTAATGGTTTGCCAGCCTATCAGCAGAGAACACATATACATATTCGATGAAAGATGTCTTTTGGACATTTCATACCTCTAGAGTACATACAATATGTGTCATACATATATGTTTAAGTTGTAGTTTATTATCGCATAGGGATAACTTCAGTGGTATAACGCCTTAATCTTCTGCATTATTCATGCATGGTTTTTGGCATGGATAAACAACTGTTGCCTTAAACTGCACCAAGAACCAAATGTATATTTGGCGAGATTTGATTTAAGCAAGAGCGCTGCGGTTCACTGGATGGTTTCTCCAGTGTAAAATTTTTCGTTTATTTATAATTCATATCGTAAAGCTGCAGGCAGTTTTTGTACAAAATAAACAAAGTTTAATTTGGTAGGAATTGTTGAAACATATAATAATATAGTAAAGTGGAGCTTCTCAGCTCGCCGTAAATGGATAGTTGCAAGAAAGTCAGAAGACTGAATAAGCTTAAAAGGAATTTAGTTTCAAGAAATATACTTTGTTATACTTTTTCTCGTAAAACTACCCCTATGAATAAAAAAATTTTCAAATTATGCCATCGCAAGCCAAGCGCTAAAGAATTGTTTTAAAATCAATTCCATCAAATTCTGACCGAAATTATTACCCTAAAGTGGTTTGAATAAACATAAGGTGCCTTTAGTTTGTTTGTACAAAGCCAACTATATACATATTATATAAAGTATTGTCCTTACATGATCTAGATTTGAAGTCATACCTACGTAGTCATATAGTTCTTATAGTTAGTTTTAAGAGAGTTTATGCAAGGGGTTAACTCGTAACAAGGCTATTTACGTTCAGCAAGTTGCTAAAGTTTTCTTTTGCTGGCCAGCCGCAACTGACACTGATCACACTCCTTTAAACTGGCTCCGAATCAGGATCGGTAGAGAATTTGCATGCGGTAGGCAAGGGTTGGCTATACTTGTATACATAAGTGGCGCTACACTTTAGGACCTGCCCCTCATCTAGCATGTCTCTGCTATTTTGTTCATTGCCTCCTTTGTAGTACGCACAAGCAGGATTGAAATTTTTCTCGAAACGACCAAGAAAATCTTCATCCGCCATTAAACAGGACTTGGATGATAAAGGGGTTATACAAGGTCATGTTGGTGGTTCGAGAGAGAGAAGAAACTGCGATTGACTTATTATTTATTGAGTTTCCTTTCTTGTGGGTAGGGCAATCTATGCTGAGATTCAGGTTTCTAACAGGGACATTGCCTCATATGGTAGAAATCCGCCTTTGATTCTCTCTAAAAAAAGACGATGCAGATAAGATTTTAGCATCATTAACAAAAGAGGTTCTGTCTTAACTCAATATTTCATGCTCTAGCATAATATAGTGTTCTGGCTTAACAACCTAGCTCAATTTAAGTTGATAGGGCTAAAAATATATCACGTATATTATTTTTCCAACTTGAGTTAGCTCGTTATTCCCTGAGAGAGTTCCGTTCTCAAACATACTTATGTCAATTTAGGTTATTATTCCTGCTAAATAAGTTTTTAAGAAAACTTAAATTTGACCTAAAATGATGTCAGAAGTCTGATGAGCAAAGTAAGAAAAACCTAAAAGTTAACCACACACCCTTCGGTGTACTGGTACTTCATCAGTCAACCCAGAGTAACTAAAATCCAATACACGGTCTGATATGACGCAGAGGTTGAACTCCTTCACAAACTTTTCGTTAATCGGAACGTGTATGGAGACCTTATGAAACCAATCTCTGTGTGTTAGTGATACTGATGAGACAACGTTTAGTTTTTTTTTTTTAAAGTTTGTCAGGTTATGTGCCGCGTAACGAGTTTAAGCTTCTTCGCGATAAACTCATGAGTATTTTTCTTGAGAATTTTGTATATTTTGCAACTTCTATGAATTTATGGTATCAGTTTCGCCTTCCAGCTACTTCTTCAAAAATTATTTTGGATGATTTAGGCATATTGTTTCAAGGGTTCGCAAAGCTAAGTTCAATTATATTGGTGCCCAGTGAGTGTAGATAAAGTTAAAGAAAATATATTATTTAGAAGTTTAAATTTTAACAGTAAACAGTAAACAAAAAATGATCCGTGGGGAAAATTTTTGTTGTAGGCTCGAAAAACAGCTCGGTATACAACTAAAAATCACCAAACTGAAAAAAAATTTAGGCTGTGTTTAGCTAAATCTGTGTTATCTGAATCAACATAAGAATTTTAAAATAAAAAATAATGACGACATAACAGTTTAATTGTTTATTTTTTAGTTTTCTTAAAAGTTATAATTGAAAGCGCAGTAATTTTGTTACAATATGTTATATTTGTTAAATATCTTCCGGTGTGTGTAAAAGTTGGAACAATAGGAGAATTTCCAGATTATCGGGAATGATTCAAAACTTTAAACCAATCTCCTATGAAAAACTGAGTTAGGTCATTATGGATTGTGACCACAGATTTATAAAAGCTCTAAGGCATGTTCTCTCAATACAATACAGCTATATCTATCTACTTTTGATTGTAAAATATTTTATTCTGAAGAAGTCTTAATAAACAAATATAAATATATATCATTCATAACCGTAATTTATTTGTTTCGTGCAATCAATTCCTTAATACGATTTTTGTATGATTGCCTTAAGGTACATCGTTATCGCGTGACTTTAAATAACATAATGTTCGTTACAGGCGCGATAGCAATTACTTTATTTAGTACTACTTTACCGTGACTAAACACGAGCCAACCAAAGAGCCAATTAAGTTGGTTAAATACCAGATCAAAGCAGTCAGATAAAACTTACTTTCACATCCTATGGCAAAAGGCAAACAATAAAATATTTCAAGTCTTGGCAGATTGCTCTTCCTTTGAATACTCAATGTTTTTTTCTTTTGCTTTCTATGAAGAGGACACTCAAGCAAGACAGAGCTATTGCTTTGATACTTTGGGAACAATCGCTTTAAATGGAGAGGGAGCGAAGATAATGCCTGTCGGTTAAGTGGGTAAGGTAAAAGGGGGCGGTTAAATGGTT
Organism: Nephrocerus scutellatus; assembly: GCA_947095585.1. Classification (NCBI taxonomy): domain Eukaryota; kingdom Metazoa; phylum Arthropoda; class Insecta; order Diptera; family Pipunculidae; genus Nephrocerus; species Nephrocerus scutellatus. The sequence continues at coordinate 19,271,335 of OX352763.1, read as the reverse complement.
CTGTTTAACGATTTTGTTATACGATTCTTGCTCAAAAATTGAAAAACAGATAAAAGAATTTATAGGGAATTTGTCTAGCTGTTTATTCCTGTTGCAACCTTCGAGTATTTTAAAGGTTTATATTTAAATAGATTTTGTCCACCCGATCGTATTTACAAGCTAATATTTCAAGGCATTTCAAATACAGAATGACTTCAATCTTTTGTAATTTTAATATTCATGTAACTCTCTTATAGCGATAAGGAAAATTTCGTAAGCGCTTGTATAGTACGGTAACCTAAAATACGGTTGCGCTCTAATACACGATGAAACTTGGTCCTGCTTAATTTTATAATGACCTATCCCTGATGTCTTTTTCTTAACACAACTAGATGTAATGTCTCGTACTGATGTTAGTGATATGTCTGCATGATGAAACCGTGGTCTTACGTCGTATGTTTTATTTTGTAATGTCCTTGGATTGGATTAGAGAAAGGATCTACCATAGGTTAAAATATAATTAAAGCAAACAAATTTATACTTCAAGATATAAGTGATCACAACGTCCACGTAATACACGTAAACAGATACAAATTGTTAATTTAATACAAAGAAGATGTTTCAAAAAAGGTTATGATGACTGTTTTGTGTTTAGTTTATACAATCTACTAAAATATGTTAGTGTTAGTGATACTGTTACTAAAGTATGCTAACAACAGAGACGTAATGCACGTAGATGTCTCAGCTCCACCGAATCGTATCGCTTGTCATAAGTCATCTCATCAGAAGGGCATATTTGAACTTTACTTTTAGACGCCTGAGGATTGCATTATTTCTCGAGTCCTACGTTCCAAGCTATAAAGGCGTTCATGTATTGCCCTTTCCTCCTTAGCTGGTGGGTTAAAGAGGTGTATTTTCGTATCGTATCGAATTACATTTCCTAACATTAAAGTACAGGTCAACCTCTGATGCTTTTTACATGGCTGTGGTGAGCATTGCTTTTAGGTCGACCACTTTGTCCACAATTAACATGAGGTCATCGGCGTAACCTAGGATTTTAAAGTTTTATTCATGGTTGTTGTATCCTCCATTGTGAGACAGAATAGGGCATGTTTGACACCTGATTTGACGGCTATAAGCGGTAGTGTGGAGGATCCAAATCTGATTTGGGTCGTATTGTTCTTGTAAAGCGCTGCGATGACGTTTGTACTTGGCAGACCCATTTGTCTTAGTGTGGGTGAGGAATTGATCAAAAATCTTTGTTTAAATCAAGCCACGCCATGCAGCAGGTTTGTGGATTGTGTCTCTGTCAATTGAACAGAACATATTTTCAACTTGTACGATGGATTTGAAGGCACGTTTCCTGTTCCTCCTGAACAATCTCTGAATGCGTGTGACTTCTTCGATGGGCGAATGAATACGTGGTGTGAAGTTGGTAGGTCTACAATATTGCTATAGTCACTGAATTAAGTTATTATTTACCTTTTAGTTTATTGATCAGCAAGTCATTAGAAGCTTACTTAATTAAGCAACCTTATCATTATCCCACAAAGAACTGAGAATATCAACATTAAATGCACTTTAGAAAAATATATGGCCCGCTCCAAATAAGACAAAAAACTGTGAAACATGAAAATGAAATTAGTGGTATATTAGCACTGGCTAATTCGTTTCGGAATGGAAGGTTCTTTGGATGTGGCTATTGAGTCCGTTCAAGAACTATAAGTGGAGTGGAAGAAGTTGGCATTTCGTTGAAAATAGCATCTCTTGTCAATCAAAACGATTCTGAGCACAATACCACTGAGGAGGACTATGAAGATAATAATTTTACATTAAAAAAATTACAGAAAGGCTTAAGCTTAGCCAAAAAGCCGAAATCATATATCTTGAATTCAGACCCTTCCGTAAAATTGCTATCAAATCACAAAATTTACAACTAACCTTGTAAAGCCAACCAAAAAAGCCCAGATTACCGATTTTTAAAGAGGGCAGAAAAAAGTTAAGAAGGTGAACAAGATATTGTTCAACCAAAAAATAATAATGTTAATAAAAACAACGTACAACGTTATAAAAATCACAACTTATATAGATTCAAAAAAAATATCAAAAATTGCGAAAGAAACGAAAAACCGGATCATAACATAACATAACTTCGTAGAATGTCTCAAAAATGTGTAAATAATTAATAACCAGATTCCATTTTAAAATGTCACATATCACAGTTCATGGCACAAATACTCTGGACTGTCTAGAATTTTTTGAAATAAGAAAAAATGTCGTACAATGTCATATATCTTTCTATGATACATTACTTTTATGACTCAAGAGCAAATGTCATGGCGACAAGAACAGAATCACGCCCGTCTACATGCCATCCAGCTGCAATGTCACTGCATATTTAAGTATCTGCATATTGTGACAGTGTTATGTGTCATTACTAATTCATTTGACCTCGCAGAGTAAATCGCCATCATTCTAGACGAAGTTGTAGTCTTTTCCTTTTGAAGTTTAAGAGAAGTTGCTGCACTCATATTGCTGTTATACTCATATCGCTAATATAATTCTTTTAAAAACACAAGTAGAATAAACGAAATAATCAATAAAAAATTACATTACATTTTAGTATATCAGATTAAAGTAACATAAGCGTACTAAATATGTTATAACTAAATAATATTGTAAGTTAAAATTAGTTCCCATCTTTTTCTTGTTCGATGATTAAACAGCATTACTTTGTTTCGTAGTACTCCGTAATTTTACTACAAAGACAACTTTGCGTTCATTCAACTAAAAGCTAATTTGTTTCGGTGTTAATTCAAATGAAGCTCGTTTTCGCTTAGAAATAAGAAGCTACCAGTTATTAGCTCAGCGTCTTGGTAGCAGCAGTTGTGCGACATTTTAAATTTACTTTACAAATTTATATATTTGGTTTTTCTTTGTTTCGACACTTCTCTTATTATTTCTTCTCTTCCTTATTGCCATCAATCACTCGCAGAATTTTGTGAGGGTTTTGGACTTCCGGATACAATCTCGTTTAATGCCTTGACATGCAAAACAGGACGATGCTGTCATCGCACATCACCCTGCGATGTGACTCGTTGCTTGTGCCGTTGATGATGTGTTGCTGAGTTATTTTATTAATTATAATTTTGCCCCAGTTTGCAGTACAAACACACTCGACAAAACATCCTGCTCAATGCACGCTGTATGGTTTATGAGTTGTTTTTGTATTCACCCTCGTATACATTGTGTGTACTCGCATATACGAAAATCATGCGATAGTTCTAGAGATATGAATTTCAAATGATGATGAGAACGCGATGCTGCAGCCTGCAGGGATGCTTACTAATAATAGGAAGATGTGCAAGATGGAGCAGTAAAGTGGGTGGTTGTTGAATTATAGAAAGTTGGGAGGGCTGTAAAAATCTATTATATATTAGCATCTATTCTACTCGAATATTATACATACGAGTACATTATGAAAACCTTGCTGTCAACAGTCGCACCAAAGACCCAAGATCCGACAAGTAAATGGCAAAATGACAACATACGTTTCGCGACCATGTGATGTGACGTTGATGAGGATGACTACATGTGAGAATGTTTGCATAGAAATAAAAATGTTATATTTCTTGAGAGGATCGTTTTATATGCATAAAACGCGTGCCATATCATAATTATTGGAAATTTCGGGCGCCACTTCTTCCGTTTTGAGCATCGTATATAGTGTGAAAAAAGTAATGCAAAGAACAACTACCATATGTCTTATCCTTGGCAGCTAATTTAGCATTTAATTAAATTTGTCTGTTTTTTAATGCTTTAAATAAGGTATTGATACTTTGTAATTTTTAAAGATAGATTTATAGAAAATGCCTTTCTTACACTAACTTGTTGGCTTTGTACGTATTTAAGTCGTATGTGCATAGCCATCTCATGCTCATTAAAAGGTTGCAAATCCCTTAAACTAATGTGAGAAAGGATAAGTTTAGAGAATGCATGCAGGGCTGACAATGTAAATCGCGTGTGTACAGAGTACACTTGTCAGAAGTGAAAGTTCTTTGGCAATATAAGTAAGAGGTACGTTGGCAGAGGGTGAGAGAGAGGGGCAGAGAAATAAAGGAGAAAACTACTATAAAATACTATTTATTTACTATGTATAAACAGGATTTAAGGATATTATTTAAAGGATTACATTGAGATTTACATTTATTGAAATTATATTTCTTTTAGCGCGTCCAGTAGAGGGTGGAATTGAGAGCGTTACGAAAGTGCCATTTTTTCCATTGTACGCATTGCAGTGCTGATCAACCAAATATCCAGTACACGAACCACTAAACGCTTTTTAACATCTTGGTTGTACTTTTGGGGTCTTTTGAGAGTCTTTTTTGGGTATTTTGGGGGTCTTTTGGAGGTTTTTTGCGGGTAATTTGTTGGTACTTCGGAAGGTTTTTGACTCACGTTCCGGTTTGGATACCCAAGTCAGAAATGTAATAACACTATGATTGTGGCAGGATTTATTTGCTAAGGCGACGATCGGAAGGAAGATGGATTAACAATTACAGTCCGACCATATTAAAGGAAACATGAACAAAGGAAGCTATAGCACTCTAATAAGCAAAATATGTATCCAAATCAGAACCAACTCAAGTTTGTTCCAGTGTGGCAAAAGCTATGTGCCATATTTAGCGTAAGGAGACACAGACTTACTGCGTAAACTATTTAATGTTTATATGCGAATTTTGAAAGAAAATGAAGTCTCAGCATGCGAATGTGCTTACAGACTTTGCCACTTAAATTTTGAGGAGACTTTTTTTAATACCAGAAAACCTGAGCAGTGGTAGAAAGTACTTAAATTAAGCGAAAACGGACCTTTGTTTTGGCTAATTTTGGTAAAAAAAAATTTGTTGTCAGTGTCACTGTATTTTTTAGTTTCTTTTTTTCAAAACGAATCAAAAGTGATCTGTTCTGATCGGGCCTATCTTTGTAAAAAGTAATATCTAAGAAATTTTTTAGACAAAGGAAATAAAGAATCACATTGATGTATCAACTTTATTGTAAAATTGTATAAGGCGGATACCTCATTTATCCTAGCTCATGTATTTTTCAAATTATTAAAAAATTACAATTCAAACTGTCTATGTCTGCATGAATGAATCAAGTATCGTTATAATTAGGTAATCTGATAATGAACTTAATTATGTTCGACACATACATACCCAAGATATTAGTATTTATACGAGTACATTATTATCTCTTAGAACTAATTGCACTTGGCTAGCTATGTACATTTAAAACCGATCTTAACCGTCATACGTACATATATCGGAAGGTGTTATAAGACATAATTACAATCTGTTGTTCTACTGATTTGTTTTATCAACAAAGCTTGTAATTACATTAAAGGGAGGTGTAATGCCAACCAACCAAGAATCAACCACCAAAGCCATCATTTGCATTACAATCAAATTAAACATTCACCGACCAGCCATTCCACTTCATTTCGCCTAATTTGGTTAATTGCCAATATAGTCTCCAAGTTCTGCCGACAAACCAAACTCGAACTAGGCTACTAGCAAAATGCCTGCGAAAATGTCACTATAGATAAAAACCCTAAAGGCAATAAATTCATTTAGGGTTTGTTTTTCTTGATTTCTCTCTTTACAACGAATATAAGAATTTCTTCTTCGGGTTTTCTTCATCAAGGATTTTTCGTTCAATGACTTGATTTAGGAGGAAAATTGCCATTTGTTCAGTTTGTTTACAAGATGTGACCTAATGTCGGAAAAAAATGGTAGTATGAGTATAAAAAAATGTGAAAGTACAATGACAAAGCAATCAGTACTCGAACATGATAACATAAAAATGACTAGAAAATATCACAGACATTCCAAAAAAGATACACACGACACAATAACAGAAATTTATACAAAGGCAATTTAGTGTTTTTGTTGCATTAATACGAAATGATTTAGCGAAAGACACTGTGGTTTTTTCCGCTGCACTGTTCGACTACGATTGCTTTCCATCAGGATTAATACAGGGTGCTTGTTTTATTTCTTTGTTCCTTTTGGAATGTAGTCGTATGAATTTATTTATACAAGTTCGATTTTTGGTTTTTTGTAATTTATATGCTTGGAATGTACTCAAGTCAATATGTTAAACACAGGTACATAGGAAGAAAATAGTTTTTAAGAAAAGTCGTCCAAAGTTAAATTGACTTTTGGCTTCTCTCTAAGAAACTGTAGATGTAAGTTGGTAAGTTTTAATAATGTTGTTTAAAAAGCTTTCGTTGAACTTCACTTCAAGTCCTATTTTTTTCAACATTCTGTTGCCTTTTAATTGGAAAGTATCATCACCTCAAGACTCATCCGAACATTGTGTTGTATCAGCTAATTTCTCGTTTCCTGACCACTCAGTTAAGGAAAAAACTCCAAAAAGAATGGCATTACGTGAAAGCCAATTGGGACGGCCTTAATACATTCTTAAGGAAATTTAACTAGTTGCTATTCTTCCTCGATAGCGACGTGGATGCCGCCGCTGATGCGATTAAAAACATCATTTACATTAGTATGAAAGACTTTATTCCTTTCAAAATTAAGTCTGCCAAACCGAAGGATGATGGATGGTTTGATGTAAGTTGCAAAGAGGCTTCTATGAACAAGGAGGTAAGCTTTCGGTTGTATAAAGCAAACCACACATAGGAAAACCGACAAAAATACATGCGTGCCAGAAATGAAAGCAATGTAAAAATGCGGCGATCCAAATTCACCTATGATCAAATATTATATACAAATACTACAATGTCCCAAAGGTAGTAAAAATTTTTGGTCATTCGTGAAAAGAATCAAAAATACAGCCTCGTCGTCAATTCCAACGATCATTCACGACATTCCAGTTGTCAGCTCTAAGGACAAGGCCAATCTACTTGCTGCACATTTTGCAGATAGTCAACGCTTTCAGACTGTGCTTTGCTGTGGTTTTAGATCTGATATCCACTGCATTAATGCGGGTGTCCCTCAGGGCTGTGTTTTGTCCCAGACACTCTTACTTATGTTTATCAACGATCTTCTGTCTGTAACTTCTAATCCAATTCATTCCTTCGCTTACGACAGTACTCTTAACTTCTCTTATGTGTTCACAGGTTCGCGTCCTTTCTTTTCGGACAGCATTGCAAAGGGGGAGAACACAATAGAGTCGAATTTAACGCATCCAAAACCCAATGCTGTCTTCTGTTGTTAAAACAAAATAGTAACCTCTAGCGATTATCCATGAATGGCACTTGATTCGATGAAACTGAAAAACTAGCAATTCTTGGTATGTGCGTCAATGAAAAGCTTCGTTGGAATTACCACATATTCAAGTTGCTGCAAGAAATATTTTACTCCCTTTGATCTACTAGGCATTTATTCGCCCTAAAGACCACCTAAGACCACCTTGCATCTGATGGACAGAATACAGAACCGTGCGATAAAACTTATCGGTGACGCAAACATAGCGACTTCAATAGATTTGTTCGAACACCGCAATAACGTTTCCTGCTTTTCATTGTTTTATCGATTCTTTCACAAGCGGTGCTCAATATATATAGCCAGTTGCATTCCACCTCTTCTTGAATTCAACCGCAATACTCGTGGCGCTCTAAATGCTCATCAGTTTACCCTCCATCTTCGGTCGTACTGTTTAGTTTAGAGACTCTTTCTTTAGTCGTGCACCACGACTGGGGAATGCTTTACCAAGCTCTGTATTCCCGCATCAATATGATCCACAGGCATTCAAAATGCATGCACATCGACATCTCCTCTCCCTTTCCTAAATACCTTAGTGCCCATGCTGTGCCCATTTACCCCTTGAGCGTGTGTCGATAAAAAAAGTGTCTATGAAAGGGGGACTTGTAGAATTGATTCACAAAGTCTTGAAAGTGTAAAGCTAAAATCAGTAGTTAATTAAAGCTTGTAAAATCTCACTTCAATATTTGAATTGTTTGATCTTCAACAAACAACGGTTCCAATATGCCAAAGGTATATTCTATTATGGGTTCTTCTGAAGTTCTGCTTAATTTGATTTGATTATTTAGATAATTCAAATATCCTCCAGGGAATCTTGAAAATGAATGATATAATGTTCTAATGAGCAAAACAATTTTTATTTAATAAACAAAATACATAAATAAAATTTCCCCTACTTTAAGAGTTATTTACAATCAATTCTGTTGCAAAAATTGTGCTTTGAGGCATTTTATGTTACGTTTACGCATTAATTTGAGACTTTCATATCAGTTGATTACAATCGAATACAAAAAGGACAGTTAATATGATCCGAACACACTCACAAACATACATAAAAACGCATTCATAAGTGCAAAACATCCGTCCACAATATATACCCAATAACACCGTAAGAAAATTTGAATAATCATACTTTAAATAATTGATTCAATTACGACAAATAACGTTCCATTTCACACGAACGAACAGGATGTTATTTGATTCCTTGATTCCTTTTTATTGTTGTAGGTATGTACGTGCAATCACGAGGTAACTTAATTTTGTAGGTACAGTGCATACTCAGCAGTTAACGATAACGACACATCAACAACCACGCTAGTTTAACAATAACTCATGGTTGTTACTCCTTGGGCTTTAGCGTGTGGTTAGGATCGGCCCGTTCCACTTCGGTGGGGTTTACCCATGCATGTCTGGAAGCTTTGCATGCATTAATTGCAAATTCAACGAAAAAACTTGATGATTGCCGTTTAAATAAAAATTCTAATAAATCTCCGGTCATAAATCTGGCATACAACACTTGTAAGCTCGAGAGCTGCCTAGTCAAAGTGACATTGATTTATATTTTTTTTTTCAGACCGTAAAATGCAATGCTGTCATGTATACTGCTTATATGAGTTTTATGTTTGGTGAAATTTCCGGTAATTTGTTAGTTTTTTTATGACTAGAGGCGCGCAGAGAATAATTTTTTATGTCGAAGGCAACGTCGGCTGTAAAGAAGTTTGCCAACATTCGTCTATATAGGGTTAACTACTACTAGGGTTAACTCGTACTAAATAGGGTTAAATGAATCTTTTTGTATAAATCCTCGCACTATAATATTAGTTAGGATGCGTGAAGTCCTCAAATGAATTCATTAAAAAGATCACAAAAGCCTATACGATTATTCATAGGATATGATAAAATTGTAGATCTCATTTCGCTTTAGGGAAACATGTTTTTTTAATTTTGAAATTCCTCAAAGTCATTCAGAACTGACAATAGTAAGTAGCATTGGGATGTATTTTTAATACAATTAATTTATATGTGAATAGTCAGATCTTATACGTACTATCGTCATTCAACCAACAGTGGAAAAAGGTAACCCATCTGATGTCGGAAATATTCACAGTCCGAGATATAAAGGGTGTTTTTTTGGGAGGTTTGTTTTTCCGATAGATGTCGTTTTATTTTATGACAGTTGTTTTGACAGCTCAAAGTGGCATTTCTACTCAGTATTGTTTGGCAAATCATTATGAAAAAAAAAAAAAAAAAAAAAAAAAAAAAAAAAAAACATTTAAACACAAAAGTTATATCTAACGGGTGTTTTTTTAAGAGGTTGCCGATTTTTTTTTTGAATAAAACACATATAAAATTATGAAATGACCAAAATTTTTTTTTATTTGGTAGATAATTTTTTGGCATTTAACATTTAAACACAATTTCTGGCATATGGCTACCACGACTATTTTTCACAAATGTCATTTTTTTTTTTTTTTTTTTTTTTTTTTTTTTCATAATGATTTGCCAAACAATACTGAGTAGAAATGCCACTTTGAGCTGTCAAAACAACTGTCATAAAATAAAACGACATCTATCGGAAAAACAAACCTCCCAAAAAAACACCCGTTATTTTAATTGTGGACTTTCTATTTCACATTTATACAAAGAGCTCCTTATAATTTTAAAACACCTATTTTTGTAGCTTCATATATTGCTCTAAGCTCTGTCAAATAAAACAACGAAGACGAACACTATCTTTCCATCACTTAAATGTGAAGTCCATGACATCGGTGTTGTTATTCTTTACACCCAAAATAAACCACATTTTCTTAACAAAAAACTGACACAACATACTTTTAATGGTGCTCCTTAACAATTTTTGTATAATTATTGCACACGAAATTAACATGCACCATATATAATACAAGCAAGCAGAAGAATACATGTGGACAATATTATTTTTATGACCTGTTCCCCGTAAGTGCGAAACATCTACATCGCCCTGCGGCAATATAATTCAGCTCTTCCCCAGTTGCACCGAATTCACTTCAACTCCACGACGACATTACATAGCATGCATTACAATTAAAGTCACGCTTTTTCGAAATATGTTACCATCCACTGCCAAATTTTTCATTTTAAAAGAGTGTCTGAAGATTTCTGAGCTATCCTCACTATGATATCCCCACTGAAAATGCAGTTCAGCCTTGTCATTTGAATATCATGTGTATTGGCACCGTCCTGTTAATGAATGGATGCATCTTTAATGTAACAGTGGAAGTCTATTTACAAAGTACTGCACTGATAATGTTTAACATCAACGAAAAAACATTAAAAATGAAAGGTTTTGGATTGTTGTTTAACCTGATTGCACTGTTTATTTGGCTCTATAACCGGGGCTGCTGCCTCTACCTCTTCATGTTGTCTTTCATGTATAGAATGGATATAAAAAGACGCCGATGCTGAAGGAAGATTGTCATTGTCAACATTTGATTGGTTTGGTTGTTTTAAAAATTAACCTATAAAGTAATCATCATATTTAGCCGGGGTCCGGTCTAGGCCTTGCACACAAAATCACTCCACCGGTCTCGATTTCTAGCATATGTCCAGTTGGGCATCCCTAAACAATGGGCGTCCTGGTCTACGCCATCCTTCCAGCGTAGGCTTGGCCGGCCTCGCTTCCGTGTTCTATAAAACCTATCGAAAGATCCTCTTTGCTCATGCGAGCTAGGTGTCCTGACGCTCGTAGTTCTCATCATAATAGAGTCTCCGGAATCGTCCTTCCTCATATATGGGGCCAACAATTCTCCGTAAGACTTTTCTCTCGAACGCGGCTAAGAGGTCAGAATACTTTTTGCACCCATGTCTCGGATCCATATGCAATTACTGGTATGACCATAGTCTTATATACCAGAAGCTTGGATGTTATGGTTAAATTCCTGGATTTGAAGAGTCTTGACAGACTATAGTAAGATTTGTTGGCTTTAAGCAACCGTGCGCGTATTTCTGGTTCCATGCTATTATCGTTATCTGCTACAGTTGATCCGAGATAGTTAAAGGATTGCACTACTTGAAATTCGCGTTCCACTATTTAAATTGAGGAACCAATGTTGGATCTCATACTCACAGACGTGGACACCAAGAACTTTGCTTTGTGCTCATTAATGTAAAGCTCCATATTTCATGCCGCCTGCTCGTTCTGGATGAAAGCTTCCTTTATAGATCTTGGGTTCCTACCAACGAATGGACGATTGAACCTCTTGACGTTACATCAGAATCTCGGATCTCTTTCTCCAACCAGGCGTGAGTTTTGAAACTCTAGATATTTTTCCATCACCTGCCTAAGGGTATATATCTGATCAGTTGTTGATTTAACTAGGATGATGCCAAACTGGTATGGGCCAACGTTTACTTAAGCTCTCTGTACTCTTCTAGTTCACCGATGAGATTCTTCTCCCAGACTGCTTTCTTTCACCGGTGAACTGTTTTTTATATCTTCTGAGCGTTTTATATTCTTCTTCCCGTATCCGCGTTCTATATGATTGGTGCATAGCTCGGTACGTAATATTTCTACGTTCAGTCGCTAGCTTGCATTCGTTATCGAAGCAACCGTTTCGATCTCTACGACTACTGTCTAAGATTGAGACTTTGCCCGTCATCTCAGACTTAGGAATTAATTTTCCTGTGTTAGGGCGAATCCTATCGCTAGACCAGCGTTGTTTCTGGTCTCTCCGTTGCGAAGGGCAGCCATGTTGACTCGAATCTGATTGGCGGATAAAGTCTTTCGTTATGAAACTTGGGCCGTCATATATAAAGCCTTGATGCTCCAATGCGAAAAGCATAAATATTCGTAAACTGCTCGGTTCGGATTTTTTGTATTTTTTGCATTGGTTTACCTTATTTTTGGCCAAAAATAGCTTTAATACTTACCGGAAGATATAACCACAAAAAATTATAGGCTAATCGACGATGAGTGACAGATGAAGATCAATTTGACCTCAATAGCCGGCTGAAAACATAATAGCACCGATATGATCTGAAGTGAAGCAGAGAACAATATTTTGCACACACACACACACACTCGAGACGTAGAAAAAAGTATGTCGAGTGTATGGATTGTATGGAAATATGAACCGGAGGTCGAAGGTGATACCGATACATGCTTGTAATTGGCATAGAAAAATAAGGTCAATTAGTTCAAGTAGCATAAATTCAGATACTCAAACTGTGGATAATGGGTTTTGATTGGAATTTATTTTTACCTCGTTATTAACAGTTAAATGCATCTAACGAGCAGAAATTAAATTTATCAAATAATATTTAATAGCAATAAAGGATTAAAAAAAGGATGAGAAGTTAATTTCATAACTGGGTGGTTGTTGGCTCTTAATTTAACTAATTGTTTATGCGAATACATACACACACACCTCAACAAATGCTTTTGTGGATAATAATTTTTTGAAATGCAATATGTTGGCGATCATTAAGTCGAGATGTTTCTCTCAAAATAGATATTAAGTGTTAATTAAGAAGTTAATTACTTTAATCCTAGTGGGAGATCTAAATACGAAATATTACGCTTAGATGGATTCAATAGCGAACGGAAGAGGCAGCTTTCTTAAGCGCGTTGCTGATGATTACCAAAAAGTCAGTTATAAATTTAAATTATACAGCCCAGTTACACCGAGTTACCCTTCAGGAAACTCATATTTGTGTATTTCAGATGCGCGACTGTAAATAGCAACGGTCCACGATAGTAAGATTGCGCTGTTACCTTATAATAGCGATCACAACGCGATATTAATAGTACTTTCATTTGCTGACGATTCCTTATTCGCGTTAACAACCCAACCAGAAATTCCTTAATTTAATTTTAGGAAAACAAACTGGAATATTTTTAAATAACGGGCCACAAGAGAATGCAGAAATTGAATTTTCTTGTGTGAAGTTCCTAACAATGGCGGTGGTGTCGAGAAGATTAATCTTATTGGATCACATTTTCACATCATGATCACATGAAACAGTTCACCAAATAGCAGCCCACCCAATAAATTCTGCGGGTATGGTGAACGAGTAATTCCACGAATTTCGTCATCCGCACAATTAATCAGAAGTCAGAACCTCTTGTACGCTTCTCAACTGACATGAAAGCGGACGAACTAAGGCAAGATCCAAAAAACAATTACTTCTCGACGATGACTGAATTTACTTACATTTTCAGGAAACTGAACATCAAGCCCTCGACAGGTTTAGATAACATTCCAAATATCGTCTTAAAACACCTTACAGTTGAAGTCATACGGAAAAACTACGTCATTTTTAATAACTTCCTCAATAAACACTAATTCCCGAGTTGTTGGAAAATTTCAAAGGTTTTCCCAAAAGTAAAAAAAAAAAACCAAAAAATTAAAATTTTTCGTGTAAATTCCCTTATACACAATGTGCAAAGTTTAAAAAAAAAAAAAACGGGTAAATTTTTTAAAATCCTGGGGCCATTCAATTAGTGTGTTTAGGAGTTGAGTACAATGAATCGGTGGTCTGAGTGCTGGGATGTAAATTTCCTTTTAAGCCAACCCATAACAACTAATAAAGAAGAAAATGTTTTGCTATTGCCTAAAATTTAAGCTACAACCATTTGGAATCCATAGGTAACAGCTAAAGTTTAAAAACTTTACTAGTATTCTTCAGGGTAGCGCGTGTCAACTTTAAAAGTAGCAGGTCTGCTTTAGTTTGGCTTTATTTGAGGCTTATTTGACAGCTTAAGTAAAGCAACACAACAATTTTTCTGCTTCATAGCTTTTTTCGCGTTATAACTAACCTAGAACAATAGGATATAACAAGAAACAGGTCGTATGCCATAAGAACAACAGATTTACATGACCCGCTACACAGCATGTAGTAATATTGTTGTTTTTTTTAAAGGCCACAGCTTCTTAACATAAACGTTTTTTTCATCTCAAAGTTTTTTATAAAGAACGCACAAAATCGTAATATAACACCCGTACATGTGTGGATGTGTGTAACATTTCACAGGTACAATGCACGCAGAGCACTAAAATCTTAAAAGTAGTCTCAAATAAAACGCGTTCTGCGGTAATGTGCGTACGTATGTTTTGTTTTGAGTATGCAAGAAGTAGAAATGTTTCTATGAGCGAAATCCGACAACTCGGAAAATGGAACAGTTTTCTTGGTGTGACATAAACGGGTTTTGCGGTTAAAGCTACTGGCGTGTAATTACTACACATGCGAATAGCAGCTATAAGAAATACGTATACAATATGTTCATGCGACAAATGGAATAAAATATTTCTTGTCCGGAGAAAAACTAATTATTTTACTAACATTTCTTATGCTTTGTGCGATTCCCAAGTGTCCATTATGGACGTGTAGCAAGTCATGTACCTATTTGAGTATAAAGGCATCATCATCATTCAGCAAAAAACACTTGCACACATACACATACAAATATTCATGCACATTTACAAATAAGCGTGTTTAAAATTTAAGACGAGGACAACTTGGTTTGGTTTGTACTTAAAATGGAAGAAGAAAACGGGGTTAATTACGATTCCAATGTGGGAGTAGGTAGATTTTTTCTATAACCGACCATATATAATCCTGTGCACTTTTCAAACACATAAGGGCTCTAGGTGTGTTTGTGTAAGCTTAATGTATATGCAAGGCTGAAGGATAATAATCAACATTTTGATATATTTTTTTCTGAAGTTCAGTGCAAGAATCATAACTGAGGTAAAAAGTGTTCCGAACTGTTTTGTACGCTTAATAAAATGTCGATTTCCCAGTTGAACGCGAACTTTAATTTTGGTAAGTTCCATAACACTTATACGTTTTTAATTACGTTGCAGTTTCTACCTTTCTCTGCGAACCTTTCAAATTACAATTACAATTACAGTTTAAGTGAAACGGACTTTTGTGAAAACTCTCTGAATACAACAATTTCTTTAGAAGCTTACATGTAAGTTGTAATTGATTGACTATTGACATTATATTTGGTCCTGGCCTAATAAACTGATTTAGAGACAATGTCATTCAGTTTTCAAATGGTGCAACCTATTAATTATTCTAAATAGACTGCAGTACCTATACTTAAGATGAAAAACGCCGAATATACCCTTCGCTAGAGAATAGAAAGCTTGGTAAGTAGCGGGAAAACAAAAAACCTAATCGTGTTTCCTTAGCATTCAAACATTTGTGTATAATTTCAGGAGGCTTCTCTGTAAAAATTCTGTATGGGATGCTTTTTTGGAAACCAGTTTGACACAGGTTAAAGATGCATTTCAAAATGGCTTCCTACAAAAAAAACCTTGTGCAAAAATATGGGACTGGATAGACATATATAAATATATATTTTTATACAGTAAAACTACCAATTTGGGACACTCCGTAATTGGGACACTCCGTATTTGGGACACTCCGTAATTGAGTTAGCCCTCGTGCCCACCCTCGGAATTTCCTTACACAATACCCTCCACAACTGGGACAGTTCCAATTGGGACACCTCTCAAACAGGACGTAGTAACAGGTTTTCCTAGAACCCCTGAAATCGGTACGCACCTCCTAAATGGGACAGTAGACTCAAAAATTTTCAAATTATGACTTCTCTAATTGGGACAGTTCTGAATTACATATTTACAAGCAAAATTTGGATATGTTGTTCGCAGCTGCATCAAATGAACTTAAAAGAAACGAATCTTCGCATTTTATATAAATCCAGTTATTGAATTTGCGCTGCAAAAATTTCAAATGAGTAAAAATTATTTTATTATTTAGTTGGATATATTGTCTGATGTGTTAGCGGGTGCGTCTAATTGAGTTGACTGCTTTTGTTTTAAAATTTTATAACTTTGAGTTTCCTCAGGTATACATACATTACTTTCATTAATCACTATGTTACCAACCATTTTTTTGTAGGTAAGTAAACAATATAACCAAGCGGATATAAACAAAAAATTGGAAATCATCAAATCTTACGAGGATGGTAAATTAAGTGTGCGGAGGCTAGCAGAGAAGTAAGTGTAATTCATATTCTGCGTATCCTTAAATCAAAGGAAATTATTAAAAGAAAAGTGAAAGTATATGATCCGTTGGCCATGAAACGCATAAAATTGTTTGGTGGAACAACTTGTAACTTGGATCGGCAGACATGGAGTGAAAATTAAACTCACTAGCATTCCACGCTAACAAAGTGGGTTTAACAATTAACGTATCAAAAACAAAACTACTTCCCGTTAACGCTAGTGGAACATGTGATCTCGATTGACAGACACCAGATAGAGGAAGTCGATAAATTTTTTTTCTTGGGCAGCTGGATGGCAAAAAAAGTGGATGTGTGCTCTCGTGTAACAAGGCGTGACACTCCTATAGTATGCTAAATAATATCTGGAACTCATCGCAAATTTCCCGGAATCTGAAGCTAACGATATTCAGATCTAACGTTTTCTCAGTACTCTTGTATGGCTGCGAAACGTAGAAAGTTATAGAGTCAATTGCGACGCGAATCCAAGTCTTCGTCAACAAGTTCTTACGGTGGATACTGAGAATAAGATTGCCGGATATTATCACCAATCAACACTTCTGGATAGCAACCCATCAGGAAGCAATCGCGATCACCATCAGACGACGAAAATGGAGCTGGATTGTCCACACTTTGAGAAAGCCAGCGGACGATATTACGAAACTAGCGGTCAACTGGAATCCACAAGGAATTCGCCGTGTTGGCCGTCCTAGCAAGACATGGAAGAGGACAATAGAAGAGGAAGCAAGATCCCAGGGTACAGATTTGCGTCTCTTGAAACCTTGAAAAATAAAGGGTTTGCACCTTAACTAGGCATTGAAATAAGGTTGATGAACATTTCATATTGAACTCCGATTTTCCTTCTGCATTTCAATTAAAACTTATGTTCAATCAAAAGGATTGTTACAAATGCTAAATTATTCGTACACCTTTGCGTTTGGCCAGTGTCCGTGCCTTGCTAGCTCACGCAATTAAAATGCTTTTCACATCCTCAAGAAATTAGTTACTTTGATCAGCTACAAAATTCTTCCTTTCATTCGAATTTATGATTCTGTTCACCTTATCTTCCTCCCCTTCCATTAGTTCCCAATTTGCAATCGAACAATTATTTCTTTTTTGTTGGTAATGCAAACTTGCTGGTTCTTTTCGTTCACACTTACGCTCTTCGAATCTTATGTTATTACAAACACACACCAAAAACTGCGTTGTTTAAATATTGATGGTTTCACTGTAAGCTATTGAGAGATACTTTGCTTTACATCCGCTGCTCTGATTTTGTAGAAAATAAAAAGCCTCACTTCTATCGACGAACAGAAGCAAAGTGCTTAGGTAAATAATGAAATTTGTATTTCCTTTGTATATTTTACCAAGGTTTAATTTACAACAACAGTGGCCTAGAATGGGAGAAGTAAAAACAGCGTGAAACTATTCGTCTAATTAGAACATCCGCTTCATGGGGTAAACAAAAAAAAAACATTATTCCATTTTCGAAATTTCGATTAGGTACGATATTTTGGTTCGTTTTGACGACATGTTGTGGAAATAATTCGTTTATTAGTAAATATATCATAATGTTTTTTTTTGGTTTTCCTACACGCAGTTTTCGCATTGCACTTCCAGCCAGGAGAAAAAAATAACGAACTTAATCTATTTGCAACAGAGTAAGGTCTTGATCAAAGGGTGCTCTTCTACTATGGCATACCGCGAAGTTGTACAAGTAGATTTCTTGTAAAGTGTGAAGGTGGCAATTTTGATAAAAGCCGATCTGCAATAAAATAGGTGTTTTAGTGATTAAAACAGATGATAAAATGTAATCAACAAGGATACATAGATGATGAAGGTAGTGTCACTAATAGAAGTCATAAGATGTCGAACTTTTGGAAGGCTTGAATCTCTGCTGCCGCTTCTGCAACTCATAAAACATAAATTCTAAGGAACTTTGAATTATTTAAAATGCTTTTTAGTAGATTATTTAAAAGATTTCGGTTTATTTAAAGCACATTATTAAAATAACACATCACCTTTTAAATAAAGACAACTTACGACACCGTTTGTAGCGTATCCCTTTAAGATGTTACAGTTTGCAAATGATAATAATCTGCTCGTTATGAAAAATCTTCATAAGTGATGAATTTATTTTCATTTGAATCATTTCGTTAGTTAACAAAAACTTGTATTTCTATGTAGATAAACATATCCTCTATCCATGAGTTAACTTTAACGTACTCAAAAGTAACAGTATGGTGGGCTATTTGATCTGATGGTTTCATTGGTTTTCCAAGATACATAAGAATCTCTAAATAGCAAGCAGATGTAAACTAATTTAGAACACAATATAGTCCACAAAATAAAAATACTTCATGTGAACAAGTAGAATATAGGCCAAAATAGCTGAAACTGTTCTGCAAAATGTCATTAAAATAACTCGCATTTGTCTGATATGATATTCCATACACCTTCCCCGACCATCAGTAAAAAGGGTTTTATTGTAAAGAAAGTTATTAAAAAAATTACTATACATTTTCGTAGAACACCCTGTATACGAACATTAATATTCGAATTTAATAATAATTGATCTTGCGTTGACTATCAGACATCCAACGTGAATATTAAAATATTAATCATCTTTAATTGGAAAACACACAAAAAAAATGATTAATATTTTAATTATTTTAATGTAGTCATTAATTATCGGAAATTCTAATTAATGACAACATTAAAATAAAATCGGATGAGAAAGGGAACAATATTTTTTCGTGTCAGGTGGGAACATCTGTGACAGTTATCAAACGATGATAGTCCGAATTAAATAATAATGGAAAACCTGATACTAGAAATTAATTACCTACTACATTTTAATTAAAAATATGCCATTATGTATAATAAAAAAAAATTTTAATTTAACTTGACTTTATTTGTTTGTTTCGGCTTCTTTGAGATCCTTTTTAACTAACTTTCACATGACCTAGAGACCTGATATTTTACAAGCTGCTTAGTCTCGTAGGGGAGTTTCTGAGAATCCGCATGCAAAGAGTGACAAACCAACCAAACCTATCCAAATTTCATAGGACCTGAAATTTTATGAGCAGGTTAGTCTCGTAGGGCGTTTTTTTTTATATCGCACGTGTAACGAGTGTCGCCAGTCGTTTGTGGCGCGTGTAATGCGTTTTATTTTTTCGCCCTTTTTGAGGTTCTTTTTAACAAACTTTCACACGATCTAAAGAGCTGAAGATATACGTTTTCAAATCGTGAGCTATGGTCGCGAGTTCATACAAAAATCCCATGGAATAAAGCACTTTCAGTTTTTCCGAATTTTCTAATTTTCTAAGCAACTTTTCCAATTTTGCTTCCCATATTCGGACTATGACAAATATTATAAAAAGAAAACGAGCAAAATCGGTTGAAATCAAATGAATATCCTTCCTGCTGAGCATACAAGCCACTTTCTTTAAAATGGCATCCAACCTAAAGGAGATAACCTTTTGAATCTCATTTTAAAAAGTACAATAAGTTATGTATATAGACTTCTGTACAGCCTATTATACTGTAGGGTGTCCCAACAAGAGCGCCGGAGAATTTTTTTCTCGGTCTAAATAATTAAACGTTGTTGGTTTGAATGCTTCTCCACATTCTTAAATCGTGTGGTCTTTACGTGACAAATGTCAAAAAAAAAATCACCGTACAACTCGTATTAACAAAATGGCGGCAAATTTAAATCCGGCGCTCTTGTTGGGTCACCCTTTATATATCTTTTCCCTTTAAACAAAAATTCAGAAATGTTAGACAAACAGAATAGCTGTTGCTTTTTTTGAGTTTCAAAAGAAACAATTGGACAAAAAATTTAAATGAATGTACTATGGCTTCTTATTAAATGCAAGTATGGGTTCTACAGAGAACATACATATCTCTACCTGGACACGAGTATTATATATAAACTAGTGGCCTTTTGTCGTAGAACTCGGACAATCTCATTTTCGGCAGGAATTCTAAAAAAAACCTTATAGCTTCAGTAATATATAAAAAAATATGCAAAGTGTGATTAGACGAAACTGGTTAGATTAAAATTTCTGATTTGATTCATAATATCAGATCCACCACCCAGTTTCTGCATATTTTTTGCGTTCAATCGACATTCAACTGAGAATTCTGGATATTGATTATTATAATTTTTACTACACATGCTTTTTGAAAATATTGTAAAATGTGTTATTGTGTTATGTTTCGTACATTTTAATTTTTCAATTCGCGCTGCACTAATAGTTATATTAATCCTTGCTTTGATACTGCTTCCAACCATAGCAGTATGTCGTATATGCTTCAACAAAAACTGTTTAAGATTGTAGTTTCTCATACAGAAAACTACATGTGGCAAAAATCAAGTTGTTGTCATCGTCCTGGCCTTTGTTACAGTAATGTCGTTATCATTGAGTCGTTATCTTTTAATACAAAAAAACACATACACATGCAGTGTTTGATTGACACTTTCAGTTATTTTCACAAATGCAAATGGGAGTATTCCCAGGTTTTGGTAATAAAAGGAAAAATAACAGTTGTGGAGGGACACAAAATATGTAGTGTTTAACTAGATACATATGCCGTAGTTTTATATTCTATATTCATATGCGGGATTAAGGAAACATATAATATATTATATATAATAAATAAATAAAAAGTATGTTTGTTGAATTTTTCGTTTGTCTTTTATACAAAACCACACCGTAGTTTGTATTCATTCAATTATTTGTTGGATACTTTACTGATGTGTGGAATGAACGCTCAATTGGGTGGGGGTCAGTGGAATGAGCATTCGGGTAGAGTTGGGTATTTCCGCTAGTAATTAATAAAAATAACAGATACAATAGCAGTCATAGGAGTATTCAAAATTAGACAAATTTTTGTTTCGTTTCCACAAAATCGATACCAACGCGTTAGGTAAACTACTTAGGGAGTCTTATAACGGGAAACACAATTTCTTTTTCATAAAATAACTCCTCGGCTTAGCTAAACTTATTCATGAGGCTTCTAAGAAATATTCAGATACAATAATTATTGCAGGCCCAACAATACCTAAAATAATGATAATAATATTTGGCGCGTCAGACCGTTCAAGACCTAGTTTCTCGAGAGTTGTGCGAGTTATATTTTTGCACACGAATATGGATGGGTCCTATAGTCCTAAGACATATCCAAAAGGCTAATTCGAACCTCTTACTCAAACGTTCAAGGCACTAACCCCTTGACCCCTTGAGATACAATGCCCTCACAACAATACCTATGACTGAGTTATTTATATATCAAGTAGAAAATTTTTTTGTGGACTGTGACTTCATATTCAGACAAGACCTCTTTGGAGACTATGCATTTTCACCTACTATATCGGTAACTTAATGAACTGAATCAAGACATCAATTGCAAGCAGATATCCAGACCATCAATAAGACAAAACAAGTTTAGTGCGCTTCTAGAGGGATTGTGATTGTCGTAAGTTCAATTACAGCAATATACAAAGAAGTCAAACAAACTTTGTTAAGTTTAAGTTTAAATTTATAAGTTTGACAAAAAGTATAATAAGACAAATCAATTTTAAATAGTACACTTATACAATGTAGACATATGTTTCAGAAGATAATTTGGAATGATTAACAGCAAATCAGCGACAAATAAATAAATGCTTAAACCATGTTAAGATCCTCGAAAACAGAATCAATTCATCCTAAACACAATACTTCTTTTTGTTTTAGTCCTGTCAATAACTGGGGCAATAGTGCTGGCATTTTATACCGCTGAAAACTCTATTTGTGTGCTGGCATTTAATCAAGAAAGACAAATGTGTTGCCAGAATTAAAAGGCATTTTGTAATTAAAACGACCTGGTTACGGCTAACATTGTTATTCTTATATTACTTAAATCGTATAAGGAGTAGTCATATGCAAGTCCAACAACTATGATTGTAACATTGCAGTGACGTTAAACATACTATACCTGAAAAGCAAGTCTCAAGTTCCTTAGAACTCGACAAAAGCAAAATTAAAATTCAATACAAATCCACCACACCTGTGACTTTACCATCTAGAAAGTTTGAGTCATTGCCAGCAGGCTGTTGGTAAAATGCAACAATAAAACTTTTCAGACATTCCTTTACGATAATGCCGTTAAAGAATTTAATTTCGCGTTTATAGTTGGAAAAACTTAAAACGCCAAACTCTGAGCCAAATTCTGTTCGCAGTGACAATAAAGACCAAAAAAGTTTATAATTTTTCTAGAAAGTATAGGTACTATCCGCTATTTATTATGTCCTGGTTGTCACAAAAACTTAAAATGCGCCCAGGATGTTTTATGCAGTAAACAGTACACTGATTATGCGCTTATACGGCAGATATTTTCAAATGTTTTAAATAAATAAGCAATAGGCTCATGAACATTAGTTATAACAGCAGACAGCTTTCATGCGGAGTTTATGAAGTATGTAGGGCCTGCAATTCATGAACTCATAAAGCTAGTACGGAAGGAAGAAACGATAGACATGACGACTAGAGTGAAGACATTCTATGCCCAATATATAAAAAAGGGATATTAAAATCTGCAGAAATGATCGAGATTATCGTTATTGACTGAACTGGGTGTAAATTGGTATTCTCCGCTATTCTATATGACAGCCACAGCTATTCTGAATCTCGCAGTTGAAACATTTAAGTACTTAGAGGACTCATAATTACTTTAACGAGCTCTCAGCAACAAAAAACAGATTACTCACTGGAAGGCAGCGAGTAAACTAAAAAAGCCGGCGTAATCGAATTTAATTGTAAATACAATTAAGATCGTCTTAGAAGAAAAGATATACTGTTCGGCAGTTTTCTTGGATATTGCGCAAGCTTTCGTCAAAGTATGGCACGAGGGATTAAATTACAAAATTAAAACCCTTCTGCATAAAAAATGTCATGCAATACTTGAAAGCTGCTTATCCCAAGGGAACTATCAAGTAAAACTAAATACACCTACCACTGAACAATTCAAGATAAAAGCAGGAGTACCGCAAGGCAGTGTATTGGGACCTGTGTTACATAGGGTGCCGTAAATATTTTTAGAAAATGGTAATACTAGTGTTTTCCGATGCAAATCTCTATGTCAAGCAAAAAGTTTAACGTTTTTGGAGGTTATGTTTCTCACAAGTACTCCGTCAGTTCGCACCGCAAAATTATTTTTTTTATTTACTTGAAAAATTGAATTCAGTGAAAAAATGAAATTATCGCGTGAAAATTTTCGTGTGATGATTTTTTACGATATTCGAATGGGGCTAACTCAACAACAGTGCTTCGAATCACTTCATTCGACTTTTGGCGACGAAGCACCATCTTTGGCTAATGTTTATAATTGGTACAATGAATGATTAGCCCCGTGTATGTCGTCCAAAAACAGCTGTTGTACCAGAAAACATCAATGCTGTGAGAAAACTGATTAAAAAGGATCGTCATGTGACTTATAGGGAAATCGACGACTTGGCACCCAATTACTTCCCAACAAAGATTTTTATCCCCTGAAGAAGCAGTTGAAGCGTTCAAAAACCATGTTTTGGAGTTATCATCTTCGGACTGAAAAAAGTGTTTCGATAAATGGTATGATAAATGATAAACGTATGCAAAAGTATATAGATCTTAAAGGCGAATATTTTGAAAAGCAATAAAGCAATTTTTCATGAACAATTTTAATTTTTCTATTACTTTTTCTATAAACCCCGTAAAATCCCTCGTATAACTTCCACACTGTTCATGTCCAGCAGTGAAACTTAACAATGTCACTACTTCTCAACAAAAAAATATCAAGTACTTGGGGGCTAATCATGGATCCCTATATGGACACATGGTATTTAACTATGGGGCTCAACCAGTACATAAAATATAGATGTTGTCCAAAGAATGCAAGCAAAACTACTTCGCAGCATCACAAATGCACCATGGTATATTCGGAACAGCGACATTCACAAAGACCTCGGTGTTAAAACCGTTAAAGAAGCGATCAATTCATACAGCTTAAACAACAAATTGAAACTGGAATCACATCCAAATGAATTAGCTGGGGAACTACTAAGGCAACCAGAGTAGATCCACTTGATTTAATGTATTATTAAAAAATATAATTCAATTTCACGCATGTAGTGATACACATTTAAATAACCCAATTAACTTATTATAATAATAATATCGCATAAGCTAATAAGAAGTATTAACATAGGTTAGGAGTTTAGAAATCACAATTTTTTTTTTTAAGAATTTCACACTTCTTGTTAGTTTCGTATAAAGAAAGATTCAAGAACACCAGTGGCAGCATAATTATAAAAAAATAGTTGGTCCACAGTGATCTGATGTGATGCATACTTTAACCTTAAGAAGTTTAAACCAATAACTATCGCAAGAGTGGCTCATTTTACAACGTCTGTATCGATGGCGAATGTAATAGTTTAAATAAAAAATAAATGCATATAAAGGGCAACTAAACAGTACTAGGCTATTCTTACAATATTGATATCAACGGAGATGCAAATAAATAAGTGCGATATAAGTACAATAAAATTGTGCCCTCGCCTGAAAACGGAAAATTCCACATGAACCCTACAAAATTATGCCAGGCTATTGTTTCATGAGTCAAGACTCTATAAATTCAGTCTTAACGGGAGAACATTCGAATAAATTCATTTGTTTAGGTTGGCCATAAAATAAGAAGAACTTGAAGAAAGATCAGCATCCTTTGTATTTAATCTGATCTGATGAAAGATCGAACCAAGTTGAAAGTGATTGTAGACTTAAAGCATCCATAACTCATTCATTTGTTTGCAATTTTTTAGTGAAAGTGACTGTAGACTTAAAGCATCCATAACTCATTTAATTGTTTGCAATTTTTTAGTGATTGATAGGCGTAAATAATTTTATATATTAGTTTATTAGTCTTTTGATAAATAAAAATACATGTTAAGATATGTATCTTTTGATTTCTTTTAATACGAAAACGCTTTTATATTTTGTCATTTATAAAAGCTAAAAGTTAAGCTCTTGTTATTGGAATAACTCAAAATGTTGTTTTCATATCTTACCTAATATCTTAGTAAGCAACTGAAAACCATCCTTTTGAAATAACTAAATCGCCGCTTTTGTGCTAATATTCGTGAACCTGGTGTATCATTTAAGATTTGGTTTATGGGATTTTTTAAATTTTCAAAACACTACGTATTTTTAGAATAATTTTTACTTAAACTTCCGAACCATATAAGAATACAACACAAACACATCAATCTTATTTTTGCAATCCTAAAAGGATATTCTGATACCTATATAAAAATATAAGAATTAAGTTATTAAGAAGCTACAAAACAGTTATAAAGGAAAGCTAAGGGATCGATAAGCAAAGTTATTTAAGCAATAAAGCGAGTTTTTAGTATGCATGGTTTTATATTCACTTTCAATTCAGGAATTTTTTTAGTAATCAGCAGTTGATTTTTTTTTAAAAAAAAAAGGACTCAAAGAAAAGTGATAAAGCGTCGTGAATGAATAAGGATATCTTGCGGTGATGGCAGACGTCATTCATACGGGATTTAGATACAAACGAATTAATCCACTGCCACTTTCCACTTTCACATACATTACATATGAATGTCTTATAGCTATTTTTACATTTTCTATTTTTAATCCGATTGGTGCATCGTCCGGGTCGGGTCGCCTGTTTTAATCTTGCTTATTTATTAATGGCGTTAGAAAACACTTCATCGTCACCAAAAGGATTTAACAAATCACACAATATACGAAAACATGAACGATCCGACTGAACTCGTTTCGCTATCAGCTCCGAAAAACCACATTAAGACCTTCATTAAAATTTAAAGGACAACATATTGTTAAACAACAGCCAGGAAAATTCACAAGGGATGTACAATGTGGCATCCACCGAGCAGGACCATGATCTGCGGCTTAGCATAGGGAGCATTAGGCACGACATGTACTAAAATTTATGTATACATTAACTGGTACCACGTAAAGGATTTCGCACTTTTTGCTTTACACGCAGGCACACGCACACGCACACACTTCCGTAAATACTCTACAGAAACACACACAGTTGAATTTTTTCCTCTTTCTGTCAGCTCTGTATTCCCGAGAGGCTGGATTTTGTAATATATCTAAAGAATTAATTCTTTCCTCGACCCCGAGCGACAAAGAGACAAAAATTAATAAAAAAAACTTTTATTATTCTTTGTATTTTTCACAAAACGATATGAAACAATTATTCTTCTGCGTCCAGAAGGACTGAAACATACCCAACAGGATGCGCCACATTGGATACTTCTTGTTTGTTAATATTAAGCGAATCTCGTCATTTCAACGGGAAAGATGCACGAAAACTGTTCGCTTTTGGAAAAAATGATTCTACCCATGCCGCACAGTGAAAATCCTCGCATATGATAGAAAGAGAACAATTGAAAGCTTTTCATCGCATGACATTTGCCGAAATTGCATGCGAGTACTTTTGCCGCCATCGGGATTCACGTCAACATTATACCCACATCCACAA
The DNA here is from genome assembly GCA_947095585.1 of Nephrocerus scutellatus. Lineage (NCBI taxonomy): Eukaryota > Metazoa > Arthropoda > Insecta > Diptera > Pipunculidae > Nephrocerus > Nephrocerus scutellatus. The sequence continues at coordinate 19,244,500 of OX352763.1, read as the reverse complement.
TTCAGCGACAGCCTGTTGTACATGATTCCTTCGTAAAGTCAAGTACAAAGAGTTTTCCCCTTGTTGAAGCTTTTTTGTTGTTGATTCCCATTGAAATGTCGAATACACGAACATGGATCGTGCCGTGGCGGACTAAAAATGAAAAGTTTCTGTATACGACGAGTACTTATCTTTTGGAAAATGAAAGCTAAACTCTCTGTGTTATCTGTACTGTACGCTGTATCTATACTCTGTACTTTCTATTTCTCTCTCTCTCACTTAATATTATGTGATGCGACGTCTTAGCATTAGTACGCTCCGAAATTTATCAACTGATTCATTGCAGGTTGTTAAAATTGCCACTCTATAGTTTTCGTTGTACCTGGACGGGAGAAAGCCTACCTGTTGCTTAGCAACTGGGGGCAGCTTTAATACGGCAGCATCCACGTGAGGCGCACCATAACCACTAACAAATATCAAATTCATTTGCCAGCTGACATGACGCAGGATGGCTCCCGCATTTTAATGACGATATATGCAGATGCGCGACGTGGAATAATGAATTCACTTTATTCTCACTATGTACGGCCCTGTAAGGGGGGATATTTTTGTATCAAATTAACCATGGTATCTCGATTCCTATTAAAAGCCAATTAAAAAGTTTATATTGTTTGTTTTTGTTTTGTCATTCACGGCGAGATACATGCAATTAAAAGTGAAAAATTGAATTTATCATTATAAAAACGTTCTTAACCCCATATCAAGTCAAGTATATGGAAACATTTGGACATAAAACCAAGACGACAGACAAAAAGAGGAATCGTATTGATATCATCTTGTAGTGAGTTAGATTCACTAACTGACTCTATTACTACAATTTTATCGCTTGATCCATTTTCTGAAATCGCCATTGCGTATGATTTCAATATACACAATTCTAGTTGGCTTCGCCATTCATGTCTTGAGACCACTGTGTACTATCAGCAAATTTCTCGTTGACGAGCCACGCAGTTAAAAAAAGAAAAGTATGGTTACACGAGAAAGTCGACTGGGATGGCTTCAACAATTTCTTTAGAAATATTAACTGCCCACTTAATGCCAATAGTGGTGTCGATGTCATATCTGATACGATCACAAACATAATCCAGACGGGTATGAGACAATTTATCCCTTCCAGGACTAAGTGTATTAAATCGAAGGATAATGCTTGGTATGATTTAAGCTGCAAAGAGGCTATTACGAACCGAAAAGTATGCTTTCGGTTATATGAAGAAACCCACTGTGGAAAACCGAACCAAAGACGAGTCAGAAATGATTGCAATGCCTACCTTAGACGACTCACATTCGACTATGATCAGAAACTGATACAAAAAATACTTAAATTTTCCAAAGGAAGTAGACATTTTTGGTCATTCTTGAAACGAATTAAAAATACTGCCTCGCCTTCAATTCAAACGCTCATTCACAAGGACATTCCAACTATCAGCTCTGTAGACAAGGCCAATCTGCTTGCTTCACATTTCGCAGCTAGCTCCACGCTACCAGAGAGCACGTTGTTGCCGCCGGTAGTTGCCAGAGTCGAATCTACTATGAAACAGAATTTCAGTCGTACTCGTCAAGTGGCTAGAGTATTAAATGATCTTAACATTGCTAAATCTGCTGGGCCTGATGGTATTCTCGCTATAACCGTCATCTTTTTGCTCATGCCGACCAATTGCGATAACACCCATACTTTTTAAGGTCATGGAAACGCTGATCAATCGTAAGCTTATGCAATACCTTGAATCACGTGAAATCCTTGGCAACCAGCTTACGGTTTTCGTAGGCAATCTTTTACAGGTGACCCAATGGTTTATCTGACTTAAAAGTGGAACCAGTCTATTGACAAATTTGATGAAAGCAAAGTTGTTGCACTCAATATTTCCAATGCATTTAACAGAGTCTGGCATCAAGCTCTTTTGTCAAAAATGAATGCATATGAAGTTGATAAGGCCCTGCTTGATTTAACTAATAATTACCTTTCTGGCCGTTCAATCCAGGTCGTATTGGACGGTTTCAAATCCAATGTTAAACGCATAAATGCCGGTGATCCCAAAGGCTCTGTTTTGTCTCCGCTAATCTTTCTCATTTTCATTAACGATCTTCTATTCGCTACATCTAATCCAATCCATTCTTTCGCCGACGACAGCACTCTTAGCTTTTCATATGATTTCACGCTTTCTGTACGCCCTTCTATATCACAAGTGGAACTTGAATAACAACGTATGTTAAGCAGGTTAAATTCTGACTTTGATAGCATAACAAGGTGGAGAGTACATAATAGAGTTGAATTTAACTCTTCTAAAACCCAATGCTGTCTTCTGTCGTCCACGCGTAATTTAAATAAAGGTTGGATTCATGGATGGATCTTACATCACAGAAACTGAAACACTCTTAATTCTCGGTATGTGCGTCAACAACAAGCTTCGTTGGAACGACCCCATATTTGCCATCGCTAAGAATGCTGCGAAATGTCTAGGTTTCCTAAAACGGTGAAAGATGTACTTCACTTCAGATCTGGCTACTATTTACAAGGCGTATATTCACTCTAAACTTGAATACAACTGTATTGTCTGGGCAGGTGCCCCCAAGACCACATTACATCTCCTAAACAGAATTCAGAACCGCGCGTTAAAACTACATAAACTACATAAATAGTGATTTACAAATCTCTGGAACATCGTAGGAATGTTTCCAGCTTGTCACTGTTTTATCGTTTTTTCCACAAGCGGTTTTCAATATTAATATCCAGATGCATCTCGCCCAGTCTCGAACCCATCCGTAATACCAGTGCCTTAGTTCGAGCCCAAGGGTTCACCATTAAGCCTATGGACGTACTGACCAACTCCTTCGTGGAATGAATTGCCTGATTCTGTGTTTCCGCATTTTTATTATCTGCACAGACATCTCATCGTTTTCCTAACTAATCTCCCTAATTTCCTAACGCCCACGCTGTGCTAAGTATTATATGGGTGCACATCAATTTAGCATGGGTATATTATAAAACAAAACAAATATATGTTCTGCAAAAAAAAAACCATTGTCACCAAAATAATTACAGTTGTGGCTTAAGTGCGGAAAACGTTTTATATACCAGCTATGATTTTCTAAAAGCATCTCCCAGTGAATTTATTCATTTATTTTCACACGCATATGACCGAGATACTACTCTTGGTGTACACGCGGTATGAATGCACTTTTCCTGGACACGAAACAAGCTGCAACTGCAAGAATTTTGAAAAATGGATGCGCATGTTTTTTTGTGTATTTACTACATTCAAAATGCGTAATATATATTTATAAAAATTAAAAATAAAATTTAAATCAACTTACAATAGTCAATGTATTGATATTTATCCGCTTCGCTTGGTGTTGGTGTAGTACTCCCCATTATTTTTCCAAAAACTGTCAAATGTTAATAACAATAAACTGTTAATTTTTTTGTTATTAAAATTAGAATAGAGGTTAATTTTTAAAATCTACAAGAACTTACACTTTGAGAATCCCTCTCGAAATCGAACGAAGCACGTAGAATAAATTTGTGTTATGTCCTTCACCGGAGGAACGTTACTACTTTCAGCACTAACTGTTACACCTGAATGATCTGCAAAGGATAACAATTAATATTAAGAAATTTACAAATATGTAAGTAGGCAAGGAAGCGTAGAATACTTTTGATGTCAGTGCTTGACAAATTGTTAGGGTCGTTGTAAAAGAAGGCTCTAAAATTAAGCTTACGCTTTAGAGACAAAGCTGTGCATGTGCAGAGAAGGTAAAGAATGGTCTCTTCCTCATCTATGCAGCTTCTGCAGAGGTCATTGGAAAACCACCAAGCCTTGCTGCATGCTTGCCTATAAGACAGTGCCCAGTAATTACATCTATCGTAGCGCCTATGTGCACTCTGTTTAGAGAGATCAAACACTTGGAGCGTTTCAGATCCAGCTTTGGCTAGATCTGTTTTGTCGCTACACAAGTTAATATTCGAAACTACTGCACCGATTTTTATCAGATTTACACCATTGTACGGGGTATAAGCTACAGTTTTGAATCAGCGGATCGAGGTGCGACTTATTTCTGTGGGTCTGTTTTGGTAAGTTGATGTAGGTCAGTGGGGTGATCATTTGGCTGGTGGTCAGTGTGTTTGTTTCAGTAAGGATGGGGGGGGGGGGCGGGATGCAGGGCAACGCCTGTTATTTTAACCTATGACAGGTCTTGATGGTGGGGGAGGTCCCATGTAACATCGGGGTTATCAACTGGTTTTGTATACTTTCGGATCTGGGAATCAATCTGTAGTGGTCGCTGATGTCTTTGGACACAACACCAAAGTCTTGATACTGTATAAATATCCAGGCTAAAATCTACGCCACCGAGGGATTAACCTAGATAAAGGCATTATTAATGCGTCAGTCACTATTTATTCACGCAATCAGGCAGGCCTAAAAGTTTTAGCTTCCACGCACTGGAGCCTGGACTGAAGCTGCTTTGAAGTCCTGCAATACCTGGTAAAGCCCAAAAATGTCAAATTAAGCTGGGTGCCATGCCTACAAGCGATTGTTAAATAGGCTATTTCAGCCAACGCTTTTCAGGGCTCTCAGTCAACTACCACAACAAAAATTATCTTCCTGTGAATGACAGCTTTCTTTTTATTGAGTAAGGAAGGTATTTAAATGCTTGCGAGATTTCTTACGGGGACATACCATCTCAACAAACTGAAGCTGTAACCGGTAACATTGTGAAGACTCTGTCTGGAGTAAGAGAAAACTACAGAGCATTTTCTCTGCGATTGCCCCACTCTAATGCAGATAAGATGAACAGTCCTCCACAAAGAAATCGTTACTATGGCAAAGCTAATAAAAAAAAGAAAACACCAGTAACGTACTCATTTTCATATGGTAGGTGATGCACTACTACTACTAGGCACTTGATACAATAGAATAAAGGCTTGTGCAGGGCGAATTCTCCTAAAAAAATCCTCATTATGACAATGCAGAGTGTGTACTGACACGTGAATTCCAGAAGTGTGCCACTCTCGTAATTGGTATTACTTAACTTTGTGCACTTGTAGAAAATTTGGAAATCCTTCCTGTATGGCACTGCCTGCAACTTGTATTATGGTTATTACTCGTGAATCTACATTGACACTAAATGATTTAATATTTTGTCAAACATTTGAAAATTCCATATTTTGTTGTTTTTTGCCAATTTGTTATAAATGGTTTGATTTTAAATTTAAGTTCACAGCGAACACGTTATGGGCCTTTGCATGCTTTGTTTATTTGCTATTTGCGTTAATCCTCACGTTTTGTTTTGATTAACGCACAAGTGAATTTGGTCGCTATCTTGTGCTGCTGAAATAACAATAATTGGCCCAAAGCCAAGTCAAGACAAACACAATGAATTATCCTGGTGGCAAATGTGTGTGCACAAAGTACTAAACTCGGTCACGATGTGGGTGGGTGGTTTTGTGGTCATTAATAACGCTGCAATAATTGTAGAGGATAATTTTGCATTGCGTTTACATTTCAAAACAAATATTGATAACTCGCTTCGATTGTAAATTGTGAAATTTTCCAAGATTTAGTGAACCACATAGATGCAAAATAGACATGGTTTATACTGCTGTTGTCTCTTCTTTTCAATGTGAATGAAAGCATTTTCCAATTTCGATCAGTTCATACTAATGCCCGTTTTAACGGTAAGTAAAGTGCACATAAACAAACATGAAATCAATAGAATTAAAATGCATGAGTTTGAGTATTTTCCAAAACACATATAGTGTTTTTCCAATTAATAGAATCCTTTTACACACACACTCAATACATCATGCTGTACTTCACTGTTTTAAGAGAACTTTCGTCTTGCTCTGTTTGTTTGTTCGACCTCGATAAACATGCATTGCATATACTCGTAGTATGTACATTGTATCGATTAATTTTAGAAAATAAAAATTAATATTTCCAATAAAAATCATCATCACATCACTTGTGTCATACCAGTTTTTTAATGGTAATTATATCGGTAATTATGTCTAACAAAAAATAAAATAAGCAAACATATGGTACCAAACCCGAACTGCTGGTACAACCACCAAGCAGAACCGACATTAAAAAATCATTAACAGGAGAGCGCCTACAACAGGTAGTAATAGGTCATTGCGTAGCGGTGTATATGAGGAATAGTTTTCTAGTAAACTAATGTTTCTTACTCATCTGTTAACTAAAACCTATAGTTTTAGTTATAAACGTATTTCTGGTTTATCATAAGTAAATCGATATCAAATAAATTTTACTTGATATCTGATTCGATTTTTATAAAAATGCAAATGCAAAATGACATTTCACATAAACATAAACGCATTGTGTGTTGTCTTAGTTAGTGAAAAAGAAAATGTCCTTGCAGACATTTGTATGACCGCTCAGTGCTCCAGAATAAGAATAGAAAAAAATTACAGGTTTAATTTTCAGTGCTACCTTTCACCCGAAACACATAAAACAATTGTAAAGGAGGAGGGCGAGGAAAAGTTTAAACATTTATTATACTCTGTTTATCTTTATATTAGCCATATTTTCTAACCTATTTTTATGAAATTTTCAATGTATATCAATGTATGCTATTGACAGATGGAGGAGGGTTATAGCCAGTAGTATATTCCCTTCCCCTTCCCCGCTCATAAATGACGATAGGAACGATATATTTGGTTGATTATTTTTTTGTTTTGTTCGTTGTGCTCCCGGAAGTTAGCACAATAAGATTCGGGAAAACTACAAAAGAGAGTAGAAAAATTTGGAAAACGATATATTTTATATTTTTTTAGGAAATAACTCATTTGAATAAAAAATCTGGAAAAACGCATTCTAGCCTAAATTAAAATAAAATTAAATTTGGTCTTTATTTCATTTATATTCCAATAGATTTAAATAGTTGGCGCTAAGTGTGCAAATGTCATTTGCCAGCTGATCCATTTGCATGGTCTTTCTTTTGCGATCTGTCAACGTATCCCAAATGATATGCCATTAGACTTTAACCAATTGAAGTTTCGGGTGCGGTTCGCGTTCGCAAATTCAATAATATATAATTCAATTCAATAAACAAGGGCAGTCATTAAGTTTTTCCGACATTAACGTTGAAAATCTTCCATAAACCCCCAAAAGACCTCCGAAATACCTTTAAAAGACATTTTTTTCTCTCATTATTTTGATTTAACATTTCAAATAGCTTTTCACAATTCACAAAGAAATTTCTTGAAAGTGCGACAGGACAACGTCTGTCGGGTCAGCTACTTTTAAATAAAAATTACATGTTGAAATATTGTTAAAAAAAGCTGCGGTAAAAAGAACTACTAGCTTGTATGAGGTCAGACAGTTACAGGCTCTAGAAATTATGGGACAAGACGGCGTGCTATACTAGACCTTCACTAGAAGGCTAGCGTAGACAAGGACGTTCAGTCACTCAGTCTGAATTCAGCTTAACATGAGGAACAATGAAGAATATTTAGCAGGTCGAATGAATTTCAAAACCATTTAACTTAATTTTTTAACTGAATAGTAAAATTTTAACATCCACTTCACTTGCTACACTTATTTGATTTAGTTGTGTATGTAAGTGGGGTAAGCCACGAATACAAATCAATAATCAAAAAACTTGGCTATTACTAATGAAAATTACTTAGAAAGAAGGTAAAGACAGCTGAAATATCTTGACCTCATCAGAATGTTGTTTTTTTTTGCTCTTTTCCTTGAATATTTCAATTAGTCGATAAAACTAAAAATATATTACAATTTCTAATTATAATTCAAATTGATTGGCATTTCATAAAAAAAGCAGTAAAACGCTGTCAGTCTTAAAAATCATAAGATTTTACGAGCATAAGAGATACCATATTGATATTGTTAATGCTTTGTATATGAAACACAAATATTGTGCCATTGAATTACTAAATAATACCTGTAGTGGGCTAGTAGCTCTGGACTTAGAAATATTTAATATTACAGAAAAGAACACATTTACCTTAGATACTCGCTTGGTATTATTATAAAAAGAAAATAAACCTCAATTTCGACAGAAAATGTTTATTTCTTGTACACATTGTAAAAATATTTCATTTATTCTTTTGTGGATTTTACATCTGAAGCGTAAAAATAATTTCGTAGCAAAGAAATTTTCTTGCTGTTTCGGAAATGAAGTTGAAGTGCAGCATTATATACGTGTAATATGCTTTTCCTTTGACCGAACGTCGTCTTTGTTTGTCATTAACAAAACAATTTTTTCCACTTCTCTGTCGGTTGAATAATTCATGCAAAACCAAAAATATTAAACTCACAACGCGGCTAGTAGTAATGAATTTGAAATGGACCACCATGCAAAGTGTCCCTGTGAAAATGCATCAAAATAATTCATTACCAGCATTCAGTAGCATCAAAGATTCTACTAAGAAAGCAGGTTTTTAGTTACGAGCAACAACAAAAGAAACAAAGCTGACAAAAACTGCAAAGTAGATATGATTGGGGGGGGGGGGCATAATTTTGAGGAAATCAGCAGCTTTAAGCACTTTGTTATTCCAACAATAGAAATAGCACTGTGATGTTGAATAAAAAAAATTTATTTTTCTAAAAGGGACCATAGTAGCCCTTACAAAAATGTCTCCACCGCTCCCGATTTTAAGTAAATGATTTTAGTCATTAGCTTACGACTAAGTTCTATCATGCACTGTAAATCCTTTCGCAAATTACTTTCTAAACAGGTTAAACTTTACAAATTGGAGGTTGTTTGCCCACCGGAGTCTATCGAATAAAATTTTTGGCACAGTTACCTTGTAATGCTCGTATATTATCAAAGAGTCATCGACAGAGTTATCGACAATTTTAAGGGGTCGAAAGTACTGGAAAGAGCCCCACTACACTCGAGCTAGTATGCTACAGAGCTGGCAGATCTACGGAGAACGCACTGTGGGAGTTGACGGGTGGTATAGAGGGGTTCCTTGCCACGAAGAAAATGGCGCTATGCACCTTCCTTAATATCGAAGGATCATTCGACAATGCTTCCCATGGGGCGATAAGAAATGCTCTGTAGAGAAAAATGTAGACAGAACCTAAATGGTTTTGCAAGATGCTGGGCACCAGAACAGCGGAGACTGGGGAGTAAGTCCCAGAATAATGTACTGGATGTACACCATGATAGTAATTCTAATGTTTACCTACGGAGCAGTGGCGTGGCCGGATATAACCAAGCTAAGCACCACGAAAATGGAATTGGAAAAAGTGCAGAGGCTGGCCTGTGTTTTAATTACAGGAGCCATGAGAACCTGCCCCACAGCGAGCATGGAGCAGATCCTTGGGCTACTCCCACTACATTTAGTGTTAGAGAGCAAATCCAGGGAAACCAAGTTACGTTCAAGCAAGGTAGGCTGCTTCACGGATAGCAGGGCAAGGGCAATAGTTGAATTACTGGCCAAGATGACTCCCTAAGCGAGCATGCCGTGTAATAACATAATGCAAAAGCTTGAATTCAAAAAGAATTTTAAAGTAATAAGGAGCACCAAAAAGAATTCAGATCTAAGACTGAATACCAGATACATTCGGGTGCCATAAAGTAGTATACGGAGGATTTAAAGAAATCTGAAGGCACGGGTGCTGGAGTCTATGGGCCAAGAACCAAGTACTCTGTAGTAATGGGGCAGTACCCGAGTATATTCCAGGCAGAAGTAGACGCCAGATGTGCTCACTTTAATCTAAAAAGGAACTGCATGAGGCAGAAAAAAGCTATCATGACAGACAGCCAAGACGCGCTAAGAGCCCTGTATATATTCCACATGACATCCAAACTTGTGGAGGAATGCAGGGCGAAGCTAAATAGACTTTGCGATGTCAACAAAGTGCGTTTTTACTGAGTGCCGGGCCAAACTGGCATGGAAGGCAACGAAGCAGCGGAAAGGCTTGCTAATAAAGGAGTAGAAACTCATCTAGTAGGGCCAAAACCGTTCTGTGGTAACGCATAATGTGGGAAAGGTTACGCAGTATAGGTAAGGTTGCCGCTTCGGGCGGAGGCTTTAGAGGGTTAACTCCAAAGGAAAAACGCAACAAACGCATTCGTTTGACAACTTCAAAGGTGTGTTTGGCGAAGTTCCAGAAAATTTCGACTACGTTTTTGCGCCGTTTCGTAACCTAGATTCACCACAACACATCAGAAACTAAGGAACAGTCAAAACAATGGACTTCTCCTGGTGAATCGAAGCCGAATAAGGCCAAGGTGGGTTTTTTTCAGCAAACAAGGTCATGGCCATAGTTTTTTGGGATGCGCGCGGTGTTATTCACATCGATTACCGTGAAAAGGGTAAAACAATCACCGGCGCATATTACGCAGAACTGGTAAATCGATTCCAAGCCGATTTGAAGCAAAAATGGTCGTATTTGGCGAAGAGAAAAGTTTTTTTTTCACCAGGACAACGCACCGGCGCACAAGTGCGTAGTCGCAATGGCAAAATTGCATAAGTTAGTCTACGAACTCCTCCCTCCTCCAGCATATTCCCAAGATTTAGCCCCCTATTTCTATTTCTTGTTTCCAAACATGAAGAAATGGCTTGGAGGTAAGATATTTAGGTCAAATGAAGAGGTCATCACTGAAACAAACGCTTATTTTGAGGGGCTCGAGAAATCGTATTATTTGGAGGGCATCAAACGTTGGATGAAGTGTATCGAGCTAAAAAGAGACTATGTTGAAAAATAAAATGTTTTTATGCCGAAAAGAGTGTTCCTTATTTAATTTTTCGGGGACTTATTGACCCATTCTCTTAGTAAAAGAAAGTATAGTATCATGGAAATTTTCGAACTCGGAATTTTTGCAGATTTACCCATTAGCTTATCTCCTGAGTCAAAAAAAGCGAAAATAAATCTCTGTCTGTCTGTCAGCCTGTATCCAGTCTACAACACGGTTGAACTTATGATGATGAAAAATGTAATGTACATTTACTAAAGATTCTGGCCCCGCCCCGTCCGTAAAAGAAAGTCGTGTTGTGCCCACACCTCCATTTTTTCTTTGGACTTATTTCACTTGGGACTTATTTGATGAAGTCCATATTGTGCTGTCTAATCTGACTGACTGTTATCATTTTCATTGCTGGTGGAAAGAATTCGTTAGCATTAGATCAGTTCTTAAATTTTGTTTCTAGCTCCTCACAGTACACTATATGGTAGGACTTCTACAATATAACAGAATTACTAGTAGGTGTCCAAATTTTTGCCAGATATTTCTGCACTTACTTTTTATTAGGCAATTAAACTATACTCACTTATTTCGTTCAACTCATAAATGCCATCCATTTTGTTAAAATCTTTGTCCAATATATTTTGTTAGCGACAAGTTTTTCTAATCGCTTTTTTAGATAAAAATAAAACAAAAAAAATTTCCTGTGACCAAAATTTCTATTTTTCTAATAATTAATCACTCACTTAAGTAGTTGCACAAGTATATAGCTTTAGAGACTAAAACTATTTAATACTTAAATGCCACAAACACTCTTTAATAAAGAAAAAAACGATACTCTACGCCGAACAGTGTCGTCTACTGCAGTTTTCTCAAATTTGATCTACATTATGTCGTTCAAGGTGAAATGCTTGATCGCAATAATTATATTTATTACAATTATTTAGTTTTGATCGAGGGAAAAGCCAAACCACGAAATAAAACTAAATATTAGGTATACGAATAAAACATTATCAACCGATCCAAGTCGATCCAAAAAATCACTAAAATGCTAAAATATCACCGTACTGTCTGTCAGAGAATGAAGACACATATATAAACAAGAAGCAGAGATTGTACATTTTCTCTGCAATTTCTGTCTTTATTTTCCATTTCCATGTGAGTTCTTTTCGGAACTCGCTTTTAACTAGGAAGGAAAAACTTGTGTGCGCGATCAATCGGGTGAATCTCAATCTAGTCAACAACTTAAATTGTTCGCACACTTCACACCATCGCACAGTCAAAGATCGATTGAGTTTCTACTCAAAATTAATGTAATTTTTTGCTCAAGATATCTTTGGACTCTGTTTTCTCTCGCTTGCATTCGTTTGGAATGCTTCATTGAATTTTTGGAACGAAATGCGTGGGAGATTCCAGTGCAACACGCAGAAATGTAGTTCAATAGAATATCAGTTGTAGTGCAACAGCTGTGTTGCGACCTAAATTATAAAGACTCTGATTTTTGTCTTTTTCTGTTTTTGATTATTTTTCTCGTTGAGAGCGAACATAATGGGTGTTGCCTATTTAAAAGTTACGATTGAGTTAACCGAAACAAGAAGCTGGTATTTTGACTGCTTTTTCGTATCATCAGTATGTTGGTAGTCTGAAAAGTCATCATCCACTAACATCATCGGATCTTATTTCTTTAAAAGCAAAGTCACGGCTCACATTATGGTCGATGAAAAAAAAAACTCATCAAAATTGATACTAATTAAAAACAAGTATTTGGAAAAAGTTGTTCTAGTAATTGACCTGCCAAATTTATTTAGCGCGGCAGTATTTTGTTAACCTTAGAAAAGTTAAATTAATAATGATACATCGCGATTTCTTTATACTTCCGAGCCCCATTCCCGACATACGGGGCCAACAGTTCTCCATAACACTTTTCTCTCGAAGGCGGCTAAGAAGTAAGAATGCTTTTTGCTAAGCACCAAGTCTCAGATCCATATATAAGTACTGGTATGCCCATTGTCAGGTTAGATGTTATGGTTACGTTCCTGGATGTGAAGAGTCTTGACAGACTAAAGTAGGCTTTTTTGGCTTTGAGCAACCGTGCGCGTATTCCTGGTTCCATGTTGTTTCGGCTGCTACAGTTGACGCGAGATGGTTAAAGGATTGAACTACTTTAAATTCGTAGATTGAAGAGGAGGCAGGCCAGTCGGAGCCCGTTATAGATATTGAATAAGCTTGATAGTGATCCGGATATTTTAACTAGGCTTTTAACATTGGCCATGGTCAACCTACATAATCGTGTCAGTTTATTTGGGATGCCGAATTCTCTCATGGTTTTATAAAAATCTACTCTGGCCATAAAGTCTATAAAAGTCTATATAAGTCGGCTATAAAGTCTATAAAAAGACGGTGTAGTGAGTTTTGAAACTCTAGACATTTTTCCATCACCTGACTAAGGGTGTAAATTTGATCAGTTGCTGATTTGCCTGGGATGAGGCCACACTGGTATGGACCAATGATGCCTTTAGCGTATGGGGCTATCCTGTCTTGAAGGATAGAGGAGAAAATCTTATACCCGTTGCTCAACAACGTTATACCACGATAATTGCGGCATTTTATGATATCTCCCTTCTTATGTATGGGGCACAGGATACCACTTCGCCAGTCTTCTGGCATAGCTTCTTCCTTCTATACTTGCACTTTTATTTCATAAATTGCTTGGTATACTGTGGGGCTTATTTTAATCAGTTCCGCTGGAATTCCATCTGCATTTGAAAAAGCCTAAACAAACGCTTTAATGCGCCATTTTGTTGAAAAACTAATCAATGGTTATTTGGATGATTTTAAATCCAGCCTGTAGCGTTCAAATATGAGATCCTGTATTCCGAAACCTTGCTCCAATCAGCCAAAAATTGTTTGCCTTAAATGCGGAATATGGACTCTGCCAGGATCGAACATTGGAAAAGATTGTGGATTAGAGTTCATTTTTCATTTACCCCTTTCATTTCCTTTACTTGGCTTTCCACAGACCAGTTACCCATAATGATAACCAAAACTGTGGCAATATCTTTCCGATATCTTACCGATATATACTTATCGGTAGAAATAACGTTTGTATTATAAGGTAAAATGCCTGTTACAATATCAATATTTAACTATCATAGGGTTTTTAATCAACCAGAGAATAGTGAAATGTTAATAACAGCAATATATACAAACCAATTTTTATAAAAATTTCAATGTAAATTATTGGTAGGTGGGGAAAGGTTATAGGCTAGAAACAGCTAGTAGCTCAATATTTTATAATTGCACATGAATCATTGAAAAGAAATCTCAGTGCAAGTACTAGTACATTGAAATTTTTTTTAAGCAAAAAAATAAATGAATGAAGGAAAATGTCAAACACCCTGTATACCAATATTTCTCCTCCACACAAAATCACTGTCAATCAATCTTCTTTTGCGCTAAGAATATTTTCATGTGCTAAGTTCAAGATTTGATGCGGCCTTTGCGTACACACAGCCACAGAGAAATAAAATGCGCATGAACTGCGAACATTTTCAACTGCGTTGAAGGAAAATGTAACAGACAACTTGATCGTACGAAAATATACAAATTTTTGCAATATGTCATGCCAATAATTCATAATTTACAAAATAATTAATCAATATGTGGAATAGGGACATTTCGCCAGTCACGGATTCGTTCGATTATTTCAAAATTAATCATAACATTGACTTGACTTATCGATTTTGTAGTAGGGGCCAACTCTGAGCAGGGAGTCAATTACCAAAAAAAAAAACAATCAATCATTTATCTTACCAGAGTCTCGTATAAACTTTTTTTTATTTCAGCATCAATTTGAATTACTTTGAATTAAGATTAAGTTGTCTACACTGTTCTGTTTTTCCAAAAATATTCCTTATTCTGGTTGATATAGAATGTATTTTATTACAGTGGTACACGCAAATTTTCTAAAAGACACACAGATACACTTTAATTGTTTATTTATCTAAGCACACAACACTTGTCACTATACAGCACTATAGATTGGTGCGTTCTAATTTTAGGATTTAATTAACCGATTAATCTGAAAGGACAATAAAGTTTACACAAAGGCCGAGCGCAAAGCTCTTTGGATTTATTTTAACTTAAACAAAAAATTACTTTTGATTTTCCTTTCTGCAACAGTAAAATCTTTAGTCGTCAAAAGCGCAACGATGAAGTGACAGGCTAACAATTACGAGTGAACCTAATGTTCACCGCAGAGTGGAAAATGCTCGTATCAAACGGACTGTTGACGAATTTAAAAAAAAAAACAAGCCAGAGCAAAAGCACTTTGCACCCCTAGGCTATGGAGGCGATGGTTGTAATTGGAAAACTTCCAATCTCGTGGAATACCACATAAAAAATAAAAAATAAATTTGTTATTGCCACGCACACACATGGATACATACAAACATAAAAATGTGAACGATGAAGGAAAACAGAAAATTTTTAAATTCTTTATAATCACTCGGCGAACATGTGTTCGAGAGAGTTATCCGCTGTTTACAAACAAATTTAACCAAGAGAATGTAAAACAGCAAAGTTAATAAATAATAAAAGAAGAAGAAGACAAGTAAAACGTATTATGTATTAATATGTTTCTGCTTTATTGATATTCTAGCAATCTATGCTGGCTGGCAAAGAAAATTCGAATGAATCCACAGTGGAGGTGGAAGTCGTTCGACGGAGAATGAAACACACGATCAAATAAAAAATCAACAGAATATTGCATTTATTTATACGTATATATTTATATATATATATCTATTTCATCTAAGATCCGAGAGGATCATCCTCATAATCATCTCAGAACGTAGAAGATCATTTTATATATGTGAGTGCTGTTAACAATGGGAGAGAGATCGGCGATCTCAAGATAGAGAATTCGAATTTGGACAAATTCAACAATAACAACAACAAGAGAATCCGGCATTTCTATAAAAAAATATAATTAAGTAAAAGTAAAAAAGTTGAACTTTTATAAAAATAATTCTATTCAAAATTTCATTTTTGAAATATTAATTTATTTTTATTGTTTTATGCTTTAATTGGAATTTATAAAGAGCTGGGAACACTGAACAAATGAATTAACAGGAAAACACGGGGACTTACTATTTTTGTGTCCTAATAAATGAACTGGGGTCGAATAACGACACATCAGTTAACTAGTGAATGAAATCCATAAGTTAACGAGTGATCGAGTATTTACATTGGGATGATCACTACTCGTGCCTCGTTCGCGGAAGCGATCATGTAAAATCAACGTTATTCAGTCACGTATTATTCAGTCACGTGTGTGGTAATTCGACCCCTGACCATAAAAAGGATTCGACCTTAGTGAAAGACTTCTGTGAAGATCTTACACAGAAAGTCGTAACGAAATTGTAACTACTGGTTTTATGATAAACTAGCTTTTCCTGGACGATCCGCCAACCGCACGCACTCATGAATCACCGTATTGCCATCGTATTAAAAACCAACAGACATTCATTTTAATGTCGTCGTATTACAAACTAACAGCACAGAAAGTAGCGCAGCACAGAGCACACACTCATTATAATGCCACTATATGGCGTGATGCTCTTGCTTCGGTATAACATATACTAAAATTGGAACGATACAGAGAAGATTAGCATGGCCCACGCGCAAGGTTGACACACAAAATCGTGAAACATTCCATATTGGCGTGATGTTTGTAAAAAAACACAGCATAGAAAGCAGCGCAGCGAACGGTGCAGCATCGCTCTAATTTTAAATAAACTTTTTACTCATATTTTAACAATTTGTATATTAACCATAACATATGGAGATATGTCATAGAACTTTTTGAGTTCTACAAGTTTTCTATAGAAGGCAGTTAAATATCTCTTATCGTTAAGACAGCGTTCGTAAAAAATGCATTCGCTCGACCGTTTTTTCGTCGACTTTGGTTATTTAGTTACTCGTGGTCGTCACGAAAGGCCTTTTATTTAAACGGGAAATATATAGCTTTTGTTCACCACGAAAGTCCATTCTAAATACTGGTGAAAGAATTTTTAAAATTGGTCTAAGGTTTTCGAAGATTACCTCGTACATACAAACCAACATTTTCTCTTTACAATATTAGTATAGATTAGTATAGATGACAGCTCCCGACTGAATGCAAGCAATGAACAAAGTGGATTTTATAAAGGAAAGGAAATACAGACAACTGACGAAAGAAAAATCTCGTTGGTATATTGACCAATAGCTAGAGCGAGGACTAGACACTAAAGACCAAACCCAAAAAAACACGGATTACTTAATGTAGAGAAGTTCCACTGAAACGAATAAACTATACTCCTATAAGTTAACTTCTGATTTCAAAATCATCTTGGGAAATGGACATTTATGATTTACTAAATGCCCAACTTACTGGAGAAATTAAATTAACAACAGCCAACTATGCTAACACGTAGAACAAGTTGCAAAGCAAAAACAAGCTTTTGAAATTAATTAAGGGCCTCTCTTTGCACTGCACCAAGCAGTTCTGGAAGTAATACTACATTTAAAGGGTGTTTTGTTTGCTTAAGCGGAACTTACTGAATGACCAACTGTCAAACGACCTGTCATACTGCGCTCACTTTGACACTACCTATCAAAGTATCTACTCTATGCTCTACTATATACTCTAGCAAATCATTATCAATATGCTACCAAATTATCCAATTTGAGTTTGAAATTAATTTGTCGATTCGCACAATTTATACGAGTAGACGACTTTGTGATTTTAATGGTGCACATAATCGTCCATCGAAGCAAGCCATCGGTCGAGCTATAGATAGATTTCATACCACGTTCTCTCTAAATGATGCAATAACTCCATGCAATAATGCCATATTATGGCGACGGCAACCATCGACTTATTGAAATAAAAATTTGTCGATAATCCATAGTCGTGTGTTATGACACCACCTCTCGATTATTTCCAATGGAGCCACGTGAACTCACTGGTTTATGTTGATAAGCCATTGACGCCCTAGAGGCCAACATTGTTCGTGTTATTTGTGAGATACGGCTAGCAGTGCTAGCGTGGCCCAAAATTGAAAGTCCATAATGCGCTTCGTTGAGAACAGCTACGGTGGCCATATGCCCGAAATTCTTTTCAAATGTTAATTGGTCTTTCGAATGTAAAACAAATTGATTAAAATTAAATTTTTAATGTTAGATTTTACAATTTAAATTTCTATCGGGCTTAAAAACCAACCATTATTTGTGGATGTTCTGATGCCTTGAAGACTGATGCTAAAAGGGCATTTCTGCCCCACATAAAAACTAAGATTTATTATAACTTCAAGCAATTAGCGAGGTTTAATTAGGTTAACGTACCGCGTATAAGTTATTCTACGCTATTTTGAAAAAAAAAACCGCATGTTGAAGACAATGCAAAATGGGAAAATGCTGTGGTTTCCAAAATATAAACATACTTGCTAATTAAAAAACCCTTTTCCTTTATAAGATAGCATCGAAAAACAACCCTATAGCTTACAGAATGGCGTAGACCAGACCAGCTAGATTAAAGCAAAGTGAAAAAGGATTACTTAATTTCGATCAATATTGAGGCTTAAAAAGAGCATATGTATTTGTTTGTGGTCAAGACTTAGAGTCTAAACGTTCTTCCCCCACCCCCCGTTAGTCAAGATTAAGGTGAAAATAAGCTTATGGCGTCAGTGAGGACCTTTTTTAATAAAAAAAACTTTAATCCGGACAATATGTACCAGAAAATTTACTTAAATTTCTCGTACCAGAAGTATTTTCAGTGAATATAACAATTTAAAGGATAATTACATTATTCGACCTTGTAATGCTCATGTTATAAAAAAGTTTCGAGATTGTTTTGGCTTTTAGCATTCTATAGAGTCCACAGCCATACACCCACACATGCTCCATTTGTTTAATCTCATGTAATAGTCGATTTATGCCATCGCCCTATTACGGACACGAGCAATACAATAAACGAATGTAGACAAAGCTTCTATAATTAAATTAATTGTAAACCACTTAACAGCATGTTTATTGCAAATAAATTTAATATTTAACTTTAATTACGATGTGTTTTTATCTGAAAACAACACCGTAATTTTCTTTAATATATTTGGAAACAGGTTACGTTTAGCTTCAACAAAGTAATTAGCCCACCGCGTAAAATAACATAAAACTTTACACAGATATAAGGTATGAGTGATGTACTTTGTTTTTAAGGTAACCATAAGTTGGTGGCTCTTGTTGTGTCACATCACGAGACAGTTCCTAATATTTGGTGCTTTTAGAACAATCCAAGCACAATTCGACCAGCAATTAAAATTGAGAAAAAGAAGCAGTTATCTTTTACGGGCTATGCTCAACTACGAAATGATTGCTATAAAAGCAATCGTCGTAAAGTTTCTGTAAGTTAACGGGCTATGCTCAACTACGAAATGATTGCTATAAAAGCAATCGTCGTAAAGTTTCTGTAAGTTATTTCCAGTTTAAATATCTGATCGCGAAAATTGTTTATTTAATATACATACTCAGGACCCGATATATCTGGTTTGGAAGACTAAAGATTGCATCTTTAGTGAGAGATGGTGTTTTGGACGCAATACCATTGGGTAAATTCCCAACTTCAATGCAGAAATCCCCGCCATCGTTAAATAACGAAGCCAAAGTTAAGATAGAAGATGGTAACAAGGACACATAATGATGCTTTATTCAAACAAACCGGCCGGCGGCTCTAACAGCTATTAGTTTATACTCGATGGATGCTGCTTTGACACCATGGAATTCTGGCCAAGCACAACAAGGAATCGGAGGTCCTCAAAGAATATATTATTTTCTGATTTTATTAAATGCCTGTCTACATTTTCTATCTCATACAGTCGTATTTCTTAAGCATGTCATTTTACTTGGGCATACTGATGTACTTTGGTTTCTTTATCGCTTACCAATATAGCAAGATGCTATCTGTGTAACAACAAAAGATACTCTTTTGGTTTTAGGGATACATATAAGTTAAAAGTGGGTGCTCAGTGAAAATGCGCATGGCTACTGAGCAGGTGGTTCGTGGTTAGAATCCCAGTAACACCAAAAGTATTTTTCACGGTGTCCCACCTTTCGCGAATGGGTGACAAACGAGAGTAATAACTTGTCACGGAAAGCTTCTCAATTCGCTGTTCGGATCCGGCCTTAAATTTTATGTCCCTTCCATTTGGTCCAAAATATACATGCACAACACAAATGGTCGCGAGAAGCTAGGCCTTGGACCGCAGCGGTCTGTCGCACCGATTAATATTATTATACGTTAAAAGGTATTTGTATCGTTCCATTTTTGTATATGGTATTTTTATATGGATATTAAACATTAATTAACATTGCATTAATCGGAGTAAATTCCAAAATATTTGAAACATTTGAACTGGGGTTATGATTTTCCGTGAAATAAATAAATAAACCTAGGTGGCTGAAGTTGATTTAAATTGTAATTATAAGAGAATGAAACTCTTTAAATTTTGTTAATGATATTTTTTTAGACTATACCATATTCCCTTATATATTGTCTCTTTTTAAAAACTTTTATTTAACTTGACTTGGGCCCTGTTTGTATTATCGACTAATTTGAGGTCTATTTTATCCACCTTTAGCATGACCTAGAGAGCAGAAATTTTGTGAGTATGTCCCAAATATCATTTTTTATATTCCGCGTGTGGCGTGTGCTGCGTTTCGCATCAAAAATTGATATTTTAGCGATTGTTACCAAGGAAAAGGATTGTCTGGGGTGTGTCGATGCATACATAAAATTTTGTTTTTACATTTACTTGTTTCTTTTTATGCTCCTGAAAGGCCATTGCATTTTAAGATCATTTCTATTTCAATTAAACTTTGTATCAGAAACGTTTTCCTGGATGATTTTGGTTGTTAAGTTTTCAGTTGTCATATAAAGCTTATCTTGGATAGTTTGTTCAACACCTTTCTTTTTAAGTATTTCAATCATTAAACAACATTAAGTTAGTTTAAAGTCTGTTTAAAGCATAGACTTAGAATTCAATGAATACTGTAGAAGCATGGACGAGGATGAGACCGTTTTTCACACACATTTTCTAATCCTATCCGACATAAGCAAACTGAAGTTACAAACATCTAGGTAAATACCGAATGGGCAACCTCACAGATCTCAAAAACAGTTAAATGTGGAATATTTCACGCTTTATTAAAACTTTAAACGGGATTTTTAAAAAAAGAGAAAGAAATATAATCAATGTGGTATCCCAACGTACCGTCAATGGTCTAAATGTGCCGAAGCAGCAACTGCTACCTATTACCTATTAGACCAAATAAATATATAAATAAATAAAATCAGTCACTTTACTTAACTTCTACCCTAAATGAGTGAGGAAAATTACTTTAAGCACTTTAGAAATGATAAAATTTAAATATAGTTATTATTTCATGGAAAATAGTTAATTAAATTAAAGTGAACTAACCGTGTCATGCAAGGACTCTCGAACAAAGGATACATGTACGAGTTAATGAAAGTAGATATGTACATACGCATTCGCGTGTAAATACACCTAAGTGCATATATATATTGCATTTCAAACAAACTTTATCCACCACAATAATGTACCCAGCTAAATTGTTGTGCAGAAATTATTCATATTTTTTACATTGCAGCGCACATTTAATCCCAAAAATTCAATTCAACTTTTATAATGGTACATTAAGCTGAGTCCGCTGGTAACATGACCGAATGAACGGATTGCGGCTGCGCGTTAAAGTCGAATGGCATTTTCCCATGACAACTGGTTATTTGGGCGACTGTCCAGCCGAGAGTTATTGGCTTCCTTGATTCGCGTGTGCATCAGTGCTGCATACGTACATTTCATAACGCAAAGCCAGGAATTCGCAAATTATTGACAAAACCAACGATGATGATTAAAATTTGTGCACTACTTTTTTTTGCTCATTGTTTATTTCCATTCGAATTATGCTTTTTCAGACTCAATTATTTCAGCAAAATATTTTAAGCGAAAACTCAGGAAGCACGCACGCAGGCATTTTTTTAATTTTACCATCCGACGCAATCATCACCGGAATCTGTCTTGATTGCCGATGTGTGAAACAAAATGAGAATTAAATTTTATTACGAATGAGTTGGTTGATCAAATTTGCATTAAGCATTGAAATTCTGTCCTTGTGGGGACGGATTTTCATCTCTCATTGTAATTCTGTTGCACCAATAATCTATTTCCTAATGTAATTGTCTGATTGAGAATTTTATAAAATCTTAGGTATTTTAAATATTAACCTCAAGTCAAGTAAATATCAGCCGACTACACTATATAATTATAGTCCATTTACTGGACCTGGACATTCTTTTTTTAATACCTACACAAAAAAAAAGGAACTGAAGCTGAAAAGAACTTCATTTGTCGCACGTGTATACAGGATGGTTTTGTGTAATGAACGAACGGGCATTTATGTGCAACGTCGTCTGTCAACACCAAATGATGCGAAAGAGTTAATTATTTTTTGACATTCTCAGGCAGGAAAACTCGACAATCTCGTCACGTACAATGACGTTCGTGTTTATTTATGTGGGAAAGTCTCTGTCACAGATTGTGATTGCTCATAAGACCTTGTGTAATTATGAAGACTTTAAACATCATGGAAAGCTCGACTCATTATGTCCTTGTGTTCATCGGTAAGCAGAGCTAATGATTTATTTATTTAATTTACTTGAAATTGTACCATTTTCGAGAGTTTAAAACCAAAAAAGTAAATTCAAAATTTCGATTTTTGTAATTTATCGGCCAAGTATAGAATAGATGGCCTACCTAGCCATTCATGAAAAGGTTGGTAAAATAATTCAATTTCTGATACAAGAACTAAAGAACTAAGACACTAATTAATTATCAAAAATAATCAAAGTTTTGGGGTATCAGTGTGATGTTACTGTATATTCAAAAATTCTCTATATTCTTTTAGCAATGAAAGTGTATCATTAGAAAGTCTGTCTTCTAATAGCAAAAAGCAATTTACATTAAATATAAGTTCAAAGTTGGTAGTAAGTTCAGAAAGACTACGTATATTGAAGAATATTGTAAAAAATTGGTAATAGAAAATTCAAAGTTCCAGAATAGAAAAAGTTGACATTTTATTATACGTTTACACTGAAAATCCTTTTTTCCTATATTAGTTCATTCTACAAAAATGAGGACCCATATAACGTAATTTCAATTCAATAAGCAAGAACGTGGGTGGGCCGGCCAGAGAAAATAACAATAACAAAAAATTAAGACATTTGTAATCAATAACAGAATGTTATTTTGAATTGCTAGTAGGGATTAGAGATCGCTGACGAGAATAACAAAAATTTCAAATTTCAAGATAAAATAGAGTTTTTATGACATTTTGAATAAAGGGTTACAAGGGTAAGAATTGTGCCTTAACCAAATTGATGCATAGAGAGAGAGATTCCATTTTTCAGAGAGATATCGCATCTAGTAACTATATTTTCGACTGTTCAATCCAGGTCATATTGAACGTTTTCAAATCGATGTTCACCGCAACTACGCGGGTGTTCCTCAAGGCTCTGTTTTGTCTCCGATAGTCTTTCTCAATTTCCTTAATGATCTCCTGTCCTAATCCTAATACAACTGATTCCTTCGCTGACCCACCATTTTATACCTTCACCATAGGGTACAAAACTTCCAAAACCCAATGCTGCCTTATGTCATCTAAGCGTAATTTAAACCCCCAACATTTATCCTTTAATGGATCTTCATCATCTATACTATCTATATAAACCGACCGATATGTATCATTTTTATTTAAAAATGTTCATCATAGTCCGAATAAGGTTTACACGGATAGAAAAAGTAGAAAAGTTGCCCAGAAAATTTGAAAATTCGGTAAAACTGAAAGTACTCTTTTCCATGGTATTTTTGTATTAACTCGCGATTATACTCGTACAGTTTTCTGAGTGGCTGAGGTGATCAATGGGTGGATGGGAGTAAATGGGTGGGCGGGAATTTAATGGGCGGGTGTTCAGTCGGCGGGAGTTCATTGTGTGGGTGGTCAGTTGGGTGGGGTTCAGTGGGATATCGCAGCCGGGAAACGCCGGGTATTTCCGCAAGTCTATCATAAAAAGGTAAGATTCTTATTTTTGATCTCGCTTCCTTGCAATAAATCGTCGGTGGCTCTCGCCAAAGTGCCAATGATGGTTGGGGTGCGTGTTTGTAGGGGGTTATTGCAGTGGGTGGCTAGGTATTGTTTGTATGAGATTGACTCGAAAACCGCCCATTTCATAGATAGTTGTGATAGATGTGGTTTGGGAGGGGGTTGTTGGTATCTTAAAGTGGGTCTTGGAGTGGGTCTTGGAGGGGGTCTTGGAGGGTCTTGGCCGACAGTTGGATGGGGGTAGCGTTGGGTGACAATGTGGTGAGGGTAGCCAGGCAACGCTGGGTATTTCGGCTAGTAATATTATAAATGTTTCAGTGGTGGGGAGCGGGTTTGGTTGGGTTAGTAAGGTGTGAGTGGCAGCCAGAAAACATCTGTTATTTAAGCTTTTGGTATGTCTAAACGGTGTCGGCGGGTCTCGGGTAACGCCGCTAGTAGTAAATATAATACTCGGATTACAAGCTTTGTTGAAAAGACTACATTTTCGCCATTGATAGGAATGCAAAGAAATGTTTATGTTTCCAAAAACGGTGTGCGATGTGTTTCACTCTCTTACCCTGGCTACTATTAACAAGGCATATATTAGCACTTGACTTGAATACAACTGTTTTATCTGGTCAGGTGGCCTTCAAGAACTTCTGCATCTTCTTAACAGAATAAGGAAACGATCGATGATGAAAATATCGCGAATACAATCGACTCGGTTGAAGGTTTACTTATAGCACCAATGGAAGTGATTGAATTCAATCTTTTTGTTGGCAACGACAACTGGACTACAAAGGCAAAGCAATTTAAAACAGGAATTCGCTAAAGATAATTCAGTTATGCAAAAGTTTAATCTTTTAAGGTATGTTTTAAACACCCTGTATTTGTCTTAAAGAAAAATACTTTAAAAGAGTATTAAGCTCTTTTTGCATTCTTGTACTCTTAGCAACTTATGCGAAGTTCATTGAGGAAAATATTTTTCGCGTAGTAACTTTGAGATTTGCAATGATCATCATATTTAGATCTATGATCCCGCATCTTCTCTTATCTTATCTTAATCTTTAATCTTATGGACATTACATCCTTCCTTTGTTTAAATACAATTGCAGTAAGCAAATTTGAGTTATTTGAAGCAATAAATGCAGTTTCCGCCTTCGATATTCGAACATATTCATTTGATACTCGTAGTATATTTTGCTGGGAGTACTCCCAGATAGTTTTCTCTTCTGTGCGTACAAGTGTTTGTACATGCTGCGCTTTCGAAGTGGAACTACCCAAAGCAGAGACGATGTCCTTTAGTGCATAAAGTGTTATTATTTTTAAATAAATGTCTTCATTGAATCGAAGAGGAGCAATCGTATTGTGCGTTTGCTTTTGTTTCATAGGAGCGCATAAAACTCCCTAAGGTACGGTTTCCCCCAAGCCACAAAAAAGTCTCACAAGTACCCGCAGTTCCTCACTGTTTCCCTTATCATCGTCGTCGTCGTTGGCGATGTTCTCATCAGCATCGTCCTCATCGCCATCGTTATTCTATTCATTTTTCTAGTCTTCTAGCTCAAGCATACAGTCCTGAGAGAATTCCATCATTGAAAGTGGAAATTTTACTGCTTGTCACGTCGTTGGTAATCGTTTTCTCTCCCGCTCCACATGTTTTATCCTTGCACACTCATGCGGGACCAATTCTATGCGGTTCTTTTTTCAGACGCTCTACTCCTATACAATTGGGAAATCAAACAAGAGAACGAAAAACTACCAGATGACAAATAATCCTATATAAATTTGCATGGGACCTGGCGATAAAAATGCACTTACGGATGTGCAGAGGATTTGCACTGAACCGAGCACTTCAATACTACAATCGGCGTTCTTAAATTCTCATTCAAATTTGATTTAAAATAAACTGCTCAGAAAAAAATCTCTTGAAGAGACTGCAGCGATTCTGTATAGCAAAATTTGATACTGAATGTGAAATCTTATGGAGTTTGTCCCTCGTATTAGTTCGTCCGTCAGTTAGATAGCTTGACTATTTTACGTGCGCGCTTCTAATTTAAAGTCCCAATGGCAAACTCAGTTAGCTATACGGGAAAACCTTTTATGTCTTTTGTATGGAATAAGTAGAGCGCATAGAAAAAGCTGCAATAATCGGTAATGAATGTTTGACAAAAAACTAGAAAAAAATGCAGATTTGTTTTTCCCCCCCTTAGATTTACTAACAATGATTGAATGTGCGTTTTGCAAGTCAAGATATGTGTATAATATTAGAATGAAACTGAAACAAGTAAATGTAAAAGAAAACCTCGTTTTTCTTTTATGCATCGCCATACGACATACGTACACAATTTCAGATCTAAAGTTGCAGACGCCTAAAAGTTGGTTAAAAAAAACCTCAAAAAAGTCGAAAAGAACCACTATTCCAAGCATCACAAGCGCCACACGCGACTTTCGACACAAGTCACACGCGGACCTCAGAAATGGCCCTTGACACTGAGGTGCTCACAAAACGTCAGCTCTCTAGTTCGTGTGAAATGTGGTTAGAAAGGTCATCAAAGAAGTCGACGAGTATTTCAAACCCATTTCCACGCATCACACGCGCCACACGAAATTCTTGACAAGAGTCATACACGGGATCTTAGAAACGCCAAACGAGGCTAGGCTACTCCCAAAATTTCAACTGAAAAGCGTGAAAAGTGGTAAAAAAAGGTGGGCCTCTTTCAAAGATTAACATACTTTCCACACATCGCACGTGAGAAATAGCCCTTGACAGTGAGCATCTCACAAAATTTTAGCTCTCTAGGCGGTTAAAAAACCGACAGAAAGGGAAAGTCAAGTTGAATAAACAAAATTACTACAAAAGATAATAATGCTGTAAATTTCAAAAAGGAATATAAAAACTCAGCACTAAAAGACTCATAATTAGACAATCATCATCACATTTGGCTCTACAACCAGTGTCCGGGCCTGGCTTCCCGCAAAAAAATCTCTCCACCAGTCCCGATTTCGAGCCGATGTCATCCAGTTTGGAATCACTAAACTCTGGACGTCCTGGTCTACGCCATCCTTCCAGCGTTGCATTGCCCGGCCTTGCTGACGTGTTCCATAAATCCTACCACAAATGACTTTCCGTGCATAATCCTCTTCGCTCATGCGAGATATGTTCTCCTGCCCACCGGAGTCTACCGAACTTGATTCTCTTCACGATGTGGATATCGCGAAAACGCTCGTAGACCTCATCATTAAAGAGTCTCTAGAATGTCTTATACAACAGCACCTTGGATGTTATGGATTTGAAATGTCTTTACAGACCATAGTAGGCTTTGTTGCTGTTATCGGCTGCTATAGTTGACCCGAGATAGTTAAAGGATTGAACTACTTAAAATTCGCGCTCCACTATTTGAATTGAGGGATCAATTTAATATCTTCTACTCGCAGACGTGGCCACCATGTACTTTGTTTTGCTCTCATTTCTGTCCAGCCCCAGATTTCGTGCCGCCTGCTCGATCTGTATGAAGTTTGCCTACCTGATCATTAAATAATAGAAGTGGGGAGCATATTTTGTTGATAGCTTAATTAATTAACACATAAATAAATGAATAAAAATAGAATACGTTTCTGTCCAGGATGAAAACTCATTAAGGTAAAGGTAATGCTGAAAGTATCCCCCTTTTGCCACTTCCAAGAGTGAAATTGTAAACATATAATTTGATTAAAAAAATTAAAGGAAGAAACGAGTGTTTTCATAAAATTATTATTACTTATTATTTGAAGATTGAAAAAATGTGATGATTATGTATTAACTCTTCTTAAATAAAGCAAACTGTGATCATTTATTTCGTTTTTATTTTAAAACTTGCTTAAGCATGGAAGTTAACCATATAAATACGAGTATAAATAAAATGTTATCCTGTTTTATTTATTTCACTTGCTTTCGGACAATGATGAACGGACGAGAATGCATACTCGTATAAGAAAGTAAGCTTCGCGAATAGATTCTCAGGATGCCATACTATCAGGATGCCACACTAAGTATATAATGTCCTTAACTAGGTAGGACGTACGTCTCTTAGAATAAAGACACCCTAAGATACAATAGATCTTTTAGGTCGCAGATAACTGTCGGTAGTCAGCATTGGCAAAACAATTTAATAAACATTTTTCAATTGGACAGATCAATTTACGAGGCCTGCTGCCTAGCTAGGCCTTAGACCCTAGCTGCTAGTTGGACACATTAAAACTATTCGACAAAGAAAATTCTACGTCCATGACCTAAAGCTAAACAATAAAGCTATGCTATGCCACCGTAGTGGTTTTTAAGTGGCTTTCCAACTTCGCGTAGAAATCGAAATAACTGAAAAATTACGGAGCTTTTCTGCGACTAAATGAACAACAAACCATTATTTTTACGGTAAAATTGAATTCCTGTGAATTTTTCTTTGAGCTATAAATTTTCACAAATAAAGAAGAACTGAACTTAAAACTTTTTACTTATATGCTCTTCTATATAGTCTATAGTCATCAATATAAGTTCTAACTGAGCAAAAGAAAAAACGCCCAAAAGCAATGAAAATATCTTCCGATTTGTGCGATTTTTGCTACAGCAGCACGGCGATTTGTGGTGCTGTGTAATACCAACATAACATACAAACTGGCTTGCATTGGGTATGTCTGTATGTGGTCACCGCATTCGGACGGAAGCGTTATCAATAGCATATGACTCTTTCTGACGAAATTCCCAATAGTCATGACCACATTCAATGCAAAGGTTCATTATACGTCAGCAAGTGTAATTGTATGGCAAGTTACGACAGGATGTATGTATGTCCTTTGGGAATTTTCAGTCTAATAGAATTTAATGAACTCCAAGTACAGTGATATCTCATGCTGGTGATGCTTGAACGAATTTTTGATATATTGTGTAGTTTGGTGATACGAATTGTTGTATACAATTGCACAGTCATCATGATGATGACATTAAATTAATTTATTGATTCACTGGGAAACTGCAAAATCAGACTGGTTCATTATGTTAAAATCAGTTGAAATTTAATCTACATCCTATGGAAAGTTACCGTTTTATAATATAATCTATATGCGCTCAAAGGATTTTCACCCTTATAATGCGGCCGCTAGGAAAGAGGAAAAGATAAGATATCTATCGATTTCACCCACCCTATTCAGCCCTCTACTTCGTGCAAAAGGTGGTAAAAAGGACTCCAAAACACAAACCCACCCATCACACGCGCTACATGCGAAACGCGACACGCAACGAGAGACGACACATGCGGAATATAAAAAACTGCTTTTTGGAACTTTGACTCTCGCAAAATTTCAGCTCTCTAGGTTGTGTGAAAGGTGGTTAAAAAGGACCTCAAATTAGTCAAAAATACAGACAAACGGGTCAAGTTAAGATCATCTTAGATCAGTGTTTCCATGATCTAAGAAAGTACCGATAATAGCCCTATGGGTCGATACGAGGAAAGAGAGAAAGGAAAAAGACTGTTCGCCTTTTTTAGCAACACTTTTTTAGCTAAAGGCTGCTTTCCAATTCTTTGAGAAGACTCTAGAATAATAAGAGAAATGGTAAAGCCTTTGCAGTTGCAATGCCAACGTTGAAGAACAACTATAGAGGGAATACGATAAGGAACAACTGATTTTTGAATTTTTAGATCATTTAATACTCTAGCTACTTGACGAAAAAGATCTGTCCAGAAGAGAGTAGAGTGGGTGGCAACGCGTAATCTGATAGCGTTAAGCTAACTGCGATAAATAAAGCAAGCAGATTGGCCTTGTCTATAGAGCTGACGTCATTGTGAATGAGTCTTGGAATTGATGATGAGAAGCATTTTTAATTCGTTTCACGAATGATCAAAATTCTTACTTCCTTGAGGACATTGAAGTATTTTTTGTCTCAGGTTCTGGTTATTGTCGAATTTGACTCGTCTAAGGTGGGAATGTCAATTACAAGTGATGTTCACGTATTAAAATCAAAATATGTTATTAGCTGACGAAACGTTATTGTTTTTATCATCATCATCATACTTGGCTGTACAACCGGTGTCCGGTCTTGGGCTCACGCAAAAAATCTCTTCACTAGTCCGGATTTCGAGGCGATGGCATCTATTTTGGAATTATAGTTTGAGCTGCAATTATACCAATCGCACTAAGTTTAGCTTATTAAAAACAATCAGTTAGGTTAACACTCAATACACTAACAGTAAAAAAAGTCTAATATACTATCAGATCGGGCTTGATCGGTGGTATTTACCAGCTATACTTTTTTCTCTCTCTAAAATGAACCCTTCCCAGAAAGATTTACCGGCTTAGAGTTCGGTCTAATTAAAGGAAAACATTTTCCTTTGGTCCAAACGTAGATGCCATTTGATGAAGGTCAAATAAATGTCATTTTGCTGTCGTGTCATTTGTTGAACATGGAATACGAACTCAAGGAAGAAATGCAAACTTTGTACTTCATCGTGCTCTGTGCTGTTGACGTCTACTATTAATTCGAATGTCCGTTCGCCATCCAATATTCTAGCTGCTCTGTGCACATGTATATTTTTTTCGTACTATTTTCGCCCAGAGATGATGTCTTTAAAAAAAACACACTCCAGTCATCAGACTGGATGTCTGTTCCTGATGTAATTCCACTTTCTTTTTACTCTTCTCTTTTCTGTCCACCAATCCTTCCACTTCATAGCAAAGTTGATTACTGAAAAACGCTAGAGCAGCAGAAACAAAACAGAACAGGTATCTTAATGATACAGAACGTAGTAAAAAGGAAGAAGAAGTACAAAAAAAAATACAATTATCCTGTAGTAAGCTGCAGAAACATCAATCTGCAGAGTCGAAAAGAAAAACAGAAAAATCTTTTGGGGCGTATATCTTCATGTGGACACGTCACAGTAAAGCTCTCTATTTCAGGTGAAACAATTCTCTTCCGCAATTTAATTCAAGCCAACACATTCTCGGGTACGTATGGAGATTGAGGGCTTTACTCCAAAGTTTTCTGTCATTGATTTACAAGGATAATTTGTTTTCGTTTAACTGTTTGTGGGATTTTCTGACTGATTTTCAAATTAAAGAAATTGAATTGTTGTAATGGGGTTTTAAATTGATTTAGCTTTTGTAAGTACTTTATGTTAGTGAATACGAAAATAGGGTCGGTGCAGCATTCTGTTTGGATATCTTTATTAAGTGTGTTGAGTATGAGTGTAAAGTGGAAGAAATTGGTCATGGTTAGTTAAAAATACAGTTTTCTTATTTTTTGGGCTGTCATCTCCCTAATTCGTTTAATTAAGTATCAATTAATTTTTTTGTTTAGACATCGATGTCGTTGAGCAATCCCTTGTGGACTATATCATGTACTTGTTTCATGCGTCGTTGATTGTTTCTTCCTGAATTCCACGATAGCTTTCTATGACCACCTCAGCTAGTTGTTATATTCGAACAAACAGATTTTCGAATGAACCTAATGTCGTTGTCCTGTACACAAAATTATCCAGCTTATTACCATTCATAAGAATTAAAGATATCCGTTTGATACCACTGAGGTGATGATATAGAGCACTTTCGCTAGCATAGGCCTCCAGCTCGGTTAGAAGCACCATTATACCAAGCACCATTATACCAACTGCCTTATTTGGCTCTACAACGGTCTTGTCCTATCCACCCATAAACAATGGGTCCACCAGTCCTGATTTCGAGCTGATGTCATCCAGTCTGGCTTCCCTTGGATCCTTTGTATCTTCATCCTTCCATCGTAGGCTTTTTGAAATTAACTTTCTGCGCCTCTTAAATTAAAGTAAAACTTCTCAGTTCGCCTTTGGAATGAAGCATTAATTTGTAGTTCTAAATTATAACACGAACAACACGAATGGTTGCGAGGAGCTAAACCTTCACCGCAATGGTTTGTCGCGGCAAATATTATTACTGTAAATCTAACTGTTCATATTAGTAATTCCAACTTTTTGTGGATATGAGAAAGTCAAACGATGCGTTACTTAAATATTCTTAAAGCTTAATCGCTGATCGAAAAAGGAATTCTTAAATTCTACTTACAAATTTTGTACACGCTTCGGAGTGGACACTAGCTACTGATGACACATAAAGACGGAAGGAAGTCATTAGAAAACATAGCTCACTATTTAGCTGGACCAAAAAATTTCCATTAAAAGTGCATTAACTTCGTAACTAAACATAGATATTTACTAAGCGCTTGTCTTCATTAGAGTACATGTTATGACAGCATGAAGTGTCATTAGTTACGACCAAAATTAGACAATTAAAAATAACTGGATGGCTATAAACCCTGTTCACTTAGAGCTTTCGTTCGTCTTCTTAATTTGTAAGGTCACAGAAGTTTTATTTTTCAATTAACTCAGCTATTTTATAAATTAATTTGTCAGCAATGAACTTAAAGAGAAACTGTAAACAAGGACAAGAACGAGCATCACACATTTTCATATTAACAAAGCTGAAAGTTATTTATGACTCGTAATTGTTTTAAAGATATTTTTACCACGGAAACATTTTATTATTTTAACATAAATATATTTAAGTGAATCCTGTGAAAAAAATTCAGTAATTGGTGAAATATTTAATAAGTTTGCCTTTTGCTCCATTACTCATTTAAACTTTACGCTCTACGAGTATGTATGAGAAATTCTGCAATTGTAATTAAACCAAATTTAATGTCATAAATTACATACTTACTCTATAGAGAAAAAAGAAAAAAACAAATTAAAAATAAAAATTAAATTTAACGAAGATAATGACGGTGGTTTCATCCGACGTTTTTATCCATTTTCGGATGCAGAACAACCACATAATATAACAGTTAACTGTGTGCGCTTTCGTGCTGCTGACTATCTCAATGTAATTTCATTACATTTCTATTAAATTAGGTTAACTGAATTTGTTCAATTGTCTTGAAAATTATCGACATGAAATAAGCATTAACGAATAAGTCAAGGGTGACGTTTAGTTTAGCGAAATAACAGCTAAGTTCGGAAATCCGCTCAATAAGTAAGCATAGCGCTCCATTTGCCAAGTGTAATGGAGATGCACTTAAGTAAGGCTCACTACAAGAATAGAAAAAGTTTTTAGATTAATTATAGGAAAGAAAAAACTGTTCTTAATACTTAATGTATACTTAATAGTAATACAAATTTTTCTAAGTTCGTTATGTCAAAAATTTTTGATACCACAGATACCGATGGCAAATCCATTGTATTTTCCAAACCATCATCATGTCACGCACCTCTACTAGTATTTTGCTAATTTCAGTGGTTTCCTTATAGAAGCTGCCTTACATTATTATTTCAAAGCTCGCAATTTAAAATATTGTCACGTCTAAAACTGCTCTCTGACATTGCAACGATTTCACGCCTCTTTAAGGCCATCCATGACCACATCGAGGTAGCAAAACCTAAAGTCGTTTATTCTCATGCAAATTATTTGTTACTTTTCGCGCAGGTGGTGCGATATAGCACAAAATGACACATTTATAAAACCCTAATGATAAATTAGACATACGAGCACAGATATACAGGTTTCACTTAAGGGGATTTTCATGGTGCTAGGGGGATTTCTTATATGAGCAAATAGGTTCATGGAAATGTGCCCTTAGAGGTTTTACTTATTCGTCATCGTTCATCATCGTTTTGATGTTTTGTAAATTATTTAAAACAATACATGGAAGTTCTAAAGGATTTTCGTAAGGTTATTGTGAAGATAAGGAACGGCTCATAACGTGTCATATAGCTCATAGGAGGAACAATTTTCAATGAATAAAGCCATTTATTATACCCACATGTTGTACCTTTATTTGTTCGTTATTTCATATACATATGTAATTAATAAAGTCTAAAAAATAAATGATCCATGTGTACGCCTACATTTGACGTATAAATAAGAAGAAGAATAAACCTTAACAAATACAGTCATTGTCAAAATTATTTAGACATAGCAATGCTCGCACTCTATCTAACAAATAAACCTGCTATGTGTAAATAATTTTGCCAATGACTGTACAAGATTGCTTGTTTCAAGAGACGCAACTCTATCCCGTGGGATCTTGCTTCCTTCTCTACTGTACTGTACTTTTCCATGTCTTGCTAGGACGGCCAACTCGGCGGCTTCCTTGTGGATTCCAGTCGAGCGGTAGTTTCGTAATATCGTCCGCTGGCTTTCACAAAGTGTGGCCAATCCATCTCCATTTTCGTCATCTGATGGTGATCGCTTGATGCCTTGATTGGTGATAATGTCCGGCCATCTTATTCTCAGTATCCGCCTTAAGCACTTGTTGACGAAGACTTGGAGGCGCGTCGCAATTGACACTGTAACTTTCCACGTTTCGCAGGCATACAAGAAAACTGAGAGAACGTTAGACCTGAAGATCGTTAGCTTCAGATTCCGGATATTATTATTTAGCGCCTTGTTTACACGAGAGCACACATCCAAATCAGCACCACAATCATTTTGACATCCAGCTACCCAAATAAAAAAACTTATCGACTTCCTCTATCTGATGTCCGTCAATGTTCCACTAAGGCGAAGTAGTTTTGTTTTGTCACGTTATTTTTAAGCCCACTTTGTTAGCGTGGAATTCTATTGAGTTTAATTTTCGCTCCATGTCACCTGACGCTTTCATGTCCACATTGAACAGCTACAAAATCAAGGAATTGATATAATTCAGTGAAAGATTGAAATTAAAGTTCATATTAATGGTAAAATTAAAAAAACTGACTGCAAATTTAGTACCAAGTATTTTTCTGTGGCTTTTTTTACAAAGTGGCAATTTCTTTACCATACAGACACAACTCGAGGTTTATTAATTCCCATCAGGTAGTGTGAAAAAGTGCACCCATAGTTTTTTGGACTTGGCGCCAAAAAGGTATTTAAATGTTTTTCCCTATGAATTTGCTTTTCTAACTGATATTTTTAATGTAGGGTTATCCCTATATAAAGCCCAATAATGTCAATCAAAAAAACCCCATCAAAATTTTATGATGGGAAGTTATTGATGTCACTTCCAATTCGAAGCGGAGTTATCGCCAACGCTGAAAGCAAGCAATTTAGTCTCGTATTGTGATTTACGATACTCAATATGAAGGCATTTAAGAGTATTACGAGAGGCAATAAATCTATGAGCGTTAACTTTGAGTTTTTGATGTTCGGGTCATTTTTCGTCAGAAGTAATCTTTTGTTATTTTTTTAGCATCTGACCCTTTTCTTATACGAACACACATTTTTAATAGGCAATCAATAGGCAAATTGTTCATTGTGTATCCGTGAATACCATATAATCGTATATCTGCATGACTATTTATCTCACGTTACGCAGTGGCCGGGTATGTGGGTTGATAATAATACATCATAATTTTCAATATAATACTGTTATGCCTATTTGGGTGTAATTTTGGAATTTGATTTGGCTTGAGCCGGTTGAATATTTGAAATATTACTACACTGTGTTGACCACATGTGTCAAAATTACCAATTAAATGCAACCACATTCTGGAAACATGTTATGTTAGTGGTTTGGTAAATTATGTGAGTGGAATTACAGACTAAACAAGCAAAGGGACTGATATTGCCCGAGAGAATTGATTTCAATTTAAGGGATGGATGTTTAATTAAACTGATTTTTTTAACTTTAATGGTACAAAGCTTATACTTATCCTTATCATATCATCAGTACTGGTTGGCATTTCGACCAACAGCCACTTCAACCTAAGCTTATCTTTATTTGTGTGTTAACGCATCGCATAACGAAGATAGAATCTTTTTTTATAACAGAAATCAGCAATGAGCACTATGAATGCAGACTTTAGTTATGATTTTTTTGTTGTAGAAAAAACGATATAGAATAGTTCCATATTTTTAAAATTTTCAAACTGGGTATTTTGATTGGAAATATTTTATCGACGCAATAATCTCTGTGACCAATTTTTCCATGCCTGAGAAGACTATAACTATTTATTGCTTATACCATTTATATAAGAACAAAAACTCTAATAAGTAGGTCGAGAAATCACAATGCGTAACGAATCAGCTTCTTTGGCATCCCTCGTTCTAGTTAATTTGATGCGATGAGGATATCCATTTCAACACTTTTAGTTGTCCGATGGCTTACTTAAGATTTAACGGGTATTAACGAAGGGTTTCCATTTAGAATACTATACCAGTGTGGTCTTTGGTGAATTGACATGAAACAATGCGTATGGTTAATTCATGTATAAACTTCTCCGCTGAAATAGAATGCTGGGGGAAAATATCCCTCTTAATGCTGGGTTTGCCTAAGGCAAACTTAAGAATGCTTGAATCACGTGAATGTTTGCGTTAGTACAGCATCTGTACTGTTTCTTTCCCTTGTAAATAGTCTCAAGGGCACCATTACCGTTCTGCAGTTGGTATAGTCAGTCAAACAATATATTCAGCAAAGAATACATTTGTGGAACTATGATTTTTCGAACTGCTTTTGTAATTCTTTTTAGTGTGGTATTAGCTAACCTTTTGAATTTTGACTCTTTGTTTTAGAAAAAGTGTCGTAATACCAAGTTCAAGGTTTTCTCCCTTTCTTTTCCAATAATTGTATGCAATGAATGAGCAATGAATAATGCTTATTTAATAAAATTAACGTTCTAAGTGGCTAAGCTATATTTGATGCAATATTTGGATGTTCTTTTGCTGGTAGTTTTGAGAAAGACTTTAAACTTTCATGGCTTAATAATAAGAAACAGTGCAGGATACCTATCGACAAAGATTTTTTAATTAGTAAAAGGAAGTATAGTAATCATGAAAATTTTCGAACTTGGGATTTTTGCAGATTTACCCATTACCGATCTCCAAAATAAAGTTTTAAGACGCATCGTAAATGTGCCTTGGCACGTTAGAAATGTCGATCTTCTCCGGGATCTGAGAGTAGCAACCGTTCATCGGCTACATCGCGAAGGCCCACAAAAAAAACTACCCAACAAGTAAATGAGGATGCAGCTTTAAGGGCTGCCTGACCATATGAAAAGACATATATCTTAGCGCTTTTAATTTCTTTACTAAGGTTAATTACGGGCTCAGATCTCAATGGCATGGATTTACGGTAAACCGTGGTAACGGGACTTTGGTGTTGGGTCCAAAGACACCAGCTCCAACTCCAATTTCCATCTTCGATCCATCATTGCGCCAATTTGCCCGGACCAGTATTTCTACCTCAGATGTCGGGGATTATGTAAAACATGTCTCTTTCAGGAATCATGTCTTCATGTCTAGTTGCAGCTTAATAGCGCATCTAGCGGACATCTTTCTGATGAATATTGGCAGGGGTGAAAGCACTACAACAGCTTCTAGTGCAGTCGTAGGGCAGGTGCGCACTCGTTATACCAAGAAGGGCAATTCTTTGTAGCTTCTAAGTTTAGTTGCCATTGTCCGTTCAAGAACTTTCGGCCACCAAACGATGACTGCGTACATGATAATAGGTCTCGCCATCATTGTATATATCCAGTGTGTCACTTTAGGATTAAGACCCCAAGTTCTGTCGTAAAGCCGTCTACTGGCCCACTTTTATCAAGAACGATGCCGAGATGTTTAACCTCACTGGAATAAATTAACGTGGTACCTTTAATGATAATAGGTGCCAAATTGACCAGTCTTCTTTTCGTGAAAAGGACTAGAACGGTTTTGCAAAAATTGATGGATAGACCTTCTCCGCTACGCCATTCTAAAATGTGTAGTAAAGCAACTTCCATGACTTTAGTAATAGTCGTGCAGTGTTTACCACTTATAAAAAGCGTCCGCATAACTAATGTCGATAAAGCCTGATCTGTGAAGATCGACTAAAAGATAGTCTGTGACTAGTGGCCATAGAAGGGGAGTAAGCACTTATCCTTAAGGACATCCCTTAACTGCAGTCACAAACACAGACACTCCTCCCGAGGAGGAAATAATGTATCGACTTTCAAGCAAGGCCCTTATCCAATGATTGGTCTAGTCTTCGATACCTCTTTTACTGATTACCCTTGCAATAGAGTCATAGCCAGCGTTATTGAATGCGCACTCAATATCGAGGAAGGCATACTTCATTTGTAAGAACAGTTTATTCTATCTTCCTGGCAAGAAAGTAAAGGGAACCTTCTTTGCTTTTTCATTTCCTGAATACAAACTGACTTGGGTGCAGAGGGGTAGACAATTCATCAATAAGTCTCTTCATGGTTTTGAGGAAAAATTATGTTAGACTTATATGTCTGTATGATTTAGGCAACTCTCTATGCCTATTGTCAGGTTTGGGGATAAATATCACAATAACCTGTCTCTAGGTAGTAGAAATATACCCCTAGTTAAAGCTGGCTCTAAATAAAATAAACATACCCGGTAGGATGAGATTCACTGCCTTCTGTAGAAGCGCTAGAAGGATCCCATCACCGCCGGGAGCTTCTAAAGGTTTAAAAGAGCATATACAGATCTTTTGGTCAGATGCGTTCGTGTATGGTGCACGAGTAGACGAACCTTGAGTAGTGTTCTCACCGTCCGACGTGTAGGTGCCACCGGCCTTTTTTATTAAACCTACACAGTTTGTCTGATCCTTAACTAATGCTTTATGGATTTTTGCAGCTACTGGCATTTCAATAATGTTTTCGCAGCATTTCCTTCATGTTGTTGCTAAGTTGGACTAAGTTCTTTGAAAAGAAAAATACTCTATGCACTATGCAGTATAAGTTATCTTATTCGAACTTATTTATTCTGTGTCATATTTCGATAATAAAGTGCGTGTGAGTTGGTGCCATTGACTTTGCGAAAACTCATTAGCAACATTTATCATCGAAGTTGCTCTCGTAGATGATGAAATTAAGTTTGCTACAAAAATCCCACTCCATTTTGTTAACCATAAAAATAAGGCAACAATACAGAGAAGGGTAGTCATAGAAAAGAATGAACGGACCAAATTCTGGGTCTATTGATTGGTTAAAGTATATTCAGTTTATTTGGGATGCCATATACTCTTAAACATCTCAAGCAGTACTTTAAGTAGTCCCCTTATCACGTCGCCGTAATTGAGAGGAATATTTTTGTTTATGTAGGTATATAAGATGCTTTACAATATGTGGTATATATGTGGTATAAATGAAAACAATTATTACTATTGCTATTAGGTTTTATTATTATTACCGATAAACTTTATGACAGTAATATATTTGTTATCTCAGCACATCGCGCGCTATTCTGCTTATATTATAATTGCAATAATAAAAACAATTACAATATGGTATGTATTACTAATGCCCCGAAGTACTAAATGCAGTTTTAAGTACGAGTACGATATTTTAAATAGAGGTGAAATAATTTCAAAAGATGAAATGGAAAATATTCTTTTTAATGAACGCAGAAGCCACACCTTTATTAATCAATTATTAGTTCTCGAAAACTTTTTGACTCTGACTCTGTATTGTTTTAGTTCACGGACGAGATTCTTCTCCTAGGCTGCTTTCATTCAGCGGTTAACTATTCTTTCATATCTTCTGAGCTCTTTATATTCATCTTCGCGAGCCCGCGGTCTTTGAGATTGTTGCATTGCTCGGTGCGCAACATTCTTACGTTTAGTCGCTAGGTCGTACCGATCTCTACGACTTCTGCCTAATATGAAGTCAGCAGTACTAATTACAGTGTTCTTTAGGCGTGTCCATTGTTCTTCTACGCCCGACATCTCAGCCCCAGGACTTACTCTCCCTGCATTTGGGGCGAGTCCTGTCGCTTGACCGTAGTTGTTTCTGGTCTCCTCGTTGCGAAGGGTAGCCGTGTTGACTTGAACTTGATTCGCGATGCAGTCTTTCGTGATGATGCAATCCGCGCTCGGAGCAGTGTACCAACAAGTTACTGGTCCGGACGACGTTGTCACCTTGGTACGTTTGTAACATCATCAGGTTCGGGTTGTGGCAGCTGTCGATCAACACCAGTTATATCTAGGTGTGAGTGCCTCCATCAGGAGATACCCAGGTGGCTTTGATATTTTTACGCGTAATCCTTGTTCTTGCAACGACCAAATTATTGCAGCTGCCTCGTTGTCCATTGTCGTTAGTGTTCTCGTGTAATCTATGGGTGCCAATGTACTCCCTGAATACTGGCTCCCTACCTATTATTGCATTCATATCCCCCAGAATTCTTCTCTTTCATCATCTGGGGAATCCTCTGTAGGTGCGTGAACTTTTATAAGACTTATGTTTTTACGACTTATATAAGACTTATGTATGTACGAATTGTGCTTTAAAGCCGATAACGGCGGGTTTCATTCTTTTGCTGAGCATAATTCACACCCCGATCACATGATGTTTTGCATGACAGCTGTAAGATATGTCATACTCTGATTTCTTAAGAAACCCATTTCCCGTCCACCGCATCTCCTGAATTAACGTTATTATATTTGGACAGGTTATCGGCTAGCTGCTGTGCAGCCCGATCTCTATACAGAGAGCGAACCTTCAATGAGAAAATTTCGTTTTCGTTGCCGTGGTCGTCGTCGTTCATCAGTGTATCCGAGGCTGATTTGGGGTTCCGTACTTAATTATTTTAAGGGCGAGGTTATTGGCCTCGCACCAACCTTACTTTGAAGGGACTAGCCCGATCATTTCGCTTTTCCTGTATTGGAGGAAAATTACCAGTGACCACCACGTCGAGGTTTGATCACACTTACACTAGTCAGGGATAGTTACGATCAATTGCATTTCTGATGCATTTTGTGATAATCCCCCTATTCTGCTGACGGCTGACCACCCCACCATTGTACACCATCTTTAAAATTGGTAAACGACAATATAGACTAAAATTAAAAAAGCTGATTTACAAGTCTATTCAAATACGTACGTAATTAGATCACGTTATGCATTTATTTACTCCATTTAACTACATTTTAATAAAAAACTTCCTTATTTATTCAATTATTATCCTTAACCATAAAATGGAGCACACCTTTAACATTAATTACGCTCGTATTAGTATATGAGCTAAATATAGAAGTTAAGAAAGACAATTTCGGAAGTTTATGTGCCAAACTGCCAAATTCTTGTCAAAAGCAATCCAATTTCATATAAACGCAAACTTCTCAACTTTGCTGCCGATTCAAATCTACACAAAAGATTGGCCTTACAAAAATGCAACTTAGCCGTCTAACTGTTCGTCGTTAGTTTTTGCTTAACCATACTTCAAGATATCCTAAGGGGTTTAATAAAAAGAAAAATAAATATAAAGGTTATGGCTACAACGTTTTTAATCAATCATCAGATTTTAAAATTTCAATATTAAGTGGATCGTCAAGGACAACGTTTTACGTTTACATATAATACGAAATTACATAAAAACAATGATGACATTTAAAAGAATAAAAAAATTCTTGGCAAAGGGCCTAAAGCAGTGGGTGCAACCAATAACACAGCTCAAGCACAAATACACATTATCATGGAACGTATACATTCACTACGTTGTTAGTTCTTGGGTGTTGTGTAGTTCTCGGTCGAGATGTCATCATTCAATTGCTGGAGGTAATTTTGCAATGAGGTTACCCATTGCCACAATATTCCACTTTGATTTAGGCATCACTCAACAACGTAGCCGCCATCATCGCCATCATCAGCATCAGTATCAGCACCAGCATCAACACCATCGTCCTTTACATCGACATGAGCTTCAGATTTGCGTCAACATTTCAACAGATTCATCCGTTCCGACCCGTCCTGTACCGTACTGTCGTTTCCTATCCATATGTACATATGGTAGAAATGCATTAGCATTTTGCCCTGTGCACCATAATGTGGCATGTAAGTATGCAAATTTTCAATGTTCATGGGTTAGAAGTTTTGCTTTGTTGTCCCTTGTTTTTGCTTTTGCCTAAAGAATGGTAATTTTAGTTTTCGCTAATGATTTTTGACGATACGAGTACAGTCTGAATCGTAAATTGCTCTCTTTTGTAGTGAATGATGTGTACAAACATTGTGTGAGTTTTGAGTGTATCTAATTTCGTTTTTGTTATGACATCACATGCAAGGGCACTTGTTAATAAGTTTTTGCATAAAAATATCAAATATAGGAAAAAAAACAACCACCAATAACATTAAAGGGTTTACGCCAACCTTGAAGCAAAGATTTGGTTTATCCCATAGAAGTCTTCTTCTTGAGAAATTTTATGCTTCAGTAGAACATGTTTACACGCATATCAATTAGGAGTTTTAATTAGTTTTTTAGTTTATGGTATAAACTATAAAGCACTAACTAAAATAATGAAACACTTTGTAAATGAACAGCCACTGCTCTTATATAACAATTATTTTACCGAACTTTAGAATAAAAGCCAAAAACATCTTTCGCTAATACAAAGTTGCTATGTAGATGCATTTCGTTGTATTATTACCACAAACAGATACCAGCTGCTACTATGTAGTTTATAGCTTAAGGAAATGGAACAAAGCCATTTCCACGTACACAATGGCCAGTTGATCTTTCTCATCAAATATTGTATCGTTCCCATTATCCTGGCATACAATGAAGAGGATGCACCAAAGTAGAAGAGGTAGGTAGGTAGATTATTATATGTTGAACGAGAAAAGCGGAATTTATGTAATTTTGAAATTCTATCAAACGCTCAAGGGAAATGATTTACGAAACATATGTTGTACTGGGTGCATGTGGAAAAGGAAGTTATTAGTACATCATTGCATCTAAAAAAAGTTTTACAAAGTGCATCAACAGTAATTACAAATAGTTATGACTGACGTTCAAGAATGAATAAAGTGCTATATAATGATGCTGTATAGAAGATAAAGTTACATTGTCTTTTATTTACAGTGTAATCCTGAAATGTCTATTGTCTCTATTAATTCTTTCATAACAATGTGAGAACCATTTTCTAACGCACAGAGCTTCTATGTTAAAGTATAGGATGACTTTACATGAACACGACTGTGTACATTGATAATATAGTGATAAACGGTGATGATGACGCGATTATAGGCAGTCATGTCTTTAGCTTCTCGCATCACACCTCCTATCTTATGCGTCCACGTCGCTTCACTGAAAACTCGGCCAAATCAAGTGAACGAGTTCGGTACCTAATCCTATGTGTATTTGCTTGGGTCAGGGCTAAATAAGAAGGGAACTTGCCAGTTGCGCTTCATGTATATAGGGTGCAAACCCCTTTAGCGTGTGTACATTATATAAAAAAATCAACAATGAACTTTAGACCACGGAAAAGGACACGTTTTGGAACTTGGAATATTCGCACGCTCGTCAAGACAACAACGCTTGCGCAATTAACAAACGAAACTCTTAAATACCATCTAGAAATTCTTGGTCTTAGTGAGGTGAGATGGCCTGGAGTAGGCGAAAAACGAACATCTACCGGCGAGGTTCTAATTTTTTCAGGTAAGCCTGAAGGAGAACACCATGCAAATGGAGTGGAATTTCTACTCATAAAAGCCGTGAGAAGATCGTTATAAGACTGGCAAGCAATATCCGATAGAATTATTATTGCAAGATTTAAATATGTTGTTCGACAGGTCGTGTTTGTTCAAGTTCACGCACGAACGGAACAAGCCACCTCTGAAGAAAAAGACACGTTTTACTACGGTAGAGTGACATCGTTTTTTTTAATGGGCGACCTATAGTGCCAATAGTGAATGGGAACATTGCTGGACGTAAGAACCCGAAGAGCAGCTGACGTCTACAGTGACCACGGCCACCTTGTGGTTGGCAGTGTGCGATTGAAGCTCGCTGTCCTCTCAACCACACGAAGTCATACAACGATAAAATCAGTTGTAACAGCACTGAAAGATCCAGATATGAAACTGCAATATGTATCCCGCATACAACTGTCACACTCAGAGATACAGCCCCAAACCTTAGAGTCTAAATGGGAGAAAACAGTAAAGGAGACGGAAGCAGTTTCAACCATTTTAGGTAAGGCTTAGGTTATCCCGACAAAACTAGAAAAGAATGGATATCAGAAAGTACATGGAACACCATTCATGAACGCCAATCTATCAAAGCGGAGTTAAACGCGGCCTCGGGTGCCGAGCGAAGCGCATTAGCGCGGATGTAAAGGGATCTAAGCCGGCAAGTTGGCCGTTCAGCTAGGAACGACAAACGAGCAT
The DNA here is from genome assembly GCA_947095585.1 of Nephrocerus scutellatus. Taxonomy (NCBI): domain Eukaryota; kingdom Metazoa; phylum Arthropoda; class Insecta; order Diptera; family Pipunculidae; genus Nephrocerus; species Nephrocerus scutellatus. Next base: position 19,200,458 of record OX352763.1, on the reverse strand, counting down.
GGCTAAGCGACATCGCAACAGAAGCACAGCAAGCCGCTAAGAATACACCAATTATCAACTCGCTCGTAAGGTCGCCAATAAAAAATACTACATCAACTACCCCGTTAAGGCAATACACGGCTCTTTGATCCTTATCGAGGAACAACAATTAACCCGCTGGACAGAACATTTTAAGAATATTTTGAATTGTACTTCGCCATGCACGTCCAACAACCCACATATGCACCCTAATAGGCTACTTAACATCAGCGTCGCTACTCCTTCGTTGGATAAGAGAAGGACAACAATTCGTTCACTGCAATCAGGTAAAACAGCAGGCAATGACAACATCTACGCAGAACTCCTTCAAGCCGACGTCGAGTTAGCTACGCGAACACTGCAAGCGATATATCAAGGTATCTGGGAAACTGAAACCATTCCACCATGATTAAAAGAAGGCTTAATAGTCAAACTCCCCAAGAAAGGTGATTTGAACAATTGGGAAAACTGGAGAGGAATTACCCTGCTAAACGCCATAAACGAAGTGATCTCCTCTATAATATAACGGAATGCGTTAGAATTTCTGGCGATGATTAACTTCTATCGCAGATTTATTCCACATGCGGTAGAACATATGTAATATTATGGGGTTATGAAAGATTTGATTTCTTCATCTACACTTTGTGATATGGCAATACATTCGAAATCGATTTCACTTTTGGAAATTCGATAAATTCTGGATAAAAAGTCTGCAACGGGATTCTGAATATCACTCAGTTTAGTTGCAATACCTAGTCCATCTTCACAAATCCACTGTGATACAAATCAATTTCAGTCTTCTGTTCCAAAAACAACTGATTAGAGCAACGTGCCAACAGCACCGATGACAACAGTTACTAGAACAGTCAGAAAAATAACGATACCCGCGGAGTATCTAGAGGTGGAGTAGTGTGGCGAAACCTAACCATTAGTAAAAACTACAGAAAAGATATAATTAAGTTACTGATATAAATAGTACCTATTGTAACTTGTTGTTTTTGTAAAACACGTTTTTTAAAAAAATGTTTTCTTGCTTTATTGAAATAAATATAAGAGTAAGTTATTTTTTGCATTCAGTTGAATAAAGAGGTTTATAGATAAAAAGTTTATTAACTATCGTATAATGCTCTACAAACCTACAAAAATCCTACCTAAATAAATCAGTCTTAAATTTGTTCTATAATTACTTACAATTAATTTAAGTACGGAGCTCAAATCAAAGCGATTTATCGTAGAATTTTCTAAAACCCTTTCTTACCGTATTAATTATGTGCAAATATTCTAAATTACGATAAAATCTTAAGATTTAAATTCCTTTCGATGTAGAGCAATTTCTTATCCAAAAGAGGTATCCATTTGTTACGCAAGTATCTCTTGTCATTGTATTCCGCATTCTCTTCTACACTGATAGATAACCAAAACATCAATCACCCTTTAAATATGAAACTTCCTTTCATTGCTTTGTGAAGCTGGCAAAATATTACACTATAACCATAATGGAATCATACATTCTACTTTCTATTGAAAAGGATAATTATTTATTTTAACTTGAGCTGACATGACAGCAAAATAACTGTTATTGTCGGTTATCTTTTGACGTGCTCGAAGTTGCCAACGTTAACATTTACTTCGGCATACAAACCAGTATCTACTGTTGGTGCATTTATTAACATGTGCACATGCACTTTTACAATTTTACATCCATGCACTACCATTGATCGATTATGGATTGTCGTAGGATAAAAATCAGTAAAGCGATTCATGTGTATAACGTCAAGCATGCAGACAGCATCATTTTTCAAAATATATGAACACAACGCTCCCATATTTATAGGAGCGTCCTCAAAGCCTTCACAAAAGTCATCTAGCCAACGACAATGCACTTCGTCGACTGACGTAAGAATACTCCAATCGCACTATCTGATTGTAGTGAATTATGCCGTATTGGCGTAGTTTTTTTGACCTTTTTTTATTAATAGAGAAAAGGGAAAAAATGTAGCATTGAGAATATAACAATATTGCTTTGAATTTGCATGTTATATCAGCATGTATGTGACTTGCAGAGAGAGTCTGTGTCATATTTGCCGAATGTATGTACTCGTACATAAATCTGGATGAGCTACCTTGGCTATGTTTTTATACTACAGCAAAATTGCATAGTTAATTATAAATAATTAGGCATTGCAAGTGAAAAAAAAGGAAACAAACACAAAGAGTAAACTTTGAGTAAATAACTTCCTTGTTTTTTAACAGAAGTTGGAATGCATAAACGCACTACCCAAGTAATTAATGTAAGTGTGTGTCAGACAGGTTTTGAACTGTACATTAAACCACATCCTACCACTCTGGAACTGCTTCACACGGAGTACTTTAGGGTGGTGTCATTAGTAGTGACATTAGTGACATTTAAATACACAACGATTCTCCTGTCTTTATGACTTATTTCCCGCTTATTCCAAACTGCATCATTGGCAAAACGGTACACAAATCTCTTCACAAATATTCGCTCCAGTCTCATCCTTACTGGTATAAGAGACTTTATAACTTCCAGGAATAAGTCTATTAAACCAAAGGAGGATGGATTGTATGACTTGAGCTGTAAAGAGGCTTCTAGGTTCAGAGAAGTATGCTTTCGGTTTTACAAAGCAAACCCTATCGAGGAAAACCGAACAAATTTTAAACGAGCCAGAAACGATTTGAGTCGTCACTCACACTCCAGTTGTCAACACTCACAAATCCGCTGGGTCAGATGGTATTTCCCCATAAGTTCTAAAGAGGTGTTCTTACAAGCTGGTATTACCATTGCGTTAGCTCTTCCAGCTATCCAGTTCTTCTGGACTCTTCCCGAGAAATTGGAAAACAGCCTTTTTCTATCCCATACCCGAAAAAGGTGAGCCTTCGTCTCCTTCTTCGGACCGACCCATAGCACCTAAATTCATTATTTCCAATGTCATGGAAACGCTGATCAATTTTCAGCTCAAGAAATATCTTGAAACCAACGAAATCCTTAGCGACCGGCACTATGGATTTCGTGGGCAACGTTCTACTGGTACGTATTTGATGGTCTTTGCATAAATTTGGTGGAAGCAAAGCTGTTGCACTCGATATTTGTAAGGCATTTGACTGGATTAAAAGCTATCTTTTGGACCGCTCAATTCAAGTTGTAATGGACTGTTTCAAGTCTAAAGTACATCACTTAAATGCTGGCATTACCCAGGGCTCTGTTTTGTCCCCGACACTCTTTCTCATTTTTATTAACGATCACTTATCTGTGACTTCTAATCCAATTCACTCTTACGCTGACAACTGCAAGCTCAGCTTCTCATATAAGTTTGAGATACGTCCCTCCACTTCTCATTTGGAACTTAAACAACTACGTATGTTGAGCACGTTAAATTCTGACCTATACAGCATAATAAAATGGGGAGATAACAATCGAGTAGAATTCAACGCTTCCGAAACCCAATGCTGTCTCCTTCGTCTAAGCGAATCCTAAATCCCATCATGTACATGGTTTTTAGAACGGTCCTTTCGTAAATACGGGTCTAAGAGTGTGTAATGAGTTTTTCTTAGCACTCAAGTATCAGGTCATTGTGTTAGTACTGGTACTATCAGAGTCTTATAGACCAGCATTTTGAATCTTATGGTTTGTTTCCTGGAAGAGTCTGTAAAGTTTTTAAAGATACTTTTTATGCATTTGCTACAGTGATAGTTGTTGGAAATTGTTAAGAGTTTGAAGAATTAAAACGCTCTGATTCAATACCATCATCCTAAGTGCAGTGTTTCCTTTAAATTCATAGTCAATAAGAACTGGTTCCCATTAGAAAGTAATAATTACAATCTGTGTAAAATTGCAATATGAACAGCTAACGTTTTTTTCCTCCTTTATACCAAAGCATTATTTTATCTGTCAACAGGAAAGCATAACTCAATTTTAATAGCTTTTACTTTTCAAGCTATATAAACCTCAAAAGGCATAAAACAATTAAAATGTTTTTTGTGTGAGTTTTTGTCAGCTGTGGAAAGGAAGCAAGCCGATCATTGGACCAGCAAATAACTTCGCAAACGTCGTAAATTTTCACTTTTTCTAAAGCAGGGATCTGTTATCTGCTATTCGTATTATGTCACCGTAAAACATCTGTAAAACATTCCTCATAATTCAACGTCAATACTTATAACAACTGAAGAAAGCTATCCTCATCTATGTATACACAGCAGTTTGGCTCCGCCATTCAACCTTTATGATAATAAAAATAGTAATTTTCTATTAATAATTTGATTTCTGTGGTCTGAAGTGTATTAATTAATCCTTGAGGTGGGTTTGGTTCAATACAATGTTCAGTCCTGTGCCATCTACTTGGATAAATCTGAAGTTGAAATATCGAGTAGCAATTTTTCCGGATTAGTCTGAAAGCAAAGCATAGGGTTTACAATGCCAGCAAAGACAGGCAATACACTGAGTAAGGGGAAAAACGAGAAGTAAAATCTGAGAAACGTAGTGGAAATTTAATGGTTATTTACAGTAAAATGATAAAATACGTCATATACGTGAATAACTGATAGGAAATCTTTAAAAATTTATGAGAGATCGAGATATGTGGTTATACATGTTCTTCCTTCTGGCTTCATTGTTATTACATGCCATTTGTCATGTGCTGTTTCGGTATACGTTCATGTAGGTCACCTGTCATGTAAGTTTTCTTATTCGCCTGCAGTCAGTGAAAATGGAGAAATATTGATGATAATCTTAGCGGTTATGTGAACGTGGCACTGTGTGGCACAAATATATAAAACAGTAATGAAGAGTCATCTGTGGATGAAAATATTACAATGAAAGTAGCATCTATATACGGTCTTGGAGAATATTTTTTATTTACATATGTAGTGCTCAGCGCCTTCCAGGGTTTAAATTAAAGGTATTCTTCTTCCGGCAGATTCGAACATATCCACTTACATCTTGTTGGAAATCAAAACATTTATATGCTTACGATTATTGACAGAGTTACACCCTGACCGGAAGCAATAACTCTAGTTGACATGAGAGCCACCATTGTAATTTTCTTTCATTGACCAGTACATTTAGAGAATTGCTATCACATTCGAAATCACGACTGATCAAGGTAGTCAATTCGAGAGCAACATTTTTAAAGAGCTTACAAAAGTATTATGTTTTTATAAAATTCGAAAACAACATATCACCCTCAAGCAAATGGTATGGTATAACGTTTGCATAGCCACTTGAAAACGTCCTTATATGCGCATTCTAATACTCGAAACTGTGATCTCCCATTTGTCCTTCGCGGAATAAGAACATCGATCAAGACTGATCTCGGATACACTCCTGCTGACATTGTCTACGCACAAACGGTTAAGGTCCCAGGAGAACTCGTAATGCAAACACACCCAACAATACCGACAGATCCATCTTCATTGGTCGAACAATTACGAGAGTCAACGCGTAATGTCGTTCCAAAAGACACACCGAATAGCCGACAAGACAATGTCTACATTCCAAAAGACTTAACGGACTGCGACAATGTATTTGTTCGAGTAGACAAGGCCAAGACAGGGTTGAAACTACCATATGAAGGGCCATTTTTAGTTAAACGAAAATTCCGTAAATACTTCGTTGTTGAATACAAAGGCAAATATGTATCTATCGTCATCGACCGACTAAAATCAGCATACGTTACGTGCGAACTTAAATCAATCACACTATCAGCAACAACAATCAACCGATATCTCCATATTGTAGGAGATTGCTGCTTTTTCAAATTTATATAGCAGTCTTTGCAAATTGGCTTCCGTTTTAGCTATGAGAACTGCGTCATCTACATAGCATATCACTTTAAATTCGCCGGTTGACATGCGATAACCAGTTGCAGCTGTTTTGACCTCTTCGATGATAGTTTCCATGATAATGTTGAAGAGGGTCGGGCTCAAACTGTAACCTTGCCGGATTCATGAGGTAATATGAATCCCAGCGTTAAGACTGATTGACGTTCTGTTATTAGTGTTCAGTTCTTTAATTATAGCTACTACATTAGGTGGAATGCCCTTCGCTATCAAAACCGTGATGACATCATGAAGTCGAACACGGTCAAAATCTTTCGACGAAGCACATGTACGCAGGATTGTTGAATTCTAGATATTTTTCCCATATTTATCATACCAACTATGGCGTCAACTGTTGATTTTCTATTTTTCTGGAAACCTTGCTGTTCTTCGCATATGCTTTTTTGGTGATTTCGAAGGCAAGCATTTTTATAAAGAGCTTGGGGATGGAACCAAGCAGAGTAATTCTTGGGCTCTTTCTTATCACCTTTCTTAAACACGGGAACACTGTCTCTCCATTGCTGTGGTATTGAGCAACTGTCATAGATTTTGATGATTTCTTCGTAGATGTATGGCCCTCCATATTTGACTAGTTCGTTGGTGATTTTGTCAATGCCGGGGGACTTGCGGTTTTTCAGCTTTTTTTAAAACTACGGATCCAATTCTAAATCTTTTTCTGACCACCATATATGTCATGTTCCATAACGGATGAGAATTCATGCCCGTATCGTTCTTTTGTTTGACTGATATTAGTTTCTGGCAACTTTATATTGGTTGTACGTTATTTCTGATCTTCTGTATCGTAGATATACATACATACATACATACATACTGGTATAATCTCATATATGTAGTGATATATTCCAGTCAAGTAGAAATATTTATTGCAAAGCGCCAGTACTTTCAGTTTAAGACTAAATTAATACCTACCGGGGTTTTATGTGAATATTTCGAAAACCTGCGTCCATAGCAATAACGTTTTCGAAGTGCATAGTTCTGCACACTCTTTTGGTTATTCTCATTGGTAGATATACTTCTACTAAAACATGGATTTGTGTGTACGCAAAGGTAGAATCGTTGGTTGGTTTATTTCCGCTGTGCCAAGCTTGGTTATAGCGCTCGCCGTGCCAAATGACGTCGTAAATAATTTTTGGTTCTCACATAAAACTGAAATCAAAACTCTACGTTCGCTCACCACTGCGCGCTGTGCACGTTGGCGTCTCCAGAGTTGGCAGTTTTGGTGACATATTGCGGATGCAAAACAATAATTTCACGCCGTAACCGCCCGTCCGTCGTCGTATTTACCTGCAGAGCAAAACCATACTCAGTTTTGTATTTCTTCTGTCAGCGAGGTGATTTTTCTTCTTTTTGGCTTGCACGAGTACCCGCTGAATACCAATTGTTAATTGTTAAGCAACGAGTTCGGTAGCCAAAATTGCAATTGGCCTTCGGTGGAGAAACTATAGCTGCTTTAGTTTTCAGAATAGTCGCAGAAAAAAAACTTAATCGTTGTGGTGTGCATATTTTAGAGGAAGTCTGTTCCGTATTTTATGGCTGACCATATGAAAATGTGGAAAGATTTTCGAATTAATATTTCAGAAGGAAGATATTACGGAGTGAGGTCTAACTAAGGGTTTTGTCACTCGTTAGTACGTCGCGACATGCTCGCGGTTGCATGGCCTAATCGGGTTGTTCTTGTCACCCACACAATTTTCAACATTTATAGGGGGATTCAGTATACTTTTGGTTATTGGAGAATTTACATGAACATTTCATTTTTTAAATTCTCTATATTAACTTCGCGTGCCCGTGGCTGGCTGGCTGATGGCGGACCCACCAAATCTTGGGATCAATTATTAACCCACTTCCTAAAGCCCGATTTTATTCAAAATTTTAACACGGGGCCCTGAGGTGCGAGGGGTGCCCATATAATTTTTTTAAAATGAACCCGATTTTCTTCAAATTTTAAAAACTTGATGGGTACCTATTTGTTTGTTTGTATAAGATTGACTCGAAGACCGTGCATTTGATTAGTATTGCTCTTATAGTGGTGGCGGGGGATTTCTAAATGTTGGCCTTGAAGAGTCTTTGTGGCTAGTTGAGTGAGAGAAAATAGTGTGGTGGGGGCAGCCGGAAAACGCTCGGTAATTCAGCTAGTTATCAAAAAAAATACCTCAGCAGCTCTGTGGTTTTTTTTTTGTTTTGTTTATCAAATGTGCGTTTTTTTATTGCCTTGAGTTGTTAAGCGCGTCGCATGTGACAAAACAAATCTTATATAACTATATAATTGTAAAATTATACACAATTATATAGGAGAATTTTCAGTGCAAAAACCATATCGTAGAGGCGGTTTTTCTGCTTTTACAAAAAAAAAAATGCAAATTCGAACAGCAGATATCGCGTCTCAGTGTGATCACTACTGGAAAACGGGTAGTATTATCTTTTTTTTATATTTTTCAGATGCAGTGCATATATGACGTTGTCGTCGACGTCAGCTGACTAGATTGATTATATAAATTATATAAGTCAAGGTAGAGATTTATGAATTGATGTGACTCATCCTCATGAGAGTTGAATTGTCATAAAAAATAGTGTGGAGGATAAGAATTGTATGATCGTATAAACTTTAGAACTCCGATAAAATTAAAGATAAACTTTCGATTTTTATGAATTTCACTGAATAAAAACATCTGCGCTTAATACGAGTCAACATGTTTGTTGTGCAATTATCAAAAATCGATTTTCTGACATTCACTTTAGAAATCTTAATTATAGTCATCAGTTGACGATTCGGGTGACGACGGCAACTTACAGGTACCATAAATAAGATAAATGCTACTTGTGAATAAATGCACGAGTTAAGTAGCTGGCCATTTAACATCTCCTTATTTTTTTCAGACTGAAGTTCTCATTAGAACCACAACTTGCCGTGTTATAATCTGGTTCTCCTATCAAGATCGCTATAATATGTTTTCTCTATCATCATGATAGTACAGATTTGCCAATTTTTCGTTTCATACTCGATTCGATGATGCGTAATACATTCCAATAATTAATCAAGCTTCTTTCTGATAACGCCATGATATGCTGATTTTTAGGTCAGTCAGCTTTGAGATTAAAACGGGAAAAATATAAGCATGATATTAAAGATTAAAGTCAGTTCCTATAGATATCTGCTTAGTTGGTCTCGTTTAAGAGAAAAAATTCGTGCTTGGTGGGAATGTTGTTGTTGTTAGTATTGTATTAAAATTAGACAATCACTAAACACAAAACAATAAACGCATATTACGCAATACCAATATAAAGCAAAGAGCAAAAGTTATGTGATGAAAAAAAAACCGTTAAAGGAGACGGGATCTCCGTCAAAACGTGACACAATAAACTGCGACATCAAATCACGACACTAATTGAATAGGGGCGATTTTTAATAAAAAAAAAAGTGAAATGCATTTTCCACGCCATTAAATTTACACTGCAAGCAAAATTAAAAGCACAATTACAATGGGTAAGCGATACTAAAGTTCAAATTAACTCATCTCATACTAGACCTACTGCAGGCACGTTTTATGCTCAAGTAATCATCGAATGAAATCGCCCACTAAACTTTGTCAATTGTGTCCGTGATGCATACTGGATCTGGTTAATTATTCGCTGCGATTCTCATAAAAGGATTCATTCCCATGCTACCAACAGAAGCCAAAGCGACGAATGTTTGCTTTGCCGTATGACATCCTGCCGGTATAAAGGGCACTTACATTCTTGTTGTAATGGAGATATACCTGGAATGTATACATATAGATATATAAAATTTTCCAGGACAGCGAACGGGGAAATTGTTTGTCGTGATTCGCGAACAAGTAGCCTAAGGGTTGTAAAGGTTCTCGCTGTCGAGTCACCACCACCAAAACTATAACTGCAATCGCTTAACTATATTTGTACAGCGCTTTCACCTACGTTCTCGTAGTAATGGAAAAAGGTCAGTATTTAACTCCTAAGGACAAATTCGTGTCGTTATTCCTTCAACTCCCTAAATAGAATTTTTTGACTTTTTGTTAGTGATCCAATTTAGTTCGAATTTTGGCTGAAGTGCAGTATAGTTGCCCCTTAAACGTTTTACTGAAAAGCCCTTTCCAAAGATACCTTTAACCCAACTTCGCGTGCCCGTGGCTGGCTGGCTGGCTGGCTGGTCAGATTTTCTGATCAATTTTAAACCCACTTTGCAAAGCCCGATTTTATTGAAATTTCGCACAAATGTATATTTGCGGTGAAAATACAATTTCAGAGAGATCGGGCAGCGAGATCGGCGGCCTCCAATACAAATATTTTCATTTAGCGGCATCAGATCATATCATACAATAATGACTGTGTTCTGTGTGCGCTGATGAGCTGATGCGCTGTAAGCAGGTCTGTTTGCTTTACGATTGTGGTTGTTTTGTTGTTGTGTTGCAGCAGAGAGTATAGAGATATCAAGAGGAAGCAGAACAAATATTTTTATACCAAACTGAATGGTTCTACAATTGAAATGTGTTGTATTGTACACTCAGTTGTGTGAGTACATTCTTAATTTGTGTTTTCTACAATATTACGAGTATATAAAGAACTGGTTACGCACTAACAGTGCTTTACAGCTTAACGCAACTCAAAAGAAGGAATTTTAGTGGTACCTCGTTGTGTGTACGTCGCACCAAGCGTGCGCTGTGGCTGCTATGTTTTCACCACCAAATGTGAAATTTCACCACAAAATCGAATCTCCGATCAGAGGATTTACAAGAAAAATTTCAATTTTTAAATTCGCTGGCCCGTGGCATGTCTGTCTGTCGGTCGATATGTCTGTTTGTCGCGGAATCTTGCGCCCACTTTCCAAAGCCCGATTTTATTGCAATATTACTGACATGTGTATTTCCGGAGACAAAACTTCCTATTAAAATTTGAGTGCCCATATAAAATTTTTAAAAATTAACCCGATTTTCTTTAAATTTTATATACATATGTATCTCCGATGGGCAACACTTTTTGTAAAAATTTTGGAGACCCCGGCCCCAGGGTCCATCGATCACGCCCCCATTTGAATGATGGCATTATTCCGAAAGAAGCTCGTTTTTATAAAAGGTTCTAAATAGGAATCGTTGCTATCAATATAAGGGAAAACAAGAAATTAAATTTTGTATACATTTTGTTTCTTCTGCATTCCCATATTCTCCTCAACTTCAAATTAAAAAGAATCCATTTATAAAGTCCTTTGCTGCTACTGCTTTCTAAGTTCAATGCTTCGAAATCAATAAGAAAATTTTTTTACAATGCAATATTATTACTGTGTTTGGACTATTGGTAACAAATGTTCCGGGTCTTTATTTTTGCCTGTTTACATATTTTATTATTTTATAATACTAAATATCCGTCTATTTACCTTTTTAAATATATACGAACAAAAAACCTTGTTATAAAAATCCTTGCACACATACGATACCTGATAGATACTAGAATATTCAGCAGCGGCCATTATCAATGTGACGGTTTTATCGTGTCACACTACACAAAATGTTTTTAATAAATTATTTCAACATACTCTACTATGTGTCTACGTAGCGAGAATAATATATTTATACATGTGTGTTAGTACATTATTGTGTGAGTTAACAGCTGAGTTATCGGACCTTTATCGCAACTAATTGAATATTACGCTTTCACTGTTCAAACAAAAAATACATACACGAGTATCAGCAGCCGAATATAATGTACGTTGCCTGATGCGAAGGTACACTGGATGTAAGGACCAAATTACATTTTTGTAATAATTGTATACCTACAGATAGTTCTGTAGGATGAAGATGAGGGACATACATAAATATATAACCAGATAAACATAATATATCTTCAGATGCTTCAAAGTATTTACGTTATTTGTACAAAGGCAACCACATACAAACAGCAAAATGCACAAAGCGCAATGTGCACAAAAGGAAAACTATGGTAGCCATATTTGGAAAATATCCACAAGCGGAATCTGCCGCTGAAACAAACTCTTGTCGGTGATACTATTTATTTATGCAATAAAAGCCAAATTTGAAAATTACTTGAAATTGCTAATGTGAAACGGAGCCGGAGTGGCCAACGTGCTAGCAAGCACATCAAAGATTTTCAGTGCTATAAACAACGTATCAACCTATGTATGTGCTCCTGTATAGTACATAATATAAACAGATAAACATTCCTGCTATGGAGCCCCATGCATGCATACATTTACGGATTTATCAGCATCAGGATTGCAGGTTGGCCAACCAACACGCACCATTAATGTTTGGAGGACGAACATGCTTTCGCATTTCAAATAATTTTGTGTATAAATTAGACAACATTTTTCCGCATATGTACGAGTATTTGAGTATATTTGGGCATGGCGTAAGGTTGTATAAAATTGGTCCATTTTAGTGACACACTGCACTACAATTCTCTGCACTGACCTACAGTAAAGGTATTATTGTTTCACTGCAACATTTGTTGTGTGATTGTACGACTATACTTTCCTTTCCGTGTATGTGCAAAAATATAATACGCACAACACGAATGGTCGCAAGAAGCTACCATTTACAGCAAGGGTCTGTCGCACTAAATATTATTACTATTAGTTCATTATCTGTCCACCTAACTATCATCATCATATTTAGCTCTACAACTGGGGTCCGGTCCTGGCCTCCCGCAAAAAGTCTCTCGGCCGGTTCCGATTTTGAGCCGATGTCATCCAGTTTTGCATCCCTAAACTCTGGGTGTACTGGTCTAAGCCATCCTTCCAGCGTAAGCTTGGCCGGCCTCGCTGTCGTGTTCCATAAATCCTACCGCAAAGGACTTTCTGAGCAGTATACTCTTCGCTTGTGCGAGCTAGGTGTCCTACCCACCGGAGCCTACCGAGCTTAATTCTCTTCACGATGACGACATCGCGATAACGCTCGTAGAACTCATCATTATAGAGTCTCCGGAATCGTACATCCTCACATACGGGGTCAACAATTCTCCGTACGACTTTTCTTTCGAACGCGGCTAAGAGGTCAAAATGCTTTTTGCTAAGGACCCGAGTCTCGGATCCATATGTAAGTACTGGTATGACCATTGTCTTATATACCAGCAGCTTGGATGTTATTGGTGAGTTCCTGGATTTAAAAAGTCTTGACAGACTATAGTAGGCTTTGAAGGCCCTAAGCAACCGTGCGCGTATTTTTGATTCCATGCTGTTAACGGCTGCTACAGTTGCTCCGAGATAGTTAAAGGATTGCACTACTTCAAATTTGCGCTTCACTATTTTAATTGCGACACCAATGTAAGATCTTCTACTCGCAAACGTGGCCACCATGTACTTTGTTTTGCTCTTATTTATGTGCAGCTCCAGATTTCGTGCCGCCTGTTCGATCTAGATGGAAGCTTCCTGTACAGTTCTTGGGTTTCTACCAACGATGTCAATATCTCCTGCGTAATCCAGTATCTGAATGGGACTTATAGAGGATTGTTCCTCTCGCCGTTACGTCAGAGTCTTAGATCACTTTCTCCAACGCCAGGTTAAAGAGGACGGAGTCCCGTCCATCCCCTTGTCGGAGCCCGTTATAGATGATGAATGGGCTTGATAGTGATCCGGATATTTGTACTTGTCTTATAACATTGGTCATGGTCAATCTACGTAGTCGCGTCAGTTTATTTGGAATGCCGAATTCTCTCATTGCTTTACAAAGTTCTACTCTGGCTATGCTATCACAGGCGGCTTTAAAGTCTATACAAAGATGGTGTAGTGCGTTTTGAAACTCTAGACATTTTTCCACCACCTCTCTGATCAGTTATTGATTTGCCAGGGATGAAGCCACACTGGTATGGATCAATGATGACTTTAGCGTATGGGGCTATCCTGTCTTGAAGGATAGAGAAGAAAATTTCATACGCGGTACTCAACAACGTTATCCCACGATAATTGCTGCATTTTGTGATATCTCCCTTCTTATGTATGGGATACAGGATGCCTCTTCGCTAGTCTTCTGGCATAGCTTCTTCCTCCCATACTTGCACTATTATTTCATGAATTGCTTGGTGTAATGTGGAGCTTCCTATTTCAATAAGATCCGCTGGAATCCTATTTGATCCCGTGGGCTTATTATTATTTTGAGCCGATTTATCGCTCTGGTGACTTCATTTATGCCTGTTTGCGCCGCATAGTATAATCTTCGGTCGTTGGTGGAGCCTCCAATTCCTCAGTTAGCTGGCCATTTACCAACTAATGAAAGTGCTCTTGCCCCATCGCTCTAAGATGCCTTTGAGATCGGCGATCAGTACTCTTCTAGTTCACGGACGAGATTATTCTCTTTTTCGCTTATCTGCTTGTCTGTTTATCTGTCTGCTTGTCCCGTCTTCTTCAATCTATTGTATACTAAAACATCTCTCTACTGGTCGGTATACTGTTTGTTGGTCTCTTTTTCGGTTAATTTTTTCCGTCTTTCTGCTTGCCAGTCTTATTGTTTGTCAGTCTGTTGGGTTATCACTTTTTTTTGCCAGTCCGACTGTCTGTCCTTTACTGTTTGTTTGTTTGTTCATTTTTGGTCTGTCTATTTGTTAAAATTAATATTTATGATAATGCAGAATAAGTCAACAACTACCCACTCTACTGGTCTCTTTTTAGAATTGGTCATCTGTGCGTAATTATTGTTGTCATTGCGCGTTGAAGCGAATGTGGTTCATGAATGGTAAAACCACTGGTATGGTTGTCCAGTAGAAAACAATAAAACTTCTCTGTCCGCAGTGTGAGTTTTGGTCAATGGCGTTGTCAGCTCATCAAACTATTGGACCACATACTCGTTCGCTCGCTATATACACCTGACGACGTAAGGTCGTACGGTCGTTCGAACTCTATATACAACTGACGTACAGTCGGCAGGTGCATATAGCGTTCGTTTCCTAGCATTATTTTATGTTATTTTTTCCTCCTGTTGTTAACTTAATACTATGAGAGAATTATTAATTTAATTTAAAACTTCATGTGCATGACCTGTTTTTCTGTGAAAGTTTAAGAAAACTATTTTGTGTGAATGGCAGCAGTTGTGGCTTTTATTAAAGGATACAAAAAGACTGAAACATTTTTTTAAGAACTATATGCAATTATTTTTGTTTTTAAACTTCATTTGTCGAAAATGACAAACTCACCCGATTGTCAGTAATTTTATTAGTTTGAAATTTTGGATGTTTTAAAAGACAGAATAAAACTGAATTGTCTGTCTGTGTGATTTCATAATTAATACCAAGATCGAAGTTGGATATGCTGGATATCTGCACGATGCCCAAGCATAATGTTTATAATGTTTGTCCAAAATTTGGCTTTGAAACGGCTGAGTCAATTTTGATGAGACTTCCAGATGTTGTAGTGAGAGTTTTAGTTACATCCTGCTCTTTCAACTCTAATTCTCTTTGTTGAGTCGTTACAGAAGCATTGATTCGAGAAATAACCGATGTCATAGAAAATCATGACACGGAAATTTCTGTCACTTCAATAGGTCTAATTTGGCCACAAAAAGCGACACAGTCAGTCAGCTTTGTGATACGATTCTAAATAAGTTTCCTAGAGATCCAACAATATATGTGTACAACATCCATACATAAAGTTTTGTAGCAAAGACTATTCAGTACATTGTCCTGTAGAAATTTTAAACAGCATTCTCACCTTGGACTGCCTGCTCACAAAATACTTCTCCAATTAGAGTTCCCATTATTCAACTCCCAAATTAAATATAATTTTATTTAAAGTACGCATACTTACTTTCCCAACTAATCGTCCTTTCAAATTTAAACGGATACAGTTCGTAATTACTGCATGTTTCTCCATAACAATAAAAAGGTGATTAAGTCAAATTTTGGGAAGAGTTGGAGTTGACCTGAGCAAGAGTTGTTTCATAAACAGTTAGTAATTCTACAATTTTAGTAATTTTAGACGAAGGAAACAAAACAAAAAATATCGTTTATAAGGAGACTTCAAAATTTTCCCGTTGATGATACAACAGTCTTACCCGTTGCATCCGTAGAGACAGTCGTAGCACTTCGTCTTGAGGTATGTCTCTTGTGTAAAACAAGAACCGGAGTGGACCGAGAACGCTACCTTGCGGTACACCGGCGTAAATTTCTTTGAACTACGAATACTCAGTCCCGTAATTAACACGAAGGAGTTTATTTTCAAGATAGGATATCCAATAAGATAAGTTTAATCTTATACTTCAGGCCTTCGTGCCATACCTTGTCGAGGCTTGCGATACGTCCAGAAAAGCGCTAGAACATATCTTTTTCACTTCAAGTGCTTTTTCAATCAATTTATTATTCGATAAACCTGATCGATTGTGGAATGTTTGACTTCAAAACCAAATTGATAATCCGGGATTAAGCGTCTTTCTTCAATAATACGTTGTAATTCTTAGATATTATTGTCTGTAGCGAGATAGGTACATATGATGTTTTGTCATTCGGTTTTGTAACCATTAGACTTCGGCGACTTTCCATTGTCTCGGATCATATAAAAGTCTGAAGGAAGCATTTGTTATATAAAGAAGATTGCCGAATGTATAATTTGGTAACTTATTTAAAATTCCACCAGCAATTAAATCATATCTGGAGCCGTGTTATTTTTCAACTTCATATTGTCTATCGAAGTTCGGACAGCGATACGGCATTAGTGTTAAATTTGTCGATTTCCGTGTTGGCATTGGGATCTTCGGTCGGTTGTCCGACGAAGGACTTGAACGCTGCTTCTAAGTGCTTGGCAAATAAATCCGCTTTCTCTTTGTATCCGTTTTCCCGTTCGCCTTTAGCTTTCGTTATCGATGCCGAGTGCACATCGGCTTTCTTAATGGAAAGCCGTGAAGCTTTCCACAGCGAGTAGCTGTCAATCCTAAGCTAAGCTTAAGCAGAAGTCTTCGATTTAAGGATGGTATTTGGATTTGCTGTTCCATACTCTTGTTTTTCAGAAGGGATTGTTTTTCCACGCAGCACTTTGAATAGCTTCAACGATTTTTGTCAACTTCATCTTCTATATCGAACGGCGTTTTAAGTGGCACATTTAAAGCAACATTTTCCTTGCAGTCTGTTCTGAAACAATCCCAGTTAGTTTAGTTACTAGCTAATCTAGGCGCTCCTTCCTTTTTTTGCAAGACTTCCGGCAATCTTCAAAATTACAGTTGAGTGGACTGAGGAGAGATCATAACACTCTTCCCCGTTCGTGAGGTATTTGGGGGTCCTTTTGCGAGAAAAAAGTCGACGTGTTCAGGCGGTTGGCCAATACGTTGGCTTTCCCGTGGAGTAGAAGTCCACATCTCGTTTCAAACTATTTGCCTTTCTTGGAATCTTGAACCCCAAATCGCCTTAAAATTACCACCGATGATAAAATTTGGCACAAGTGAGTCAAGGAAGCGAACACCAGCCTATATCCTGGGGGGAAATAACTAGGCGCGATGATGTAGTCTAAATGGTTTTTTTACGGGAAAACTCCAATGAGCTTTGAACAAAATATGCGAGTCGTTCTTAACGAGACCAAGCCAACACATGTGAAGTTTACTTACAAGTTGCGTAATTTAACCCTTTTCATCAACAAATGCAAATACCGTATGCAAACGAGGCCAAATATCTAGGAATGACTCTAGACGCGAAGCATAAGTGGAAGTCACAAGTTAAAAAGAAGCGCGACAAGTTCGAAATTAGGCTCAGAGAGATGTATTGGCTTTTGGAAGATTTTCGAAACTAGGGTACACAACTTTGGGGTTGTACTAATTAAAGCAAAATATCAATATTACAAACATTTCAAAACAAAACACCAGGAACGTTAATGACAAGCTTCGTTGGAATGACCACTTCCTTCATTGATAAACAAAAGACTGCTTTAATGTGTGGTGCTGCGTAAAAATCTTGATTCACTCATACCGGCGAAATGATGATCCCGATCAATACTTGGATTTAAAAACATAAACCAACTATAAGTGACTATTCTCTCTATGTGGTCTCAATCAAATCATGATCAAAATTATAAAACTCACCAAAACCATTAGAATAATTGATACTTTATAGTTAATGTTTAAACCATTTGAAAGTTTAGTAATCAATAATTAATATGAATTACAATATCATATCAGCTCAATTTCAAACCCCAAAGCAATCGGACGTAATTAAATAACCACACCAATAATTCTTCCCCAACGGCTGAGCAGAATATTAAATTAACAGTTGATGCTGACCTCTATCCTATCATATAGTGTGCCAGCTAATAAAATCGTGATGAGTTTGCACACAATAGGTAAGCAATTATCAGTAGAATTTATTATAATAATAAGTCAGGTGGAAAATCTTAAACAGCTCTGTTTGGACAGATAATATTGATATGCCGCTCCATCATATATATTCATCAGTAATTCTAAATGATCATCAAATAATTTTGCGCTATTCGCAATCGCATTTCGAGCAATAGCGCAGCTAATACTCCACAATGTTTATTCATTATACAACAGGAAGGAACTGCTTGTGTTTCATTATAACACTGCCGACATGTTATTATACGCATCGCTTCCGCATTGATAGATTCTTAGTGGGTATTAACTGCTTCATTCAATATTTCCACTTGACATAGTTTATTAATTGCTTCGTTGTTGTGATATTATTAGTTGGACTGTCTGCTATGGAGTGGCATTAAATTTACTTGCAACTTGTCCGCCATTGAAAAGGTAGTATTATTAACATTTGATCGCCAGATAAAAATATGAAATATAATTTTCGATGTGCTATTGTGCCAACTTAGGTTGGTCGTCGTGTTAAATTTAAAGAGTCCTTCTATAGCTGTACAATATAAATCTGTTTCAGCCGCTTCAAACATTTAATTATTTTTGTTATACATAAATGCATTGCCAAGGAAGAACTCCCTGAATGACTTCCGCCACGGCAATAAGGTGGGCTACCCCCTTTATTCAAATTAAAATTGTCAATTGTCAAGAATTAAAATGAATGTAATTTACAAAATATCACATTCGTTATGTTTGTAGCCCTTTTCAAGTTATTTTACCACAATTCCTCTGATTCATGGAAAAAGCTATACGGAAAAAGACGCGGGTCCAAATGCTGGCCAAGAAAACATTAAAAATAATACAAAAAGTGAGCTTTAAAAAATTCTTGGATCTTCTATTGAATAATTCCAACCCTCAGGAACTAGTTGACGTCTATGTTGAAGGCCTACAGATTAAACGGTTAGGGAAACACCTCATCGACCAATTGATTCCACATCCATGTCGCTCTTAGATAAAAGGATTATTTGAAATGTTGGGTTCTATATAAATATAGTTTTAAGGCAAATATATGTTGTTTAGAACTGAATGCAGTGTTTGCCTTTCTGACAAAATGACCTGTGATGAGAGAACGGGTTTCTGAAAAACATCTAGTAAAATATGTAGGAAACAGTTAAAACTCCCACAATTCGTCTATGCTCAAAAGAATCAAGAGATGAAGTAAGTGTTTCATTGTTTATCATATGGACATCTCTAATCTGAATTTCGATTAGAGTTGTCCATTCTACTATATATATATGAATCAAATTCTAAAATTTTCTTCCAATGTAATCTTAATACTTTATGGTGTGAAGTAGAAGTTACAAAGTCTTTTGAAGCTCGCTCTTTTGGAAATTTCATAAATATGTTCCTTCTAAGAAAGTTTACTTAAAACTTTCAAACCTAACATCTTAAATGAATCAAATTTCGCAATACGGGCAACATTAAATATTGGTTACACGTAATATTGAACTGCCTTCTGAAAAAAAGATAAGCCTGGAATTTATTTGGGTTGAATTCCACCCCATTAGATCTTCCCCAATTAAGAATGACCTACGGCTTCATTATGGTTAGTTCGTTAGATCTCAAATCAAATGAGAATTGCATTATTTTTTATCGATGGAAGCCAATAGCGTTCCATCATAAGGAAATGAATGGATACACAGATTTTAGCAAAGAACTGGTCATTGATATATAACACGAAGAACGTAGGCGACAAGGATGGCCCTTGTGGCACTTCAGAAATTGATCTCATGCGATGCTGAATTGAGGAACCCGAAATTAAAAGTTATATTAAATGGTATCTGATTTAATATAACTTTTAATTTGGGGTTCCTCAATCCATGCAATGAGTGAGCTGTGTAAGTTGAGCGAACGAGTGTAATACATAAGACAGTCGTGCCATACTCTATCAAAATCGATTGAAATATCCAATTATACAACGCTTAATTAACCGAGATTTTCAATGCTTTACTCCCAACAATGAGTTATGCACGTCATGAGTTTACCTGAAGAGCGATTTTTACGAAGTCAGATGAAAAAACATTCGCTTATTAGTTTAAAATTAAGGAAAGATCAGATTATCTTCGATAAAACCGACAACAAAGCAGCAGGGGGTAGTTAGTAGTTGCATATTTATCACCTTTTTAAAAACTTTTATTTAACTTGAATCACTTTTTGTCTGTATTTTGAGGACGTTTTTAACTATCTTGTACACGACCTAGAGAGCTGAGTGGCTACGTCCAGAATAACATTTTTTATATTCAAGCATGGAAAAAAGAAAATTCTTTGAAATAGCCCCGACCTCAGCTAGACAAATAATAAACGATTTTGTGGCGTGTTCCGATGAATATATAAAAGTTTGTACCCGAAAAACGACTTGTTTGCATTTAAAATACAAAACACAATGTTCTCAGATATTTGGTCTCAATTAAGTTTTCATGTTCCCGGTGTATCTGTAAGGATTCAAGTTTTCTTTCTGTGTTCCTATTAAAAAAAATACAATCGAGAGAATAAGGAACTCAATACAGGGTTCGTTTCTGAAAAACCAATTAATATTTTTTATTTACTAGTAACTTTGTGATGCAAGACTACCTACTTTATAAAAAACTAGCGGAAATCACCGACGTTTCCCGGCTGCCCCAACCTACTGACCCACACCCAAATGACCACCCGCCCACTGAATCCCCTTCACCCATTGATCACCTTAGCCACCCAGAAAACTAGAGAATCAACACTTATATCACCAAAAAATGTATACGTGGTCTAATCGTGAGTTATGTTCGCGAGTTCATACAAAAATCCCATGGAAAAAATCACTTTCAGTTTTGCCTGAATTATCACATTTTCCCGGAAACTTTTTCAATTTTTATTTACGTATAAACCTTACTGAGGAAATGACGAACAGCCGTTCTCAAGTGATGCGCTTACAAACGAACAGCATTTCATTTTTATTTGCATTTAACTGCATATATGTTGAATTTTTAACGGTGGAGGTGCCGAAACTAATTTCATAAGAGAATATTAGCCATTTGATTTGATAGGTGTTACTTCGTAATAATTCGTAATACTTGTAGATGATTATACCTCTCATGATGATACATTTTAAAAGGTACCAGTTCACTATCGTACCGTTAAACTATCATAAATTAGGAGTCGTTTCGAATTGTGTTCCGGAAATCATTACTCCGCTTATCATGTTATTTAAAGCCAACGTACTAATCTGTAGTAACTACAAGACTGTATCTGATAGCAATTATTGCCAACTCTGTCGAGGCTATCATAACAAATCTCAAATTCTATATAAACAGAAGTTTTGATGAGTTTTGAAGATGGAGACATTTTCCCTTGCCTTTCCTTGGAAGGAAAATCTGATAAGCGCATATCTCTACTAATTTCTAGTTTGCTGTTTTATTTGTGTGTCTTTAGAACACATAGATATAGAGCATTCGTTATTAGCACTCTGTCTTGCAAGGCAGGACTAGCATATACATTGAAGCAGGATGTATTGTTCTGTTTAATCAAGACAAAAAAATATATAAATATATATATTATAAAATAAGACTTGCCATAGTCAATAGGTTATTTATTCCGATTCTTGTTAGATAGTTTTGCCGTCAAGGTTTTCGGTTACTAATATTTTTTACATTTCTCTCTTACTTACTCTTATTTAGGTCAGAATCCATCGTAAGACCAAGTTTTTGAGATTTTAAGATGTGGTCAATTTCAGTCTAAAAAAGCTAAAAACATATGACACCTTTATGTCATATTTTTGTTTTGACTTTCAGTTTAGAGTTTTCAATAAATTTTCAATTTTGATAAAAATAGGTAGGCAGCCCTTAAATCAAGATCAAGGTAAGATAAAAATATTAGGTGAGCCTGCCTGGCTTATTTGCATAAGAATTTTGTTCATTATTTCCTTGATGCTAAACTATTTTGTACCTTTTCGACTCTTTTTTTCCTTTTTATAACATCTTTCATAGTGTGACATTATTTGAATTTAAAAACACTTTTTAATAAACGTTTAAATATAATGATAAGACAAACGTATACTACAGAAAGATTTTTTATAGAAAAACCCATCTAACATACTTAACCTTATTGATGTATGAATATCTAATAAATGATCACCATCCTCTCCACCATCATAAGAGCTTTTCGATGCTTAAGGGTTTGCCGAAAACTTCAACATATAAATACAAAAGCCCTGAAGGTCAACTAGCATTATAGAGGCAATCAATTCGACTGAAATTACGTATAATTTAAAAGATATATTATAAAACGGCAAACCAAGTCTCATTTCAAGTTCTTCCAAACGACCAGTGGCGCAATGTGGCGTCCAACGAAGCGTGGGTGACAAATATCTGTAAAAATGGGAATAACGGCTGAGCACGTCTGTGTGCAGAAGTGGTTTGGGAATTATAGGCTTTTTAAACATGGATCAATTTGAAATTGGCCCATAGCCAGGTCAAGCGTTTTCTTCTCTATGCTCTGATATCCATTAGCTCATTTTTTTCCGATTTTTTCTGCTCTCTGGACCACCAATCCCTTTGGGTTTTCTTTGTGTTCTCAAAGTAAAGTACATTTTCACACCGTGCACATCCATTATTTATCGTCCGAGAACAATAAGTGGAAGGTTATAAATTGATTGTGAATGCATTTTTACACAAGAACTGTGCGCCATGAACAATGCAGGTGTAATGTTGACAAATAAATTTGAGTTCTTCTACTGTAGTTGAAGAGCGGTCAGCCAACAGCAGAATACGAGAAATAAAATTTAGTCTGTATGTATTTATATTGTATCTATTCCGACTGATTATTCAGATGGTAATTTTTGCCAAATTTGTCCCACCAAGAGTAACAAAAGTTAGCAGAGAGATAAACCGCCTCAAAATAATCAAATGGATCAGATGGCATCACAGTAAAGAAACGCTTGCACTAATTTATTCAAAAAATCTTGCTGTAATATGTCACGACTGGATCCGAAACGCTCCAAGTGTTTGATCTTTAAAAAATGATCGCACATCGGTTCTATTGTAGGTGTCATCACTGGACACTGCCTCATAGGCAGGAATGCAGCAAGACTTGAAGTCTTCTCGAATGACTTCTGCAGAATCAGCATGGATGAGGAGAAGAGGGAGACCATCGTCTATCTTCTCTATACTTATCCAGCCCTCTCCCAAAAAACGTAAATTCCATATGGGAACTTTCTTCTACAACGTCACTAATGATATCATCAATATTGATATTGGCAGTCTCCTTCGCGTCATCAAGTAGGTGGAAGGAATTTTTCCTGATCCGTGTGGTATCACAATGGACTATTACTGGTCTAAGTGTGACAGCCACCTTAACCTAGCCTAATCTAATCTATGTCAAGACTTCAATCATCTGGTGTCAATGCTCATAGCAGTACTTACAAATGTATCAGAGACTTGAGTGCTTTGCGAAAAGAACGATGTGTGACCTATTAGCCGCTTTCGAAAGGAATATTTCAGGAATGTTGACCATTTATGTAAGGAAGAAAGATTTTGGAAACTCTATAATGACAAGATCTGCAAACGTTACTACGATGCGATATCCTAAAGAAAGAATTAAACTCAATGGGATCCGGTAAACCAGAGCTCACATGAGTGAAGGGGATACTATTACAAAAGCACTTTCTGTTATGATTTATAGAACAAGACAGCGAGACAGACCAATATGCACTAAAAGGATAACTTAGACCAGGTCGTCCAAAGTTTCAGCATGCCAAACTATGATAATTTCTTGAAATAGAAACCTGTGCATAGCTAGGATAAGTCATAATGACTGTAGTCTGTTGTTTAGGATTTGAAAACAATATTGTAGATCACGTACTCGTACAATCTTGCGAATTTTAGAAGTGATATGAAATAATAAAGAATTGGTAGAACATTGGCTTTGTGAGTATAGTGTTGGGTTGTTCGCAGCTGTCTTTATATTATGAACATTAATTGTAATAATAAAACCTAAATCTAGGCAATAACTGTGAGACAGACATGATGCAACTTATCAGTGTATAAATACGACAACTTTGTAGATAAAATGTCGGTTTTTCTTTGAATGGAGATAAAGGGCCAAAGCGTCGAATGTTTTGTGAGTAACATTTATATACATTACGACGAGTCGCAACATCAAAAATCAACACAGTTCCTGATTTTAATATCGTGATAATAAATCACATTGTTATGTCAACGAAAAAACATTTTGCCTTTCCATAGCCATAAGTCACAAAGTTAATTGAAAATTATAGACATTTCAAAAAGATCCTACATGTCGGCTTTACCGCGTTAGATATAAAATTCTAGATGTCCTTTTCAAATGTGAATGGCATCTTAATATATCGGTATGTGATGTCGAATCGATAAACAAGTTGACATACAAAGTCTTAAAATGGTCAATATTGATATTAAATGTAACAGTTATAGAAGATAGTCCCATAAAGCTTTATAGGTTTAATTATGTTCAAGTATCTAAATGTCTAAGTACGTACTTATGTCCATCTATGTTATCATGTCAATGGCAATAATGGCTAATCCAATCGGTATTAGAGGAAAATCTCTTATCTTTTAGCCTTTTTACAAATTATTTAGAAGACAACTTAATTTATTTACCGTTTATTCTTAAATTACTTGTTAACATTGTCTTCTCCAACAACTTCGCCTTTGTGGTAAAAAAAAGAAGGATAAAAATGCCACAAATCCCAAAAATATCCATTAAATACCAAATAATTTTGTGTTCTGTTCAAAATCATTAACAAATTGGTTGATACCTTTAGCTTATTAATTTTGTACGCATCGCTGCTTCTCTCCACCTTCCTCTGCACATGACTCCAACCAATCATTACATCTACTAATTCGTCACTTTCAGCATAAACCTTCGTGCCTCTCATTTAGAGAGCGTTTGTAAAAAAAGCTTACCACTTTTTTCAAATCTCCCAAAAAAAATATCTCATGAGATTTATATTTCAACATAAAATTGCTTTCTATACATTTCTCTTCCAAAAATCCTTACAGTCATATTCTCTCAATAGCAGCAACGCACGCACGCAAACACAGCTACTTCCGCAAACGGACTAATGTTTGTAAAGCTTTCCTTATCAACTTTTCACCTAAAACCAACTATATGGCACAGTCCGAAAGACTACGCTACAAGTTTTTATCAACGAACCGTGAAAAAACTCGAGCGATTCCAGTTAATTAAAAATTTCTCTTTGGCATTCGAAAAAAGCGTATCTAATTAATGGCAATGTCAAGAAATGGGCTGAAAGCCGAAAGGAAATGAAGCCTGACATGTAAGTAATTTTCTCTGCATGATAGGCAGACGCAGTCGTTTTTGATACCTAGTCTGATACGCTTCTTGGCACTTCCTAAGACACGGATGCCTGCATCGGCATAGAATAGGCAGGCGTATACGAACTGAAAGTAGAAATTAATTCAGTCATTATATTATGTAGGTGTTTGTTAAAACTGGCGGTTAGTCAGAAGCCCATCAACAAAAGCAAAAAGGAAATTGAGGAAAACTCCCTACTAGTCCGCATCTGTGTTCCTCTCTGAGAAAATGGCTTTTTAGTCTTAAGTTGTATACAAAAATAATTCACCTGTGTATGTATACGTTTTTCCTCCTTTCTTCCAGTAATACAGATTCTTCGCATTTCGGGATTTAAAAACGACATGATGCGAAAATTTATGAAGCCTAATGAATACCTAAATTAAAGGATTTATTTTTGAATTTTCGGTAATGTTTTTAACCTTATACCATAATGCTATCATAATTTTGTCACAACTTAATATTATTTTTTTTTTTTGCATCGATTAGATATATTACTGTCAAGTAAAGATATTTACACTTATATCCGTCCGTTCGGATGCCTTTTATACAAAATCTGATCTGACCTGATAGATACATTTTTGAAGAAACTCTAATATTTAAAAGAAAAAAAAAGCTATTAAGTTCTAATGAAGTATATAAGAAAACTATATACCACTACAGACTTTAATTTTCCTACAGAAATGTAAAACTCAACTTTTATTTGGACTCGTTGTACTATCTACTTTAAGATTACTTCGAAAAATTATAAAAAAGTCACTGATCTGAAATGTTTACGTAAGAGCTGTTGGCTATCCGATTGTCGGTAACTACCGACTTTAACGTATACTTATATTCACGTGGATGTTTTCCTTTTGGTTTATGCAAAGTAAGCAGCTTGTGACGACAAGCTTTATTTAGACGCAGTTTTCCAATTTTCTTGTCTTGCCAACCGCTAATAAATCTTTAAAAATACTCATTACACCAGTCAGTTCAGATATCCAGATATCAAGCGAAAGCCAACGGAGCGAAAATTGCCCTTTCTCGTACACATTACTTGAAGATGCGAAGATGCGGTAATTGATAATGTAGTTGAAACCTTATTCAGCCTATGCGCACCTGTGCGCTGAATGTTATATCTTCCCACGTTATAATTATCTTTAATAGTTTATGTGTTTCATTAGTTTAAGCTATAATAACTGCAATGAGCTGTTATTGATTTTTTGAAACCCATACACAACTAATAATAAATCGTATAATTTTAAAAATAATTAAATATTTTTGAAATTTCCAGTTAAAATATGTGGTTAAAGTGCTGAATATGTCGAACTGCTTGCATGTCGTTTTTTTGTTTTCCTGAGTTCCTTCCCAAGTACTTACCTTGCCATTCTGCCATTCCAGCTGAAGCTCAACGCTGCGACGCTTGCTAAATCCTCGAATTGATGCTTTAGAGTGCTTACCTTGCCATTCCCGCTGAAGCTCAAAGCTACGTTAATTTCCTATGTCCTCGAATTGACGCTTTAAGAGTAATTATGTTTCCATATATATATGTATTTTCCTATGTCATCGAATTGATGGTTTAAGAGTACTTACCTTGCCATTCCTGCTGAACTCAATGCTGAAACATTGTCAAAGTCTTCAAATTGATGGTTTGAGAGTGCTTACCTTACCATTCCCGCTGTAGCTCAACGCTGCGACATTTTCTAAGTCCTCGAATTAATGGTTTAAGAGTACTTACCTTGCCATTGCCGCTGAAACTCAACGCCGTGGATTGTGCAGCACAAATCTCTTTCAGGAATCGAGTCTAGAATTTTCAGGCGATCCACATAGTTACCCGGTTTGTAAACGTATTTTAGTTGCAGCTTAATAGCGCATCTAGCAGCCGTCTTCCTAATGAAGATTTGCAGTGGTGAAAGCTCTACAATAGAACTTTAAGAACTTTCGGCCACCAAACTATGTGTGATAATAGATCTCACCTTCAATATGTACATCCAATTTATCATGTTAGGATTTAAACCACAAGCTCTGCCGTAGAGGCGTCTACTGGCCTACAGGGCCACAGTGGCGTGTTCGATGGCGGACTTGATATGCGAGTTCCAGTTAAGCCGTTTATCAGGGATAGCGACGAGATATTAAACCTCACTGGAATAATCTATCGTGGTGCCTTTCATGTTAGTAGCTCCCAATTTGACCAGTCTTTTTTTCCTGAAAGGCACTAGAACGGTTTTGTAAGGATTGATGTAAGACCCTTCTCTGCTGCACCATTCTAAAAATTGTACTAAATCACATTGCTTGAGACTAGTGATAGTCGTGCAGTGCTTACCAGAAATAAAAATTGCCAAATTAGTCCGCATAACCAATGGTGATGAAGCCTGCTCTGTGAAGATCGAATAGAAGATTGTCAATGACTAGTGACCATAGAAGGGGAGAAAGCACTCCTTCTTGTGTATATCCCTTAACTGCAGCTCCTCCCGAGAAGGAAATAATATCTCGACTTCCAAGCATGGCTCTTATCCAATGATTGATCTGGTCTTTGATACATCTGCTACTGATTGCCCTTGCAATAGAGTCATAGCCAATGTTTAAGATCATACAATGTACATTTTTTAACTTATTAGTCCATAATGATATGAAGGTCGTCGGAGTAAATTTTCTTTTTAAAAAATTGTATTTACAAACACGATTATTTCGAGAAATGCTCTAGATACAATTTTTTAACAAATGTAATATTGAAGTGTATTCAATTTCCTACAAATCCGTGGCACAATATTTATGCATTCGGTTAACAAGTGCGAGATAGTGCGGATTGTGTTACTTATTCTAGGTATTAAAAGAGTTGCATGCCGTCCAAGTGTTTCTACAGCAACAGCGCAACAAAATTACACGTGGAATAGATGCACTCTTACCACTTTACTCCAGTCCATAATCTGCTTCAAACGGACTTGCCCAGAAGGACTAATTTTGTGAGTGGACACATGAAAATGGTGGTGAAAATGGACAAATAAAAATGGTGTTCACTCGTAAAATTAGGTGCTACGGGGCAAGTCCGCTTGAAGCAAGTGTTACAGGATGTGAAATGATGTAAGGACAAAATTACGTCTCCTCGCATTAAAACGATACGTACACCGCAGGGGGTGAAAATACACCCCTCACTTCCAGACGATTTTTTTCACAAAATTAACCAAGGAATCACCCCTTTAAGTATTTACCATTTTAACGGATACACCCGGTATATTGCTTTGAAATCTAATTGTTGCGTTTCGCCTTTCTAGAAATTAATTTTTATTGGAAGCCAACAAACATTTCTTAACGAATATGTCTCAAACGTTAAACTCAGAGTTAACCAAAACATATTTTATAACGAGTTCTAAAAAAGTCATAAAAAACGAATTTATTATGGAAGAAAAGTTTTATCATACGTACAAGCAACAAACCTCATGAAAAAACATGACCGAAACTTTACGATTCGTTGCCACAACCACAGAAAATTTTCCACACATCTTCATTTGCACTTATTTTTGAATTTTAAAACAGATTGCATATTGTTTTCACTTTTTTACCCTTGGGCAACAAAACATCGATTGATTTCCACTGCCATTGGGAAATTATGTTTGCAACTACTGCATTGGTTGAGATTGAGATAAATCAAATTGATCTCTGCCTCAGAAGAGGTGGTGAAATTTGCAGTTTGAGTGATTTCCACTACGTACAAAAGTTAAAATCTGAATCTTCGAAACATTCTTCCATATCTACGAGTATTTGATCAAAAGTTGGTCATGAGTTTTCATCAGAGCTACCCATTGTATGATATATACACGATAATTTAAAAATTTAAGAATTTTTCCCCATAAAAGGAATGAGGTTTGAGGCTCTCTGAACTCTTAACAAAGATATTCATTTTGATCTACCGTACGATATATGATTCTAGCACAAAACTGACGTCTAATATATGCTGAATACCAAAGGACTAATTTACCGAACAACCAAAGTACAAAAAAGTTTTACTCGTATCAAGTGGTCGATTAAATGCAGTCAAGCAAAATTTTCAACAAATATCCCAAATTTCAAATTCAGAACAACAGATACATCAATCTGTATATGCATAGTTTAAAACATCTGCAAGGATTTTGTGTGAAAAAAGAAATGGGGCAAACCATGGGAATAACATTGTATTTTGTTTTTTAAAATACAAGAAAAAGTTGTGAGAAGTTAAAAAAAAATCAATTAAGAAAGCCTAATGTGCATAACATTTAAGTGATAAGTTGGATTTATTGTTTTTTTCAACATTTCAAGCTACAAAATCAGGTATTCAAATGCATGCGGCCACCGTACATGCCAGATAAGGTATTTATAGTTTTTATGTTAAATTACTTGTTCACAGTCAGCATTCAAATGAGTGTGAGTGGAAAAAAAATCAAACAGATCTACGAAGATTTTACCCACTTACTTAGGTCCTATATCCCCTTGTGGGTCCTAGGGCCTCTATTACGCCTACGCGATATCGCGTGCGGTGCCTGCGCATCAGCTCTCTCCAACTCTTCTCCAATTGCCGTTATTCCTCCACAACTATTGTGCGCCATGTATTTCTCGGACGAGCCGTTCTTCTACAATCCTGACATAACGGATTCCATGGAATTGCGTAGTTTGCTATGGAACTGTTGTCTTTTGTGATAGTAGCGGTCACCTTCCAAGTGCTGCACCCATACAACAGCACAGATTCAACATTTAAACGGAACAGTCGCAGCTTGGTGTTTAAGCTGATCGCATTGCCTCGCCATATCATGGGCATCATTCCAAACATTGATTTTCCTTTGCCGATTCGGTTGACAATTTCCTGTTCGGTTCCACCTTCGATCGAGACAATACTCCCAAGATATTGGAAACTCGCTACCCTCTCTACCGGTAGTCCAGCAATGTTAACTTGAGTTACTGAGTTAGTGCCGAGGTTGATGATTTTGTTTTTGCAGTATTAATCTTCAAAACCGCAACGTTTGCCTCCCTCGGTAAGCCACGTGCGGTGCCTTGCCTGGCTTCTACCAACAATACTTTCCGCTCCAGATGTCAAAACATTTTTCACAGCTTTCCATTGTTCTGGGATGGTTGTCGGCAGAAAGCTGGTGATTGCATCCACTCCTTGCATTAAATGATCCCTTAATTGTTGGCGTACTGAGGAGATCTTTAGCCGGTCGATTTTATACCTGGCATTCGGATTATATTGCGAAGTCTTAGAACTGATGCAGTACGTAACTGGACAGTAGCTACCATAAGGTGATGATCCCGTACCATACCCATGTCGGCTCCTCGTCTGTTTCGGTCGTCTAAAAGACAGCTCCTAAAACATCGGCTGATCTAGTTGACTTTGTGGTAGGTCTTATGTCCAAACATGGTGCCTCCTATGTTCTATGAAAATGTGGTTGGTTTTGCAGAAATCGACAAACCAAGTTTTGAGCAGTCAGTAGTTTCCCGATCAATCGCAATGCAGAGCCCCTAATTTCAATGATGATTTAAGCATTATGAGATCACAAATGGTATAAAGCTTAAGAAAAAAAAAAGAAAAAGGAATTTTTTTAAAAGTTTCTTTATCGTCTATTCGTGTTTGTTATGTTCCGTGGATTTGCAGAGTCTTGACGGACTATTGGCACTTCTCCAGTCTTCTGGCATCATTTTCTTCTTCCATACTTGCAGGCCAACCATCAGGTCTCATAGTATGAAAGAATATTTTATGCATACTTCTATAAAATGATTTTACCATATATATTTGTAAGTGTATTTTCATTTCGGAATTAGGAAGAAATTTTTAAACTGCTCGCAATATCATCGAGATTCAAGTGACAAAGATGTACTGCAGCAGTAATGGAGCCTTCTGATGCCTGGGAAAACGATACAGTTCACAACTGTATGGGACTCAAACATTTCAGTCAGTGTTATTCTAAAAAAAGTACTTTTGGACACATTATATAAGATCTACTTTAAGCTCGTTGCATACACATCTTTGCCTGCACCAACGGCATCAACTTCACCTGCATCTGCATCTGCATATTCATTTATTTAATATTATTTGCAAACGATAGTGCTTACGAGATAACCTGTGTACATTTATATGAAAACGTGTATGATTGTGTGTGTGTGTTCAAGTGCTTATATACTGACTCAAAGCAAATACAATTACCCTGTTTGGATGGATTTGAAATTTCTATGACGTATATTCAATTCAATTGGTTCAATGCCAAGAGGCTAGTGCGGTGATGTGGCATTGACATGGAGCTAAGTAGACATCCTTTTTCTATACAGTGACGTTAGTAACGGAAGTGAGTCTGAGTTCGTTCATTTGAGTAATGGTGTA
This sequence comes from Nephrocerus scutellatus, assembly GCA_947095585.1. Lineage (NCBI taxonomy): Eukaryota > Metazoa > Arthropoda > Insecta > Diptera > Pipunculidae > Nephrocerus > Nephrocerus scutellatus. The sequence goes on along the minus strand of OX352763.1, from coordinate 19,168,622 downwards.
ATTTCAGATAAGTTTTGTGTATTCTTTATATCTGTTCTAGCCATCTCGCTGTGGGACAAAAGAACATTTGTATTGGCACATGGGTATGGGTAGTTAAATGGAGCCTAGGGTTGAAAACCGAGCGAACATAGGAAAACCATTGGACGTTTTATCTTCCAGTACCAAATGCAAAAGTTAGTGACCAGCTAAAGAAAGAAAATTAGAAAATCTTGAAATATACGCAAGGACAAGCGAGAAACAGAAGAAAAGTACTTAAAACCACATTTTATCAAAGGCAAGGCAATTTTTTGTCCAACAACAATTTAAAGTCACAGAAGAATATACTCCTATATTATATACGAGTATCTTGCTATCTCTATTCTCTCTCTATCTAATATAATCGAAGTACTTTTGGGAAAAAAACTTTAATGTCTGATTAAGACAAGCTGGAAAAAACTCTCAGGTTCGGAAGCGAATAGTAGAAGACATCTGTGTATAAGTGTCTCGAACATCTGTGGAATTAATTGATTTTGAGTAATGGAGATTTGCTGGAAATTAAATATTCACGTTAAGACAAAAAGGAAGAATATGATTGTGTGGGTGATGAGGATCTAAAGCGTTTCCAGTATAACGATTAAGTTAATAAAATTAAAAAACAAATAATAGATGTAATTGTGTTTATTTTTAACATTTGATTTTGAAAAATAGACCAGACAAGACGAAAGAGGTAACTTTTATTTATTTTATTATTTTTTAGCCAGAAGCTTTCTATCAGTTAATAAATACTTGCAATTTTTTGCCAAGTAAGAGACAACATGTGTGCAAAGTTCGAATATAATCGGGTTAATTTTAAAGAAGTGTTTGTTGTGGCTCAGTGGACAAGTGCATGGTTTCTGAGCAGGAGGTTCGTGGCTCGAATCCTAGTAACAATGAAAATATTTTTCACGGTGTCCCACATCTCGCGAATGTCTGACAAACGTCCGAGAGTAATAAATTGTCACGGAAGCTTCTCAGCCGTTCGGATACGGCATTAAATTCTAAGTCCCTTCTAGTTGTGCACCTTTGAGCGCAACGGTCTGTCGCGCCGAATAATGTTATTATTATTAATTTTTAAGAAATTTATATGGGGCCGCTCGACTATGGACTCTGTACTCACCGAAAAGTGGAACCAGTCTTGTTCACAAGTTTAGTAAAAGCAAAGTTGTAGCACTTGATATTTAAAAGGCATTTGACAGAGTTTGGCACCAAAGCTCTTCTGTCTAAAATACGCTCATTTCGAATCGATGTAACCCTGCTTCAATGGATTAGAAGCTTTCTTTCAAACCATTCAATCCAAGTTAAACTGGATGGTTTTAAGTCTGATATTTACCGCAATAATGCGGATGTCTCTCAGACACAGCTCGTTTTGTCTCCGACACACTTTTTTTATTTTCATAAACGATATTCTGTCTGTAACTTCTAATCCAATACATTCCTTCGCTGACGACAGTACTCTTAGCTTCTCTTAAATGTTCGCCGGTTCATGTCCTTCTGATGTGGTTCTAAAACAACAGCTTATTTAAAGCTCGTTAAATTCTGACCATGACAGCATTGCAAAGTGGGGAGAACACAATAGAGCCAAATTTAACACATTTGGAATGATGTCCATGATATGGCGCAGCAATGCGATCAGCTTTAACACCAAGCTACGACTCTTCCGTTTAAATGTTGAATCTGTGCTGTTGTATAGGTGCAGTATAGCAGACAGCTCCAACTACGCAATGCAATGGAATACATTAGCTCATGATGATAGAAGAACGGGTCATACGAGAAATACATGGCGCAGAACAGTTAAAGAGGAGTCACGGCAATTGGGGAAGAGTTGGAGAGAGCTGAAGCTTATTTCTGAAGGCGCGTAGGGTAGTAGAGGCCTTTGGACCCATAAAGAACATAAGTAGAAAGTAAAACCGAATGCTGTCTTTTATCGTTGAAGCGAAATAGTAACCTCCAGCCATTATCCATGAATGGCACTTGTATCGAGAAAACTGATAAGTTAGCAATTCTTGGTATGTGCGTCAACGAAAAGCTTCGTGCGATAAAACTTATCGGTGACGTAAACATAGCAAAATCAATAAATTTCCTGCTTGTCACTGTTTTATCGCTTTTTCCACCAGCTCTCCTTGAATCCAACCGCAATACTCGTGGCGCTCTAAATGCTCATCAGTTTACCCTAAGGCCCATCTTCGTACGTAATTTAAAATTTAAAGGACTCCTTATTTAGTTGTACAACACAAATGTGGATTGCTGTACCAAGCTCTGTATTCCAGCATCAAAATGATCAGACAGCAAATGACAGACAGTAAAAATGCATGCACATCGACATCTCCTCCTTCCTTCCCTGATACCTTAGTGCCCACGCTGTGTCTAGCATTATTAGGGTTTTGTCTTTGTGCCAACGAAAAAAAGGTATTTTTCTCCCAAGCCCGTCAAAGCAGACTCGACCTAAAAACGTCACAAGAATTTTTCATTCGAAATAACCATGGATATCTTTATCTGCCTTTTATAGAAAGAGAAACAGCGGTTGCTAGAAGTAAATCTTTCTTTGAGCTGGGATTGGGTTTTCCTTCTTGTTGGCAGCAAATATTTTGTCTTAACCTAATAAACCGCCAATCCCATTATCGCCGCTCCTGCCTCAATGCTAGCAAATGCACCAGAGTTTGGCACCAAAGCTCTTCTGTCTAAAATACGCTCATTTCGAATCGATGTAACCCTGCTTCAATGGATTAGAAGCTTTCTTTCAAACCATTCAATCCAAGTTAAACTGGATGGTTTTAAGTCTGATTTTTACCGCAATAATGCGGATGTCTCTCAGACACAGCTCGTTTTGTCTCCGACACACTTTTTTTATTTTCATAAACGATCTTCTGTCTGTAACTTCTAATCCAATACATTCCTTCGCTGACGACAGTACTCTTAGCTTCTCTTAAATGTTCGCCGGTTCATGTCCTTCTGATGTGGTTCTAGAACAACAGCTTATTTAAAGCTCGTTAAATTCTGACCATGACAGCATTGCAAAGTGGGGAGAACACAATAGAGCCAAATTTAACACATTTGGAATGATGTCCATGATATGGCGCAGCAATGCGATCAGCTTTAACACCAAGCTACGACTCTTCCGTTTAAATGTTGAATCTGTGCTGTTGTATAGGTGCAGTATAGCAGACAGCTCCAACTACGCAATGCAATGGAATACATTAGCTCATGATGATAGAAGAACGGGTCATACGAGAAATACATGGCGCATAACAGTTAAGGAGGAGTCACGGCAATTGGGGAAGAGTTGGAGAGAGCTGAAGCTTATTTCTGAAGGCGCGTAGGGTAGTAGAGGCCTTTGGACCCATAAAGAACATAAGTAGAAAGTAAAACCGAATGCTGTCTTTTATCGTTGAAGCGAAATAGTAACCTCCAGCCATTATCCATGAATGGCACTTGTATCGAGAAAACTGATAAGTTAGCAATTCTTGGTATGTGCGTCAACGAAAAGCTTCGTGCGATAAAACTTATCGGTGACGTAAACATAGCAAAATCAATAAATTTCCTGCTTGTCACTGTTTTATCGCTTTTTCCACCAGCTCTCCTTGAATCCAACCGCAATACTCGTGGCGCTCTAAATGCTCATCAGTTTACCCTAAGGCCCATCTTCGTACGTAATTTAAAATTTAAAGGACTCCTTATTTAGTTGTACAACACAAATGTGGATTGCTGTACCAAGCTCTGTATTCCAGCATCAAAATGATCAGACAGCAAATGACAGACAGTAAAAATGCATGCACATCGACATCTCCTCCTTCCTTCCCTGATACCTTAGTGCCCACGCTGTGTCTAGCATTATTAGGGTTTTGTCTTTGTGCCAACGAAAAAAAGGTATTTTTCTCCCAAGCCCGTCAAAGCAGACTCGACCTAAAAACGTCACAAGAATTTTTCATTCGAAATAACCATGGATATCTTTATCTGCCTTTTATAGAAAGAGAAACAGCGGTTGCTAGAAGTAAATCTTTCTTTGAGCTGGGATTGGGTTTTCCTTCTTGTTGGCAGCAAATATTTTGTCTTAACCTAATAAACCGCCAATCCCATTATCGCCGCTCCTGCCTCAATGCTAGCAAATGCACCAGAGTTTGGCACCAAAGCTCTTCTGTCTAAAATACGCTCATTTCGAATCGATGTAACCCTGCTTCAATGGATTAGAAGCTTTCTTTCAAACCATTCAATCCAAGTTAAACTGGATGGTTTTAAGTCTGATTTTTACCGCAATAATGCGGATGTCTCTCAGACACAGCTCGTTTTGTCTCCGACACACTTTTTTTATTTTCATAAACGATCTTCTGTCTGTAACTTCTAATCCAATACATTCCTTCGCTGACGACAGTACTCTTAGCTTCTCTTAAATGTTCGCCGGTTCATGTCCTTCTGATGTGGTTCTAGAACAACAGCTTATTTAAAGCTCGTTAAATTCTGACCATGACAGCATTGCAAAGTGGGGAGAACACAATAGAGCCAAATTTAACACATTTGGAATGATGTCCATGATATGGCGCAGCAATGCGATCAGCTTTAACACCAAGCTACGACTCTTCCGTTTAAATGTTGAATCTGTGCTGTTGTATAGGTGCAGTATAGCAGACAGCTCCAACTACGCAATGCAATGGAATACATTAGCTCATGATGATAGAAGAACGGGTCATACGAGAAATACATGGCGCATAACAGTTAAGGAGGAGTCACGGCAATTGGGGAAGAGTTGGAGAGAGCTGAAGCTTATTTCTGAAGGCGCGTAGGGTAGTAGAGGCCTTTGGACCCATAAAGAACATAAGTAGAAAGTAAAACCGAATGCTGTCTTTTATCGTTGAAGCGAAATAGTAACCTCCAGCCATTATCCATGAATGGCACTTGTATCGAGAAAACTGATAAGTTAGCAATTCTTGGTATGTGCGTCAACGAAAAGCTTCGTGCGATAAAACTTATCGGTGACGTAAACATAGCAAAATCAATAAATTTCCTGCTTGTCACTGTTTTATCGCTTTTTCCACCAGCTCTCCTTGAATCCAACCGCAATACTCGTGGCGCTCTAAATGCTCATCAGTTTACCCTAAGGCCCATCTTCGTACGTAATTTAAAATTTAAAGGACTCCTTATTTAGTTGTACAACACAAATGTGGATTGCTGTACCAAGCTCTGTATTCCAGCATCAAAATGATCAGACAGCAAATGACAGACAGTAAAAATGCATGCACATCGACATCTCCTCCTTCCTTCCCTGATACCTTAGTGCCCACGCTGTGTCTAGCATTATTAGGGTTTTGTCTTTGTGCCAACGAAAAAAAGGTATTTTTCTCCCAAGCCCGTCAAAGCAAACTCGACCTAAAAACGTCACAAGAATTTTTCATTCGAAATAACCATGGATATCTTTATCTGCCTTTTATAGAAAGAGAAACAGCGGTTGCTAGAAGTAAATCTTTCTTTGAGCTGGGATTGGGTTTTCCTTCTTGTTGGCAGCAAATATTTTGTCTTAACCTAATAAACCGCCAATCCCATTATCGCCGCTCCTGCCAATGCTAGCAAATGCACCAGGGAAAGCTCGACGGGTTTTGCCACTGATGTCGTTGTCATCAACGTACTCGTATGCCAGCAGTTGATAAGAATTAATGAAAATTTTTCCTCTATTGAAGAACTGAGAATTTCGCACCATTCATCCCAATATAATGTTATAGAAAACACATGAAGGCATATACTTCATTGGCATCGAGTTAATCTCCTAGCTTGTGGGTCGGGCAAACACTGCTAACAATCCGTTAATTAGGCATTGCTTCATATAAGAAAACTTTAGAGATAAATTCATCTCCTGTTGTTTAAAGCAAGGCCGTTGGGACCTTTTGCTCTTTGTACCTTTTGTGCTTTGGTATTTTTAAGTTTGGTTATTGCAACCTCACATATTGTTCATTTTATTCATATTGATCAGGTAAACAAAATTTTGGCCGTTTGGTTGTATGGTTGATTCTGCCGGAAAGTGGAGTACTAATCTTCAGTGGCATTTAACAGTTTGCAGAAGCGGTCTTTTCATAATAGTATATTCGTAAGACTAACTGTGATATTGCTCGTAAGTTTTATCGAGATGCTCGTAGAAACATATATGCAAAAATATGCATATATGCAAATATGGTTTACGTTTTAATGCATTCGCTTATATGTAGAAAGCTTAAGACTTCTTGCGCATCAAAATTACCTGTGTTTCTCTTACCTATGGCAGTCAACGTTGTAGATAACACCGTTTTCCTTCTTTTTTTACCAGGCCCAGTGTAGTTATCTACCCCACACTCGAACACTAACCTGGACGAAAGAGTGCTTGGATGTTTGTTTGGACAGAAGAAGAAGATGGTCTAAAGCTCCGCACAACTCAGTGCAGCTAAAAAAAATTACTTAATAATTAGTTCATCTTAGATGGAACTTTCGGGGGCTCTTCGCTACATAAGAAATTGTATGAAAGTCCTTTGACCAAATTATCCGATCCCATTAAAAATATGGTGGTTCTTGTTTTCTTTAAATACCAAAGATGTGTGCAAAATTTAAGAAATCAACTATTCAAAAATTCTGAAAAATTCCAAAAAACAAGGGGTCTGACCACTTTCAAAATATGCCTATTAACTGCTCATTATGGTATAAAACCCCTGCGTAAAGTTTGAACACAGGTTTGACAGTTAAGTGGAAATATACATACCTACATGAAATTAATTTTTGCACCAAGTTTGCTCATTGATTTTATAAATATACACAAAATTCTATTTTCATTTCAAAAGATACCATCAATATTTTCAGCAGATATTAATTTTGTCATTGTAAACAATTCGGAATTAGCATTAAAGAACGTGTAGCAATTAGCTGGCTTTTATGATAATAACATTGAGTAGGTTGATGCAGTGAGCAAATTAATTATGTAAATTTGTTTTTATTTTTAGTATAAATTTTACTTAGGGTTTAGAGACAGATACTTTTTGAATGCAAAGTTTTTTTTACTAAAATTATCCAATCTTTTAAATACCATCCGAAAAAAATTGAATTTATAAAACTCAGCAATAAGGGCTACTGGCTTGATTATCCTTGTTCGTCATTTTTAAAAACTTTTATTTAACTTGACTTGACCCCTTTTTACCCATAGTCCAAAAAAGCATTTTTTTATATTATGACATATGACGTGTGTCGCGTTCCTTTGTGGCGCGTGTGAAGGTTTGAAATCGAGCTATTTTCTCGTTTTTGTAGGACTTTTTTAACCACCTTTCGCACGAACTAGAGGTCTAAAATTTTGTGAGCGTCTCAATGTCAAGGACCACTTATGATATCTCTGGTTTGACGCGTGTCGCGAGTCGCATCTGGCGCGTGTAAAGCATGGAAAAAACAAAACACTTTGAATTACCCCGAAAACAGATTTTTGGCGATTATTACCAAATAATAAAGGACTGTGTGGCGTGTTTCGATGTTTACATAAAAGTTTGTACCCTAAAAACGAAGTTTTTTTACATTTACTTGTTCATGCTTAAAGAAGGGCCAAATATGATGAATGACACAAAAATTCATAGCGTAGATTATTTCGCGTGCAAATGTGGCACTAATCTTTTGAAAGGCACTGGCCCTAAATTAAACCAAATCATTTACGAATGAAATGAAGCCACATAAACGACTCCAAAATGATTACCATAAAAAAATTCGCAAAGAAGAATTTTAGAAGAAAGCAAAAGCAATACAAAAATTTATTCAATAGGAATATTTTTAAGGAATAATCAGCATAATAAAGAAGTACAAGATAAATTCCTCACTCCACATTTCCCGATAAACAGTTTAAGATAACAACTTATTAATTTTAACTCACAATTAGCAATAAACTCCCAACTTGTAGCCATGAAGGATGCATTTCGATATTGTTGTGCAAAATTGCGTACATTTAATTTGAAACATTTGCATAACTTTTATCGTAAAAGGAAGTTTTTTTACATTTACTTGTTCATGCTTAAAGAAGGGCAAAATATGATGAATGACACAAAAATTCATAGCGTAGACTTATTTCGCGTGCAAATGTGGCACTAATCTTTTGAAAGGCACTGGCCCTAAATTAAACCAAATCATTTACGAATGAAATGAAGCCACATAAACGACTCCAAAATGATTACCATAAACAAATTCGCAAAGAAGAATTTTAGAAGAAAACAAAAGCGTTACAAAAAATTTATTCAATGGGAATATTTTTAAGGAATAATCAGCATAATAAAGAAGTACAAGATAAATTCCTCACTCCACATTTCCCGATAAACAGTTTAAGATAACAACTTATTAATTTTAACTCACAATTAGCAATAAACTCCCAACTTGTAGCCATGAAGGATGCATTTCGATATTGTTGTGCAAAATTGCGTACATTTAATTTGAAACATTTGCATAACTTTTATCGTAAAAGGAAGGAAACAAAGTGGAAGTTTGGAGGATCCACCTCTGCTGCCTCCGCGCATGATTTCAGCATTTGCTTTCTCAAAACCTACGTTCTTCTAAATACACAATAGCTTAACTAACTATCTATCTGTTCAATGAGAATTTCTTGTGGAGTATTATGGCTCTTTAGATTTCCTTGTTGCAAAGGATATCCTCCAACTATAGCAACCAACAACAATGAAAGTTTCCTATCCGAGCTCTTATCATAAGGAAGAATTCATTCATTTTCAAAATATTGATTTTAAGTTTTCTATATTTTAAGTCGTTAGCTGTAATGTGTCAGTCGTTTACCACAATTTCCTGATATTGGCGTACCTTTAGAATGTTCATATTGATCAAAGGTACTTTTAGGTAGGTATAATGGAAAATAAAGATTGCAATCGGTTATAACAAAAGGGTTTTACTGTTAAAATAAATAAGAGGAAATTGTTAGTGGAGGATTTCCTCAACAATATTAAGGCAATAATAGTCCTCATGAAGCAGAAGAGGAGCTCATATATCGGGATTTCTCTTACCGGTAAAATGAAAACCATTTTTAAACTTAAAATTGGGTTGACATACTTCCTGCAAAGTGCACTTAACGTCTTTCGTTTAGCAAAACAATTCTTAGCACTTTATTTACTTTAAAAGAGATAATAGATAACTTTCCTCAAGTTTTGCAAGAAATTTTTTGTCATTTTCTCTACGAAATTTAGTAATGTATTGTGATTAAGAGTACGGAAGAACTAAAATTGACGACAAAAAATTTCCAGCTCCAGGTAAAGTAAATGTGAACTAAATTTGAAGTCGTTTTAATGAACCTGTTAAGTACAGAAATCAAGCAAAAACACTTATTACAATTAAAATTTTTGCTAAAGTAATTAAAAGTAAAAACTTTCATAACTCATGTCAATTACTCTCAAATCCTTGTCACCTGCTTCATGTTGCCTATTACCTTTGTAAACAGAAGGAAGAAATAAAAAATGGCTTAAAAGTTTTCACATTATCTCCAAGTAGTATCCTAAGGTATACGTTGCGTATACACTCCGTAAGCGTTATTATCCATTCTAAAGCCACTTATAATGAATTGGGTTTAAATTCTTTATCCTTTGCCACAAACAACAGCAGTGTATTGCTTGTTGTTATTTATTTCTTTTAGCTGGGTTTTCGCAACTACCGCAGAACAGCACAACAAGAATTTTTTTAACTGACGATAAAATAATAATAAAAATAATAGGTATCCTTAAGTTGAAGAGGATATACAAAAAAACCACCAACAAAAGCCTCACAAACAAGCACATTGATGCGTATTTACCATCAAAGTATCGCGTTCTGGTGAAGATCTCATAGGGAACTCTTTTTTCTTTGGTTCATATTATCTTTCCAGCACACCATGAAGATGTTTCGCTCGAGGGAAGAAATTTTCTTAAATTTCCAACTTCCTGAACCAACAGACAGGAGGCAGGACGGCACAACCGCATCAATTTGATTTTCGATAGTTTATATTAACAGAGTGTTACCTCTATCCGCTCTTCTGTTAAATGCTTAGCGCTTCAGCAGCGATGTACGAGTATGAAGAACTGAAAATACGCTGACTTCCACCAATGTGTGCATAGCATATATACAAGTACTCCTATATGTTTGCGGAAGTGCTCATCACAGACGAGCATGGAATTTCAGCGAACAGGCAGTAGTTAAGCGTGTAAATTGATGCGGAATTTTTGGCGCGTTATCGTGCTTTGCACTCGTTCAACCTCACTCACTTTGCTCGTGACTTAATTATTAACGCTAATATTGTCTGGCTTACTGACATGGCAGTGCACTGGAGTACTTATCTTTGATCAACGCTGGATCTCGTGCACTTGACATGACTGTGTTTTTTTGTTATCCAAAGAATATGGCTCGATACGAGTATTTGGCAAAAAAAATAATAAAAAGTTTACATACAGCAATTCCTGAAGATGAGGAATGCTTCCACAAAGTCGATGATTTTTCACGAAGGCTACAATTTATTTACCTTGAGAAATTTGCAAAGAATATAAACTCTCGATAAGCGAACCACTAACTATCGGCAGTAAGCCGCTGTTTGCAGGGATATTAAGATAAACTTTATAAATATTTTGCACATATTTCGATACAGCCAGCGGGATAAATTGTTAAGGATGTATGCTTTGTAGAAATATATATATATGTGCATTATTTGATTTCTAGGTCTTGCGAAAGGGGGTTAAAAAAGACCTCAAAAAACGAGAAAATGGTGCGATTTGAAACCATCACACCCGCCACACACGAAACGTGACACGCTTCATACGTAGAATATAAAAAGTGCTGTTTTGGACTTAGATACTTACAACGTCGTGTGAAAGTTGGTTAAAAAGGAGTCCAAAAAGTCGAAAAAACAAAAACTTCAACCCATGAAACGAGCCACACGCGACACGCATCATACTCGGAATATAAAAAATGCTATTTTGACTTAGACATTCTAGGTCAAGTGAAAGAATGTTTATTAAGGACCTCAAAGTGGTCGAAAATACAGAGAAAAAGTGGTCAAGTCAAGTTAAATAGAAGTTTTGAAAAATGGGTCCAACGGTCCTTGCTTGTTTACGTCTCCATCACTCATCATCACTCGTACATTAAATTTGGCGACGTTTTTCTTGTCCTATAATTAGGTTCTACTAAAAAGATAGGTTGGATCTACTACTTGTGCACTAAATACTCAATAACATATTGTAATTGTGTTACTATAGAAATGACTGCATCACCAAGAAAGGCTGCATCCGTAAATCAGATACGAGTCAACACAGCTACTTTTTACAACGAAGACACAAAAACAATCGCGCGTAATGAATGTAGGGTAAGTCGTGTGTGCGGGATTCCATGTGTAGAATACACACGTCTTAAAAATGCTGTCATTAGTATTGCTGACTACATCTAAGGAGGTAGTAGTAAAGATTGGAAAAACTGGTTGGATGATCAATGTACCAACCCGTTCGGCTAACATCAATACTTTCCAAGGTCATGAAAACGCTGTTCAATCGTAAGATTATGCAACTTGAATCGCATAAAATCCTTAGCGACCAGCAGTTCGTAGGGAACGTTATATAGGTGACCTGATGGCTTATCTCAGTGAAAAGTGGAACCAGTCTATTCACAAATTTGGTGAAATCAAATTTGTTGCACTCGATATTTCTAAGGCATTTGCCAGAGTCTGGCATCAAGCTCTTTTGTCGAAAATTAATGCCCATGGAATTGATAAGGCCCTGCTCGATTGGACTAGTAACTACCTTTCTGACCGTTCAATCCAGGTCGTATTGGACGGCTTCAAATTCAATGTTCACCATATAAGCGCCGGTGTTCCCCAGTACTCTGTTTTGTCTCCGACACTCTTTCTGATTTTAATTAATGATGTCCTATACGCAACTTTTAAGCTAATCCATTATTTCGCTGACGACAGCACTTTTAGCTTTTCATGTGATTTCACGCTCTCTGCACGCCCTTCTTCGTCGCATGTGGAATTTGAACAACAGCGTATGTTAAGTACGTTAAATTCTGACCTTGACAGTAAAACATTGACGTAACTCTAATGGTAATTTGTTAGACTAATTCTATTGTCATTACACTATGAGATGATTTCATTACCTCTAAACTATCTTACTAATTGTTAAAATATGATTTGTAAAGATTGAGGTGTCTGGTACCTTTAGTGGACGGACATCTGTAGTGAAAGTTGTCTTACTTTCACAAATTTTAGTTTAAGTAACAATAGTTTTTAAATAATAGCATTTTATTGATTGAAATACTAGTAAAACAATGTAAAGACTGTTGCTCATAATTCTTGTTGAAGATTCACTAACCCAAATACATAATAAAATCATTGCAAGTTCTGACCTTGTGGTAAAAATATGTAAATAATATCAAATCCTCCAACCACAAATATGTCTTCGTAACACAATCCCGATTTAGTGAAAAAAATGCCATCAACTGACATCACTGAAATGAAATTACTCGTCATCTAAATTGAATTTATAGTGCAAAGGACACGTTAATTAAATGTATGTCCTTCATCATCGTGATATATTCTCCACGACTATAACAAGTGAGTATGGTCATAAAATCGCTATATAATCGTTTCTTCGATAAAATACTCGCAATATGAAGAGATACCATATTAAAATTTCAAGCGAAACAAAGGAATGACCCAAACATAAGTGGCAAATACCGCGCTCTGCAGATTCGCCGCCGCCATCCGGAAGTTATATACATATACGTAGACTGTACACGTCCACTATTTTGCTTTTCTCTGCATTCCAACCACATAGCTTGATGATAGTTTATTAGATAGATAAATAGGAATTTTATTTCCGCAAATATTCGCCTCGACAAATTGGTCAACAAAATCGAACGAATCCCAGTGAACGGACATGTGGTTTCTTAAAGTTTCTTTGTCGTCTTTATATTGGCAAAATATTGTGTGGGTGTTAAAAAAGTGAGAAAGACGTCTATTATGACTGCTCATTTCTGCGTAGTTCGAATACTATTTGTCACATGTACAACTTAACAATGAGAATCTCATTTAATGCAATAAATAAAAAAAACCCGATGCGCTGGAGATTTAAGAAATATTGTCCGATGCGATATCAGATATTTCTGATTTATTTTAGGTGTATAGGTATATACGCATATGTATACACATTAAAACAAACCACGCACAAAGGAATAGGTCGTTTGTATATAAATTATTCGTTTTTTTATCTTCTGTTTTTTATTCCTTTTTTATTCTAGGATTAGCAAAGTGAACGTTGTGTGAAAAATTACATTTTCCTGAAATAAATGACAATTAATTCGCCTACGAGGTGTTGGTTGTAATGTATTGTCTGGTCGTCTATAAATAATGTCCTTTCAGATCTGAAACACGCAATGGAATATCAAAGTTTAGGACATAGAAAATTGGAAAGGACATTAAGCAAAAGTTTTCCACAAAAAATATTCAGTTAAGTCAACGCGATATTATTTTTTACAAAAAACATAATAAACGGTATTAGCTAGCTAATACCAATAGTAGTCCGCAACTGGGGTCCAGTTCTGGCCAAACGTAAAAAATCACCGTTTCCGACCGCGAAATATGTCATCCAGTTTGGCATCTCTTAACTTTGATTAATCTCTTATCTTATTTCATAACGAAAATATTCTTATGTGAGCTAAATCTCCTGTCGCATTTAGCTTAATGTTGCGACTTAAAGAGAGCACTCATATTTGGTATGAGAAACTTAAGTTATATCAGATCTAAGTCTAGGATGGTGGATGGTATTATTTAGGTTTTAAAGGGGCTATTATGGTGGTGGCACAGATAATACGAGGGCGGGTCAATAAGTCCGTGACTTTTAGAATTTCCACCCTCTTAACTGAAATGGAAACACTGCTCCTGTCAACAGGCATCTGGCAGTTGACTCCTGTCAAAATTTAAACAAGCTGCGTCATTAAGTTTGTGCTTGACAGCTATTGAAAGCAGACACCTCGTGAATTTTAACGAATATGGAAAAAAAGTGAATTTCTTATGTGACCACTTCAAAGGAGTGTTTGGCGATGTTCAACCGAACGAGTTTTTATGCTGTTTCGTAATCTTGAACGAATCGTGCATCCATCACAATACACCAGAGACCAAGGAACAATCAAGACAATGGGTTTCTCCGGGTGAACCTGTTCGAAAGAAGGTCAAGGTGGGTCTGTCGGACAACAAGGTCATGGCCACAGTTTTTTTTTTTTTATGCACGCGGTGTCATTCACATCGATTGAGTTGAAAAGGGTAAAACGATAACCGGCGAAGACATATTCGATATTGTTTTGAAGCAAAAACGACCAAGACAATATCTCCCTCATACGCCCTATTCTCTGGATTTAGCCCCGAGTGACTATTTCTTGTTTCGAAACGTGAAGAAATGGCTTGGAAGAAAGAGATTTGACTCCAACGATGAATTCATCTCACAAACAAATACCTATTTTGATGACCTCGACAAATCTTATTATTGGGAAGGGATAAAAAAAATTGGAGAAACGTTGGACAAAGTGTATAGAGCTCAAAGGAGACTATGTTGAAAAATAAAATGATTTTTTATCCAAAAACCTTCATTCAAAAAGTCTCGGAATTATTGACCCGCCTTCGTATAATATACAGATGTCGCCTTCATTTGAGGCAAATCCATTTTATAAGATCGTGCACGTTTGCCCGCTTTTGAATTATTTGTGCTTGATAATTTCGATAAGATCTGTGTTTCTTATCATAATAAGTACTTGAGTGTAGATATTATATGAAACTTAAATTATAGACGTCGAAAGAAATTTAGTCATATACAGCTAGTTTGCTACATGACAAAAGATGGCTCATAAATACGCCGCATAAGCGTATGACATCTAGGTATTGTCTATGGCGAAGGAGGAAAGAAGTTCTTTGTATAAATGAATCGTAAAATCAAATCAGCTATTGATTTGTCGAAAGTACACAGTATTAAGATTTAACCATACACAGAAATTTGAATAATAAATTTCCACTTAGCACTGCTGTGACAAATCAAATCAGTTGATTTTGAAACTAGCCATTTAGCGTGCATACAATAATTCACGTTAGAGAGTTATTTTTGTTCGTTTCTATACCATATTCAAACAAGTGGCATGCCCACAATATGTCACATAACATTGGTCATAATGTGTGCGAAAATGAAGGCCAAACCCAGTGATGGATGTTAACCTTCTGGCGGTTTCAATAAGACAACAACGCATTATTGGAAAAGCACATAATTTCATTTAAATTTGTGTTTGTTTTCGAAAACGTGACAAGCGGTAGTGCCATACTTTAACGCTATACGAGATGCATTCGTCCAAGCATTATTCAAATCAAAATTGTTGCATAATTTTAGCTCAAGGCTTGCTTACGAGCACAAGGACCCAATATTAAATGTCGAAAATATTTCTTCATCATGTTTATGATGTGTATAATCGCGTGAGTGTGTGTGAATAGTTTCCTAAATGTGTTTTGTATTCAACCGAAAATGAACATTTCAACTGACATCATCCCGCTATCAGGACAAAACGAAATGGGGTGAAAAGTGAGGATAAACTATTATGCAAATGAAACAAAGAGGGGCAGCCAAAATGAACTAAATCTATTGGAAGACACAATGAAATTGAATTTTTTTTTCTCGTATCCGCAAAACAATGTCAGGCGTTTATATCAGAACAAAAATGTAAAGCTATATTTTTTTGGTTCACCAATACACGAAGAGTTCTTCCTCCGTTAAGCACGACATTTTATTTTGATCCTTTTTTTATATTCTGCGTGGTGCTAGCAATGATTAAGTTAGTGTCAAACTGGCTAATTAATTAGATTCATTTATTTATAAAAAAAAGTGTATTTAGTCATTGTAGATATAATTTAAATTTATGTATTTTTATGAATTATTAATAAGCAGAAAGTGTGTTTCTGATACTTACTGAAAATAAACATAGTTTGTTTTCAGCTTATTACTATTATTAAAAAATGTCTCGGATCCTTATTTAAGCTCTGGTATGACATGTTGTATTTTGCCATTCCTAGTAGGCTTCGATGAACAGAGCACTTAGTGCGAAAACGATCCTGTTTAGACCGACCTTTGCAGTGATTATTATACATCATAACAGGGAAATTATCGCTTTTGTAGATGAAATGGTGTAAAGACTCACGGATAACATTTAGAAATGTATACGTACGACTGGATGGTATGTAAGAAGACATAAGTGCCGTAACTTCTTTGACTAGTAGAAAAGCGATTAGACCCACTTTTAGTGGCTGTGGGTAGCTTTCCTTAGAAAAGTAGGACCAGCAAGTCCCTTCTAATAATTGACGAAAAGCTTATAACCTCACCGTAAAAACTATCAATAGGAAACTTGTCAGAAGGCCAAAGTCTGTAAACTAGTATCCGCTCGAAATTAGTAACCAAAAAAGAGCTATACACTTATGCGGCCAAAGAAGGAGAAGCTTCTTGTTTGAAGGAAAATATTTTTTAAGCTAATTTGAACAAATCTAATCATACTACTAATGCTTGTTTTAGAAATTTAGTGCGTTACTTATATCTAAGCTCACTAGTAAATTGATCGAAGAGCTTATAGATCTTAAAGACCAGAAAAGACGAATCAAATGATTGTTGGGTTTTACTGAAACCAATCAACCAAAAAGAGCATAATTTGAAATAATTAATTAGAAAACTTCTATTACCCATACACCTATTGCAATGGAGCATCACCATGCTAGGTAGCGGGGAAATCCTTGTTAATCTGGGCAGTTGTAGTATCACCAAATCAATTGACAAAGGCACTCACCAAGAAGTGGTAATATTGCCCATACTGTGATGGTAATAAAGAAGGTCCTTAGGACACTTGAGTTGGACAGGACGAAAGCTGTTGCGTAGGCAGACGACGTAGTGATACTTGTGTCAGGAGAGTACCCTCCCATAACTAGTGAAGTCATGGAAAGGGCTCCTGGGCGACCGGATGTGACCTTATGGTATGGTATGAAATGGTATTTTTCACTGCTAAGTCTAAAATACCGAATTTTGACCTGCCCACACTCAATAATAAGAGACTCACGCTTACCGAAATATCTCGGCGTAATCCTAGATAGGAAACTCACCTGAAATTCGAATGTAGAATTTAAGGCTAAGAAAGCTTTTAATGCTATATATGCTAGCCACAAATCCATTGGTAAGAAATGGAGACTGCAGCTGAAGATGGCTCTGTGGATGTACACAGCGATGGTGGTGCGCTTTATTCTCACATATGGAGCGATGGTCTGGTAGCCGGCAATTAACCAAAAATACAATGCCAGCATGCTTAGCAGAATCCATAGATCAGCAGCAGTTGGCATAATTTAGGCACTAAGGTCTTGTCCCAGCGAATCTCTAATCACCATCCTATACTTATTACCTCCCGAACTATTTATTAAATACTTCGGGGCATGCAGCGCGGTCCGTCTCAGAGAATCTGGGTGGTTTGTTACCAAAATAATGCAATATACCGCAGTTGTTATCAAAGGCGATTATACAATCTTCAACCGACCACTTAACTCCTAAATTATACTGAAGTCCTAGCTTTACCGTCAAGTTTTCAACTCGAGAAAGTTGGAAAGGCGGGAGAGTTTTCTTAATGCAACTCTATTCATCGATGGATCCAAGATGGAAAATTGAAACGGTGCTGGAGTTTTCTCTGAAAACCTTTACCTTTCAAGGTCCTACAAGCTACTTGATTCTGCTGGTATTTTCCGGGCGGAGATCTTATCGATAAGGGAGACGACAAGCAACACTTCTAAACTTCTTACACAGTAAAAAACCGAACTGGCTTTGATAAGCCAAAACCTAGTGAAAACAGACATAGACTAGCGAAAAAAGGCGTCACAAATGACTTGGCCCACACTTGGAGAGTATGCTGTCCTTTAAGCTTCATCAGAGAACGTGTTCTCACCTTACATACAACCAAAGCACAGTTAAGGTCGAGTGTCTTGACCAATTGCACCACAGCGAGAGCAATATGGCCTTTTAATAATAAAAACAAATCCAACGATCTGATCTTCTGATCAAAGAAATATATATCACAGAATCACGGGCCATTGGTTGGTGGGCAGCTACGCAACAAAACTGGGAATCCCTCATAATATATTTCTCATGAGTTGCTTTGAATGTGAATGAGTAAGAAACTCTCATTCATTTTCTTTATGAATATCTGGCCGTGACCTGATCTGAAGGAGATTTGATATCGTAACCGAAAGCTTTCATTCCATGAGATCTCTTTAGAACTGTGGTTGCAAAACGGTGCACCCAAGCGCTATTTTAGGCCCTGCGAGGACCACCACTCTACCTACCTACCTGCCATATTGACATTTAAATCATGGTGTGCAAAACCCATTGTTTCCCTCGGCATAATATTTTTGTTTATTAAAAAAATTCTGCACGAGCAAAAATTCAAAAACAAATTGATATAACTGCACCCCATTTTGTTAAAGGCTGTAATTTTATAGCGATACTTGTTACATAGAGGAAATGTAATCAGAAGATCTTATTTGCAAACTAACAGGCTCGGTCCGAAAGACAAAGATAAAGATAATCGACAGACAACAATTGCGACGGTTGGGATCCAGAAGACATTTACTTTTCTTGAACAAAAACAGATGATAGATTTGTAAAATGTAGTTAAGTTATGTCTTAAGAATTTGTGCCTGGCAACTTAAGCAAACTTAAGATTTCATACAGCACTGTCAGTGATCTGTGATATCGAATCTCTTCTCTTCTCTACTCTATTCTGTCTCATGTTTTATGTAATTTAACTTGGAATCATGAGGTTTTGACTGAATATATCTGCAAATAACTTATCAAGAGAACATGATTATGATTACATTCATACCAAGTTCGTTGTAAACCAGTTTCTTGTAAGTTATTAAATTTCGTCATAAAAGTTCAGTGTCTAATGTATGCAAAAAAAACCCTCCGCATATGTACAGCTTCAAATTTTGGCGATTGTCATTTATTATATTTTGGTCATGGTCAACAGAGTTCCTTACAGATTTCGCCCCTTATCCATCTCACGACAGCTTAATGGTTTTTTCGTTGTAACTCTGCACAGTACACATCGGGAAATCACTCCGGCTGCATCCTGCACCTGGCGTTTGGTTTCATCCCTTCATACATATTCATACATGGAAGTTTTCCGTTCGAAAACAAGGAATGAACGAGAAATTGGCGAACATTCGATGAAATGGAAAATTTGAAAACGAAAGGAATAGAAAAATGAACGTTTAGAATAATAAATTAGCATTTAGCAGGCAATGGTAACGGTTAGTGCAGTGTAGTGGCTGGCAGGAAAAGTCCATGGACTATGTAAAGAGATTTACACCAGCCAGGACAATGGGAATAACAAGAGTAAAAAATTTAAAACCCATTTTTTGTCTGGTCTCGCGTGAGATGTGCGTACAGAATCGACTGTAGTTTTCTGTAGTGAGTTAAAAAATACTTGAGCTTGTGCCTTCGTATAGTAAAACCTTGCTGTTGGTCATACAAGTTGGCTTATTTACTGCAAAAAATGTGCCAAAACCTAAATGATGATTAGAGAATTTATCAAATATTTATTAACAGTGTCACCCTGTTCAGGCGAATATAAAATACCTAAAAATATCACTGGTGTATTGAATCCGACTATCATTTACGACTATGCGGGATTATACGAATGTCAAAGCACATTCTTATCCTATTTCACGGTTCCTCTGTTACTGCTTATTCTCCCCTGCTACATTGTCACTTAAAAATCGAAAGGTTAGACCTTTATTAATATTTTCAAGGATTTTTGTCCTGAAGCTTCTCAAGAAGTATCTCAACTTACATAACAAATAACTGTCAATATGTCGAACTGATTGAAATGTTTGACTTACTCGACCCGGTTCTCTTAAAATTACGCGTAATATCTACAGGATAGGAAACATGAAATTGTTTTTATATTTTTTAAAATTCGTACGACCCATGTCACCCATGGGCTTATCACTCCATTCCAACGTCGAACGACGGAAGGATTAAATTAGCTTTGATGTATTTTACATTTTTATAGATTCAGAGCACTTTGCAACTCTACAGGGATTTCTCGTTCGTGTTTAAGTTGATTACCATTTATAATTTTTTTTTCGCTGAAACGAATTCGTATTTTTTTGTATTCTAGAGTGAAATGAATTTTTGCTTTTATCTGCGACAATGCTAATTCGTACAAAATTTGATCACTTTAGCTATTTGAGAAGGTCTTGTCCTGAGAGATTATTCGTAATCCGATAACTACAACATTTGATCCCTATGAAAGCACAGATAAAACACTGCCCAATTTATCAGGAGGATTCTGATAGACGAATTTTATGAATGATTTTATTTTATATCTTTACTATACAAGTTTATAGGCTGCTGAGCTATTTAAAGCAAAGTACATTGTGATAAAAAAGACAAAAGAACGGCCAGGACCGAATTATGGATTTCGGAATTTGAAAGGGAAAGTGAAAAGAAAAGTATTTTATTTGCTAAATTCCACCACGGCAATGAAAACGGCTAAACGATTTAAGAATTTTCTCATGGAACGCACGCTCGCTGTATAGAGCTCGAGATGCACAGCAGCTAGCCGGTACCACAACCAAATAAAATGCTGACAAAACAGCAATCCAGGAGATGCGGTGAACGGGGAGTGGTGTTTTACAAAAATAGAATATGACACATATTACAGCTGTCATGCAAGACATCATGTTCTCGGGGTGGGGTTTCTAGCCAGCACTAGAATGAAACCCACCGTTACCGGCTTTAAAGCAGTTAATAAACAATGCAATAATCTCATCGAACGCGAAGATGAATATAAAGAACTCAGAAGATATGAAAAAACAGTTCACCGGCGAAAGAAAGCAACCTGGGAGAATAATCTCGTCCGTGAACTAGAACAGAACAGAGAGCAAGAAACGCACAAGGCGTGGAAGTTCTACTAAATAGTACATGGTATGACGCAATATACACCGCGTTGTATATACTGAAAGACAATGAGGGTAATATGTTCGCCGATCACAAAGGCATCTTAGAGTAATGGGAAGAGCAGTTTTATGAGTTGCTAAATGGCCATCTGATTGATGAGGAGGCTCCAAGCATAGACGAAGTTAGCAGAGCGATGAATCGACTCAAAAATAATAGGGCCCCGCGATCAGATGGTATCTCAAAAGAGCTGATTAGATCAGGAGGCCCGGAAATACACCAAGCAATTCATAACCTAGTGCAAGGGAGGAAGAACCGATGCCAGAAGACTGGCGAAGAAGTATCCTCTGTCACATTCATAAGAAAGGATATTACTCTATCATACAAGACGGGATGTCGCCATACTCTAAAGTCATCATTGGTCCATACCAGTGGGGCTTTAATCCGGGCAAATCAACAACTGATCAGATTTACACCCTTAGGCAGATGCTGAAAAAATGTCTAGAGTATAAAACTCACTACATCATCTTTTTATAGACTTTAAAGTCGCCTATGATAGCATAGCCAAAGTTGATCTTTATAAAGCCATGAGAGAATTCGGCACCCACACGGCTATGTAGGTTGACCATGACCAATGTTATAAGCCAATTAAAAATATACGGATCACTATCAAGCCCATTCAACATCTATATCGACCTTCAACATGGGGATGTACTGGCCTGTGTCAACCTGGCATTGGAGAAAGTGATGCGAGAATCTTACGTAACGGCAAGAGGAATAATTCTCTATAAGTCCATTTAGATAATGGCTATCGCATATCGCATATGTAGCAGACGATAACAGCATAGAACCAGAACTACGCGCACGGTTGCTGAAACCCAACAAATCCTTCTTTAGTCTGTAAAAACCCTTCAAATGCAGGAATTTAACCATAACTGCTGGTATATAAGACAATGGTCATACCAGTACTTACATATGGATCTGAGATTTGGATGCTTAGAAAAAAGCATTCTGACCTCTTAGCCGCGTTCTACAGAAAATTCTTACGGAGAATTTTTGATCCCGTAGGTGAGAAAGGACGATTCCGGAGATTCTATAATGATGATATATGCGAGCGTTACCGCGATGTCGACATCGTTAAGAGAATTAAGCTCATAGAAAGAGGATCGTCCTCGGAAAGTCATTTGCGGTAGGATTTATGGAACACGACAGCAAGACCGGCCAAGCCTATGGTGCAAGTATGGCGTAGATCAGTTTAGGGTTGCCAAACTATATGACATCGGCTCCCAGGACCGGACCCCGGTTTATAGAGCCAAATATAATGATGATGATGATCTATGCGTTTTTAAGAAAATTAGTGGAAATTACAAGGATAAGAAAAAAAAGATTACCTTCTTTAAACAACAAACAAACGATAGTAAAAGTTGGTACTAAAGTGTTATAGATTTTCAAAAGCATTGAAAACATACTACTGAAAAAAGGAGAAGAGCATATTTATTTAAGAAGAAAAGAAGAACGCATTTATTTATCATCTCTCCAAAGCAGCTTTAATCCACTTAATACAATCTTTTCATCTGCATAAAATTCCCATAAATCCGACGAGTACCACAAAGTTATCCTGTGGTACAAAAAATATAAATGCCCGCTTTTACTTTCTATAGAAATTTATTCATATGTGCCTGCCTTTGCATACTCCCGAAAGAAAAGCCGAAACATTCTGGCACATCTTACCCCATGGACGACACCAATAAAAGGCCTTAGTTCGTTTGTAGAATATTCTGCAATATCTATGTTTGCTAAATCCTGCCATTAATTTGGCACAATGGCAATCATTCTGAAGACGTCTTTATTTACAATTATGAGGATCAATCACTTGGGCAACCATATGTGGTTATTCAATATTCAGTAGATATCTCATAATTTGACCTATTTGTAGTGTTATTCATTGTATTATTTATTATAGTCAAAGAAATAAGCGAATTTACGATATTATTTTTACTGCATAGGATATTGATTTTATTATTATACATTAATAGGTCGGCCGACTTATTTAAAAAATTATTATCGCTGTAATATTCTTTAATAAATTACAAAAGGAAAAGTATTGAATTTGAAATCGTTAAGGTTGTACTCGTAAATGTAGCAGAAGTAACAATAGCAAATTATATATTTAAAAAATATGCATGAAGACTTAAAAAAATTGCTGGGTATGTGTTATGTTAAACAAATTGACTCAAAAATGTTGGGTACATGAAAGTTGACAAATGTACATCTTTTTTGTTCGTCTTCTCCTTTGACGCTATAACAACTCTCCACACAAAATTACTTTAATTATCACGATTCTTAGCTGATATCATCTGCTTATCTATACCAAACTCTTGTCAACTTGGTTAACAACATTTCTTATAACTGCTGTTGTATTACAAAAATTTTACTGCAAAAAACTTTCATAAGTTTTTCCATGTCGCATAAGACTTATAGCTAGGTATCCTGACCACACCAAAAACTGCTGTAATTGGAATCGAGATATCATGACCAATAAAAACTACCTAAATCGAATCCTCGCACAATATCAATATTACAAGAAACGAGAATTTCGATTACATTATGAAGGAAAAAATTAAGAACTGATTACACTTCTTTTATAAGAAAGCTGTTGAAAGTAAGACAATTTATTTTATACACGAATTAGGCATAAGGCTTGAACTGTCGTCAAGGCGGTCTTGATTTGACGGCAAGTAATTTCTTAAGTGAAACTTATTTAGGCACACAACACCAACAACGCCCAGGAACACAAGTTGACACCTCTTTTTCCTAAAATATACAAAATATCTATCGTATTCTAAAGGACGCAAAATCCAGAAATTTAAAAAAAGGTATAAACTAAAAGTTAGCATTTGGTTTATTAACTCAATTCTTTCTTTTTTGAAGCATTGCAAAACAGGATAATCGACCGCTATTTCATAGAATCAAGTGACCCAGAGTGTAAAACTATGTACAAAAAAAGTACACAAAAAACTGATGACCTCACTTTAAATTTTCACATATAAGGATGTCGAAAAAACAATTTATTGAACGCAACCAAAGTAAAAATTCAAATATTAAGGAAAATATATATAGGGTGACTGACACGAAGTGTTTCCAAAACAAAACGCCACAGAATTGTTATTTTTTGATGAATTTTATTGAATCAAAGTAAAAAATGTTCACAAATATTTAATTTCGAATTGCATTAGCAGTTTTCGATTTGGCCACCCTTAGCCGCGATTATGGCCTTCAATCGGCCGACAAAGCTATTGCATGCAGCACGAAAGTGGCTCTGCGGTATTTTGGCCCATTCTCGGCGAAGCGCTTGCTTGAGATGATCGACACTTTGTTATTTTTTTGTCCCAACCTTGCTCTTCAAAATACCCCAAACCGAGAAATCTAGCGGATTTGCATCCTGTGAATTTGATGGCCATTGGGCAGTTGAAATCAACCGCAGAACATAATACTGTCTTCCGTAAAAAACCACACACAAATACTACTTGGCTTAACGCAACTTACCTTGATTTTGGGTAAGTACACCATCTATATATATTGTTACGAAAAGTAGTTTGTAGTAGATGTCGCCATGGGGGTATAAATGGACCAAGGCGTTCCTCTATAGTGGACTACGTGCATTTAGAATCAAGAAAGAAATTAAAAAAGGAAGAAACTACCAAGCATAAGTAATATTGACTCTCAATTATGAATGACTGTTGTACACGTGATGTATGAACATGCATTATACATAGAATATATTTTTATAAGTTTTTCAATAGATGACTCATATCTACTTGCGAGTTGTAAATAAGGAATTTGCCAGAGTGATCTTCTAGATTATTCGAATGGAAAACGGTAGAAAAGACAAGAACCTTCGCGAAACTTTTGATTCACTATAAATAGGCGGCGTTTTGTCGCAGAGATTCATCTACCAGATCAGGTTAATGGTCACGATTTTATTATTAGGTATTATTTTTTATTGTGGTGTGAGGGTGTGGAAAACGCGGACATTTTTAATAACCCTTATTGAATAGGATTATTAAAAATATCCAACTTAGCAGGGAAAACACATACATCAACAATATAGCAATAGGATTATCTTTTTGCAATAGATATGTAAAAGCTATACTATAATAAAAACGGATATCTTTAAGGCCTAACATACTCTTTACCCTAATTTTTACTATTACCAATCAAATACAATATGGGCTAACGATAACGAAAATGGCAGAGTCACGTACCAGTTACGTGTCCCGTGTTACAACTTTCTTTTAAGTGGATCTTTAGAAATTAGATCAAAGTCAATAAAATCATGTTCGTGTCCTTTTGCTCTTAGAACCTACTATTAAGGAAGAAAGTTAGCGCAGAAATCACTGCTATTTCACTTAATTGAATCCAATTCAAAATTGAATGAATGCCACAGTCACAAGTCAATAAATTAAGC
Organism: Nephrocerus scutellatus; assembly: GCA_947095585.1. Lineage (NCBI taxonomy): Eukaryota > Metazoa > Arthropoda > Insecta > Diptera > Pipunculidae > Nephrocerus > Nephrocerus scutellatus. The sequence goes on along the minus strand of OX352763.1, from coordinate 19,143,182 downwards.
ATCAATTCTGGAAACATGAACGAAGAGAAATACTACAGAATCCGTATATTCGAATACCTTCATTATTCACATCAATATACTCGTATATTATTGAATGTAAATAATATATGTTTCTAAGTATGTACGAGTACATTTTCATCTAAGACGTAAAACATTTTGGTCGGTCGGGTCGGGCTACTTGGAGTTACTTTACTGTCACATTCTGCTGAAATTGACCTTCAAAGCAATCAAGTAATGGCATCGTAAGCAGTTCATTACTATACAATAAAAGGATTCGGCAGACTCGGCAGTAGGAAACAAAAGGTCTTCATTACACACCACAATCAAATCAACCAGGAAGGAAGGAACACACAGATGATGGTAACAGTATTCACAATTCAAAACACGCAACCAATCGTGTCCTTCGTTAATGGGTGATAGTGCTGCACTAAATAATATCAAACCAAACAATAAACAACTGCTGTATAGCAAGTGATTTTGGATAGTGGTATAGAAGTTTATCTGCAAGTGACATTGGACGAATTGAATTAATGGCCATTGAAACGGGTGCTTTCAATGGTTTGGCTTATTGAGATTGTGGAGACTTTAGTATGGTCGCTACGATATCTTCTACAGTTCAAATTACCCGCTGTATATCTTATTCCTTTTCGTCCGGTTAAGATAATAAAGAACAAATGTGACATTACGATAGAAACTCAACTGACGCTTCAACCAAAAACTTTGATAGTTTACTGAATTACTGAGCAAAACATGTGTGTGCTTATGCTGTGTTAAAAGTTTACCGTGCGAACAACATTAACTTAAACGACAAAAACACCGCATTAATTAACCAACTTGAACAAAATTTAGATTATCTACTTATTTACGATTATATCAAGAGCCAAAATTATGATAAAAACAATTGCTAAAGATAAAGAGTTGATCTCTAATTAACACAACGCAAGACCTGTATACTTGTAAGTTACTTGGTACAAACTTTTATGTATACATCGACACACGTCACACGCTTTGCACTCGGCACACGCGTTCAAATTTTGGCTCTACGTGGACGTGTGAAAGTTGGTTAAAATGGACCTAAAAAAGGATCACAGGTGGGATCTCAGAAATAGCTCATGACACTGAGCTGCCTATACAAATTTAGTTCTAGGTGCCTATTGTGCTGGGCCTATTTCAAATAGTAATCCAAATCGCGACACTTGTCAGACGCGGAATCTTAGAAACGCCTTACGAGACTAAAATACTAAAAAAAATTTAACTCTCTAGGACATGTGAAGGTGGTAAAAAAAGATAGGGTCAATGATGACCTTAGCGATACTTCCACTATTAGTTCATGAACTCCTTGGTGTTGTGCGGAACCTCATGATTTAATGAGCACCGCTAGGATACTATCTGATCTTGAGACGATTTATCAGATTAGATTACAATCTTTGTCTCTGTAGTATTTCCAACGCGGTGTATGTTGCGTCATACCACTGACTCTTTGGTAGAACTTTCGCGCCCAGTGCGGTTCTCGCTCTCTGTACTATTCTAGTTCATCGACCAGATTTTTTCCCAGACTGGTTTTTTCTTACATATCTTTCTTTCTTATATATCCGATTCCGAAGAATCTGTTATGATGATATCTACGAGCGTTATCGTTATGTCCACATCGTGAAGAGAATTAAGTTCGGTAGGCTCCGGCGGACAGGACACATGCAAGCTAGATAAGTCCTGCTCGGAAAGTCCTTTGCGGTAGGATTTATGGGATACGATGACGAGACCGGCCAAGCCTACGCTTGAAGTATTGCGTAGACCAGGACGCTCAGAGCTTAGGGATGCCAAACTGGATGATATCGACTCGAAATTGGGATCGGTAGAGAGATTTTTTCGGGAGGCCAGGACCGGACCCTGGTTGTAGAGCCAAATATGATGATGACGTACGCGTATGCGTATGATGTAATGTACAATATACACGTAGTACTAAAACAAAGAGGGTTCATAAATTGCTTAATGGCCAGATAACTGAGGGTTTTATAGTTAGGTTAGGTTAGGTTGGGCTGGCTGTCGGCAAAAATCCGACCGACTTAGACCAAAAGATTTTCCATTGCGATGCCACATGGATTGCGAGGATTTCTTGAGCTACTCGTTGAACCAGTTGAAGCTTCGAATGAAGCGTAAAAGACTTTTGATGTCAGTGCTTGACAAATCGTTAAGGTTGTAAAAGAAGATTCCCAAATGGAGCTTACGCTTTAAAGAAAGAGCAGTGCATGATCAGAGAAGGTGAGGAATGGTCTTTTTCTCTTCATCGTCCATGCTGCTTCAGCAGAATTCATTGGAAAATACACCAAGAAACGACACATATCGTAGCGCTTATGTTCAATCTGCTTAAAGAGATCAAACACTTAGAGCATTTCGGATCCAGCTTTACCCAGATCTGTTTTTTCGCTACACAAGTTATACCATTTGACCATATAAGGTTGTTTTTATCAGTCGCATCCTGCTTTAACATGAGTTTGCATATCGCAATCGGTATGCCTAAGGAACCATTTTCTGGTAGAAGGGCAACGTAGTATCATTTTTGGTGAGCTTTCAGCCCTGCAGTTCCCCAGAAAGTCCCTATGCCCCGGCACCCAGTATAGGTGGATGTTGAACTGCTCCGCCATCTCCGTGAGAGATGATCGACAATCTAGGGCTACAATAGAGTTCGTATAGACTGATTCTAAGGATCCCAAAGCTGCTTGACTATCCGAGAAGATGCGGATATCCTTAGTGGACATAACGCTTCTCTTCAGCCAAGAAAGGACTTCATCTTTCGCTATTAAATTTGCTTGAAAAACACTGCTGTGATTAGGAAGACGTAAAAGAGAGACGCCTACACAATCATCAGTTTTTAACCCGTCAGTATAAAAACTGATTGATTCGTCTTCCGAGATAGCTCCTTCTTTCCAGAGTGATCTGTAGGGGATGGTATCCTGGACGTTGTTGTTGAAATGTAGGTGCGGAATGGTGTATTGTACACCTTCTGGTGAAGCAATTCAGAATAGAGGAGTGCCCGTACTCATGGGAGGTACAGTTGAGGCGAATGGACGCGCTAGCAGCAACTTGTCTGCTGAAGATGTCGAGTGTTGTTATGTTCAAGAGAATGTGTAGTGCTGCGGAAGGGGTGGTGTGGTGCGGAGTGCTCCACTCATACATAGAAAAGCCTATCGTTGGACTTTGCTTAGTTTGAGCGGTTTATTGCTTTATGTAAGGCAGTCCACCACACCGAACAAAAGTGTAGGTCTTATTACCGAAATATAAAGCCAATGAATAGTACAAGAGTGCCACTGTGGATTTACGAACTCATTCTTGTATATCAAGTTTCCAGCAAAGCTTTCTGTCCAGAATAAGACCAAGATATTTAACTTTATTAGAGAAGAATAAGCTTATGCTCTTTATAGAGGGTGGGTCAACGCGTGGAATTTTATATTTTCTAGTGAAGAGGACAGGTGGGAATGGGAGCTTACTCCAGGACCACAATGATCTGCCCATCTAGTTAGCTTGTTAGAGCATTCTGTAAGACTTTTTTCGCGGAATTATAGTGGAACTGATAAAATCTGAAGGACTCGCACTACATTAAGCAATAGACTCGCAAGCATGAAGTAAAAGTGCAAGGATACGAGGAAAATAAGTTTTCTATGGCCTATGCAGAAAAAAGAAAATATCAGAACATGCAGCAATTATCGTGGTACCGTGTTGACTAACGCGTATAAGATTTTCTCCTCTATCCATCAAGACAGAGTATCGATGTACGCTAAAGTCATCATTGACCCATACCAGACTGTTTTCATCGCAGGCAAATCAACAACCGAATAATATTCACCTTAATGAATTCGATGGAAAAATGTCAAAAGTTCTAGAAAATTCCAAAAAATTACATGGGCAACACAAATGGTCGCGAGAAGTATTATTATTATAAAGTAATAACAATTTTTAATAGACTGTTGTGGTCTTGGGGTTAGCTTCTCGCGACCATTCGTTTTGTGCGTCTTTATAGCACTTACCAATGCTGCCAGCTGCTAAAGAAAAGAAAATTAATTAATTTGTTTATCAAACTGTCTCAGAGTAAAAAAAGATGAAATAGAACTGTTGTTGTAAATTACGGTGTGAAGCGGTAACTCAGAGACAATTGTCTTTTTCTCATCATTCTTATGTGTCATTTTTTAAATGGCAATATGAAAAGCTTTCTTAGAACTAAGTAAACAACAAAACAAAGCCATTTAAAGGCTATTCAAGTAGATAACATCTCAATGCATTAAGTTTTTCTTTCCGCCAAAATGAACACAATGCCTCGTTGTGCCAATTAGTTCGAAAAATATTTACACCGCACCAGATGTTGTGCACAACGATTGTATCCCAAAGCAATAATGGAATGTGTCATCATTATAACTTTTCACCAACTATACGATAGAAATTTCCCTCCTACTTGCATTGAATTTAAGTTTAGCTCTGGCAAACCACAGACGACAGCTGCAAACTTCCCAGTGTCCTGAGTAAACTATTTGTTCTAAGAAATTTCTAAAAACAAAGTTATAAAGTTCAGCACATCCCAATTTGTGGAAATGCAATTAGAAGGAGTTGAGCGTAACGTTGATTTCTTTTCAATCAATTTAAAACTTTTGGTTTACTTTTATTAGTATAATAGAACTTTTAAATTACTATCAAACATAAATTCGGTTAACTCATTACTTGAGTGAATAATATCACAACGAACCGTCCCCGGACTAAGTGTAATAAGGTAGCCACATTTTTGTCGTGCATTTATTGGACGTGCTGGAAATAGAACCCGGTGTCCTCCGAGTGGGAGCCAATAGTTCTAATCACTGCAGCGTGGAAGCATCTCACTGACAGTGATGTCGTTAACGGCTTTGACATCAGTACATTGGTTTGCCTGACGGGAGCATGGACGTTTCGTCATGAAGATTATTGGGTTTGCTTATGGAGTGGCATCCATTTGCGATGCGAAGGGCTGTATTTTGTTTGTAATGGATGTTATTGCATTGAGTGTCACTTAAAAATGACGTCTAGATGGGGGTGGCGTAGTTAATAATTGAGCGGCCAATCGCTTTATACGTCGTCACAAGGACTTATTTGTCCTTACCCCATGCGGTTCCAGCTAGGTCTAGAACCCTATTACGACTGCTCTCATTACTGTAAATATTTTTTGCGTCGCTACATAAGGTACAAGGATGTTGTCGAATATGACTCCTAAAATTTTGGGCTTATTAACTGTTTCGTTGTTAAAATGAATGTCAAGTGAAAGCCTGACTTCTTTGTCCATGAGGTGAACAGCGTAGAAGATGATTTTTTAAGAGATTAAATAAGATTGGGGAGAGAACCCCTCCTTGTGGGACTCCCATCTTAAGTTTCCGATGCTTTGAGCAGGAATTTCTGAAAATGTCTCCTGGCATTTATGTAAGCTGACAGGACCCTTTGGATGGAGTCGGGGAGAGTGGAATTCAGTATGTCGTGTGGGAGAGTACCGTTTTCAACCGTTTAGAAAGCCTTAGACAAACTGAGTGTCAAGACAACAGTGCGCCAGTGCGGGCGACGGTGGTTAAGACCGTCCGCAATGTGCGTCGTCAGCTCCGTTAAGGCAGTAGTAGTGCTGCGATGTTTCCTAAAGCCATGTTGGTGCGAGGCGAAACTCAAATGTTGATGAAAACTGGGGAGGAGGAGTGTCTCTAAAGCTTTGGCTATAGGAGAGAGCAGCGAAATTGGTCTATAATACGATCCTTCGTGAGCGGGTTTGCCAGGCTTTAAAACTGGAACTATCCTGGCAAATTTCCATACTTTTGGTATGGTGAGGTTTTCCATGGTTAGGTTGAAGATTTTTGCTAGATAATCCAGGCTGGAGTTATGTAGCTTTTTCAACATAAACATGGAAATTTCATCCCGTCTTTGGAAGGTTTAGCCTTCCTAATGAAGGTTCTCTGTTGGGATATGACAAAGTTGTCTAGTCTATCCACTGTGATCACAATAGGGATGTGATTAGAGCTAAGCGCTGGTGCTGCTTGCCATGACAGGGAACCTAATAGTGAGGTGCTGGCTATTGTGATATCAGGCGAGCGGTGATACTGGTGAGAAAATCTTCATTCAAGGTGACAAAGTCAGTTTCTTCTAATATGTCCACAATGCAGTTTCCACGGTTGTCCTCAGGGAGAGCGAAGAACCAAAGGGGGTGATGGACATTGAAGTCCCCCATCACAATTTTGTTTTCACCCTGGAGAAGGTGCAGTAGAGATTACTGTTTACGGGGGGTATGTAATAACACGAAATCTTCAGTGTAAGCTAAAATACTCATTGCCTCAAGATGAGGATCGGGGAAGGGTTGCTGGCAGATGTATTTATATGATATATTCTGGTGAAGAATAAAAGAGAGTTCCCCGCCTCTGTCGGATCTGTCGTGTCGAATGATTTGATATCCGTCAAAGGATGTCAATGAGTATGAGTTGTTATTGCGAAAGATATAGTGGGTGATCTCTCTTAATTTGTGTCGCAGGCCGTTACAGTTCCACTGAAAGATCTTGAAAGAATGAACTGAATTACGGGGTTGGGGGGTGTTGTGAAGCTCCTTGGGAGCAGCATATGTCAACGAAATTGGTTTTATAATCGTTGGCACTGTATAGCCCTGAGCATTGCCGCAGATGACACCATTTGGCACAACTGTTACAACGCACAGAGGCTATAGGAAGATTACAGAAAGAGCAGTACCAGATTCTGGGACCTGGGTTCGACTCGATCCCTGCTCGAATTAGTAAAATGCAGAGTATAAGGCCTGCCGGGTGGCCCGCTCTAAAAGCAAAAAAAAAATAAGCATGCATGCAAAGCAAAATAAAGCAAATGTAAGAAGTGGCTATAAGTGATCCAAACTCAAACCTGTTGTTGTGCTGACGATCTTTGGCCCAATGTCTTGATAGGCATTGGGGTCCTTTCGGTGCGTAGACCCAATCGTCGTGGAAAGGAATACACCTTGTTGTTCTTCATGGTATGTTATCTTAAAGGTGTCCTCGTTGATTTGACATAAATAGAGCAGGAAGCTTTTTAAAGCTCTCTTGATAAATTACAAAGTTTTTTAGTTCATCAACGAGGTGTTAATTTGCCAAATTTATATAATGACATAATTCTACCGCGACCCTAAATGTAAATAGTCAGTTTTTGGGCATTTTTTCGCACCGTTAAGCAAATTCAACGATTGAGGTGACTACTGTAGAGGCGTTCGATATGACATGGCGGTGGAGCGATTATAAGGTAAGCAGTGAAATATGTCGGGAATGTGTGAAGGACCAACCTCCCTAATATAGCCGGGAAAAGTCTAGCGTGCTACGCCACATACAATCCCCATAAAAAATTAAGCCTCCATCTTAATGCAGATCCACAATCTTAATTTTTTTTCTTATGTCTACAATAAAGACCTAGAAGAAGAAGAGACCTATGTAATAGAAATAGCGCCCTTTGTGGTGCTCGAGGTTCTGTAACAGTATAAACGTATAAAGGCTATGTAAACGCACAACATCGTAGTATTCATTCACACCTTGGAATCCTTGAACTATTTTTTATCATTCTCGATTTTGAAACAAAGCAAACCTCTCTTGCAGAAGGCGACCGAACGCATTTTTATTTAAAATGGTTTTGCCACAGTGTATTAAGGTGGTTTTTTGTCATTTTTATTCGGAAATCGTGTCGCTTTTACGTGGCATTATATGTGTCTATACAGCGCGTCAAGGTATGGCAAAGATAAAAGCAGACCAGATGTTTTAGAGACCACTCCTGCTTTGTGGCCCTTTAAAAAAAAAAACTAAAACAAGAACTTGAAATTTTATTTCAGAAAAGTTAAGTACACCGACACCGACTAAGTCAAAAAAAATTACGACAAAGTAAAAAATAGTCTGAAATAGCAAAAATCTGAAACAAATAAAAGGAAATAGAAAACAAGGCAAATTGCTGGGGCATTGCAAGGGGAATTCACTAAAATTCTCCGCCAGTGCATCCGCTTTCTCGTTTCCATCAATGTCGCTGTGCCCCGGCACCCACTAAGGTCCATGCTTTGGCTTATTGATGCCTTTTCAGCTTGGAACTGCCTGACAAGTTTTGAATTGTTGCTACTCGTAGTAATGGCTCTGATTGCAGACTTGCTTTCCACGCATATACAAACCCTACGATTTATAGCGGTACTGTTAGCAAGAGCCCTGCATGCCTCACTAATCGCCAGGATCTCCGCCTGAAAGATGCTAGCGGAGTTAGAAAGCTTGTAGGACATTGATTGTGCTTTTCTGAGAAGACTCCAGCGCCGACTCCATTACTCATCTTGGTCGGTGAATAGAGTCACGTCAGAAAGCCCCAAAACTCCTTCGTTCTTTCAACTTTCTCTAGTTGGAAACTCAATGACAAAACTGGGACTGAAGTTCAATTTAGGAATGCAGTAGTCAGTTGAGGATAGTACCATATCCTTTGGTAGCAACTGTAGTAAATTACAGTGCCCGTACGATTTGCCAACAAACCACCCAGATTCCCTGAGACGGACAGCGCTGCACGTCGCAACGTATTTAATTAATATGTCGGGGGGTAATAGGTGTAAAATTGTAGGGCAAAACCTTAGTGCACCAGTTATCCCAACAGTTTGCTGATCTATGTAATCTACCTAGCTTGGTGACATTGTACTTTTTGTTAATCGACGGCCACCAGACCAACGCACCATAGGTAAGACTGGGTCGTATCACCGCTGTGAACAGCCAAAGTGTAACCTCGGCTGCAGGCCCCATTTCCTACCGATGGTTTTGTTACATGCGTATAAGGCAATACATGGTTTCCTAGCCCTGAATTCTATGTTTGACTTCCAGCTGAGTTTCCAATCGGGGGGTAATGCCGAGATACTTAGCCTCTGAGGTAAGTGTTCTCCAGTCAAATTTCGCAAGGAATTTTTACAAAACTATAGTTCTTAGTTCACAAGTAAAACATTTATACTAAAGTAGTCATTACGTGTTTTTCTGTCCTTATGTTAGAAATTTATTAAGTCACTCTGAGTTGCCTGATTCTGTTCTGCCCAAACATAAATCTAGTATAGTATTTCCCCTTGCGAAACGTTGCCCACACAACCTCCAAACTCCAATTGGACAAGTCTCTGCGGTCCGGTCTGAGCGCACAGACATTCACAGAAAAAACGAGGTCACCTGACTAATCTTAAGATGATAAAAATGCAGCCATCAGTCTTTCCGATGTAGCTTATCTTATCTTTATCTTTATCTTTATCCTTAGATTTGAGAAAAATATGGACAGACAAATTGCTCCCACGAATGGACAGACAAAAAAAAATCTTTTCTGTTGTATCTTATCTATAGTTTGTTTTTTACTTTTTTTTGACAAAACAAGAAAAAAACAAAGTGCAAACAGCAATTCTTCTTGATCTTTATCGCTTGGACTATTCCAGAGCAATACAAAAGTAGCAAAAGCATTACCATCGACCAAAGTGTAAAGCCGAGTCCTAGAGTGTTACTTTCGTCAGCATTCTGTGTTTTATCTGCTTCTTGCACAATTCCAATTACGACATAAACCGTACTTGCAGAAGTATTGTTAGAACGAATAAAAATGCACGATGACGTCGACTATGCTATGATGATAACAAGAATATGCATAGAAAATTTACTTGAAAGTAAGATACTATTATGTAGAATCTAAGGGTTTTTTATTCTTTTTATTAAGGTTTAAGTTTATTTAGTGCTTGACAAAGATAATCGAGATCAAGAGTTTAAAAGAAAAAGCAAGCAGATGACAGTTTTAAAGACCATTTAAAACCTCTGTCTTTGTCACTGATGTATTAGAAGGAAACATTGTTGAACGTTAAGCTTTTGCACTAATGGATTTGTTTTATGCTGTTATACAATGAGAATAAAATGTAATTTTTTTTAGTTTAAATGTTGTTTGATTATTGTCACAAGATATACACAGCAGTTATTAAACTAAGCTTGTAACTGATACTAGAAGTTGTCAAAACTTGGAACTTTTGATGAACTTTAATAAGAAGGCTTAGCTTTTTGTACATTAACTATCTGTAAACTGGTAAAAAATGGAACGAATCGATACTAATCAGAATATTATGTCAAAGAATCTGTTGCAGTTCGATTTTATTACTAAAAGGATACGAATAGCTTCATTGCATTATTCTACTTTTGTAAAAAAAAACATATCCTCGAATTCCGAACTAGGTATATGTATAACCACACCAATGCAAACATAACCTAATGCCAGTTATCGATCCTAAGACGTTCGACAGCACTTTATCCAGATAGACAGACTCTGTGTGCGAGAATTTGATCAAATATTATCTCAAACATATGAGAACTTACCCCGATTTTCCCTATAATCCCTGAATAGAGATAAAGTCCATTATAATAAAGAAGAGAGCCATTGAAAGAGACAGCAATAGATGAAGGGTTGCTTGAAGAACTTACAATGTTAGCCGGAATGCATATTTATGTCTGAATTATAAGACTATTCCATGTGCGCAACAGCTGTGGTATGTTGATGCATCCGCAATATAAAAGATATATGCAATTTGAGCTGCAGTCAACAGATTGCTGAAAACAATATTCAAGGAATCATTCATGAAACAAAGCAAAATATTATCTTAATGCTGAAAGAATGTCAGTGTTAGAAAACGTACTGGACGGTATAGTGTAGGATGTGCAATGCACATACAAACAAAGAGCTGTGTGTTGCAACAATGAATAATGGCATTATTGTTCCAAAAGCGGTATCAATTGAGTTTATTTATTTTTAAGTGAATAAATCGGGTGCAAATGTTTATTAATAAGTTATTTATACCTTGATATGTTTATATACTACTCTGCCGCAGAAGTTTTAAGATACTCGTATATATCTATACTATTATACAAGTAAATATAAAAAAACTTCGCTTTTCGGGTACAAACAGTTATGTATATATTGACACACGCCACACTCATCACACGCGTACAAAATTTCAGATATAAAGGACGTGTGAAAGTTGGTTAAAAAGGACCTCAAAGAAATCGAAAAAAAAATGCTCTTCACATGCGACTCACCACATATGACACGCGAGATCTCAAAAATAGCCCATGTTCTGAGCTACTCACAAAATTTCAGCTATCTAGGTCGTGTGAATGGTGATAAAAATGTTCTCAAAGGATCGACGCGATAGTGGCCTATTTCAACGATTACCCTTATATCCACGCATCACACGCATCACAGGCGACTAGCGACATGAGTCACACACGCAAGATTTCAGATATGCCTTACGAGAGTAAGCTGCTTGTTCGGCATCGAGTGTATCTTCCAGATGTTCCTTAATTCGCTCAAGTACTACTTTGGCTATTACCTTTGCAACTGAAGGAAGAACGCAAATGCCTCTCCAGTTTTCGCAGTCCATAAGACTACCTTTTTTAGGGAGCTTGACAATCATTCCCTTCTTCCACTCGTCGGGGAAACTTTCTGCGTCCCAAGCTCTCTCTACAAGAGGATATAAAAGCTCTGCTGATGTCGTTGGAGCGGCACGGAGAAGCTCTGCGGGTATATCATCTAGTCCTACCTCTGCTTCCTCTGCTTCTGAGACCAGGTTGTTAATATAATGTGGTTTGTCACGTCTTACACTACGCTGCACTTCTCTCATTTTGCTTCGAGCTTTAAGTAGCTTACGCTCTTCAATCCGCTTCCAGGTATCTTCGGTAAGCCACGTGCTGTGCCTTACCTGGCGAATACCAACAATACTTTCTGCTCCAGATGTGAAAATATTTTCCAATGTTCTTGGATGGTTGTCGGCAGTGAGCTGCTGATTGCTTCCACTTCCTTGCGATAAATGATTCCTTAATTGTTGGCGTATTTAGGGGATCTTTAGCCGGTCAATGTTATACCTAGGCATTTGGATGATATTGTGGATTCTTTGAACTGATGCAGTACGTAGCTACCATAAGGTGATGATCCCGTACCTCCCGCCTCTCTGTTTCGGACGTCTAAAAGACAGCTCCTATAACTATCGACACATGGTCGATTTGGTTGGATGATGATTGCCTGTCAGTTGACGCCCAGCTGACCTTGTGGCAGGTCTTTTGCTTAAATATGGTGCCTCCTATGGCAAGGTGGTTGGTGTTGCAGAAATCAACAAATCTTTCACCATTGTAATTTTTTTCGCCGCGGCCGTGCTTCCCAATCATATGTTTGAGTGTTACACGTTGGGGATTAGTACTCTCCCGCGTCAAACCATCTTACTTCACTCACTCCCAGTATGTCCAAATTATATCGAATAAACTCACGTTCCAGTTGAAGAAATCTGACATTTTGAGGTAGGTCCTCACTCCCTGAGTCAAGGAGCGTCCTCACATGCCAGAAACAAATCTTAATCCGGGTACAATAGCCAAAAGTCTTCATTATTCGATCATTATTTATCCGAGGCGTTGTGTCAGTTTCAGTAGCGGGCATTTTTCGGTTCCGCAGGGTGCTAACCCACGTTACCTACACTAGAAACGCTAGACCGTTCGCACTTGCAATTTTAGCCTAAATATAAAGGGTCCGCCAAATAACTTTTTTTTTTTTGAAAATGCTATAAAAAAATGAACTGAAATGAATGAAATGAAATAAACTGAATATTTTCTCAAATTTCTTTTTTTATTTGAAAGTACGATCCTTCCGGTTAACAATGGAAAATAATTTCATTCAAATGGCTGCCTCGGCTGGCCATGCAGTAGCCTACACGATCGGTCCAATTTTTAAGCACATTATCGATTGTGTGCAGCTGTATTTCACCAATGGCTTCACGAATATTGTCCTTTAAAGCGTCAATTGTCTCTGGCTTGTCGGCGTAACACTTATCTTTTAGGGCACCCCACAAATAATAGTCCAACGGTGTCAGATCGCAGCTCCGAGGTGGCCAAACGACATCAGCTCTGCGGCTGATAATGCGATCTTCAAAAACAGGGCGCAAAACATCGAGTGTAGCTTCGGCTGTGTGGCACGTAGCGCCGTCCTGTTGAAACCAAATGTTGCCAATATCCTCCTCATCAATTTTTGTGAACAAAAATTCGTTCAACATGGCCCGATAACGATCGCCATTGACTGTAACGGCCACTCCTTGCTCATTTTCGAAGAAAAATGGCCCAATTATGCCTCTGGACCAAAATCCGCACCAAACAGTGACTCGTTTTGGGTGTACCGGCTTTTCAATGTATGCGTGCGGGTTTTCTGTGCCCCAAATGCGACAATTTTGCTTGTTTACATACCCGCCAAGATCAAAATGAGCTTCATCCGAAAAGATGATTTTTTTTGGCAAAATCGGCATCTTCTGTAAGTCGATCGCAGGCCCACTCAGCGAAGCGAAATGAAGCGTATACACAACCATATTCGTTCAGCGGAAGGATACAAGTGTTACCATTCACGAAATAAACACTAATTGAAAAAAAAAACTTTAGATGGCGGACCCTATATAAGGATTTATACACATAGTTGCCCGGGGACCACCACTAGGAGGTAAAGCAAGCACTACATCACGAACTTGATTGTTGCGCTACTGGCTTAAACCAAGTTTTGAGCAGTCAGTAGTTTCCCGATCAATCGCAATGCGGATCCCTAAAGTTCATATATGGTGTACGTATAAAAAACATTTTTAAAATTGTATTTTTTGTCTTCTTCCTGACTATTTAGAAAAGGAGAAACATTTGTTTCAATAAAATATTGAGCACCAACCCACATGCTGGTTTAGATTTGAAACTTTACTATATAAAACATTTCCCAAATTAATGGATTTATTTTTTATATTGCTTCAATCATTAATGAGTTCTTGAGCAAAATTGCAGAACTCACCATAAAACAAGCAGCTTCTCAGCCATTTGAGTCTTTTCAGTTGATTGATGTTGATTGATTGATTCGAATTACACAAAGAAGAATCCATCTAAATCCATGTACATAGTATATCAGAAAACTCTGCCTAACAGTCAGACCAACGACAATACTCTCAGTATTGAAGTCAAGCGTCAATATAGCATCCCAAAAGTTATAAACATTTTTGTATAGAAATTGCAGGGTTTCCCTTGCTTCTTTGCTGCCTGGTATATCAGTGTCATTATCCTAATCCTGCCCATATAATGCGGAACAAATAAAACTGATAATTCACTCTCACAGGACTGAAGGAACTATGATTTGCTTCTTTAACGTATCGGTAGCAATTTTATAATGATATTTGGTATAAAGTACTCTAAGTTAACTTGTAGCAGAGTCGCTGTTGTTTCAGTCTCTATTGTGTTCAACGTCATCGTTGTTTGTTTAAGTCTTCTATTTGATAATACTCTAGCAATATTTGTTAATACATTGACTATATCAAAGGCTACAAATGAGTAGTGATAGTGTGCGCTACTTAGTCTTTTTTCTTATTATTTTTTTTATGAAATTTACGTAGGCGTTTTTTCTAGATATTGCTTCATTCCGCTTAATTGCCAGTCACTGTTTACTGATGTCAAGGGCATACAGTTTTATAAATTGAAACTACAGTTTCGTCGAAAAGATGTCAAGGATGAGTCTGCTACTTGCGTGTTGTTTTAGCTTATTATCAGTCTTATTCTTAGCTTTCAAACCAAGCGATTTGTTTACCCATTTTAAAGGCGCACAAAGTTTCATTTAAAGATTCGTCTCGAAATTTGACAGTTGCACACAGAGCCATGTGAATTGTTGTCTCTATGATCAAAAGCAGTGAAATACATAAACTCAACGGGACGTATACTTAATTTCGAAAAAAAATATAAATTGTATAGTGCAGACTAGAAACCTAGAAACTATATGCTGAAGCGGTGTCATTAACGCAGAGGTTCAGCCACATCACCCCAAAACCTTGATTTAAGAAATAATGAATTGAAGGAAAACTTCATTTTTTCCCATCTCTTACTGTGAACAATCATATAACTGATGCACTTAAATGTCAATCCATCTTTTTTGTAAGCTCGTTATGTAAGAAAGTAGAAGACAAATCTGAAGTGTAGGTCAAATTAGACGTTAATGCAACTTTTTAAGCAGGAACTAAATATTCGACAATGCGCAGGGTGACAAATGATAATACGAGGGTAGGCTGAAAAGTTTTCGACCTGAGCATGAAAACGGCACCACTCGTCCGCAATAGCTAGAGAAACATAAGCCTCATAAACAGAATCTACAGAGGATTCCCCAGATGATGAAAAAGAAGAATTATTTGTATCAGTCGAACGGGAACTCCATGCCTGCCCTCAGTATGATGTGAAAATCATTCTGGGGGATATGAATGCTAAAATAGGTATGGAGCCAGTATTCAGGCAGTACATTGGCACCCATAGCTTACACGAGATGGCAGCAAGCAATAATTTGGTCGTTGCTAGTACAAGGTTTGCTATCCACAAAGTCACCTGGGTATCTCCTGATGGAGCCACTCTCAACCAGATAGACCACGTGTTGATAGACCGCCGCCACAACCCGAACCTGATGACCGAGGTGCCACCGTCAAGTCGGACCACAATCTTGTTGGTATATGGTTGGTATGGTCTCCGAGCATCATCACGAAAGACTGCATCCGCGAATCAGATTCGAGTCAACACAGCTGCCCTTTGCAACGAAGAGACCAGAAACAACTACGGTCAAGCGATAGGAATCGCTCTAAATACAGGGAGAGTAAGTCCTATGACTGAGATGTTGGGCGTAGAAGAGAAATGGACACACCTTAAAAATACTATCATTAGTACTGCTGACTCCATCTTAGGCAGTAGTCGTAGAGATCGGAATGACTGGTTCGATGACGAATGTAAGCTAGCGACTAAACGTAATAATGTTGTGTACCGAGCAATGCAACAATCTCATAGAACGCGGGCACGCGAAGATGAATATAAAGAGCTCAGAAGATATGAAAAAACAGTTCACCGGCGAAAAAAAGCAGGATGGGAGAAGAATCTCATCCTTGAACTAGAACAGTACAAAGAGCAAGGACCGCACCAGGCGCGGAAGTTCTACCAAAGAGTCCGCGGTATGAAGCAAGATACACCGCGTTGGACATAATTCAGTGACAAAGAGGGTAATATGCTCGCCGATCTTGAAGGCATATTAGAGCGATGGGAAGAGCACTTTCATGAGTTGCTAAATGGCCAGCTAACTGAGGAATTGTAGGCTCCACCAATGACCGAAGACCATGCCATGTTGCCGCCACCAAGCATAGACGAAGTTAGCAGACAGATAAATCGTCTTAAAAATAATAAGTCCCCGGGATCAGATGGGATCCCAGCGGAACTGATAAAAATATGAGGCCCCACACGTAACGTTGTTGAGTACCGCGTATAAGATTTTCTCCTAGATCCTTCAAGACAGGATAGCCCCAAACGCTAAAGTCATCATTGGTCCATACCAGTGTGGCTTCATCCTAGGCAAATCAGCAAATGATCAGATTTACACCCTTAGGCAGGTGATGGAAAAATGCCTAGAGTTTCAAAACTCACTACACCATGGCTATAATAGCATAGCCAGAGAAGAACTTTATAAAGCCATGAGAGAATTCGGCTTCCCAAATAAACTGACACGACTATGTATGACCAATTTTATAAGCCAAGTAAAAATATACGGATCACTATCAAGCCCATTCAACATCTACAACGGGCTCCGACAAGGGGATGGACTGGCTGCGTCCTCTTCAAGCTCTTTCGCAGTCCGCACTCCACACTCCGCACTTTCCTTACTAACCAGATCTAGCCTTTTTCTGTTTCCTAAGCTAAAAATTGCGCTTGGATGACAGAGATTTTCGTCAAATGAGGAGACCATCACCTTCGTAAACAATTATTTTGCAGAGAAAGTACTACTTGGACGGGTTAAAGAGATGGGAGTATCACTAGGAGAAGTGTGTAAACTTACAAGGAGGCTATGTAGAAAAAATTTGAGGAACAAATGTGTTATAAGTTTTAAATTTTTAGTATTGACAGCCCTCAATTTATTGTTACTAACACTAATTTAAATAAAGCGTGACATTTGGTCGCTTGTTAATATAATGTCAAACTAAACGGACGTGATTGGATTCATCTTATACTCTATAAGCCTTATTTCACAGGACAGTTTTCAACAAAATGGCTTGTTTCTTTGTTGTGTCGGAAAGTTTTCAGTCCACCCTCGTACTTTTTTTGTGAGAAAGAAGAATTCACACTCTTATTCGCTTTTACGTGGTTTTTCAAAATCTCTCGACAATTTAACGTGATAGGCGAAGTATTCAGGCTTTTACTGCCATTCCTCAAAAAAGAAGAGATTTACGATGCTACCTCAAGCGAATCCAATTTCCCTCTAAAGGCAAAAACAAAGGAAGAAATTTTACTTTTGATAATAATTGGCACTAAGCATATGATATGTGTCTGCAATGTTTCTTCAGCTAAGATGACTTGCGGTATATCTCGACAGGCAGGCACTGTTTTGACAGTTAATTTGGGGACGGCAATAAATATTCCCCGGATCCTCACCCATAATTGCCTTTTTGGCCTTCACAGCTACTTCGATAACAGTTTCGTTCAGGTTAAAATCTTGATAATCACAGAGCTTCACATACAAGTGCACGTGGAAGAAGTGTCGAGTACTTTAACGTAAAAAATAACTTACGGTTGTTCATATAAAGGAAGCTTCTATAACAAAAGCGCAAAAAAAACCTAAAACTTTTAAGCGTGCTAAGCATTTGATATTAACGCCTAACATAGGGATCATCAATATCACCATTTATAGTCGTACATGTGTTGGCGCTTATGTGTTTACAGATTGCAAAGGAAGCATGAAATCGGGAATATTTTATTCCCAAATTCGCATTATTTCGCATGTCATGCTCATTCGCATTTTTTTTTTGCTGATGACATTTGAAATAGGGATTGAGGTTTACTCTGGAAGATTGATTTGGTCTATCACGAAAAAACTGTAAATCATATAAAGTTCTAGTCAGTTTATGTGCTTGGGTGAGATTAGAAACTAAAGCACACACGTATATGCTCGTATGAGTATCACTCTTAATCATTCAGGGGATGGAGGACTTATTTTAATCATTTCTTATGATTTTCCTGTTGTTTTTTTGTGAGTGTGTGTGTGTGTGACTCCAGCATGTTATGTTATGCGCATATTTTTCAGTTTATTTGTTTGTTGAATATGCTCCAGAGTCGAAGTATCAAAAAAATTCAAAGAACTTAAGTGGGAAATCAATTCTGGGGTGTATTTACATATATATGTCATCCATTTTGACAACCTCTTGTATAAGGATGACCATAGTCTTTCATTTCCCAAGCTGGGATTGATAGCCGAACGACGCCAATCATTAACAACAACGATGCACCAAATAGGGACTCCTTTAAGTAGTTCGGCTGAGTTAGTGACGACCGAAGAATTAAGAAGATTTCGTTAACAGAATAATTACACGGAAACTGTTTGGATTTTCTCTGACGAACTAAATGAAAAACAGACTAATGAATACTTTAGGACGCTGGCCGAACTAACCGTAATTTTCAGGAAACTCAGCAATAAACCTTGGAAAGGTTTGGATAACATTCCAAATACATCTTACGGTCGAAGTTTTATGGCAACATTGCGTAATTTTCAACAACTTGCTAAATAATCACTATTTCTCAAAGGTTAGGTTATGTTAAGGTGGCTGTCAGTGAAACCGGCACACTTAGACCAGCAAAAGTCCATTGTGATACCACACGGATTAGGAAAAATGTTTCCACCTTGAACCAATTGGTGTAGTCTATGTTGTCTGTCATCCTGGCTAAATTCAGGATAGAGGAGTGACCGATTTAATTTCTAGTCCACTGGAAGATAGCATTAAGCCGAATAGCCGAGCTAGCAGCTACTTGCCCGCTGAAAATGTCGAAGAACAGAATATCCAGTGCGGCTGAGGTGGTTGTACGAAGTGCTCCGCTTATACATAGACTAGCCGATCATTGGATTTGGCTTAATTTGTCTAGATTTACTTTCTTATTTAAGGCAGTCCTCCATAGCTAATCAGTTATATAGGGTTGAAGACCCCATCTGCTACCAATGGCTTTTTTGTATGAGAAGAGTGGGACTGTGGCTTTACGAACTCTTTGTCAGCTTAGCTTTCTGTCCAGAATAAGACTTTATCACTTAATGTTAAGCTTATACATTTTATAGAAGGATGGTTAATGTGTGGAACTTTATATTTCATTGTGAATAGGACAAGCTCAGTTTTGTGAGGATTTATCCCTTAACCACAGCGATCTGCCCAGCAAGTTAGCTTGTTGAGAGCATTTTGCAGGAGGTTCCTTAAAGGTATTCGAATGTTTCCCTGAGACGGCAATAGCAACGTCATCCCAATACGCGATCGCTCTGCAGCCCTCACATCTTAGGCATACCAGCAGCTCATACACCGCTAAGTTCCATAGAAGGGGGACAGGACTCAACCTTTTGGGGTTCTTCTGCAGACAGATCTTCTGGCAGGCGACAAGCCCAGCTTTGAATTAACCATCCTACTTGTGAGCAGGGAGATTAATCAATTCTCCAAAGCGAGTCGTACACCCTAAAAGTCGAAAGCGCCTTCAATGTCTTGGAATACTACCATTGTGCACTCCTTGTGGTGAAGGGAATGAACAATAGAACGTATCAGTGTGTGCAGAGCTGTTTCTACAGACTTGCCTTAACAATACGCGTGCTGCTGATCTGTACACAGGAGTCTTCAGTCTTTCCAGTGTCTTTAACAGGAATGATGAAAGACTGATTGGTCTGAGATCCTTTGGACTAACATGCGAGCATTTGCCGGCTTTGGGTATGAAAACCACGTCTACTTCTCTACGTTGAATAGCTTCCTGCAGCTGCTCCTGAAATGCCTAACAATCCTACTTGTGAGCAGGGAGAATAATCAATTCTCCAAAGCGAGTCGTACACCCTAAAAGTCGAAAGCGCCTTCAATGTCTTGGAATACTACCATTGTGCACTCCTTGTGGTGAAGGGAATGAACAATAGAACGTATCAGTGTGTGCAGAGCTGTTTCTACAGACTTGCCTTAACAATACGCGTGCTGCTGATCTGTACACAGGAGTCTTCAGTCTTTCCAGTGTCTTTAACAGGAATGATGAAAGACTGATTGGTCTGAGATCCTTTGGACTAACATGCGAGCATTTGCCGGCTTTGGGTATGAAAACCACGTCTACTTCTCTACGTTGAATAGCTTCCTGCAGCTGCTCCTGAAATGCCTAACAATCCTACTTGTGAGCAGGGAGAATAATCAATTCTCCAAAGCGAGTCGTACACCCTAAAAGTCGAAAGCGCCTTCAATGTCTTGGAATACTACCATTGTGCACTCCTTGTGGTGAAGGGAATGAACAATAGAACGTACCAGTGTGTGCAGAGCTGTTTCTACAGACTTGCCTTAACAATACGCGTGCTGCTGATCTGTATACAGGAGTCTTTTGTCAATGCATGGGCGTATGTAGATATCGATCAGTCTTTCCAGTGTCTTTAACAGGAATGATGAAAGACTGATTGGTCTGAGATCCTTTGGACTAACATGCGAGCATTTGCCGGCTTTGGGTATGAAAACCACGTCTACTTCTCTACGTTGAATAGCTTCCTGCAGCTGCTCCTGAAATGCCCTAACTCCAAGATCCACCCGTGTGGTATCTTCTTGTCTCTTGGACAAATGAGAGGGCAGGACGCAGAAAGCGTTTAATAAAAACACATTTGAGTAACTTGACCTTGTTGTCAAAATCATTAGTGCTAAGGGAGGGAATTGTAAGATCAGAGCGCACGTTTAACGTGTTTTAACGTTACTCGGTATTAGATATATGATTTCTACAAGGTGACCGGTGATCGGAGAAAGAATGTTCAGCCGATATCTTCCAGTCTAGAGTTAATTGGTTAAAGAGTGACAAGAGTGACAGTGACAAGAGTAATATCGAACACTTCTTGTCGACTCCTGGTTACGAAAGTTGGTTAATTACCAGTATTGACTACAATTAGTTTAGTACGTAAAATATATTAAAAAAGTAACTCACCCCTGTCGTTGATGTCGGGCATTTGCATCGCAGCCGATAATGAGAGTGGTGTTATGTCTTCTTGCCTTTGCGATGAATCTCTCCAGGCTATCACCAGGGAGAGATCCCACGTGGTCGTGGGCGAGATGCCAGCCAATAGGTTCCTTGATGAGTTTCCAATTGTGCGGCAGTGACATCTCGATCGCTGTTAGGGATTACGCTTCACTAATATCCAGGATCTTTAGCTGCTACATATAGCGAGTAATAACCAGGAGTCCTAAGTCCGCAAACCAGGTTGTTAACAATCCATGGTTCTTGGATTAGGACGATGTCTTCTCCGCCTTTAAGCAGATGGTGTAAAATGGAGGCCGAAGCCTTTTTAGAGTGTTGGCGGTTAATATGAACTAACTGCAGCATTTCAGTTGCAATCAGGGAGAGAAACCTCTACCACGGTGTTGTCCAGATCTTTCCTTTCTGAAGACGAACTGAGTCGATGATTCCGCTTCCACGACGTTTTTTCCCACTCTTTGATGTTGTTTTTATGATGGCTTTTGTGGGCGCCGTGACTCAGTGGATAACTGCATGGCTGCTGAGCAGGAGGTACGTGGTTCGAATTCTAGTAACACCAAAAAGTATTTTTCACTGTGTCCCACCTCTCGCGAATGTCTGACAAACGTCCGCGAGCAATAACTTGTCACGGAAAGTTTCTCGAATGGTCGCGAGTAGCTATGCCTTGGGCCGCAACGGTCTGTCGCGCCGAATATTGTTTATTTCGAATAGGCAATACTGCGGTCGGTGCCAGCGAAGACTCCTTTTGGGCCTTCTCTTGCACAAAGGTCTGCTGTTTCGTTTCCTGAGATGTTTGAGTGACCAACAGACCACATTAGAGTGATTTGGTTGGTTTCGGCCAGTTCTTTCAAGTGACAGAAGCAGCTCTACGTTGTTTTATAGTTAAAGACTGGACCTTTTAATGCTAGCAGTGCTGCCTGACTGTCTGAAATCACATAGATCTCGGTTCTTCTGTAGCTTCTTTTGATACATGTTAGGATGCAGACTTCTATTTTTATAGTTTCTGCCTGGAATACTGGAGATTTTCCCAGCGGGTATTCGCAATTGAGTTCTGGGTCCGAAAACTTAAGCTCCGTGTCCTGTGTTGGTTTTAGATACGTCTCTATAGCAGATGGATGCATGGTTCCTTCGGTGGTTGTTAAATTTTTTATAGTAACTTCGCGTGCCCGTTGATCTGTTTGTCTGTCGTGGAATCTTGCGATCAATTTACAACCTACTTTGCAAAGCCAGATTTTATTGAAACTTTGGAGACACTTTCTGTTATTTTCATCATTACGTCGGATGGTTGGGCAGTTTCATTTTCCAAATTTATTTTGGTTACTTTGCTGGTGTGTCCTGGTCTGTTTTCTTTTATCTGGTTGGTAATTTTTAATTTAACGTGGACATCTGCATAGCTTATGTCTGTTAAGCCAATATTCTTCAGCCTGCCGAGTAACTGGTCCATTATTAATAGCCATCACGTACGTACTGCTTTTTCTGTTGATTTGCCGGTCTGGTATGCGTGTTTACTGGTGTTTAGGGGGTTTTTGTGGAGTGTAGTGGCTTATTTTCTCCATAGCCTTCAGTATAAATGGTGTCAGGCTGGTATGCTCTGAAGATTTCTTTCCTGCTTTTGGTAGAAAGACTACTCGCACATCTCTCCAGCACCTTGGAACATATTCTAGGCTTTAGCTGGCTCTATATTGTTTTTCGAGTAGCGGTTCTATTATTCTTGTCAATAATATAAATTGAAAATTATATAAAAATCGGTTAGTATGTAATTGTAAGTTTTCATAAATAACAACCAAACACACATTTCATTTCCTTTTTTTTATATATAGATTACAAATTTTAGTTGTTGTTAAAAAGTCATAATTTGATGCAATTTAAATATAAATAAATAATTCAGCATGCATTTCAATATAAAACATAAATAACAATTCTATAAAATCTCATTATTACACAATTAGTACATAAGTAATAATAATTGTACAACATTGTAACGTAATATTTTACAAAAATTTAATGTCAATCGCGCGATAAAGTATCATCAAGCTTTATAGCATGAAATTTTTTGTGTTTCTTGGTTAGTTAAGAGATGGCATAGAATTTTTAATTTTATTTATCGAATAACTTTGGTTGAGAGGGCAATAAATAGAGTTATCTAAATGATTTACGAATCCTTAAAGCAACAGAATTCCATTAAAAATTATTATGAGAAGATATGGTGCAATGAGTGTAATTTAATGAACTGCCTAAGGTGCACTTTCATCCATAGGTTCTTTTTCCAACTGAATTAGGCAGGCCTCTTCGACGGTTTTCGAAGTGCTGGATGATCGAAGTTTCTCCTTTTTCATTTGTAAGAAGGTTGGATCCTGTGATGGACATTCCAAATGGACGCAATGAAATATCTGCAAACAAACAAAAGTCAATGATAGATGAAAAAATCAGCTGAAAATGACACATACTTCATTTGCTGTGTTGCGTGTGCCAACAATTCTTATGAAAACAATTGGACGTGGAGGGAAGGAGAAGTTTTGCCAGGATCTAGCCGCATCATTGCTTTTGTCGACAACAATTTGCCAGTCCTTTTGATTAGTGGATGTCTCAATGTAGAAACCATAAGTGCGATTATCGCAGTCCCAAAGAAGGAGCCTCATTGAGCCTATAATGTACGGTTGGCCTGCAAGCGCACGTAGAAATACAAGAGAGATCACAGAATATCTCAAAAATACAAGCGGGATTTCTTTCTCACCTAATCGCACCAGAATCTCGCCGCTGCCCAACTGGTGGCAAGTGTAGCCAGAATCCCAATCGTAATTGATAAAATCACCATTTAGTAGGGCGTTTCGCGTTCGGCTTACGCCATCCACAACGACAGCACTCATTGCAATTGTAGCAACATTAGCTGTTGGTGAAACAATTCCGTTAATTGTTTTGGGAATTGTTTCCGAGTACATAGCCTCCAAACCGACAATGTGGAACACCTGCAACGCACAAATAAGGCAAATACAGTTAAGAGCGTTGAAGGAATTCATCGAATATTTTACCTTGTTAACAGTGTTATGCGTTCCCACCAGCCTAATGTAGCGCACTGCCCGTGCAGAAAAATACAAAAACTGCCACGATCGGCAGTGATATTCTCTGTAGTCGATTGCACGATCCCAATGCGTTTGATTCACTGACACTTCAATGTAATACGAATAGGAGCGATTGTCTCGATCCCACAGCAGCATCTTGATATGATTTATAATACAAATTGTTCCCAACTCGACTGTAATTCCACTATCATTGGCATCAGATATACAATGCCTGGTGTAACCCTTTTCCATGTCATATGATGTTACATCGCCATCCAGAAGAGCAGCACGACATTCCCCCTGTATCGTTCGGGACTGAAATTTCGTCGTTGCCACATTCTCTTCGGGCCACAAGGCCGCGCGATATGGCAAGTACTTTGCTGTATTTTGATCATCAATTGCGTCAAGTAATTTATCCGGATCCAGAATACCGGTCGGTCGTACCACATGTAGCAGATGTTTAAGATTTATTAGCGGCAAACGTACCAATGACACAACAGACTATAGTGAGATAAAATTTGTAAAGTTTACTCAGTGATTTGAAATGAAATGAATTCGCCAACTAGTCACTCACCTTGGTGTCAATGTGTGCATTGTATTTACACCACTCTGAAACGGACAGAAATATTTGAACTTCTGGAGCAAAAAACGAATCACGACGAAGGACCTCTTCCAAAGATTCCTGTAAGGATTGGCTGTTTATTCCACATTTATTATTAAATCGTTTGCATCATTCCTGACATACCTTTGATAAATGTTTAAAAGTCTCATGTTGTAATATGTCCTCAGCATTGCGATCCATAAACGTTAGGCATACTTTGATTAAATTTCCCAAATTATAAAGTCGAGCTGCGTCCAAAATAGCACAGACATTGTCAAGCGACAAGTACTGTCGCAAGTAGTCCGAAATGGCCAGTTCCAGTTCGGTGAAGCCATACTGATTAGCGAGTCCAAGTGTGTCAATAATGTTCTCCTCCCCCATTTGCGAAAGCGGCATGTGACCTATGATGATACGATATTTAATTACCGGCAAACCAAAGCCATCGCTGCCTCAACTCACCTGAATAAATATACTTAAGCAACGCCTTGAATGCCTCAAGAGGTATTTTAAGATTTATCTCACGCTGATTTGACTCGGAAAGACCACCATAGAGGAGAGCTCGGAAGTATTCACTTCGTGCGGCAAGAATAACGCGATGAGCGGGCAGACGCTCATTTTCCACAATAAACTCCACGTCGGAGTAATCTTCCGACATACACAACTGAGCCATTTGTTCTGAAAATCTTTCTAGGGGGATGGCGTGTGCCAAAAGCAAATCGGTTAATTATCGTAAAACTAATTTCTGTTTTTACTTTCTCAGTTACCTGTTAACTCAATTTCGTCTGTACGCGGCTTTGGAGGAATTCCGGACATTTTATGACTTAGGCTACTCATTTCCTTCCAAAACTACACATCTATAGTTATAATTATTATTTATTACGCAAAGACCGAAGGATGTCGCAACTTAAATTCTTATTAATAATAATATATAACCAACAGCCACTAACTTTTGTTGTATTGTAACACAAACTTTGGCTACTGAAGCGATGCTTTTGGAATGTTTTTTTAATTACGTTCTGATTTTTTATCGTTATCACATAAATTGCAAAAACCGATCAATAATTTGCGGCGTACTTTCGTCGTCGTACTCGTTATTGTGAATGCTTATTTTTTCATTGCAATTTTTGACATTTCATTGGAGAAGAGTGAAATATCCTTCATGAGCTTGTTCAATAAATACAAAAAAAAAATATATAAAGGGAAATTTTAGGGAAAAGAGGCACTAGCCGGATTAGATTGCGAAGCGGTGCGGGATTTTGACAGTTCGCAACATAAAGTATTTGGCGAAGAAAATTCAGTAACCTGGAGTGCAATGCACTGAACCGCACTGTGACAGATTAATGCAATTTCAAAAATACTGTAGCAGTCATATTCGATGTCATTCCTTTGAATATATATAAATAGATATCGAGTAACAGATTATAGAATTATTTTGGGAATAAAGCAAATAATATCTACAAACACAATGAAAAAAAAACAAGGCATTGCGTAAAAAGCTGCGGAAGTGAATATTCCAGGTAATAATGATAAATAGAGGCCTGTATATGGTCGAATTTAGACCGTAATTCAATATATTTTTTAGTTTGAACGTTTTTGAAGTTATTTTGTGAAAGATTATTACCTCTATAATTATTGTATATAATTTTACTGAATTATGTTCTATTACGTCGTGTACAAATAATTCGTTAGCGTGTCTTGTTGGTCTGATTTCCCTGCAATACCTATGAAAACAAACTTTAAATTATATATAAATTTTAGCTTTCTGCAATTCCTCTCCGTATAAACTTTAACTATGCCAAATCTCATACCTCTCCGTGCGCGTAATATGCTTAAAAAGGGGTACAAAGTTTTCTCTACACGTATTAATATAAAGATACTATTCTTTTTGGCATTAAAGTACTGCAACGGCGCTGCACTACTGCACTGCACTTCGATCTGTTTCAGCCTATACCCTTGCCCAGGTTAATTTGGTGTGTTCACTTTCACTTGACTGAGAAGTTTTTCATTTAGTGGGAAACATTCTCAGCTATCTCAGCCTTGCAATAAAAAGTGACAAAACCAGGAGAGTTGATGAATCGAAAAAAATATGTAAAGTCGGAAATTATCCGAATACATAGTGAACTCAATAATAGTTGATCTGATATAGTAAAATTTTTGTTTCATGTATTAATGAAACAAAAATCTTTTTATTTTATAATCCAGAAAAAAATTTAATTATTTCGAGTTCGAATCTGGCATAGATTGCTTTTTTGGCTGCCAAGTTTTTCGTTTTCACTAGAAAAAAAACAATCGACAGAAGATCGGAAATCTCCACTCACAAATCTGTATATTTCGGCAGGCTTACCCCTCTTTTTGCTTACACCAATAATCTTTCGATTTGTGGGTGCCGTGGCTCAGTGGTTAGTGCATGGATTTCTCAGCAGGACGTTCATAGTTCGAATACCAAAAAAAAACCAAACTATTTTTCACGGTACAACCAAAATGTCTGACAAACATCCGAGAGTAATAACTTGTCACGAAAAGCTTCTCAATTTGCCGTTTGGATACGACATTAAATTGCAGGCCCCTTCAATTTATATGCAAAAATAACTATACGGTTGTAGAGTCAAATGTGACAATGATATTGATTTGATTTAATTGTTACTAGTTGTTCGGAGACGCTTCGCTACCCGCACAACGCTACCGGACTCAATTGCGCAGCTGCACACAATAAGTGCACTTCCTGCACTTGTTTTGAGCGTTACATATCGGAAAACTTTTTCGTTAAGAGCATCCATCGAATCAAACACGTTGCGAAACTTTCAGCTCAATGGGATAGATTGCGATGTGTAAAGTGGACTTGAGTTGGATTAAATTAACTGATGTGAACGACTTATTACATGCAATTCGTATGCTGTGGCCATAATGTCGATTGGTCGATTTCGTCAAATGTTCGTTAACTTACGTGGAATTAAGCAAGTTTTTAGTGAAGTGAGACATTCGGTGCGGAAATTTGACAACTGAGAGAAATTGTGTGAAATGCAAGTATTTGCTTAAGTTAATTATGGGTAAATTAAGAAATGAGAGAAATTAGCTAACCTTTTCGCTCAGTTTTGTCGTGAGAATAAGCCCACTGCATCTCATTATAGTTGTCCCTTAACGCATAGAAACACAGAAATTAGTTTTTTTATATATAGACTAAACCAAACATAATCAACCATAAGGCATTATGATCTTAATATTACATTCAATAATAATGATGATGTTTCATGCAGGAATTGCGATAGTGTCTTTAAAAAACAAAGCAAAATAAAAAGCGCAGAATGTACTCGAAGAGTGTGGTCCTAATATAAAAAAGAGGCCCTTCCAAAGACACTGGCTTAATGAAGAATGAACTGCGAAAAATAATAAACAGTATCCAGGGAGAAAAATAGTAAATTCCCACAATGTTACCATACAAATATTGGCTGTGTTTTCATGTCGGAGCACACGGAGAGATCATTTAACTATCAGAATTCAGAATGCTAAACCGCATATATCGCCCTACCACCCACAATA
Organism: Nephrocerus scutellatus; assembly: GCA_947095585.1. Classification (NCBI taxonomy): domain Eukaryota; kingdom Metazoa; phylum Arthropoda; class Insecta; order Diptera; family Pipunculidae; genus Nephrocerus; species Nephrocerus scutellatus. Next base: position 19,114,920 of record OX352763.1, on the reverse strand, counting down.
TATACGATACGACCTTAATTTGTTATTCCCTTTTTTAAGATGTCTATTTTATTTCAGTTTACAGTGATATATTCATAATTTAACCCACAGAAGCTATTATTAAGTTGTAAAATTATAGTAGTAAGAAATGGAAACAGCTCGTAAAATTTCAACCACAAAACATTCATTTTTTCGAATTGGAATTTACCATATGTTTTCGAAAGAAAGATGGTTATCGTTTGCTTTCACGCCGCGCATTATGTTTGCGCGTGCTCATGCTAATGAGTATGCCACTTGTGCTATTGTGTGTTATTGTATATGACAACTTGGCTTTGCAGCCTTCGCTGTTCGCTCAAACACAAACAACCAGTAACCAGTTTTCTCTCTGCGTTTCTTTGTTGTCTGTCGAGGTTTTGTTTTCTTTCTTTTATAACAAAAAAAAAAAAATAAATGTGTGTTACAATTGATATTTTTGCATTAAAATGTTATATAAAATTGTCGAACATAATCAAAGTGAATAATAATAATGAATAATACAAATGTCAAGAAGGATAAAAACAAATTCTTTGCGAAAATTCAACTTGAAATTGTTTAATGGTGGTGTTCTTAATTGATTTACCTTAATTCAATTTGTGATTTGTGTTCTGTTGTATATTGAAATTCTTGATATAGGTATAAACATCTTGTGAAAAATCGGTAAATAATGGTTGGAAATTGATTTGGAAACGGAAATGTAAACATAAAAGTGCAAACAGAAGGTGGGTTTCAAAAAAATATTAAATATTACGTGGTGAGAAAAGTCTGCGCCACAGTGGAAAATTGTTTCGTTGTTTTTGTTCGTTTTTGCTTTTCGTTCTATTCTGTTGATACCCATTTTCTTAATCATTTCGATGACATTCATAGGGTAGTAGTCCATGACGTTGATTGCATTGCTGTTGTTGCATTTGTATATACATAATAGGTCTGTTACAGTACTCAAAAAGTCGTAATAATTATTGCTAATTTTTAACACTTTTTATTCAAAAGCGTTCCCGTACTCGAAAATGTAAAAGAGAGATTTTGTCGATTTTTACTACAAAAATGTCTGTGGGTAACATGTCAAAAACGAATTGACAACGAACTTATGTAGCGTTCGTTTTTTCTTACACTTTCTTAACCTTGTGCACTAATTTATGGCGCTAAGCGAAAAAAAAATATGCACTCGCACGTTTTGTAAGTGAATTTATATCGAAATTGTCGTACAAATGCCACGATGACGATAAAAATGATAACAAATGTTTTTTTATTTCAAAATCGAGTGCATTTTTGTGAATTTTAGTGCAGTATTTTTGCACTTTTTCTTCCAAAAGAAAGCCACATAACTAACTTGGGAATGTTGAATTTTGGGACAGTTTCTGTAAAGCCAATAATTTTGTGGTGTAATGTGTTCCCGTAGTTTTTTGTGTGCTCTCTCTGAGAGAATTTATGTCAATATTCTCTTCAGCTAATTTTTACTACAAAACGTACGAGAACTGACCTATTGTGTGTGTATTCCTGAAGAAAAGCCACAGTTCTTTCAGTGAGCACAAATCGAATGATGAATTGTGCCACGTGCCAAGCAAAGTGACAGTTGTTGGTGTTAGTAAAAAGAGGGGTAAATCTGCCGAATTACGAGCGTATTTTTTTATATCGGAGAAATCGAAAATAAAAAATCAGATAAAAAAATCTCTTGTGAGAGTGAAAGTTTTATTTTTCCCCTGAATGGTCCATAGTAGTCGACATGTCTAATACTTAAAGAAACTAAAAAACAACTACAGCTGTCAAAAAACATTCTGTATCTTTTTTCATAGTAAAGAGATCATATCTGAAAATTATCGGAGTGTGAAAAAAACGACTCAACATTAACGTTGTTATACCAAACACATTTTATAAACAATTCTGCACAAGGCCTTACTCTTAGAGCGTGGCTACACAGGCGTGGGAATGAAAGTCATGTCCAGCGAAACAGGTAGGTTTTAAATGAGTTGGAAAGAGAAAGCTTGATTCCACCGAGAATCAACCGAAAGGCAACTACAAAAAATGATTTTCGGCGCAAGCATGAACGTCCTGTACGGCAAAACAAAAACTAAATTGACAACAACACACAAATTCTTCTTTATGTGTAGCCACAACGTTCATTGGAATGACTTTAGCTCCCACGCCTGTGTAGCCACGCTCTTAACTCTAGTAGACGACGTTTTCACATTTCTTTATAGAAGATTCCTATTCTAATAAAAAAATTAAATGTGTCCTTCCTTGTCCTTGTCCTTGTCCTTCCTGTTTTACATTGTTGTTGTGATATATAATAGTTTTCATTTCTGAAATTTCGACAATTTGTAGAATCTGGTGTTTTTTACAAACTTCAATAATTCAACCTACAGAAATTACATTTTTACAGTTTCGGTATGAGAACTAGGTCGATTGTTAATTTTTTTTAATGTAGTAGGTTAGTGTTTTTCTTTCAAAGTATTTGTAAAGTTTTGTGAGATTTGATTATTTTTATTTGAATTTTTAAAGAAATATGTGACAAAGAAAATCTTTATTGTGAACTAATTAGACGAATAATAGCGGACGAATTAGTGTAAGTACTGTGGGCCTCTTCCCCCTACACATGGGATGAATTCCACTAGGGGAAAATCGAGTTCGTTGGTGAAGGAAACAGAGAGCGCGGAGTGAAACGGTATAAAATCTTCCCCCTATTTCGAACTGGAATAACGAAGATGAAAACACATACACACACACAAATTTTGATATTGATGTTTTGACAGAAATACAAATACAATGAAAAATGGTTCGTATTTACACACTGATCCCCCGGCAAAGTTCATCCCGTTTGTGCTTGAAGTGTTGCATAAAACTGGTTTTCCTCCCGATAGAATAAGGCTCGTGTGTGTTGGACCTATCAGCCTATGATATTAAAACGGCTGATTTATGCCTGAAACACAAACACGCTTCAGCTTCGTCTTCGCTGCGTTACGATGCAGGCGCTTTGAATTTTCATTGAATGACTTTTCTCTATAGGGCGTTTCTCAAATGAGAGTTCTGCCACAGTTTTCTGCTTTGAACTATCAGGCAAAGCAAATGTTTAGCACTTTTAAACTAAAGCTTCCGTTTGGAATCTTGTTACGTAACATTACGTTTTTTCTTTACGATTGCCAAACGAAACGTTAAAGCCGAAGCTACATTGTGATAGGAAGCATTGAAATGGTATGGCTGAACTCGTAAACGTCAGGCGAAGACGAAGCTGAAGCGAGTTTGTGTTTCAGGCATTATTGCGGATGTGCAGTTTTGGTAAAATTTTACAATTGCCAATATCATATAGAATTACACTTAGATAGTCAAAATAGTTGAGATTGCGATGTAGAAGTTTTCGCAACTTTTTATTTAAGCTTACATTCCGTGCATCATCTTTTATGTTGAATTCGAATTGACAAAAAATCTGGCGCGCAATGATTTTTTGACTGTCAAGTTGTTCGATTTCCCTAAAAGACGAATCGATAGAACTCAATTTTTGATCGGAGATGGCCTATACGTTCAATGATTTGATTATTTAAAACAAAATTGTCGAAAGAAATGTATGACAAAGAACATCTTTATATTACCTATTGAGGACTGAATGGACTAATAATTAATAGCAGACTATAGACTAATGTGATTTGCAGTTTTGGTAAAGGTTGACAGCTGCCCGTATCATGAAAAAATACACTTGTATAGTCGGAATAGTTGCCATTTCAATGTTGTATTCTACTCAATTTTTTTATTTGAGCGTATGTAAAGTGCAACATACAGTTCGTTCTTCATCCTTTTTGTGTTTTAGAGATTTTTTTTGTCGATCAAACGGTTTCTGTGCTATTTACCTGTAATAATTCGTCAAATCTAATATTATTTATTTTTTTGATTTTGATATTTTGACAGACTGGCATACTTAAACTAGTTTGTCGCTTGTGCTTTATAAGATAACTGTTGATGGTGACACATTCAGTTCTTTTATTGGCCTTTAATGACAAAGTGGTAATCTAAACATACCTTAAGACAACTTCGGTAAACTATTGGAGTAATTACCCTATTACGAAATCTGTACTCTCGTTCTTTGACTGTCTCTTGTCATAATAATAACGCAAAGAAAATACCTACGAAGAGTAGAATCGAATTTTCTTTGTTCTCCGTTTCCATTTAAATTTTCTCAAGTTTTTCTTCACTCTCTCTCTCGCTCTTCTACTTTACATGAGTGTGTTACATATTATAAATTATTTTGTACAAATTGAAAACAAAAACAATAAACGGCTGACAAAATAATAACAAAAAGAGCCAGGCGGCAGGCGGGCAATCGACCAACACCAATAGTCTCGTTGTTATTGTTTTTTTCGCATATACATACTCGTTTATATTAATAATTAATTAATCTTAAAATCACTTTAATCGTTTTGCTCTGTTTATTCACCACCAGTGCCAGTCACAGTGCTAGTTCGCCAACCGAGTGCGAGTCAGTCAATTTATCCAGCCAGTCTGTGCGTCATATCAGTAGAGACAGCGACACAGCACACAACACAGCTAGCTTACCAAGCCACAAAGCGAAGAATTTTGACTTCTTGCGCGGATTAAAAGCCGAACCTCAGTGTTTGAGTATTCCCATGTAATTAGCATACGCAGTTCTTAAACGTCCAAGAAGAGGCAAACACCACCAATCGTGCAGAGCTCGGAGGGCAGCGAAATTGCAAAACAAATTGCGTTTGATAAATGGCTTTTCAGATGTTGTGGTGACTGGAGAATTTTGTGTGTTGCAATAATTTGATTGTGCTTTGTTAACGGAAAAATTCACAAAATTCAGCTGGACACGGTATGTAAAAGGATTGGTTTTGATTCACATTTTAAATCGGAAAAGTATTTCATTGTTCTTTTGTGTTTCTCAAGGACATACTCGCATGTGCTGACGTGAATGCATTTTGGCAAACGGACGACAAACAAAATTATTACGAAATTATACAGACAAAGAAGAAAAATAACCGAAAATCATTTGCTTCTTCGTTCGAAGCAGTTCAGTGAACTCCTTCAGCTTTTTTTTTGTTCCCACATAAAAGGTCATTTGGATGACAAATGCGATCACGATAGGCTTAACGATTGATCGAAGCCAGTTTTAAGTTGCTGCTGTTCCTACAGAAACTAACCAGAATTCTGTGCTGCCACTTGCAGGTAAAGTAAATGACCTGCTCCAGAACTTATCAATGCCCCTAATGATGATGATCATGTACGAAGACGAGCAGCTGAATTGCAAAACAGACAGTCTTAAAAAATTAGAACTTATGCATTTAGTGCATTATGAATACTGATGTTATCATACATATATTGTAATTCACTGAGCTAGTATATATGTACTTTACATGCGGTGGTGTAATTTGTAAGAAATGGCATTTGCGTTGTTGTACTGCTCGTCGTGTCTTTGTTGTCTCGGCTATGTCTCGTCTTCTCTGGCTTCCATGCTCTGTTTTTTGTGTTTATTCGTTGAGAATCTTACCGTGAACGTATTTATTTGCACTTTAGTTGGATTTTACAGCTGTTCTTAATTGTTTTCTTTGTTTTTATTGCAGAAAACTTTATCTGATCAGTGAAAGAATAAAGGCAATCAATTGAGTGAACGCAAAGCAAAAAAACAGCTGTTGACATTGCTCCCCCGTCAAGGCATCAGTATTGACCAAGTGTGTGAGGTGAGTTTTCTATGTATATACACTCACAATCACTTGATTTAGGCCACATTTTTTGCAACCGTTTTCCCTTTTATACTCTTGTTACCCGGTAATATTAACCACTTATGAGTAAGTATATATAGCTTCATTATATTAGCAACTTGAATTCGATTGTGCCATAGTATCTAAAGGCAAACCAAGAAGCTGGACTTGACAATATACCTGCAGAATTCCTGAAAGCAGATCCTAAAGGAGCTTCATGTATTTTGCTACTACTAGTGGAGAATGTTTGGTAAAATGAGACCTTTATCTCAGTGATTGGAACGAGGGCGTGATTGTTAAGTTATCATGGAAAGGTGACCTAAAAAAATTCCAGTAGTTGATGGCACCTATTAGACTCGAAAGGATAAAGTCCAGGATCGCTACGCTCAAGAGACAACTGACAAGTGCGGTGGTCGATCATGGGTCAATCACATTAACACCTTGAGAATTATACTTGAACAATCATCGAAGTTCAATCCCCGCTATAACTCATGTTTTTAGATTTTGAAAAGGCCTTAGACTGGGTTAATTGTGACTGCATCTGGAACTCACTTATTGCGAGAGGTATCCATACGAAGTTAATGGTATTACATAGTCCGACAATAACGCAAGGTGTGTCACAGGAAGAGACAGGGAGAGGTTCTGTCACCCATTCTGTTTTTACTGGAAATTGATGATTTAAATACCGCTACGGTGGGATCAAAAGTGAGGCATGGTATCCAATGGAGACCGTTTGATAAGCGATAAGCTGAGCCATATAGACTATGCTGATGTTATCCGTTTCCTGGCAAATGGCAGTCTAGCAGGGCTTAATCAAATATGTCAATTACTCCAAGTTAACGGGGCCAAAATAACGTACATAGGTCAAAACAAACTGTAGATTATTCTAAGGAAGTCACGTAGTTCAATTATCTGGGCAGCTGCATAACAATTAAAGGTGGAACAGATCTGGATGTGAACATCATAATAAATATAGTTCGTTGTGCATTAAATAACCCTCTCCTTTATGGAATTCCAGTAAAATATTATTGCGCACCAAGTTGAGACTCTTGGAATCCAACGTAAAATCCATGATGATGAATGAATGATGGAAGTGCTCTACCAAGCAGGTTACCGGCTATAATAGTTTCCGCTGTTCTGGTACTCCGCATTTCGTACAACCTCTTAGTAATGCTACTTCGATATGCAGGAAATTGCGCGATTTCCTCACTGGCAATGGACTCCTTTAAACATTCCGTCAAAGTTTCTTTACGAGCACGGTGGCGTTTTTTTATTTGCTTTTTATAAGAGCAGCCAGCTTATTTTGACCCACTGTCACATACATATGTCGGCAGAACCAGCCACTGCATCAAAACATTTGACCCACTGTCACACCACACTGCTATAGGAAGAATTAGGAAGATTGCGATTTTGCTGTTCGATTCGATTTCGTTTTGCATCTACAAAGTAATGGAAATTGCTGACAAAAGTCTCTTTGTTAAGAAGAACCTTGAAATTAATGAGGTTAGCTAAGCAAATTTTTAAAAATAAATAAACACTGCAGCTACGAAATTGTTTTGAAGAATTGATTGCAATCACTGATGAGGGAAACAAAAAAAATTATTGGCACGAAATCGATCGCGCAAAGTGCATCGGACTCTTATCACGAACAAAGGCTTTTGTTTTCATTATTTGTTTATAAGACATTGACATAAATTTAGTAACATTTTTTAATTTTTTCATTCAGATTGGACAAGCTGGTCTCCGATCCAGCCAGTACCTACTGCAGTACAATCAACAGAAATCGGCATTATGGTGAAAACATTTCAAGCTTATTTGCCGTCCACAAATCGGACATATTCCTGCGTTCATTGTCGTGCCCATCTTGCCAGTCACGATGAATTAATATCGAAATCATTTCAGGGCAGTCAAGGGCCCGCTTATCTTTTCAATTCCGTTGTAAATGTCGCATGTGGCCAAACGGAAGAGCGTGTGTTGTTAACTGGGCTGCATGCTGTTGCCGATATATACTGCGAGTGTTGCAAGACACCGCTCGGCTGGAAGTATGAACATGCGTTCGAGTCCAGCCAGAAGTACAAGGAAGGCAAATACATAATAGAATTGGCGCACATGATCAAGGAGAATGGCTGGGATTGATGTGTGACAAAGTGATAGATTGTAATTCTTCTTCTTCCTCTTCTTCTTCTGATGATGATGATGATGATGATAATGATAATATTGATGATGTTGCAGCTACGGAAAACCTTGGAATGTTGTGCTAAAATCCTCAAAGAAATTACAATTTAATTTTGGACCAAAACAAAACGGAAACCAACAAGACACCAGAACATCAAAACATCAAACGAACTTCTGCTATTGCGCCTACTACCAGCTTACTTATTACTAATTTATAACACTTGATTTGAATCGCGTGTCAACGGTAAAGAAGTGGAACTCAGGAGGGAAACCAAATTGATCGTCGTCATTCCATTCACTTTTGTTGTCTCCACCACTTCTGTTACGAATAACTTTCATCACAAACAGCAATTTTATCTTGTAACGACAAAATTTGTTATTATCATATTATTGTTGTTGTCGCCTAATATGTACATAATACCATAACGACCCAAACACAGTGTTGGCTATAGTGCTTACATTATATTGTATTAATTGTACTAAATACTTAAACTCTCGATCTCACATAGAAATCGTAGAACATTTAATTCCATTTGCAAGAGAAATACGTTTTGATTTTTGTTCATTTTGATTTTGTAAGAGCATTGTTGTGCTCAATCTCAATAACTATTGTAAATTCTAAAATACCTAACAAAACAAAAAAAGAAACAGTTCATAGATTAGTACGTATGCAGCCTGACGTTGAAGTTAGTTGAGGCAAGTTGGGGAGGAGAGCAACAGATGGATTAGGAAATGAATGTTCCATTCGAGTAATGAAACGACAAGGAAAAGAATGAGAGTGTGGTTGCTTGTCGTTGTTCTTGGAAGAAATCGGAAGCAATAAATTGGAAAGTGCATGCTCTATGATAGAACGGCCGCCGCCCGCTGGTCACTCCGTTGAATGTGTTTCGATTAGAGTGCTGGATTAGCAGGCTGCACAAAGTGCAAATGAAAAACCAAAAACACCAAAAACTCTAAACAAATCAAACAACTGCCAAAATAACTGAAAAGTGTTCTCCAACTAACAATAAATCTTTCGATGGGAGGCTGCACAGGTAGTTCAACTCAGCGATTTGTTGCAATGTGACAGCATCCCAATATTATGCCTTTGGAGATATACCTTTTATAGTTAATACACTTAAGAGAAACACCCTGCAAGTGCGTTTCAAAATCTGAGACAAAATCGAAATCAGAGTTTTTTTTGCCAAACCGAATATTGCGTGCAAAATGTAAATAACAAATTCAACAAAAATTGCAAGAAAGAAAATTGAATTGCAATTACAAAAAAAAAAACTGCCAAAGGCGATCGACGATTAAAGAAAAATCCAATGCAATTTCTTACTACGATTTTAGAAATGCATATTTATATCTCATTTATGTTTACGCTTAACATCTAAAGAGATTTTCCCGCAAGATCACTGTGTAAGAAACAAAATAACACAACACATACAATACAATTTGGTTATTTGTTATAAATCTTAAGTAATTTAATAGAAAATATTAAATTCCATCAAACACAAACACACAGAAACACACGTACACCCAGAAACAAGCAAAACAATCATTGCATTTACACAAACACAGAGAATTTTATATATAGAGTACACATCCATCGTACACAAAATAGCAGCAGCAATATCAGTTACCAGAATAAATGCTACATATTATTTACTATAAATTTATAATAACAATATGAATTATTAATTGTAATTGTTCGGTATATATTTTACTCGTATAATGTAAATTTATAAACCACATTTATATTTGCATAGGAGATAGAGTGGGGGTAATGCAATTGTTGTATCAATTTTAATTGTGTAATAATTAATTCCAATCGAAACAGATAGCAAAGATTCTTTCTTTAAATTCTCCATTAAGCAACAACAAATCAGCAATTCTGCACGTGTACTAATTATTGTAACCGTTGTCTGTGTAAAATGTGTTCTATCATATTATAGTATGTATGTTTTATCAAATTGATAAATATGTAATCGATTTAATGCAAAAATAAACAAATCAATGATAATCGAACAAAAGCTTTCAGTGGTCCGCTTTGTTGACCGACCAGCAGCTGTATATGATAAGATGTACGAGGATTGCTTAAAAAGTCTCACACTTTACGATTACTTTCCACAAAATGAATAGAAGTTGGTGAATATTTAAATGCTGAATGCAGTGGCTGTCAGTGAAACCGACACACTTAGACCAGCAATTGTTCACTGTGATACCAGAAGGATCAAAGAAAGCTCCCATATGGATTTTACGTGAAAGAGGGCTGGATAATTACAGAGAAGATGGATAAGGCTTAGCTCACATTAAACACAGCACAGCGTAGCCTAATGCTCTGTGTCGCACAATGTTAGACTGAAAACCGCACAATGCACACAGCAGAGTTAAAACACAGACGGAAACCTGTACCAACCCTGCGACATATGTACAGAACAGAACAGATAAACTGAAAAAGTTAGTCGACCTAACTCAGTGATGCGTAGCAATAACGCTCAATGTGTGCTGACTCGCAGAGGCACTGATTCACAGTGCTATGCTGTGCTGGGCTGTGCTGTGCTCCTCCTCCTCCTTATCCATGCAGCTTCTGCAGAAGTCTTGCGCCTATGAGACAGTGTCCAGTGATGACACCTAAAATATCACCGATCTGCAATCTTTGTTGGGAGCTAGGGCCAAATCTGCTTTTTCGCCATGCAAGTTATACCGATTCGAACATGAGTTTGCGTGTATCGATTGGTATGCCTAGAGAACCATATTTAGGTAAGATGGGTAGTGTAGCTCCTTGTTTGGCGAGTTCGTCAGCCATACAGTTTTCCGTAATGACTCTATGCCCCGGCACACAACACAGGTGGATAATCAGCTGCTCCACTGAAGTGAAGTGTTATATGAACCCATCCAAATCTTATCACGCCTTTAGTCTTCACCAGAGGAGAAGCCCTTTTTCTCCTTCAGCTTAACGACTTTCAAGTCGTTCTCCCTCCTTGCCACAGCATCGAGCCTGGCACCCATCCGGGCTACTTATAGCCTACGTGTAGAGATCACAGGATGTCGAATCGAAAAGAAGACGACGAAGAAGACGAAGAAGAAGTATCTAATACCTCAAGTACAGAATCAATCCCAATCCCAATCAGTACTTGAGCAAAAAGTCAAAGGAGATCAACTAAGATACGCCAACGTCAAATTTTAATGTTTTATTTAAGTTTTCATAGCCATGCTCTAACCAATTCGCACAGATGTCTCAGTGAGGAATTCAAGTCGCCGCGTTCAATTAAAAAAAAATGAGTAATAACATCCTCGAAAGTCATCGAACCATGCGTGTACCATGCAGTACCACTTCGAACTGGTCCTTCAACTAGTTACCGAGTGTACCGATGAACGAGTATGTAGGTAGGTGTGTAGTTCACTTTTTTAATCGAATTTTTTAAATTCCCGCGCTGTTAATTTTAATTACATTCTCGGTGAAATAAATTTGAAATGCAATGGAAGTGGTAGTGTCGCTTAACGTCGTTACAAGGATACGTATAGATCTGGCTGTAGCACATACAGATATGTACAACTGAGAGTATGAATCTATGGTATTCAGACAACTGCGCGCTACCACCACAACACCTGACACCCTTCCAAAATCAGCGTTGGGATAGTTTTCGCTGCCTGAACTGCCGCCCGGAATTCAATTACATCAGTATCCTCATTTATTTTAGTGGCTTTGATTAATGAAAATTTTTAATTTATTCACGACATTGGTACAACGATGAGTTGACAAGATTTTTTATCGCACTTCAGTTGGAAATTGTTGTACGTTCCTTAAAGCTACACCTCTACATATGTCTATAAGTTGGAGAACACATTGAAATTTCTGAATACGATGTGATTTTTTGGTCTTTAACATTTGGAAATTTAAAAAGGAACGTCATCTTCCCACTGAATTTTATCGAACTAAGCCCTGCATTCTATATAGTACGTATCAATGTGCCTTGCTTTACCCATGAGTGCTTATAAATTCATTGTACCTAGACATACATAGAATGAGCTACTCTACGGAACATATTTCACATTCCAAAATTCTTAGTGGCCACAATCTGACCACAGAATGTTGAAGTTTCATAGCAGATTTCTGTCCCAATCGAATACAAAGAGATCTCCGTGTTCGATTAAAATTTTAACGAAAAATACCACAGAAGATTCTGGAATTCGGATTTTCTTTCTGTTTGTGCTCGGTAGAGATGTTATTATTCATTGGCATGCTGCTCTTTGGTCTTTCTCTATGCATTTGAGTTGAAGCAAACAAAAAAATTATATAATACTCGTACAAAGATTTTTGTGATGACAATAACCCTCGCCCGTCGGTCAAAATTAATTGAAAAAGTTCAAGGAGAAGAAAATGTCCACTGATGGAAACTTCCTGATAAGGCAGCTTTTGTAAAGTGATTATAAGAAATCAATTATCAGGTTATTGTAACGAAAACAGATGAAGGTTGAATTGGATGTGGTGGCCTTAATAATATATATAAGGTGTAAGGTAAGGTAAGATGAAGAGGTGCCAAACTATGTCAGGGACGAAATTAGGTGCTTGTCCCATCAGCTTCTACTGAGTGCCATCAGGCAAAAATGCACTCAATTTACCAGCTGACGATTTCTCAAAAAAGTTTTCTATGTTAATGGGGTTACGAGTGAATGTAAAAGGCAATCTAGATGATCTAATCAAATGGTGTGATTCGAGTTCCGGCATCTGAAAAACGGAGTAAGAAACAAACTGATAGAATCAGAGCATATAAGACCAAACCGTTAACAAGTAAAAGGGAGTGGAAATTTAGCCGGTCGATGTTATACCTAGGCATTCGGGTAATATTGTGGATCCTTTGAATTGATGCAGTACGTAACTGGACAGTGGCTACAATAAGGTGATGATCCCGTACCATACCTATGTCGGCTCCTCATCGATTTCGGACGTCTAAAAGACAGCTCGTTGGTCGGTTTCAGTAGCGGGCATTTTTCGGTACCGCAGGGTGCTAACCCACGTTACATAGACTGGAAACGCTAGACCGCTCGAACTTGTAATTTTAGCCTACATATATAAGGATTTGTACACACAGTTGCCCGGGGACCACTACCAGGAGGTAAAGCGAGCACTACATCACGAACTTGATTGTTGCGCTACTGGATTAAACCAAGTTTTGAGCAGTCAGTAATTTCCCGATCAATCGCAATGCAAATCGGGTACATTTTGTAAAATATTTGTATGGGAGCCCCCTTACCCCGGGGCCCGAGAGGTCCCAAGTTTTAATAGAAGGTGTTGTCATGGGAGATACACATGTGTGCAAAATGTGTGAAATAAAATCGGACTTTAGGAAGTGTGTTAAAAATTGATCACAAGATTCTGCCCACCAGCCAGCCAGCCACGGGCACGCGAAGTGAGAGAGAATTTAAAAATAGACAATTTTTAGTTTCTTCTTTTTCATCGGCAAAACATTTAAAGCAACCCTCGTATGCAAATTATTTAACTAAAGGCTTCGTCAAACAGAACACTGGCCAGCGGCGCGGACAAATAATTCTGCCCGCCGTGGTCGCCGATGGTGACTGTACTGCCCTGGCTGCTGGCCCGCGTTCTATTTGCCGGAGCCATAAAGGTTGATTTGTATTAGAAACTCCGGCATTTATTAAGTTCTAGCACACATATTTAACGATAATTTTTATTAGCACACACGAGTAATTCCAGTCACTGAATGCATTCGGGCGAAACTTGAGACTGATGAAAATAACCTTCATAACATCTACGGCTCTTCACACACACATTCAACATTTAATTATCGCTCACTTATCACTTTACTTGCCTGAGAGAAGATTGAGTTAAATTCATCCATCGTCATGAGGACAGACGTCCTTCGGCTTTAAGCTTTAGCGCCTAAGGTGCAATTCGTAAAACATTGACTGACTCGCGTCCTTTTGATTATTACTTTTTATTTATGAATGAATGGCTTAAAGTTTACATTTCTCCAACATTCAACAACGGTGCCTGCCAGTTTTTGCACTCACTAATATCTATGTTTGTATGTAGGTACATAAGAATGCGAACCTATGTTTACATAACCAACATCCATCATGTCACGATGTTTCCAGTGGTGGAGACGAGGGATGGATGACTGCATAGGCGTTTATCATCTGCGATCGTTGACTAGCGTCGAGAAACGGTTCAGATGAGATTATTGCGTTCAGCGTCGATGAATGATACTGTCGCCTTGACTCCTATCCTCGACGGACATAGAATGTGTGCGTGTATGGCGTAGGTAATGGATGTGTGTGTATCTGTGTTTATATATTAACTCTATACTCGTAGCTCGCCTGCTTTTCTGCCTATAAAGAATACACTTGACGCTGAGTGGTTACTTAATTATTTACAGTTATGCTAATTAGTACGGTCACACAGTTATGCATAATGCAAATTGGGTACATTAAGAAAAGAATACGACACACATTCCTGCAAGGCTATGTGGGCGCTGGAGACCAAATTGACTTTTTATTTTCGTTCATGGACGCTCGTACCTACCTGCCTACCCATGTATCTGAATCTACCTTAACTAGTAGCAACATTTGATTTGTATTTAGGTTTGTCTCTAATTAGAGGATGTCAAAGGTAAATAAATCTGTGGGAGTTTTCATTTTAATTGATGGTCGCATATTGCGGTGGCGTAGGAGAGTAGTCGAGCTTTAATATAGGATATGATAGTGGCGCCATTTGCTTTAATATAAAAATTTTGGTAGTTTTTACTAAACTAAAACGAGGGTTTTTCGATATTATGATTGCTTTACATAACACGCTGTTGTAGTTAATTAGTTATAAGCCAAATAAGAAACTCCTCCGATAAGGTAATGTAAGAAACCTGAATCTTAGATTATGTATGTCAGTTAGCTTGTGTTTCTCATCGAGCAAATGTCATAAGCCATTTAGAAGCTTCCGATGCATCCGTATATAAAGTGACATACAATGCAGTTCAATTTTGAGATATATACGGATATAGATATTGATATAGATATAGATATAGATATAGATATAGATATAGATAGATAGATAGATAGATAGAGATATAGATATAGATAGAGATATAGATATATATTTCTTCCATTTCCATCGGCTCATGCTCAATGGGTTAAATCCCTTATGATGCTAGGCACAGCGTGGACACAAAGGTATCAATAAAAGAAAGAAGAGATGTTGATGATGTGCATGCATTTTGAATGTCTGTGGATCATATTGATGCGGTAATACAGAGCTTGGTAAAGCATTTCACATTCGTGTTGTACGACTCAAGAAAGAGTCTCTAAACTTAACAGTACGTCCAAATATGGGCTTGAGGGTAAACTGATGAGCATTTCGTGCACCACGATAATTGCGGTTGAATTCAAGGAGAGGTTAATTCTCTAGGCTATTTCTCTTGAGCAACGCTGGTGGAAGAAGCGATAAAACAGTGACAAGCAGCGAATCTATTGATGTCGCCAATATGGTCACCGATAAGTTTTATCGCACGGTTCTGTATTCTGTCAAGCAGATTCAACGTGGTCTTCAGTGGTCTTCAGACATGACGGTTATACTCAAGTTTGGGGCGAATGAATGCCTTGTAGATAGTAGCCAGATCAAAGGGAGTGAAATATTTCTTGCACTGTATTGGGAAGCCAAGACACTTAGCAGCATTTTTTGCGACGTACAAATATTTTCAAAAAAAATACCCGATTTTCTTCAAATTTTATACACACCTCTGATGGACAACACTTTTTGTAAATATTTGGGAGTGATCGGGCTATTAGTTTATCGGGTATAAACTGTCTGTTGACATTGTTGCTTCCGGCAGCTCCGTTTGATTTGGGTGCATATCGTTGTCGAATACGCGGTTAAGGACTGTAGAGAAATGCTCCTTCCATCGCTTGAGCTGATCATCATCTGAAACGAGTACGGCACCATCTAGGCCTTTCAACGAATGTTGGCTAGAGCGGTGACCACCTGTCAGCTCTTTGGTGATTTTGTAAACGGTTCTGCTATCGCACCTGCTCGCTGCTTCCTCTGCTACTGAGGCCAGGTTGTTAATATAATTATGTTTGTCACGTCTTACACTACGCTGCACTTCTCTCATTTTGCTTCGAGCTTTTAGTAGCTTACGCTCTTCAATCCGCCTCCAGGTATCTTCGGTAAGCCTTGTCTGGATTATACCAACAATACTAGATATTTTTGTGCCATTTTTACTGCAATTTAATTTTATTTTTATCCAAACTCGAAATTAAATACCAATTCTTGATATTCTTTGAAGAAAATATCAATACAAACTTAAATAAATGCAGTTAAATGCTTTATTATTGATATTAGTAATTTCCGATCTGAGCACAAAAGACGGGCAAATTATGCCAGTTACGCTGAACACCTAAATGGTATTCGTCCCAGTTATGTGTAGTGTACACAACTAACCCAAAGAACGCCCAAACAATTTTCCAAGATTTCTACCGCATTATTATTAAAGTTTTTTATCTGATGACATTTGTGGCGTTGAATGAAAGCTGCACAGGATTTCCCTGCAGATACATTTCATTCTCCTGGCGCAGTATAAAATGAGAATCTCCTGGATTTTATTTACATGGTCCCTTATTTACAAAGTACAACACAACATAAGTACAATATTTCGGAGAAATTTAAACTACAGGGCTTAGTGTCTGGGTCAAATAGCATCTTAAATGATCTTTGGCAAACATTGAATCAAACTCAAACCTCAATAGCCCATAAAGATTCTTACATAGGTTGGTGTACACTGTGCACTATGTGAACGCAACTTTCACAACAATTTACACATCTGCTCTGTTTGCCCTAAGGAAAAGAGGAAACATAAATACGACTATAATAGTTGAAGCATATCCCACCCTCTAAAGTAAGTCGCACAGCCCGAAGAAACATTATCTAATTGCATATTGGAGACGAACGCTCTTGCGGTTCATACTCGCAACGATGAGCGAGGAAAGCTGCTCTAACGCTCGCAGCTGCATTGCAATCTAGACAGTTTAGGCAAAAGACTTTATGACGACATGTAAACTGCATCTTCTGGTTTCTTTGATTGTGCACAAAGCCAATAACAACTTCGCACTCGGACTCCGAGATTACATTCTTTCACGTCCTCGTTCACAGGATAATATATCTCCGATTTTCCACAAAACTTGTCTGTTGCACGATGTTTTAAAACGTTAGGGATTCACTCACTCATTCACACGCAACTCTATTTTTATAAAGGATAGATGAAACATAAAGCAATAAATGGGAAGACGTCTTTGAGTTTTCAACAGTTGATTGAAAAAGTTTCGCAAACATTGCGAGTAGAACTGAACTTGGAAACATTTTATGATATATGACATGGGGAACTAATGTTTCAATGTTTTCATCTTTTCATGTAATATATAACGGACAGTATTGAATTGTTTTTTTGTTGGGTATACTGCACAACAACTTCTGCAGAAGTTGCAAAGATGAAAATGAGAAAGAAACTCTCAAACACTTCCTCTGTAGTTGTCCTGCCCTAGCAGGGTGAAGAAACACTTTTTCTATTATTTATAATAATAATACTCAGCTGAAAAATGTATCGAATACAAAGTCTCACTAGAAATTAAATAGCACACTAGCACACTCCTGGTAATTTAGGATGGTTCTACCTGTTTAATAAAGTTGCTGGTTGCACATAGTCTGAGAAAAAAAAGAATCCATCGTAACCAAATTCTATAATTTAGTTTTGAAAAAGGATAAATTACATAAAAGCCCGACTTTCGAAAAGCTATAGCCCAAATCCCGAAAGATCATTAATAATCTGCCTGCAACTAAGTAAACTACAAAAAAGCTTTCGTTATGGAAGAACAAAATTCTGATTGAAAATGGCATTTTTTTCGTTTGTTGTATCCATGGACAAAGAAAACTTTTTGCATAGTTTTCCACTTTTACTGAAAACTTTGTAAATTTTCGTTGGGAAAATGTCACAACTTGTTTGGCTGATGAAAATACCACCGTAAAGTATTAAATGAAATTAAAGTCAAAGTGAATATTGCAGGGAAATTGGTGACAAAGTGCAAATTCTTTCAGGAGGAAAAGTTCCTAATTTCAGCTTAGACTCTTTAGTGGTTGACTGAACGCAATTACATGGACGACTATAGTAAAACTTTGTAATTTTAATAAAAACATCAATAAATAAACATTGTTTATACTCTCTGAAATGTGGATTTTAATGGATGTTTTTATTATTAGGCCATTCAAACTCAACACTTATTTCAAAACGTTGTTGTGTATTGAATAAACTTTAGTTGGGAATTTTATTTATTCCGGTCGAGTAAATGGGTTTGTACCCTTGCTCGTCTATATGCTTGGTATAGAAGGGGTCATTAAGATAAGGGATGATAAAATAGGAAATGTCTGTGAGCTTGTGTTTTAAACCAGAGCTTGGAAATGCATTCCACCTACGTGTTGTACGACTAAAGAAAGAGTCTCTAAACTAAACAGTAAGATGGGCTTGAAAGTAAACGAATACGAGAGAATAAACAGAATACACTGCGCTTCACTAGATAAGAAGCACATCATTTCGTGAGATATTTCTCCAGTTATATGTCAGAAAAGGAAAAACAAATGATAGTGAAAGTTAGAGTATTTTGTGGTTGATATAAGATCAAGTTTTAAAAATTATTCAGAACAAGAAAACGGTACATTAGTAAAGGTAAAGACCTTTTTGCAAAATGTGTCAGAATGGCATGCGTTTAAATCATAAGTTCATTAAATTAGAAGCACCTTATAAATGAATGAAAAAAAAAATATTTCAGGGTTTTTTATGAAAATTGATTTTTTATTTTAAATTCATACACCAGATATAATTTTTAATAATCAGTAGAACCACCTTTCTTCAAGATAACCCATAAAATTCGATCTTTAATTGAGTTGTACAATGAGACCAAGTAATCGAGTGAAATCTCAATCAAGGCAAGTTTAACGCCATTGATCAGCGCTCCCTTGTCATCGTATTGTTTTTCACCTTCGTACATTTTTCGTATGAGCCAGTCCCAGACATTTTCTATAATGTTGAGTTGTTTAATACAGTGGCTTAAAAATTGATCACAAGATTTGGTGTGCCTGTCGGCCAGCCAGCCATGGACACGCGAAGTTAATATAGAGAATTTAAAAAGCGAAGAATTTAAAATTATCACAATACTACTCGTATAACCAAAGGTCGTGTGATTGGGAAAAGAATTTCAATCAACGAAAGTAACTCTGCACCCAAAAAGGATGGCCAATTCCAATAGAATTGATGACACTTTATCTACCTATTTCAATCAACAACCAAAAAAAAAAAAGAAGACCCAAAACGAACCAGACTTACAAAAGTTCCAATTCCAACCACTTCATATGTGAAGTGTGGGAGTTTCAGCCAGCCAGTTCAAAAGAGATATTGACGTCCATTGTTCGTCTATCACTCCTCTGAATGCTGCGCTTCGCTTGTTTGTATGGGGAACACTTTCATAGCTCGTATTCATGCAGTTAGTTAAAAAGTACAAAGGGAACAAAAAAGAATGCAGTGACATCCGATGTCCGTCAAAGTGATGGACGTAATACTGCTTTGTAACGCTGAATAAAAAAGTTAAATAAAAAAGTGGTGCATTGAGCCAAACTGATTGATATCACACTATAAGAGTTCAGTGGACGAAATTTAAAAGCCGCCCATGTGGCAGGTATTTTTTTACTACCACCATACTATGTATGTATCTTCGCAGTGCCAATTAAACAATTTGTTATGCAACAAACTTTCAATAACAATTTGTTGACGTGTTAAAAAATAGCTTCTCCGCAGTCACGTTGCATCCAAACATCTATAGATTTAGATTTACATATACATATAACACTCTGCACTAAACGCCAAAGACGATGACTGAAAGGACGAATAAATGCTAACTCGGAAAATTTCACTGCATCTACTCACGGGAATGGAAAAATTGCATTAAACTTGCTGCCGATTTATGTTCAAAGTTTTTGTCGTGCACATCCTAAGGTAGTTTTAAGTTTGTCATAACGCGTTAGTCGAGTCGGATAACATCGATCGAGACTGAAATATCATGCAAACGACAGGCTCATCATTAAATCCAAGAGCAAAAAAAATGTAAGAGGTGCTGCTCCTTGTTTGGTAGAAAAAATGTTATGCGAGTACTTTGTCATACTACAAAAAATTTTGTCGCAACATTTTCAAAATAGAGCTTATGATTTGTAACTACCGACACTAGAGCACTTTTCTATGACATTGTATGTGTAGGGTTAAACCTCTGCATCACTTCGTGTGGGAACGTCGCCAACATTTCACTTTAGACAAATTGATTTGCCTTCATCAAATTTTAGTTTGAGTGTTTGCATAGGAAGCACTTCTTTTGGCATCCGAAGTCAAGTCGGGGAAGGCACGTTGTCATCACTGAGACTGAGACTGAACTGTCGGTCGGTCTAGCCTCAATTTACACGAAATTGTCAAAATCTTCTTTCGCGATGGTTGTGATGGCGGAGCTTGGTTGCTTGGCAGGAGACACATAAATTTAAATGCCGAATATTGAGTCGTTCGTTCTTGAAGAGCGTTCGAAGCATTTATAGATTACTCCATTCGCTCCTGTTGTCGTACTACATAAATCTTCGTCGTCGGCAACAACAGATATTCAGGGATATATAGCGCTTGTTAAAGTGGTAACCCCTTGCAGATGCATTATTTGTGGGATGCACCGGAAATCGATGTAACGCAGAGCCAAAGTAGCAAGGCACAGCATAGCAAAGCGGCGAGATGTTGGAAAATATTAATATTGTGAATTAAACAGCTGCAAGTAGTTCCTCGTTTTTTTGTTTGTTTGTTTGTTCCATCAGTAACTCTCGTCTGAAACTCTTGTCGCCTTCAATTTAATATGCTAGGTTTGTTCCATTACCCTAGAGCAGGGGTTCTTAAACTTTTTTGCCCGCGACTCACTTCTTCATAATTGCATACTTTTAGGCTGTACGATTAATTAGATTATTTCAAAAATTAACGGACTATAAGTTTAAATCATTATGTACTGGTCAAAATAGTAGTCAAACCAGTTTGTCCGGTTTGTGTGTATGTACATGGTTGCACATGTAGTTTATTTTTCACATTACATATGAGTATGGTTAGTTGTTAATAAGGGAAGATGCCATAATATTTGGCATTTTCTCGCGTTTGACAGTGTCAACAGACAGTTTATCTAGCTCGCCTTGCGCAGGAGAGGTATAACCGATAAACTAATAGCTATTATTAAAGCAACCTATAATGGCTCTAAATGTCATGTGCTGCACAGAGGAAAGCTGTCAGAAGAATTCGAGATCCTAAGTGGGGTACGACAAGGTTGCATTCTATCGCCGATACTACTCAACTCAAACATCTGGACTATGCTGACGACGTTTGTTTACTTTCACAAAGGATTATGGAGCTGCACCAAATGACAACAAATTTGGAAAGGGAGGAAAATTTTGCGGGTTTGAAGATTAATACTGCCAAAACCAAAATCATCAACCTCGGCACTAACTCTGTAACTCATGTTAACATTGTTGGACAGCCGGTAGAGAGAGTAGAGAGTTTCCAATATCTTGGGAGTATTGTCTCGACCGAAAGTGGAACCGAACAGGACATTTTCAACCGAATCGGCAAAGGAAAATCATGGTTTGGAATGAATGATGTCCATGATATGGCGAAGCAATGCGATCAGCTTAAACACCAAGCTGCGACTGTTCCGTTCAAATGTTGTATGTGTGTAGCACTTGGAAAGTGACCGCTACTATCACAAAAAGATTACAAACGTTCGTAAATAGGTGCCTACGGAAGTCTTAATGGTTTTCTGGCCTAACCGCATCTCTAACGAACACTTTTTTTTTTACCAGAGAACGGGTCAGGAACCAATAGGCACAGCCATCCAACGACGGAAGTGGCAGTGGATTGATCATACACTCCGAAAAGGCGACAGTTCCATAGCAAACTACGCAATGCAATGGAATCCGTTATCTCAGGATGGTAGAAGAACGGGTCGTCCGAGAAATACATGGCACAGAACAGTAGAGGAGGAGTCACAGCAATTGGGGAAGAGTTGGAGAGAGCTGAAGCTTGACGCGTAGGCGTAATAGAGGCCCTAGGACCCACAAGGGAATATAGGAAATAAGTAAGTAAGTAAGTACAATGAAGGGATGATTTAAGTTCACTGAGTTTGTCAAATCTATCAGCCGTATAACACAGTTTCAACATCCAGGTTTTCTTGCAGAACTAATCAACCATAATTTGTTTTTTTAAATTCTCTACATGAACTTCGCGTGGGCATGGTTTTGTCGTTCGTCCGTTCGGTGGTGGAATCTTGCGATAAATTTTTAACCCATTTTCCAAACCCCGATTTTATTCAAACTTAGCACACATTTGTACTTCCGGTGACAACACTTTCTTTTGAAATTTGGCAGTGATCAGGTTCAGGCGTCGGGGGGCTCCCATGCAAAATTTTTAACAATCATGCAATGTAGCGGTTTTTTTAGACTAAAACATTCGAATGCCGTTTTTCAGAAGAATTATTCCTCTTAACGTTCCGCCACTCAAAATCTATCTTACCACTGCATGCAGAAGAAGCTTTTCACATTCCGATCTCAATTTCTTGCATATTCGGGAGAGAAAACAAATAAATGGAGTTAAGAGCGCACTTTTCACTACTTACTTACTAATTATGCCCGACATGAAATTTGAAAAAGACATAGCTGTCATGGTAATCGATTTGACAACATTGACTGTCTATGTATGATTTAATTATTTTATAGATTTTACTGCAGTTGTTTAAATGATAACTTTTTGTGCATTTGTGCATAATATACTATATTTTTTGGGTAGCTTAGATATCTATGTCTAGCGAAAACAACAAAAACTGGTTTTAAATGAAATGACAGATGTGGTCCAGGGCCTCACAACCATCCGCTTTGTGCGTTTAGCACACAAATGAAAGGAACTTACAATTTAAATCAATATCCGGAACGTAAATTAAAACGGTTTCCATGATAGTTATTGCTCTCTGAAGTTTCTCAGACATTCGCGAGATTTGGGGCTGAAAGCAAGCTTTTTGGTGTTTTTCTGGGATTCAAACTTCGAACCTTCTGGTCAATAGTACAACACACTAGCCACTAAAGACACGGCGCCCACAAAAGCTTAACTTTTGAATGCAGCAGCATCTAAAGACATATTAGCGAACAACGTATATCTTTATGTAGTAAACGTCTAATTTAACGCAACAACTAATGTCTCCTTAATTGTGCACTAACGTGAGCTTGTTATATTGTATTTAATGTGTGTTTAAGCTCCTTTAATAAATGAATTAAGTGCAATTAATTATGCGGAAATCAAACACAACATAACGCTCGAAACTTAATTTCTGACCCGAATGCTTTATAATTGAATAATCGCACAGACTGCTCTTGCTCTTATGATAGTGACTCCTTTTATGTTCTAACAAATTTTTTGCAATGAAATCAATCAACATCGGGTGGATGAGCAACAATAATTAATGATTTCAATATCTTTAATAATCAACACCAACCATTGAGTTGAATTATATCTTTATGAGGTGAAATTTTGAATTAATTGTCGAAGGAAATTATTTAACGATGCATCCTTAAACATACCGCACTAAGACATCTTTTATGGGATACCCTAATTCATTATCCAAAGTGCAGCAGACATTTTCTAGTTTGAGTGGTGATACCTAGTTAGTAATTAAACTGACTGACGGAGCCCCATTAAAATGCACTACACCAAGCACTTGCACTTAATATGTCTTCGTTGCCGTCTACGTTGAGATCTCCAACTGGGCACTTCATCTTCATTTGCAAGGTTCACAATTTTGACATCGAACTCCACCACAGACTACCTAGAATAGCCTGGTGACGACTGGCGGTGTCATCGACATTTTACTAACCAGAACGAGATGTCTACTTTTAGCTCCGGGCAGCTCAGGCAAATGCTCTTTTTGGCAGAATTATATACATTTGCAATTGATATACGGAAGCTTACAAACGACGTGCAAAGCTTTGCTTTTCATGTCGGTACGAATTAATTATTTGAAGTAAGATTCAGATGTCTGACATGCGTGTACATGTGTGTACTCTGGAGTATTTTTCATGTTAATAAATGAGAACTGACTGACATAAACATTCGGCTCATAACTAGCTAAATGCCACATTATTAAGTGAAAATCATCACTCATTTCAGTCGATATGCCAACTGAATATTTAATTAGTCTTTCGACATATAACATATATGACAATAGTCTATGTGATATTAGGTGGTGTATGGATACGATACGATACTATGAGAATTGGGGATGTGTACAAGTCACTTGCACCGCCCCCTATTATTTTGAGCCTAGAAATCTTTTATTTTTTTGATAAAGTGTATTATTCCTTTGGATGGAATTTGTTGGTAATCTTCTACCCTTATAGTTGTTTTGCCCATAGTGTTTATTCTTAATTTTATTAGATCCTCCCAGCAGCTCTCCGCTTGTCTCCGCTTCTTCCTGACAAAATTTTCAGGTCTCGTCATTGCTGATTCCTATTTTGTGTAAATGATACTTACAAGTATAGTGTTCTGTTATTGGTCTACATTCTTCTTGTTTTTTGAGTTTTATGGCCTCTTTCGCCTATTTGTGGTTAAAGTTTAGGAATTTCTTTAAGTAGTGTATGGATACGATACGATATTTAGACCCTCTATATTTTCCCAGTAGTTATTTGTGCATTTTATTGTCCAGTTTTTTATTTCACTATTTATATCTGCATTGTTGGATCCGTACAGATTCCACATCGAAGTTACTCTCGAAAAATCGGAGGAGTGTCCTTTCCACCGGAGCCTACCGAGCTTAATTTTCTTCACGATGTCGACATCGCGTTAACGCTCGTAGATCTCATCATTATAGAGTCTCCGGAATCGTCCATCCTCACATACAGGGCCAACAATTCTCCGTAAGACTTTTCTCTCGAACGCGGCGAAGAGGTCAGAATGTTTTTTTCTAAGCACCCAAGTCTCGGATCCATATGTAAGTAGTGTATGACCATTGTCTTATATTGGATGTTATGGTTAAGTTCCTGGATTTGAAGAGTCTTGACAGACTATAGTAGGCTTTGTTGGCTTTAAGCAACCGTGCGCGTATTTCTGGTTCCATGCTGTTATCGGCTCCTATAGTTGACTCAAGATAGTTAAAGGATTACACTACTTCAAATTCGCGCTCCACTGTTTTAATTGCAGGACCAACGTTGGATCTTTTTGTCGCAGACGTGGATGTACTTTGTTTTGCTCTCATTTATGTGGATCCCTATATTTCGTGCCACCTGCTCGATCTGGATGAAAGCTTCCTGAACAGCTCTTGGGTTTCTACCAACGATGTCAATATCGTCTGCGTAAGCCAGTATCTGAATGGACTTATAGAGGATTGTTCCTCTCGCCGTTACGAGACAGGCAAGGTTTTTGGTCTCGCACCAAACTTACTTTAAACGGAGTAGCCCGTTTCTCCTTGTTGTGGGGAAAGCTACCGGTTGCCAATTGATTTATTTAGGATGTTTGATTGCACTTATATCAGTCAGAATAGACGGCATATTAATTTAATTTAGTTTTTAGTCATTAATCAGCCGCTATAATTAGCATAGGGGGAATAATTCTGCGTATGTCTGACTACCACAATTAGACTTAGGTGCCATTTAAATACCTACTAAAGCTGTAGTCTAGAAGGAGGTTTTGATTTCCTTGTGGTATGTTTTGCTGATGAGAAAAATAGCTAATTTATAGATTAAATCTTTTCCACTCAAAGTAGCCAAAACAAAGTCAGATGTATTTACAATGAAATTAGTTTATCATTAGTGTTTCGATTCATGTTACTTCTTGCATATAAGAATACTAATTACGTTAATAGAGGTCACAGCATTTCCTTTCTGGTGTCGGATAAAAGTTTAATGAATTTAATTATTCGTGCAATTCGATTGGGATTTCTATTCTCCCAGCTCTGCAACATTATAATATACTCAACAAATCAGTAGCAATCTTTAATGGCAGCTCTACGACTAAAATCCTTAAACTATATACAAATCCATGCTGTTAAGTCGCTTTTGTCTCGAAATTGTAAGTTAAGCAGCTTCATTGTGAAACGACAAGGACGACGACACTCCAGGCACAATAGATAACGCCAACTAAGCCTTTTCATGTTTCCCCCACCTCCCCCATTATTATCAATTGCTGTTCATGGAAAATTTCTAACTGAAATCGAAAAACTTACGTACGCTTTCTTTTGCGGCATTAAAGATAAAAATCAAAAATCGTCTTTATCCTTTTTTATGTAGTCATATAGGCATCCGTTTGTGAACTAACTTCTGACTAGAGTCCTTTCTGTGGCAATGAGTCGTGTTTTATAAACATTAACTGCCGACTCCTCGAGTTCAGTCGGCTAGAGTACTTCTTTGGAAAAACCCCTTCGCTTAAGAAAAACGCACTTAAAAAAAGCCAAAGGCAAAATTAAGCACACAAATAGAGGAGGAAATAAAGTCATTTTTCCCTTCCATTAGAACGCAAACGTTAAAATGAAGATAATTCACAATCCGATTAAGCTCCAAAATTTAGAAAAGTTCCTCTACAAACAATGAAAAAGGACATTTCTACAGGGTCTTTTAAAATAAAATAAAAGAAATAAAATCTAATATCCGGCAAAACAATACGCACAGTTGTGTACGTAAAACAAAAAAAAAATTATCCTGCGAAAAGCTGCCCTTTTTTAATATCCGTGCATAGCGCTTATGGTGTATGAGTGCCTGATGGTCCTTGGAGCATCTGTTGTGCCACGTCAAGAAGCGCAAATATTTTTTTTCCATTTGTACGCATCGAAACTCGTACATACTCCTATAAGTTGGCCGATAGCAGCAGCTTTTATTTTCACCATTAAAAGGATAAAGGCATTTTTCTCTAACAGAGAACATTAGTTAACTTACTTTGGGGATACAATATAAGTCTCTGTTGTCTGTCTGCTTTTGTGAATTATTCCAGTGTTATGGTAATGGTGGCACATTTCTGCATTTGACTTGATTTGAGGCAGAAGGACCACTCAAAAAAAGGGTTAATTAAGCTTGCTATTATGACTTATGATTTCCGAATGCTTCACAATTAACTAGCAGGAAGATAATCTGAGTAGAATTATCTTAAAATAAAATTAAATAAAAATTTAAAAAAAAAATATCCTTTTATTGAAGCATGACGCCCTTAAAAGGTAGAAAATAAATAGGTAGATCTGGAGCAACTAGAACTAGAAATAAAATAAATGAAAATTGCTGGAATGTTTTTAATGGATATCTGGAATATTTGTGGCTTAAAAAAAATCACATAATTTAAAAGAACCGTGCTAAGCATTTGAGGTTTATGACTATATTAAAAGGACTCCCTCAAGATCACCACAATACTCCTTTAAGACCATCAATAGTCCCTCAAACCCCTTAAAGGTTCCCTTAAGACCCCCTCATAACAGTCTCAAGACCACCTAAACCCAATTTCAAGACTCCACTCACGACCCTCTCAAAATCCCCGCAAGACCACCTAAGGACCTCCCCAAGACCCCACTAAAGATCCTCACAAAACCTCCTTGGGACTCCCCTGAAGACTACCTAAAGACCCTCTCAAGATCACCTCAAGACCACCTCAAGACTCCACTCATAACCCTCTCAAAATTCCCTCAAGAACCCCTCAAGACCACCTAAAGATTCCCTTTACCTCTCAAACCCCCCCAAGATCCATTTGAAACCCCCTTAAGACACCCACAAAACCCTCTTAAGACTCTATCCACAAAACCACGTAAAGACCCCCTCAAGACCACATTTAAGATCCTCACAAAACCCCCTCGGGACCCCCTTCAAGACCACCTAAAGAGTCCCTCAAGATCACATCAATACCCCGTTAAGAACACGTTACTATCCCCATCAATACTCCCTCAAGACCCCCTCAAACCCCTTAAAGGTTCCCTTAAGACCCCCTCAAAACAGTCTCAAGACCACCTAAAAACCCCCTTAACGTTCCACTCACGACCTCTTCAATAACTCCTTAAGACTCCCTCAACACCCTGATCCTGAAGATCCACTCAGAACTCCCTCTAGACCCCTCTAAAAACCCCCTCAAGACTCTCTTAAGACTACGTTACGAACCCTTTTAGGACCCCACTCAAGGCCCTATAAAACTCTCCTCAAACCGACAAAAAACCCCCTATGGACCATCTAAAGACTCCATCAAACCGCCCTCAAGCGCTCAATACCACCTTCAAGACTACCTTCAAGACCACCTTCAAGACCCTTCATTAACCCCCTTAAGTTCATCCTCAAGACCGCCTCAAGTTACCCTCTTAATAATCCTTTAACATCATCTCAAGACACCCTCAAAACTACCCCAAAAGCCAATCAACATCCCAAACAAAACCCTGTTTAAACCTCATCAAGAGTCCCTCTAATCCCCCCTGAAAGCTCATCATGACTCACCTCAAAACCCACCTCAACACCCACCTGAAGACGCTGTACACCTGAAAACGCGTACGAGACTTACTCCCAGATTTAGAATGAAAAAAGCGTGACAGAATGACATATAAACCGACAGACACAGGCAAGTTAATATAAAAGAATTTAAATAGGTGCCTTTGCGCCTTTAGTAGGCACCTCTAATTCCAATGGAAAAAGAAACGAAGTTGCGTAGTAACCTCCCACATATAAAAATCCTGACACCTAAATTTGTGCTCTCCAACCAAAGTAATCCAAGGTAAAAACTTTAATTGATAAATGCCAGAGGTTAAATAAAACCAACCGAGAAGTTCCACTTGACCATGACTCGATAGTCTCAATGGATATACAAATATTATATAAAAATACAATTAAGTGTCAACATTCTAAGAACGATAGAGAGAAGGTACAAAAAATGTGTTGCCACTTTGACTGCCACTACAAGTCTTTTATGTGCCAACACACCTACGCGTAGAAAGATACTGTACAAGTATCGTATAGAAAAAGTGCGGAAAACACTAATTTGTTCTTTTCAATCTTTGTGTCGAACATATCGTTTGTGCTTTGCTAATTATTATTCTACAGCATAATCACAGCACTTCATCGTCTATGTACTGAGTTTGATACTTGGAGCGTGGCACTATGGACTTTCTTTTTGAATTCCGGTCTTGGTTCTTTTTCTTATTTTGTGCATATTTGCATTTTTTGTATCGTCAGAGACCCGTACAGAGGCAAGTGGTGCAAATGTCTTGAAATTTGCAGAAATTATGTTGCAATGCTGCTAGACACGCAGCTAATTTGTCTCTTTTAAATCTTTTGGATGGGTTTTAGCACTGGGTTGTGCTGTTGTCTGTCCGTCTGCTATTCTCTTCAAATTTAAGGGTACAGCGAATGTTTGAGTTTATATTTCAAAACAAAATGACCTTTTTAAAACGTTTTTTCTTCTTTTTATTGTTTGTGGTTGGATATTTAGTAAAAAATACCTTAAAATTTAAATCATAATTTCTGGCTTTACAACCGAGGTCTAGCCCTGGCCACATAATAGCCTAAGAATAGTTACAATTTTTTTTGTTTTTTGTTTGTTAAACTTGTTTTTTAATGTAAAAGGGACGGCCATTTTTCTCATAGGGTTTCTCGGATTTTCGTGAAGTTATGTGTATTTCTGTTTCTGTTTTATTATTACGAAAAAAATTTACAGCGCCATCTGTATATTGACTTTTTCAAGAATGTGCATTGTACTGAATTGTATAAGAATTGGGGAATATCCAGAAACCATTGTATATGTTTGGGCTCAGAAATATTTAATATAATATAAAAGATATATTTGGTACTTGTGCCATATATGAAGTCGTACTTGTATATAAAAGTTATACGATGAGTTTTATATTAGAATTTATCAGTATATTTCGATATTTGCTAGATGGTTCAGATGTAACAGAATAGAATAGAAAAGAGTGCAACATTCTCGAAACTATTGATTAGCTATAAATACCCTTTACTTTATCGCAGTGAGTTATTTATCATTTAAATTTGTACCAGACTACTTGCAAGTAGGTAAAGCAGTATTATATGTCAATATAAGTATTATGTGTGAATAATAAGTAATCACCAGTGTGAATTTGTGAACTTTGGCTATTTGTGAGTTTAAGATTTAAAACGAATAGTACAACACAAGCGTTTTTATTTGCAAAATCTATTACGAACTCTAGAAAAACTAAATTTTGTAACATTGTACCTACCACTTAGTTGTGAAAATTACATGCTTCAACATAGTTTGTAAATTATTAAATTTTTTTGTCAAAATTTGGGCATTTCAACAACCCGAAGGTATTCACAAAATACCACTACACCAACAAAATACCATTACATCAACAAAAATTGAATGTTTGCAGCGAGTTTCGTGCTGGAGAGGTCATTGGCCCATACTTCTTCATAAATAAAGCTGACTACACAGTAACGGTTAGTGGAGATTGCCACCAGAAAATGCTGACTGACTATTTTTGTGATAGTTCGAACGGGCGAGTGAGCAACGTGGTTCAGCAGATAAGTGCACGGACTTGACTTCTGAGCGGGAGGTTCGTGGTTCGAATCTCAGAAAGACAGAGAGTATTTTTCACGGTCCCACCTCTCGCGAATGTCTGACAAACAATCCAAGAGTAATAACTTGTCACGGAAAGCTTCTCCGTTCGGATATGGCATTCAATTGAAGGTCCCTTCTATTTATCTGAAAAATGTACGTGCACATCACAAATTGTCGCGAGACCTGGACCGCAATGGTCTGTTGCACATAAATATTATTATTATTATAATTCGGGCATATTATATAGCTTTAAAAAGGCGGTGTCACATGTCACACATTTGAACAAACAATGCAGTCAATTTACTGCCGGAATTTGACAGAATTTTTTATTTGGGACTATGTTGAATTCACGGTCTATACCAATAAGCCATAATCTGAAATTGCCGGCATATCACCCGATTTATACGAAAATGCCATACAAAATTGGGGCAAGCGAATTTACTCGTCCAAGCAGTTCTATATGGAGGACATTTAAATGATGTTCTTTTCTAAAATTATTGGCATCGATGGTACTTTAATTATAAACTAATAAAATCAATTAAATACAAGTTGTTTTATTTATAGGATATAGCAAAAAAATATGTTGTTATCTAAAAATATAATTAACACAGCAGTTTGGCATGCAGATATATTTTCCTTAAGAATATATTAACAAGGAAATTGCGAGAAAATTAAAAAAAAAAATGAATATCCATGCCGAACAAAGAAGCTTACCAGCATCTTCAGGTGTAGCGTATAGCAGCAATTTTAGCCAACACCCACATTGCTCATTGCTGATTGTTCACTCAGATGTTTAGTAGGCCAAGGATCAAAAACGTTGTAGGAGGTATTTTCTTTTGAGTATATACTCTTCTGACGGACTGATAAGAAAACGTAACATTAAACGTTCTGTAGTTGGTGAATATGTGTTGAAATATACTTGCACTATGCGCAACCAGGCTTTAGTTTAAATGAAAAATTAGTTACTTCTAAATGTTTTCCATACTCCAGCTTACTTAAACTGAAACTTAAGAATCTAAGAATTTTTCGCTCAAAACGACCAAGGATATTATCATCCGTCTTCGATAGAGTTCATGTTTTAGCGCTTTAGCAAGTATGACTAGGATGATTACGGTTTATACAAGTTGTTCTAAGTGGTTCGAGAGAGCACTCAATTGCCTTGTTATCCCAAAGAAACAGCGATATATAAGGGTAATTCTTTGATTGACAATAGTGATTCTTCAATTGTTTTCTTAGCTTGTGTCGTTATCGGACGTTTAGTAGACTCTTGACAAAGTCTACGTTATAGCTGTCAACTTCCACCAAAACGTCGGTGCTGGGTGTACCTTCCTGGTGACAACAAATACTTGTCTCGTGGACCTAATTAAATTTTCGCCGATTCTTTCTCAATGCTTGAAAATGAACCTGTCACGAGTCAATAAGATCGATGTATTTAGCGCATCTAGTTGAACAGACTTGAAGAAATTGTAACCCTATCGTTAACTTGAGAGTTTCGCACAGTGCTTTCAATCTTTACTTCTTTACTTCTTGGCTCTTCTCTAGAATCTTCCGCAAATGTTTTGTTGATTGTAAACCGTCCTGGCCTAAAAGCGCACTGAATGTCGAAGAGTGCCTGCAGGCATTCACTCCGCAAGATATGATAGATACGATATTTCGGGCGATGTAATGGAGACTAATTTCTCTATTTCTTGTGGATTCGGCCAACAATGCTGAGATTCCTTTTTAAAAACTTTTATTCAACTTGACATGACCCCTTTTTGTCTGTATTTTGAGGTTCTTTTAAACCATTTTTTATTTTTCGACTTCTTTGAGGTCCTTTCTTCACCTTCCACTATCCACACGATCTAGAGAGTTGAAATTTTGTTGATATCTAAATCCAAAATAGAATTTTTTATTTTCCACGTTTCGCGTGTGGCACGTGTAATGGTTTGAAATCGCGCATTTTCTCGTATTTTGAGGTCTTTTTTAACTACCTTTCGCACGACTTACAGGGCTCAATGTCAGGGGCCTATTTTGAGATCCCGCTTTTAACACATGTCGCAAGTCACGTGTGACGCCGGTGAATGCTAGTCTCTTCACGATTCATCAGGCTGGATATTGCAATCCTGACTTTTCCTTCGTCAGGTGAATGGAAATGTTGTTTAACCGTCTGAAGTAGTGGTCTTTCCATATTGGCACCACTGAATGTTATTCAAATAATAGATAGAATTTCCTAAGATGTTGCAGGATACGCGATCAGTGAATATTCAGGCAATCTTTAGTGATTGCAGCGGTTCGACGTTATATTTTCTTATCGTTGCTTTGGTGTTTGATATATTCGGATTTGCACCTTGGCTACAAATACGTAGTGATCCAAGTCAATATTATCCGCTCGATAATTGCGAACATCAATAGTAAGTTCCAGATATAATATCAGAACAAATGGTATGAGCTCCACCCTACCAATTGCTAATATGTCTCGGTCAGAACAAAGAGATTTTCATTCTTATACCATTTTTAAGTTTAGTCATTTTCTACTTAAGTCATCTACGGCTTTTTACTTAAAAAATAATCTTTCCTTACTTATAGAGCTCCAAAGGCTTTAAGTAGCTTTTGGACAATGTATTGCGATTTCTTCTATAAAAGCCACAGTGAGCAGCCATTTACAAAAAGACATTATTTTGACTCTAAAGTCTCTTGAGTTCGTTTCATCGGAAACGAATTTAAAATCTATAAGACACACACAAACATTTATGCACACTGTACACACACTCGACATATGTGCATTGAGAGTTGTTAATTTTAAAGTTTCCTTTCTTTTATTGACTTTTATCACGTCCGAAATCAAAAACTACGTGACGAAGAAATTGTGCAGAAACTGCTTGCAGCATCATCATTGGCAAAGTGCTTAAGCACAAGTGGATATAAAAGGAATGCAGCATCAGTACAATACAAAAGCCAGTCACATTCGTAATTCTTTTCGCATTATCCGTTTAGATTTATATCGCAGTGCACATTAAAACTGAGTCAAACTCGTATCCTTGAAGTGGTATGGAGAAGCAAGTGTCGCAGTAGACGTATTAAAGAAATCGACGGGAAAACAAATGGGTAATAACGTTAATTAAAGAATATAACTTTAACTGGATATTGAATTCATTCGGTATAATTTTTGTCATTAAAGCAATCCTTTCTCTGTCTTTAATTGACAATCTATAATCAAGCAAGAGACAGACAGACCTAAAACCAACCATTCCTCATGATCAGGAAGATAAACTAAATGCGAATTTAATTTTCTACATAGTGGGGAATTACACTTTCCTACCGGATGAAACATTTACCTGAATGTAGTCCTAAAAAAGTGAATAAAAAGTTTTACATTGAGTTTCTAAATAGAAATTAATTCATGAAACTTGCGTACTTCCATTACACCAATTGATCTGAAACAAAGAACTGAGCACAAAAGCAAACGAAGACTGATACTCGTAACTATCATATGAACATAAAATAAAAGTTGAGTGCCTCTAATAGTTCTATAATATAAGCTCCTCGAAGAAACAACAAAATATGAAAAGTTTTAAGGATATGCAAATGATCTACTAGTACTTATATGAGCTGAAACTGCACATTTACTTATAAGAGATACTGGCTTATGATGCTGTTGTAGCGGAGACCTGTCAGTGTGATAAGCTGAGTGGTTAGAGCTCTTGGCACACTCATAGAAATCTTGAGTTTTATTACCGAGTCGTCCATTAGATATACAAACTTTCCTTATCTCATTAATCAGTTATAGCTAATTCCATTTGCATGTTTAGTACCCGACACCAAACTACAGGTAAACCATTAAAGTGACAGGGATTTTGTGGTGTTCGTGGTGAACGGTTTGCAAAAGGAA
The DNA here is from genome assembly GCA_947095585.1 of Nephrocerus scutellatus. NCBI lineage: Eukaryota > Metazoa > Arthropoda > Insecta > Diptera > Pipunculidae > Nephrocerus > Nephrocerus scutellatus. The sequence goes on along the minus strand of OX352763.1, from coordinate 19,080,517 downwards.
CAAAAATCCACTTCAATCAGAAATTCCCTTTTATGCGTTCGTCGTCTTCTGTGATGTCTTCTGTGTACTGAAGTACTGGAGAGTGGGAAATGACTAAGATCAGCTGTTCGAATCAAAAGATCTTCTCTCAGATATTTGTTTTTCTTGATCTAATCTAATATTGCCCAATACTGATGGGCCTCAGCAGCCGATAACAAAACTGCTGGCAAGGGTCAGTACCTCGATAGAAATGTATGCGGTGCCTATATGGCACCCGGCGACTTCTTGCGCCAGCTACATGAAAGGAGTTACAGCAACGTACAGACTTCCGTCGCTCAGAATATGCTGTAGGATGCCAGTTGACATCATAGCAATAGAAGGAGCGACAGTGAGAGACCTCACGAAAGAACAAATCAGTGCAGGTCAGCGTACAAGAGAAGACATTCAAAAACGTAGCGCAATAGAGTGCTAGCGTAGATGGGACGCATCTACAAAAGGCCGATGGATGCATACGCTGATCCCAGACATCCAAGTGGGGTAGCAAGAAAACATGGAGAGGTAAACTACCTCCTGACACAGTTCTTGTCGGGGCATGGATGTTTTCGTGACTATCTCCACAAATACCAGCAACAGTACGGGCCACTCTGTCTTCACTGCAACAGCAGTGTAGAGACCGCAGAACACGTACTGCCAGAATGCTGAAGGTTTAATAAATTGTGGGTCTGTGTATTCACTGAGTGGAAAATTGTCCGCAAAAATCTTGACCTACATCTGCTACATGAATTAAAGCCACAAGATTATCATCTGCGTCTTTCTTTCGCCGCGTTTAGCGATGAGGCTAATTTTTGGCTTGACAGGTTTGTTAATAAACAAATTTGCTGCATATGGATTGATACCAATCAGAAAGAGACCCTACAGACTACATTACACCCAGAAAACCATTTGGTGCGGTTTACACGCTGGTGGTAACATCGGTCCTTAGGTTAGGTTGGGGTGATTGTCGGCAGGAAACCGAGCCACTTAGACCAATAGATGGTCCATTGTGATGCCACATTGATCGAGAGGATTTCTCGTCCTACTCGTTGAACCAGTTGGAGCTTCGAATGAAGTGTAGAGGACTTTTGATGTCAGTGCTTGACAAATTGTTTAGATCGTTGTAATAGAAGGCTCCAAAGTAGAGCATCAGTATTACAGAAAGACCTGTGCATGCATGCTAAGCATTATAAGGGTGCAAATCCCTTGAGAATGTGCAGAGAAGGTGAAGAATGGTCTCTTCCTCATTCTCATCCATGCGGCTTCTGCAGAAGTCATTTGAAAATACACCAAGCCTTGCTGCATGATTGCCTACAAGACAATGCCTAGTAATGACACCTATGTGCTTATGTGCAATCAGCCCTGCAGTTCCCTAGAATGACCCTATGCCCCGGCAACCAGTACAGGTGAATAATGAACTGCTCCCCGATATCCCTGAGAGATGTAGAATTTGTAGAGACTGAATTTAGATATCTCAAAGTAGCTTGACTATCCGAGAAGTTGCGGATATCCTTAGTGGATATAACGTTCCTCTTCAGCCAAGACAGGACTTTTTAAGCGCCATGATATCTGTTTGAAAAACACTGCAGTGATTGGGAAGATTGAATGATACACTTATATTTGGCCTTTTTAAGAAAACAACTCCGCCTTCGCCAGCATCAGTTTTTGGCCCGTCAGTATAAAAACGATTCATCTTCCAAGATAGCTTCTTATCCCCAGAGTGATCTGTAGGTGATGGTGACCTGGAAGTTGCTGTTGAAATGTAGTTGCGGAATGGTGTAGTCTATACCTCATGGTGAAGCCCTAAATAAACTCAGAACAGACTGAGTTCATTTCTTTTCCACTGGGAGGTTGCATTGAGGCGAACAGCCGTGCTAATAGCAACTTGTCTGCTAAAGATGTCGAGTCGTGTTAGGTTGAACAGTATGTCTAGTGCAGTGGAGGGGGTGCTGCGGAGTGCTCCGCTCATACATAGACAAGCAAATCGTTTGACGTTGCTTAGTTTGCGCGATTTATTGCTTTATCTCTGGCAGTCCAAGACACCACCAAACTGTACAGAAGTGTAGGTTTTATTACCGAAATATAAAGCCAGTTAGTAATATGAGGTTGAAGACCCCATTTGTTACCAATGGCTTTTTACAAGAGAAAAGTGTCACTGTGGCTTTGCGAACTCTTTCCTCTATATTAGATTTCCAGCTTCGTTTTTTTCCCAGAAACCCAGATATATAGCTTTATCAGATAAGGATAAGCTTGTGGCCTTTTAGAGAGGATGGTTCAACATGTGGAATTTTATATTTTTTAGTGAAAAGGACAAGTAAGGAAAAGTAAGGACGTGAAGTCACTGGTCTATGCTGATAAACGACTTACATGCCAATATTATTCATCTCATTAGTGAAATACGTATTGCAGTGCTTGCAAAAGTGGCCTAAAATTGGACGCGATTCGTCAAGAATATTCGCGGTGTTCATATGAGCTGAATTATTTTTAATGATAATGACATGTATTGATCTTTCGAATGAATAAAACCATTTGATTAACACTTTTTTTTATATTATTTTTTACAATTTGAAGATCTATCGGGCCTAATAACACGATCCATTTCCATTCATTCTATTTGGTATACATACAGGTATTATTCTTATAGGATCATGTATTTTTTAAATTATTGTCACTGCGATCGGGTTGTATGCCATCACCAAAACCAATACGACTCAGAGAATATTTGCAGTTTGTCACAGGACCGTTCAAGCACTGCAATATACTACAGACAGATATTATATCATCTTCTACTAAAAACTGCAGCCCCCTTAATATGAGATCTTTTGGTTTGTATATTTGTAATCGCTAGAGGCGCTAGGATCAATTCTGTGTTTTAAGAAGAACCCTTAACATTTGAACTTAAAATTCAATCCGGCACTAATTGTGGTAATAGCGAAAGTACACTGTCGAACAGATGCGATGTTCCATCATATTGGTTGTCTTGTATTGTCAATGTTCAATTCCGCGGTTCTGTGCTTCACTTATCTTTCTATTTACTGAGTGCCAACTGCAAAAACCAAAAATTAAAGATAAAAAACATCCAACAAATTTTACATTACAATATATTTCTATATTTATTTCATCTTAATCTTTTTATTATTTAAGATTTAATTATAATTTGATTTACAAAACGGTTATAACAGTTCCTTTTTTTTGACATTTTTATTTGCATTTTGACTAAATAATATCTAATTTAATTCTGATATGTTTATAACGATGAAGAAATTTTCCAGTTTTTCGGCTAAAAATCGTATTTAATCATATTTTAAAACAAAAATAATAAAAGTTATGACATACAATGTCTTTAATTGTATCGTAAATTATTTTAAATAATTTTACTTTTAAATTTAAGCCAAGCATGTTGCTTCTTAGTTTAAACAACATTTTGTTAGACACAACATTTTCTTTGATTAATTGATTTCTTCTCCTTAGCTTTGCTATAATTATTCTACGTTTTGTTTCGTTCTAATGTCTATTATTGTGTTCCGCGTTTAATGCACTTCCATACATACATACATAATTTATCTATGCAATGTACATGTGTTAATACTTCCATAATATGGATAGGTAATAATAATAATTAAATCGTTCATTGTTGTCATGTACGAGTCTAACGCAACTTAATACAAGTGAATAAATACTCAATTGCAATAAAAAAATAAAAAAACAATTAAATAATTAAAAGATATATAATTTATAAATGTAATAGTATAATTAATTTGATGTTATGGACACCTTTGCTGACAAAATATTTACAATAAAAATGTGCGTTGTTATGTTGATTCTCTTTAATGCTTCCAGAATCTGTTGCTTCTTAAAGCTCAAACTGGAAAATGTTGAAAGGAACTTAAATGCACGAAAATGTCCGCTTTCACATTTAACACGATTGTCTTCTTTAAAATCGAGTAGAATAGAATAGAATAGAATAGAATAGAATAGAATAGAATAGAATAGAATAGAATAGAATAGAATAGAATAGAATAGAATAGAATAGAATACAATAGTATTATCAAAGCTAGCTATTTGTGTCTTTATAATGTTTCGAGCCCTTATTTCACTACGGGGAACAAATTGGACCATTATCTACGACGTTTGCATACACAATTAAGAAGTAGATATGATAACGTACTATTGACAATTTTTGTTAAAAAGCTTCGACAGTAAATTTCTCAAAAAAATAATAGAAAATTGAATGAACCAAAGATCCAGTAACATAGATTGACTTTTTTGATCATCCATTGCGATATAAGCGATGCATCATTGATGATTACTTCCTAACTTCTGAGATGAAATAGGGAATAACATTTTAGTTAACCAATAGCTCTTTCTATTTGCTCGATAAAGTTTATATTTAGCGACAAGCAGTACGGTTTTCGAGGGCAGCGTTCTACAGGTGATCTGATGGTATATCTCAACCACAACAAGCCAGTCGTTCAGTTAGTCTGTTGGATGAACACGTATTGATCGTAGTAAGTCAAAAAAAGCCATAACATTCGATCTTCTCTGAAGACGTTTTCTACAGAAATCTCTCTGCCGACGTTTCCTACTGAAATTTCGTTTCTACGGAAACCTCTCTGTCGACGTTTTCTACCGACGTTTATCCATAGAAACCGTTCGCTGCCGACGACTTGAACTACCGCTTGTAACACGTGTACCTGCAGCAGAACTAAGGCCATGACGTTTACCAACTGCAACTGTTCGCTGCTGACGACTCGGCCTACAGCTTGTAAAATCGTGTACCTGTAGCAGAATGCAGGCACGACATTTACACACAGCTGCCGTTCGTTGCCGAGGACTCGGACTACAGCTTGTAAAATCGTGTACCTGCAGCAGAACTTACACAGCAACCGTTCCCTGCTGAAGCTTTGATCACCCCAGTTTGCAAATCATGTACCTGCAGCAGAATCTCAGGCTAAGAAGTTTGCTGTAGCAGTAGCGCGCTGCTTACACTCTTGGCCCATTCTGGCGGATACGTCTCTTTTCTTTCGCGCACCGTCTGGGCTCATGTCATTCACGCCTACTTAACGCTCAGGGTGCAAGGCTCACGTTCGTCTCAGGCTCACGCATCGCTCAGGTGCACGCTCGTCTCAGGCTCCCGCTCAGAGATCGTTCAGGACTCACGCTCGTCTCAGACTCACACTCACGCTTCGCTCAGGATTCACGCTCGTCTCAGGTTTACGCTCACGCATCGCTTAGGGTGCACGCTCGTCTCAGGCTTACGCACACGTCACGTCAAAGGCGCAGTAAGCCTCACGCACTCAGGCTCTTGTCAAAGCCTACGTAGTACCTAGAGTACCTCAACATTACTAATATAATTAGTTATGAATCTATATCGAAATAAATGAGAAATTGAATAAAAAGTCCGATAACAGCATAGAACCAGAAATACGTGCACGATTGATTAAAGCCAACAAAGCCTACTGTATTCTGTCAAGACTCTTTAAATCTAGGAACATAACCATAACATCCCACCTGCTGGTATATAATAAAATGGTGATACCACTACTTACATATGGATCCGAGACTTGGGTGCTTAGCAAAAAACATTCTGACCTATTAGCCGCGTTCGAGAGAAAAGTCATACGGAGAATTGTTGGCCCCGTATGTAAGGAAGGACGATTACGGCCCATAAGTTCGTAAAAGTACGCATCTTATAATCGTGTGCAGAATATCCTACCTGAAAAAACTATCGTCGTGATGGGTGTTTCCTCGCAGTTGTCAACAAATGCACTCGTGTGACTTCTAAGAAATTTTTGGCGATGTTTATAAAAAGTGATTGAACAGGATTTCGGCATCGATACATAACTGTGGAAGAAACATGGATCCATCACTAGACACCAGAAATGAAAGATCAGTCTAACAGTGAACTAACAGTAAAGATGGGAAAAGTCATACCATCGTTTGGATTGGTTTGGCTACAATTTTCTGGAATGCAAAAGGGATAACCGACAGCAATTACCTTGAAAATGGTAGAACAATAGCTGACGACTATTTTTCAACTTATTGAACCATTTTAACGAAGAATTACTGGAAAAACCACAAAGAAAAAAGATCCCCTTCATCAATATATTGTACCAGCTCTCAAGTACATGAAAGTTATAGTAAAACTTAATGAATTGGGCCACTTTTTCATTCACCATATTCTCTGGTTTTAGCCATTAGCGATTATTTTCTGCTTTTGAATCTTCAAAATTGGGTCAGCGGAAAGAGATGGCTTGAAGATATCACTGAGACAAAAGCAACTTTTAAACTTTTAAAGAAATCGTAATCGTAATCAGAAGAAATAAGAAAAACGGTAGACAATGCACATTGAGCCCAAAGAGGACGATGTCGAAAATAAAATTAGTTTTGTCAAAAAATATGCTGTTTTCTTGCCAAGACTTTGACTTCGTACTATCAGTACGACCAACAATCTAGCTAGTATGCTAAATTTTGTTGCTCTTGCAATATACCAATTATTTTCAATGAGATTTTTCACATTGTCCTTGTATTAGTAGGTAACCATTAAATTGAAAGTCACTTATAACGTTACCAACAAGTTTTGTGTAAATTTGCAATTTACTCAAAATGCATTTCCAATATAATATAACTAAGTGTTCCAAAGTAAACCTCAATATTGTCTGCACTTAAGTTGCATTGTTATTATGCGAGTTGAGATAAAATAGAATAAAAGTAGCATGTGCATTTCGACTTCTCGCTGCACTGATTATCCTTATGATGCTTTTGCTGCGCTGTTAGCTTTTATGGAAGGAAGTGCTTAGCAATAATAATCCAACGCTCTCATGTGAAATTCAATCTCGATGGTCTTGATGTGTGTGTACTCGAGTAAAATCCAGATTGCATTCAAAATCAAAATAATTGAAATGAAGAAGGGATGAATAGATTGAAAAGGTTATAGCTTTTCACCGATGCATTATAAAAAGTATTGGAAAAATCCCTGATGTGTCAAAATATCGGCGATGATGAACGGAAGATGCGCAAATACTATTGGGATTCACGCTGTTTGCTCACAGCTGCAATTCGATCACTCTCTAGTATATAGATGGTTGAGATTATTGAAAGAAGTACGAGTATTCTGAGCATACTGAACTGATTGCAAAATGCATACTGGTATGTATAAGTGCATATTTGTTGGTCTCCACGCTTTTAATCACAACTGATGACGTTGAACGTTGTACTCGTATGTGTTCATTCAGAGTTCAGACCGTATTCCGTACACAAATTAATGAACCAGTTTAAAGTATCGGGCTCCTTTTACTGTGTGTTATCGATTGGGTTTGGGTTAAACAGGTGATGGACGATCATAACTAGAATAATGGTCTTGGTCTGTATGTATGAATTAAAAGGCGTCTTTTGTGTTGTTGGGATTTGTGGCGGTTTTGTTTTTTACTTGGTCTTGGTGGCTAGAGGACTGTAATCAATGAAAGTTTTTTTTTAAAGTCATGGATAATGGCATGAGATTTAGTATTCGCTTAGACGACAAGAGACAACATTGGGTTTTGGAAAGGTTAACAACGACAAACAAACAACCCATAAAAATGTTGATGTAAATTCTTTAATCGGAGATACACATATGTACAAAATTTGAAGACTATCGGACTATCACACATTACAACGATACTGGTAGCATCGTAAAACACAATGAAGGTGGCCTTCCAAAAACAGCAATGTCACCAGAAACGGTTTGCAAATTGAAGGCGCGAATTAAGCGAAATTCACGACAAAGTGCGCAAAAAGTGTCAAAAAATCTGCACGTGCCCGATAGAAGCTTCCAAAGAATAATGAAAAATGAACTTCGATCGAAACTCTACAATATTAAAAAATGCAAGATTTAACAACGGCTCAAAAGGCAGTTCGACTTAAATGTCAACACTACGTACACAAACAAAATTATCGTTTGTGGTTAGAGGGCTAGTCCAACGACAATTTGGATAAGCGAGTTGCTCTTTGCAAACAAGCGCCAGCTTTTGTGATGGTTTTAAGCAGATGCAACTGCAAATGGTCGTTCTTCGCTAGTCTTTATTCATAAGGGCGTCAAGGTGAATCAAGAAGTGTACCCAGAAATGGTATTAAATGATGCGTCGCTACCTTGCCTTGGGCATAGAAAAGTTCGTTAATAACCGCTGGACATTTCAACATCATCACATAAAAGCTCGTTTTACAAAATAATTTTTATAAAGTCACTTTCCAAATTTAATTTCTTCGCAACAAAGGCTCCATACTGACTAGACTTTAATCCTATGGACTTTTCCATATGGTCCATTTTGGAGGTCAAGGTGTCGAAAAAAAAGATATGAAAGTGTGAACGTATTGAAGAAACTAAGGCGGTTTAATAAGTTTTTTTTGTATAATGTACACACGCTCAAGGTATTTGCACCCTCATAATGCTCAGCACAGTATGTCTATGCACGTGTGTCTTAAATGATTGCATATCATACAAATGCGGAAACACAGAGTCAGGTAATTCATTCACCCTAATTATTGTGCGGCTAATTATTTGTGTCCAAAAATATACATGCGCAAGACAAATAGTCGCGAGAAGCTAGGCCTTGGACCGCAACGGTCTAACGCGCCGAATATTATTATTATTAAAGGAGGAACCTATGAATTGCTTAGGAATTCCGAGGATAGGCCTAATGGTAGACCCTTGGACTTCAGTTGGGGCACGGGTATTAAGGATGGGTTCTAGAATGGCCGGGATGATTTCTTTTGAACACCAAATTTGTCCAAAAGCTCCGAATAATCGCCGGTGATCGTTTTACCCTTTTCAAGGTAATCGATGTGAATGGCACCGCATGCATCGCAAAAATTTTTTGGCCATGGATTTTTTGGCCGACAGACCCACTTTGGCCTTCTTTGGTGCACGTTCATCCGGAGAAACCCTCTGTCTTGATTGTTTCTTGGTCTCTGGTGTGTTGTGATGGATCCATGTTTCGTCCATGGTTACGAAACGGCGCAAAACCTTGACCGGATTGCGACTGAACATCGCCAAACACTCCTTTGAAGTGGTCACACGAAATTCTCTTTTTTTTTCATTTTTGTTAAAATTCACGAGTTTCTCTGCTTTCAATGGCTGTCAGACACAAACTAAATGACACAGCTTGCTCAAAATTTGACAGGAGTCTATGAATGGATGGCAGTTGACGGGAGCAGTGCTGCATTTAAATTTACTGCGCGGGAAATTCAAAAAGACACTGACTTATTAAACTGCCCTTGTATCTTTTCGTAAAGAATGGACCAAAATACCAGCAGGTCACGTTCGTGCAGTATGCAATGCCTCCGTTAACAGACTCGACGGTATCATCCGCGCAAAAAGTGGCTGTATCGAGCAGTAACATGTTTTCCACAAAATTTGAATTGTTTTTAACATTTTCTAAAATTTTCATTAAAGACGAAATTACAGCCTTTTCATTGAGATCGTCAGACCGTAGAGAATTAAAAAAAACATGCATTTTGACACACGCATAGGACATGGATGCTCAGGAGTGCTCTAGGACGCGTGAAAAATTACCTTAAAGAAGCTGACAAACAGGCGAAATTTACCCCTTGTCAAGTTAAATAAAAGTTTTTAAAAATATTGAAAAGTAAATTTAAATTTAAAAGAGATGGGCAGTTATATTGTACATTTATTTGTTCCATTTAGGGATATACTACTTCCCGATGCTAAAGCACTCAAACCCGCAACTGTAAATAGTTGATAGAACAAACGTCTATCTTAAGTATCCAGATCTCCTCGCAGTCAAAAGGGTTACCAATCAAGCGTAGCCTTTAAAAACTTTGGTAAGGACAGACAAAACTTGTAGAAGTTCGGTACCGAAACTGAAACCTTTTATAAGATTAGGATCAAATCAATGAACTTTCAAAATCAGAATAAAACTTTTTCTCAGTGACGTTGCTACGGACTTATTGTTGCCTGCATAAGACTTTGACTACCTCTTAACACTTACGCATTCGTAAAAAGACATTTAATTAGGAAACTATCTAGCATGCAAGTACTAGTAATTGTAAACGCTGGATAATATCGACCGATATTGCGATTTTATGCAAATTAAACTTCTGGTTATGTACAAGTAGCTTAGTCCTTAGTATTGCTATGTGCACAGCTTAGCCAAATTCGTTTACCGACAATTTAGTACAATTATAGCAAAAAAATTAAAAACAATCTCCACTTGCGCTACCTAATCGTTCAGTAGCTTCCAGTAGCTTACACCTGCAATGACTGAAAGTAATTAAAAATAATTTTGTGAGTGGGAATTTGGGATTTAACATTATGCGGGTACGACACAACGTCTTGTACCTACGATTATTGAAGGTTTAATTAATATTTGTGACTGTACGTACATTACTGCAATTTCTAGACTACATGTTTATATATTTTTCGTATGTTTTTGTTTTATTCCATTATTTTGTTTTTTGTTTTTTGTTTTTTTTTTTGTAATTATTTAAGGCATCGGAAAGTGATTTTGTTCTAAGTCTTTTTGACGTATCTTCTTCGACGTCTCTATGCGTCTATCGGTTATTGCAACAAATGGCAATCTCTGTTTGCGTCCGGTCTGTCCAGCACCAACAATTCGTGGTGCTTCCACCACTCGATGATAGACAAATGAGTTAATTGGTTTCGGTGTGCTGTTCCCAGGTGCAGCAACAGCTGCTCTACTTGATGTGGTTGCTGTGCTGGATGAGAAGGACAACGACGACGGCAATGAGGCTGATGCTGATGATAATGACAATGACGAGGATAAAGCGGAAAACATTGGATTGGATTTGAAATGAGTGCCGCTAATGAAGCTATTTCGTCTGTTTCCGTTTGCAGATAATTGTGAACTGCGACTACGTGGCACTCCCATGAGGGATTTCTTCGTCGGTCGAGCTGTTGCTGGTGATTTTTCAATTTGCCATTCGATTTTGTCACTTCCGTCGTGTTCGGGCTCGTCGTCAGCGATGTCACCGATTTTAGCTTCATCATTGTAACTTGTAATTTCCTTGTCCCAATCGTACAATTCCTGTGAAATACTAATATCATCCCCTGGTAGATGATTTTGCTCCAACACCATAATGTCGTCATTCTCACGACTCATCAGCTCATCAAATGGTGACTGAGTTTTGGTGGTGGTAGTAGTGGTAGTGATAGTGTTGAAAGTGATGTTAGTTGGTGTGCTGGTGGTGTCAACGATGGTCGCAATGCTAATTCCAGTATCGCTGGTGTTTGAAATAGGCAACGAGGGATCATTTACATTAACTTCCGAAGTATTGAATAATTTTTCAGAATTACCCTCATTGGCACGTTGCTCCTCAAACAAATCCCCGTATCTCCACTTAGAGTTGCGATTGCGATGCTTCAATTCACTTGCGTAAGAGCTACTGTCTCGTGGTCCTGGTTGCAAGAAAGAATTTGACCAGATGCGATGAACTTTCCGTGGCGATGGTGGGGGTGTAGGTGGTGGGAGAGTTCCTTCGAGAAGGTTTAACAATTGCTTATTGCGTCGATTGTATTTTTTTATGTACGGTGGCAAATTTGCATCCTCATCATCATCGTCTTCATCATCGTCATCATCATCATCATCCCCATCGTTGTCGTCACCATCGTCTTCGCCATTCACATCACCATCAAAAGTATCAGCGTTTAAATTGTAGACCCCATCTGTATTTCCACGTACACCGCCAGTATTATCAGCATCATAGTTGTCGTGATGCGGTGGAGCATCATTTCCATTAAGCCGGCGGTAATCGTCACGTTCTATCATTGATGTTGCAGTAACACTACCACCTTCAGTATAATCTTCATTCAGCTGATATTGCAGCCGTGCCAAATGTGGCCATTTGCTGTAGTATTTATCGAAGTCTTCCATTTGTGTAATTTGATGGCCAAGTTGATTTGAGGCTGGGTATTGATTGAATCTAGAAGCTCCGTTGTCCGGGTGTTTCCGCCCTTGTCTTGCGTTGTAATAGTCATCGCGTACTGTTGGCCACATTTGTTGTGGGCGGGACGAAGCACTCAACTCACTTGTACGACCATCGCCTTCATTTGCAATTGTAGGTAGATGCATTTTCCTATGATGATGTTGATGTTGGTGGTGATGACGACGATTGAAATTGTTGCGATTTGCGCTCGGATTTGAACGGCTGCGTTGATGATGGTGGTGATTGCGATGAAACTGTTGATGATGATGGTTATTGTAATGATGCTGATGGTGTTGATGGTGATTTCTTTCCTTCTGTGGATATTGAGAAGATACTGCCGATGCCTGTGTTTTCATCCCACTACGGAAAGAACTTCGACCTGCATTCGTTCCTGCACTTTGCTTAGCATTAACAGGGTCTGCATTCGTCCAGCTGCTGACTTCATCTATTCCATCATCGTCAGTCTCAGTAAAATAATTCATTAATCCCTGATAGTAAGGTCTTGATGTAGACACAGCAGGTCCAATCGAAAATATTGGCGATGGTGGTAATCCCACAGATTTAACCCTGTGGCGATTGTATTTTTTCATTATCGCATTCTGACTTCTTGCTCGAATAAAATCGCCATCTGATCCATTTGTATTATTGGACATCTTTGTTGCTTCAATTGCATTATCCCTTTCGCTCATCACCAGTGAATCGGTCGCATAACGTAAATAATCTTTGTATTTTTTCTTCTGACTTTTCTGTCCGTAGCGTTTATTGTTTCGTCGATGCGTTTTGTGTTGTTCGAAAGCAGACAGACCTGCAAGAAAAGCAAATAACACAAAGAAATTCATTCGAAAATATTTTTTTTTGTTTTTTGAAAATATAAAAGTTATTCTGGAGAAACTCTCAGCATCTTTGGCTGAATCGATGCTTGAATGTGCAATTTTTTGGTGAAATGAAATGTCGTGTAGGATTAAGGTGTCCGATATGTTTTCCAAGGACTCCATATACTATGTTTTTTGCCATTTTATTTAGTTATCAAATAAACGAAACTTTATGTTGGAGCTTAGATTTCGGACTATTTGAAAAAGTGCAAAGTTCAATACATTTAACTTGGTTTTGTTCATCGTAAATTAAAATTGTTATACAGTCAGAAAGCTGTGCTTTGGTGTTGGTGGGTAAAAGGCGACAAAATAGCGAAGAAATAGGAAGAAACAAGAAGTTTGTCAATGAAGAAGATGAAGAGGAAATTCCTTTTGTCTCGCAAAAAGAAATAAAAAGCATATGCTCCAGGGTACAATGTAATTACCGCTCACATAATGAAAGGAATGACACATTTAGACTTAAATCACTCCGGTTTATAATAAACACCAATTTCAAGCTATGTTATGTCAAACTTTATTAAAAGATCACTTCGTTGAAGTAATTATAAATCCGAAGCAAGGTAAATCACCACAAGAAAAAGCACCGTATAGCCAAACATCACTTATACAAGTTAAGGTATAGGCCGTCCAAAACCTCGATTGTTTTTTCCCCATTTTATTATGCTGTCCCAGTCAGAATTATTTAACGTGCCAAACATACGTAGTTGTTTGAGTTTCACATGAGAAGTGGCGGAACGTTTCTAAAACTTATATGTGAAGCCGAGAGAACATTTGAAGATTTGAAACCGTTCAAAACAACTTAGATTGAACGGTCCAATAAAAAGCTTCTTATCCATTGAAGCAGTTTTTCATCGACTCCAAAAGCACGCATTTTAGACAAATGAGCTTGATGCCAAACTCTGTCAAATGCCTTGGAAATATCGAGTGCAACAACTTTGCTTTCACCAAATTTATGCAAACACTGGTCCCGTGAGGTATGCCATCAAATCACCAGTATAACGTTCCCGCGAAATTCTTACTGCCGTTCACTATAAAGGTTTGATATTTCATGAGCTGAATATAGATCAGCGTTTCCATGACCTTGGAAAGAATTGATGTAAGTGCCAGTGAATATTTTGCTTTGTCACTTTGAGTCATATGATGTTGAAAAGCAACATCCCTAGGGACATAAATCGCGAGTCTGCGTCTGGGGAAGAATAAGGACACTAAGTTATATCGAGCAATTTTTAATTCAGAAATATCGGAATTCTCATATACCTGAGTTTCACTTAATAAGTAATGGCGAAAGGAAAAACATCTTGTTACTGATTTACGCAGACAATATTGACATCATTGGTAGAAACCCAAGATCTTCCGGATAGAGCGGTCGACACGATATTGAGGCTAGAGAAAAACTAGAGCAAAATAAAATACATGGTGAACACATCTGTCTGCAGAAGATCAAACATTGTTTACTGAATTAAGATAGTGGAGCACGAATTTTAATTTTTTTAACTATCTTAGTCAAATGTAGCAGCCGATAATAGCATGGTTGCTTAAAACCAACAAAGCCTATTTTAGTCTGTCAAGACTCTTCAAATCCTGGAATTTACCCTTAATATCCAAGCTGCTGGTGTATAGGACAATGCCAGTGATCCGTGCTTACATATGGATCCGAGACCTTTGTGCTGAGCAAAAGTGATCTATTAGCCGCTTTCGAAAGGAACGTCATATGAAGAATTGTTTGGTCCGTATGTGAGGAAGGTAGGTTCCGGAGACTCTATAATGATAAGATCTACAAGTGTTACAGCGATATCAATATCGTGGAGAGAATTAATCTTGGTAGGCTCCGGTGAGCACGACAGCTAACTTTCATCTTGCTCGAAGTGTCCTTTGCGTTAGGATTTTTGGGACACGGCAGCGAGGCCGGCCAAGCGTACGCTTAAATCCTCAGGTTTTAGGATGCCAAACTTGATGGCTCAAAATCGGCATAAGTGGAGAGATTTTTTGTGGGAGGCCACCCCAGTTGTAGGAAAATTAATATTTCGCGACAATTATTTTTATAAATTTGAGTACTTTTTTTTCTTCCAAAATTAATACTAAAAGAAGTGATTTTTCTTTGGTCTTTCCATGCAATAAGAAAAACTCTTTTTTCTTAAGCTTCAGTAAACATAAAATAACCCATCACTCCAATTAAATCTTTCATATCAGATAAGAGAACTTTATGCAACCTGGCGTGTATGTTAAAGTATAATATAAATAAAAATGTAGTCTACATATGCTTGAAACATTTGCCAAAAAGAAATCGACATTTATATCCCTCTATCCTCTTCAAATCCATCCCAATTTATTTGTTACGCATCATCGATTCCCTACTCAAAGTAAATGTATTCGACCGAAGAAGAAAAGTGTACTTTTTATTCGATATAAATAAATAAATAATATTGGCCAAAACCAGATATAGAAACAAATTGATATTTTCATTTGAACCAGAAGAAGCAGGTGGCGGTGGGTGGACCGCTTGACCATTTCGAGCGATTTATTTTTAAATTCTTACATACATAGAGAGTAAAACCTCAACAGAAGGAACAACTTTTATCGTCAAGAAATGCGCCACAGTTTTATTTAACGAAATCAAATCACGTACGTTCAATCCACCAAGGATGACCTAAGCGGCCACTACTGTGGACTGTGGGTTTATCGTCGAAATAAAATGAATCCAAGAAACAACCCACGAATGGAATTGAAATTGCGAATACGAATGTGAATGAATAAAGATACAAACATTTAATGCTATGATTGACATTTTGGGACGGACAAGTCTAGTTCAAGGCAAAGGAAAATCATAATAAAGTGGCATAGCGTACATTTTATTATGCAATAACCTTACCCAATTTTCTACTGTTCGTTACAGCCTCTTTAGAGCCATTTGACCCATTTGCTATGGCATTATATCCCATTGAGTAATCCTTGAGTACCATTCCGTTTCGTTTGAGATGGTTGTTGTCCTGTGCAGCTGGTTGTTTTTCTTGTTGCTGGTGTTGTTGATGTTGAATCCGTTGGTCCTTCTTGTCTGCACTGTGTTGCTGCTTCTGCTGCTCTTGATATTCGTTCTGGTCATGTGAAGAGGAGCTCCGTTGTGACGCTCCAACAGATGATGAAGCATATGTCTCTCCAGCAACAATTGCAACTGATTCATCTTCATCGTCGTTGTTGTGGCCGCTGTTGTCGTCTTGTTTTTTGCCACCGTCAACAAGGACATCGCCTTCGACAACTACTACTTCAGCTAGTGCTGGCGGTGGTGCTGCAGCATTATTAAATTCTTGTTCATTCAGTTCTTCTGCGGATAGCGACGCCAATCTATCGATAATACCTCCTGACGATGGCCGTTCTGAGAAATCGTCGTAGTTTGTCTCCTTGACATTTTCTTCGTCATAGTTGTTGGCATTTTCCACGAAATAGGTGAAATTCGGTGTGGACTTTTGAGATTCGAGTATCTGCAGGATTACGTTAGCGAAAAAAAAAAGAAAACAGAAAGCATAACAGAGTCATACATATGGTATAATCCAAAGTTGGTTTAGTATAGATATGGATGGTAGTGGATTTTTTTATTGCTCACAATGGAGTATTCTGAATAACGTGAGATTCTTTAGAAACACTACCACTTACTCTACTACTTACAATAGCTTCAGGTATCTCCGTTCCGTGCATGTTGAAACCTGCAAAAGGAAAGCAAAGGAAGAAGATGTGAGCTGCATACAATCGATAACCATATTTAATATTTCAAGAACAAGAAACTGCAAGAGAAGTTGAACATGCTCTAGAGATTTAAGTTAGTAATTGATGGGAGGGGCGGGAACAGGAATACCTCTTCAAATGTACTTCAGTAGATATGCTCGTTTAAAGAAAGTTCCTTTGATTCCTTTGTGGATAATTTTCGATTGAGTTCTTTAAACAAATTTATAGTTTTTCTATATGAATTGCAGTATATTCTTCCTTTTTTAATGATTTATAACGCACCCAAGGGTAAACGAGAGAATAAAAAAAGCCCACAAAGGTCAGCTTGAGCAGTTTTAATGATTATTCGTTCAGAGGATACACTGAACAATGACTCAATTGTAGCTGTTAAAGAAAAAAAAACCTTAGACTCAGATACATAAAATTTTGTAATGTATTTTTTTCTGGCGGCTCTTAAGCTATGTAGATCGTAGTTTTTTTATTATACCGAACATAAACCATGGAAGCCCAAATGGAGAAAATATTTTTGTTGCTTCAGCGAAAATAACCGCAATAGGCGGTTTCTCTTTTTTTTCTGATTTTACAATTCATAACGAATAATACTTTATATTTCTAGGTTATGGTGTGCATTAGTTAATGAATTTTTTTTTAATATTGAAGGATATATACTTAACAATCTAACAGATGTTTGTTTCATTAGGAAGTATAGTATACGGTACCATGAAAAAAGGTCAAGTGACAATTATGAAATTTATGACCTTTTGAAGAGTTGAAATTTTAAAAGTTGTGAACGGAACTACTTTAGTTAAATATTTGTGTTGTTATATATAGAATATATATAATGTTATAACTTCTTTACAAAAAACAACTAGACGGGTTGCATGCGCTCTAGTTGTTTTTTTGCAAAGAGAAGTAAAACTTCTTTGGCGGATAATTAAATATACAAAATTAACGGCAGCAAAAATATGTGTGCATAATACTTGGTAATTGTACATTATATTATGGCTGCTAAATAAAATAAGTCCCAATGAATTAAATCCCAAGGGAAATGAAATAAATCTTAAAATCCGTAAATAAATCAATTCCCAAGGAAAATGAATTAACATCCAAATTAAGAAATGAAATATGTCCAAAAAAGTTGGGGTTTATTTCACTTTGAAATTAGTTCAACAATATAGACATATAGACATACAGACATACATTATATAAGCCATCAATTAGATACCTGGGAATGGTAATTGATGCGAAACTCTCATCCAAAGAGCATATAAAGGCTGCCAGCAATAAAGCAGAGACTGTATGTTCAGCAATGTCTCGAATTATGCCTAACACTGAAGGAGCAAGGTAAACAAGAAGAAAGCTATTGGCTAATATTGTCTCGTCCATCCTATTATACGGAGCGCCAATTTGGGCAGACGCAATGGATAAGGTTAGCTACTGGCGAAAGATGTGCACATGTGATCGTCTTTGAAGATTTCCACCTCCTCCATAAAAAAAAGAAGACATACAGCCACACATACATTATATACATACAGGTGTTGTCCACCTTTTGTAATAAAAAAAACCCATACAAATTAAAGTGTTTCTTGTAAATTCATAGTCAGAGATACACATGTGTGCAAAGTTTAAATAAATTCGAGCCAAATTTAAAAAAAAACTAAATGGGAGCCACTCGGTCTGGGGCCCAATCACTTTTACTTTTCAGTTTTCTCAGCCTTTTCAGATTTTCTCAGCTACTGAAACATATCAATACTAATGTTTTCCTATCAAAACTGTCAATAAATGAAACCAAATTATAAATAAATTTTAAATTTGCGCCGGTAATAAAATCCCTAAAAAATCCGATTACATTCCCTTAAGATACTGGCGACATCTTATAAAAGAAAAAGACCAAAACCGCTAAAAGTGATGATTCACTACAACCTTCTGTATAATTTTCAATAGGTGACACATTTCCATTCTAATTCTTAAAATTACAAAATAAAGCTTACTCGGTGTCGTTTGGTTTTTGCAAGTCATCATCATCACACCATCTGAACCGGACACCTTAAATTAGTTTTTACCCTAAATTTCAAATTAGTTTCGAGTTGGTTTTCTTTTGGAATTTAATCAGCAACGAAATGTTGCGTATACGCCCCCATCTGTCCAATAATTAAAGTCATTAATCAAACTGACTATTGCATAAAAGAAATGTCAGTGAATATAGCTTAGCTATATCCCAATATAATCTGCTCTATAATTGTTCTATACATATTAAAACGTAGATATTGTTCATACTCTGTTTGAATATATACTTAAAAAGATACTTTCAATATTATCAGTCCAAGGCAGTTCCCTTACAGCAACCAAAATTTTAAAATAACCTCTAAAAGGAGAAACTGCAAATTCTCTGTAGACTAATTGAAAGAAAAAGAAAGCACACACTTACAAAGACATCCACAGTAAATTAATTACAACAAGAGATGAGGAAGATGAAGAAGAGTATTCCATTCGGCACTAATTCATTACTTTTATTAAACTAGTTTTTCCTTTTCCTTGGTGGCTTTGGCTCAAATGAAAAACATCTCTTTCGGCTGCAGTTAGTTAAAGATAAAATCCAATGATTGTGGTGTAGTTTGTATGCCGTGCTTTCATCCCCTTTGAACTTCTGCCCATCAAGGAGATGTTTTTCAATTCAATGCAATGTAAAACTAACAAAAAGTATTTCGATTTAAATCGAAGAAAAGTTCTTTGGATTCCTTTTGGATTTGATGATAGTAGAGAAATCCAGGTGCAGAAAATAGGGGTAATGTTCTAGGCCCAGTCACAAAATGTGGTTTTAATTCCGATCTGATTTTGAATTAAAAACGATTATCAAAACGATGTAATTAAAAAATAAAAATGGGTAAATGGTACCGCTAAGATATTTATACTGGGAAAGAAAATTGAGAATTGAATTAGAACAAAAAAACCAAAGAGCCGCCTGTGATTATTAACAGCCATGAAGTTATCGATATTTACAAACTTTTCAAACGAATAATTTATCTTAAAAATAATGCAAATACCAAGCAAAAATCCCTTTTACTTGAAGAGCACAAAGTATTTGTTATGTAAACGTATGGAACCAATGATTAAACACAAAGAAAATCCTAGCAACTGGCAAACTTTGCAATCGAAAACCAAAGGATCGATGGTAAACTATGAAATGCTTGAAGAAATGTTTATGTAAGATAGGTAAGAAGAATTTCAACCAAGAATAAATATTTCCAAAGATGAAAATAAAAAGGATAATATTTTGATAATTGTAGATTTATCCCATTGAGTACGATAGAAACTTCAGAAAGCTTCTAGTGTTTTAAGTAAGCATTTCATTACGCCATCACTCCACTCTCTTAAAAGCATATTGAAGTGAAGTTATGAAGTAGTTCCTTTGTTTATATGTTTTGATGATAGAGGTACACATTCTTTTACCAAGTGCCACTCGACCACAAAAATCGTTTAAAAAGAAATAGAAAAATAATAGGACTTTTACATGAAAGGGCAAAACTAAGTGATCCATTTTGAATACCTTTGATGTCTTTACCAAAAAGCCTTTGCGTTTTTTGTTGTTGTTTCAAAAATTTCAAGAAAATTATTTCAAAGATTTTTTCGTGTAATATAAATTTACTGAAATATCAGCAGCCATATGTATATAGATAGCTATGTTACCTCATTAAAATTATAGGTTGCTGATAATTTACCACGATAAATTGTGCTCCTTATTACTGCTTATCGTTCAGCTAAATGTTGGTGCAGAAGTTCGTTAGGGACTTTATTCTTTTTTCAATCATTACAAGTATTAAAAAAGGATAAAAATTGTAAAGCAATTTTTCTTAAAATTTGCAAATAGAAAAAGTAATTTTCCCAAAAATAACCCAAACATTTTCTTTACATTTAAAATGGAGATTATAGCTTATCTGTAATAAAAATGTGTTAGACAAAAAGCGATTATTCATTAAGTTTTTGGTCAAAACGCTCAGAAACTTTTTAAGTAATGGATAATCGGCCAATATCTTTAGACAATTTTAATTTTTTGTGGGCGATAGGAACATGGGCGATAATTTATGTAACCATATTAAGATGTAAAGCTGTTGCATGACTATGAAAGCAGTTGCTTTCTATCCAAACCGGTGCCATAAAGACCTGCACTACGGTAGCCCTCGGGAAGATTATAGGACTTACACCACTTCACATACACATTAAAAGCTAAGCTGGCTTAAGACTCTCTACTCTCAATATACATAACCATTTCAAATCTAATAGACCAGGACCAGGAAACGTAATTTCCAAAATAAACTCAGAATATGGTATTATCCTACAATCAGACCCAATGGCAAAAACAACTGATTTCCAAGGGAGCAATACAACATTTATTGTAGAAAAGAAAAATTGTGCTTGGGTTTCATTAAATTCTGAATCTATGTTTGACATAGCCAAATCTTGTTTGACTATAGCTTTTTCAGTTTTTGAACCGCTGTTCCACAGGCACTGATGGATTCTTGAAAGTTAATATTCTTGAAACAAGCAAGCAATATTGTTGCAACCTCTACATTAGTATTATAATCTATACCTTCATATCTGCGAATAATTTTCTGATTCAATCTCTGAGTACAAAGTTTTTTGGACACTGGTGACCTATTCAATAGTCCATGTAAGTTCTTTTTCCAAACAGTTGAACATTGGAATTAATTTCTTCCGATATCTACTTGGTATCGCAGACAAAAGTATCGATGCCAAAAGTACTTGGTATCAAAACAAAAGTATGTCCCTGTATTTACTTGCATCGATTCATCCCTACTTATACATATAATTATCCTTTAGTGGTAAAAACTGGAAGGCACGAAATCACAGTTTCTCCCAACCTTAAATTAAGTATGTGAGTGTTGTTTAAGTACAATAATAATTTAAAAAAAATAATATTCCATTTATGGTTACCTTTGAAGATGTGTCTTTCAATACAATTGTACTTCTCTGGCTTTGAAATCTGTTTTTATATTTGGACAATTATTTCTGTTTTCCCTCGACTTCTATTTACTAATTAAAGTCTTTATTAATTTTATTTTTTCACTCCTAAGCATCGAGCCATCTCCATTTTCTAAAGCGACACCGCCTCCATTCATGATCATCGCATATCTTTATAAATACGTATCCAACGCTGCGCACATTTTATTTTACATTTGTGGAGTTGGTTGTTATTGGTATGGAATATGGATAACAAAAAGGTTGAGCACGAAAGGTCGCCGTATAGCCTTGAGACTATATGAGGTGATATGATTATTGCTTGCAAAAAAAAAAAATACAAATTGCTTCGGGTGGGTGCGTATAAATCACATCATGAACTTTTATAACACTCTGGAAGTTATGCACACGTCAAGTTGGTTAACAAAAATACCAAAGCGATTTGCTCACCATGCCAAAAAGAATGCGAATGCTGCTAAGAAGAAATAATCACAACTGCAAGAACGAACGGCGGTAGGAGGAAAGTGGAATAAAAGAAGTATGTACAGAGCTAATAATAAAGCGGTACCCAACTGTGAATCATGGGTTAAGCGGACAACAATATCCTTTTTTTTCATTACGTACGTTATTCTGATGTGGAGTGTGAACTGTGAGGGAGTAAACAGATGGCAAGTACTAAATATATTTTCTGGACTTTATTTCCGTTTGCTATGAAATACAGCTGGACTCCTTT
Source organism: Nephrocerus scutellatus (assembly GCA_947095585.1). Classification (NCBI taxonomy): domain Eukaryota; kingdom Metazoa; phylum Arthropoda; class Insecta; order Diptera; family Pipunculidae; genus Nephrocerus; species Nephrocerus scutellatus. The sequence goes on along the minus strand of OX352763.1, from coordinate 19,058,266 downwards.
GGTCTGTTAGTCTCTTTAATTATTTTCGATTGTTCCCATTTGTGGTTTGAGTTTTTACCCGATTTGAGATGAAATTTATGAGGTGATTTTGTGTGCTTTTTGTTAGTTAATCTTTGTGCTGTTGTTTTCATGGGATGCAGCATTTGTTTTGTGTGCAGTCAAATGGATGAGTTGGCAATAAAGTTGGAAATTATATTGATAAAGGGAGAATTAAACGAAGCGCCGATCGGACGAAAATGAAGAAAAATTAGTTAATTTTTTGGTCTTTATCGAACGGGAACTCCACACCTGCCCTCAGTATGATGTAGGAATCATTCTGGGGGATATAAATGCAATAATAGGTAGGGAGCCAGTATTCAGGCAGTACATTACTACCCATATCTTACACAAGAACAATGGATGGCGTGCGGAAGAACAGCTAAATTCTTTCATTTTAGCATTGAGGGACAAGGCAGCAGACGTATTACAAATGATTCCAAATGCCGTCATGAGTTCCGGAATCTTGAAAGAGTTGGACTTGCATTATGGACAGTCTCACACACAGGAGCTAAGCAAGATACAGCTCCAGATGAAGAAACAACAGCGAGGAGAACGTCTTCAAGAACTAGAACGGGAAATAACTAATCTAGCACGACAAGCCTATTGTGGAGTTCCGACTGGTATCTTAGACGGACTGGCAGTGGATGCGTTCATCAATGCTATCTGAGATGAGGAACTAAAACTTAATTTGAGGACAACAGACAGAGGAAAGTCAATGAATGAAGTATTGGCATCGGCTTTGGAATACGAAGCAGCTAGAGCCAGTTTGTCTACTGAATTGGTTAGATTGTGTAAGCTGGAAATGGAGGACGTCACACAAATAAAGGCAATAATTAAAGAGGAAATCCGAAAATCAAAAACTGGAAGTCCTCAGAACGACGGAAACCAATATCTAGTTCCCGTGCAAAATGCTTTAGATGTCAGAAACCTGGACATCTTATCCGCGACTACAAGGAACCAAGACCAGTACAACCTGTGAATCGTGTTAGGAGGTCTGAAAATTTATGGCAGATACGTACATCACAGATGAATGAAGTGCAGCAGCCAGCTTACCTAATAGCTGCAGACCAGGAACTCTAACTTACACCAGCTTTACGTAAAGTTGATCTTGGGGACAGTAGAGTAGGAATAGTGGAGCCAACCAAATTCAACAAGAACGGAGTGCTATGCGGAAGAACTTTAGTGCAAGTTATCAGTGAGAATAATGAACGTTAGCCCATCACGGAAGGTAATAAGAGAAGGAACAGTCATTGGCAAGACTCCGGGAGTAAGCTGCATCGCAAATTGCCAGCTTGTAAAAGTAAAGAATACGCCACTGGATCTGGAAAGGAAGCTGATAATTCGTTCGCTGTGTAAACATCTTCCAGCGGCGCAGCAACAAGCAGCAGAAAAGGCGCTTGAGCAATTTGCCGACGTGTTTGCTGTCAGCGACAACGACATGGGTAAAACCAAAATAGTGCAACATCGAATCGATACAGGAAATGCTACTTAAATTCGACAGGCGCCAAGAAGATTACCACTTGCTAAGCAACAAGAGGCAAAAACAATGGTCTAGAAGAAAGATCGAGATGGAATCATAGAGAAGTCTAAAAGCCCATGGAGCTCACCTGTGGTACTTGTCCAAAAGAAAGATGGTTCAACGAGATTTTGTGTGGACTATCGGAAACTGAACCATGTCACCAAGAAGGATATCCATTACCGCATATAGATGGCACATTGGAGCCAGAATCTTCAGTACATTGGATTTGAAAAGCGGATACTGGCAGGTAGCAATTCATGACGACGACAAGAAGAAGACAGCATTTACTGCGGGAAACGGCTTTTATCAATTTTCTGTAATGCCGTTTGGTTTATGCAACGGTACTGCTACGTTCGAGCGGTTGATGGAACATGTTTTCTAAAAGCTGCAGGAGTGAAGTTAAGTCTGCCGAAATGTAGCCTTTTCAGAAATGAAGTGAATTATTTGGGCCACATTGTATCCAGTCAAGGAGTACATTAATGTGGAATCAATGAACGTTTAATCTAAAGCCCTTCAAAATAGACGTCAACAAGTTCCTGGATGTTCGAATTGTTCAATAGAGGATCCAAGAACTTTTGAAAGCTCACTTTCGTTATTATTTGTAATATTTTTTCAGGGTTTTTTGAAGTTTTCACAGATCCATTGATTAAAGAATTTGGACCGCGTCATTTTAGTTTCGTTTTTCCGTATTTCATTTTCAATGAATCAGGGTTCTGGGAAATTAATTTGAAACCGGCTACAAACAAGAGGAATGTGATATATTATAATATACGTTCCTTCGATAATATATTAATAAAAAGTATAGTCCACCTTATTGCCGTGCAACAAGTCATGAGTTTATATAAAAAAAATAAATGTAATTCGTACCGTCTGCTGGCAAGAAACATGGCATAGATAAGTCTACGATATATGCCACATTTTTTGCCGACACCCGGTTGACTGTATTATGTTTTCATAAAAAAATACTTTGACTAATGAGCATAGTCGAGCTTAGTCGAAGTGTACTACAAATACACTTCAATAATAAAATCAGTTTTTCACTTCCACATGAAAGTCCCTTTAAATGAAAAACAATTCCAACAGCACAATGCTTTTATCGTGTCTAATGTACACATAATATATGAGTATGCAAATATGCTAAGTAGTGTAGTGCATAAAATAATTTTAATTACGCAGGCAATTTAAAATTATTGTTGTTAACCGAATACCTCTTTCTCTATTAAAAATGAGTTAATGGCATTCCATTAATTCACTTTAATTTCGCATTGCTCTGTGTGGTCTGCTTTATGCTGCACCCGGCAAGGACCAATTTTAAAGCTTATTTGGGTTTTTCACGATCGATTGTCGCAGTGCATGGGTCCTTTAAGCGATACGCACGATACACATACACAAGCATATTCCTCCATTGTCCCTGTCGCTAAAAAGGCAAAACTCAGAGTGCAACGATTGTTATTGATACATACAAAACCCAGTACAAGGCAATCATTTATGTATCAGGAGTTCTTGCACTTGTCGCAAGTTAATTGCTACGTAAACAAATGACGAAAGTTATTGAACGTGAACGGGGCATTGTTTATATTCTCTGGTAATATGATTAAAGTTTGAGTAGAGTGATTAATTAAATTCTTTATTGATGTTCTTCTTCAAATTTAAAGTTGACTCCTTTACTTTGGTTAAGTAGCCACTGTAGTGTGATAACCATGATTTTGTAAGAAAATCTGAAATGTTTTTGTTAATGGTAATTACACTTAGTAATTAAATAATTCTTTCTGAATACTTGATCAATAGCCAACTTATCTTTGGTAAAGGGATAGCTAATCTTTAGTAAAATTCAATTTGACTGTGTAACTAATTTTGCTGGTCAGCTAATTATATTATTAATTAAATACAAAAATGTTCAGATTTTGAGTGTGTGATTTTAAATTAAATTATCAACGGGTTGTCGTTTTTTAGTTGTTGCGGCAATTTGCATATTTCCGGAAAATGGGTCAAACTTTATACTGCAGCGCAATCGGTACTTTTAGCTGATGCATCATTTTGGTTGGATTGTTATCTTATTAAGCGCTTTCAGTTTTAGGAAAAGTATATTTAAGTCAACATCATACTCGTATATAAAGTAAATATTTTTTATGGGCTATTGACTGGCAAATTTACATTAAAAAGTTTTTCAACATTACACATCCGAAAGTGTGATACGTTTCCATCTCATATGGTTAGAATCTTTTTCGAGTTCCGAGCATTAATTAATTTATTAATTTAGTTACCCAAGATATAGGCACAGAGGGTTCGCCTATAGGTATTGTTATTGTAGAGAATTGATTTTTCTTATATACTGGGAAAATAATTCTCTATTATAATATTAAATTATTGACTTTGAATGTGATACAGTGTCTATTTATTTGTCGTCCCATGTTCATAATTTAAAATTGAAACCACCAGAAGAATGTAAAGATATGAAGGTAATATTACCTTTTTTGTACAAACAAGGATGGTTGATGCTTCCTCTGTACGTTATTTTCAAAAGCGGGAGCAATAATCACATAAACCAGAAATCGATTTAGTGGAAAACATTTCGACAAATTACTCATGTTGGGAAATCCCACAAAATTTTTTATTTTTATAATTCACGCACGCTTAAAGGCGTTCGCATTTAGGATTCGCTTCGACGACAGGAGACAGCATTGGGTTTTGGAAGCGTTAAATTCTACTTCCCATTTTATTATGCTGTCTCGTCAGAATTTAACGTCCTTAACATACGTAGTTGTTTGAGTTCCACATAAGAAGTGGAGAGACGTTCCTGAAACTTATATGGAAAGTTGAGAGTGATGTCGTCAGCTAAAGAGTGAATTGGATTAGAAGTCACCGATAAGAGATCATTAATATGAGAAATGAGAAAGAGAGTCGGAGACAAAACAGAGCCCTGGGTAACGCCAGCATTTAAGCTATGTACTTTAGACTTAAAACCGACCAATACAACTTAAAATGTGCGGTCCAAAAGATAGCTTCTAATCCAGGGAAGCAGTTTATCGTCGACTCCATAAGCGCGCATTTTGAACAAAAGACCTAGATGCCAAACTCTGTCAAATGCCTTATCAAGTGCAACAGCTTTGTTTTCTCCAAATTGATGACGAGACGAGTTTCACTGTTCGGTGAGATAAACCATCAAATCACCAGTAGAACGTTGCCTACGAAATCCATACTGCCGGTCACTAAGGATTTCGTTGGTTTCATGATATTTCTTGAGCTGAAAATTGATCAGCGTTTCCATGATCTCTGAATGAATGGATGTAAGTGTTATGGGCTGATACGAAGAAGGCGACTACGGCTCGCCTTTTTTGGTATGGGCTAGACAAAGGCTGGTTTCCAACTTATCGGGAAGAGTGCAGAAGAATAGGATAGATGGACAAGCTTATGCAATGGCAATGCCAGCTTGGAAGAACACCTTTTCAGAACATATAAGAAATACCATCTGACCCAGAAATTGGTAAATCTGCAAAAATCCCGATTTTGAACATTTTAATGATTACTATATCAAGTAGAGGTATTTGATACCTTGGCGATATCGTTTCATCCCCAGTAATCACATGAGAGAATTATCTGCACTGATGTGCTTCAGTGTTTTATAATCAGTTTTAACAATTGATCTGAGCTACATTTTATGTTCCACACACTATAATCTTTGTTTTTCTCTCATTAATGTTCAGCCCCAGATTGATATCATCTTATAATTTAGGTCATGGCTTACTTATTTTAATCTCCACTGTCCTTGCTTACCTACATACTTTGTAACTTTGAAGAAAGTAAATGGTAGTCACATTATTTTTTAACCCCAAACAAAGCTGTTACTGTTATTGACGCTTTCACATAAATTTATAGGCATACATAAATTATGCTTACGTTTTCCGTCCTTCAACTACGAGTATATAACAAAAATAAATGCTGACAACAGTTTTTCAATGTTATGCTCAAGAATAAGTTTATTGTTTCTTTACAAGAACCATCAACGTCTATTCTTATGGAATATCTCCAATCACAATTTTCTACTAATACGGTCTCTTTATTTCCTCAGCCTCTTACATATTGAGATGTGTACACTATTCATATACCCCGGCTGCGCTTCATCGAATCAATTTCCTGTTCAGAGAGGATTTAGTTCTTGACATTCTCGATGTATTCATTACACTGTTTACCCCCATATTTGTATTTTGATTAGAACTAAACCTAAGTAATCAGATATATTAAGAATGTAGTCAGAACGACCGTAGGAGGTACTCGAATGAACGATTTACAAGTTTAGGCTCTTGTCACACATACCTTATGTACGAGTAATCCCAATTAGCATATTACCAGAAGAAAGCAACTGGAAAGGGGTTTAGTAATCAATCAAAGCTAAATATTTAAGATGCTTACTCGTAATTGACTGATTTTACTGATTTAACGCACTCTTAGGTATCATCTAAATAAACGAGCTTCTAATTTAGGTGATTAAAATACATACAACTGTGTATACAAAAGGGTTTTCTACGACTGGAGGATGTCGTACATTGAGATGTTCTTTCTTAACAAATTCTTTGATTAAATTTCACACTCGTACTCGTGTTTGCAAGTATGTGTAAATGTTTTTCACAGAATAAAACAAAACCACAACGCCACACAAAACAAAGCTGTTGAAGCTGGTTTTATTAAATTCCGTCCAACTTTATTATTATCCTGCGGGTGATTCAAAGCGTGTTGGCGGGATTCACTGGGTTTCAGGGTAAATGTAATCACTGAAAAGCATTTAATTGCAGCAGAACACATTTGCTGCTTCCAGAGAGAACAATTCTTCTGCAGCTGATGGGTCACCTTCCAGTGACAAGGAAGCACTGCTGTTACAGGGCGTGAATAATTCACACTAACACAATGGTTTTTCTACGTATTCTTTTAAGTAGCATTCATGCAGTTTATTGTTTAGCCATAAGTTTTAAGTGGTTTTTGACTTTTAAGCTGATGGACTACCTGACACTGCGGACAACTATACTGGTGGTGGTGTCATTTAAACTTATCCTTTGAAATTTTTATGGTAGTTTGTCTCCATTTGCACGTTGTATTAGATTCTTTATATTAACTTCCGCGCCCGCGTTTGTTTGTCTGTTTGTTTGTGGCTTGTGATTAATTTTAAACCCACTTCCTAAAGCCCGATTTTATTCAAGCTTCCGATGACAACACTTTCTGTAAAAATTTGGAGTCTTAAGCAGGGTCTTAAGGAGGTATGTTTTGAGGAGGTCTTGAGTTGGGTCCTGAAGGGTATCGTAACGTAGTCTTGAGGGAGGGTAGTTTTGAAAGGGGTCTTGGGCGAGTTCTGAGTGAATCTTCAGAGGGTATTGAGGAAGTCTTAAGAAGTTATTGAGGAGGTATTAAGAGGGTCGTAAGTAGAACCTTAAGGGGATTTTTAGGTGGTCTTGAGACTGTTTTGAGGGGTCTAAGAGAACACTTAAGGAGTTTGAGGTGGTTTTGAGGTAGTATTGATGAGGGTAGTAACGTGGTCTTAATGGGGTATTGAGGTGATTTTGAGGGAGTCTTTAGGCGTCTTGAAGGGGTCCCGAAGGGGTTTTGTGAGGATATTTAGTGGGGTCTTCAGGGGTTCTTTAGGTGGTCTTGAGAGGATTTAAGGAGTGTCTTGAGTAGAGCCTTAAGAGGGTTTTGTAGGGGTCTTAAAGGGGTTTAAAATGGACTTGAGGGAGTTTGAGAGGGTCTTGTGTGGGATCTTAGGAGCGTCTTGAGGGGGTTTTAAGGGGTTTTAAGGAAATCTTAAGGGGGGTTAGAAGGGATCTTGAGGAAGTATTAATGGGGGTAGTAACGTGGTCTTAACGGGGTCTTGAGGTAAAAAAATCACATCATTTAAAAGAACCGTGCTAAGCATCTGAGGTTTATGCCAAGATTAATAGAACATTAAATGCTGAGCACGCTTCTTTTAAATTATGTGATTTTTTTAAATCACGGATCTCTATTTAGAGAATTTTAAAAAATGTTAATTTTTATGTGTTGGTTTTTAAGGTTTTTTGTGGTTTTTGTGCATAATGATTTAAAATATTCAAGATTCGAGAGACAAAAATATACCACAGGGAGCGCAATTTGAAATGTTTAATAAGCTAAAAACTGTCACATTCAATTGAGTAGTAATATTCTCAGAATCATCAACATACCACTAATGTCCAGTTCTCCAAAAAATCTTTCTACTGGTCCCAATTTTGAGTTTGGCATTTCTCAAAATGTTAATGATATTTTTATATATGTGCTTTTTAAAAAGATTTTTCTTCTTTGCTGAAAAATGTGTATGTTCCCTCACAAATGTTTATTTCAAGTTATAATTAAATAGAATTACAAGAATTAGAGAATACAATGTTTCTTGTCTGCTTAAATGTTAATATTATATGAAGGCTAGTTTTACAGTTTTTTATACGATACATCAAAGCTCCAAAATTCTGTATATATTTCACGTGCCTAGCGCAACTACAGCGTGTTATTCAACCGTTTATTTTGGGTAATTAAAACACATTCCTTCGTTATTCTTTTTCTAGCTGAAGGACGTCTATGCTTCAATTTTGTGTATAGTGGTCTACTACAAAAGCAACAACAACAATAAGAGGCAAAAAAGGTTCATAGTACTGGTAACTCGGTGCTTAAACTGCAGTAGTCTGGACAACAGAAGCAGATGATACTGTACGTATATATCAGAATGGTAGTTTAACTTTAACAATTTTTTTCGCACTAAATAATAAAACACAACCCAAAAAGAAAACACTGCCCAATTTTTCTCGCCCTAACGTACTGTCACCTAAATATGTTAAATGTCGAGCTGAAATTTCATTCCCACATGATACAGATAGCACCTGCACGTTGATGGTTGCCTTTGGCTACTCTAAGCAATAACTGAGAATATGCCTGATGGCGCTAAATTTGTTGTCATGACATATAAGGAATAACATTTACCATTTGCCGTACTTGTTCCCCGTTATTACTGTGTGGTGTTGTAGTTATGTTTTGTGCCACATTTGAATCCTGAAAGACTGCCTAAGGATAGGACCAAATGCAGTCATTCAGAGAATTGGTTGTATAGGGGAATTAGGCAGGACAAAGCACAAACAACATGAATCACAACAAGAACAAAAGCAAAAAGCTACAGCTTCACCGTCAGTTTGTCATTTCGCATGGCCATATAAATCCGTATTCTCATATCACATTCAATCTGTTTCCAAATAGTGCCGCAAAATATCCACCTATGCAGACAGAGAGTTGGAGTCTGCTTTTAATGTGAAGATGATAATTATGATCATATAACATATTTCCTATACTCTACAATAGAGATATAGTTTATGTGTCTTAAGTTACTTGTGTATCGCTGTTTAATGTCACCATTGCAGAATGTCCTTTTTATGTACGCAGTTATAGCCACTGGAACGAACTACTAGTCACTTGCAATTTGCATAATGCTTCTAAGCCTTCCATTTTTGGAAGAAAAATATTATGCTTTGATAGTAAATAATAAACGGCAATCTGCATGTGTCCTGTCACTGTGTGAGTTATGAGGCTAATCCTGCGGCGCCTATTTTTAAGCCTGAATTAAAGGGTAATGCATGGGAATTACTTTCGAGTTTTGAAATTGTACAGATTGGCTGGAATATCATATACATGCGATAATTTCGTTCAGTGTGTGTTGTACCTCATCGTTTTGATGCATTTTTTTCTGTTTGCAGGATGCGATGCGTACAAGTTGCGGGTAAAAATTATTGGTGTCAGTCATAGCCATTTTTGTCGCCATAAAAGCGCAATAATGCAAGGTTTTGTTTTTTGAATACAAATGGGCAAAATATGAATTGCGCTTTATTAGGCGAAGTAGTGGGGAAGAATGTTAGGATGGTTTTGGTGAAAAAATTTAACTAAAACTTTAGGTCAATTTACTGTACAAAGTAGGGCCGTTTTTTATAGTCGAGTTTTTATGAGATCAAGAAACAAAAATTTGGTTTTTTCTTATCCGAAGCAGACAGCCCATTTTTTTTTATTTTTTTATAATTTGTGGACACGTAAAGTGGTTCGCACCCTTATAACATCATCATATTTGGCTCTACAACCGGTGTCCGGTCCTGGCCTCCCACCGGTCCCGATTTCGAGTCGATGTCATCCAATTTGGCATCCCTATACTCTAAGCGTCTGGTCTACGCCATCCTTCCAGCGTAGGCTTGGCCGGCCTCGCTTTCGTGTTCCATAACTCCTACCACAAAGGACTTTCCGAGCAGTATCCTCTTCGCTCATGCGAGCTAGGTGTCCTGCCCACCGGAGCCTTCCGAGCATAATTTATAACGCTCGGTTATATGTTTGGCACAGCGTTGGCGTTAATGAGAAGGAGAGTCGAGCCGAGAGTCGAGAGCAATAGTCCTTACATACTATCTAACTTTATAGTCAGTCAAAACTAATGTCATTTTGGCGTTTGCGCTTTGCGTTAAGAATTATAGGATGGTTTTACAATCAAAACCAACAGTCTTAACTTCGAACAGAACGATGAACAACATCCATTGTTTCCTATACGCTTTGTTTAAGCTCGTGTTCAAACTTACCTTTGACAGACTAAATTCATGTATACTTACAACACAAACAAACATGGTCTTCGACTAACAGACAACAGCAAAATATTTTGGCAGCCATTTGTTTGTACTATCAAACCAACAGTTAGTCATGCACATTCTCAATTTTTAGTGATGTAGATCAAAAAAGTTATGTTGGTTAGTCTGTCACTAATGAGGATGTGGATGAAGGCAAACGAAGTCGTAATATTTTGCTTTTCTTTCCTAAAAATAGTTTTGTCTTCTTGGATGGGATAATTTGCCTCACCCACTCTCCACCGTGTTAAGTTGGTCAGAATACTGATTTTGAAATGAAGCATAAGGTTGTCGTATACGTACGAGGTGCATTCAATTTCATCGATGTGTTGCGTTTTTTTAACTATTGTGTTAGTCTGGAAATTGAAGTATAGTTGGTCAAGGGGTAATTTCTTTTCGCTCACAAAAAAAACCAAAAACACAGTACACTGTGGCAGTAATCTTCAATCATTTATTTAAAATTGTTAAATTGCTGGGCTATGCTATAGTTCTTCTTTACGTTTCCTAAATTTATAATAAAGGGATGTTATAGTTATTATTAATATCAAAACTTTCAGTAGATTTTCAATATTACTTTTCTTAATTCGGCAATTATGTTCTGCTTATAACCATAGTTTGAAAAAAAAACGCTAATAATTATGATAAGCATTTTGACTATAAAGACATAATCTCTTCTTGAATTCCTAAAGAATGTAAGTAGCTGTGATGATATTTCTATATTATATACTACGTTTTCATTAATAATTTAACCTGAGGTTGATTTCGGTTTAAGTGCATGTACACGCTATTTAGACTTGGTATCATTAAACCCAAATAACCTCCACAAAGCTAGAGCAGTTGGTTTGTCTGACATTTCATTTATAAGAAACTACAACGCATCTGTCAAATTACCCATGTTCTCATACCAGTCTTACGCTTGATTTACATTTGTAGCGTGCGAGAAAAAATTAACAGGACGTCTGTTAAAAAGCAATTGTGGTTATCCAGACGAGAGAAATAGTACATTTTTCAATGTTACCATAATGCTTATAGATAACATTTTCCATGTTACTATAAAATAACAATAACATTCGCGTAGTGTCAATCTCTTGTGTCTAACCACAACGTCCTACTCGTCAAGGCTCACGTCAAGGCTCACGTCAGGGCTCTCATCCTCAAGGCTCACAACAGGCACACGTGCTCAGGCTCACGTCGCCCAAGTTTACGCCCTACTCATAAAGGCCCACGTTATCAAGGCTCGCGCCAGGCTCATCCGCTTAAGCTCACGTCACAAAATTCACTTCAGGCTCACGCATATCGACTCATGCATACGGGCCCACCCATCCCTGCTCACACACTCAGGCACACATCGTCAAAGCACACGGCCACAGGTTCACAGGTGGGCTCACGCAGGATTATACACTACTACCTACGCAGCGGAATTATAAATACAAATATAAATGATCAATTTAGAGGTATCGGATTTTAAATTGAAATAAAAATACCAAAAATTCAAATTGATTGGGCAATCTTTATTAGTTTTGTTTAGAACACTTCATGACATTTATTTTTTGAAGATAATCCCTTTCAAATGTTAACCGTAATTCGGTCATCCGTAAACACCAATTTTGAATGACTCGCTCGAGGACTTCGGTCGGTATCTCGCGAATAACTTGAGTAATGTTGGCTTCTAATGCCTCGATCGTAGCTGGTTTATCCACAAAACATTTAGACTTTACATACCCCCACAAAAAAAGTTCAAAGGTGTGATATCACATGATCTTGGTGGTCAAGCCACCGGTCCGAAACGAGAGATCAATTGCTCAACGAAACGAGGACGCAGTTAATCCATTGTGTCACGGGCTGTATGGAATGTAGCGCCGTCTTGTTGGAACCAAATGTCGTGGAGATCACGGGCTTCAATTTCCAGCATTACAAAGTCGTTTATCATGGAGCGATAGCGTTCGCCATTCACTGTTACATTGGAGCCAGCCTCGTCTTTGAAGCCTATGGGCCGATGATTCCTCCAGCTCATAGGCTGCACCAAACGGTAGTTTTCAATGGATGTAATGGCAGTTCGTGAATGGCTTCGAGTTGCTCTTCAGCCCAAATACGGCAATTTTGCTTATTGACGAATCCATCGCTGAACAAATTTCGGGTCCCAAAATACGGATCTTCGGAGCGTTTTTCAAGAGCCCAACGACTGAAAGTATGACGGTTTGGAAGGTCGGCCGGCTTCAATTCTTGGACTAGCTATATTTTATACGCTCTCAAACTAAGATCTCTGCGTAAAATCGCCCAAGTAGTGCCATAAGATAGGCCAAGTTGTTGAGAACGGTGCCGAAGCGATTCTTCCGAGTTTTCGGCAAAACTATCACTTACAGGTGCAATATTCTCTTCATTTCGGGTTGTACGTGATCTAAACGGTTGAGTATCATCCAATAATGTAAAATTATTCTCAAGTTTGCCAATGGTATGCCGAATAGTGCGTTCGGTAGGACGATTATGTACACCATAAGTTGGCCTGAGCGCGCGTTGAACACTTTTCACAGAGCATCGATTTTCGTAATACAATTGTACGATTTGTAAACGTTGTTGAGGCGTTAGTCTTACCATGATGAAATCTCAATGAATATTGAATAGAATTATGGATTAAGTTTGACAGTAGTCAGGCGTGACATGTCAAAAAAATCCTATTGAAAAAAGTACCTCCAATCTGATCACCCTTTACATTACACAAGTTAATAAAGACTGAATTACATTAGGTCCCACTAAACAAATTTATTGTAACGACCCATATTAACTTGAACCCTGGTCACCCTTAGTTTACCCCGGCTCATATAACTACCCATGCATCAATTTTCAATTATTTATTGCATGCAGCCCATGTTTTTAAATTTTAAATCTTACAACTATATTTTTATAGCTATTAAAAATTATCTGTATGGGGTTAGGATAAATTATTTTATACTTTTCAGTTCAGATAATTACTTTATTTATGTAGAATTAAAATGTTAATTCAAAAAACCTGTTAATGTAATGTAAATGTAATGTAAATATAAATAAAATAATTTTGGGGATAGAAAAGTAACATGCACCAGCATTCCTTGTTGGTTTTTTTTTTTAAATTGACCCAATCGAGTAGGAGCACAGGAAAACTTAAAAAAAAAAACAATTCAACGTACATATTCTCATTCAGTTCAATTAAGTTAATTGCTGGCTATAAGAGTAACAACTTCAATGGCCAATTTTAATTTAATTCCTACGTGTAAGTGGTAACATGTTGCATTTTAAGCATTGCAGTGCGGCGTAGCGTATATCGATTGTCTGTATCTTTAACGATTTCAATTAAATTTTCTCACACATACAAGGCGCGTTCTATGGTTTAAAAATGTATTTCCTTGACTTTTCAAATTTCATCAATCATCATCAGTTCATCAATTTCAAAGCAGTTGCGTTTAAAGTTCTAGTAAGTAAATCAATCGCAATAGCATTACTCCTTAAATTTTACCACTGCGACCTCGCATCATCATGAAATACCAAATACCATGAAGCACAATTATTGTACATTAAATATTCAGAATTTTTCATGGAATATTTTGCTTGGTAAATAAAAGTAGGACATCACAGGACGACAAAATACGAAGAAATCTACAATATTCTAAGCGGGGGCACGTAGAGCCCACCCAGCCGGCAATACACAAAGTGGATGTAATGAGGTGTAACCTACTAAAATGTGCACATGGTTGTATTTCGCTTAGTGTATGTATACTAAGCGAAATACATCTACATAATCAGCTAACGGTGCAAGTTTGGCAAGTGCCATACTAACACAGTTTCATTTAGACCTAGATATCAGCGTTTTACTTGGTTTTTTGTTTGCAATTTTAAAAGCAATAATAACGTCAGATTGTTTTTCTATACATACATAGACTCTATTTTCTTTATATGTTACACAATAACACAGACGCTGCTCATGAGCTGCCGCATCATATACTCATACAATAATAAGTTGATGGAAACGTGACTTTTTCGCATGACGAAAATCAAGTGGCAATATGGTATTTCACAAAAAGCTCAGATGGAAATTTACGAGTATGAGGTGGGTATTATGTGAACTGTGTCTCAGTGTTAATACATAATGTATATGATGTGAAGAAAAATCTTATTAATAATATGTCAAGTGGATTGAATGAACGAAATGGAAACTTTATACACTGCACTCGTATTTATGAACTGAAGGGGATTCTTCCTTGAAGTATATCAATAATGCCGAAGAATATCGTGATGTGATTATCAAGAAAATGTTAAGTAATCTGATTAAATCTGTTGCTTATGAACCCGTGAATGACTGATGTAATTGGTTCCAAGAGTTGGTTGTTAAACATAGATTACCAGGACCTTGATTAGTTAAGTCGCTATTAACAAACGTGTGGCGCCCTGTCATCTAGTGGTTAATTGTTGTACTTCTGAGCAGGAGGTTCGCGATTCGAATCTCAGAAACACCAAAAGCATTTTGACGGTTCCACCAGTCGCGAATGTCTGAAAAACGTCCGAGAGTAATAACCTTTTTACGGAAAGTTTCCCACTCATCTTTCGGATAGGGCATAATCTAGCCGAGTGGGTGCCGTGGCTCAGTGGAAATGCGCGTGGCTACTGAACAGGTTTATGGTTCGAATCTCAGTAACACCAAAAGTATTTTTGACGAGTTCCCACCTCTTGCGAATGGGTGATGACAAACGTTACAAGAATAATAACTTGTCACGGAAAGCTTTTAAATTCGCTGTTCGGAGCCTGCCTTAAATTGTAGGTCCCTTCCATTTGTGTCCAAAAATATAAATGCGCAACACAAATGGTCGCGAGAAGCTAGGCCTTGGACCGCAATGGTCTGTCGCGCTGAATATTCTAGTTCAGTTTTGATGGCGCAGCTAATGGAACAGAGAAATTGCTTCCTAGGTACACCTTACTCGTATGAGCAAGTTCATCTCGATACACCCACTGAAGTCTACAGAATTTAGTTATGCACAATAACAGCATTGCGAGATCGTACGTAAATTTCGTACTATCTTAAATACTAGACTATCAACCCTTATCTCGCATACAACTAAAACTACGGAGTATTTTTAGCTGAGTGCTAAAAAAATACTCTACAAGCTTCGGTATTATGGTCCGACTTCCTTACTTAAAGATGTATCAAAAGACTTAAAGAACCCGGGAAATATTAACTTAGCTTATCACATTTCTCATGATTTTGTCAGTTTATTATAGATGGAATCTGTAACTATCCACTAAGCTAAAGTTAACTTCTTGAATGCCTTTTATTCTATGACAGAGAAATATAAAATTGTTTTTCCGTGAAAAAACGCATCAAAAGGCATATTACGAAGTTTTGGTAAAAAAATTGATTTAATTTACGACATTATCGTACTTGTAAAGCATTCAACGCTTGACAAAAAATAAAATGAAATAGTACAAGGCAAACAGAAGAACAACTTTACTTAATAATTTTGTGAGTCTTACTTCTTGTTTGGCTATTTGTTAATGAATGAAATGTGCGTACAGGTACGAGTATAATGGCATTTAAAAAGTTTACCTGCTTGCCTTGAACCATGATCCAATGAAGCCGATTCAAGTGCTGTAAAGAAATAACTTTCTGAATAAATGAATATACCCCTACCAACAGGAAGTTGGTTTCTTTGAGATGCAACGTTAAGTTCCAATGTATTATCCGGTTAAGTTATTAGAAGAAAGTTGTTGTGTTGTTAAAACAGAACACTTTGTAATAGGGTTGCAGAAAATGAGAGAAAAACTTAATAAAATTTTGACTTTCCTTTGTTTGTCTGCTTTCAGAAGATGCAATGCATAAGAAGAATCCGTGATAAACGGTTTGAAGACCTGGACTATGCCGGTGATATCTGTCACCTATCACAATCGCTAACTAACTAGAATTCCACGCTAACAAAGTGCATCTAAAAATTAACGTGTAAAAATCAAAACTATTTCTGAACTAGAATTTCAATTAAGTGATTACATCTATTTAACCAAACTAGCCAACTAGCCGAACAAAATGACTCCCAAAGCTATAAATAGAACAATTAGTGCGTTATAACCGAAAAAGTACAAATAAATTTGTGATTAAAAATATAAGTAGGTATTCTGTAAGATGTTCGTTAAAGTCAACAAGTAAATGTACGAGTGAGTATATACAGAAATTCTTGCGCAATCAATTATGGCCTGTTTATAAAAATACGAGTTTAATGGGTAAGTCCATGAACATTTTAAACTTATAACCTTGTCCACCGGACAGCACAATGCGAACTATCCCAGGTTTCCCAGGCGAAATATTATTTATTCTTCTGCATCGCTTAGTGCACTATAAAGGCGAGGACATTTTTAATTTTTTTAAATCCTCCGTGTATAGGACACAGTTGTGTTTACAACAAAAGTCATCCGTACCAATGAAATATTGCTTTGAAGCGCATATTTATCCTAATGAGTAACAAAAGGATCGGTCCTGTAATATACACAGAAGTTATTTGAGTACGGTGAGATGGTGAAAAAAATGTCCTTTATTCTGGCAAAGGGTTGTTTACAATTAACTGTCTGTTCGGTCTGCATAAAAGCATTGCGCGTACTCATAGCATAGTTACAGCAAACACAACCCCGCAAGGGAGGACCTTTTAAAACTGTTTGAATTTATGACATCCACACTTTTTATCTATACATATAAGTATTGTCTTTCACTGTCCTCCAAATGAAACAACGTTTGTTTATTTATTGCTTTCATTGGAAATAACATCATACCCAACCTTTATTAAATTGATTTTGAATTTTATGTCTTTTAGAAATTTGTATAGAAAAGTGTAGCGATGGTTTTTCACTTCAAAACGATTAAGCAATTATTGTTGTTCTGGTTGCATTTTCGGAATAACCGAACAAGGAAAATGGAAATATTTCAGTGTTTTGTTATGTGCGTAGGCATAGACTATGCAAACGAACCGTAGGGTTATAGAGAAATCCTTTTATAATCGAAATTCCGAAAAACAAATAAGTTATTAATATACGTATTGATTAAATGTAGTGGAATTTTTATAATGAATTTGTTTTAGAAATAAGTTTTTTCAATTCCATAGAAATAAGAGTTCATTCATTTTAGTGCCCTTGGCGACGACATGCAATTTAAATAACAATTTTTTCTGTATAATGATGTCATTTTAGTGGTTCTTGTTATAAAATGCACACACGCACACAGAATTATATGTAAAACAAATAAAATAAACCAACGAACAATAACTCAGGATGATTACTATTTACCAGTTGGCAGCAAACAGGATATACGATACACTTACATGATTTTTCCACAAAAGGTCGACCTTTGTTTAATTCTCATTACCTAATTATTTTGATAGGTTTCTGACAGAGAAAATGAGCAAATCATTGCATAAATAGGAAAAATCTAAGGTTTCATTTCGAATAGAATAGGCGCATATAAAAACAGAAAAGAATAGGGTAAAATCTGTCCAGAAGCTTTGAGTAATATTCGTCGGTGATAGTTTTACTCTTTTCGATGTAACCGATGTCAATGACACCGCGTGCATCCCAAAAAACTGTGGCCATAACCTTGTTGGCCAACAGAACCACCTTGGCTTCTTTTGTTCACGTTCACCCGGATAAACCCACTGTCTTGATTGGTCCTTGGTCTCTGGTGTGTTGTGATGGATCCATTTATGTCCACGGTTACGAAACGGCGCAAAAACACGTTTCAACATACAGAGTTCGGATTACTTGCTCCAACGCCAATATATAGAAGATGTAAGCCATTTCATTCCATTCTTGAGACTTAATGGGGATTACGATATCTCTTTTTGGGTTATTACATAATTTGCAATGCCAATTTTTCTTTCGAACCTTTGAAGCTCTACTCTGGCTATATGGTAGGAAAATCAAACTTAAAATCTTTTAAGAGATGAAGCAAAAGGTTTGTAAAATTAAGAAATATTTCAGTTGTCAATCATAGAATAAAAATCTGATCAGTTACTGATTTTCTTGGTATTAAGTTACAATACTATGGACTGGTGTTGCCTTTTAGAATAGCAGGCAATATCTTACTCCATAATTGCGTAATCGTTTCCTTCTTCCACACTTGAACTGTTGGCACATGCAAAGTTTGGTGTTAAAAATACATTGGTTTTGTTTTCCAAATCAAAACTTTTAGTGATTTCCTAGAAACAACTGGAGAGTGATTATTACCAGTAAGCTTTCATAAGCCGCGTAACGACATCTGTATAATATTACCAAACATAGAATGATGGAAAAATCTAACCTATATTGGAGAATCATCATCATTGAAACAATTCCCGGATATAGGATATTTAAGACAGCCTTTAAGTCGTAAAATTCTGACAAAAAAACCTTTAAAACCAAATATTGCATATTTAAGCCTTTCTCAATGCTGTCACACTCATTCTAACTCCACAAAAATTTTTACTGAATTGCAATACTCCACTCAAGTTGTATAAAGCAAAAAACACTGAAACATAAATAACATAAGTTTTGATCCATGAATGAAACACACAATCTACATATTGCAGATGTCATAAAGTACTGTTCAGTTTTGGCATTTGACCAAATGAGAACGTGTTATTTGTGCGCTATTCGCGTACTTCGCCATTTGTACCATTTTCGATGTCTAATGTCCCTTTGGAACGGATATCGTTTCCAATAACCGGATAATCAAATGCAAACAGAATTGTCATGCAATGCTTGCTACACTCGAACTCGCAGATACGATGACTATGCTGTGCTATATCCTTATCTTACTCTATATACGAAAGCTATGTACGAATTTAAATTTAAATAAATGTGTTTCTCCTCTTTACATACTATTCCATGAGGATGAAATATTAATATTATTTTTATCATTTGGCAATATTTGATCGATAAATATTTCGTGTTACAAATGTTAATGTTTAACGAAGCATTTTACAATAATTCATATTTGATCAGAAATTAGGCATGAAGTAGGTGCACAGATACAGCATAGTAATAATAATAATAATAATGAAATTAAAATATTTTCAATCTATTTGCTGGAGAATCATGATTGTTATTATATTATAATGTCTCCATGGACTGACGTGTGCTTTCGTAGCAAAACATTCACTCAATTAAGCCAGCCACAGCATAAGACATCTCACTTTGGGTCAAAATCAAAATCACTTAATTAGATTATGCAAATTGCAAGATGTTGTGATGATGATGTCCTTAAACTGCGCAATACAGCACTTACTAGAAAATTATATATAGAATTATCTGATTTAGTAGTTTTATTTTAATTAGTGTCATGTTTTCCTTGAATGGGAAAAACTCAAATTTCATTGCTGTTGTAAAAAATTGCATTAATGGATCTATTAATGACACAGACAACATTAACGTTGAGAAAGTTTATTAGCTATATGCTATATCGATTATAAAAGAAACTTGTAAAAAAGCTAAGATAAAAATGCCTGGCTTATATGAATTTCCTTTTGCAAGGGATGTAGTTTTACTGGGTGTGTTGTTGAAAATCACAATTGCGAAACGCTACGATTGTCGGTTAGGTGTACATCATTTTATAATTATCATTTATAGTTCGAATCCCAGTAACACCAAAAGTATTTTTCACGGTGTCCCACCTCTCGCGAATGGGTGACAAACATCCGAAAGCAAAAACTTGTTACGGAAAGCTTCTCGATTCGTCGATCGGATATGGCATTAAATTGTAGCTTGGAGGAGTATACATGCACAACACAAATGGTCGCGAGGATCTAGGCCTTGAACCGCAATGTTCTGTCGTGCTGGATATTATTATTACTATTACTATTATTTATATCTTGGTTGCTAATATCTACTGGTATGTACTCTACTTTTCTATTTGTGAAGTCAACATGCACTGATTTGAGGTTTGTTTAATACAAAAATAGGTCCAGAAACCAGAAAGATTTAGGCAGCAAGTAAGAAGTAATTGCATATATTTTATATTCTCCTTAAATCCACTTTGCAAGTAACGCACAGCACACAGATGCCTAATTTCCTAACACCCACATTTCGGACTAGAGTACGGCGCGTCACGATCATACAGTGTTGCGCCTCAACGAAACCTTCGACTGAGGATGAAAAGGACAACTTCTACAATCAGCTAAGTGATGTGTTCAATGCAACGCCGAACGGAGATATCGTCATCGTGATGGGGGCTTGAATGCCAAGGTAGGCAACGACAATGAAGGACTCAGGCATGTGATTGGCAAGCACGGCCGCGGTGAACGAAATGACAGTAGTGATAGATTTGTTGATTTCTGCAACACCAACCACCTTGCCATAGGAGGCACCATGTTTAAGCAAAATAGCTGCCACAAGGTCAGCTGGGTGTCAACTGACAGGCAATCATCATCCAACCAAATCGACCATGTGGCGATCAGCCGACGTTTTAGAAGCTGTCTTTTAGATGTCCGAAACAGAGAGGCGGGAGGTACAGGATCATCACCTTATGGTAGCTACGTACTGCATCAGTTCAAAGAATCCTTACCGACTTACCGAAGGAGGCGAATTGAAGAGGGTAAGCAACTTAAAGCTCGTATTGTAGATACCCTAGCAGCAGCGAGGATCGAACTAGAGACCCTGTATCGAAGCAAAATGAAAGAAGTGCAGCGTAGTGTAAGACGTGAACAACGTTATTATATTTAAAATCTGGCCTCAGAAGCAGCGATCAGGTGCGATAGCAGAACCATTCACAGAATCACCAAAGAGCTGACAGGTGGTCACCGCTCTGGCCAACATCCGGTGAAAGGCCTAGATGGTGCCGAACTCGTTTCAAATGAAGACCAGCTCAAGCGATGGAAGAAGCATTTCTCTACGGTCCCCTTAACCCCAGGGAGGAAAATGTTGCGG
Organism: Nephrocerus scutellatus; assembly: GCA_947095585.1. NCBI lineage: Eukaryota > Metazoa > Arthropoda > Insecta > Diptera > Pipunculidae > Nephrocerus > Nephrocerus scutellatus. The sequence continues at coordinate 19,037,167 of OX352763.1, read as the reverse complement.
GTTTGAAGATTAATACTGCCAAAACAAAAAATCATCAACCTCGGCACTAACTCACTAACTCAAGTTAACATTGCTGGACAACCGGTAGAGAGAGTATAGCGTTTCCAATATCTTGGGAGTATTGTCTCAACCGAAGGTGGAACCGAACAGGACATTGTCAACCGAATCGGCAAAGCAAAATCAGTGTTTGGAATGATGTCCATGATATGGCGAGGAAATGCGATTAGCTTAAGCACCAAGCTGCGACTGTTCCGTTCAAATGTTGAATCTGTGCTCTTGTATGGGTGCAGCACTTGGAAGGTGACCGCTACTATCACAAAAAGATCACAAACGTTCGTAAATAGTATCTACGGAACATCTTAAGGGTTTTCTGACCTAACCGTATCTCTAAAGAACATCTAAAGCACAACCATCCAACGACGGAAGCGGCAGTGGATTGGTCATACACTCCGAAAAGGCGACAGTTCCATAGTTCCAACAGTTCCAACGCAATTCAATGGAATCCGTTATCTCAGGATGGTAGAAGAACGGGTCTTCCGAGGTATACATGGCGCCGAACAGTTGAGGAGGAGTCACGGAAATTGGAGAGAGCTGAAGCGCGGTGGCGCGTAGGCTTAGTAGAGGCCCTAGGACCCTCAAGGGGATATATGACAAAAAAAAAGTCACGTCCGCGTTTCCTTGTCTCTTTTGCTCTTATAATGTTATGACAATTTCTTTGTTGTTGTTTGTAATTAAAATAATGACGCTGTTAAGACTGGTATTTCTAATTTCTAACAGACTTCATTAACTCAAATCTGTTGATGATGACAAGACGATTAATGTATAAATATTTTTATAGGATGTAACTTATCAAAAGTTTTCTCTTTAGTGGCAAAAAAGTTTTAAGTAATACAGGGAGCAACAACCTTAAGTGTATGTATAAATTTTAGTTTTGTCGAATGTGCGTAAAGCCTCTCGGTATGCACTGGGGCGCTTACTTTTGAATTAGTCTCAACATTGAATTAATTAATTGTAAAAGTGTGCGAAAAAGGTAAATTAGAACTTAAGCTTTTACAAAACTAAAGCAGTACTCCAAAGTTTCCTATTGGGCTGAGTACAATCTATGTATATATACGGTGAAATCAAAAGAGAACTAAAAGATGCGTTGTATTTGATTTAGAGACGGTGTTGTCTGCAATGTACAAATTTCCTTGTAATTAAAAGATTCAAATATATGAAATTTATAGGTCCTTAGGGTTAACAGAGTGCACTAAAAAAGTTTTTCGAACCTCTAACTATGCAAAGTTATTTTAGAAGGATTTTTTAATGTGACAAGTTTATTTATACATATATAAGGCTGTGTGGCCTTAATTTATGTTTAAAAATGTGTATTTTGCATATTAGGTTGACTGCACTATTACAGTTAACCTCATTTCAACGGTTACATCACACCATAAGCTTTGGGTAATTAACCTGCTCATTGTGTGAGTTTGGTATTCACAAACTCTAGATATAGGAATGTTTGAGTTTGCAAACCTCCCCTGTGTATCCATATGTGTGTGTGCAATCGTACAACTGTACACTCGAAGCACAGTACACAAATATGTGAAGGCTTGTAATAAACCAACTCTCGTTACGAAAGTGCTTTGCGGTTCATTGTGGATGTGGACGTTGACGCTCATCACATTGCAAAGAGGAAAACCAGCGGAACTACAAGAGAACGAGGAAACATTGAGATATAATAGAATTGTTCCAGGTTTCATATCCTGTTTCTGGTGGTTTTTCTGGTTGCGCGTCTCCCCGGATATGCGTTTGTTGCAATTGAACGTCACGGCGTGACGAATGATGCTTATACTACGAGTGACTAATTTTGAGGCGCACACCCCTGGAAGTTGTTAGTTGCCCTGAATTTTATCATTTCAACAAATGCAATTTTTTCTTCCTGTTTCTCTCCCTCCTTGAATGGGTGTTCTTTTTTAAGAACTTAATTATGCTAAAACTAAAGGACGAAACATTTTATAAAACATTTTGCTGGTTGCGCTTGAAATAATTGGTCTATTGTTGAAGAATTTTACTACATAAAAAAAAAACAAACTACCAAAATACAAAAACAACAAAAATGCTCTGCATTCTGTAGAAAGTTTTCGAATTGCAGAATGGGTTGCATGTGGTTTGGTTTGTGAGAGGATCAGAACTAAAGTGCCACCTTATGGTTTGTTGTACACATACAGCGCGCTTCATGCTATATACTGTTTATATATGTGGAGCTTTGCGCCATCCATCCATCCACTAGAGTTGTTTTTTTTGTAAATTCTAACGTTCACTGTGTTTTTTTTTTCAAAACATATTGGGCATAATAAAACGCTTACGTTGTACGAGCTAAAAATCAACTCAAATACACAGAATTTTAAAGTCATTTGCATGGATTTGGCTTTTGCAGAGAAAACTCAGGTACATTATTATTTATGAAATGAATTTAGTGGTTTATGAGTAAAACATTATAAAGAATGAACGGTAGCGCGAGCGGAAAAGTTCAAACGAGTTTGTTTACTCACAAACTTTGAGTGAACACTTCTAACATGATAGTGGGTTAGTGGTTGGGGTAAAATGACGGAAATAAACAAAATTTATATAACGCATCTTTCGCTTTCCCATTTGCTGAGCTTAACTGCAATTAGTTCCACTTATAAACATTAGAAGCCACGAATACACACATGACAAATTTTGAAGCCTTTTCCTGGTGCTGAATTTGCGTTGGATTATGTGCTTAGAAGCCAATTTGCAGGATTTTCTTTTCCTTGACGCTTACCGTGCACTTAGCTGAATATGAGTTGTATAATGTGGTAAGCTACTTATGTATGTGTAATGTTTTTTTTAATTTGAATGTGGTGTTTACAGTGCATGAATGACCTCATTTGATAATCATTGACAAGAGTTCGTACTTTGTGCAATCGTTTTTTTTAAGCCTTTGACAAAGTTTATCTCCATAAGATGTAATTAACATTTTGACATAACTTAATGAAAAAATAACAAACGGAAAGTAGTTATACAATACCAACTAATGATCATCATAATCACATTTTGCTCTGCAAGCGTGATTCGGTCGTGCACTCATACCAAATGTAACTCTTGCGAAATATATAACTTAAACTTCTTCATGAACAGGCAACGGGTTTAGTTAGAGATTTGAATGGACTGTTGAACAAAAGTTTTTGAGTATTTACAGAAAACAAAACCTTTTCTTTTAATAACATTGGTTTTTCGTATTTTCCTGGCTTTCTAATAGAGGTCTGCATGAATACATTCATTTGCTCTCTGCAATATGGTACAGCACTTCAGTGTACTCTATTCATTGCAATAATACGAACTTGTGTGCACTGAAATTGAGTACCAATTTCTATGAAACAAACACTGTACAACATTCGATCACCACAAACCAAAACGAGTACACTGTTTGATTTCTCTTTTGCATTTGAATACTCTATCCAAACGAAACGTGTGCAGTAATAACTGCTAAAAATGCACTGAGTACACCGAGTACACCGAGTACACCTACAACACTGAATGCACTGAGTTAACTTTAACACTCACATAAGAACCAACATGGTGTCTAGATTTATACTACTAGACAATATCGCTAAAAAAAATAATATTTTTAATATATGAATGAATCATTAATTCATAAGTGCTCAGTTACATAGTATACTCAGTGTACTCGTACTATATTCGGTGTACTCAGTGTACTGAACCCATTCTTTGTGAGTACACTGCACTAAACATTTTGTTGATAATGGGTGAACTACCCATTTGACAAACAAACACACCTCTCGTCAACTACTCATTTTAGATTTCAAGCTTAGAGTACAATAGTGATGGGATAATAATGAATGTCTTGAAACGTGTCGGTTTCACTGACAGCCACCTTAATCTAACCTAACCCACCCTGCAAGATAAGAGCATGGCTTCTGATCAGGAGGTTCGTGGTTCGAGTCCCAGTAACACAAAAAGTATTTTTCACGGTGTCCCACCTCTCGCGAAAGTCTGACAAACGTCCGACAGTAATAACTTGTCACGGAACGCTTCTCAATTCGCCGCTTGGTTCCGGCATTAAATTGTAGATCCCCTCCATTTGTGTGCAAAAATATACATGCTCAGCACAAATGGTTGGGAGAATCTAGGCCTTGGACCGCAATGGTCTGTCGCGCCGAATATTGTTATATTATTTTATACCAAAGCTGTACGATATACAGAAATCTCTGAAATGAGATATCACCCAAAGCTGGAACTATTTCTAGACAAAATCTTTATAAATAAAAATGAAGTGAACAGCTGGTAAGTGCATCACGTGAGAACGGCTGGACCGAATTGGCTCGTTTTTATTTTAAAATGTTTGTCATAGTCCAAGTAAGGTTTATACAGAAAGAAAACTTGGAAAAGTTGACAGGAAGATTGAAAAATTCGCGCTTTTTTCAAGAGATTTTTGTATCAATTCGCGACCATAACTCACGATTCGAATATTAGGTGATATAAGTGTCGATTCTATAGTTTTCTGTGTAGTTGATGTGGTCAATTGGTATGGTGACGGGTTATTGGGGGGGGGGGGGGGGTCAGTGCGTGCGTGGTAAGCGGGTGGGTGGTCAGTGGGCGTGGGGTTAGTTTGCAGGAGGTCAGTGGGCTGGAGATCAGTGGGCTAGAGGTCAGTGTGCGGGTGGTCAGTGGGATAGGGCAGCCGGGAAACGCCGGGTATTTCCGCTAGTTTTCATTAAAAACAATCCAAGACTGAATGCTCAGCAAAAGCAGGAGAGTCATGCGCGGAATTTACAGTTCAATACCCTAAAATGTAGTGTTAAAGTGATAGACAAAACAGCACAATTACCTAAAAAGACCTGCAAGTTGCTCTTCTGTTGTAATCAGCTTTAGCCATTTTTTGCTGAACACAATAACTTAAGTGCACTTGCAGTGCACGAACTGAATGACAATGACAATTTAAATGTTTTTTTACTTCACTGGTACAAAATTAAAACATTCAGTGCAAATGTTTCCTAATTGTTGTGTAATTTTTTACAGAAATATCCCTTCATACTGCAGAAGAAAATTTCTAGGTGCTTGTTTGTTGTAAAAAAAACGGACGCAATTACATTTCTTTTTACAACAACAAAAAAAGGATACTTAGCGAAAAAGGGTCTGAGGTCACTGCAGCTCTTTTTTAGAGTTTACACAAGAAATGAGGCACATCAGTAATGAGTTGAAAAAAAAAACCGAATAGAAGAATAGAGAGGAAAACATTTCGCTTCCTGAAATTGTTTCTCCTGAATATAAATCTCATAGAATGCAGTTGGTGCTGCTTCAAGGGCTTATGAAAGAAACGGAAGAAATTATTCAAAAAGTTTCCTATCGAAAACTGCTGCACTAAAAGAGGAATGCTACCGGCAACGTCAGAGCCGTCGTCGTAGTCGACATTCCAATCGTTTTAAAGTTCTCCCCAAACCGAAGGAAAAATGCTAAAATTCCTGCAATGACAATAGAACACTGGTAATAGCGGGGCATTTAAAAAAAACACCAACAACAAAAAACTCCTTTTTTCCGTTTTGAATCGCTGCGTTGACTGCCAGGATGCGATGATTTTAGAGCGTTGCCCAAGGCAGAAGAACTCGGATGTCGTACAGACGGTAAGCCGACGGTGTCATTGGTCGAAGAATTCAAGCAACTGCATTCCAAAGGGTTACAGCTGCGAGGATATTGAGCGGATGGTTTACTGGTTTAAAGAAGGATTATTCCGCTTGGAGATATAACTGTGCTTGGCTTTGTCATAAATGTAAATCTCAATGTAAATCAAAATGGGGATTTTAGGGATAATTAAGTTGATATATTGAGCGACCGAGTGCGCACTCTTGCAGTTTGTTGGTGATGCTGGGTAAGGACGTTGTGGTTGTAGTTTGTAGATTGTCATCTCCCATGGTTTTCTGCTTAAGTTGACTTCTTCAAAAGTATTTCATTTACCGCAACGTCGCTTGCAATAACATTTATGTATCGTGTTGTGTTTGATATTGGAAATTGTGATTATGATTACACTCCAAATATCGCGTGCAGTGCCACCATGTTATCGAATATCGAATGACCAACCTTTCTTATGTGCGTTACTGAATTTATGTATGGGGTGTCGCAAAAGAAACGAAGGGGTTTGAATAGAATATAAATTATTTCATTTATTTTATCTTTTATCTTATCCAGATTTAAGTAAAAAATACTTGAAAAGTTTAAAATGGAAAATTACACGACTGAACAACGATGGAAAGTAGTTGTTGAACTTTAATTTGAAAACCGACGAACAATTGTGCAGCAAAAGAAACGAATGGTCGCAAGATTTCCCATAACTCCAGAAATCTTGCAACCTTTGGCTCGAATTTCTTGCCGAATATTATTTTTAAGTCGAAGTATATGGTAGCTGGCTTATTCGGGTACACACATTCTTTCATTTATCCACAAAGGAAGAAATCTGGTGCGGTTAAATACGGCGAACGAGGTGGCCAATTAAAGTCATAAGTTGAAGGAGTCGTTACAAAGAAGAAGACGATAAAAATAGATTTTCTTTTTTCTGACAAACTTCGTTTAAATCAAAAGTGCAATGTTTGGTGTCAAGAATCATATTGATTTTAGTTGAATTTACAAGATTTTTGAGTCTTTTCAGTTTAAGAAGCTTAATTAAGCCGATCGACTCGATAGTTGTGCGTGGCTTTTTCGTTTGTTAGGCTTGGTACTACCGATGTACTTCACTCCTTCAGATCTGGCTACTATTTACAAGGCGTATATTCGCCCTAACTTGACTACAACTGTATTGTCTGGGCAGGTACCGCCAAGACCACATTTCATCTACTAGACAGAATTCAGAACGGCGCCTTAAAACTTATTAGTGACGTAAATATCGCGGAAACAATCGAATCGCTTGAACATCGTAGGAATGTTTCCTGCTTGTCACTGTTTTATAGCATTTTTCATAAGCGGTGTTCAAAAGAAGATTCATCCCACCAATTTTCGAACCCATCCGTAATACCCGTGTTTCAACTCCAGCCCACGGGTCCACCATTAAGCCTATCTTCGGACATTCTAACCAATTCAGGGATTCTTTCCTAAGCCGCACAATAGTAATGTGAAATTAATTGCCTGATTCTGTGTTTCCGGATTTGTATGATCTGCAGTCATTTAAGACACCCGTGCATAGACATCTAATATTTTCCTCTCCCTAATTTCCTAACATACACGCTGTGCTAAGCTAAGCATTATAAGGGTGCAAATCCCCTTAGCGTGTGTTAATTATAAAAAAATCCAGTATCAAGTGGTTAGATTTGAAGAAAGACGTAAACTAGTTGAGAATGACTAGTTCCTGAAGGACAGAAATATACAATAAAGGTTTCCAGAATTTTGAAGGCTCACCTACGCCATTATTTGTAGTATTTTCTTGGTTAAGGTTTTTTGGGGTTTTTCTGACCATGATCTATTGATTAAAGCATTTGGACTCGTCGTTTTAGTTTTGTGATCGTTTTCCGTATAGCTTTTTTTTAATGAATCAGGGAGAGTTCTGAGAAAATAAATTAAAACCGGCCACAAACGTGAATACCTCAGTGATGTACTGTACTGTACCTTATTGCCGTAACGCAAGTCATTCAGGGAGTTTTCCCTTGGCAATAAATATAAAAAAAGCTGTCATGCAACACATCATCATAATATTTTCGGAATAGGGTTTCTAGTCAGCAAAAGAATGAATCCCACCGTTATCGTCTTGCAAGCAATAACTTAACCGTTATACATCCCTTGCGTGCGGGACAAATTTAAGAACATAAATCTTATAAGCGTTCTTCGGCAGAGGATTCCCAAGTCGATGAAAAAGAAGGATTCTTTGATTCACTCGAACGGGAACTCAATGGCTGCTCTCAATATAAATATTAAAAATACTATTTGAGTGTTAGATACTTACAAAATTTAAGCTCTCTACGTCGGTTGAAAGGTGGATAAAAAGGACCTTAAAGAGTCGAACAAAAATTGTCCACCCTTCACACGCGCCCCACGCGAAACAAGACACACGTGGAGTATAACAAACGATATTTGGTCGTTGCTCTCTAGGTCGTGTGGAAGATGTTTAAAAAGGAGTCGAAAAAAAACCCACCACCAACCCACGCGAAACACAGCACGCGTCACACGCAGATATAAAAAATTGACAATCACAAAATTTCAACTCTCTAGGTCGTGGTTAAAAAGGACGGTGCGGTGCTTTGACGAATGAAGAAAAAATAAGAATTTTGTTGCTTTATACAGACCGACAGTAAGGTTTTTTATATATGAAGCTATGATTTTCATCCTCTTGCCTTAAACATTGGTAACTGCGATTTCTGAAGCAAGATTTTCCTTTCTTTATGCTCTTTAACCAAAAATTTATTGAGCTAATCTGGTGCGCTATTGTTTGAGGCCCTTACTAAGACAAAGAGGACCACCACTCTACCTACCTACCTTATTCGGCTGACTTTGAAGACTTTTGTTTTTACGACATTTTTGCTACTAAAGCTTACAGAAATTTCAATCGCAATTAAATTAGATGGAGACCTTTTAACATCGATCTAAAATCCATCGAGTCAAAACTTATTACGAAACTGAGTCTGGTGAATCGATATCAATATGTGAGTTCAAGCTGGTTGTAAGCTCTGACCATGAGATCTTGCACATCTTTTAGCATAAGACCCAGTATTCTTCTAGAATTGCAACTAATTTTTTGTGATTGTCGTTTAAGGTCGATGGAACTGAAATTATTTAATAAACCGATCGCTTAATTTGTTGTTTTGGATCTCAAAAAGAAGAAGTGATTCTCCTATACTTGTACTTCTTGTAGCGAGAGAGTGATTGCATGAGTTGGTCTTTAATCACGAGCCCTAATTTATAAATTTAAATTTTATATCTTATTACAGATGACAGAATATTTTTATTTTCATAATAAAAACAAACAATCGAAACCAAAGCATAAGCACAACTGTGATGTTATTCATTTATTTAAATTCATTCGATGTCATATTGTAAAAGCACATATCAACTTTAAATTAAATTGATCGTGTATGGTAATTTAATGCTCATCCATTCATTCGACTACAGAGGAAAATCGAGATAAAATTTATCACACACAAAAAAAACATCACATACCTTCTTCCTCTTCGCCATCGAATTCAAGTGCGTCGATTGACTCCACAGCCGAAACAGCATGACATTGTCCGAAATTCCGGACATGGTAGATTATTAAGGCAATAAGAAGATTAAACACCCATGTCCTGGTGTCACACATTGTCCATTTCACACTGGACACAACGCAATCGATGAAAACCAAAAACACCAAAACAGCAACAACAACAATAACAAAATCAAACCAACTTTATCCGATTTGCAAATGCGAAATGTGGCGAAAACCCGTTGAGCGTTCGCAACCCTTACAACCAGTGACCGGTCTTGGTGTCAACGTCAGGTGGCGCCCGCCGATTGCTGCACGCCGGAAATCCAAAATCCCAAAAGCGATGAAAAATTTATTAGTTTTTGCTGTTGCAATTGTATGATTCCCGAGAAACCACTTGGATATAATCCATGTATTTATACAATGGTCGTCAACGAATTATTCAACAATCCTTGTACTGAAATATTCATAGACAGACGCTGACTCTCGCTCGTACTGTAGTCACTCGTAAATTGCAGTAAGGATTTTCACAGAGAATTATTGAAAAGGATTGTATATGCTGAATCGGTATATTCCGAGAGTATAACTATTCGCCGGCTCGATTAAAAATCAACTGACAGGATTTGGCAGAAAACAACGAAATATCAGCACGGAACACAGCCGAGTCAGACAGACAGACAGACACAACTAGACCGACTAGCAGGACAACAGACGGAAAAATGTCAACAGAGAATACTGAGTGCAGGATTCAATGCAGAATTATTTTGAATGAATTTCCAGTGCATGCGCAATGTACAGTTGTACAATTTCCAGTTTGATGATAGCCTAAGGCTGCCGCGAGGATATGTCCTTCTCATCGCAGGACTACAGCTGTTTCCAGTCATAACAAGGAGGAAAACTTTCAGTTGTCAGGATGAAAAATGCATAAGCGCACGTTTCTTCCCATTATCGGATTTTTTTGGGTTAAATTCAACAGTTATCTCTAAGCAAATTGTAGCGATTATTTAGGAACATCTACTTATACAGTCGAGATGTCTTAACTTTCTACACGTTAAGTTTTTAACTTGACTTGAGTCTACGCCATCCGTCCAGCGTAGGCTTGGCCGGCCTCGCTGTCATGTGACATAAATCCTACCGCAAAGGACTTTCCGAGCAGGATCCTCTTCACGTATGCGAGCTAGTAGTCCTGTCCACCGGAGACTACCGAGCTTAATTCTCTTCACGATGTCGACATCGCCGTAACGCTTGTAGATCTCATCATTATAGAATCTCCGGAATAGTCCTTCATCACATACGGGGCCAACAATTCTCCGTAAGACTTTTCCCTCGAACGCGGCTAAGAGGTCAGAATGCTTTTTGCCAAGCACCCAAGTCTCGGATCCATATGAAAGTACTGGTATGACCATTGTCTTATATACCAGCAGCTTGGATGCTATGGTTAAGTTCCTGGATTTGAAGAGTCTTGACAGACTATAGGAGGCTTTGTCGGCTTTAAGCAACCGTGCGCGTATTTTTGGTTCCATGTTGATATCTATATATATGATACTACAGTTCACCCGAGATAGTTAAAGGATTGCACTACATCAAATTCGCGCTCCACTATTTTATTTGCCAATGACCAATGTTGGATCTACTAGTCGCAGACATGGCCACCGTGTACTTTGTTTTGTTCTCATTTATGTACAGCCCCAGATTTCATGCCGCCTGCTCGATCTGGATGAAAGCTTCATGTACAGCTCTTGGGCCTCTACCAACAATGTTAATATCATCTGCGTAAGCCAGTATCTGAATGGACTTATAGAGGATTGTTCCTCTCGCCGTTTCGTCAGAGTCTCGGATCACGCCAGGTTGAAGAGGACGCAGGCCAGTCCATCGCCTTGTCAGAGCCTGTTAATAATGTTGAATGGGCTTAATAGCGATCCGGATATTTTTATTCGGCTTATAACATTGGTCATGGTCAACCTACATAGTCGTGTTAGTTTATTTGGGATGCCGAATTCTCTCATGGCTACTCAAGTTCTACTCTGGCCATAGTCGGCTTTAAAGTCTATACAAATATGGTGTAGTGAGTTTTAAAACTCTAGACATTTTTCCATCACCTGCCTAAGGGTGTAAATCAGTTGTTGATTTGCCTGGAATGAAGCCACACTGGTATAGACCAATGATGACTTTAGCGTCCCCTTGAAGGATAGGGGAGAAAATCTTATACGTGATACTCATCAACGTTTTACCACGATAATTGCTGCATTTTGTGATATCTTCTTTCTTATATATGGGGCACAGGATGCCTCTTCGCCAGTATTCTGGCATCGCTTCTTCCTCCCATACTTGCACTATTAATTCATGAATTGCTTGGTGTAATGTTGGGCCTCCTATTTTTATCAGTTCCGCTGGGATCCCATCAGATCCCGGGGCCTTTATACAGTGAGCGTACGTTCCATGAGAAAATGTTTAAATCGTTTAGCCGTTTTCGTTGCCGTAGCCGTCGTCGTTCGTATCAGGTCGTATCCGAGGCTGGTTTTGGGTTCCGTAATAATAATTTTTTACGGGCGAGCTTATTCGCCTTGCGCCAAACTTACTTTGAAAGGACTAGCGTTACATGATCGTTAACAATGCAAAATTACTCTGGGAATTTGTGTTCGCTGTGACTGCGGTAAATAACAAAAGAATTTTATATGTTAAATCACTAGAGTGTGTAAAGGCTACTTTCGAACCTAGGTTATACTGTATGAAAAAGTCACTTTCGTCTATGGGCGTGTGAAAAGGGTATTATCATTTCGTTTTGAATCTTAAGTAATTTGGATCTTTATTGTAAAAGATGGCCAGTTGAAGTGGGGCTGGTCACAGCTCGTTGTTAAGTTCTGTTACAAGCTGATGTTTTCGCGCAAATAATTGCTCCAGTTATTCCGCTTGGGGATATTGGATGAGGAGCCAGTTTTAACAAGTTTCTTTATAAATTATACACCATCAGTTGCTACAGGTTCTTTGGTTAGACTACATTCTTATCAAAAACTTAATAACGAATATCACAATACACACTGCTTGCTTCAGCACAATTGAAATGGTTCAATTTCAAAAATAACTCACACTTTTCCATAATTTAGGACCTCTGATATTTGCATACTGAAAACTATTGATGAGTTAATCCTAAAACACAGAGATTGAGTTTCCGAAAAAAAAAAAACAGTTTTCCAATTAGCAAAAAGGAGAACGTTTCTTCGACGATACTGCACCAGCATTGAAGCTGGCCTTCTATTGAATTGTTTACCTTTTGGCAAAACAAATAATGCAGTGCATCATGTTCCTCGCGGTGGTAGAAATTTAATTAAAACGGTAAATCCGTTTTGTTTTGTTTTTTAGAACTCCCAATTGAGCGATTTTGTCGGCCATCAGTTTTATTCAGGGAAATTCACCGAATTGTAGGAGAAACAAAATCGCATTGTGCTGATGGCATATGTAAATGAAGTTGTGGTTTTTCACTGAGTTTTGTCCGGATACACTCCGCGGTACTTTGGAGCAATGTGTTCCGGAATAAAAAGGAAACCCAACTGAAAGAAATACTCTATACGAATGATTGGTTTAGCGTATTTGGTATTTATAAAACTGATATTAATTATTTCAGCCATTTGATGAGGTACATTTTGTACAGAATATTAATATTTCTTAATGTATATTAATATTTTAATTAACTTTCTAGTACATAGGAGTACTTCAGTTTTTTAAGTGCATTAAGATGAGAAAATATATTCCACTACTACACTTATGGCACTGACCGACAGGAAAATATGGCAGAAAATTCAGCGTTAGATATCATGACAGGCTGTTGACGACCTTTTTTTGGTGGAATTTTAGGCTGCAAGTTTCTTTCTGAAATCCTTCTCTAGTGAAGCGCAACAACAAATTGTGAATATTTCTAGTTTTTGTACAAATTTAGATACAAATATCTAAACCTTGCTGACATGGGAAATCAAACGAACTCGTATAGGACTAAAATGTTTATTCGATGTCACCAACGGATTCGTTTAGTACTCTGACAATCTGTTACTCTTCACACTATTTCGAGATTTCTCCATTTTTTGCTGCATAACATACTGAAAGCCAAATATACGAGTAAAAATACTTCAAAATTCACGAAAAGAAAAAAGGGATAAAGTGACTCTCGAGTGGGAGGTAAGATAATAGTTTAGTGAACCCTGTGGGCTAAAAGGAAACTATAACATTGCGAGTGATATGGATAACAATGGCTTTTAAGGTTTTTTGTCTGTAATAAAAATGAACCAGAATGCCGAAGTATTTCGTGACCTTTTTTTCCTGATTTAGATGCTTCTCTACAGAGTTGAAAGTGTAATGGTTCGAATAATTCTATCAAAATGTGAAACTAATGCTTAAAACATTGAGTTACTTCTAAGTTAAAAAACGGCATAGATTCGATGTTGGATTGACTATAAAGGAATTTTTTTTAAAAAGTCAAAAAATTTCTAACAAAGCAATTAAATGTAATTTTAATCCTCTTTTGATTATTGATGGATTTTCGCAACACTGTTGAATTATGCTAAACACTTGAGGTGCAAAGAAGAAATCTTTTGCACAGCCTTGTTTCCCTTATCTGTTCATTCGCTTATTTATAAATGTGGTAGTGCAGTGGTCAGAAACATTGGCGGAGAACACGGAAAACACGCGGTTCGATTCCCGTTGCGTGCAAAAAACGCATAATTTTTTTTTTACCGCACTGGTCATCTAGATTACAAGTACAGATGATACGATGCTGTACATGTGATATAGAATTACCGTATACTGATGTATTTAGGTGTACAGTTGAATTAGTGTATGCAGTAATCTGGACGTAGTGCCATCAATGTTGGTAAATGAGGACAAGATTCTAGTTTGTGAGTGGCACTGTTGTGAACTCAACTCCACCCACCACAGCACTTGTTTTCTTTCTTCTAACCAAATATTTCCAAGCCCACGTTGTGCGTAGGAATTATAAGAGTTGAAGCGTGCGATATTTAAAAAAAAATCCTTAATGGCGCAGTTTTTGTCGTTGCGGAAATGCCCGCAATTGATATACTGACCAAGGATGGTATGGATATTTATAGGCGACTACTTTCCTACATCTTCAGACAGAGCCTACATAATATTACCAAAGGCAGATTCAGTTTGATAAGAGGATATCCCAGGCCTCTCGTTAAGAAAGCCCACACTAGCATTCTTAAACATTTCTTACTCAAGGCAAGGAATTCTTTACATGAATATGACTTCACTAGGGTTTAAAATTGTTTAAGCTCTGCGGTACTCTTCCAATGGGATTGACAAAAATGTCTTTTTAAAAAGCGGTGTTCAAAAGAAATATCCAGATTAATTCTGCTCATTCTCCAACCTAACCGCAATACCAGTGCCTCAACTCGAGCTTAATGGGTACCATTCGACCTATGTTCGCACGCATCATTCAATTCAAAGATTCCTTCTATAGCCGCTTAATAATTTTGTGGAATGAATTTTCCGACTCTGTAGTTCCGCATTTGTATGATTTCCAGTCATTTAAAATGCATAACTACATGTGAATAGACATATCATATTTTCCTCTCCTTAATTTCCAAACACGCACGCTATGCTCATTATTAGAGTTCAATTCACTTGAGCGTGCGTACATTATAAAAAAAAAAGCTAATTTTTGCTGTCGCAGTAGTCCAATTGACATCACGGAACGATTCCGGGCCCTGATAGGTAGTTGCTGAATCAACACTTGCTAGTTTATCAGCAGTTTCGTTGCTAGCAATCCTCCTTTTGAGGTCTGGAACCCTGTCTAGTTTGATCTTGTAGCGCTTCGTCAGGATTACTGGTCGTCAAAGCAGCATCTGACTAGCCTTGAGTCCACCTGGTGGGACCTTAGAGTTTCCAGAGCCACTTGAATGTCTGCAAAAATAATTATTGAAGAGGTTTTGATAGCTTATTGCAGTTAATTCTGTCCCACACCTCGATTGCGTGGATTTTATCCTGTAAGGCGCTCGATTATTTTTATACTGGTATTGAAACTTTGGTCCAAAGACACCAGCATACACTACAGACTCCATCTTTGATCTGTCATAGTACGAAACCAGGTCCCAAATGAGTACAACATTTTTTGGTGACCTACATAATCACCTGGCTTGTACATATTTGCTAGAGAATGATTGAGTGCACATGTAACAGCCTTTTCCTTTTAAAAGATGTGAAAGTGCTAGCCCAATAATTGCTTCTATGACAGTTGTTGGGTTATGCGCTTACCTCCCGTAATTCCAAGAGAAACATATCTTTGAAGTTTAATTATCGTAGTATTTGCAATAACCTTCTCCAGGCAATAATAATTATGATAGTTCTAGCGAACCAGTAAATAATTTTTAGTCAATGATCCCGTGTTTTGTCGTGCAGTCATCTGCAGGACTACTATGAAATTGCAGAACGCTTTGTAAACGATTTTATATGGACATTTCAGCCTAGCCGTTTAGAATATCTCCTAGATACTTAACCTCAGTAGAATAACTTATGATATTATCGCCAACGGAGATAGGTCCTTCATAAACTTTTCTACTCCTGGTGAAAAGTACCAGAACGATTTACTGCCAATGCCAATGCTTATGCCAAGTTACATTGCTTTTTGAATCCATTATTGCCATCAACCTAAACGGTAAGGTCATTTGCATATCCAATGACCATGTAACCTGAACTCATTCAGCTCGGTAAGTAGGTTGTAAATTACCAGTGACCACAGTAAAGGTGAGAGTACGCCACCTTGCTCGTATGACTGCGTTAAACGGCACTGATACATATCCCATGAAACATTGGATTTGAAGAGTTTCAAGCATGGCCAGCATTGAGTAGAGTTCAACATCGATAGGATCTGATGTTTCAAAATTCATTACTATTTCTATTCGAGCAGCATTCTTTCTTTAAAGAGGCGGCTGGCAGGTCTATTGTTGTTTGTGCAAATCACATAAGAGTATCAGAAGAAAGCGTTGCCCTAACTAAGTTCCTATAGCTACTCTAAACAATTAACTACGGTATAATATTTTTCCAGCATTTCTTTCTCAAACTGTATGTGTCTGACAAATCGAATTTCTGTTTGTTCGTACTCGTATACACTGTTTCGCATATAACGCATCGAAAATTACGTTTAAAAATATACTTCATTTCCATTTTCATTCCTACTTTTTGTGGAATTTCATCCGTTTTTTAAGGACTCGTTAGACTACAAGTTGTGCGAATTGTGAAGAAGACTGTTGAAGTATCTACGAGTACATCCTGCTAATGCAGAAAGAAGTAGATTAAGAAGCTCACATTGGGCAATTATATAGAGAAGAATGGCAAAGAGATAATGTGTGCAAGGAATATTAATTCCTTGGAGAACAGAATAAGCCTCATGTTTAGCGTCTGGCTTAGTAACGAAGACAACAACGACGACATTTCGGCTAATGAATTGGACGTGAGATATTTAAATTCTGTGGAGGCATCGCTACGAGTAGAACAAATTTGAAAGAACAACGATGGTGAAAAGCAGTGAAGCGTTCTCGGTTACTGGTTAGTGGTAAATTCGCACTCAGAACTCTCGCAAGACAGAGCACGCAAGGAGTTGATAAAAAAACGTTTTTAGTCCTTGCTTGTTTTCAGGTTCTAACATTTTAAATTCTATTGATTTTCTTAAAAATGTCTCTCGAGGCAAAAGAGGTTTACATAGAACTCTTATCCTGCGAACTTAAAGAACTTATTTTCCTTTGGGTTTGATGAAATGTTTAGTTAAAGTAGAATAAAAATAGAATTGTAAAAAAACTTTGTTTTTTGGGTATACATTTTTATGTATACTCGTACGTACATCGACATAAGAATTAATATTCTTTCGAGATGCTGAAAATAATATTCCCTTTTAGCTCGTCACACGCGCTAAACTGTCTACATCGGTTAGCTGTCACTTACGCCACAGATGCTATAGTTAGTTATAAAGGACGCGTTACTCGCGCCACAAATGCCATATCTTCCACACTTTTCACACGAGTCAACCGCCCATGACGAGCTACACGCATCACACGAGTCATACGCGCTACAAGCATCACAAGTGCCACACGCTATAAACGCACTACACACGTCACACGACGACTCTTAGAAATATTGCATCAGGCTAAGCAGCGCACAAAATTTCAGCTAAACGCCAAACTGTCTACATCGATTGGCTGTCACAACGCCACAGACTATATGCAATGCCCTATATGCGTTAAGGAACTGCCGCTGACGGAGATGGTATAGTTAGTTATAAAGGACGCGTTACTCCCGCCACAAGTGCCATATCTTCCACACTTTTCACACGAGTCACCCGCGCATGACAAGCTACATGCATCACACGAGTCATACGCCCTACAAGCATCACAAGTGCAACATGCGATAAACGTACTACGCGCGTCACACGAGGAATCTTAGAAATATTGCATCAGGCTAAGCAGCGCACAAATATTCAGCTCTATAGGATGTGTGAAAATTGGTAAAAGTCGAAAAAAAACTCTTTTCCACACATCACACGCGTCTCACGCGGTATCTCAGAAATGCCCTACAAGACTAAGCTGCTTACAAGGTCTCTAGATCGTGTGAACGGTAGTTAAAAAGGACTTCAAAGAAGAAGAATTGAACAGTCAAGTTAATAAAAATTTCAAAAACATATAATTGTAAATATAACCGTTCAATGCTTTAAATATATTTTTGTTTAGTATCAAGTTTATTTCAAACTCGTAACCACTTGGTTTCAATGCTATATATCTTGCTTCTTATAAAATGTCGAATTAATTTGGTTTATTTGCATCATAAGTGGGGATCATCAAATATTCGCACATCCGTGGTGCCAATCGAACCGTATAACAAAATGAAAGAGGAAAATTAGCATAAACAACATCATTAAATCCTAAAGCTCAGTTCAGAGAAGATTATCTACGAAATATTACGCAGAATTTTCATATTCTGATCCAATTTTTAAAAACTCGTATCCTTGCGATTGAACAGCAAATTCGCGCCTGCAAAACAGCATCAGATTGAATAACGAAATGCCTACGGAGAGAAAATCAATTTTCAACATCATTTCCCTTTATACTCAAACTAAAGGAACATCTAACACAAGTAACAAGTACGGTAATTTTCTTTTTATAAACTTTTCCTAACGTTGTGATGAAAAATTCAATATTTGTCCCGCTCATCATCATCGTATGAGATTGTTTCAAGCAACGTTATCCAGTGTCACACGAGAACTTGAGATGAAGAAGGAGAAAAAAAATGCTTCAATACCACCATCGGTTAAGGGGATAACATCATCATAATCGATATCCTTTGGCAAAATATTATGCCATACTGCCGGTTACCGGAGATTACTGCAATCGAAAGTTAAAAGGGATAAAATTTGATGAAGAAGTCTCAAGGATTTTGTGGCATTTGGCAAAGGAACATTTTGTGCTGGTATTTTACTTGTAGCTTTAGGTTACCGAATGAAAAAGGGCTAAATGATAGTTAGTTACTTATATTTCACTATAAGTTTTGTACCGCAAGGACGTCGTTATTCTATATTGATTGTGTGCTTAAATCATATCTACCTATATAGGGATTATCAATGGTCTCTTGATTGCTGTTTTGCATTTCTTGGTATTTATAGTAAGAATGTATAGAATAACTTCAAAAATAGCAGTGCAGTGCAGGCTATTCTAGTTTTTTTATTAGTATAAAGTACATTAGACATAGAAAACTTTATTGGTTGTAAGGATACAATTCAGAAGTGTCCATTGAGAATACATTTTTTATAAAATCAGATACTTAAACCAGTTTGGACATATGGTATCCAATTATGGCGTTTTTTTTTTTGGTTTAATACCTATACGGCAGATACTGCGACCTGTTAGAAAACTCACCACCTTCCTAATGCTATCCCTATTAAAATTAAGGATTTCCTTGTAGGAAAAGGGCTTGATTAATTGTTTGGATTGCCAAGCCCCGGAACGCTTTTCCAGTGGGCCAGATGAATTTTGTGTTCCCAAAAATTTATCAGTGCTGTGGTGGCAGCCCAGTTAACACCACGGTAGAGTTCAGATTCTATGAACGCATATTGCAAGCCCACCCTAGCTAGTTCCGATGACCAGCGACCCAACCGAGTTTGACTTTGTTTTATCTGGCAAAGAGATTGCAATGCATCATAACAGTTTTTGACTGACTATAGCGCTTCAAGTGCGTGACACACGTCACGTAATCGCAAACCTAGTTTAAAACAAGTATATAAAAAAAAATTACACGCGACACACGCGACGAGCGACACGTGACACGCGTCACTTCACTAAAGCCAAGTTTTAAAACAAGTATTAAAAAAAAAAATACACGCGCCACACGCGACGCGCGATACGTAACACACGTCACGTCATCGCAAGCCAAGTTTTAAAACAAGTATTTAAAAAAAAAATACACGCGCCACACGCCTCACGTCATCGTAAGCCAACACGCGTCACGCGACACACGTCACGTCATAGCAAGTCAAGTTCATACAAAATTCATACACTTTCAGTTTTTTCCGAATTTTACAATTTTCCTGGAAACTTTTCTATTTTTTTCCGCATAAACCTTATTTGGACTATGGCGATTTATAAAAATAAAAGTTAGCCAAATCGGTCCAGTCTTTCTCAAAGTTTTTTTTTTCACCTAGCGGTATGAATATACTTTAAAACCTATTCTCATTCCTACCAAATATACATAAAAAATTTCATAACAATCGGTCGAGCCGTTGGAGGACAAAAACCGTGACACGAGATTTTTATATATATTGATATCACTGAGCCTAATTGTATGCAATGATTTTTGGAAATTTCTTAATTCTAATACAATTCAATATAATGCTTCTTCTTATATATCAGTATGTACAGTGCACCAAAAGATTTCTATTTACATTTTCGTAACAATATCTTATTAGTCTTTCTTTAAATTTGCTTGCTCCAATGGCTTAACAACATCCTGTGGGCGCTTCAGGAGGTTAATAATACGATGTAAGCAAAGCAATTATTAACAAATTTTTATCACTACTGCTATTTATAATTCACAGTGAAACATAATTAAAAGATGTACGTATTGATATTAATTTACTCTGCCTATCCGTTAGACACACAACTAATGACTCCTTTCACAATCGTTTAAGCAAAGCATAAAACCTCTTAACCAGAATTAATAATAAGCAAACGTGCGTGATATTCCCTATTCCTTCAGTAGGTTTCTAAAGTTAGCAGCTATTTAGCAGGACAAGAACCACCAACCTATATTCCAAACACGTTCGCTTCAAGACGATTCAGCTATCCTGTAACAGGAACTGGTAATTGTTATTACCAGTGTTATTATTATTTGCACGATAAATACATACACAATATGTGTTTCAATTAGTCTCTAAATCAACCCCATATTTTAGCGGATGTGTTTATGAACATCAAGGATAATTCGATACTCGCTTTAAGTTACCACATTATATGCGCTATCGACCATGCGCCACAGTTTGACGACGTAAGTAGTTGAAGGAACGAAATTACCTTTTTTATGTGTATATGACAAAAGGAATCTTCTTAAAGGATATAAAAAGGAGATATATGACACCGCATGATAATACAAAGAGGATGATTTGAAAAGCGTAAGAAATGTAAATTAAATTCGTCATCATTTCTTTTTGCGCTTAATGGGTCACTGCGGTATTAGACGGACGTTGGTGTATCCTTTGAGAGCCAATTTTTCAGCTGAGACTTTTCTGCTGATATCTATTATATCGTACATTTACCGAATGGATGAATAGAGAAGTAAAGTCTTTTGTTCGATAATCCTTCTTACAAAAAGGACAATGGATCTAAATAGACCATTATTTGACGAATGTGAAATTTGACATAAAAAAGCACATAAAATGTAATAAATTCTTTCTCATTCTGATGTAAACATATTGTTTGCTGCAAAAATTACTTTGCTGGGTTTTTCTTGGCTTAGCAAGTTATATCCTTTTTCAGTTTTCTGTGATTATTGCCTTTATGTCTTTTACAATGAGCAATCTATCTATGTTTACTATGCGTCCGACCGTAAGGAAGTTTTCCATTTCGATAAACTTTCAAAATTTGATAGACATGACCTGAAAACCCGCACATTTTATTGTTTCTAAAGTTAAATTTTATCTTGAAAAGCTGGAAATTTATTGAGAAAATGTTACATCAACTAGTGGGCTATTCGCACAAAACCGAAAAATTAAAAAAAAAGTCTTAAAAGATTCAAAATTTCAGCTCTCAAGGCCGTGTAACGGGTATTTAAAAAGGACTTCAAAGAAGTCGAAAAAAAAAATGCAACCCATCACACGCGAAATATAAAAATGATATTTTCGACATAGACACTCACAAAATTTCAGTATTCTAAGTTGTGTGGAAGGCGGTCCTTTTTAACCACAATCCACCTTCCACCTTCCACGACCTAGAAGTAAAAGAAATCGAAAAAAAAAAATTTCAACCCATCACACGCGCCACACACGTCACACGCGGAATATTAAAATGCTATTTTGCTATCTCTAGGTCGTGTGAATGGTGGTTAAAAAGGATCTCAAATAGTCGAAAATAAAGACAAAAAGGGGTAAGTCAAGTTAAATAAAAGTTTAAAAAAAAAAACAACACCTAACACCGTAATATCCGTCGAAGACTCGTTTAAGTTTCTTTTGGACATCAGCCCTTTTTGACTCATCAAGAGTCAAGAAGATGTCGAAGACTGCTGCAACTTCTAAATTTCCATAAAATTTTCAATTTTTCTATTTCAGCGCCCTTCTGAACTGCAATAACTGAATGAATTATATTCGGGTCAGGTCAACCTTTATGCGAATCGAGAAAAACATTGTTAGTAAGTTAACTGCATGGTCGAATACAAAATGTGCACGATGTGTATAATGTCATGTAACTGCACGCTAAATGTAGCAATGTCAAACGGTGCAAAATGGCACAATATTCCTGTAACACTGTAAAGCCGCGAATTACAAGCGGAACAATCCGCCGAGGTTACACAGAAGCTTCTACGCATACACTGCATTAGGGAGTTTGCTGGTGAGTTTTGTAAATTTTAAACACAGCCCAAAGCAGCCTACGAAAACGGGTGTGGCACTTCAATCCAGGGTCATGTGTTTGCATACAAGAGGGCTTTTTACCCACTTGTATTCTCTGCGTCAGTCGGTTCATATTAAAACATAGAAAGAAGAGAAGGACCAATTCATTTTGACGCTAAGTAAAACAGAATATAGTTTGCTTTTCTACACATTGCCGCTTTTAAACGTTGGTATGGGCTAGCTGCTTGCTGGTGAGTGGTTCCATTATATGCAACCATCCAACATG
Source organism: Nephrocerus scutellatus (assembly GCA_947095585.1). Taxonomy (NCBI): domain Eukaryota; kingdom Metazoa; phylum Arthropoda; class Insecta; order Diptera; family Pipunculidae; genus Nephrocerus; species Nephrocerus scutellatus. The sequence continues at coordinate 19,014,607 of OX352763.1, read as the reverse complement.
TGTCGACTATCATCATTATAACCGCAAATTTCACCTCCTAGCACGTACACTCGACTTTTAGTTCAGGCTTGGAAGATGTTGATTCTGTGTGTAATGCTTTCATTGGAGCGAGGAGACATACGGTGTTCCGCTGGCAGTGCTTATATGGCAGGATATGTACGAAGGAAATAAAAAATTCATTGACCCTTACAACGCTGCAGGCTCGCTTTTGCTTGATTGGTTTTGATTTTTTGGCTGACTTGGATTTTTTTTTTTGCACTGGAGAACAATGTAGGACATACATACATACCATTATGAGTTAAGGACGCCGTAAATATGGAAATTTTTTTCACGTCAGTTTTTCAAATACTAATTTACATGGTAACGAGAAGAGTGTATTTTAAGTGCACTTTTCGACTTTTTTTTACACTACACTATGCAGTGCATGTATCTCCGTAAGGGAAGCAATTAATTTTTCGCCTTAAGGATTCTTTGGAAATAGGTGTATTTGGTTTCAGAGAATGTGGACCACAATATAGTCCATATTGAAAGTTGACCTAAGGAGAAGTGAATTTCCCTAAGGCAGAAACATTTATATCCAGCTAAGTTTGGCCTCCTCGTTGATTAGTTTCTCATGTGCCTATTGGGAGAAAACACTTCATAGCAGATTACTCAACAATTGGTAATATTAAAGCGCGGAAACTCTTCTTTGTATATGATTTTCCTCTCCGAGGAGCCAATTTATTTATTATTATAACGGGTGTTTTTTTAAGAGGTTGCCGATTTTTTTTTTTGAATAAAACACATATAAAATTATGAAATGACCAAAATTTTTTTTTATTTGGTAGATAATTTTTTGGCATTTAACATTTAAACACAATTTCTGGCATATGGCTACCACGACTATTTTTCACAAATGTCATTCTGGAGGTCCAATTTTCCAGCACTTTTTCAAGCATTTGAGGGCGTATGTCAGCAATGACACGTTGAATATTGGTTTCCAAAGCGTCAATCGATTGAGGTTTATCCACATAAACCAATGACTTCACGTATCCCCACAAAAAGTAATCGAGTGGCGTCAAATCGCACGAACGCGGAGGCCAATTCACCGGACCATTTCTCGAAATAATGTTGTCGTTGAAAGTTTCTTTCAATAAGTCGATTGTTTCACGTGCTGTATGGCAAGTGGCACCATCTTGTTGAAACCACATTTCATCCATATCCATATCTTCAAGATTTGACAACAAAAACTCATTTAACATGGTTCTGTATCGATTTCCATTCACGGTAACGCGTCGTCCTTCCTCATTTTTAAAGAAATATGGACCGATGATCCCACCAGCCCATAGACCGCACCAAACAGTACATTTATCAGGATGCATTGGTAATTCTTGAACGGCGTGTGGATTATCTTTGCTCCAAATGCGACAATTTTGTTTGTTGACGTATCCATTTAACAAAAAATGCGCCTCATCACTGAAGAGAATTTTACGGTAAAAAAATGGATCTTCGTTCAATTGATTTAACGACCAATCACTGAATTCACGGCGCAAACGATGGTCGTGTGGCTTTAATTCTTGCACCAATTGAATTTTGTATGGCACCAAACCCAAATCTTTACGTAAAATTTTCCATAAAGTCGATGGACAAAGTCCAATTTGCTGAGCACGACGACGAATCGATAAATTGTCGTTTTCTTCGACACTGGCCTCAACGACAGCAATATTTTCTTCTGTACGAACTCTTCTCATTCTTGTCGGTGGCTTGGCATCCAAAAGAGTGAATGTAGACCGAAATTTGGTAATTACGTTCTTTATGGTGGTCTCTGACGGACGATTATGTGCACCATAAAATTCACGAAGTGCTCTATAAACATTTTTAATTGAACACTGATTTTGAAAATAAATTTCCACGATTTGAAAACGTTGTTCTGGAGTTAACCTATTCATAATGATTTGCCAAACAATACTGAGTAGAAATGCCACTTTGAGCTGTCAAAACAACTGTCATAAAATAAAACGACATCTATCGGAAAAACAAACCTCCTAAAAAAACACCCTTTACATACTATGTAATTTTTAACTAAATAATGTAAGTAGCAGTTGTGTGACCGTATGACCGCGAAGCGATCTCAAAGGGCGCATCTGCAGAGCGCATAGCGCTCACGACCTAAAAAACCTGGAGTCTGGTGGTTTACTTTAAGTATAGTAGATGCAGTTTCCTTCTTGCCGTCAGCTGGACAGCAAAGTGCTCTTTCGTGTGGCTATTATATATATTAACTTATTTCTAATTATATCCAGCAATTTAACAAAGAAATGTAAAAATTACAAATAAAACGAGAATTTTAAGGAACTATCTGCCCATAGATTACCTATATTCAGAGTAGAAAAATTCAAAACAATTATGAGAGTGTTAAGCATTGCAAATAAAGTTAGACTATTTAGTCGATATTTCCAAGGCATTTGACAGAGTCTGGCAACAAGCTCTTTTGTCGAAAATGAATCCCTATTGAATTGACAAGGCCCTGCTTGATTGGACTAGTAACTACCTTTCTGGCCGTTCAATTCAAGTCGTTTTGGAAGCGTTAAATTCTACTAGATTGCTTCCTCCCCATTTTATTAAGCTGTCTAGGTCAGAATTTAACGTGCTAAGCATATGTAGTTGTTTGAGTTCCACATGAGAAGTGGAGGGACGTTCCTCAAACTTATATGAGAAGCTGAGAGTGCTGTCGTCAGTGCTGTGCCGGTGACTGTAGCTAAGGGCTGCCCGCAAGGAGGAGTACTCTCGCCCCTTCTATGGTCACTTGTCATAGACAACCTTCTAGCCGACCTGCATACATAGATCAGGCTACATCGCCATTGATTATGGTGACATTTTGGCGATCAGCACGGCACGGCCATAACAAATGTCATGCACAGTGCGTTACTTCACGTCTTAGAATGGTGCAGTAGAGAAGGGCTTTCCATCAATCCTTTTAAAACCGTTCTAGTGCCTTTCACGAAACGTAGATTGTCCGGTATGAGACCTGTAATCTTAAATACCACTACATTAGAGTAAGGTTAAATATCAGGGAGGCATCCTTGATAAACAACTAAACTGGAATTCTCATATCAAGTCCGCCATTGAACGTGCCACTAGGGCCCTGTGGGCCTGTAGACGCCTCTACGGCAGAACTTGGGGTCTAAATCCAAAAATGATCCATGATTGTGAGACCAATTATCATGTACGCGGCCATCATATTATGGCCGAATGTTCTTTAACGGACAAAGGTAATTAAGTTTCAAAAGCTACAAAGTATTGCCTGTCTAGGTATAACGGTTGTCATGTGCACCTGCCGGATGACTGCATTAGAAGCTGTTGTAGGGCTTTCACCCCTGCCAATCTTTATTAGGAAGACGGCCGCTAGATGCGCTATCAAGCTGCAACTAGAATATGGGTATTAACAAGGTATCTACTTGGGACCCCTAGACATCTAGACTCAATTCCTGAAAGAGACATGTTTTGCACTATCCCGGACACCATGGTACAGTTTCGGTAAGTTATTTGATATAAAAATAGTGGACCGAGCAATCTGGTCTAATGGTGCTCCAGCTTTGGACAATGAATGTCTGGTCTGGTACACAGACGGATCGAAAATGGATTCTGGAGTGGGCGCTAGGTTATTCAAACCAAACACCAAACCTGAGTAAGGGTATTATATTCGCTACGATTTATATCTTTTCAGATAGTCAGGCAGCACTGAAAGCGCTATCGTCCAGCATAATGGACTCTAAATCAGTTAAATGCTGTTACGATGCACTGCAATCGCTGGCAGGGCTCAACAAACAGATTTTTAAAGTACAGAAACAAAAGTGGCAAAGTTTTTGACAATCAAATATATTTGGGGAGACGTCATTTCAATTTCGAAAATGAGTTGCCGTATGCAAATTTAGGTTGGGTGTCGAAAATGATCCAACAAACCAACTTTCACCATTTTCGATCCGATTATCATTTTGAATAACACCGAAAGTGAAGTTAAAATATTCAGCCCCTGTGGTTGGTATTTTTAAGGATATCCGTGGCTTAGTGGTTATTTCTGACCAGGGGGTTCGTTGAGTTCACATCCCAGGCAACACCAAAAGTCTTTTTCGCGGTCCCACATCTCGCGAATGTCTGACAAACGTCCGAAAGTAATAACTTGTCACGGAAAGATTCTCAATTCACCGTTCGGATACGGCATTAAATTGTAGGGCCCTTCCATTTGTGTGCAAAAATATACATGAACAACACAAATGGTGGCGAGAAGCTAGGCCTTGGACCACAACGGACTGTCACGCCGAATATTATTATTATCCTTTAAGGTGCCGGAGCGAGATTTCGAAGTAAAAGAAAAATGCTCCAGTTTTATTGAAAGATGTTATCTGCTATTATATAGACAACAATCACACCAATGACAAAATATGAGGTCCAAGGTCCGAAATTTAAAAGATCCGCCAAAAATTAGTTTGAAATTTTAATCGCAATCCAGAGAATAGTTTTGCGGAGACTTCGTTGCCTGAGAATTATTTACAAGGAGATCTGAGGGCGCTTTTTTATTACTGACATCGTGTAAAAAAATTATCACTATGTTCCTCGAATGATCGAAGAGGAACCTCTGTAAGGAAAGTACTCCGCGATAAAGTAAGGATTGCGAAGCTACCGGGACGATTAGAGCTTAGAGATGATAAACTGGCTGACATCAGTTTTGAATTATCTCACATAAGTCAGTGATTATAACAAGAAAAATGCATTGTATTACTACGGAATGACTTTCCCTTAATTTAAAGGAAACACCTAAATAAGGATTTCCCACAGGAAAACACATTTCCTCCTTTATATTTGTTATTTGAACAAACTTTCATCGCACTCCAGAAGTCAAACTGCAAGACCAACAGGCAACCATAACAACAACAAATAATCTGTACACACAAGTCACTTATATAAGCAAGTACAACAGACTAAGACTAAAAAAAACAAAAACAAACCACAAAAACTATTTTCAAAGTTCCACAACAATGTTGTTAACTTCCTACTTGAGTTGTGGCGATGCTGATGTTGCCGGCCTGCAGTGGGAGCAGTTCCAATAAATTTTACAGAACACAATTTACTGCAAACAGCAAAAACTTCTAACAAAACTGACATAGGAGTAACCATAGACAGAACATATCCTCAGCAGCAGCAGCAGCAACAGTAAGTGAGCGGATGTACTCGTATTGAGTACCCAAACATTACATGAAATTTCTCCTCCAAGGACATTCATCAGTGAAGCGAAACAACAGAAAATTATATGGATTACAAGTGGTAGTCGTCGTGCGTCGTCGGAATCACATTCTAAGGGTGTACACTGTTGGGAGAAAGTTATGCCGCGGCCTTTTTTGTATTTTGCAATATGGCTTTAACTTTACGTGGCACATGGTTAACCATAACTGGACGTAGGTTAGGTTTGGTTGCGGTGGCAGCTAAAGCTAGCTTAGACCATTCGCGGTCCGTTCTGTTACCACAGGATCTTATACCTTTCCTATTTTTAGAAAATCCATTCAGAGCTCTTAATGAATCGAAGTATATCTCGTACTTTTCCGTTTTCGAGATCTGATAGGTAACTCATTAACCGCTTACCTAATGTTTTGTGCCTTCTGTGGATTAGTGCCGGTCATGAGGACAGAAGATGTTCTATGGTCTCCTCCTCCTCCTCCTCGTCCATGCAGCTTCTGCAGAATCATCCTTCCTTCCATCCATCCTTCTCGCGTGTTTCTCTAGAAGGCAGTGTCCTGTCATTATCCATACAACCGTTCTTAGTTCACGTCTGTGCAGGGAAATAAGCGCAGTTGAGCGCTTCAAGTCCAGCTTCGGCCAGGCCTGTCTTAAAATATTACAAGTGTCGGTGTTTTCCCACCTTACATTTGTTATTGTTTCTGCCTCTTTCCGAAGTTTCAATGTCGCGATAGGACTCCCTACCTCTGCCCTTTCCGGTAGCAGCTGGAGAGTTGTACCACGTCTAGCTAACTCGTCCGCAATGCAGTTCCCCTCAACATCTGTGTGGCCCGGGACCCAAGTGATCCTTATATTGAACTGCTCACACATCCCATTACAGCTCAGCGCCACCTTAGATTTCAGCGAGACCGCCTCCAACGATTTTATGGCCGCCTGACTGTCCACGTAAATGAAAATCTTCTTTGCAGATATCATCAGGCTATCACCTAAGCCTGGTATACGCTGCAGCGATCAGGTAGACGGAAAGAGATATGCCCTCTTCCAGCTTATCACAGAAGACTCCTGCTCCTACTTTACCGTCTAGCTTAGAGACATCCGTGAAAAACTGTATTGGTTTATTATCGGTTACGTATCCACTCTTCTCTGGAGGGTATTGTTGTCGCGTAGCTGTAACTGCCGCTTTCTGTTTGCCAAATATATCTAGTGGAATAAGGTGGAACATAACCTCTAGAGCGCGAGTTGGGGTAGATCTCAGCGCACCGCTTATAAGCATACAGGCCGCTCTTTGTACCTTCCCCAATATATTTTTATACTTGGTATATTATATGTGGCCACCATACACTTACCCCGTACAGTAGTATTGGTCTCACTACCGAAGTGTAGAGCCAGTGTACCAGCTTTGGTTTCATATCCCATTTTTTACCAATGGCGTTCTTCCATTAGTTTAAGGCAATATTAGCTTTATTTACTCGTTCTATTATATTAGGTTTCCAGCTCAGTTTCCTGTCCAAGATTGTTCTAAGAAATCTTGCTTCTTCAGAAAAAACTAAGTGGGTACCATTTAGTGTTGGCGGATCAGCTGTTGGAATTTTATATTTCCTGGTGAAAAGGACAAGCTCTGCCTTATTCGGGTTGACGCCCAGACCGCTTTTATTTGCCCATTCTTTGACGATTAAGAGGGCATTTTGCATAACCTCCTTAATCCTTCTGATGTATTTCCCTGAGACAGCTAACGCTACATCAACAGTAATTCGTTGATTAATATATTCCAGAGGAGAGGGGATAATACCCCTCCTTGCCGTGTTCCCCCTAACCCACTAGCACCGCACTAATAAGTCTGCCTAGAAGCATATTAATAATTAGTCTGCTTATAGGGTATTCCACCTCTAGGTCTGACAGTCCTGTACAGATTGCCTCTGTTTATCTGGACGTAAAACGCTGAATTTTTAAATAAATTTTTTAAATCAATTTCTTGTTTAAATTCCCGGAAGCAATACTTTTTGCCAATAGTGTGGCGCACCGTTATTAGTAGAAACTTTTCGTTTAAAATTTTAACATCCAAACTGTATGATATCCACTACCACCCACTCACACTCGCTTGGTTGTTTCGTTCATTCATAAGGATTTGTGTTTTTAGGCGCACAAAGGAAGATGTACCCGGAGTCGTCGTAGTCGTCATTGTAGTCGTCCTGTGTAGGTACTCCAGCTGAGGCAATTTGGCTATCAGCCAAATTTAAAAGTTCGTACCTAGAATTCTAGTGGTAAATTGTACGAATATGAGACTTTCCGTCTGGTGTAATATAAAGCTGAGTGCTTTTAGCAACGCTCTTAACGCCATTTCTCATCAAAGCGAAAGACTCTTGATGTTAGTCAGTCAGTCTAGTCAAGCAATTGACCAAAAAATTTCAAAACACAAAGGATTACGAGTAAGGATTTTGCTGAGTTTAGTGCTGAGTGCGTTTAATGACTTTTTCATCGCATGAGCCGGTCATCTTCAGATAGTCTGGACCGACGGAATTAAAATGTCAGAAAACAAATATTGCATCCAGCGAAATTCCAACTGGAATAAGCTTGTGGTTTTGCCAAAATTGGAAAGACAATTTTGTAGTTTTCAACAAATGGCCCACTGAAGGGCAGTATTGGAATCTTAGGCAAAAGGACGAACAAGAAAAAGGTGGTGGTGATTAACGTACGTCTGCATAGAGTTTATGAACAATTTGATGCGATATTTTTGTAAGGTTTTTGCTGAACTTTTTTATACTAATACGACTAATTCTTAACTTATATCTGTGAACGCTGCAATTGCTTTATATTCTTACCTTCAGTTATTTTTAGGAACAAAATTGAAGATATTATTTTCGCAAGGGTTGACCAAACTGATAACTGGAAACTGGAAAACATAGCTTATCAAACAAAAAACCACCCAATAATAAAACAACCCATAAAAATTAAAGTTTTTCTTGTAAATTCTATAATCGGAGATACAAAACGTGCAAAGTTTAAATAAAATCGAGTAAATTTTTTAAACAATTTGTATGGGAGCCCCAGTCCTGTGGCCCGATCTCTACAACATTTTTACAAAAAGTGTTTTCATTCGGAGATACACATATTTGTAAAATTTGAAGAAAATCGGGTTATACCCGAGACACGATCACTACAAAAAAAATTAACAAGTAGTGTTGTCCATCAGTGAAAAAAAAAATTTTATCCCCTAAAGACCACCGCAAGACCTTCTCGAGACGCGTTCAAGACCCCATTTAGACCCCCTCAAATCCTCCTCCTCCTCCTCCATCAGGACCCCTCTCAAAACCCCCTCAGGACTTCACTGTATACCTTCTCAAAGACCTTCCTTAAAACATCATTCAACACCGCCTCAAAACCCCTTCATGACCTCAACAAGACCTCATTAAGACCATGCAAAGACCCTCTCAAGACGCCCTCAAGACCCCACTCAAGACCGCCTCCAAACTGATTCCAGACACTCTAAACAACTCCCTTAAACTCCTCTAAGAACCCCTCCTCACCTTCTCAAAACTCCTCCTAGACCCCACTCAAACACTCGCAAAACCCTATCAAGACCCCCCTCAAGAATAACTAAAAACCCTTCAAGCCCATCTTCAACCCCCCTTAAGACCGACTCCAAACCTCCTAAAGACCCACATCCACATCAAAGTCTTTCAAATTATTATAGAAAGTGTTGATGAGTATCTCATAATGGCAAAGCTTAAATAAAATCAGGCTTTAGGAAATCACAAGATTAATAGGTACACGAAAGACCTCTACTCCTAAATGAGTGCCCAAATGCGTTTGCGTTTTTGTTTTTTGTTTGTAGACCAAAGACAATTAATAATAATATTCGGTGCGACAGACCATTGCGGTTCAAGGCCTAGCTTCTCGCAACCATTTGTGTTGCGCATGTATATTTTTGGACATAAATGGAAAGGATCTACAATTTAAGGCCGGATCCGAAATGCGAATTGAGAAGCTTTTCGTGACAAGTTATTTTATTCTCGGAACATTTGTCACGCATTTGCTAAAGAACGGCCAAATGGTAAACGACACAGTTCTGGTAAGTAATGCTTATGTATAAAAGTTTGCTTTTATATACAGATAATGTAGATGGATTTCAATACGGGGTTACACGATGCAATTCTATCTACTGAGACCAGTGACCCATACTGCTTGCCATAGAAAGTCCACTAGTTTAGCCAAATCGGCTCCTATTCTGCGCATCAATTTGGCTCTTTTCTTATCATTATAGTTGGGACATTATTCTTGATGTGGCACAGTTGGTTAGATTGCTCCACCTTTTTACAATTTTTGTACAAATCCGATGTGTAAAGTAGCTCTTTTTTTTGGTAATTCGTCTGCTGTTTGCTCCCTTTAATGTTACTGGTACCACATGGACGGGTTATATCTGGGTTTTGTATTACTGAGGCTAGTTATTCTTGGCTTGGCACCTATTTATTGGTTTTGATTGCATATTGACTATCGATCACACAAGCCTATGTACAAAATTGTCACTAGCTCCTGGACATCACACTGCTGAAGAAGGTTTTGTCTAAGACGCGTTTTTGAGCACATTTGTTGTTGTCTAATCAACAAGTTTAGCTAGTATGAGAGGCAATCCACAAGAATGTCCTTACTGCAAGTCAGTATCACATCTGTCTTTTCAGTCGCTCCTTGCATCCCGTCTTATTGCCTGTTTCTTGTTTGTTTTCTACACGCACAAGTAATGAACGCATCAAGTCTAAATTTCTCCACCTGTTTGTCCCTTTAATTTGCCCTTAATTTCTTTAGTGCCAATGGACTAACCACTTAATTCCTTCATAAATAATTAACTTTCCTTTCTTTATAAATAAACGGCATGCGGAGAACTTTCTCTTCGACTTCTCTTCGTCAAAGACTTCAATGAGTTGCCGTCGAATGTTGTTCCGAACGCAGATGAAATGCAGACTTCATTCGCCAAAGGTAATGCATTAATTACTTTTGTTGAATGGTACACGACCTTCTTTCGTAGAGTCCTTCCGATAAAGTAAATCGACTATGTACTCGACTCGAGCAAACTTTGCACCACATAAAATATTCGAGACAAATTTGCTGCTAATATCATTAATGGGGAACTTTTATGTCTCAATATTTTATCCACCCAGCGGTTGAGTCGACAACAAGGGACTTCTTAGGCAATTACTTAGATAGTTAATTACCCACCTGCCTGAGCCACCAGATAATTATTGCCAGGTACTCGCACTAACTGATGCGTTGGTCCAAACGTTATTGCGAGAATCGACAGAACTTTTTACCTTCTTAACTTATAAAATAATAATTACTTCTTCTATGGTTTTTGCCAGCTCCAGCTTCTTGAGTTGCCTCTCACCCAGACCACCACCGGCGCCGTAACAAACCGTCTAATAAAAGCAGAACAGCATCATGGAAGTCTCTGTTGTGGGCGGTATGTATATTGTATGGATGAGTGTAGTGCACATAGACATAGCATAAGAAGTATACAGGACACTCATTTATAATGAGGTCACTGGGCTCACAATATATGCACGCACACACTGAAGGCACAAGTCCTGCGATGGCACGAGTATTTGTTCTTCTTGATCTTTGCTTCGACTCAGACGAGTTGCCATAGGAAATGGCGTGAAAAGTGAAGGTGAATTAAAACTGCCGGCATACAGGACGAGCCGCCGTCGTCCAAATGGGGTTACCTCATTTGGAGGATAATAATAATTACGCTTAGAACACTCTTATAAGAACATGCTTATAAGATATAAACGCCTGACGTTTGATACACCAAGAAACTGTACGAATTAATCTGATACGTGAATATAGGAAAGTTTGCGAAGACGGGTCAATGTTGTGTATGCTTGGAATGAGTTTTTATTTAAATGTTTTCCATTGACTCTCTCAATTTGTTGTATTTGGTTAATATTAATGGACCTGCTAAGTGTATTCTATAATACAGTTGTTTAGGTGTCGTATGAACGCATTCGACTATTCCGTTCTCTAACGTGACGAAAGCAGTCAACAAGCTTATAGAACGGATACTGGAGAAATTCTTTAAAACAAAATTTGCTGAATTAATTGGGCGCACGGTGAAATGGGCTTTGAATGAGAGATACAAAGAGGAGAAAATTCCTAATCCTTTTTTTCAGTCGAACATGAATGAGTCCTAAAAACGGCCAATTATTTGTATTGATTTAAAAAACATAACCAAGCTTAGGATTTATTACGCAATAACATATGCGTTTTATTTACTTACGGGGTGGCCGTTACAGCCGTTGGTTGATTTAACAGTAAGCTTTTTCAGGCGCCTCTACTTCCATGTTAAGTCGGCAAGTTGCGGCTTAAACCGACTAGCGCTGCTTACAAGCTAGCATCTCATTCATCGAGGCTCATTCATCGTCGTAACTTGGGTTTCGCGCTTTAAGTTTGAAATGTTCTGTCATAGCGAAAAAAAAATTATTTATGAGCCTCCTATCCCGATCAATCAAAAATGTTTACTAATAGTGTTGCGAGATTTTCAGTTTCATCAATGCAAGTGCCATTCATGGATAATGGCATGGTATTTAGGATTTGCTTAGACGACAGGAGATATTATTTCATGAATTGCTTGGCGTAATGTGGGGCCTCCTATTTTTATCAGTTCCGCTGGGATTCCATTAGATCCCGGGGTCTTATTATTTTTGAGACGATTTATCGCTCTGCCAACTTCGTCTATGCTTGGTGGCGGCTGCATAGTATGATCTTCGGTCATTGGTGGAGGCTCCAATTCCTCAGTTAACTGGCCATTAAGCAACTCATAAAAGTGCTCTTCCCATCGCTCTAAGATGCCTTTAAGGTCGGTGATCAGATTATCCTCTTTGTCTTTGCAGTACGTGCAACGCGGTGTATATTGCGTCATACTTCGGAGTTTTGGTTGAACTTCCGCACCTGGTGCGGTCCTTGCTCTCTGTACTGTTCTAGTTCACGGACGAGATTCATCTCCCAGGGTGCTTTCTTTCGCCGGTGAACTGTTTTTTCATATCTTCTGAGCTCTTTATATTTATCTTCACGTGCTCGTGTTCTATGAGATTGTTGCATTGCTCAGTACGCAACATTCTTACGTTTATTCACTAGCTTACATTCTGCCCAAGATGGAGTCAGCAGTACTAATGACAGTATTCTTAAGGCGTGCCCATTTCTCTTCTACGCCCGACATCTCAGGCCCAGGACTTATTCTTCCTGCATTTAGGGTGAGTTCTATCGCTCGACCGTAGTTGTTTGTGGTCTCTTCGTTGCGAAGGGCAGCCGAATCTGACTCGAACATGATTCGCGGATGCTGTCTTTCTTGATGATGCAATCCGCGCTCGGAGCACCATAACAACAAGATTATGGGCGAGGTTATTGGCCTCGCGCCAACCTTAATTTGAAGGGACTAGCCCGATCTATCCGCTTTTCCAGCATTGGAGGAAAATTACCGGCGGCCACCAGTTGGAGGTTTGATCGCACTTCCACCAGTCAGAGATAGTTACGTCCACCTGCAATTCTAGAGCATTCTGTGTTATTCCCGCTATTCTGCCGATGGCTTACCGCCAACTTACCTATGTATTTCATTAAAAAATACTTTTAAAAAAGAAGAATTCTTACACAGTTGTTAATATATATATTCGTTTTTTAATGATGTTACAATTATTGGTAGCAGAATAATTTTTTTTACAAAGAGAAATTTAATAACAAAATCCATTCTAAACTTAGATCGTTTTAATTGAACGTCGCGTGAATACTCAAGAATTAAACATCAGAAATATGAATTACAATAAAAAATTTAATTAAATCTTGAGCTTAATAATTGGAAAAAAATCAGTGAAATAACGGAATGCATAAATTTTTATCTAAATGACTTAACTCTATAAGTATTTGTCTAACTCTAAATTATAAACAGACAATAAGTAATAAGGCGTAATAATCGGTTAACAGTTATAGTAGGTAAAACTTAATCTAATATTTAATATAATTGTAATTAATAAACATTAACAATAGTAATTCAGTCTATAACGCTGGACTCGATCGATTTGCAGTGGTCGATTATTGTGATCGCTTAAATTTGAATCGTAAATCGTATATGTTGTTGGAATTTGAATTAAGATAATCAGCAAGTAACTGACAATTATTTTAACAAATTGCATCAAACATGCATAAATAATTTATAGTTCGGCCGGATGTGGGTGATAAGAAGTCCCGCACTTTATCTTTGTCGTATCCTGCGAGGTTTTTGATCAGTTGCTGCTGAGTGGCCGTCTCGTTTGCAGGACTCAAATCTCATCGTAAGGACGTATTGATATTAATAATAATTCGCGGTCAGTCGTTTAAATCATTTTTGTCGTATTGTCACCTTATACAAGACAAAAGAGTTTCTTCCACAGGGGCGGCGTCGGCGGTAAATTTGTTGGAGCGAGAGCCTCCCAAATTGCCATGTCGAAGACGTCTTTAACTTTTTCCTGCAAATAGAAAAGGGTGATATAAATTATAATGCACAGGTAGGAAGAAATTTTTCAAAAGTTTTCGAGTGAGCTTGCCATGTAGTCTGCCAAATTGATAACCAATTCGTATGCAATCAAAAAAAAAAAGTTAACTCAAAAGTGCGAACTAAGAGAAGCTCATAAATTTTTGAACTCACAAACTTTCTTCCATCGAAATAAATTAGGTTGCTTGCTTGACTTTCGGCACTTTCATTCAGTCGTTCACAGATAAACAAATAATAACTCCACCAAAAAAGTGGAAAACAAAAACTGTGCCATCTCCACCAAAACATGTTGCGTTCCGAAATCGTGGCGCGGCGCTAAATTAGCACATCCACTGAGAAAATTGAAAAGCAAAAATTAACTTTTCTTTGTTGGTTGTTTCTTTAGATTTTGTTTTTCCACAAATAATTTGCAAATCACACATCGCACACCACACACAAGGCTATTCACAGGCGACCCACTTGCTGGATGAGAAATCTCTCAAAATAGAAGTAACCCCACTCGATTGGTTTTCCCATATGAGGGCGGGAAATCCTGTGGCAATATGACGTGAAATGTAACGACTGACGAACGCTGGCGAAGCAGAAGTGCAGAATTTGATTTATTTTACAGATTTTCAAGAAAAGTATGTAAATATTTGCGGTTGGGAAGGGTTGGTGCGTTGGTGGTCGAACCCCTAAGCGCCATATTGCATTAAAACTTGACACTCATACCGCTTTACTGATTTACTGACTGACTGGCAGTCCTTTCTTTACCTGTAACACGCCGTTTCCAAAACAAAACAAATTTGAAAGCTCACTTCACCATCTTTTTATAGACTCTAAGGCCATGACAAAATTCGTCAACCCAAATAAACTGACACGCCTATATAGGTTGACCATAACTAATTTTTTAAGCCAAGTAAAAATAACCGGATTACTATCAAGCACATTCAACATCTGTAATGGGCTCCGACAAGGGGTTGGACTGACCTACGTCCTCTTCAACCTGGCATGTGATCCGAGACTCCGATGCAACGGCAAGAGGAAATCCGAACTTGGAGCGTTTCGGATCCAGCTTGGGTCAGATCTGCTTTGTCGCTATGCAAGTTGTACCGTTTGGCCACCTACAGTCAGTTTTTACATTTACATTTGCATTTGCATGTAGCGATTGGTATGCCTATCGAACCATATTCAGGTAAGAAGGGTAGTATAGTTCCTTGCTTGGCGAGTTCGTCAGCCATACAGTTACCCGAATATCTCTTTGCCCCGGCACCCAACACGGTTGATATTGAACTACTCCGCCATCTCCACGAGATATGATCGGCAGTTAAGGGCTAGCATTTAATTTGAAGAGACTCATTTCAGGGATTTTAGTGCACCTTGGCTATCCGAGAACATACGGATATCCTTAGCGGATATGACGTTTCTCTTGAGCCAAGACAACGCTTCACTGATTGCCATAGTTTAAGCCTGAAAAACACTACAGTGATTTGGAAGATGGAAAGAGAGGCTAAGATTTAGCTTTTTTGAGAAAACACCTCCACCGACTCCGTCATAACTTTTTGACCCGTCTGTGTAAAAATGAAAGTGTTCATCTTCCAAATGTGCGTCTTCGTCCCAGAATGATCTGGAGAGGAAGGTGAACTGAAAGTTTTTGTTGAAATGGAGTTGCGGAGTGGTGTAGTCCATGTTGTCTGGGATTCTGACTAATTTCAGGATAGGGGAGTGACCTAATTCATTTCTAATCCATTGGGAGATAGCATTAAGCCATAGGCGAACTAACAGCTACTTGCCTGCTGTAAAGGTCGAACAGAATGTCCAATGCGGAGGGGTTGTACGAAGTTCTCCGCTCATACATAGTCATATGTCAAGGTTTAATTTTTTAAGACAGTCCACCATACAGTAACACCGTATAAAAGAGTAGGTCTTACTAACGCTGTATATAGCCAATGAGTTATATGGGGTTGAAGACCCCATCTGCTACCAATGGTTTTTTTGCATGAGAATAGTGCCTTCCTACCTGTGGCTATGATCGGAACACAACTATTGGACTATACATTCAATATTTAAAACACATGGGTGTATTTCAGCGATACCTCCATAATTTTACGCACACAAACAAATTATTGTGTTGTATTTTTGATGTGGAAACAGCGGGTATTATAATTGACATTGAAATTTTACTTTACTGCTTCTTCTCTTATGTGAGAGAAGACGATATTTGTTTTGCTACAAAGCTAAATCCCCTTGGATTAGGCGGGCAAAAGGGTGGTTTAGTGGTATGTGAGATTTCATTGATGCTCATTGCTCATACAAAATTGTTATTGTGCAAAGTTTTTGAGGAGGCAAAGACATTTGCCAAAACTCGAATGGATCTTATATTGAAATTTATGTGAAAGAAAGTGTTTGCATTTTGTCACTCTCGCGGCTGCTATTGTGTCCCATATCATCTGGGATAAATGGAACAAAATTACATGAGTGTTTCTTTAAAATTATCACCGATAAAATTGTATTCTTTTTTTCTTGGATAGGCGCCACATGTTTGACAGAGTGGAAAAATTAAATGCAATTTGTCGCAAAATCGAAATTCAACATAGGAAAGCGCTGAAGTTATAAGGGAGAAAGAGTTAAGGTCTTACTTAGGTTAACCCCTAATGGGAATAAGGTTATATATTTGGGATTCTATGGGATACTATGGAAATGGTGCCGATAAGAAATTTTGGGAATCTTTCATAGAACACGATAAGACCCTAGTCTGCAACGTCGGATCTTGGGTTTTATTTTATAATGTCCTAGGTCTGATTTCTAAGGTCTGCCCATTAGAGACAAGTTCCTACAAATTTTTCTGCCAGAGGTTAAAAGATATTTTAAGAAAACAAATTGAGACTTCAAGATGCTTTTACTATTTGTCAATACGCACAAGCTATAAGTCATCTTAACACCCACGTAGTGTTTCTACCGCAAAATTTAACTAAGCACTGTATCGAATTCTTATCCTTATGCCTCAAAGAACTGAGAATATCAACATTAGATTGCACTTTAACACGATATGCGACTTTATTTAAGACAATAAATTGGGCCTGAATCGACAAAAGATTAAGTAAGTGGTATACCACTGGCTAATTCGTTTGGAAGGAAAGGTTCTTTGGATATGGATATTTAGGACGTTCAAGAACTGTTAGCAGAAGAAGAAGTTGACGTTTGGTGGAAATGGCTTGGCTGTCAATTGAATAGATTCTGTGGACAAATAGCGCTCAGAATGGCTATGAAGTTCATAATTTTACATTAAAAACATTACAGGATGGCCTGCTGAAAGAAGCCGAAAATTCAAAACTGCGAAATTACTATCAGATCATGAACTTAACAATCACCTTGTAAGGACAACCCAACAAGCCAAGATAACCGATTTTTTAAAAAAGGGCAAAAAAAAGCTCCAAATTGAAGAAGATATTGTTTAACCGATATAAATTTTATCAGCGATGAAGAAAAAAATATTTAAATGATCTGCCCTATCATACGGACCCGCAACCAACTGACCATCCGCCTAATGACCACTGACCACCCTTCCACTGACCCACCTCAAAGAAAGGGTGTTTACTTTGTTGACATAGAACTTACTGAAGGACTAACTGTCAAAAGAGCTGTCATACTGCGCTCACTATACTCTGGCAAATCCTCACGAATAGACTCACGTTTGAACAACGCTTACAAATTATCCGAACTGGCTTTGAGAATTAGTCGTTGATTTGCACAATTTATAGACGACGACTTTGCAGCCATCCGTCGAACTGTAGATAGATTTCGTACCACATACCCTCTAATTATGATGCAATTACTCCAACACACAAATGCATGTGCGCACTGTGCATGTGCCGCTGTAAATGAAAGTGTGGTGTCGAAGTTCTAAATTTAACGATTCGTCCTCGGTCACAGGAATTGGGGCTCTGTCCGTCTACTACGTTGGCAAAGATCTTGGCCCACACCCGTATAATATCCAGCTGCTACAGGAATTTAAGCCACGAGACCATCACATGTGTCGTTCTATTGCAACGACAATCATTGACTTATTGAAATTAAAATTTGGCGATAAGTTGATTTTTAAAAATGGTCCTTTCAACTGGCCTCCAAGGTAGTGCGATTTGGCACCTCTCGATTATTTCCCATGAGGCCACGTTAAATTCAAGAACAGCCGCGGTGGCCATATGGCAGAAATAATTTTTAAAGGTTAAAGCCATTTATAATTCATTCGATAATTTAATTAACGGTAGAGATAGATGAATTAAGAACTAAGAGAATGGCCTTTAGAGAGTTGAAACGTGGTTGAGGACTATGATGGTGCACAGGCGTAGTTTAAGCCATTTTCCCTAAGCCTTGGCGATAATTAATAGTATAACGCACATGATTATCTGCATTGGCTAAAATCTCAGATATCACATCTTCTTTTAATCTGCGGTCATACAATACGATAACATGGATTTTGTAAATCATTCCTGGTATTGTGGCCTCATTTGGACGATCTGGACGTTCTTCCAAAAAGATGCTCGTATCAATGTGTTTAGATTTAGCTGTCCAATAACTAATTATTGCTAACGAAGGTGCAGAGTCCAAACAAACTTCGAATTAATCCGCTCCCGTATATTAAAATTTTACCAAATGCCATTTCCTTAACATAACGCCTTTGCACTCAGCCATTTCTGACCAAACACCGACAAAATATTCAATTAAAAAGAGATCTATCCCATACCTGAGTAGATGATGATGTCTCAATGTATTTTGCTCCAATGGACGTAGCCAAATCCCAGGCATCGGCAAATGAAATTGGTTTCTCACCGTTTGTCTTCAAATAAAATAACATAAATAATTAATATAAATAAATAAAAAAACAACAACAACAAAGCACTTGGACTTACCTGCAATTTATTCAGAACATTTGCGTTATTTCGCAAATCCGACTGTGTACCAACCAATATCAGGGAGGCCTTTGTCTTTGAGAATTTCGGTGCCCATTTTGTCTTGATCGAATGGAATGTTTCCGGTTTGGCAACGGAAAAACACAAAAGGAAAACATCACTATCCGGATAACAGAGTTCACGTAAAGGATCAAGTGTATCCTGGCCGGCTGTGTCACATAGGGTTACGTGTACTGGGTTATCGTTGACCATAACATCAGCTGGAAGGAGAGATGGAACGGTTATACTCGTAAGTCGTAATTAAATTTATTTTGAAGGAATTTAATTAATTTGTCTGATAACATAGTTAAAAACCGTCCAATGCAATTATTGGTAAAATGTGCATAAAAGGAGACTATACCTGTGAGGAAAATATTTTGCTGACGTACGAGAATATTAGGGTTCAGAAGGATGTAGGACTTTAATTCAATTAACATCAGTAAGTGGGAAGAAGATTGATGATGTTGGAAGTATTTTCTATTTCTCTTATGATTTTAACCGAACCAGCAATATAGTGAAAAAGTCGCAGCAACGTTCACCACCCCTCGCGCCGAACAAAGAAAATAAGTTAGAGCTCAGTTTGGGAGTACAGTAGTCAGTTTAAGTCTGATATCTTTTAGTACAATCTGCAGTATATTACATGCCTTTGACGATCTGTTGACAAACAGTTTAAATTCACTGAGTCGTAGTAGGTACACTGCACGGAGCAGCTTATTTGATAAACATGTCAGGATATAGTAGGTGTAAGATGACATTAAAATCAGCGGTCGATCTAATCTTTGTATTATGTGGATGTGGATATTGCTAGCACTGTGTTTTTTGCTCATCTCCGGCCACCAGAATAGCGCTTCATGTGTAAGTATTGATCATTAACTTGGTTAAAGAGGCGTATTATAAGACAATATCTTCGTCAGCAGAACTGAGAAACTCTGCCACTAAGGACATGCTATCTTTCATTAGGCAGGTGGTGTTAGACTAGCTACACCCTATAATACATGAAGTGTCTTTAGATTTACGTGGATACCTGCCTGATTTATGAAGGCTCTACCCCACGGTCCACTTCAGATATGGATTAGTTAAACGACAAGCAACGTCCATCTTAGACAGATGTGCCAGTATTTACTTGTTGGTTAGAGCAGGACCCATCTTACATTCCTGCCGATCTTTGGTTCACGACAACCGGTTGAGATATGCAACTCCACAGAGAGCACATACTCGCGCCAACTACAATAGGATGACGAACCAAAGAAGTTGGTAACACCAGGGGCGGCTGATGTACCAATGCTTGTGCTCTACCCGCATTTGGGTAGTAAACCACCAGCCAATACGTAGGTGAAGCTCAGAACGAAACTGGACCCTCAACCAAAAGTTGGCACAGACTCAGCTAGCCTTCAAGGAGGTAAAACTCATCTGTGGGCATAAACCAACTCCCGTAGTACCAACGCGAACTTGGTGTGATCTGCCTTCAAAGGCCTCAGCTCATTCAGAATGAGTGCATGGGCGAAGCAAAGCTAACCCTAGCAGCACATCGGCCGGGATCTCGAACCTAATCATTTGCCACTAGGATAGCAAGCTGTGTACAACCATTGGCATCTTTATCTGGAGACCCCATTTCTTACCAATGATTTTACTGCTGCATAGATGATAAGCTAAGCTTTTTATCCCATTTGCCTGTTAAGTTTGGACGGACAAAAGTCGGTAAGTTAATTTTATTAATGCAGAGTACTACTTGAGTATTCCCCTGGTTGACTATATAGTCTGCCCATACTATTATTCTTCTCTAGTCATAGAAAGGTCACTGCCAAAAAGTCGACAAATCAAGTGACTTCTGTAGCATAATGGACTGTTAGTAGTCAAATCCGGCCGATTTATATTCCGAAAGACGACCGAAAATATATTTCCTTGGATTATGATGTTATTCGAATTTTAACCATCGACGATACGAAAAAGGCGTTTCCTTCAGTCTTTTCACTTATCATATTCACTGTTAATTATTACAAATTTCTAAAATAGTCTGTATGACTTATGCAGCTGATTAAAATCTATTAGTTATGGTCTTTCTGGCAAGATATTCTTCTTTATCAATAATAATCATTCAAGAAAGGTTGTTTATGATGAAGCTTTTTTGTTTCACTTGGAATTGATCCTTTACGAATTGATAGTTACTTAGTTACTTAAAGACCGTTTTTAAAGAATTTTTCTGATTTTTTTAAGAACTGGCTGGTCATCATATTATTTGTTACCACAGATTGTCTAACACAATTCGAATATCCATATCAAGTAGACCTTTTGACGTCATAAACGTCATTTGAAGCGTGCAACACAGTGAAACAATTTGTGTTTGCGAGGAGGACAGGTAAACTGAGATATAAGTAGCCAAGTGGCACACGGTAATAGAGCATGGTCGGATGGCCTCAAAAACCTATATGTGCCTGGAAAAACGTTTGTGTGTGCGAACCAAGTGAAATAACCAAATTAATACAATGCGATTCAGGTGGCTTCACCTGGCTTCACTGACAATCTACGTTGTTCTCGTTTTTGTCCATCGTTCATCGTCTGTCCATCTGCACCAAGGTCCCGGCGGCCCCCTATGAGATCGTTAAATGAAAGAAGATTCGAGTAAGCACCGATTTACCACTGTGCAGCTTGGTGCAACACTGTATATCCGACAAGTAGATGGTACACGTAATTTCCTTTTACTGCACACCAATCCAAACATCATTTGCGAAAGATGAGCTGCAAGTGCAACAGTTGAAGGTTACCTCTGTTTTTGTCCGACATTTATTGTGGGCTTAGTTTGCTGATTCATTTTGTTGCCGTAGATACATCAGTGGCATAAGTCTGTGCAAATGATACCAAATGCCTACGGTCGGTAGTTAATTATTTCGAATGGTCAGTGTGGTTGCATTATGAGTAGCAAAACTCGACCAACTCGAGTAACTATTAGAAGACTTAAAGCAGTAGCTATACACAAATTGTCTAGGATTTCGTATCAAAGTCAGTGCAGATGAGCCAAATGCAGGTACAGTATTTTATTGAAATACCTGCGAACGCAGAGGTTAAATTTCGCTCACATGCGCAGTAAAGGCAAACATATTGATTTATGAATAAATTTTGAAGAAAACACAAAACAGATACTCGTATAATAAAAATTCAGCCAAAACAAAGGAAAAGTACAGACTAATTAGGGTACTAACTGAGGACGCTGAAGGTCACATTTTTTAAAATTTTTATTGCGTTTAATGAGCTCTTTAGTTATTCTGCCGCTAAAGTGTAATTGCCGCAAATAATCGTCTGGAGTTTTTGGTATATATGGTTTTACAAAATGGGTAATTTAGGAGTATTGAAGTAATAATAATACATACAATAGTCTGGAATGTACGTTAATGAAAAATATATAATTTATAGTGGTTTGAAGCGAGGACGGCGGTTGGAGATGCACCACGATTACTACTCTTGCTATTTTTAAAAGGATCGTTCTTAGAAGCTTTCACTAAATCTGATTATTGCATCTTAAATATGCCAGTTAGTAGTTACGTTCAGAGTGTTACACAAACAGCTGAGTGCTACGCAAATACGAAATTAAAACTGAATGATATCGGAAGTAGTGGACAGTGGATTTTAAACTTACACTTTGTTGCATTGAGTGGAAAAGTTTATAAAATCGATCCTGGAACAAATCGAAAAGAATAAAAATTAACTTTTCCGAATAGATGCCTCCAGTCCGCAAAAAAAACCTCGACGTGGTAAAAAAAAATCAGTGTATTAGTGGACGCCTAAAATATACGTGCCAAAGACGCTCAAGCTTCGATGAAAGACACAACGCGCAAAAATTCGGGCTGAAGCTAAAATTAAGTCTGTTTTCAAAAAGCAGCTAAGAGGTTACTCCGACGTACTGTTTATCATCAGCATTTTGGCTCTACAACCGGAATCCGGTCTTCTCTCTCTGTCTCTCTCTCTCTCTCTATCCACAAGTCTCAATTTCGCACCAATGTCATCCAGTTTGGCATCGTTAAGCTCTGAGCGTCCTGGTCTATGCCATTTTTCCAGCGTAGGCTTAGCCATAATCATTCCATTCCATAAATCCTACCGCAAAGGACTTTCCGTACAGGCTCCTGTTCGCTCATGCGAGTTAGGTGTCCTGCCCACCGGAGCCCATTGAGCTTTATTCTCTTCACGATGTCGACAAAGCGGTAACGCTCATAGATCTCATCATTACAGAGTGTCCAGAATAATCCTTCCTCACATACAGGGCCAACAATTCTCCGTAAGACTTTACTCTCGAGCATGGCTAAGAGTTTAAAATGCTTTTTGGTTAAAATAAAAGCGACCCAAAGCTCTATTCATCATACCGATTGCTGTGCCTGCTCAACACAGCGGGAAAGGTTTTTGAAAAGCTTACTTGGACGATACATAAACTACGATCCAAGCTTCGAATAATCCATCAGTAGGTTTTCAGAGCCGGGCTATCAACAATTTATGCAATACGAAAGGTCATTGCAGCGTTTGGAGAAGCAGACGGCCATATTCACTCACCCAACGTATCCGTTTTTGTTACGCTTTATGTCAAGAACGCTTTTAATTCTGTAGTATGGTCCAATATGTAACGATACATCTCCTTCGAATTATAAACTACTACTTGAAAGATAGGAATTCACTCTATGAAACCAAGCTGGCGGATTCCCATTACAGCAAAAAAGAACCAACATTTAATCCTCGAACCTGATCTCAGAAACTCTTAGTGTGACAGCCTATTACAATCTGAAATTCCCGGCGATACACGACTTATTGGGTATGCGGATGATGATTTCGCAGTACTCCTCGTTGCACGGGATATAATGCGTTGGGCCTGCTGCTTATGGTCTTAATAACAATTCATCGATTGAATATCACCACACTGAAGAATGCTCATACAAAGCACTAGTCCTCTATCCTCTTATAAATAAAAAAAATCTGCACACGCTCAAGGATTTGCAATCTTATAATGCTAGACACACCGAGGGCATTAAGAAATTAGAAGAAGAAAAGAGGAGATGTCTATGCACATGAGTTTTAAAGAACATAGCAACTCTACACGTTTTGAAGGTGTTGAAGGTGCTCTAAAAAGGATCGCTGATTATCCAATACGGTATGTTCTGCACTGTGTGCATATCTAAAAACACACACCCTAGTTTGAGTTTGCAATACCTATAGCCTATTAGACAATAATCTGTTAAAAGACCGATGAGCAGCCCGAGCTTAAAACTCACCAACTGAAGGTACATTTTAAATCTACAACTGTCCTTCTATAATATCTCATTTCCTCTTTTTGTTTCTTTTCTAAACCACTTGAGCAATAATTTAATGATAAATTTCCTCTATAAATAACTCAACTGAAAGAATTATGTTAACTTGTATCCACATTCTGTTATGCCTAAGTCTTTAAACCCATTTCTAAAATAATTAAAAACTTAAAATTCAATTTTGTTAATTTGCAAAACCACCATAGAGCTGGGTGTATCCATCAGCGCATTGGTATGCTGCATCAAATCAAATATTAACTTGGATTTATTCATGTTGGAGTATAAATCACCTACAGTTATACCATATACATAGGAGTATGCTAACAGAGACTCTACCTTTTTTGTGCCCGCAGGAAAACTTAAAAAAAGTGAGTTGAAGTGAAATTATTCCATAACCATGATATGTAACGTACCGACCGACAATATGGACTGCTATGCATAGTAAGGGGTAAAATATGAAATTTAATTTCACTTGCTAGTACATATTAAGTATACATGACGTATGTGAATATACGAGATTTGGTCAACTTGAATGCGTTAGAATTTAAACATCCATTTACAGTCAGGAGTAACGATATCCTTCTAACGGAAACCATTTAATCAAATATTTTTTAATAAATTTTCTGATGGCATCACAGGTCAAACTAAATTATGTGTTGTGCTTTTGACAATAAGTTACGCAAAACTTAATCATTTATGGCATGAGTGGAAATTTCATTTGCATTACTGTTGGTTAGGATAGAAGACCTATATCCAAACATCGCAATCATAAGGAGAAACTTAGATTAAATTTAATACCGACCTCCAGTTATATCTAACAGATTAAGTTTTGCGTCACATCAAAGGAAGTTTAACAATACGCCAATTTCTCGAGATAAGCCTCGTTATCGATTCAACCGCACAAGTGGGCTCTGTTAAAATACAAAGGATCCAAAGTTAAAGTGAAATGGAATGGAAACGTCGCACACAATGGATTCTAACGTTAATTGCCTGCACTGGGTGTACACACTACACAGCACATACATGGATCGATGCGCCTTTTTGATTAACGTTTGGTGCTGTCGGTCGAGTTACAATTGGATATGTAATCGGCAATATGTAGGTTCATATGTCATCACTGGCGATGTCCTTTTGCTAAGAAGTAAAAGTAAAAAGAAATGTCCATTCAATGCCGGTTCGACCTAGATAGACTTGTTTTCAACAGGAAGTGCTTTACGTTATCGGCTTGTCCGTCAGTGATTTCATAGTCAAAGCAACAGGAAGGAAAGAAGATGGGCTGAAATCTTTATATGAGAACGTAAAGCTCTTTTGAGTTAAGAATAAAATTTTTTATACATGAAATGCATACAATATGAATCAAGCAACGTGTTTTTTGTATAGGTTATCTGAACTATGAGTTTCAATTGAACTTATGTAATATCAAGCAATTTTTTTTGCTGACACGCAAACAAAGGACTCGCATTAACGGTGAGGTATGTTGTGCCGTCTTATTTCAAATCAAATGTTTTTACAAATGCATAACAGGTGTCAAATATGTGGACCAAACCGATAAACATGCACCCAAATTGTTAAGTGACATTTGATAAATTTCTACGATTTTACAAATTCATGACAGCTGTCAAATATGTGGAGCAAATATAATAAACATACACCAAAATTGTGAGCCGACATATCATAAATTTTTTACGTTTTAACAAATGCATAACAGCTGTCAAATAAGTGGAGCAAATAAAATAAACAAACACCAAAATTGTGAACCGACATTTCGTAAATTTCTATTGTCTCCTCTTCTTGATTGCAGTATCTGCAGGTCTCATCATTACTAAATCCTATTTTGAAGGATGATGATAATTACAGCTATAGTTCCCCGTTAGTGCTCCATAAGATTCTTAGTTCTTGATTTTTGTGTTTATGACCTCTTTCGCCTCTTTGTGGTTAAAGTTCAGGAATTTCTTTGCGTACTTTTCAACCGTCTATATTTGCCCATTAGTTATATGTATATATATTATATATATATTATTATAGTTTTGGTGTTACTGGGATTCGAACCATGAACCTCCTGCTCAGCAGCCATGCAGTTATCCACTGAGCCACGGCGCCCATTTCCAGTATGCTCTTCCAAATATAGTAGGCACTTTTGACCGACAGATCATACAAACACGCTCAAAGAAAGTTTGAAAAGATCAAATGCCCGTGCATCAGTTTAGCACAGCAGTTTGACTTTGCTGAATATTCTAAGCTTCTTTTACAAAAAAAGGAAGTAAAAGAAATAATAAAGCATTAGATTGCAATGCAATCCTTTTCACTGTTGCTCTGACTATCGTAAATCATGCAAACGCAATACGAAGCACTTGCAATGCGAACCTAAATCCTGGTAAGATATCCACTTTAACCAGTGGAAACCTACGTGCGAAAGGAAAGTTGACTTTATTGCACCTAATTGAATCGGAGGCGAATCCAAATGAAATGCCCTATCCTGTAGTTTTTGAATGAAAGTCTTCAATTACTCTGAATTGGACAAAAAGTTAAACTTCTTGATTGAGCGCAATGAAATTTGTAAAGGACACGACAGAGGGAAATACCAAGCTTTTTAATAGTTTCGTTAAAACGGATACCGCAGCCTGGTTGTTGACCAAAATAGGAAGGAAATAGGAAGAAGAAATATAAAGAACGCATTACAAAAACAAACAAAAAAGCGACATAGCTTCGCCTACTTGCATAGACAATGCCACTTTATCCACTTATCTACACAATTCACTTGATAAAGGAAAAGGCTTGACTGGCAAGAGCTGGCAACAGATTCAATTGCTCCCTCACTAAGCAAATTAAATTTTAATCAGATTAAACAAAAATTTACTATTTAATAGCACCAATAGTATGCAATTGTATGTTTTATATCAACCAACGAAATTCCATTTGTTGTGAAAACCGCAGGATTTCCTTCCTCGGCCACACAGCCAATAAAATTGTTTTTCAATAATACTCGTATACTATTGCAGCCGCAAAAAGTGATTACCACACTCATCTGAGGGGCATTTTCATTTGTGGTGTGTTGGTAGAATCCCAATAGAAATTAATTACGATTTGGTTTTGCTTTTCAGAGGACTCTCAAGCACTCAGTTAATCACACTGTGGCAACATTGCTAACAGAGTGCCTAACAGCGCCAATAGTGGATTCATGGCAGTGGTGGAGCAGGAACAGTAGGTACAACCGCATTTCCAAAAAATTCATTCATTGTATGAATTCTTGATTATGTGAAATAGGAAACTTCTGATCAACAATATTTACATAACATCAATGAATGGTAACATGAAAAATTTCTCCAAATAATTTACGTTTCTATATATTTGTCCAATGAGCATCAATTCACTAAAAGGATGGATTTTCTATTGTAATTTGATGGATTTTCATGGAATTGCAGAATACAGAAAAGCACAAATCAGGTGAGATTTATATCTATAACAAGAACGCTTAGAGTAATCCTGATGAATAATTCATAAGACCTACAGTTGTGAGTACATATTCTGCTTCTCTGAATTCAATGACAAAGCGAAAGCACACAATCACAAACACACACATATACTCATATATATATATATATATATTTGTATATATCTATATGTGAGATAGTTGAGATAGAAATTGCATTATAAAGAAATGGAAAAACAAACTTTTCTCGGCAAGGAGATATTTGATCAACTTGTTCCACAATAAGGTGAGAGATTATCTAGGGCTGAAGTACCTGTGCACATAGAGAACGACCATCGTACCACTATTGAAACCAAAAACTAAACCAAAAACAACTCGAGGACATTTGACACCAAAAGAATACCTACGCACTGAATGTTTGATTTAAATGCCAAAAAGGAAACTTTTCACTTTTAACATTGCACAGAAAATTCCCAAAAAAACAAATGTTATCTTTCGATTTCTGTGGTTTTGAGTGTGTTCTGTGTGCAAGAGAGTGGGAGCTTTGTTTGGTGAAAAACTAAAGAAGCAAATGTCGATTCAAGTCTCCTTTATTTAAAGAAACTTTCGCTTGTGGCATTGCACGTTTTCTCCTCATTTTACTTCGTCCTTCCTACAGACAAAACGTGAATTATATCCAGTCGGGATCAGGAGGTTTGTTTGAAATTTCCTAAACGAATAATAAGTGTTACGTCGGATAAGTGAAGAGCAAACAGATGACTTATCGATGGGTGAGTATTTCCAAAAGTTTTCGACAGGACGCGCACACATGTTTCGATGATGATGATGAATTAAATTGAACCGGAAGTTGATAAGATGTTATAGCTGCCTCGAAGGTTTAATTTCTGCAAAGTTACTTTAAAAATATGATTTTAAGTGGTTCGTTGGGAAAATTTAAACATTTTAGTTTAAAATAATTTAGCCCCAATCTATATATGGTACTAAATTATATGCAGTACCAATATATCACATCGAGGACCAAGCTTTGCAAGGATAATAAGCATATTTTTGATAGGACTAAGACTATTGTTTTCTTTGTGCATTATAATACATGTGTGGAAAATTTTGAGAGAAGCAAAAGTACATTTCCATAAAATAAGAAGTATAAGTGCAGATTCCATGACTGAAAAGTATGCGAATAAAATCAGAAACAAAGGAATAAGAATTAATAACAACTGAAGCATCTGTTGTTTTTAAGGCTTTTCGGTTGCGACAATGCAATTTAAGCAACAATCATAAAAAATAGATGCAAGAGGCGACAAAAACTCGCTTTTGGGTGGCAAACATCTTCTTTCTTTCCTTTACTCCGCGGGGGAGCATAGGGCTTCTATGTACAAACGCCCGCTAACGAACTTGATATATCGCCTGAGGTTTCAAGAGACGCCACTCCCTTGTCCCTTAGGATCTTGCTTCCCCTTCTATTGTCCTTTTCTTGCTAGGACTTGGAGGCCAACTTGGAGGCTTTCTTGTGGATTCGTCGAGTTGAGCGCTAGTTTTCTACTATCGTTCGCTGGCTTTCTCAAAGTGTGACCAATCCAGCTTCATTTTCGTCGTCTGATGGTGATCGCGATTGCTTCCTGCTGCGATACTCTCCACAAGTCTTGATTGGTGATAATGTCCGTACATCTTATTCTCAGTATCCTCCTTAAGCACTTGTTGACGAAGACTTCGACGCGCGTCGCAATTGACTCTATGACTTTCCACGTTTCGCAGCCATACAACAGTACTGAGATAACATTAGATCTGATGATCGTTAGATTCAGATATTATTAAGCATACTATAGGAGTGTCGCGCCTTGTTTACACGAGAGCACACAACCGACTCAGCACCGCCATTTTTTGACATCCAGCGGTCCAAATAACAAAACTTATCGACTTCCTTTATCTGATGTCCGTCAATCGAGCGTTTAAGACGTTAATTTTTAAGCCCACTTTGTTACCGTGGAGTTCTAGTGAGTTTAATTTTCGCTCCATGTCACCTAGCGATTGTGATAGGAGACTGATATCATCGGCATAGTCCAGGTCTTCAAACATAATTTAAGAAAATTTAAATAGCTTTTTTACAGGGTGTACTTGTTAATATGACAAATACTTAAAGGCGTTAATTCTTAATTACGAGAAAAAAATCGTAATCGTGTAGTAGCGTTTTCAGGAGAAGAAACGTGCTTTAGACCTTACATCACTTCACACCATGTAACTCTTACACGCTCCTAGCTACTGTTGGTATTTAAAAAAAAAAAACCTTTAAAACCAAACGATTCGCATTTTTTTAAATTTTTAAAACCATTACCGTCGTCGTCACGTCGTCAAATCAAAAAAATGTGTTTTTTTGTCATTTCGAAAGCGATTATCTAGGAAAATGCTACTCAATAACCTTTTTAACTAATACAATATTAAAGCCTATTCAATATCCAAGTTGCATTCGGTCAACAGGAGCAGAACTAAAATAAAAATTTTGTAAAATGAATTTTAATTTTTCAAGCTAATGTCTGATCTAATGGTTATTCACCCTTCCTAGCTATTATATAATTTATATTTTTGTGAAATATACCAGCCCCACACAAAAAATCTAAATACAATACCCTCGATTGCCAAAATACTGGACCGTTTCTACCAATCCATCGGTTTTGATAACGTTCACCTAAAAATGCAGTAACATTACGTCCACTGTGGCACTCCAACCAAATGAAAGACCATGTTGATTCGAGTCAGTAATGAGACGTCTTCCATAAATTCTGGCAGGTGATTTGTCAAAAGTAGGTGGTAGATAGACCTAGCATGGATATTTAAGTGGTTTAAATCCAGCCTGTAGCGTTCAGATACAAGATCCAATCGATGACCCTGTCATCTGAGAGCTCTTATAGATCGTGAAAAAATGGATTACCTAAAATTCGGTGTCTTGACCCTGCTAGGACCGGACAACTGCAGAGGAAGTGTATGAGAGTTTCTTTCTCATTTGCATCTTTGCAACTTCTGCAAAAGTTGTTGTGCGGTATACCAAACTTAGCAGCAATGCTGCCCACTGGCCGGTGACCCGTGATTATAGCCAGAATTCTGGCAATATCCTTCCGGGTTTTAGATCTTGATATGGCGCTGTTTGACATCAGTATCACAAATTTTTGGTTTAACAAAGCAACCCAAGTGCATGCTCAAATTTTGTGACAACAGCAAAATTTTTAATATTATCTAACATGTACTGCCATAAGGAAAACCACCTTTTTACATAATCACATTACGTTATAAATAGCCACAACTTGCCGCCCATTTACTTGACTATAGTGCAGACAATGAAATGAAGTCCGCTGCCGGCAACATCGCGTTAATAAATTTAATCTTTTATCACTTCTGGATGGGGAGTGAACGCAAAACGGGTTAACTATTCTCCGACAAAGTGCAACCGCTACCTTTAAACACGTCAATTTTTATGAAATCACCTTGAAACTTGACCGCAAGCTATAAGAACATTTTCCTGTAAACGCCCATTAAATTGCAGTTCGGATTAAGTGAAGCCCAATAGCATCGTTGATATCCATCTATTCTCTATTCCTTAAATGTATCGCATGACCAATTGAATATTCGCATCCTGATTATGTCAGGGGCATAATGTTGTTGTCTGCGCGTATGATCCTACGCGAATCGTGACTTGCAGGAGATTTTCCCTGATTTCCGAACTACCGAACGAACGTATAATGTGCTGTAACCAAGCACCGCTAATTCACGCTTCTTTGATAAATCTGAATCAAAGTAGCACCAAGCAGAAAGAAAAAAAACTCGTTGATTGCTATGAAAGATTGTTAACACGCCATGCTCTTGGCTAGCGCAATTGGGGTTCATGAAAATTACCTGCTTCTCAGTGTAACCATTTCAAAAAGAAAAAAAAAACATTTCTGCAATCTCCGAGTTCATAGGTAGACTAACGAACACTTACCATTGTAGATATCTGACGCTGTAGGTACATGTTCTTGGATGAAACGATTTTCCAGATATGAAAGAATAAGATTCGTTTTCCCAACAGCTCCATCGCCAACAACAACACACTTGATGGTCGGCTGATTCCCTTTGTTTGTCTTCTTATCTAAAAATAAAATAAAATAAAAAAAACTTCACAATCAAAAGAACACAAAAATTGTAATTAATATGTAGACAGCACTGCTGCGAAAAAAATACAGGGTCTTGCAAAAAATTAAACAAAACAAACAAAGATGAAATGTTGCAATTAATGCAGTTGAAGAAAAACTGCAAACAACCGGCGGGCAAACAGAAACCAATAACGTTTCGTTATTGCACAGGATTCTCACCATGACCTTTAGTTGCAAAAGTTTAAATCGAAAAGACAAATATTAGATTTGCAAGTTGGCGGGCAGATACACCACACCACACCGCACCACGTTATCGTACATACCTTTTGGATTTTTCTTTGTGGATTTGCGATTCTTCACTAGAAACTTAAATCCTTTTCCACTGTCCCTGGAACTAGAACTCGTGTCACTGTTCGACTGCAATGAGATAAAAAAAGAGTTGATGGATTAAAGAAAGAAATGCACAAAACACCCAACATGAAACCACTTTTTAGTGCTTAGTTTAGTGCATAGATTAGAGGAGTAATTAGTGACAATTCGTTTTGGTTGCATTAAGTATCTATATGTTTTATGTCAGTTAGATTTTGGTGTATACTGAGCAATGAGTTAGCAGTCAACTCCTATAAAATATAAACACTAATATAATTGCCGTTGTCTGTTTGTTTGCTCGTTTGTCTGTATGGATATAACGCTGAGTAAGTGGCGCTGGAGTCGATGTATTTGCGAAAAGTTCATATTCACATTCATATGGTTAACGTGGGGTAATTAAGAAAAAAGCACCAGGAGATGACCGTATTTCATTTGAGTTTTATAAGAATTGAACACGTGAATTCCTATCACCACTTGTATCAGAACACAACCGAATTTTTGAAAATGCGGATGTACCAGGAAGCTTTCTGAAATCGATTATATTTCCATTGCACAAGAAAGGTGACTATAATGATCCGACAAACTATAGAGGTATATCTTTTTTAAATACTTCAACCAAGCTTTTTGGCACAGTGTTTTTTAAAAGACTTAACCAGTGGGTCAAAAATATGAAAATTATTTATGAAATTCAAGCAGGCTGCAGACAGATATACTCGACGATCGATCGCGATTACGCTTTCGAACATTGCCGAAATCAATCAAAAGCTCTACGCATTTTTTGTGGATTTCCGTGCAGCTTTTGGTTCTGTTTCTCGATAGGCACTTTTCTATAAAAGTAAGGAATATCTACAAAAGTAATAAACGTCTTGCGTACGCAAACAACATAGCTTTCGTTTGGGATGGAAACTACTTGTCTGAAGGTTTTGAGACTGCGATATGCGTGAAGCAAAGTTGTATATTGAGTACACGACTATTTATATTATACATAAACGACATAACCGACACTGTTAAGGGTGGGATTGAACTAGACCGAACAAATATCTCCTTCACCTTCAAAACAAATTGGCTGAAGCAAACGAGCATGCAAACGAGCAATCGGTTCACTTTTGGGGCAAATGTATCAGTAACAAACATGTAAGCCGTAGTGCAAAGCAAAGGTTATTCCGATCAACTACACCCGCACTGTTCTTTTGTAACCGTTGAAAAGTTCATGTGATACTTTCTTTAGCAAATATTTCAATTACCTAGTAGCACATTTAGAAACGGGAACGAACTCATTAAAAATGCATTTTAGTTACATAGTAAAAGTGATTTCACTGGAGGAAGAAAGGCTACCAAAAAAAGTACTTACAAACATCATAAGAACAAGAGGAAATCTAGTGCAAGAATGGGAGCATCTTGCGTCAGAATGTTGGGTTATCCTTAACATAACACCAGACTCGCAGTCTGATTTTCTGACAAGGCAGTTTATTAAAAACACTGGGATATAAATGGGATGTAAATGAATCCATATGTTCCCAATATAGGTTGTAAATACTATCAACTTGATGAACGAACATAGTTTTTAAACAGCTATTTTTAAAATGAGAGCAGAGTTAGTTTACTTGAGTTATATGCCACACCGACCAGAACTACCAATTTTTTATAATATCTGTAGCATAAAAGTAAGAGAAGATGTACTACATTTCCTAGCCTCATGTCCAATTTAAGGGAAGTTCCAGGAACTATTTTTTGTTTAAATATATGGATTAGATTAATCAACAATTTCGGAAATAAACAAAAAGAGACGTAATATTATTTCTCACCAGACATCTGGACCATCTAAGAGGAAGACTCTTAGAAAAGACGAGTATCCCTTTTATTAGAATGCCTTAATGTAAAAGAGCCAAATGAAAGCGATGATGGAGATGATGTTCCTTTGTGCTTACTTCGACAGCAAAAATATTGCAGGAAAAATATACAGAAGTCTATGACATACAGAGTTTACTGCAAGTTGTTATGCCGAATGTAATTTTATTGACCCTTGTATTCGTCTACCTGTTCATTTAGTTGTTACTTTACATATTTATTTTAGGAGACCTACAATGAAATCGATATTGAAAAATGGAATGCAATCGAAGCCGACGAACCGATTCATTTTGGAAAATTTGCCGAGAATTTTTCATAATCTGAAATGACGACCAATGCGAAATACAGATCACAAATCCTGTAAAAGCGATTGAAAGTTTCGATACAGCTATCGCATGTACTAAAGCCAACACTACTAATTATGCTGGCATACGAAGTCTACGCAAAAAAGTGGTCTTAAAGTCAATTTCTCAGCGAAAGAAGTAAACATCTATTCACGAGTTCCACGTCCACATCCTCCACGCCTTCTACAGAAGTCATAAAATTCCAGACCCACTCGTCTCGCATGTTCTTCAAAAAGCGATTACCACGTGTTCTTAACTCTCGTCTGTGTGAAGAAATTACCACCTAGAGCGCTCCAAGTTCAGTTTTTGCCATGCTTGTTTTGCTTTGCTACATGTACAAATGTTCGTCTAACTTTAATTTACCAAGCTTGCATCACTTTCCGTAGCTCTAGTTTAAGCGCCGAGATAGGCCTTTCCACGATTGCCCTCTCTGATTGCAGCTTTAGAGCCATACCGTGACTAGCGAGTTCGTGTTTACCATATGTTTTCCAACCTCTCCTCAACCAATATGAGTTATTGTAAAACTTGTCGTGAAAGGAATAAAGTTTCTAATACCAAAGTGAATGAGACTAGCCGCATCTTTAGGGCGGAATAACGCATAATAGCGTAAACGAGATTTTAAGATCACACAATGTTAGACTTAATGCCAAAAAGCGTAGATGTGTGTCATTTGGTATTACTATGTATGTCTTAAAAACCTTGCCAACGCTTGGATGTTGCAGATGTTTGTCAAGCGAATAACGCAAAATAGACGAAACTTAAAGCTTTTTTTCTGACTTTTGCTTCAAAAGTTGTACTGAATATCCATTAATCGACTGAATTGTATACATTTTTTTAAAATATCCTACTACCGCGTGATTGAAAAAATGAGCATCAAGGTACACAAAGAACTTGCTCCTAAATATTACTGTATAGATTCGTCAATATGAGCAAGATTTGATTTTTACATGGCTTCAAGCTGATTCCCAAGTTTATCTCGTTTTTCATCTGTTCACTTAGATTTTTCCATTGTGGTTCGAGTTACTTTTTTACAATTACCTATCAGACGTTCTATGACCACTGCAAAATGTCCTCTTTTGCATCCTTTATTCCAATGGGATGGGGTGTAATTGTATGCATTGAAGTTTTTTATGTACGTTATATTGACCTCTTTCGCAAATTACTTTTAGGTTTTGTTTAGCCTCGTTTATTTGTTCAAGTGAAAAATAGGTTTCTATGGTTAGTTTAGTGGTGTTTACCTTAATGAACATTCGCTTTGCTGACTGCCTCTCTCATTGGCTCATGTTATGATATGAATTTAAACTATATAATGTTGGAAACAGTGAACTATTGAAATCAATAATTAAATTTGATATCAATTATTATTTATTGTAAAAATTTTTGTAAACTACAAAAACTACATATTGTTCGGGGAAGAATATCAGAAAATTCAGATTTCATACGATGGAAGTGTTCATCGATCGATTTTTTGTTTTGGTTTTTATTTCGAGAAATTAATACAGAAAACTGGTAAACTGTGTTATTCAACCAAAACAACAAACATCAATATTCAATTTCATTGAGATTTACACTTTATTACTAGCATATCCCGTTGGTTAAATGAGTACATAAAAGCGGAAAATTGAATTTTTTGATTTTATTTTGTTCTTCGTGCAGAGCGGAGCGCCAATCAGCACATCAAGTTGTTTCAAAATTTAGGCCTTTACCTTTAATCACAAATCTCAAAACTTACTGAAAGAATAAAGTCAAATAATGATTTTTATTAGGTCCTAGGAATTTTAGTGGCCTCGCCACTTCTATGCTATGCAGGTATAATCGAAGATTCCCACGAGGTCTTTTTAAAGCTGCGATTTTGCACTTCGACTTCCAAATCTCCTTACACACTCAGTTGAGATTCTTCGAATTCAATGTTAAATTCATGCTAATATATGCCTGCAAAACCTGGAAAGTCTCTGCAAACATCTCGAGGAAATTGCAGGGTTTTGTGAATCGCTGTCTGTGCGCTACATCCCAAAGATTCGTTGACCACAAATTATATCAAATCAGGGATTATGGCGGGGCTGTTGAATGTCGATATAAGAAAGGCAATTGATTGATCACACACTGAAAAAGCCAAATGATAATATCGCGAAGCAGTCCTTTGAATGGAATTCTCATTGTGCACGGCGAGTAAGAAGACCAAGAACAACGTGGAGACTCCTGAAGCTGTAGCAGACTCCTAGAGAAAAACGTGGCCACATTTGGTATATCTGGCTGACAGACCGTGAAGGATGGAGAAGATTTGTTGGCACCCTATGCCCCAACCAGTGTTATAGGACATGATAATGGCATTCCTCTGATTTCTCGTTCACATGATGCATATACTGCACTATATCCTTTCCTCTAAACTTGCAACTACATACCAATCCTAGAGTAAATCGAAGCTTACCGCAAAGCGCCACCTACTTGCAACTGGGACAATCAATTATTCATAACAAACAACATTTTGTTATTTGTTTTATAAATGTTTATTATTAGTTGATATTCTTATTAACTTTAATATACAGTTCGAGTCGGCATATCACTCTGTCCTTCTGTTGTAAGACTCTTATTATAAATCTTCTTATGTCTCTTTCGATTTGCTAAAACCATACCCGTAAACATACCTACGGGTAAGCTATCAAAGTGACAGGGTTTTTGTGGTTTTCGTTGTAAACGCTGTACAAATCGAAGGCCAAAGCGAAATCTATCTGAGTAAACGCAACGTTACCCGTTAATTGTCGACGGGTGATAAAGTTACAAAACTTTGTAATGCAAAATGCAAAATCAAAACGTACCCCGGGTATAGTTTGTAAATAGAACGTCAAACGAAAACCTCGACAGAGAAAGAGACATTAGACTCATACTGCATTTTATAGTCTTATCTTGGGAATTTTGGAATGGACTTTGACTATGAGAGATAAAGGTTCGTGATGGTAACAGAACAGATGTTCTGATGTTTTGTCATCTTATATACAGTTCTACAGTTCTGGATAAACCTTGGCGTCGACTTACATATGTCTTCAATTAGCACACTATTTTGGTAACTGACTCCAATTGTGCATCTTTTGTAGGTCTCTTCTACATATCTGTGTTTGTGTATCTTTTTCAGGTCACCCTCCACTTGTGCGCGCCATTTAAGGAGATGTGTTCCTCAACTACGCTGTCATTCTGGGTTCTATTCGAAGACTCTGCGGTCTGTGTATACTAGTAATTGGTAAACTTGTTTTTTGATAAAAGACTAGCCTCCGTGAATGCCATAAAAAGGAATGTATCGATGAAGTTAGAGTAAGAGTTTATAAAAGTATTTATAACCTAATCCACTATTATCAGTTGTAAGTTTTTTGGATCGCAGTCTAAAACTACCATCCTTAGCTCACAAATATTATTGGAATTTTAAGGTTTCTAAAATTCAATGTTATTCAATATTTTTTATGGTAGAGCGTCTAAAAATTCATCTGAGGGAAAATAATCTGATTATTTGAAATGAAAATAGAAATGAAATTGATCGTCAGTCAACTGAGTCATAACATCGCTCGGCGAACACAGGCAGCTTGGGTAAATTCTCACATCAATCAACAACAACAATGTATACAAACAATGCACGTGGCATTCGGTAATTCGCTTAGGAGCACATTCCCGCTATTAAAACAACCGAAATACTCCGACATAACTTTGCCTGCCGTGAGCCGCAAAAACAAAAGGAGTTCCTCTTCTCGCATTTGAATTTCGATTTAATCAAATTAATTCGTAGCCTGTCTCACCTTACGGCACATATCGCCAGCGGTATCGTGATGATTGGCATAATTGTATTAAGCAGTGATTTGGTTGTGTTTGCAGTACCTATAGCATGTTTGCAGTACCTATAGCATACGATATGTGTGTTGCCTAGATGGAAAATTGAAAACGTAGGCGAATAAGAAATTCCTTCAGGACAAAAGCATTGCTTGCTCTTTTTGTTTCTATTCTTTGGGTAATTTCGCGGTGTACTCCACTTTGCTAGTGAAGAACCAACGATCTTCCTCAACTGTCATTTGGGATGTGCGCTTATTAATTGTAGTCGCAACCGCACCCGCACCCGCACCTTGGAGAACAACTGAGAAAATCCATTTATAATTTCATCGTAATGCGAAACTCCATATATGCAACTATGTACTTGTACTTATGCGAACAAGGATCTGTTATCCTTGTACGGGTATGTTGAGAGTGAAACATTTGCACGTTTAAATGCAGATGTTACTCGTGAATCTCATTGCGACGGAACAATTTCATTTGTGCAACGCGGCGCATTGTGCATCATCAACTGAAGACCTTAACGTTATGTGTTATTTTGCATTAGTGAAGCTACTTTATCCTTATCGCACACAACACATCCTCATCCTCAGGGTTTGTTGCTGCACAACAACAACACGATAAATGTTAAATTGAATATTCCCTTTTAATTCTTAAAGAAGAAATGTAAGGACTAACGAATGCTGCAAACACATTTAGTCGGTCGGGTGCATCCAATTCTTTGCTCTTGCAATGGAACAAAATTCGCGTTCGCCAGAGTTTGTTTAATGTACACTGTGCGGCGAAAAATTATACCAACTAAGTTTCTTTCTTTCAGTTATGTGCTTTTATATGAATAAAGCTATAAACTTTCGAACGTACACAGTGTTTAGAGTTGCTCCGAAGTAGCTTAACCTTTCTAAAGGATACTTATTTAGATAGAACTTACTGAACATTTCATGCATTTCAGAGCAAAAAATTTTGATTGATTTTCTGATTATTTTTGGTTCCGTTTGCGTTTACAGGCTTAGAAGGTATGGATTTTATAATGAGCTTTACAACGATGCTGACCAAGCCAATAAACTACGTTTTGACTGTTTAAGATGGCTAATGCATGTAAAACGAATGAAAATCAATGATTCGGTCCACAGAGTTTTCGAATCCAACACAGAGGTATAGCACAGTAGCGCCACATCAAAGCGACGGAACGCAAAGCGTACACAGTTTATTCCAGAAATATTAAATTTTACTTCAATATGTACTTTTAAAAATGCGGTTGGCTCAGTAGTTTGCCGCTGAGTGTGAAAATCTCAACAACCAAATACTAAACTGTGCAAACCAAGAAACGCGATGAAATGAAATTGGTATGTTACATGAAAATTGGTATATACTAGCATATGAAATCTAGTTGAATGGATGGAATCACATTGGATTGTCAAGTGCGCCAAGAAGATTTTACACGTAAGATAAGGCACATACGAGGTGTGAACGCTGTGGTTGCACAACGTTCATGGGAATGTCTTTGAATTTCGAAGATTTTCCTCGTTCCTACGAACTTAGCTATCATTTGTGATCAAAATGTTTTCTTTGAAAAAAATAATTTCATTTTGGCATTTCATAGAGAAGTTTTTTTCTTAAATTAAAAAATAAAATTCGGCAAAGACTTTTGCACGAATGCACATAAAGCAAATTTGTATGCTCTTCAAATTTATATATACTCGTAGTGTCTGAGTAAAACTTCAGGTTTGAAGTCAGTTTCTCTTTGGGTAAAAATTGTAGATACCACAGGAATTAAGATTCATGTTTGCAGGTCGGTTGGGAATTAAATTTTCTTTGATTGTTTCGCGTTATGAGAAATATCTACATTTACATTTTCTTGGACGAAAGCAAGCGTAAAAAGATTTGAACAGTTCATCTTCGAATCTCTGTGGTGTCTGTCGTAGGTTTTTGCCTAATTTGTGTGATCCTCATTCTAAGTGATATTGATTCTATTTGTTTGTTTAGAATTGCATTTTTTAGCACAGGAATAATGGTTTTATATATGCATTGATAAACTTATTAACATAAAAAAGTACTTATTTCAGGAGTTTGAAATGTGGTGACCGATAACTAACACAAAATATGAGTTTAATTTCAGTATCCGGCAGCAGGTGGGCAATATCATAAAAATAATACTATTTTTTGTAGATCTTTGCCCATATGACACTGAGACCTAAAAATATTTATTGTATCATAGGGTGTGACTAATTTAAAAGACTTACCACCTCCCTTCCCAAGGATAGTATGTATATCATTAGTGGCAGATCTTCTCAACTCTGCTGACGAACATTTCCTAATGGAAAATACGCCTTCTAAACCAAATTGATGCTGGGTTTTCATAAGGAATGTGCTGATTCGTCATTTTCCGAGCAGAACCTAGATTTCGTCTTTGAGCGTAGATTAGTTTTGTTAAGGTGAACCGCGACCCACACAGACCTGTGAGAAAGCTCATCAGCTTTCTAATGCTAACCAAGTCTAGTTTAAGGATTTTCTTATAAGAATAAGGCCTTATTAATCGTAATGAGTATTGAGACATTTTCCCAATTGGACAGACGAAGTTTGTGTTTCCAATTATTAATCAGTGCTGTGGTGGCAGCCCAGTTGACACCACAGTATGGTTCAGGTCCCATTGCAGTGTCCCCACTGCATTGAATTTTGTCAAGAACGTGAAAAAGGCTTGCTAACAGAAGCGGTCCCGAGCTCGGACGGTGCGCACGCCCATAGTGTGGGACAGAATCCATCGACCTCGACACCGATCAGAGCAACTGCCTATTAGTTGCACCAGCTTGAGGGCAATAATGCACAAGACTTCGCAGTATTCGCCTAGAAGGTCCAGATGACTGAGGAATTAAAAGCAAATGACCATCCGCTTCGAAATCAGTTTTCTGCTTGGGCCATAGAGTCGACAAATCATATTTTCAGACGAAGCGCATTTCCAGATTTGGGGTTCGGAACAGCCACACGTAATCGTAGAGAAGCCAATACATCCCCCAAGAGTGACATTTTGGTGTGGTTTTTGGAATGGTGTCATAATTGGCCCATTTATCTTCGAAAACGCTGCTGGAAACGTCATTACCCCGGCTAGGACAGCCGCATTTTGAGCACAGTATAGCATAGCCGAGGTTTTAAGAACGTATAGTGAATGCCGCAAAATGTAAATGTGCTTCATTTAATACAACATTGTATGTATGCCCTTAAAGAATCGACTACGCTATATGCGCTTAACCTTATAGTAGAGGCTTTGTTGTGTGTTTTAAGGGTTTTTCTTTTCATGCGAGTTTTGATCAGATATATTTAAAGGATAAAACTTATAATAATAATTGTAGAACGAATAATGTTGGATCTTCTGCGTTTTTTCATCGCCGCCCTACAACACCATCACAATTGAAGTCACCACACAGGGTGTTAAGTGTGTATGTTGTTTGAATTTCTGAATCCATTGTAAATCCATCAAGAAGCGTCATAAATTATCCAACAACACATGCCATGTACTCCATGCATAATGTATCAAATACAAACTCAGTCAAGGGTTTGTGGTGTGGAGGGACGCGAGTGCTGAAGGAAACCCCTATCAAATTTAGAATAACTTTTTGAATTTATTCGACATGTAATGGCGTCGTATACATATATAAGTAAATGTTGCGGTCGACGATGTTGTAATGCGGCGGTTACGAGTACATTTGGTTACAAATGCACCTCCGATATCTCCATTAAGTGTCATGTGTGACGCAAAAATTACGTGACAGAAAAAAGTGTTATCGACTTTTGCATGGCCCCTTGTTTTAGACGCTTGCACAAAGCCAAATAATTTATTTATTACAACGATGCCAGACCAAGAAGTGATATATTGGAAAAATTATATCCAGCTTTGTACAATCATAGCGACGCAACAGCTGAGTGCTTCGATTCGGTGGATAGGTACCGCGATGATATGCCACTATGAAGGATGTTTACGAGCGGACGCATTTGCGGCTGGCTGTGCCTTGCCATAGGACAAAAAATGGGTAAAAATCTGTTTTCTCTATTGCTGGCTTTATATTATTCTTTGTTTTTTTTTTGTATGTGGCGATGGAATTTAATACGTTGTCACAAACGAGGTTAGTATGAGTAGCTAACGCTGGCGTCATCGGTTCGTTCTACCGGTGGTTTTTCATTTTGGTCGTAACTTTTCAGGGCATATAGAGCTAAGTGCTAACTTACACAGTGGGAATTGCATAGCCATCATCGTCATGGTTGGCGGTGACGTAATAGTACAGCACTGTACAAAATGGATGATCACAACAACAACACAAAAATCAGTTGCAAATTTCAACAAAATACAAAACATACTGCAGAGGATTCTTGGATTATTACAGAGAAAACAAACCATTCACCTAATGCGGTACATTCGGTAGTCACGGACAATTTACTGTCATCTGAACTACAAACTACAATAAGTTTAAAGTTCCTTCCAGCTCATATGTTATAGTAGGGAAACCTACCTGTGGTTTTTATTTATTTATTGTAAGTGAAACTACTTTATCGACGGTTAGGAGAAAATTTAGCACGGTATCAAAAATAATTTTGTGTTACGATTTTGTGTTGCGATTTTGTGTTACATTTTTGAATTCTTGTAAAGTCATTTCTCAAGCGATTTTTATGAAATTCGGTATGGAGGCGTCCTCGACTATAAGATTTGTTCCTATAGAAATTCGGGAATACAGTCATTAGGGACTGCAATTTCGGAAACGAAGCCATTTCTCAAGCGATTTTTATGAAATTCGGTATGGAGGCGTCCTCGACTATAAGATTTGTTCCTATAGAAATTCTGGAATACAGTCATTAGGGACTGCAATTTCGGAAACGAAGCCATTTCTCAAGCGATTTCTATGAAATTCGGTATGTAGGACTAATATGCGACTCTAAGACTTGTTCCTATGGAAATACAGGGATACAATCATTAGGGACTGGAATTTCTGGAACTAAACCATGTCTCGACCGATATGTATGAAATTCGGTATGGGGGAGTCTTTTGAGGGTCTTTTTGATGTCTTTTGACTATCTGTTAGGGGTCTTTTGGGGGTCTTATTATTCTTTTGGGGGTTTTGGAGATCTTTTGATGTTTTTTTTTTTTGGTCTTTTATGGGTCTGTTTAGGGGTTTTTGCCACAAAACATCAAGAGGTTTAACTTACACCGTGCGTAAAGGTTACACGCACTTCTATGATAAGTGACATCAACAGAAACGCCTTAATATCTTAATATATAAAAACGCTTTCCAACTTATACTCACACCATATGTTCGTGTGGTCGGTGGCGCTGGGGTCGCTTTATTTCCGAAAATTCTTATTTATGGACTGATTTGGCTCAAATTTACACCATATAATATTTAAACAAAAAGAAAATCGTTGGACCCGAAATGTGGGGTGGAAAATGTAGTTCTCCCTGTATATGATTTTCAGATAAAGAATATTTGAACACGCATACATTTTTTGCCGATATAAAAATAACATAAGGATGAACAAAGCAAATTCATTACAAAATTCATTTTAAACTTATGCCAAGGAAAAGAGAAAGAATATTACCACAGTCCACACCTCCACACTAATGCATAGAAGGTCGCGTATAAGGACTTAAAGATTAAAGACCTATGAGAAGGCAATTGTTATATAAGGTGGAAGATGAGAAGAGCTTAATGGAGTATGTCTTTGAGTAAAACGGGAAACATTTCTTTGAATTTTCTCAATACGCGAGGAACCACCCAGCGTATGAGGACTCCAGATAACACCACAATATTCTAGAACAAGGCAGACAAGACTGAAATAAACACTTTTTAATGTGTAAGGATCTTTAAAAACAAAAGATTTATACGCTTTAGAAATCTTAATAACGAGCTAGCTTTGGTACAAACATAATTTATTTGCTAATCAAAAGAAAGACTCTTGTCAAAAAATACTCCAACATCCTTAAATTGCTCCACCTTTAAAAGAATAAAGTTATTAATAGTATAAACTGCCAAAATAGGGAATTTTATTCTATAAAAAGTAGTATTAGCACATTAAGAGATATTTAAGGTGAGATCATTTTTATATGACACCAACTTTAATTTAAATCGATCTGAAAGCGTTCAGAATCATCAAAACTACTTATAGTAGCGAAAAATTTAAAATCATCGGCATACATCCGACATGAGCAGAGTTTAAAAATCTTCGGTAAATCATTTACAAAGAGCAAAAGAGGACAGGGCCTAGATGAGAACCTTCAGGTACTCCAGAAGAAACAATTATTTGCCTGGAATACAAATCAACAATAAGTACCTTTTGTGAACGACCAAATAAATAAGATTTAAGCCATAACAAAAAGGAATATCACAATAACACAATCAATATAAACTACGTCATCTTGATTACGTTTCTCAACTTCC
The DNA here is from genome assembly GCA_947095585.1 of Nephrocerus scutellatus. NCBI lineage: Eukaryota > Metazoa > Arthropoda > Insecta > Diptera > Pipunculidae > Nephrocerus > Nephrocerus scutellatus. The sequence goes on along the minus strand of OX352763.1, from coordinate 18,970,339 downwards.
TTAAAGCAGTAATTCGAAAATTTAACCAAGTTAGTGAATAAAAAGAAACCGTGTTGAGATACACTCACATGATGTTTAATTATGTGATATAATCTATCTTATACAAGTTTTTCTAAAAGCTTAGGAAAAGTAGATAGTTTTGAAATAGCGCCGTAATTTCTTATTAAATGCTAATCACCCGATTTAAATATAGGGGATATAGTAGAAACTTTCCAGTCTTCAAGAAATATTCCTTAGCGAAGGCCATCAGTAATTACTTTTGGGGTAATACTACACAGCTTTAAATTCATCTGGGCAAATAGTGTAGTTAGGTTAGTGGTTAAATTTTTAAGCCTCTCTAGCGAAGAAAGCCTTGTGAAAGCACTTGAATAATGCATTTTTATCGGAACTGATGGACGTGGTTTTGATAGGACCAGGATAAGTCTAGCCGCATATTGAGCGCAACGCAGCACAGAATAGCGTAGCCGAGGTTTTTAGGGCATACAATGATGTACTTAATGACGCAATGTCACATTTTGCGGCATTTAGTTTAACATTGTGTGTTCTTAAAACCTCGGCTACACTATGCTGTGCTCAATATCCGAATGGCCTTATACTGGGCTGATCAAAAACCACATCCATCAGTCCCAATATGAATGCCATTATTCAAGTCATTTTATCATAATTTCAATTAAAAGTGGTGGGTGGCAGGACGCCAGACAGGAGTTAGCTAGCAAGGGAGCCCTACAAACAAGCGATGCAACCGAGCTTTATTACACCTCATATAGGGTATTATTTCACCACTTAGAAAAGAATTTAGCAATAATTGTTGTTGGTGACACGCTTAGAAGCTAAGAAAATGTAGAAATGAGCCAAAGTGCAAAAAATGAAAATAAATACATTTATGGCAAATGTTAACGTGTAACATGCAGGTACAAGAATTAAATGCAGTGCACGTTTTGTCACGCAATGAGATTATATTCTGTTGTTGTATGTACTTTGGTCCCATTTGGTCACTCATTCACAAGCTATGCATTCGCATGGGACTTAGATATTCAGTCGTTGTCTACCACACCCTATTTACAATATTCACTTGATGTATGCTGTATCATGTTTTTGCTGTACGCTCGTAGTCGCGTGTTGCGCTGAAAACAAAGATTTATCATGCCACTGTGTCCCATAGCAATTACCGTGGTAATTATTTATTACAAGAACAGGAACAATTGCACGTTTAGCGGATTTAGTGGATTTTCAGAAAGTGGACCAGATTGGTGTGTCTTGAGGGTAAGAATTTTGCAAAGAAGAATTTCTTATGATTTACTTTTACTTTGAATCACAGTCCTTATATGTGATCCATCTTTTATGGTGTTTGTTGGTTTATGTTCTCAAAATAAAAAAAAAATTGTTATCTCTTATATGAAAAATGAAAGACTAATACCAATTCGATTTCTAAGCCAAGAGATTTAAAATCAAAACAATTCTAGTAAACCGGAAGTACTCACGCGATTTTTCGTGACTCTTGGCACTTGATATTTTTAAATCGCAATCGTTATTAGAAAAGTAAAAGTAAAACTTAAAAATCACAGGATCACCCGAATACAATTAGTATATTCTTCGTTCATTGGAATCCCCTACACTAACAAAAAGAAGCTGGGGCGCATGCATCTAATCACCCTTAACGAAGAAGAGATTGCTGAAAGCGAAAAAGTCAAGTGACTTGGACTGGACGCATGTGCCCAATCACCCTTAACGAAGAACAGATTGCTGAAAGTCCAGACGTGAAATATCTTGGACTTATGTTTGAAAGGAAACCAACCAACAGTACTATTAAAAGTAAAATGAGCGCATATGGTGTACAGAAAAGATGAAGTTAATCACTATAAGTAAGTCCTAGAATAATGCACTGGATATGTACAAAGTGGTGATTATACCAATGATCACCTACGGAGCAATAAAGTGGACAGCAATAACCAAGGTAACCTTCGCAAAAGGCTACGCGCACGATATAATCATGGTGGCAAAAGGTTAGTTCGAGGAAGTGCTCTCTGATTTAATCCAAAACTGATTAACCACCACGAGCAGATACCTGGGAGATACCTGGGACTGATATTTGATACCAACAGGCTGTAGTGCAAAAATCAAATAGAGCTGGGATGGTGTGCAGAAGGGTGGCAAGAAAATCCTGAGGAGTTAGTCCCAAGATAATGCACTGGATATAAACCATGATTGTTATTCCAATTCCAAATGCAGGAGTCCATGGGACAAGAACCAAGTATTTTGAAGCAATGGGGCAGTACTCGACCATATTCCAGGAAAAAGTACATGCCATGCAAAGATGTGCTCACTTTAATCTGGAAAAGAACTACATGAGCCAGGAAATAGCCATAATGACAGACATCCAAGCTGCGCTAAAAGCCCTAGATGCATTTCACATCACGTCAAGATTAATAAGTGTAGGGCGAAGCTAAGCAGACTTGGCGAAGTAAACAAGGTACGTTTGTACTGGATGCCGGAACACACTGGCATAGAAGGCAACGAAGCTGCGGATATGCTCGCTAATAAAGGGGCAGAAACTCCGTTGTGGCATAGGGTACCGCATAATGCGGGAGGAGATAGGCAGAATAGGTAAGGCAGCTGCTTCCGTAAGATGGCAAAATCTCCCAGGCCTACGATAGCACTAGTTAGGGGGAAGCGCAGGGTCGCAGGGCTATTTGTAGATACCCCATTTCATCATCATCAACCTTCCAAAAAAAAAAAAACTAACTAAACTCATAAAACATACTAAATGTATTGAGGAATGTAATCCTTTCGGCCCGATCTCTTCCAAATTTTAATAAAAAGTGCTGTCTTCGGAGACACATATGTGTACAAAGTTTGAATAAAATCGGTTTATAGGAAGTGAGTTTAAAATTAATCACAAGATTTTGCCAGTCAGTCAGTCTGCAAAGTAAATATAAAAAATTTAAAAAATAAATATACAGTCAATTGATTATCTTTGCTATAAGAAACTCGAAACTCCTTAGTGTTACTTTATCGTTGAATCCGTGGAACTTTTTGGATTCTAGAAGATCGAAAGTGGCAGCCGTATTATACCTACATTAGCTGTAGTTAGTTATGAATATCATTCCCAAGGATAACATAAAATTCCACATTATAACGAATAAAATAATAAAAACAAAATTCAGCAGTAATTACCATTGGTTAGCAATTACTTTCCATAGGAAATTGTTTAATTTTATCATCCCGGTCTCATTTCCCCAACGAACCAATATTTTAACTGAAAAATATACAATTCGCACAAAAAAAAAGGAACCAACTTCAACAACGTCCGTCCGTACGTCCGCCTGTTTTTTCATCCCGTTATGAGGCAACATCATATATGCAAAAACTAATTTACATTTCCATAAACAAAATTATTTCGCTCCTTATGGAGAATGTGGCGCTCAACAGGGCTCATTATGCTCAGCGGTTAAATAATTCATTCGAAAAATCACATCTATACAAGGAGTGTGTAGGAGTAGTCGACCGGCTGCTGGCAAACGACTACCTCGCTCGGAAGAGCAGCCATATTTAGTGAGATTTTTGAAATAAACTTTAGTCAGGACCCAGAATATGCAAAACATGACATGAGATATTTTTCACATTTTCACATCATAACGTACATGTGCACTTGTACTGTGCTAGTATCGTGCAATACATAATTGTGTACCACCTGCTGTCCTTTGACGAAGCAATCGTTATATATGGATGTACTTTTTTCACAGAACACGATCGTTTTCACATAGGTTTAGATGAATTTTTTGTTTATTAGATAGTAAACAATTTTTTCTTCAATTGAGTTTGTGCTCAAAGGACTAACTCAGAGCGATGTGCGAAATATTTGCTTTTTAGACTGTCAGTTGGCAGGAGATCCCTAAGCTCTGTGCACAAATAGTAATTACATTCACTCAACAAAACACACAAGCTCAGCCATACTTGTACAACAAATTAAGCATTTATGTATAAATTTTTTCAAAAACTATCTTAGGTACCAAAAGAGAAGAGTATTTTTATTTGACTGGTAGAACCTATTGCCTGTGCCACCGGTAGCCATTAATTACACAATTTTAGCTGAAAGTGTAGTTTTTCTGAATAGAGATGAGCTCCATAGCACGCACTAACCGGGTTTTGCAGCCATACACTTGAGCTATTAAACGATATCGCTGTAGGGCACAAACAAACTTTTAATTCGTTTAATTTATAACAGAATTAATCCGTCCACAGAAACTTTTTCACCGTCCTACAAGTGTGTTCATATCTTTCTAACTATAGAAGAAGAAACGCTTAAAATGTTTATAAGGATAACAAGTTATTCTAAAGTTGCTTTTAAATTTTTTCACACCGTTTAGCGAAAAACATCTCCATTTAGTTGGGTACTTACTTTATGAAGAACAATTTTGCTGCACAATGTCAACATCGCTGTGGCGCTCGTAGATTAAGATGTTGTAGATTTTCCTTCCTTATGTATAAATAAGGGAGTCTCCGTGAGTTGGCTATTTACTTATAGTACCAAACAACACTAATTTATATACAAGATTGACTATTATGTTCGGATTTCAGGGTTTAAAGAGTCTTGACACTGTGAAATAGGCTTAGATGGACAATCGTTATAGCGGGCGATTTCAATGTCACCACTCTGGACAGACAACACCCGACGGAAGCTATTCGCTGAGGCAAATAATCTTACGCAGCTAGTTAATGATCCTACACGAATTCCTGACATTGCGAATCACTCCGCTAACACTCTGGACTTGTTTCTTACCTTTCGTCCTGATAAATACACCGTTAATGTATCATCACATTTAGGCTCATCCGACCATTGTGTTGTATCAGCTAATTTCCGTTTCTAGACCACTTGGTCATTCATTAAAAATACTGCCTCGTCGTCAATTCCAAAGATCATTCACAACGACATTCCAGCTGTCAGACAAGGCCAATCTACTTGCTGCACATTTTACAGCTAGCTCCGCGCTTTCAGACTGTGCTTTTCTTCCATCTGTACTTCTGAGAGCCGAACACTTTATGGGACAGATTTACATTCGTACTCATAAAGTTGCTAGAGTTTTAAGCAACCTCAGCATATAGAAATCCGCTGCACCATACGGTATTCCCTCATTACTTCTGAAGAGGTGTTTTTCATCGCTAGCGTTATCTTTGCGTAAGCTTTTCTACTTATCATATTCTTCTGGACTATTTCCAAGTAGTTAGAAAACAGCATTTGTTCAGCCTATACATACAAAAAAAAAAAAAAAAAAAGGCGAACCGTTATGTCTCTTTTCGTACCGACCAATAGCACTAACGTCCCTTCTTTCTAAGCTCATGGAAACGCTGATTAACCGTCAGCTTATAAGATATCTGGATTCACTAGAACTACTCAATGACCGCCAATATGGTCTCCGTGGACAACGTTCTACTGGTGATCTGATGGCATATCTAACCAAAAAGTGGAACCAGTCATTTTACAAGTTTGGTAAAAGCAAAGTTGTATCACTTGATATTTCAAAGGCATTTGACATGGTTTTGCACCAAGCTCTTGGTCGAACATTACTCCCAGATATTTGACTTCTAGCATTGTTCGGAGGGTTTTGCCTTGGAATCTTAGTGTGGGAATGGTTATTTCCTTTTTTTTGTAGAGACGGTGCATACTATTTTGTCTGGGTTAACACTTCGGTCGAACTCTCCACACTATTCGTTTACTAGTTTGAGGGCGAATTTCATGCTTTCTGCTATTGTACTCTCGATTTTACCGCGCACCATTAGGACCAGGTCATCCGCATAGCTAATGTTTGTGATATGATTATTCTTAAGCCAATCTAGTAGCTGGTCCATCACCAGTAGCCACAAAAGTGGTGCTAGCAGGCCGCTTTGTAGACAGCCTCTAGTTTAGTGATGAATTCGTCACCGATCGAGTCTCAAATTTTCCTATCTTTAAACATGCTCATGACACATCCTATGGTAAAGGTCTATGTTCCCCTAGTTCTAGTTTGTATTTGACAAGAGTTGCTTTTGTCGTGGTTATCAGTTCACCGCTTGGTGTCTTTACTGAGTCAAGTGGATTATTGTGATCGAGGGAGAGAGCTTTTTGAGGTAAACATGCTGTTGGCAGCTTTTCAATACTTTCACAGAATTCTCTCCAGCTGTTTCTTTTGCTATTTCTTAGGGTAGCGTCACTTAGGTCACTTGGCCTTGAGGTCATGAACATCTCTCGTGCCGCTGACGCAAGCTGCTGGACAGCTTGTGTGATAGGCATTTGTAATTGCCTCGGTGGTGTCGTTAACAGTCCTGTCTAAATTTACATTCGAATCAAATCATTACTTTTCGGTACTATTAGTTATAAATTCACTTATTGTGCATGTCACTAAGTCACTCATCGTACACATTCATTCATCACACATACATGCATGCACGCAAGTATAAAAAATACAAGCTCGTTGTAACTATATGTATGTATTATATTTAATTATATAAACTATGGGCCTCTTTATTTCTGTTACGAGCTGTTTTGACTTGTGGTACATAACCTTGACACTTTAATTGGAATGCCAGAGGGCTACTATAGCTATGCTATCATACACCGCCTTAATGGCTATGATCAGAAGGGAATATCAGCGAGCATAACATATGGAGTATGTACCTAACTTAATACTTATTTCTAAATTAAAAACATTTTGCATGATAACTTGTTAATATAATCCCTTAATCCATTATTCAACTTTGTCATTGTAATCTTCAAAAGAGTGATTAATTACCACCACTCCTTTAAAATTCTTAAGCGGTTGAATTCAAAATTCCCATAAAATATTCCACACGTTTTCTTCGCACTAATGATAAATGTCGTAAAAGATAAAACATAGTAGGTCGCCCATCAAAGTTTCAAAGTAATAAAATTTTGTAGTTTTGAAGAAACCTTCATAACCAAAAAGACAATCTGACAACTCAAAGTGTTATCTATAAAAGCGAAACAAACAACCATCAAACATGTACAGTCAAACTCAAACTCTTTTCACAACAAACTGAATGATCTTTGAATAAGCGAAAGATTAGTGTCTTCTCTGGCCAACTGAAAACACTGGCCAGGTAACCACTAGTTGCAAAATGTTGTAAATTTATTTCAATATATGCAACAACACAACAACTAACCACGAATTTATTATCGTCAAGATAAACTACAGTTAATAGTTTCTAAAGAATAAATAAAGAAAACTCCACCTTTCACCAGAGATCATAAAAAAGTGGCAACAAACTTCCCCAAAACTGGTACTGCGACGATAATCCCGCTGCCTTGTATGGTACTCGTATGTATCTTGGACATTCACCGCAACAACCAATTGCAATGAACACGAGTTTCACCGTGATATCCTGGTGTTCCTGCTGCTCCTGATGGCCAACCAAATACACTCAGATTTGTGTTGTTTTTGTTTAATCTTAATGCTTCTTATTATTCTTTTTTTTTATTTGTTTAATGCTCATTGTTCATCATTAATTTTTGTTGTTCCCTTAAATTGTTTTGTGCTTTGTTTTCACTTCTGTTTAACAATTTGACTACATAACAAAAGTCGGAAGAGGAGTAAGCACAACACACAACACACAACAGCCTGGGATGCAGATGTGTGTATGTGTCGACTACTACACCATCAACAACAAAAAACAAGCAATAAAACGAAATAAGTTTGTTCATAAATTATGAGAAGATATATTGGCAGCCGAGGTACTTGTTCTGCTGCTGTTGCTGCAGCACAGCTTGGCAAACTCGCCACCACCAGGTAACAACCACACCGACCGCCACGCCACTTCCAACCGGGCAACAGTTAACCATCGACCGTGTTGCTCGTTCGTTGCTTGTTTCGTATGCTTCGGTCCTTCTGAAAATCCCAACTCTTGGCACAACGTGCAATAACAATTTTATCCAAAAGGTTCAGCCACAATGACACGGGGAAACAACGACGACAGGTAAAAATGTGAAAGCAAAATTCCAAATGTCTGGTACTCCATATCAAAGTCCAATTTAAGGTGCATACGTGCATAATGCACGTAACGCTAACGCCAGATTGAACTGATTGGGATCCTTGGGTGGGCAAGTAAACCAAAGATTTGTGATGTGGAAGTGTTTGTTCCAAGAAGCAAACATACTGCCTTTGATTCCATTACTATATATTTAATCTAAATTCTCTTCGGTTGTTGCATTAAATATATATTAGCTTTGTGATTATGGTATATTGCGCATGAGCGGTCGTTTGGATCCGGCACTGATAACAAAGAACCGGAAGAATCCGGTGATTTTGCCCGACGTAAGCCTACTGACTGGAATCGACAAGGAAGCCGTCGAGTTGGCCGTCCTAGCAAGACATGGAAAAGGACAATAGAAGAGGAATCAAGATCCCAGGGGACCGAGAAAATCATAAAGCAATACAGGAAATGATGGGCGAGCTACCATCCGACCGGGTACAACCATACCGGCCTTTTCGCCATTGAGGCGTTGTGTTATGCTGGGCCTTTTTTGTTGAAAGCGCGTGGAGGTCGATGCAAGATTTTTTAAAAGAAAAATGTCGCAGTATTTGTCTGCATGATTAGCAAAGCAGTACATTTAGAACTGGTCATTTTAAAGGTGCGTCTAACCTTAATAACCGATGTATGCCATTCTGACTTACTTGGCAAAAAAGTCTCTAATATGTACCGTTATCTTCTTCTGAATATTTTTTTAAACTTGATTTTGTATCAACCACAAACTACTCTAAATTTCACTTCTTTTCTCTTTCCTTCCATAACTCAAAAAATATAAATTTGATCTCCCAAAATGATGTGCTTCTAATCTAGTGAACCGCAGTGTATATAAAACATCGTACAGCAAACGAGCGCAATGTATTTGTTACATACTTTGGACTATCCATGCAATCGTTGTTAGGCTAAATTTAAACTTCCCCGCCCCATACCAAGAGAATACTAAAATCATACTCCAGCTTAGTGCGTCTAACTTTTGGATTTTGCTAATTTTATTCGTCCATATCCTCGTAAAGCTTACAAGCATACGCTCCACACATTTATATATGAAGAGTCCTTGTGTTTTTAGAATATTTGGTTGGGATTTGTGTCCATTTATTGGGCCAGGTAAAGTCGGATACCTTACTCACGCACATTAACTCACGTGCTGCTATTGTGTTTTGTAGTGGTCCCCATCGTCGGAAAAAAAGGATAATAAGCAATTTGCACGCTCATGAATTTATAGTTGGAAGCAATTTAGTATTCATAGTGAACTGTAGTCTATATTATGAAATATGTATCTTGGTACCAGCCCACTCAAGCATTTTGCTATTTTAGCATATTTTTGGTAAAGGGATACGTTGTTTATTAAGCAAACAACACCGTTTGTGACGGAGTAAAATTGAAATTCAATTAATGTTGTTCGAGTTGTTTATGTTTTTTGATGTTCGATTGAAATTAAATGCCAGCCAGTTGCGCAAAATCGATTGAATTTCCATTCGAAAATGACTTTACCCAAAACTCCACATTCCACTCTCAGTTTGGGACTGTAAGTATGTATGTGCATACCTCCGAAAATGTCCATACGATTGTATCTCCAAAAATGCTGATTTATATTGACGTTATTGAATTTATTTCTCACGTCTTACCCTTTGATATTTACGAGTGTGTATGCTAAGGAATCGTTCAGTGAATTAATGTCAAGAAGAAGTATTTTTCATATTTTCTGATTGTAATTCAGAGATTACGAGCATTGATCTATTGCACATCAAACTTATTCAATCGTTCGGTTATTCTTCATTGCATACATGAATAAATTTGTAGGGAAGAACTGTTAAAAGCTTCAAAATGATGGGGATTTTTTATCAAGATTACACCGTAGAATGAGTACAAGTTTCGCATATTTGATACAAGAGTATTTGCCTGCCACATTTAAGCCGTCGCATCAGCCTAAACACAAGTAGGTAAACATGTTTCGTTGAGCTAGATTCTGAGTATAAAATAAACAAGTTATTGCAAAAAAAATATGTCGAATAAATGAAAATCGTTACTAGAAGTTTATTAAAAATATGAAATATTGTTTGGTGTCGTGTTTTGAATATATCCCTGTAAGCAATATACCAGCAATTCGAAGAAAGAAACAAAGACATTGAAGTTATCAAAATGAAATGAATCATGAACTGACTGTACATGACACGTATCGTATCTATTATGATTTTTGCGGTCAAACCGCCACATAGTGGCCGCCAGTTATTTTCCACCAAAAAAGGAAAAGCTGAATGAATGGGTTAGTTTCTTCCTTATTAAGACGCGTAGTTGCGTAAAAAACACTATTTTGGAACCCTAAATCATCATCATCATATTTGGCTCTACAACCGGATCCATATGTAAGTACTGGTATGATCTTTGTCTTATATACCAGCAGCTTGGATGTTATGGTTAAGTTCCTGGATTTGAAGATTATTGACAGACTATAGTTACAGCCCCAGATTTCGTGCCGCCTGCTCTAATGAAAGCTTCCTGTACAGCTCTTCGGTTTCTACCAACGATGTCAATATCGTCTGCGTAAGCCAGTATCTGAATTGACCTATAGAGGATTGTTCCTCTTGCCGTTACGTCAGAATCTCGGATCACTTTCTCCAACGCCAGGTTGAAGAGGTCCATCCCCTTGTCGGAGCCCGTTATAGATGTTAAATGGACTTTATAGTGATCCGGATATTTTTACTTGGCTAATAACATTGGTCATGGTCAATCTACATAGTCGTGTCAGTTTATTTGGGATGCCGAATTCTCTCATGGCTTTATAAAGTTCTACTCTGGCTATGCTATCATAGGCGGCTTTAAAGTCTATTAAAAGATGGTGTGGTGAGTTTTGAAACTCTAGACATTTTTCCATCACCTGCCCAAGGGTGTAAATCTGATCAGTTATTGATTTGCCTGGGATGAAGCCACACTGGTATGGACCAATGATGACTTTAGCGGCTATCCTGACTTGAATGATATAGGAGAAAATCTTATACGCGGTTCTCAACAACGTTATCCCACTATAATTGCTGCATTTTGTGATATCTCCCTTTTTATGTATGGGGCACAGGATGCCTCTTCGCCAGTCTTCTGACATAGCTTCTACCTCCCATACTTGCACTATTATTTAATGAACTGCTTGGTGTAATGTGGGACCTACTATTTTTATCAGTTCCGGTGGGATCTCATCAGATCCCTGGTAAGCGTTTTTCATTAAATAGTGAAGCGAAAACTATTAAGCAGATGCTCTAAGAAGTCATTTAAAGAATTACATAAATTAATGTTCTAGAGACAGTAAGTTTTTAAAACAAGACAACGGGGCAAACAAAGTCCTTTCTGGAATGATGCAGTATAGACCAGAACGACCAGAACTTCGATATGATAGCTGCGTTACATCGGTATTAAATAAGGACCAACGTAAGAATTGTTTATTGAAAGACTTGGTTATAGAGTCATTTGTAGGACTAAAGAATGCCAAAAAGAAGCATGACTCACAATATTTCCCAATTTAGTCTCTGTTGATTCTAGAGTTTCTTAAATTCTCCCTAGTAAGCGTTTTTCATTAAATTGTGAACCGACAACTATTTAGCAGAAGCTCTGAAAAGTCATTTATGGGATGCCATAACTTAGTGTGAGGCACTGAACAAAATAGATTGCATGCGTCTATTAACACAATTCCTTCTATTGGACTTCGACTTCGACTGATCTTTAATTCACGAAATTGTTAGAAACTTTTTGTTGTTTCTTTGACATTTCAATAGCTGCTTGCATACTAACTCAGCCATTCATTCAGTGGACAATAAACCGACCCAAGTTTCAGTTTATTACCTTTATTGTATTGTGATTGTTATTTTATTGCACTATTATTTCCAAGACCTAAAAGAAGGCGTAGCTTGACAAAAGATCCGTCGAAACGAAGTGACTTTTTCTTCTTTAGTTTTTATTGGAGTTTCACGGGAATCAATTACCGTAAAAACGGCATTCACTGGTTAAAGAAGTTTTCTTCTACTACTACAACTGATGCGATGCTTATTCCACCGAGGCAATCACACACCGATAATTTTATGATGGAAATGGCCAGCGCAGATAATTTATTTAGTAGGTTAACCACATCCACCACACATCACATCAGGAAGGCACTTATTCTAGTTGAATGATTTTTCGATCAACACTGCACTGCACAGCATACAGCCGGCAAGCAAGTAGAGACTAGAGAGTTAGTTAGTTGTTGGGTAGGCTTTGTTCGCTCGTGTAGTGCAGTGGTTCGATGGATATGTGTGCGTTTACGCTCTGCGTAAGATTATTGTGTTCCTCCTCTTCTAGCGCACGAATTGCCAGCACTTCACTAGAGTGGCAAATTAGGTTAATGAGTTTATATTATGGTAGATGGTAGGTAGTTGTAGTTTAAGTTCGCTGCTACGAAATATGCAGCTTAGACAACAACAACAACAACAAAAGAAAAACGTTTTAATTCCAATCAATTTGCTCATTGGAAATTATGAAAATACGGCAATTTGAAGCTTCATTTAAGCGAATTATTGTTTATTCATTTACATTGAAATGTACAATTCGCTGCATTCGTTTCAATTGAATTAAAACGCACAAATTACGCATTACAATTTCGTATTCGAATTACGAGTATGATTACGTACAGTTGGAATCCTGTTTGCACTTCCGTTGCTGCTGTGAACTACTACAATACAAAACCTAAATCCTCTTATGGGTCGATCCAATCCGAACAATAAGCGTGACCCACAGGAAAAAAAATATGCCCATTGTATTGCCTGCCATCCAAAAGTCGAATTGAAAATTTCATGCACACAGGTCATGCGACTCCTACACGCGACATTGTGTGTCACACAACCGCTGAGGAGCCAAACCATCATTCATTGTCATCGCTATTGTTAGCAGCGCGCAGTGTATTTGCTTTTTGACTGACTGACCAAATCCTGGATTTTTCGAATTTATTTCCAGTCGCCAATTTAATTTGTCACCACTTGTTGTTTTTTATAAAAATGCATTGACGAGTAATGAAATGCGAATGGAAAATGGTCAGGTTAAGGGAACGACAGAAGGTTTCAGTGAAGTACTGATATAAAAAATACTCGTAATACTATGAGTATTATAGATCATAACAAAATTTTACTTTCATGCAGTTTTTTTATTCTTTGTTAGTCTAGTCAAGGCCTTTTTTAAAATCGACTTTAATAAAAACTTTTATTTAACCTTAAATTTTCCAGTCTGTCGGTTTTTTCGACTTCTTTTAAGTCCTTTTTGCACCACCTTTCACGTGACCTAGAGAGCTCATGTGCTATTTCTAAAATTTCGCGTCTGACATGTATCGCAAGTCACGTGTAGCGCGTGTGACGCTTGGAAAATTGGGTGAAGTATGAAATAGTCCCCATCTTTTAAACCCAAAAAGTCGAAATTTTGTGATTACCTTAATCCCTAATGGTGTTTCGGAGAGTCGCGTGATGCGCCTGTTATGCATAGAAGATGGGTTAATCTTTAAAATAGGCCCCAACGGGTCGACTATTTTCGGGTCCTTTTTTATCCACCTTTCGTACGACCTAGACAGCTAAAATTTTGTGAGCAGCTTAGTGTCATGAGTCGTTTTTGAGATCTTGCGTGTTAAACTTGTCGCGAGTCGCATGTAGTGCGTGTGATGCATGGAAATCGGGTTAATGTTTGAAATAGGCCCCGCCCGTTTCGACTTCCTTGAAATCCTTTCTAACTACCTTTCACACGACCTAGAGAGCTGAACTTTTATGAGTGCCTCAGTGTTGAGGACTACTTCTGGGATCGCGCGTGTGACGCGTATCGATAGTGGCGTGTGTCGCGTGTAATGTGTGGAAAATTGAGTTACCCTGAAAATAGGCCCCACCTATTAACCTTGCTAGAGAATTGAAATTTTGTGAGTAGCTTAGCCTCCTTGGGCGTTTCTAACATCCCTCTTCTCATGAGTCGCGTGCAGCACGTACGATGTGTGAAAATGGAATAGCGTAATATCTTTAACTACGTAACACGTCAGATGATCGCATCAAGCTCTTATCACAGGCGGTACAGGTACCAGAAAAACATTTGCGTTAAAAGTGCTGACAGAGCAAATCAAAAGATTCTACGGAAATAACAAGACATTGGTAAAGGTTTGTGCACTCACTGGTTTGGCTGCCCGATTAATTCATGGCTCATTCTTCATTTGATTTTGAAGCTTCGAGTACAAAAATATGGCAAAGTTCTCAATATCCCAATTCTCACTGCAAGTTTCTTGTGTCAGATGAGATTGCAATGGAAGGATATGCAATTTGTCATTGTCGATGAGATTCCAATGGTACTGTGCGTGACTGATCAGCACTGAAAACAATTGAAAACGAGCAAGGAACCATTTGGAGGACAGAATATGGTGATATTTGGCGATCTTTTGCAATTACAACCAGTATGAGGAAGTGCCGTTTTGCATCAACCAGAAAGCATGCAGACAGCAACTCACTTGTGGCTTGAATTTTCGTTTAGCGAGCTCGTACAGAATATGAGATAAAAGGTGACGCAACTTTTATCGATATTCTAAATAACTTCTTTTGACCAAATTGAAAGAAAATAAAATTGAGAAAACTCTACGGATCTATGGCATCAGTGTTTGGAATGATGTCCATGATATTGCGAAGCAATGCGATCAGCTAAAACACCAAGCTGTGACTGTTCCGTTCAAATGTGGAATCTGTGCTGTTGTATGGGTGCAGCAGGTAGGTAGGTAGGTGCCTACGGAACATTTTAAGGGTTTTCTAGCGGAATTCGTGGGTCTTTTTTGTTCAGGTGTGCGGCAGCCCATCGACAGGGAAAAGGCTTAAAACCGGAATTCCTTTAGGTTCCAGACTTGGACCAGTCCATTTTAGCATCTTCACGGCTGATCACCCCACCAATATAGCCAGAACAAGGACCATGCTTTTCGCGGATGACTCCATCACGTATGTCGTTTCCAGCTCTCCTGAGATGGCTGCCTGAAGAGTGGAGGAACACCTCCGAAATCTTTGGAATTACTACCTGATTGGGGACGACAACAAAACGGAAATCATCTGCCTCCGAGTACCAGCAACAAAAACAGGAATAAAAAATTTTGCAAGCCGGTACAGAGGCTTAAAAATCTTAAAAATGCTCATCTACAAGCAGCTCATCAGGCCAAAAATAACCTATGGCTATCCCATATGATTCACCGTCTCACCAACAACGATGAAAGGAAGGTACTTAGGATCGGTACAGGAATCTGGAGGGTCCCAAACAGCTATAAGTTTGTTTCGACTAAAAGGCTTTACGAAACAGCAGGACTGCTGCCAATAACCGCTTGTTCCAAATGGCGAGGAAATTCGTTGACGAATTGAAAACACATCCAAGTCCTGAGATGCAAGGACTGAGAAGCGAAGAATCGAGTCACTGGGACATACACATCAGAGGATTCACAAATGCTAGATTCGACGACATCTTAAATAATCAAGACGTCTCCTTCTACGAGAAGGCCAGCAACAAACACTAAAGAGGCTTAAGTTCGCCCTGTTTATACGCCGTTTTATATTTTCATTTTTATTTTATATTAAAATTAATGTTTAAAATTTAATTCCCTTAAAAATAAGCACGTAGCAGATTAAGTAGTCACAAATATCGCCTAATAACATAATTACCGTTGTCTGTTTGTCTGTATGAATATAACGCTTTTATGTCGCCTCATCCCGCCTAAACCACTGGACGTATCGAAGCCATATTCACACCATATGTTCGTTTGGTGCTTCGATAAGTTTAGGTTTTTTTTTCGACTCGTAAGGTGGCGCTGGAGTCAAGATATTTACGAAAACTTGTGATTATTGTTGGATTTGGTTTATATTCACACCATACCATACTCCGATTAGTTTAGTTTTTTAATGACCACTTCTAGGGATGGATTCTTAACCGTAGTGGAGCATACAAACTTTTTCAACTTTTTTATTTATTTCTTCTGCTTCTGAAACTACAGCTTATTACAATTCAAAAATTAAAGAAATAAACAATTTGCACAAATTGCCAACGATTGCCTTCTCTCATCAGTAAGCCCCACATTAACTGGAGGAAAATAACTTCCATATTTATTTAATCGCTGTTTTATGAGTCATATCGGTTAAATACAAAATCACAAGTGCAGCTCATTTGCAAAAAAATAAATAAATAAACGTTTCATAGCAATTAACTGCACTGCTATTGCAATAACATTCCACACAAAAGAAGGCGGCCAACTTAGTTTTCCTTCTTCTGCAACTGAAGTGCGCTATGGAGTATAAAACCGACTCAACAAAACTTAACCAACCATAAAATTTTGGGAAACATCTCAACATTTATACCACAATCTGATTCAGCTTTCAGCACAAAACAGCGCATCGTCGGAGCGGCGGCGGAATCAACTGCAAGTCTAGTAGAGCAAACGAAGCTCCAACGTTTCATCCAAATGCAGATGCAGTGCTGATGATAAATGTAACACGAAAAAGCCGCAATGCAAAAAAGAAGACATTTTTTATTTCGTAGAACACTTGCCTGTTGCTGCACCACACTAATTACATGGGGTTTCGTTTCATCTAGTCTTACCCCCGCTCATACCACACTACTGCCCCAGCGCACTATAAAGCCGCTCGTGCAATGTACATAGTAACGACCTGGTTATTATAAAATTTGTGGCCACTTACATTATTACAGTTGTTGTTGTTGTTGTTGTGGTAAGCGAAGCCTGTGGCGGAATCGCGGAAAACTTAATTTTATAGCTATCGCTTGTCGTCGTTGTCGTCATCATCATTTCGCTTAATGTGGTTAAATTAAGAAGCGCAAAGATCAACTGTGATAGGTGCAGGCAGCAACGTGGTGAATGCCAGAGACGGCTAAAATGCAAAATTTGTGCATAAATTAATGGGAAATCGCAAAGCTAAGTAAGGACCTGTCGGGAAGTGACGAAGTGGAATAAATTAAATGAATGAGTATACGAGAGTTGGCTATGATGAGTAAAATCATCAGTACGAACAACTTAGAAATCTGCTAATGGAGGGTTTTAAAAAAAAGATTAAGATGGAAAATTTGAACCGAAGGTGTAGTGGAGAATCTAAATATTAATGAGCATAATAGATTTACAGTTATCTGCTCATGGTTTTTTTTTAATATAATAAGCCAAAGGTACAGTGGACAGATTACATATAAACTCCACTTCTTTAAAAAGTAGAAGTAGAAACTGGTGGTTTTGCATATTAAAGAAACTTTTACACCATGCGATTGGTTCTCGGTTCAGTTTCAGTTTCAGTCGGACTCTCGGTTTATTGTAAGTGTAAAAACGCAAAACTGATATAAAATCTGAAGCGGATGGGAACACCTATATACTTGAATGGTATAAGTCTTAAGAGAAACTGATCGCATCTGGTAAAAACACATTAAAGGAATGTCTAATTTTCCTTAACTTGGAACAAGTAAATGAAAAAATCAAAATGGGAACCTGACATGGAGCCGCTCAATTAAGGAACGGGCACTAAATCGTCGGTATTTTTACACGACAGACGAAAGTGACTGTTTACTACACAATATCCTACCCTCGAAGCATTATACACACGAGTGTGTTAACATAGAAAATACTTCTGTAATTTACTGCAGTCTTAGCGAACACTAATTCCCAAAGTAGTTTTGCATTGCACATAAGATGTTTAGCAGAAAAATTACTCGCTGAAAAGAGCTTGTCGTCCACTTTCCTAGCTCGTTATGCTCGTTATTTAATAAATAGGTCGGGAGATAGTAAGTGTAGAATTGTGTTTAGAGGATCGATTGGACAGGACCGCAGTGCTCCAGTTATGCCAACAGCTGCTGATCTTTGCATTCTACTTGCTTTGCTGACATTGTATTTTTTATTAATCGCCGGCCACCAGACCAGCGCACCATAGGTAAGAATAGGGCGCAAAACTGTTGTGTTGGTCTTTGACCATTGGTTTTTAGACTAAGTGGTAAAAAGTACCAATTCAGTTTTGCCAGAGTTAACTCTTAGGCCACAGCCGGTCGCCCAGGAGCTAGCCCTGCCTAGACCCCTATTGGAATAGATTATTAATGCTCGAAACTGAGATCGAAATATAATGCATATTCTTAGCATCATTATGAAGGAATACTTAAGTTGCGACGATTCCTTTTAATCCTTAACTTCTTTCATACTTGACTTTACTTTACTTGAAACGTTTTATCAATTGACTTAATTACCGGTTATAATTTGGTTAATTTCTCCTCTGAAGACGTGGTTGTATATTATGCAGTGTGTACAACAAATAATAACAATTGGACTTACCGTCGATGTAAGTGCATTCTGCATGGAGTATTTCATCGAATTGCTGTCGTTTATCACAGTTGGTATTGTGGAATTGCCAAGAAAACCAGCATCGTCCGCCGGGGATCGCCGGAAGTCCTGCTGCTGGTTGTGGTGCAATCCGAATATGAATGGACCGTTGCCATCGGCAATCTTTGCAAATTCATTATTTCGTCGACAGCAGAAGTCATCTTCGAATCGTGATGATTTTCCAACAAAACTGTAATAGTCATCGTCCTCATTGATGTCATTTCGATTTCTGGTGGACAAAGGAGGTGTTGTTGCCAGCGCTGATGTAAATGGGTGTCGGGGCGCCTGCGCAACAGCTGTCGCTCCATAACCGACAACAGTTTGTGGTGACGCTGATGTGCTGTACGCTGTGTTTGATGGGGCTGAGTTTTTGATGATTCTGTTCGTCTTCGTCGTCGTCATAACCGAATCGAAAACGAAATCATTCGAATTGGCCGTCGGCGACGGTGGACTACCGTAGGGATAACCTATGTGATGGCTATTCAGGTGTTTGTACTGTTGTGATATGATGTCGAAATCATTGAAACCGTGGAGTCCTTTAACGCTGTCGCGCTGCTGTTGCTGTTGGTAATGTGTTTTCGGATTGTGTGAGGAGTTCAAGCCATTGCCGATGCCGCTTTGGTTGTTGTTGTTGCTGCTGCTGCTGCTACTGTTGCCGGTGAACTTCTTTTTGTTGAGGAGCAATTGTGGTTTCCGCTCGGCTAACAATGGTCGTGACGAATTATTGAACGGATGATCACGTGATGTCATTATCGACGTTGCCGTTGCATAAGGCATGCTACTGCTATCGTCGTCACACTCGACGTAGTCGTCTCCGAAATCAATATCTGACGCTGTGGCCGTGTGGTAGGGATAATTGTTGATGTTCTTGTGAATGTGATGCTGATGCTTATGGTGGTAGTGTTGGTAGTGAGATGTCAGTGGTGGTGGTGGCGGTGGTTGTGGTGTTGGTGCTGCCGCTACAGCCGATGATGGCGTAAGGAATTTTGCGATTTTCACCGTCATTGAAGCAGTTACGTAGTGTGTAGTGCGTCCGCTGTCCGGGAAGACGACTGACTACGTGCGGCGATGGATCGGGTTGAGTGGGTTCGATTTCTTCTTCTTAGTCGTTTCTTTTGTTGTTTATTTTTAACTACGAGTTTATAGTGTGTCGCCTCCAAAGAAATTCCTTTGTCTTTCTTCCTTTTGTGACTGTGGCTTCTTGTTTTCCGTTCGGAGTAAATTTCTGAAAGAAAAAACAGCAAACAAAGAGTTAAAATAAAAAACCATATAAACCAAAACGGATATAAGATTTTTTTGATACGATGGTGTGTGCGATGGTGCATCGTCCATGTGCAATATCACTGAAGTTTGCATGATTTGTCATAAACAATGACGCAGGAGGGAGCAGTTACAAAAAATGAAAATTGCATTGGCGTCAAGAAACAGAAACAAAAAAAAAAACATGCAGCGGATGTGCATTGTGATTTTTTATTTTTGTTTTCAATTTCATTTTTCAGGCTTGCAGGGCAGAGGCGCTTGTATCCGGACAGTGCTAGTGTCCGTCGTTTATTGAAGAAAATAAGAACATTTTACAAAATTAGTGTGAAACAGCTATTTAAATAACGATTCGCATGTTACACACCCACATGAGAAGTTTCAAATAAATTGAAGACCTGCTGTTACAATTACACGTCAGTTAGTACTGTTAGCACTGCAAGTCAACCACCAAAGAACTCTAATTGTACACAGCGCACACAGAACACAGCCATTATAGTATGGCATGATCTGATGCCGCTATATGGCATAATTATTAAAAAAAACTTGTATGGGAGCCCCCCAACCCCGCTGCCCAAACACTATTAAATTTTAAAAGAAAGTGTTGTCACCGGAAATGCACATGTGTGCAAAGTTTCAATGAAATCAGGCTTTGGGAAGTAGGTTTAAAATGTATCGCAAGTTTCCACAACAAACAGACAAACACACGGGGATGCAAAGTTAATATAGAGAATATAAAAAAACGAATCTATGCATGTATACGAGTATCTAAAAGAACTTACAAACGATAAAAGTACTGACTATTCATTGTGGAAAACGATAAAACACCTACAGAGACCAATTGAACAATCTACCAAAAAAAACAACAATGGGCCAAAACTAATGCCGAGAATGCCGCTTTATTTTCTGAATATCTTAGAAGTACGTTTTTACCATACGTAAGTTAAAATTATATATTAGGGGAAGTACGCAATGAAAGATGAAGAAGATATTTCTCCGGTTACATTCAATGAAATCAAGAAATAAATACAAAACAAAGAAATGTAAAAAAACGTAGTTTTTCGGATACAAATTTTTATGTATACATTCAAAGACGCCACAAAGTCCTTAATTATTTGGTAATAATCGCCAACACATCTGTTTTTGAGGTCGGGGCTATTTCAAAGTATTCTCTTTTTTCCTCGCGCCACACGCGACTCGCGACACGCGTCAATCACGGGATATTATAAGGTGATTAAAAAGAACCTCAAAATAGTCGAAAATACAGAGAAAAAGAGGTCAAGTCAAGGTAAATAAAAGTTTTTAAAAACATCAAAGCAAAGAAAGCCCCCGCGTATGATATGATGACAGACGAAATTTTAATACAGCTTGTCAAACTCACCAACTTAATCCAAGCTTCTGTTCGATTAAAACACATTCTCAGCCATTGAAAAGTAGCCAAATTTATAACGGTTTCTTAACCAGGCAAAATGCCGTATGATGTGGGATCGTACAGACCTATATCCCTAATTCCTATTATGTCGAAATTGCTCGAAAGAATACTACTAAAGCTACTGAAATCAATTATTGAACGCAAACAACTAATCCCAAACCAGCAATTTGGCTTTAGAGACAGCCACACAACCATAGATCAAGTCCACAGATGCAATAGAAAAGTCGCTAGAGACAAAGAACGTTGAAGAGGTGTGGCATGCAGGACTTTTGTAAAAACTTGAAACAACCCTGCCGTTTCAATACTGTAAGATACTTAAATCCAATTTTACACAACACTTGTTCCGAATTAAGCAAGATGATGCTTATTCTGATCTAAAGGAAATAAATGCAGGAGTTGCTCAAGGAAGCATCTTGGATATAATCAATATTAGACCTGCTATTCACCAATGATCTTCCTACTCCAACAAACACTAGAATCGACATATTGTGAAGATACTGCTACGGGGGGCGATATAGTAAAAGCAAGTTTTTCGCATTTTTATTTTTTCGTTTTTCAACGAATTCTCCTTTTAGTCCATACACTCATTCCAACGTTTCTGTCATTTCTTCAACCCCTTCAGAAAATACAATACATCAAACTCTTCAAATACGCTCCTCTCTCGGCCTCCTCGTTTTTCCACCAAGCTACGTGTTCATGTGGAACAGAAAGAAATCACAGGAAGCCAGTTCGCAAGGTGGTAAGGTGGTTAAAAAGGACCTCAAAAAAGTAGAAAAAAAAATGTCAACCCATATCACGTGACAACACGCATCATACTCGGAATATAAAAAATTCTGTTTCGAACTTAGGCGCTTACAAAATTTCAGCTCTATAGGTCGTGAGGAAGTTGGTAAGAAAGGACCTCATAGAAGTCAAAACAAAATGTTCAACCCAACACACGCGCACCACCCGATACGCGACACGTAACACGCGTCGAACTCGGAATATAAAAAATGCTAATTTGGACTTAAACACTCACAACTCACAAAAATTCAGCTCTCTAGGTCGTGTGGAAGGTGGTCGAAACTACAGACAAAAGTTAAATAAAAGTTTTTCAAGAACCTGTTGCGAATGTCTGACAAACGTCCAAGAGTAATAAATGTCATGGAAACAATTCATCCTTTATGATATGGCTTTAAATTGAAGATCTCTCCCATTTGTGTGCAAGAATACCAATGGTCGAAAAAAAACGTAGGTCTTGGACAATAAGGCTTATTATTTATAACTTTTCGGTCAAAATTATTTAACATTGGTTAGGTGTTTTGTCAATAGATTTTCTTGTCATTGGAAACCCGAACCAAATGTAAGCAAAAATCACATGGAAATGAGGAAATAAGCCATGAGCTGTAAGGCAGTAAAAAAATGCAATATCTGAGGGCTAAGAAATGTGCAAAATCTCTAAGAAGATTTTTGCTTTAACGACCATCGACGAATTTGCAGCAATTAAATTCATAAAACGTGCGCAAAATAATGTGTAAAGTCAAGAAGTATCGTTCGTAACCTAAAGGGCACATCAATATTATGAGAAAACAACTCATGTTGTTATTTTTCTTTCTTGTTGCTTGTTGCATTCTGCCTGTAGCCTCAAGCTCTCGGACTTTATGCATTTGTTGCATGCTACATGCATGCATGCAATCGAGCCGCTTCCATTCGGTTTAGTGCCAAGTCGAAGCACATATTTTGATATTTTGACGTCATAATACAGTCGTCGATGTCGCTCGCTTCAGCGTTTTCGCAATCACACGACGCGACAAAAAAGGAAACTTCCAACCGACTATGTACTACTTGTGCAAGCAAACCAGACTGCATCCATAAAAGGGTTTATCATTGCCACTGTGTGTCAATTGTCAGTGCTGCATACGAAGAGTCTGCCGGTCCCAGTCGTTGCTGTTGTTGTTGTCGTCGTCGTCGTCGTTGTCGTCGTCGTTGCCGCCGTTGTTGTTTTTGTGAACGAAGTGCAATTGCAATTGCATTTGCAACAGAAGCAACGCATTGATGACCAAGTAACACTTCAGGGTTGGCATTAATTTCTCTACGCCGAGAATATGAATGTGTGCGTTTTTGTGTTTCCCCTGTCCATGTTGTTGTTTTAATTAGACTGCTTTCCTGAGCGCGACCGATCTTGCCAAGCAACACAATGGCAACATTCAAAAAATTGCGAAAAACCCCATCGCACAGAGATGAAATTGTCAGTCGCGCTTGAGAGCGTTTTCCAAAAGTTAATGATGGCCTACAATGTCAAATACTCGGGTATAACAACAGTCGTTGTGCAACGTTTACAACAACAGGCGATATACCTCGAGGAACTACCATTAGTAGTTGGTTATGTTCAGTGTTATATAAAACGTACAACATGTACCTACCAAAATGTCTGCAAATGGCTGAGGACTATAGCCGTCGTCCGTTGATCCGCTATTGCATTGCAAAGACGCCGCAGCACTTGTTGGGCCACTTTTTCATAATTTCTTTCTCTCTTCACAATAGCGTACGTATACTGGCGTACTTGTATTTCCCATAATAAATCATCCCTTTAGTGTGCATGTGCACTGCACGGTGCAGTTGGCCTCATGTTTTCTTCCTTTTAATCAAATAATCGTGACGGGAAGAAAGTCTGATGGAGCAAATGTCGCCCGCTATTTTATTACGATACAAAAATTCATCTGCAATCCAGAAATCGGTATTGATGCTCCTCGAGTCAACTACAATGTATCGGCAGTTTGTCGCCCAGAAACTACTTTTAACGCTCGAGTTGGTGGCTGGCAGGCTGTATCATTTGGCATTGTAATTTGTTAATAGAACCCTGAAAGAAAGCGATTGACTTACTCATGGTTTTATCAGCAACAGCAAAAGCTGTGTGTCGTCTATCTGTGAACTTGTCATGGGTTTTGAGCTGCTGCTTTCAGAGCATGAAACGGTTGCACGCCAGCGATAGCGTTTTTCTTTGTCGATGCACTTCAGCAGAACAACAACACAAAATCCAGATACTCGTATGTTTCCTTATCTGGTAGACACTGTGACTTTGCCTTTTAATGGAGCTGAATAGTGGTGGCAAATACCATGCACGCGAGTTAACGAGCTAAAAGTGATTTTCTGTGTTGTTAGTTCGTCACAGTTGCGTGTTTGACGCTTGATTGGTGGTTTTTCTTATAACCACACGGGCCGGAGTTCTATATGCCAAACGATGGCAATTTAAGAATGGGAAGAATTTCACACCGATATTTTTTATGTGTCTGCAGTTTAGAGCGTTTAGAGCTGAGCTTCACGTTGATTAATGGTTTATAGTCATATGACTAAGTCAACTTAGATTTCTAGTAGAGTAATACCTATTTGAACCTCGCAAATTTTGTCATATCTGAAATTCCATAATTTTTCTTTAATAGTTAATAAAGAGAATTTTAAAAGACAGGGGCACTGACACAAGAAAGCCACTTGGGACGGCCTAAATAACTTCTGTCAATTTACAGATGATATTAGAGCTATCAGCGGCGAAATAACCGATATATTATCTATTTCGAAGCATTCGATTTTAAAACTAATTACACTTTAATTTCAAGTTAAAGTCAATCATTTAAAAAAAACTCATTTAATTACCTAACATGAAAAATTCGACGAATATTGCGTGACTGGTCCGCTTAAGACTCTGATTTTGCGTTTAAACGATTAATTTAAATGACCCATATGGGCCTTATTTTCTGACTAAAGTCTCATTACTAAAAGTTACAAGAACACTTAACTCTTCCTACGCACGCAATCGTTTCTTCACCGATCAACAAATACGCACCGCCGTTCCATTAGCACCAATTCGAATACAAATGATGATGATGATGATGATGATGATGATGATGATGATGATGATGATGATGATGATGATGATGATGATGATGATGATGATGATGATGATGATGATGATGATGATGATGATGATGATGATGATGACGGTGATTTTTTAATTTTATTCCCTTTTTCATGAAAATGTTGGGATTGGTCTTTTACAAGCAAACAAAATTAAAGTTAATTTGTAATTTTAAGAAGAAGAAGAAGAAGAAGAAGAGAAAAAACAGAATAAAAGTGAAAACAATTGAAATTTTCCATTAGATTACATCTTAGCTAACTGAATATTCAGTTTGGAGTTCAAGACGCAATCATGTAATATACGCGTTCATAAATACATGTTATGCAATAGTACACGAGCAGATCCTTTCAGATTTTTAAACAATTAGTACAAATATGTTAATTAAGGTTTTTTGCAATAAATAGCGCGAGCATTGTAAGTACATCGTAGTGGAAATGCATGGATTACGCAAACCTTTAACGTTTTTCAATTTTGGTAAACGAAGCCTTCTAATGAGATCATTACTCACGTTTTTTCTGTGCATTTCAAAGATGAAGTGAAAATCGATTTATAATTCAAAATCGGTCAAAGCCATTCCCCCGCTTTTTTACTCGTATAAACATAATGGCAATGGCATTGCCAAACTATAGAGAACAATTACTAGCATATTCAATTGGCTAAGAAAGCAACCATTTAATAATATTTATAGTTCACTAGCTAAGTGCCCGTCGGTGCGCGGTTGTAAAATTTGACACTAAGCCATAACTATTAAACTCAGCTACTCTGAAAACTTTGGAATCGATACTTATGTCGCTCACCCTCCACCACACATTGAACAACCTACAACCCTAGAGGTATCCTACCACTACTATTCATCTTAGCGACCCTGGATGTCGAAGCCTACCAAGAAAACCCGATCACCTAGCACCATTCTATCTAGCACTGTTCATAATGGCGATCCCGAAAACTATGGGTTCGACACCAATATTGTGCCACCCCACCGTGTTACCCCCCACCAACTATGTTTTATTTAAAATTGCAATTAATAAGTTTTGCTGAAATCAGTCTAGGCATTCCAAAGTTAGTTAGGCACAAACGTACAAACATAAAAATTCCCTATCTTAATATTGTTACGAAAAATAGTTAGTAGCGCAGTTAATGCAATACGAATACCAAGATAAATCGCAATGTACATACTCGTCCAAAAATGGTCACTGAATTAGAATTAAGCACTTACAAAAGTATACTTTTAGGCTGTAAGATTAATACGTTTATTTAAAATATAACCGACTTTAAGTTTAAATCATTATGAACTGGTCAAAAATGTATTCAAAACGCTTTATCCGGCTTGTGTGTAGGTACATGTAGATTGTAGATGTAGTTTATTTTTAGAAGATGACTCATTACATATGAGTATGGTTAGTTGTAAATAAGGGAAGTTGCCACAATTTTCTGAAATTGAATTGGAAAAGAGAAAAATTTCGTATGATATCTGCATAGTAGGACCTGTGGGCCCTATAAGAGTATTTTTAGCACTAGCGAGCTTAAAAACTTTTATTTAACTTGACTTTTTCTGTCTGTCGGTTTTTGGACTTTTTGATGTCCTTTTAAATCACCATCCATACGACATAGAGACCTGAAATTTTTTGAGCATCTCAGAGTCCACGGCCATTTTTAAGATCCCGCGTATGACGCGTGTCCCGGGTAGCGTGTGTCGTGTGTGATGCGTGGAAAATGGCTTGATCTTGGAACAGGCCTGACCTGTTTTTTAACCACCTTCCACACGTGCTAGAGAGTTGAAATTTTGTGAGTAGCTTAACCTCAGTGGGCGTTCCTAATATCGCTCGCATAACTTGTGTCACAACGCGCGTGTGGCGCGTGCGATCGTGGAAAATAGTCTATTTGAAATGGAATAGCCCCGACCTGCGTCGACTTCTTTGTGGTCCTTTCTTAACCGTTTTTCACACAACTTAAAGAACTGATTTTTTGTGAGCAGCTCAGCGTTCAGGGACATTTCTAAGATCCTGTGTGACACGTATCGCGAGTAGCGTGTGGCGCATGTAATGCGTAGAAAATGGGTTATTCTTTCGAATAGGCCCCACCTCAAAAACAGATAATTTCGCGGTTATTACCAAATAATTTTTTTTATACCTGAAAAACAAGGTTTTTAAACTTACTTATTCCTATTAAAACTACGACTAGCGTTTTGTCATATGAAGTCTTTTTGAAAATATATTTTCTTAAAGGTCTTTATATTAATAATATAATATCTTAATGACTAAATGATAGACCTTAGTTTTTTTATAAAAGATATATTTATTGTTTGGATATTTCGGTGTTGTTGTGCACAATTTTCAACGATTAATATAATAAAAATATTCAACAAGAATATTCTTTCACTTAAAAAACTGATTATAATAATATCTTTTTATAAAAAAAAACAAGAAATTTAAGGTCTATAATTTAGCCATATAAATATTATATTAAGAAATATATGGACAATAACTTAGATTGTAAAGAAAGTTGCTGGCATATTACCCTCAAAGCATAATTCTTAGCTCTGTTGCGAAAGTTTAAGACACAAAGTTACTACGCTGTGTCTAGTTTCAATTCCTCTCCTTATAAGATTCTTATTATTCTTATAAAAAGCTTTTCCAATAGAGTGGTAAGAGGATGTATAAAGCCTAATTTCGTTTAAAACTGGAATGAGTTTTAAATTACAAAAATCAACTAAATTACTGAAAAACTCAGAAAATACGACAACCGCAGCTGTTCTTGGTAAAGCCCCGTCTGGCCGTTCCATTTTGGTTTACTTTTTTAAGCAATACTGGACATGCGTCATTAACGAAAAACAACAACTACGATAAATTAAGAGGTGTTAATTGTTTCTGGTTTTTGGCATAAACAAGCACCTTTACACTGATTCACCGGAAATATTCAAATCAACGTAACAATCAGGTGCATTTCTCGAAATTAACGAAATCGAGAGTTTTGTTTTTGACTTAACCTTTAAATCACATATCGTCGCAATCAATTGCATTAATATTTTAAAGAAATTTTCATTAATTTAAGTCCTCTGTAACCACAGTCTTTTTTATAGGAAAAAGGTTCGATCATACCACCAGCATATAGATAACACCAAATGGCTAACAAGTCGATTCTTATTATTTGCCAAACTATACTAAACTGTGGAGAAGCTAGGCTTTGGACCGCAATGGTCTGTGGCGCCGAATATTAATACTAAACTGTGAGACTATAAATGTGAAATATATCCGGAAGAATAACAACTCAATTTTACAGTTAACCTCACTGTAACTTCTATCTAAGCAACAAAATCATAGAAAGGATTTTTCCTTACTGCTGCTAACTCGATCCACCTTTTGGGCACCGGTAGAGTTGGCTTAATCGATGCACATGAACCGTTTAATAATGTTAGGTACGAGTAGATTTCTAGATACTTTAAAACCAGTTGGCTTATATGCCAGGCATAAGAAGTGCATACTTCCTCAATCAACAACAAGAAATCTACCAGCAAACGGAAACATTTAAGCATTGCCATCTATTACGAAATACAACATTACTGTAAACGAATATGGCTTATTAACAGAGATACAATGTATGCAAATGCAATAAATTAGAAAACGATGTTGGTATCTTACATGTTGCATTCGGAGAAAATCATTTACAACTGGCAGCCGCCACTAAATGCAACCATAATTTGTCTCCATCCAGCGACGATAGTTTCTCTCGTAAGTTTCCCATGACCATTCGACCATTCACAGGGATATTAGCCAAACAGTTCGGCACCATAATAACAATCAAACAATCAGAAATGACCGGAAATAAAACAAAAGCGAACATTGTTTGCGTGCAAGAGGTGAAGCACTAACACAAACGTACGCTTGGCAAGCCGTCAGACGGTTTTATAGATTCCGCACGACTCGACTGCATCATCATAGCAACAAATGGTATGTGAAATAGATAAGCGGCGCAAAGACCGCGACCGCCGAGACCAGTCGTCGGAGCAATTCTCAGGTCAAGTTTTACGAACTGCGCTTCCACTGCGAGTATCTATGTACATACTCGTATCCATACAGAGTAAACACAACGCTCAATAGAGGGTTAATGTGTGAATATCGTTTGTTTTGCATTAAATTTTACACCTGTACGAGAAAAGTAAGTTGGTGATGTGGGAATGGTTAGATTTCTGCTGATTGGATTGGAGTTTATTGTTTTATGTTTCGTAATAGTTGCTGCAATATACTTCACGAGAGGTTGAGAGAATCGAAATTAATGTATTTTAGACAACACTTTTAAAGACATAAATAGGTTGCCATTCATTATTCCTTTTTACATTCCGATCGGCACAGATTGTATCAATATAAACCAAATATCTTAAATATTTGTTTCAGATGTAGTATTCCAGTTTTATGGAGAGATCCGCCGCATTGAACATTATTGTCGACCTTACACCACTTGACATTTACAGCAGGCAAGTAGCTGCTAGTTCGGATATTCTCCTTAATGCTATCTCCCAGTGGACTAGAAATGAAATCGGTCACTCCTCTATCCTGAATTTAGTCAGGATCCCAGACAACCTAGAGTACACCATTAAACTTCCAGGTTACCTTCCCTTCCAGATCGTCCTGGGACGAGAAGACGCTTACCTGGAAGAAGATCACATTCATTTTTACACAGACGGGTCAAAAACTGATGACTAAGTTGGCGGAGGTGTTTTCTCAAAAAAGCTAAATATTAGCCTCTCTTTCCGTCTTCCAAATCACTGTAATGTTTTCCAGGCTTAAAATTTGGCGATCAGTGAAGCCTTGTCTTGGCTGAAGAGGAACATCATATCCGCTAAGGATATCCGTATATTCTCGGATAGCCAAGCTGCACTGAAATCCCTGGAATCAGTCTCAACAAATTCAATTCTAGCCCTTATGGCGGAGCTGTTCAATATCCACCTTTGGCATACCAATCACTACATGCAAATTTTTTTTAAAGCGGGATGCTAATCTAAAAACTAACTGTAAGTGGTCAATCGGTAAAACTTGCATAGCGGCAAAGCAGATCGGCCCAAGCTTGATGCGAAACGCTTCAAGTGTTTGATCTCTCAAAAAATATCGCACATCGGTGCTATTGGAGGTGTCATCACTGGACACTGTCTCATAGGCAGGCATGCAGCAAGACTTCTCGAATGACTTCTGCAGAAGTTGCATGGATAAGGAGGAGGAGGAGGAGATCATCGTCCATCTTCTCTGTACTTTTCCAGCCCTCTTCCAAAAGCGAAAACTCCATATGGGAGCTTTCTTCTACAACGACACTAATGATCTCATCAACATTGACATTGATAGTCTCCTATGCTTCATACAAATCTCTTTGTTCATCGAGTAGGTGGAAGGAACTTTTCCTGTTCCGTGTGGTATCACAATGGACCATTACTGGTCTAAGTGTGTCGGTTTCACTGACAGCCATCTTAACCTAATCAACCTAACCTAACCTCTACAAACCCAACCTAAGTTATTGCTTTATGCCATCGAGCAAGCCAAAATACATAGTCTACATGCCTACCGTTGATTCATTGGTTCTTCAATGTGATAGCATGAGTTCAAAGTAGTGTAATGTTTTAAAAATTTTCTCATTTTCTAGTCTTCACGATTTCGGAAAACTAACTATACAATACTATACAACTCCAGCTGTTGGTGTATACACAATGGTCACCTAAACACTGCACCACTTGGGCTCTAATCACTACTCTCTAAACTCTTATACGCCGGTTCAGATTTTGTAAGGGTCTACACTTTTGAGGTTGAATATTGTCCAAAAAACTTGTATTCAGAGGAATTACTAATTTTGTTACAATTGCGTTCCAAGTCCGGAGATGCAAGGATTGAAAAAGGAGGAAATCTACGCAAGTCATCACTTCACCCCCATGTGGATTATGTGAATTCACAGACATAACCATCCATCACAAGAGTCCGAAATCCATCAAAAGTATTGCGGAAACACCCGATGTTTTTGTGCCGACAATTTTGTTGTTATTCCTTATAACTTTCCTTTTTTTGCACATTCACAACAACTGTTAGATTGCCACTAATAAATCTTTTTATTTCCCCAGGATAGTGTGGTAAAAATTCTACAGTCTCTCAGGTTTCCGTGTTTCTTATAAAATTTGGAACTCCAATTAAATTTGGCTCGTAAACTAATTGTCTGTTTATAAAAAGGTAACCCATATATGGCAACTAGTGTGATTTGTTTCACATAAAGGGTGTTTTTTTGGGAGGTTTGTTTTTCCGATAGATGTCGTTTTATTTTATGACAGTTGTTTTGACAGCTCAAAGTGGCATTTCTACTCAGTATTGTTTGGCAAATCATTATGAAAAAAAAAAAAAAAAAAAAAAAAAAATGACATTTGTGAAAAAACATTGTTAAAAAAACACCCGTTAGATATAACGTGTTTTTTTAAGAGGTTGCCGATTTTTTTTTTGAATAAAACACATATAAAATTATGAAATGACCAAAATTTTTTTTTATTTGGTAGATAATTTTTTGGCATTTAACATTTAAACACAATTTCTGGCATATGGCTACCACGACTATTTTTCACAAATGTCATTTTTTTTTTTTTTTTTTTTTTTTTTTTTTTTTTTTTTCATAATGATTTGCCAAACAATACTGAGTAGAAATGCCACTTTGAGCTGTCAAAACAACTGTCATAAAATAAAACGACATCTATCGGAAAAACAAACCTCCCAAAAAAACACCCTTTATAACTAACGTGTAAAAGCTGAAAGAAAATCGACGTAATCGTGTGTTAATCGGGCTTGCTTCTTGAAAACAATTGAGTTTTCTTTTGGTAGTTGTGTTGCTTTGCTTCTTGCCAACATTTCAGAATATCAGATACGTAGTACATGCACAGTGGTTATCTCTATACTATCGTACAACAAACTGATTCCAATGTTACATTCATAACTCTGCTGCCCTGTTGTCATGAAAAACAATCACCGAAAAAGAAAAGGTGTTCCACCTTGAAATTTACTGCAACGTCAAATCCGTTTAAAATCAGCAATTGAATGCCGGCAATCTGATGTGCGGTGCAATGGAAATACAAAACTTGGCTAGAGCCCCGAATTACACAATAACATAATAATGATGTAATCGCCCATAACGGGAGAATCAAGAAATGTACAAATCCCCAAAAATGGAAATTCAACATATGGACGTATTATCAACCTTCAGTGGTCCATCAGCAGACGATTTGTTTCAACAGCAACAGACGATGGACGGCACTACAACAACTGACCTTATATGCTGGCTCATTCCAAATGAGGGATTACAAAAGTAAACCTTGGGTAACCTTTCATTACAAGTAATCGTATGGTATGTATATATATACCCGTATACCTAGAAGAGTACGGGCGATTGGAATTGTAACATTTGTGCATTGCCCGGTAAATGTGAATGCACCGACAACGTTTGTTGGAATTGTAAAATCTGAAAGCATCTTAAATGGAGGACCCACACGGCGGGGAGAAAGTTTCGATTGTTATCTGGAGACTGGGGTGAGTCGAGTCGATTATGTCTACAGAAAACGACGATGCAAGCGCAATTGAAATGCAATCCTCTGGGTCACCTCGATCAAATAAGCATTCGCCGTTTAATTACTGAAAACATTTTAACGGGAATGTCTGATCAAAGGAAAAATACAAGTACGACATGAAAGCAAAATGAAAATATCGATGAAACTACACGCCCGCCCGACTTTTATCTATCCATCTTCTGATCTATCCGATGACGATGATGATGATGATGACGAGACCCCTGCCTTGTTGAGTCAATTGAAGAGCATTGTTGATGTTTTCACGGTTCAGTTTGGCTTCTTCGTAGCGCCGAACAAACAACAAAATTCCCTTATTCTTTTAATAGGTGCAAGTTAAACGTACTCAACCCAAAGTATCGTATTT
This sequence comes from Nephrocerus scutellatus, assembly GCA_947095585.1. Classification (NCBI taxonomy): domain Eukaryota; kingdom Metazoa; phylum Arthropoda; class Insecta; order Diptera; family Pipunculidae; genus Nephrocerus; species Nephrocerus scutellatus. The sequence continues at coordinate 18,937,424 of OX352763.1, read as the reverse complement.
ATCATTACGTCGTCCGTCGCGTCCATCTTCTGATAGCACAGCATTTCATAGTGCACACGCTAGATGCTTGAACAATGTTATAAGTGAGTGTAAAGCGAGATTTTCCAAGAATTTAATCGAGGTGCAATGTAGTGATGGTGGTACATGAGGTAGAAGGGGAGTAATATGAGCGTTTACCTTTTTAATTTTCCCTAACATGAAAATGAAAACGACGACGAGCACGACGATAAGAATGCTGATGATGATGACTTGGATGGAAGTGTGGACAAAGGTTCACCAGCACCATCGCAAGAGCCGGTTTTATGTTTACTGGATTTCTTCCACTTATAACTTTGTCTAATAATTTATTTATAAAAGAACGACCGACCCCAGAAGAACCTTCATTAACAACGACAACAGCAAAAACAGAAACAAAAACATCAACAAATAATAATAATAGTCCGTGGACTAAAGAAGATGAAGATCGCAGAACCATCACCCATCGTCAGCCGGTCGGTCGGGCTATGGACGATAGTCTGACTTCCGACACATTTGTGCATTTTCCTTTACTATCGTCATCATTGGCAACTGCGTGCAATGTCAGGTTAGGAATCTCGTCAGATAGATGTGTTTTATAGCATCCTCCCCTTCTATCCACAGCCATCTGAAAAGCATACACAGAATTCAATGCGACGAGTAAAGTTGTTTGCCGAACTGGTTACGGCGCATTTGAAAATGGTCAGACTCTAGCTACGCCAGGTCCAATCTCTGCAAGAAGAGATTGGCCAAGAAGTTATCGTTAAAGTCGATTAAAGTTGATTTTCAAATAATAACAAAAAAAGGAATCTAAACATCAAAATAACAAGGCGTAGACAACGACGAGAACGAGGTAGATTTAACGCAATATTAGAACCTGTCCGTTGCTCAATTAAATGTCATGGATAGAACAAAAGAATTTAAGTTAAAAGATAAAATGCTGCAAATGGCATAATAACTTATAAGTTATCAGATTGTTCGGTTTTAAATGAGATCTATGTATGTACTTCAAAAAAATAAGTACTCTGCTTCTAGGACCTGGATGACAAGACTTTCGGAAAAGTCTTTGATAACGCAACAATTTAGTTAATGTACAACGAAGCATATGTCGATGTATATGAAGTGGGACCAACTATTTCAGAATGGAATCACGACATTTACATGATACGATGACCCGGAGCTAAGAAGTGAGCTCAAATATTTACTTCAAAAACCATGGGACGCAAATAGGATCCAACTTGGCTGGTGGTAAATACTTACTATGGCTATTCATTAAAAGCCACAGCTACGATTGTAATAATTGCAGAACAATGCATCTCTCATCAATGGTATCTACAAATTTTACACCAAATGACTCGAACGCTTTGAGAAGAAGCAAACGACCTTATTAAAAAAATCAGGACTACACATTTATACAAAAAGCTAGGTTGCTCTGGATATATGAATAACCAATGGCTGATCAATTAAATTGGGAGCAACTACAAAACCCGGATTGGCATAAGTTAAATACTAAAAGTATTTAAACCAAAGAAAGGGTTTAAAAACCATATGGCCACAGAATCAGATGGTATTCTCGCGAGGCTGATTAAATCTGGGATGCCCGCTCTTCAGCAAGCAATTCATGAACTAATAGTGCAAGTATGTGACAGAATACTGGAGAAGAGGCATCTTGTAAATTTGGCGCGACAAACCGTTGCGATACAGGCACTTGCTTCTCGCGCGCATTCGTGTTGTGTGTGTTAAATTTTTACACACAATTGGAGGGCACTTACAATTTAATGCCATATCCGAAAAGCGAATTGCGAAGCTTTCCGTGATAAGTTATTGGTCTACGACGTTCGTCAGACATTCGCGAGAGGTGGGACTGTGAAAAATACTTTTGGTGTTTTTGGGATTCGAACCTCGAATCTCCTGCTCAGAAGTCCAACGCACTAACCACTAGAACACACCACAGGTGATATCAAAACGTTCAGCAATTTTCGCGGCATAACGTTGATGAGTACCACGTATTTCTCCTCTGCACTGCAAGACAGCCTCATAAGCTAAAGTCAGGAACAAATCAGATCAGATTTTCACTCTTAGGCGGGAGATGGAATAATACCTACACATTATTTTTAACGACTTTAAAGGCGCATATTATAGTAAAGCCAGAGTAAAACTTTATTAAAACATGAGCTTATTCGGCATCTCAAATACTCTGACACGACAATTTAGGTTGATGTCTATGACCAATGTTATAAGCCAACGAAAAACATCCGGATCACTATTATTAAGTGCATTCAACGTCTATAACAGGCTAGGACATGACGTGTATGACTGATTGTTGGCAACGAGGCATTGAAAATTTAGTTGAATCAAGCGTCGGATCTCTGGTTATTTCAAAAGCTTTTGATCGAGTATGGCATGATTGTGTTATAAATAAGATTCGTTCGCTCAACTTACACACTTCTCTCATTGTATGGGTTGAAGATTATTTATAGAACCGCAAAATAAAAGTTGTATTGAATGGTATTTCTTCATCTTCGCATGGCGTGCCACAAGGTTCATCCTAGTCGCCTAAGCTTTTCTTAATATATATTACTGAACTTTTTTTTTTATAATGTACACACGCTCAAGGGGTTTAAACCCATATAATACTTAGCACAGCGTGGGCGTTGGAAAATTAAAGAGAGGAAAAGGTGAGATTTCTATGCACAAGTGAATGTCGAGATTATTTAATACTCTAGCAACTTGACGAGTACGAAAGTAAACCTGTCCCATAGAGGATAAGACTCTTGCAAGTACAGGCGGCGATATATTATCTTTTACAACCTGTGATATCCATTCATTGACTGATGATACAACGCTTTCCCGCTTTACTTGTTCTCGAGATTATATGAATACGGTAGGAGCTTTAACTATTTTCTACAAATTTTACTACGGTAGATGCTCTTCATAAACCCTTTTTCTAGTTCCAGGTCCTTTTGTCGGGAGCGTTAACGCTCGTTTCAGTTCTAATCAACATAGATTTGCCTTAAAACCGAGAAGAAGATCCAACATTGGTACCTAAATTAAGATATTGGAACGCGAATTCAAAGCAGTGCAATCCTTTAACTATCTTGGCTCAATTGCAGCAGCCGATAACAGCATGGAACTGATAAAAACGCACGCTTGCTTAAATAGAACATGGCCTACTATAATATATTAAGACTCTCGGTTCCTTAAATACAACATGGCCTACTATAGTCTATAAAGACTCTACAAATCCCGAAATCTCAGCTACTGGTATATAAGATATTGGTCCGATATTTAGATTCTTAGCCAAAAGCATTTTGACCTCTTAGCCGCGTTCGAGAGGAGAATCTTACGAGTATTTAAAGAAGTTGGCCGCGTATGTGAGGGAGGACAATTCCGGAGACTCGATAACGATGATCGTTACCGCAATAGCAACATTGTGAAGAGAACTCAGCTAAGTAGACACCGATGATCAGGACATCTAGCTTGCATGAGCAAAAAGGATCCTTCTTGGAAAGTCTTTGGTAATAGGATTTATTGGACACGACGGCGAGGCAATCAAATCCTACGCTAAAAAGAGGGGAAAGTCTTGCATTGTGGGTTTTCTGGAAGAAATAGTAAAGCTATGTTAAAGGCATATGAGGAAAGACAAGTACGGAATGATAATATAATTTCCATTATATTGGTAGTGTTTACTATATACGTATGAGATAGTAATAGTTGTTGTAATAATTGTTGTGAGATAAGCTCAAGACAAATGGGATGATAACCAACATCGTTAAAGAGTAAAGTATGGGTGCCGGAGCACAGTGACATTGACGGAAATGAGTAATCAGACAAAGAAGGGCGTCACATTGAGCATTGGATATTCAATATGACGCAGTTAATTAAAAAAACTAATTGCAAAGACTTAGTTGAACCACAAAGACATGAAAATGTTCCCATCCTTTTGAGTCGATATTATACTATAAAATTATGCATGGTGGTCATTTGGTCCTATGTTCATACACAATATACCCAGAGCCATTCAGTTTTAGATGCATGCACCATATTTCCATGTATCTTTTGAACTAAATGCAGGAATCAATTAACAACAAAAGAAACAAATATCTCAAATACAATGGCGGCAATAAAAGTCCTGGTGCATTGTGCTTTCCTATTTACTTTCCTGGTATTCGAATACATATCATATACTGGATTCAGAGGAAGAAAAAATTCTCTTTATGTGTGTAAATGTAAAAATCCTGTGTTGTTTTGTATTCTTCTTTTAAGCATTCGGTCAATTGAAGGCAGCTTAATAGGATCGAATCACACAGCCAACATCTGGATTATTCTTCGTATTGTTGATCACATCAATTCTACCTGCGACGTGAGCTGCCGAATTGTATAGCTTCGGGTGAATTTCACAGAGAAAAAATTTATAAAATCCAAGTATTATTATCCACCAAGAAAGTCCTGAATGTTTTTCACAGATAAAAACTGAAAATACGCAGGATGGTCCTGTCCTCAAATACTTCTGTACCGACCGGCATGGATCGATGTGATGAGCAGCAAAGGTAAGCTAACCATGCGTGAGACATTGTTTTTTGTATTTGTTGGCTGGAAAAAAGCAAACAAAAATCTTTGGCTGTTCGATGTTGTTTTTATGTTCACTTTTGTTGTTGTTTCCACTGGCTAAACCTGTTGGATCAGAATGAAATTTCCAGGCATTTAGTTTTGCACCTGCCGATAATTGAAGCCGATGGATATTTTTCCCTGCATTACTTCGTCGGACAATTTTGATTCCCATGAATGAGCAACAGTTGGATTTTTTCTTCGACGTTTGGCATGAAACTATCACTGAGATGAACCAAAAATGTTTTTTTTTCATTGTATGTGATTTCCAATTTATTCGATTCGAATGTTACAATTTATTTTCTCGCACAATCAAAACTTGGTTAACATTTCCATTTCCAGGCAATTCAATTTGAACTTTGCGACTTGAATCAAACGATTTATTCCAGCCGAAGCAATCCAGAGGTTGTGGCTTGCTTTGGTTTTCATAGCAATCTCTTTATACCAACCTATGGGCGAAAGTTCTCAAAACGCTAATTCATCGTCATTTTAATAAACAAATTGCTTGTTGAATCAACTTAACCTTACTTCATTGGATTAGTACTAAACTAAGATTTGTCTGGATAGTTTTAAGATATAGATTAAAGCAAAGGAAGATAGATGGTATGACTCTAGCTGTAAAGAGGCTTCTAGGATTAGAGAGGTATGCTTTCGGTTTTACAAAGCTGAGGAAAACCCAACAAATTTTAAACGAGCCAGGAATGATTGCAATGCCCATCTTCGGCGAGTTAAATTCGCCTACGACCAAAAATTCAGGCAAAAAATCATACAATGACCCAAAGGTAGTAAAAAGAATCAGAAATACAGCCACGTCTTCAATTTCAACGCTCATTTATAATGACATTCCAGTTGTCAGCTCTATAGACAAAGCCAATCTATTTGCTTCGCATTTCGCAGCTAGCTCCACGCTACTCGTGCAGTTGATAGAGTAGAGTTTTAAACGATCTCAACACTCACAAATAAACTGGGCTAGATGGTATTTCCCCATTAGTTCTGAAGAGGTGTTCTTCCAAGCTGGCATTACCATTGCGTAAGCTTTTCCACCTATCCTATTCTTCTGGCCTCTTCCCGAGAAGTTGGAAAACATACCAAAAATACCAAAAAAAAGGCGAGCCGTTGTCTTCTTCTTCGTACCTACCCATAGCACTTACATCCATTCTTGCCAAGGTCATGAAAACGCTGATCAATTTTCAGCTCAATAAATATCTTGAAACCAACGAAATCCTTAATGACCGGCAGTATGGATTTCGTGGGCAACGTTTACTGGTGATTTGATGGTATAACTCACCGAAGAGTGGAACTGATCTTTGCATCAATTTAAAAAAAGCAAAGCTGTTGCCCTCGATATTTCTATGGCATTTGTCCAGAGTTTGGCAGGGGTTTTATAACCCGGTGCAAGAAATATTTCACTCCCTCTGATCTGGCTACTATATGCAAGGCTTTTATTCGTCCTCAACTTGAGTAAATGCTAGCGGAAGGCCTAGTGTTACCAAAATCTTTGGTAAATCAGAGCCCAAGCTGATGTTACCGGTGGGATGATGCGTTCTCTGTGGAGTTGCATATCTCAACCGGTTGTTGTTGAACCGAAGATCGGCAAGGATTTTGGTATAGAACCTACTCTAACCATTGAGTTAACACTGGCACATCGACCTATGATTGATCGACGTTGATTGTCGTATAACTAATCTGTGTCCGGAGAGGACTGTGGAATTATGCACTGTGTGGAGGTGTTCACGTTAATCCAAGACATTTTAGAAAAATGGAAAGAATGTCGGCTTCGTTCAATTGAATTTTTATGTTGTCATGTGCATATCTGACATAGCCAAAAACACTACAAAATGTTATGAATTCTCAAAACGATGTAATACGCATTTCTTCATATTTCAGATTTTCTAGCGTTCATAAGACTTAAGCACGAATTCAACTATCATGTAAGTTTAATCACCAAAAACTACATTTCAACTTGTAGATGGAGCACATAAGCAAGAAGCAGAAACCAATTTCTAATCAATTATTATTACAGGCACTTTACTTCTTCTTAACCCTTTAAGTATGTATAGTTGTATATATAAAAGATATCAAAGAAAGTCTACAGAAATGTTCAAGTCATTTAAAACTTACGGTTACAGGAGTGAAAACACTTGTCGATATCAATCTGGCTTATGTTACCTGGAAGGAAAAAAAATTAAAAATCATTAATCATTCATAATATAAATGAAAAAGTAATTGCTGTTTTTCTCCAACACAACAAGGGCGGCGAACGCCGCCATAACAAGTTTTTATATAAAGTCACATATCCAACCCGTGAACAAAAAAGACAGAACATTTAAAATTGTGTAAGAAATAAAAACATAATAATTGCCTGTACGTGAGTCACAAAAAACTAATAATCCGCCTAGGGGTGTTACTGCTATTGGTCAAGGGCCAACATCCGCGCTATCCGAAAGTATGAATCAGTTCTGATCTGATCGAAGATAACAGCAAATAAACGAATGCGGAAGGCCATACAGACGACACAAACTCAGCTTAAAAATTCAAAGACTACACACTTAACCACAGTATGACAGTCACAAACAAAACAATGAAAAAGAGACATAAGTATATGCGAACTATAGTTGGTAGTAATCGACTTTGTTCACAGTGCAAGGAAATGAAATTGTCATGGAATTTACATGAAATTGACAAGGTAATAGTATAGAAGATGCTTTAAACTTGTTTTTTTTGTTTCGAATTGTGTAATGTCTACATTCCAGGCTAAAAGTATAGCTATTACACTAGAAAGGCGGCCGTATTCCTATTATCATTGAGATGCCAGCTGACATCTGAAATCAATTTGGTCACAGCGTGCACTGTCGAGTGGTTTCGTTTGAACCCAAATTGGTTCCGCGGTATTTTCTGATTTGTTTCGCACGCGTTCAAAATTGACTTACTTAAAATTTTCGATTCCACTACTACTTCTTCGAAGATTTAAGGTCTTCATAGTTTTCCTCAAGTTAAGATCAACATAGTGACAAATATGATCAAGCTAATCCCGCTTTATCCTCTGCAAATCCTAATATAAATAAATTAGTTTCGCATCTATAGAGAGAATCTCGGACTTGAATCTAACCGAAAGAACTTGAATTCAAGGTGCAGAAAGATAGTTTCGAATGGAATGTATAGAATTCTAAATTTAAATTGATAACGAGAAAAAATATCGGAGACAAAACAGAACCTTGAGGATCATATAAGCTATGCATTAAGAATCACAAACGTTCTGACCAAACCTATAATACCTATGACGTGTAGGGTATACCAACAAAAAATTGGAAAGTTTAAAATGAGAAAGGAATTAAAACACAAAACTAAAGATATAAATATTCCGACCCAAGTGATACACCTTAGAACAAAGATGCTGGAGAATGGATTAGGATGTGTAACAAAACCATGGGAAACATCAGAATTAGCCAACAAAAAACGATAAAGTGTTAAGTTGATATATTAAATAACAGACTTATTTCTATCCGTTCATCCTCACTAGTGATGATGTTCATGATGATATGATGGGATCTTTTCCACACTCACTTTCTTAAGAATAAAAAAAATTGATTAAATTTGTCAAAAGGTTAAAACTTGGATTCCTCGACAAGAGATTCGTATCTGCTGAACGATGAACTCAACAGTACGAGTATAAGTACGAGTATATCTCTGGACAAGCGCGATGAATTTTCTTGATTTATGTTTGAACGACGCTGGGGGTGAGAGTTTGCGGCAACAAACATTCTCAACACTTCGAGAAAAACTTATCGCAATCGCGACGATTAATTATTCCCATGTGACACTGGCCGTTCGTGTAGGGGATTGTGCCCCATTATGCAGACGCAAAGTGTCCATTAGAGAATATTCGTTTAGGGACGGGCACAAAAGATTAGAATTAGATTTTTTTCTAAAGTGAATATGCAAGGATTTGAAGTGAATTAATTGAGAGATTAGACCATAAATGTTCAAAGTTTCTCAAGCTGATTGTTTACTAACCACCCTCGCGGGGCAAAAACGACCATAAGAAGAGAAATAAATTATTTGCTCTTTCAATTATTATCTAATCAATGTTTCATTCAAAGGATGTATTCAAAAAGGTGGAAGAAAAAATACATATTTATCATTATTACGAGTATTTGTTTGCAGAATCACATTATTTGATATTGAATTCTGGGGCTCATTGCTTTATACTTATATCCTTGGATAAAATTCCTTATTTTTCGTGAATGTTTTTAACCAGTGGCGAGAAAAAGTTTGCTTGAATATCATTGGAAAAGAAGAATGTCATTTAATTTTTGAAAGCAGTTGCTTTCTAATAGACACAATACTTAATGCTGTAAAAATGGAATTGAAATATTAACCCATTATTCAGTTTTTTCAAATTTAACGAACATTTACGTGGCAATATTAATACTCGTTATACTATTTGGCACGACAGACCATTGTAGTTCAAGGCCTAGCTTCATTGCTCCCATTCGTGTTGTGTGTGTTATTTGCACACAAATAGAAGTGACCTAAAATCGAATGCCGTATCCAAAAGGCGAATTGGGAACCTCTCCATGACAGTTATTACTCTCTGGCGCTTCTAAGACATTCGCAAGAGGTGGTATCATGAAAAATATTTGTTGGTTTTTTATGGGATTCGAACTTTCACCAACTCATAAGTCCAACGCAATAACCACTAGAGTCACGGCGCCCACTACGTGGCAATATTAGGAAAAATCTTAGAAAAGGTAGTTTACAGCAATCATCACAAAACTGAAAGCGAACCGGGAGGGAATCGGGTTACATGGTCTCTTCACTAATGGTATAAATACATCTTTGGCTTGACTCTTCAATAACTTAATTTTCTGTTGCACTCTCACTTGGTTTTGACACCATTTTTTATGACAATATCTAAAGCAACACATGTGGAGTTGAGTCATTTTGATCAAACATAATCAACATTGGTAACCGCTGAATAATAGTAAAACTTATGCTGTTAAACCGAAAAAAATAATTTTTTTTTCATGAATTGCATAATGAAGTTAATTTCGCTAAAAACGAGCTTTGCCATTTTGACTAAACTTAATAGATATAGTTGTCATCCATCAACGAGGTCCGGCCAGAGATTGCCGGATTCTGGTTGCTGAGGAATTGTTTCGCAAGCTAACTATCACTCAGTTGAATTACAAGTAAATGCCAAATGCAAATGCAATGCAAAATGGATTTAAGATTCGGTTAGACAACAGGAGACAGCTAAGGTTTCTGGAAGCGATAAATTCTACTCGATTGGTTTCTTCCCATTTTATTAAGATTAAGATTTTAAGTGCTTAACATACGTAGTTGTTTGAGTTTCACATGAGATGGGGGAGTACGTTTCTCAAACCTATGAACCTATGATATGAGAAGCTGAGAGTGCTCTCGTCAGCGAAAGAGTGAATTTGATTAAGAAGTAATAGACAAGAGATCATTAATAAAAATGAGAGAGAGTGCCAGAGACAAATCAGAGCCCTGGGGAATGCCAGTATTTATGTTATGTATTTTAAACTTGAAACCGTCCAAGACAACTTGAACTGAGCGGTCCAAAAGATAGCTTCTAATCGAATGAAGCAGTTTTTCACGGACTCCATAAGCAAGCATTTTGGACAAAAGAACTTGATGCTTAACTCTGTCAAATGCCTTGGGAATATCGATTGTAATAGCTTTGCTTTCACCAAATTGACGCAACGACCGGTTCTACTGTTCGGTGAGATATACCATGAAATCGCCAGAAGAACGTTCCTCATGAAATTCGTATATTGCCGGTAACTAAGGATTTCGGTATTTTCAAGACATTTCATGAGTTGAAAATTGATAAGTGCTTCGATGATCTTGGAAAGAATGGATGTAAGTTCTTTGGGTCGGTACGAAGAAGAAGACAACGGCTCGTCTTTATTGGGTATGGGCTGGACAAATGCTGTTTTACAACTTCTCGGGAAGAGTCTAGAAGAATAGGATACATGGAAAAACTTACGCAATGGTAATGACAGTTTGAAAGAACGCCTTTTCAGAACTAATGGGGAAATACCATCTGGCCCAGCGGATTTGTGAGTATTGAGATCGTTGCAGCGGTTGCAACTTTATTGGATCATAGGTTCAATAATAGCCACTTTCAAGTCCTCAGTGCCTGTGGAAGAGCGATTCAGAGACTGAAAGAGCTGTCGAGTAGCGATTTCAAGTGAAACAAAAGCAGATTATGATTTCTGGAAACACCACAAGAAACTTGTCATCAATCAGAAACGGAGGAAGACAAACACTAAGAGTGTATTAAATTTAAAATTTAAATTTAATCCACAAGCAGAGTGGGAATATATGAAAGCAATGCTTCCTTGGTTTTGCTTCCTCTGTACCTTGTGAAAGGTTATTTTCAAAGGCTGAAGCAACAAACACTAAAACTAGAGATCGATTAAGTGGAAAGCATTTAGGAAAAATTTAGAAATATCCCACAAAACATATTATATAAATAGTATATTACATAACGAGCAAAGAAATTGGAGTAAGAAGCTTAGATCACGAGGCGGTAGCCGAGCGCGGCAATCTAACGAGCATGCGGTAGGCAATTTTCAGTGAGTAATGTACGCTATTTTTCACACTGCCAAATGAATTTTTCTGCTAAACTGCTCATGCGCAATGCAAAACTAATGTGGGAAGGTGTATTCGCTCAGACTGCAGTAAATAACAACAGTATTTTCTATGTTAACAAACTAGTGTGGATAATGCCTACCTTATAGGCTAGGTATAGTGTAGGAAACAGTGACTTTTGGGATACAAAAGACAAGCCTTTCAAATTTTTAGTGTAAATTCTCAAACTCAATATACACATGTGTGCAAAGTTTGAACAAAATCGGGTAGGCATCGATACATTTGTTGCGATACCATGTAGGTATCAATACTTTCTATCAATACTAGTATCGATACTTTTTTCGAATAGAAGTACTCGATGCCATTTCATCCCTACTTTCTTAAAAAAGTCTCAATAAATCGACTTTAAAGGCGGCAATCTTTCTTCCGTCTTTATTTTCTATCGTGGACTTAAATTGTTTTAAAAATTCCGGGTGAATCTGTTTGGTGTTTGTTGTCTCAGATTGATCTTGTGAGTCCTGAATTATTGCCTCTTTACTTTTTTCAATACACTTCTGCACATATTTCGTTATTTCTTCATTCATTTATCAAAGTTCATCAGTTTAGCTGAACTTTAAAAAATATTCAAGTTCTTCACTGAAAAAACTTAGCCGTCAGTAATTGCTTCTAAGTTAGCTGCGTAAACTAACTTTGTCGATAATGTACGTCACCGAGCATTACAACAGCATGTGACAAAGACCTCACCCATATTATCGCCTTAATTCTTAATTATTATGCTCAATTGCCATTTCAAGTTCTGACTAACCTAATTTGGAATCAACTCAGTAGAATGAAACTTATCAAACTCCATTCAAGGATGGTTCTTAATCGAGACAGATCAGAGTTACTCCCACTAAAGACAAGTTTCCTTTTGTGATTGCAACACACAAACCAACCTAATAGGCGTTAAGCGGTAAATTGTTAACATCAATGAGTAAACTGAAAAACGATTATTATTACCACTTTTAATGTTTTAAAAGCGTTAAATTAAACAAAAAAGATGCATTTCGTCAGACAAACAAAAAACAGCAGATTCAATGAAAAGGCAATTACGATCGTCATTCATTCTGCAGATACCTGCTGCAAGCTGTTCATTTTCTATTCGAAACCAACATACAACACCTTACGAAATTGTAAACTGCAACAGCAACAACAAAAAACAAGTTCCATAATTGCAGTTAATTAACTGTGAGCGGGCAAAATGAAAAACCCAATTCATCTTCATGGTCAAAAAAGGTTCAAAGGGTCTATCAGCGCAACATCTGCAGCGTAAAGATGGAATATAAAGAAAAGAAAAACTTTACAATGTTTTACATCGTTGCTGAACAACAGCGAACGAAACTGGCTCCACTACATTACAGACGTATCTATATTTCCACGTCAAATATCTATAGTAGGGTACACAACAGCACTCCGTCGGAACGCTGAAAAAGGGCTACACTAAATATACGCTTGCGGTAGATTGAGTTGCACGATTGCATAACGGCACGCCACAGGTGAGAGAAAAAGAAATTATGTTAAACCGAAATTCAATATAACGCGAACGAAGGCAAGCGAAGTTAACTGAGTATCACAAGAATCCGTAATAGTACCAAGCCCCAAGCCACAATCTAATGAGTGCGGTAAGTGAGGTATATGGTTATCGTATCAGTATACATAGTATATATGATTGTGTAAGGCAGTATTTCATATTACAATCTTAATGGCGAAATAAATATTCACTCGCAAGAATTTTAAAAAGTCAGCTAAGCTAAGTGGCAGAAATATATAAAATCATATATTAATTGTATTTACAGGGTGTTGTTTGTAAATACGTTTTGAGGGTAGTAAGCAACTTATGGAATATGATGTCGTACAGATTTCCATATTATTTAGCCCCAAATATGTGACATTTTTCATGTCATTCATGTCATGTGATCTTCATATAATCACATAATGAAAAGTCCAGGGTGATCGTCCGGAGGAAATCAATCAATCAATCAATTTCTGAGGATAATTTTGTCTTAAATACTTGATGGAGTAATAACTGTATGTCTATATTCGATGTGGCACTATCCTGTTGAAATCACACGCAGAGCAAGCCAAAAGCATTAGATTCAGGATACTTACAAAGGGTTTTTTCAATAAGGACATAACAATAACAAAAAAAAAATCTCCTGCAGTTCAACAAAACTTTATCAGCTGCTTTGTGAATCTTTAGTTTTGATATTGTAATTCTAACTTGACAATAACTAAAAAAACTAATCAAATGGTGGCATGTCAAAGTAGTATACCATAAAACTGCAACACCCTTTATGTATACAAGTACAAGAGAATTTTTGTCTTTTAAATAATCTACAATGAACAATATTATTAATTTTTGTTCCGACGAAAGATCTGATTGTTCCTTGTCACCGCAGCAATTACTTTATGATATATTCTGTGTCATAAAGTTTTGCATTCAGGTTGTCAACGTATGAGACACATGTGACTTGCACATTAATTTTTTTACAACTTACAAAAAATCAACCACACCCATTCTGTCAAAATTTAACAAACTGTAACAAGAGATCGTTTATTTGTAATTTGCACATGGATACCAACTACAAGATTCTGCGCTAAGCATTTTGCAGTGTTAACTGACATTGGCATAATGATAGATACACAAACCGCTTGCCCTACCTATGTTCTGGCAAATTATTATATCTAGTTGCTTTTTTTTTTCAATTTTATTGATTCTTGAATATTCTTCTTATCTGAGCAATGTGCAATGAGGTAATGTCTTTGCTTACTCAAACACTTTGAATTGTATTAGTTCCGAAATTGTTTCATAAACAATAAAAAGCTTCCAACGAAGCTTTGCACAAGTAATAAGCAGATACATTTTGGTTTGCTATTTGGTTTTGGCACTGATAAGCGTTTAAGCAGATATCGTTCCAAATTTTGTCACATAATTCGATCGGCGATATCAGACTGACGAGCAAATTATTTCATTTGTATTTCTTACATTTAGAGAATTTTTTGTATCTTCTAGTTAGAGTATGTATTTGTTTGTTAGTTTTATATTAAATGTCAATTACATATCTATTAATGAAATTAATAAGAAGTTATAATACTAAATATTGAATAAGTATTGTACATGAAATCTCTTGAGAAAATGACCGAAAGTGAACGAAACTGAAGTGCTATTATGCTCGTCTTCGTCGGACACAATAGGTTAAGTAGGCAAAAATGTATATATGATAGTTGAGCATTTACACTTATTCCAGATACTAGTCTTCAACCCATATGAGTTTGACAAAAAAGAAACATTTTTTCGTAGTGAAGAGAGAAATACCCGGGTACCTTAATATATTTTCTATGCAAATTTAACGTTCATTAGCTTGCACTTCAAGAAATAGTTATGCAAGCATGAAAATAATAAATGATGGTTTAGTGCTTAACATTCTTTTGATGCTAAATTCAGGCTGTAGGGATTTCCCCTAGTTAGTCCGCGACACTTTATATTGTCTTTTAAAAAATGTTTTTGTTTGTTGAACAGTTGGCCGCTTCGTCACGGTGGGTGGTTTGTTTTGTCTCTGTGGCTGTATTAACATTTTATATTTTATCCATTTCTATTTAATATTTTATAATACAATGAATTCAGTAATAGATTCAACATGATCTGGTACTAGCAGAGTTCGATTTCAGATATTTTGTTGCAGCGAAATTCGTGAGTCGCGGCTTGAATTAGCAAGCGAAGAACAACAATTTGTTTCGTCCAATGTTGAAGAGGCAGTTGAAGATTTTGCTTTGAGATATCAGATCTTGAATCAGACACACACAATGACTTGTTTGTTGTATTATAATTCAATAAAATTCCATAAAATGGCATGAATATATCCAGGTAAACACCGAACAGGGAGTAAAAAGGTATTTCACTTACCACACACTTTCAAAAAGTTATGAGTTCTGATGAATTTAAGGCTCGTAACTTGTATACTATAAGAACAACTTAAAAATTGAAATTAAATACTCGGGTACTTATTCATACAAATAAGGGTTAGCGTCAAACATAGACAGACAGAATTTATTTTCTCGTCTGACCATTGCTCTTAAGTTTGTTACCAATACAATTTAGACACTACTACAAAACCTCTGAAAGGCACTACAATTAGCTCTACGAGTGTATTCTTAGAGGATTTTTAAAGTTTATCACAGTAGTCTTGAAAAAAAATGTGAATACGGAATAAGCTGTAAAACAGTTGTGGCATCACTATACACCAGTAGGCCTTAGCCATTCTCTTCAATAAATGGTTCATGTTGGAAATAGTAATGGAATTTCTAGAGTGTCAACCAACTTAAATTGTGCACAATTAATGCAAAAGTATTGCTTATGAACTTAAAAACACACTCTTCGACAAAGTTTTTTTCACATTCCATTAAGAGTATCTTTCTTTTAAAGAAAATTCCTAGTGGATTAAAAATGTTTCAATCTGCCTGACATACGAGTGATACATGTGTTGAGTAGGTGGACAGTTAACGTCGCGCAAATCAGTTTCTTTGATCAGCGAAAAAAAAGCGCAAACCTGATGCAAAAAAAAACTTAAAATAAAAATAAAATATTTTTTTTCTTCCCAATATGGGATAGTCAGCATCATCTATGCAGCACCCACATTAAGCAGAGCAGACACAACAGAAACTGTATCCATCCATATACATCATGAATACTCGAATGATTGTTATCTTTTTTATTTTCTTTGTCTTTGTCAAGTTCGTAGCGCTGAAGTTGGTAAATGTTAGTATTCAGTACACTTGTATGTACATACACTGTCGGTGTTGGGAAAAAGAACGGGTGCTTTGCCGTCTTACTAATTTATAAACTTGTCGTCGCGACAATGACCAAAAAATATGACCTGTATGTCGACGGAATGAGTCACCCATTTTATTGTCCATACATGCTAAATGAACTTTACTCTGATTGTGTATAATTCATTGCCTGTGAAGATCTGTCGCAAAAACAGTGCCTTGCTCTATGGCCAACAGCAATTTTCGCAACCTAAGCACTAATTCTGATTAAATTGCTTAGCCATATATTGACCGATCTGATGATCTCTTTAAGTACGATCGGTCATTTAACTTCGTCGTTTTATAAAGAAAACAATTTTTTTTTTCACAGAAGAAAAATTCCCCAACAAAAAATTTGCCACGAATTTTGTGAATTAAATGGTTACTATTGGGCTTTGACGATAATTCAGTTTTTAAACTAATTTCCAACTATCCATATAGTGAGCTCAGAAGCTAGTTTACTATTTTATACTTGAACAAGCTAGCTACAGTGTACCTTGAGCTCTATACGGTGAGCGTACACGATATGAAAAAAATTCCTTAATCGTTCAGCTATTTTCATTGCTGTAGTCATCATCGTTGATCAGTGTCTTGGGTCGACGTAAAATTGGCTTTCATACAAGACTCGTCGGGTGCAACGGCGATAAAGAGAAGAAACTCCACGAACTTGTCAAAAGTTTGGTAAACAAATGGGGGAGGGAGTTGGTGTTGACAAGATAGTGCTGCGAAGCCGTGCCGAAGAACGTGTCGAGCTTTGAACTTCAAGACCGACTGAGTGGCTCCCGACACTATATAGATCTTTTGGGAAATAGGTTTAAAGCAGTCTCGAGTCCAACCAAGGGATGAAAAATTATTGAAGCAAATGCCTCAGAAAGCGCTAAGCAACTGCAACGACTTGGAATGTCGAGGAATCTGTAAGCTACACGACGAAGGCGCGGAATCCGATTAAATCTGACTATACATTAAGAGTTTAATAAGTATTCCAGTCAGCCCCAGGAGCTAAGCTAGACATAAAGATACTTTTACTTTAGAAGCATGAAAGCCCACGCACAAAAAGCTACCGTATTTTATGTTTAGTCGTGTTCCCACAAAAATGAATGGAGGGAAGGAGCTTGGATATTGAAAGAATGAAGGTAACCTTTTATTACGCCAAAAAAGTTTTACCATTCAATTAATTTTTCTTATGTTGTTTCCGAAACGAAGACTTATTTCAGACTTATTGACTTATTTTCCGCTATCATAAATAAGTCAGCAAAATCGTCCGAATCCATATGCTTACTTTAACCCCAAAATCAAAATAAAAAGTTGTATCTCCGTCACATATCTTTGTAATTTTGAAAACCAAATTGTATTTTTTTGCAAGACAGAGATATAAATTAAGTCACCTCGGGAAGTGACTTATTTGAATAAGTTAGGTTCCACAAATAAGTCTTCGTTTCAGAAACAGCCCTTCTAATTAAAAGTCAAGTCAACTCTAATTCTATATTTCAGGATTTGTTTTAATTAGAAGAGGATTCTTCAGTCAATTCAAAAGCTCCCGATTCATAGGCGTTGGGCCAACCCCTGACAAAAGTCTCTGTCTTGTTTAGTCAATGTACTGTACAGCCATCAATTTTACGATCTTATTATTTACGATCTCCCTGACTTTGTTGAGCCTCAGCTGGACCTGAATTATACCGCGACATCCTCCACGAATACATATGACGGCATGTAAGCAGTAAGCTATCATATGAAGAGGAGCTGTTATCAGAAATTAACATTCCATTTCGGGCACCATAAATCTTCACTCTGGCAAAACTGTGCATTAATAAAAATTTAAAACCTCACAGAGGCCAAAAACCCAACTCCATTAAAATTGAGATAATAAAATATTTAGAGAGGAATACACGAAGCAAACAAATTTTCATGTTTGCATGCAAATACAAAAATTTAATTTTTTTTTTATTATTCCACCCGACACAATCGACATCGAAATAAAAAAAAATTGTCCCAGCCGCCAATAGCTAGGAGACAAAAGCAAAACAAACCTCGAAAGTTCAATGAATTGCTTCTGCTGTTGTTGCTGCACGCCAGCTGGTGTTGCAAGTGGATGCGGTGCAGAAATTACGAGCAATGCAGTGAAATGCACATGGAAGCGCGTCGCCTCTCGTACACACTCACACACACACTCTCGACCGAATGTAAATGCATTTTAGCCATCGCATGCAGCACAGCACAGCACTTGAGGTTTACGTTATTTCGCTATTACCGCCACAGCCCCGCACACATGCAATGAATGCATACGATGAATGCAATGAATATTTCAAGTTGTTGTGGGAGCATTCCGGGGCAAAAGCGTACGATGGCGGCGATGGCGACGACGACGACGCGTATAGAACATGATAAGCGCTGATCACCTTTTTCGCTAGCAAAACGCTATGCACAAAACGTATATGGCACCGATATAGAGGAGCTTTTTTTTTTTTGAACTAGAAGGAGGAAAAAATGGTATGTGCACTCACCTAATTACACCCATATGCTCCTTTTTTCCCGTCCCTCTCTCCATCAATTATTCTATTGTCGATTCGCGTTTTGCTAAACACAATGCCTTGACCACATTGGCCACCGATAAAGTGCAATATTCTGCACTAATTTCAGTTTTACCACGTAAATTAAATCGTCGTCGATAAGAGAAGAAGAAAGAAAAGTGGAGGCACACGAACGCCCGCTGTAATGTGATGAACATAAATTGAAGCACGAACCATTATGCCAGAGTCATATACCAGCCCATCCAACCAACAACAGTGTTGCATGCTGTGGACGCAATTATGGCGGCAACTTTAATTGCCCACAATTTAATTGGCTTGGATTGTTATTCGCCCTTATTAAATGAGTATGTTCAGAGCGATGATCCGCTATGAACTTTCTTTTGTTTTATGGCCAAAGTGAAAGTTGTTTGGCTTTGGCTTCAATTTTTTAATTTGTCTGTCCACTTCTTCAACAATTAAAGTTTAAACTATCAGAAGAATTCCATGAGGAGAATGGATGCACTTTTTTTATGCTTGTAGACGCAATAAAATCTCCTAATTTGTTCAATCGAACCAAATTGCAAACCATTCAATTATCTAATTGCCAAATCGTAAATAATGACTAGTAAGTAGTAAATATTTACTCAGTGATCATTTGCTACAATCAACAATACAAATATAAGAAGCCAAAAGTAATCTTGAAGTCATTATTGCCTCTTTCGATTAGCTCAAACCATACCCGAGACCATACCCAAGGGTAAGCCATCAAAGTGACAGGGTTTTCGTGGTTTTCGATGTGAATGCTTTGCAAATACGTGGGGTGCCCTTAATGTTTTTAGAAAATGGTAATACCAGTGTTTTCCTATGCAAATCTCTATGTCAGCAAAAAGTTTAACATTTTTGGAGTTTATGTTCCTCAAAAGTAATCTGTCAGTTCGCATCGCAACATTGTTTTTTACTTACAGCTTGTTAGTCAATAACAGTGCTTCAAATCACTTCATTCGATTTTTGGCGACGAAGCACCACCCTTGGCTAGTGTTTATAATTGGTACAACGAATTTAAACGTGAGCAACCTTCATTCAAAGACGAGCCTCGTGAAGGTCGTCCAAAAACAGCTGTTGTGCCAGAAAACATCGATGCTGTGAGAAAACTGATCGTCATGTGACTTATCGGGGAATCGAGGCATGCCTAGGCATTAGAAACCCCAGCGTATATACGATCTTACATGAACATTTAAAGGTGCGGAAGCTATGTGCACGTTGGATTCCAAATTTTTTGACAGACGCACAAAAAAAAGGTTCGTGTCGATTGGTGCCGCCAAATGCTTGAAAAATTCGTTAAAGGTACTTTCAAAAACGTATACAAGATCGTGACAGGTGACGAGTCATGGATATTTGCGTATGAGCCGGAAAGAAAAGGGCAATCGACTGTTTGGGTCTTCCAATTCGAAGAAAAAACAACCAAAAACCAACAAAAGTTGTGCGAGTTCAGAACGTTGGTAAGCAAATGAAAACCGGTTATGTGGCTCTTGAAAATCAAAAAACAGTCAATTCAGGTTGGTATACGACCATTTGTTTGCCCGAGGTTTTCAACAAATTGAGAGAAAACAACCCAAAACGGCGAATCGTTTTGCATCATGATAATGCGAGCTCAGACACATCACATCAAACAAGCGAGTAGTTGAGCACTAAAACGATCGAATTGATGGGTCATCCCGCTTACAGCACCGACTTGGCACCCAATGACTTCTTGCAGTTCCTAACAATCAAAGATAAGACGTGTGAACAACGATATTTATCGCCTGAAGAAGAGGTTGAAGCGTTCAAAAACCATGTTTTGGAGCTATCATCTTCGGACTGGAAAAAGTGTTTCGATAAATGGTTTGAGCGTATAGATCTTAAAGGCGAATATTTTGAAAAGCAATAAATCAGAAGCAGAGGAAGCAGCGAGCAGGTGCGATAGCAGAACCGTTTACAGAAACACCAAAGAGCTGACAGCAAACAGCTGGTGATTGGCCTAGATGGTGCCGTACTCGTTTCAGATGACGATCAGCTCAAGCGATGGAAGGAGAATTTTTCTACGGTCCTTAGCTGTGTATTCGCCAACGATGTGCACCCAAATTAAACGGAGCTGCCGAAAGTAACCATTTCCCGAATTCGCATCTCAACTCCCAGTAAAGACGAGATCGCTACCGCGATCAACGCACTAAAAACAACAAGTCGGTAGGACTAAATGGTATACCCGCAGAGCTTCTGCGTACCGCTCCAACGACATTTACAGAGCTTTTATATCCTCTTTTTGAGAGAGCTTGGGAGGCAGAGTTTCCCCGACGAGTGGAAGAAGGGAATGATTATCAAGCTGCCTAAAAAAGGTAGTCTTATGGAGTGCGAAAACTGGAGAGGTATTTGCGTTATTCCTGCAGTTGCAAAGGTAATAGCCAAAGTAGTACTTGAGAGAATTAGGGAACATCTGGAAGATACACTCGATGCCGAACAAGCCGGTTTCCATACTGGATCCTCCTGTGTCGACAACATCAACACCCTGCGGATCATAATTGAACAGTGCGTTGAATTCCGTTCACCACTACACCTGCTGTTCAATGATTTTGAGATGGCGTTTGACAGTGTCAACAGTTTATATGGCTCGCCTTGCGCAGGAGAGGTATACCCGACAAACTAATAGCTATTGTTAAAGCAACCTATGATGGATCTAAATGTCATTTGCTGCATAGAGGAAAGCTGTCAAAGGAATTCGAGATCCTAAGTGGGGTACGACAAGGTTGCATTCTATCGCCGATACTTTTTTTGTTGGTAATTAGCGATGTGCTTCGCGCAGCTTTATCTACTGGAAACGGAGGAATTCGTTGGACTCTTACATCTCAACTCAAACACCTGGACTAAACTGACGACGTTTGTTTACTCTCACACAGGATTATGGAGCTGCACCAAATGACAACAAATATGGAAACGGTGTCTTGTGGGTGGTGGTCGGCGGGTCTCGGGTCTAGTAAGTTTATAATGTTTTGTAAAAAAAATATTAATCTCGCAAATAAATAAAGCATTCTATTCTATAACAACATTCGTATAACAAGCAAAAAGTAAGTTATATTTAAGCATTTGCGGTATTTTTAGTTCTCGAGCTATAATGTATGTACTCTAGAACTATGAGTCACCATTTCGACAACAAGCACGCCGGGCGACACTACAGCACACAAAAAAGTTGTTAACGTTAAATTTCGCACGATTTATTCGTGGCAACAACTTAATCGAGGTTCTATACATGATTTGCTTTTTTGGGGTTTTTTTTTCCATTTTTTCCTTTTTCTTTTGTTTATTGACTTTTTCACAGAGGCTGATCTTATCTTCGGTAACCTTGATGATGGGCGACACCCCCGAAATTAAAAAATATACATACAAAGTACAAAGTGGTTTGTTTATTTAATTAAATTCAACAAACAAATGTAATGCCTTAAAGAGGTTGTTTATTTATTTTTAATTACACTCCAAATTGACTGCTAATACAAACTCAGAAAATTCGTATCTCCGGTTTTGGCGAAGAGGAAATTAATTTTTTATCTTTTATCTTATGTCTTTGCTTAAATTTGCATGACGCAAGATGGAACAACAAAAATTGTAGGTACCACACACAAAACACATGTTGACATAACCTTCGAGATGACCATAAGGCTAGCCGCATATTGAGCGCAGTGTATCCAATGTTTTTAGGGCATACACTATTTTATTAAATGACGCACTTTACCATTTCCCGCCATTAATGCTAATATTGTGTTTTAAAAACGCCGAGCATAACATTGATACCCACGTCGAGAATAGGGACAGGTCATGATTACCATGGTTTTGCTGTACAGAAACCATAACAAACGCTGCATTACATCACATGCTCTGTTTCATTCGGTTAAAGACAACACAAGTTTTTTAAAGCTTGATCTTTTCAATTATTTAACAATTCTTAGCCAGTGAAAACTCTGCCTTCCATATTGGCTCGCGTATTGCAAAATCGATGTATAGCTCATAGAGCTCATGATTCCATCACCTAACTCGGTAATTACTTTTTCACAACTCCACTCGAAAAATTGCCTCTAATTGGTTTTTATTCAACGTATATATTGTTACGAAAGAAGATAAGGTACACTTAACAGCAACATCTGTAGAAGTGTAGACCCAATTGTTTAGGAATAAGCATTGTATTGAATTGTATTAGAATTAAGAAATTACCAAAAACCATTGCATATATTTATGCTCAGTAATATTGTGTGTGGTATTTGTACCATATATATGTAGTTGTACTTTATGTACTTTATCGCAGTGAGTTGTTTATCATTTGGATTTGTACCAGAGTACTTGCAGGTAGACAGAGCTGTGAATAAGTGTTATTTGTGTGAATTATACGTAATCACTAGTGTGAATTTATTAATTCTTGCTATTACGAACTAAAGTTGTAATTTCTGAATAAACGAATTTATGTTTTTATTTCCAAAAGATATTACGAACTCCCTAGTAAGCCTAATCGCAAAAGTAACAATTTAACCAAACTAGAACTTAACACAAGTAAAATGCGTGACTTGTATTAAGTTATAGTTCGGTTCGAAAAGATATCACGACTAACCTCATAGCATCACGTTTCTTACCTTAAAATCCAACGCCTTTCATAAGCAATTTTTTAAACGAATCAAACTTAGGTATAAACCAAGATTCCGTATAATTTCTTAAGGATTAAAGACTGTATTCTTTAATTACAAGTTATCCTTACTTAATGAAGCAAACAAAAGCGCATTCATTCGGAGGAGTTACACGCGAATTGTTGAATCGATTTAAATCGGGATTTTTTCTGTTTCATTGAATATTCCACTGAGATGGTAAGTAATAATAAAAGCACAACAACATCAAATCTGTACAAATCGTTGAAGTGTAAAGAGGTGTTTTTCTTCAGATTTATCAAATACACCCACACAAAAACAGATATGCTCGTAAATTTCATATAATTTTGTCATTTTTGTACTTCACTTCACAGTGAAAAAAAATGTCATCATCACAAAGGGCTTGTAAGAAAAGGAAGTGAGTCCATTCATTATATGTGAAAGGTTCTTGATTTAACACGCTTTTCACTCAAAATATAACTTTTTATGTACATTTTGAGCAGCCATTAATACAATTTCTACAATTACACCATCAAGAAACAATTATTTTCACTGAAAAGTATAAATTTTTATTAACTTAAGGATCTGTGTGTGTAAGGAGAGTTGATGTCGGTCTACAATGTTTATATGGGGCTATTAGTGGGATGTGTTAATTGCTTTAGTTACAATGCGGCAGTGCTTTATTTGCTTACTTAGTATAAGCAGCTATTTATGCAATAAATGTATTTGTGTTGATGATTTAGAGGTACGTACTATCGCAAAAATTTCAAGTTATAAATTTTTTATCCTATCAAACGAGCTACATAGCTATAAATAAAAGTCATACTAAAACGTCGTGTTACGCACACGACAATTTGGAAAAGTAAAGGCCAACAAAATGAGGGAAAATTACATCACGCACGTACTGTGGGTCATTAGCTGCCGCTCTACTCAGTGAAGAAAATTGTAATGCAATGATTGCGAATCCGAAGGGCGAAGCTAATAATCAGGACATAGGAATTTGCGTGTGTGTGTGTGGACAAACTGAAAAGATAGTTTCTCATTAACAATAATGAACGCAATAAAGTTTGATAAGCAGTAGATTAAAAAACATAAAACTCAATATTAGAAGACACTGTTTATTGGAATAAGGCTGTAAGTGAGCTGATTTGTACAAATCCTAGTTTGGATATTTCCAAAATTTTAAAATTCATTGAATTACTACATAATAGGTTGCATTTCATCAAGTGTGATGGCTGTGACTCTAGTAAATAACAAAAGTATTTTCTGTGTTAACTCACTAGTGTGTATAAGGGCTTTCGAAGCTAGGTTATAGTGTATGAAGCATTTGCATCTATAGGCGTATGAAAAAACCTTAAAGAAGATGAAACAAGCAGCCAAATAGGGCTAACTTCAAGTTAAATAAAAGTTTTTAAAAATTGTCAACATTGTAAGACATTTGTGACACATTTCAGGCACCTAGTGCAGATCGCGAGTGATGTTAATGAATATTATAAAATCAAGTGCAAGAAACCGATTAAAAATAGATTATTCTCATTAAATAGAATAATAACGTATATCGCATCAAAAGGCAATATTTAATTAGATACAGTCCATAAATAGGTTAACAATAAGGACAGGCTTGAAAAATTTAAAAAATTTAAATCGTTGCGTTGTACTCGTACTAATTACATGAATAGCACATATAATAATAAAGGATATATTTCATTAGTTTTTTTTTAAATTCTAAAATCCCACACTGTATTCCCGCGGGATAGAGAGAAATAGAGGGAACATTGCCTAGGGCCCGATCAGTTCCAAAGTTTAATAGTAAGTGTTGTCATCGAAAATACACAATGTGTGCCGAGTTTGAATTAAATCGAATTTTAAGAAGTGGATTAAAAATTTATCCAAAGATTTGGTGACAAATAAAAACACAAACAAACAAACACACGCAGACTCAAAGTTAATATAAAGATTAAAATAAAGTGAAAGGAACATAATGGTCGAAGAATTGTCAATATACTCGCAAAGCTACGTATAAACACGAGACTACCAAAAAAAATCGTACGTGACGACTTCCTCGAAAAAAAGAGAAATGACTTTGCGTACAATCTGAAATTATCGATTAAACTACAAGATATGAACATAAATATAGATACAACCGAACAGATACAAATGCATTTCACACACAGCTAAACAAATCTACAATCTTAAATTAAATCGATTTTCGATTGCAAATTATTATGGTAGTGCGCTGAATTGATGGTAATCGTATCGCCGTAAAAGTCGAAAAATGTTGTAACTTAAGTCGTTAATTTAAAGCGACAGCAACATACATACAAATAATACAAACAAACTAAGAGCACAACCTCGAGGCGGTACACGTTGTACGTGGGTTTATTTCCTCTGCTTCATGCATGGCGAGAAAATCATTTCCCAAAACACAAACCGAAAAAAAAGCGTGGAAATGACGTCTTACTGTAATCCCGGGAGACAGACTGGCAGACAGACTGTGAGCGCGACACACACAGATAAACGTCAATTGATGGAAAAGCAAATTATTCGATTTTTTTTATTCAATCATGACCCCGTTCTGTCTTTGTTAACGTCGTATTTGTTACCAACTTTGCACACCAAATGACACTTGTCGTGCAAATGGATTTCTTCGTTATTGATCCATGATGTCTATTGGTAGTGAAAATGGAATAATGGAACTTTCAAGTTTAAAATAACATTCGTTTAGCAGATAATCAGATGAAAACTTTACAAGAACCTCAATCAATCTTCAAAACATTTTAATGTCAATCAATCAAATATTGGAAAATTTAAAGATTTGATTATCGAGCTATGAACTCGTTAGCCTCGGAAGAGAATATTTGAAATATCGTAATTATTCTCCCACCTTTTACTTAAGTACTTACACTGAAACAAAAGAGGTAAGCGAATTTGATAGAAAAAAAGTTCATGGCACAGCAATTAAAAAAAAAAGTAGGCTTTACCACGTTTAGATCGCCCAAGTTCAAATCTCCCAAAACTCAAAAAACAAATCCAAACCATGAAAATTTTATGTAAATGCTCTGATCGGAGTCACACATGTGTGCAAAGTTTGAATAAAATCAGGTTAATTTTAAAGAAATTAATATGGGAGGACCTTGACCCTGGAACCCGATCACTTCCGAATTTTTATAGAAAGTGTTGTCATCAGAGATACACATTTGTGCAAAGTTTGAATAAAAACTGGTTTATGGAAGTGGATTAAAAATTGATCACAAGATTTGGCATGCCAGCCACAAACAAAATACATCCGAATGCAAAGTTAAGATACAGAATTTTATAACGAATCGCCAAAAAATCAACTGATAACAATTTTTTTGGTTGTACGAGTAGTTGGGCGATTTTACTACAGCAGTACCTATTGCTTGTTGCATCGAACTAGCTTTTGGTGTACTTAATAAAAAGGAAATCGGATCAGTAGTTTGGAAATAAGAAGTTTGCCGATAATTGTCTTCGATAACAAATAGTAAACTTACTTAACATAAGTTATAAAGTATAAGATACAAATTTTAAAAATATTTCTTTTATCGAACGACCGGGGCTCCGCTACTCTGTTCCTCTGTTCAGAGCTCCTTGAAAATTACTCCATTAGCTTATCGACATTTTTAGATCGGGTTGCTATACCAAAAATATCCTCCTATATTGAAACTATTAGGGAATTTCCTAAATATGAGTACGAGGAGGAAGAAGATTGAAGAGGTATTCTTCAACGTTGGCATTGCCACTGCGCACGCTTTTCCATTTATCTTATTATTCTGGAATCCTCACAAAGAATTGGAAAATAGCCTTTGTCCAGTCTGTTCCGAAAAAAAAACGAACCGTCATCTCTTTCCTCGTACCGACCCATTGCGCTAACATCCATACTTTCTAAAGTCATTGAAACGCTGATTAATCGTAAGCTTATGTAATACCTTGAATCTCAGGAAATTCTTAGCGACCGACAGTACGGTTTTCGAAGGCAACGTTCTACAGGTGATCTGATGGCATATCTCACCGAAAAGTGGAACCAGTCTATTAACAAATTTGGTGAAAGTATAGTTGTTGCATAACAATAGTGTATAATATAACGCTTGCAAAACCCAATGCTGTCTGTCATCCAAGCGTAATTTAAACTCCCAACCATTAACCATGAATAGAAACCAAAGAAACTGAAAAACTCGCAATACTCGGTATGTGCGTCAACAACAAGCTTCGTTGGAATGACCACATATTCGCCATCGCTAGGAATGCTGCGAAATGTTGAGGTTTCCTAAAACGGTGCAAGATGTACTTCACTCTTCAGACCTGGCTACTATTTACAAGGCATATATTTGCCCTAAACTTGAATACAACTGCATTGACCGGGCAGGTTCTCCCAAGACCATATTGCATCTACTCGACAGAATTCTGAACCGCGCGATAAAAATTTTCGGTGACGTAAATATCGCGAAAACAATCGAATCGCTTGAACATCGTAAGAACGTTTCCTGCTTGTCACATTTGTATCGCTTTTTCCATAAGCGGTGTTCCAAAGAAATATCCAGATGCATCCCACCCATCTTCCAAGAAGCTAGAACCTGGACCACAATGGTCTGGCAAGTAGTTTGGTAGTTAACAAATGAAGTTAACAAACAGCTAATCAGGTTTACAAAACGGCCATTTGTAAATAGAACTAGTGCACTTCCGCAAGTAACATTATACCTATGAAAACATTAATCTGATCGAAATACTCCAATAAACATAATAAATAGGCGCTCTTACCTTCCTCCCTCTGAACACAATGTACATTTGCATCACCTAATTGATACATTCCATTGATGTTGTTCGAGTAGACGTAGAACTCTAGAAAAGTCATTTATGAAAACCCAATTTACTGCAATATATAGCACTTAAAGGTATATATAAAATATAAGTACATTGACCATTCAAACATGAGTACTCATATCTCTACAGCAGCAACAATAACTGCTGGCTCCACTCTGGCTCGGAAAATGCAAAATCCATACCAAACAAGACACGTGATTTAATCGGGTTTAGCGTGGGGGCGTGACTTGATTTTTTTTCTCCACAGATCTTTAGATAAATTTTTTGCGGTACATTTTCTTCACGGTATATTAGGTAGGTACTGCTTGTTACTGCGGCGCGAGCGGTATCGTCGATTTAATCTCCCCATAAAAATCGACTTGAATGAGTAATTGAAAAAATTGGCCACCGTGTAGTTTTTATTTCTACCCAATTCATTCCGGTCTAATCCTCTACTAGGGGTTCTCTCTCGCTCCGTTTGTGCTTATCTGATTTCTTGTCTGGCAGTTTTAGGTTTTATTTTGCTTTTGGTTTATTCCAGACAGGTTTTTATGACTAGATTAGGTGGAGGAAACGACGACGAAACAGATGTGGGGTGTTTATTCATTTATACATTTGTTGTATGTTTTCCTATGTCGTTGGTATAAAACTATAAATGGTAACAACCTCCACTTTAAGTAGGATACCTACCACGTGTTTTTAGTGTTTGAGGAACCTTCATTATGATGAATGAAACGTTATAAGCTGATGTTGTTTTTTTTTCAAATAAGATTTACTTTTAGAAAGGAAATTGTAGCAAAATCAAGGACACCGGTCATTGAAAAGTACTAAAGTAAAGATTTTTAAATTCAATTTAACTTAATTTTTTAAAAATAGTAAAAGTAATACTATGGTCCTTTATAGTAAAACCAGTTTGATTTGAAATCAATGAATTATATAAAAAAAATAGCTGGTCCCATGCGCTCTGTCACCTGCAAACATGAATCTCCACCTTGCTCTAACCACCACGGGAGGGGTGTACTATTGCCTAAACCTTTCCCACCTACTAATAATATGCTTTGAAAAATTAATAAAATACGGTTTGAAAATGTGGCTCATATTAACAATTTATATTTCAACACCCCCAAGGAGAAAGAAGGGTGAAGATAGTTTACTACAGTCTATAACCTATAACCTTCTTCCACCTGCCAATTATATACATTGAAAATTTCATAAAAATCGGTTGGTAAATGGGAGTTTCTTTAAATAACAACGTCACATTCATTTTAGCTTTGGCCCGGTGCCCTCCGCATAGCCGTAATACTCTTACACATATATGCACCAATATCTTCACTCGAGCGCCACCTACCGGGCAAAAAAATATAAACTTATCGGGGTACTAATCGAACATGTGTGGTGAATATCGCAAAGATCAGCCCAGTAGTTTAAGCGTGATAAGGTTACGTATATGTGCACAGTAATATTTCTCTAATTCTTCTCTCTCGATTCCAGCGTCATCTTCCAGGCTCAAAAAATAGATAAACCTTAAGGAGCACTAATCGAACATATGGTGTGAATATGGCTACAATATGTCTAGTGGTTTAGTCGTAATGAGGTAACAAAAATATGCACTAACGCAACAAACGCCAAACCACATTTTCATAAATATCTTCACTCCAGCACCACCTACCGGGTCAAAAAAAAACACAATCTTATCAAAGAACCACACGAAGATATGGTATGAATATGGCTTCGATTCGTCGAGGTTTAAGGCGCGATGACGTCTTTTCAGCATGATGACATCTCAACTCCAGCGCCACCTACCGGGATCATAAAAGAGATAAACTTATCGGAGCACCAAACAAACATATGGTGTAATATAGCTTCAATACGTCCAGTGGTAAGATATTGCGCGATTATTTCTATTTTTCTTGTGCGCCATCTTTCGGATGGTATTCGCACTATGAGGTTTACCGAGATTTTGTTAAGACGCACATTCAAATTGTAACTTTATTTGAATTGAACTTTATTGACCATACATTTGGAAATATTTTAAGGTATACTTCTTTGGCACTTAATACATTCCCTTGATTGTATCAACTTTTTGATTATATAAGCTTGTCTTACATTGATTACACTGATCTCCAATCTGGAGGAACTTTTTCCAATAGGATTTTTTTGACATGTCACGCATGACTACTGTCGAAATAAATACATAATTTTATTAAGTATTCATTGACATTTCATCATTGAAAGACTAATACCTCAACCACTAATCGTACAATTGTATTACGAAAAAAACGCTCTGTGAAAAGTGTTCATCGCGCGCTCAGGCCAACTTATGGTATACATAATCGTCCTACCGAACCACTATTCGGCATACCATCGTCAAACTTGAGAATAATTTTACATTATTGGATGATACTCGACCGATTAAACCACGTACAGCCCGAAATGAAGAGAATATTGCGGCTGTAAGTGAGAGTTTTGCCGAAAACCCGGAAGAATTGATTCGGCGCCATTCTCAACAACTTGGCCAATCTTATGGCACTACTTGGGAGATTTTACGCAGAGATCTTGGTTTGAGAGCGTATAAAATACAGCTAGTCCAAGAATTGAAGCCGGCCGACCTTCCAAAGCGTCATACTTTCAGTCCTTGGGCTCTTGAAAAACTCGCCGAAGATCCGTATTTTGGGAACCGAATTTTGTTCACCGATGAGGCCCATTTTTGGCTTAATGGCTTCTTCACTAAGCAAAATTGCCGTATTTGGGATGAAAAGCAACCCGAAGCCATTCACGAACTGCCATTACATCCATTGAAAACTACCGTTTGGTGCGGCCTATGGGCTGGAGGAATCATCTGCCCATATTTCTTCAAAGACAAGGCTGGCGCCAATGTAACAGTGAATGACGAACGCTACCGCGCCTTGATAAACGACTTTTTGATGCCGGAAATTGAAGCCCGTGATCTTCACGACATTCAGTTCCAACAAGACGGCGCTACATCCCATACAGCCCGTGACACAATGGATTTACTGCATCCTCGTTTCGGTGAGCAATTGATCTCCCGTTTCGGACCGGTGGATTGGCCACCAAGATCGTGTGATATCACACCTTTGGACCTTTTTGTGGGGGTATGTAAAGTCTAAATGTTTTGTTGATAAACCAGCTACGATTGAGGCGTTGGAAGCCAACATTACTCAAGTTATTCCCGAGATACCGACCGAAGTCCTCTAACGAGTCAAAATTGGTGTTTGCGGATGGCCGAATTACGGCGCAGTTGCGGCCAACATTTGAAAGGGATTATCTTCAAAAAAATAAATGTCATGAATGGTTCTAAACAAAAATAACAAAGATTGCCTAATCAATTTGAATTTTTGTTGTTTTTTTTCAACTTAAGCTCCGATACCTCTAAATTGATCACCCATTATAATCGAAAACCTACTGTAAATGGATAGACGAATATTCAGTGAAGCACTGCATATGCATACTGTATTGATTGCATTTAAAAAAAGTATTAACATACTTTGTAAAACCTTAGTCATTAGCTACAATCACAAAATGCGCTTCAAGACATTGTTAATGGAATATTTTTATTTATTGAAGGTATGTATTGTATTGCACAGGGAAGTGAGAAACAATTGGAAAACAAAACGAAAACTAAAAGAAAATGCAAAACGCATGTTCTATACATACTGCACAATACACATTAATGTATACAATTCCAATTCAGAACGTCAGGGAAAATATGTGAAATGCAGACAGACAGTTCTAAAATAAAATGGAAAAAAATATTCATAGGAATAAAGATTTTCCCAGCGAAATGCAAAATGAAATGCAAAAATCTTGGTAGTGCTCTGTGCACATCACAATCATCCTCTTCCGCAAGTTCGGCGACATTCAATGTTGACTCCTGCGAAATTGCATGTTACCCGGCGAAGTTGAAACGCATGCTTCATCTCATCTTGATGACGCCAGCGTCGTAACACAAGACACCACTTCGCCCTCCCCTCCATATGTATGGTAAAATTATGTGAATATGATGCATATGCATAGATGTCTTGATATGCATATTAAAATGGTCTCCGCGAGAAGGAACATGCAATTTCATTCACCCAGCCATTCGACTGTGTCATGTTCCAACACAGACACACACACG
Organism: Nephrocerus scutellatus; assembly: GCA_947095585.1. NCBI lineage: Eukaryota > Metazoa > Arthropoda > Insecta > Diptera > Pipunculidae > Nephrocerus > Nephrocerus scutellatus. The sequence continues at coordinate 18,905,214 of OX352763.1, read as the reverse complement.
AGACTGGTACTTGCGTATGTGCGATCCAGTCAGTCATCATCTGGTTTTAATGTCATAGTCTCTTCGTTTACAGTTTCTTCTAGTAGGACAGTTCTTGGAAAATTGCTGCTGTTCAATGTCGATGACTACTGCCTCTGCAGCCATAGTTGGAGGCGAAGCCATCTAGCTAGCAGTCTACTAACCGGGAATGCAAACTGATCTACTTGAATAGACATCATTTGATTTGTCGTCCCGTTCGAATTCCCCGTTGATGGCAATATCACTGAGTATGCTCTTCTCGTCTATAGGGTCAACTACATAACAACATAACTCCTTTCTGTTGTGTCTGCAAAGTGCTTAACTTTTTACAGATTTCTATTGATATAATCGTAGTTATAGAAATATTCGAAGAGCAGTAAGTGAGATATATGTAGAGAATATGCACCCGGATATAATAGGTAGGTCTGCAGCATTTTAAACTTTTCTTTTCCAAATCATAAATTGATTTACCAGAATACATTGGTCTAGAGGCAAAGCAAAAGTCTTGATAAAAACGAAGAACATTGTCGTTCAGAGCTAAATATTTTCTCCCGTAACACGCGATAGTTTCTTAAGTGGAAGTTTTCGCCATTCAAAAGTACATATACAAAAATAATTTTGTATTTTGTATTTACGAGTGAAGTGATGCCTTGTGTAATATATTTCTCCAGGCTTATGTTGATGTGTTCCATTATAACTACGCAAGTACGAATATGTACTTATACTTACATATATTATGTCATATACACCATCCAAATACAAAAACCTAAAACTATGCTATAAAAACCAACCGGATAAACCGTCGTTTTCTTTGTGTACTATAAAATTTTTAAAAAATTCGGTATGGTTTTTTGAGGGCCCCCCGTGGGGTCTTTTGGGGGTCTATTAAGGGGTTTTTGACGGTTTTTAAGCGTTTTTTGATGGTCTTATGAGGAATGTTGTGAGGGTCTTCTTGGGGATCTTTTGTCGGTCTTTTGAGGTCTTTTGGTGGTCTTTTGAGAACCTTGTTGGGGTTTCTTGGGATCTTTTGAAGGGTTTTTGGAGGACCTTTGAGGATCTTTTGGGGTCTTTAATAAATGTTTGGGGGTCTTTTTTTGATTCTATTGGGGGTTTTGGGGGTCTTTTGATGGTCTTTTGGGATCTTTTAGGGTTCTTTTTCCCACAACATCAAAAAAGTTTCACTTCAACCGAGTGTTAAAGGTACGCGCGCTGTTTTTAATTTGTGTTGTTGTCTGGCTCGTACAAAAACAAAGCTGAGTAAGATCTCCTCAACATAGATATAGAAAGTAAATGTTAAAAAAATACTCTAAACCGGATATGGTGGGAAAGTTTGGTATCTCCCGCATTGAAAAAAACCGTTCAAAGGTGGGAACGAGAGATCGTTAAAGACAATCCACGTTTTTCTACCATCATCCCCAACTACAATCGAAAAACTGGTCTGATCTGAGATTGAAGATAAGGGACATAGCTGAGATCTTCAACATATCTAATGAACGGATCCAAAACATTATTTAAAACGAGCTTGAGTTCTCCAACTTTCTGAAAGATGGGTTCCGAAACTGATTAATTTTGAACAAAAACGCATTATGTTGACGCTGTTTAGCGTGTTGTTGGATCTGTTACACACCCATCTAGTGGATTTTTTACCTAATTTCTGTTAACAGATGAGACATAGCATTATATTTGGAAATAAATTAGAATAGTACCTTAGTTAATAATAATTCAATTTTTATTTTATCTTTAAGAGGTTAAAACTAAGACACGTTTTGAATTTCGTTGTGTTCTTTTTTTCCTTTTACAGCATTCCCCGTAGTGAATTCAGCTCTGTTAAAACCAAGTGTTGCCTTCGTATAGTATTACAGTATATAACACATAGATTCATTATTTTCCTTCTGAGACCAATCAACAATCAAAAGAGTAGAGCAATTTTACATTAGGAGCGGCGCATGAAGCTTAGGTTAAACTATCGGCTGACAAGGCATCATTGTTATTCGACGCAAAGGGAATTTAGTTCATTATTTTGTAAAGGCTCAACCAATGAACACGAATTAATATTTCAGACTTTTGAGAAAGAAAATAAAGAAAAAACTTCCAGGAATGTTAACGGCTTCCATCAGGACAATGCACGCCCACACACATCGCATCCATACCATGGCTAAAATCTATATCTGTATGGGGATTAATTTTCTTATTCGCCTGATCTTGCACCGTCTAACTTTCCTCTGTTCTCTAATCTTAAAAAAACAATTTGGGAGTACAAAGATTTTCAACGAATGAAGAGGCAGAAGCTGCAGTGTTTCTTTAAGCCGTAAAAGAAACATTTTCAGAATCCGGAGTAATAACTTTAAAGACCAGATGGAAGAAAAACACTGAGCTTACGGGTGATTCATTATGTTGAGAAATAAAAGCGTTTTGTAAAGGTCCGGTAGCAACTCAGCTAACTTTTCAATCAATCACTAATAAAAGTGCTTATCAACAATAGCTGGACAGCTGTAAAACTACAATGCAGCCAAATTATTAACAGAAAAAACTCAGGACATCGTTTTGCTGCAAAAAGCTCCGTTTTTAAAAGGTCGACATCTACGACTATTAAGCTCAATCTTTGTCATAACGCAAAAATTGCTAAAGTACTTTGCTCGTACCTCAGCGAACAGAATGATCTAAAGGTATCATAAAGATATCAAGAGACTTTAATCTTCTCTGATGAAGACAAATATCTGGATCTAATGCTATTCCTGTTATGTTTCTAATTCTAAGCAATAAGCTAAACTGGAAACCTAATATATAAGAAAGAGTTTGCAAAGGACTCTTTAGACCTCATCAAATGGTTCAACACGTCTTTGAATTACCACCAATGAAGAGTTTCTTATTACATTGGCATCACGATGAGCTCGATTGGATGGTCATTATTTCTTAAGTAACTGAGTTCTTAATTGTCAAAATATAATAACCAAATAACTGAGTTCTTTTTGTCAAAAACAATTAAATCCATATATTAGAGATTTGTTGAGACTTTGAGACCTTTTTCTAAATTTTAGTGTTACCAAATTATTCATGGACTGATCCGACTTTGCAGGTTAATCATGACCAATTAGATAAGCAAATTAAAGATTACCAGAGTGCCATCAGGTAATCAGGGAAATGGACTGATCTGCCTTTTCGTTAACCGCAATTATGATATCCAAGACAACGTGCTAGAGTTTTTTAAGACTGCTGACATCAGATATCCAACTATGAACACGAATATATATACTGGTACGACTATTCTGTTCCCAAACTTATATGATCTGCAAAAACCCATCTATGCCCCGATCGTGCTCTTATGTAAAGAAAGGCAATTCCTGATACCCTACTACAGCGAGATACACCAGTATTACTCCATTGCAGACTTCATATAATCTTCGAAGACGACATCTAGCACCTGCTTCAAAAGTTCTTTGCTAAATTAGACACCAGCCCGCAAACCAATCCAAACTAAAGGCTAAAGCTGATCCCGGTTGTAGATCTCAAGAAGATGAAAAGGAAAACTCTGTCAGGTCAACTCCAACACTCAAGTGCGTAACTTAGTCACCTGCGCTTACGAAATTAGTTCATTCTTCACTCCCACAATCTTGCTTCCTTTGGTATGACTTTGGTATGTCTTTAAAGATTCATTGCATCCGATTTGCAAAGATTCATATGCTGTGCCTTTCGCAGACGGTTATTTTTGCATTATTTATGGAATCTTCAATTTGTATAAAACAATCGCACAATATCAATAGAACATTAAGACATGTAATGTATCGTAAGAACGATACATACGTTTCCGAGTCAACGCTAGGGAACATACATCAAATCGTTCAGAGTAAATGCTATTTTCCACCTTTTTATTATCATGTAGTTCCGCAGCAAGTTGTGGTTAACCATTTCTTTGTTTTGTTACATTACTGACGACGACGACGACTTACAGATTTTGTTGTATGGAGAGAAAAGGAACAACAACTACATCAAGAAAATATGCACCTAGAAAGGATATTTCTTGAATTGCTTTATACGAGTTGAGTCGAGTACTCGTGAACAAGCAGCAGTATGCTTACGAAACAAACAAAAAACTCTCTATGTACCACCACCGGTTCCATTTGTAATAAGTTCTCCTTCAACAACACCGCATTCGATTCACAAAAACTTGAATGGATGAATGTGAATGCTGCTCAGTACTCAGACCTCAGACTGTGCCTTAGAGCGGATGGCGGTGGTGGTGGTGGTGGACTCATATGTGACTGGTGCAAAAGATTTGTTGCTGCTGCATTAGATTTATGCTTAGTGAGTTTTTTTTTCTTCTACCTTAACTACGAATGTAAGATACAGCGTTTCCCATACTCTGCTGTCTTTGTGCTCGTTTGTCCTCGTTTAGAGAACTAGGTTCAGGCTTACAGATAGATAGTTGCTTATCCAGGTGTATACTATAGAACATTATGTCTATGTATACAAACGAACAGCAATATCCATTTAAACAAATTCAAATGGTAAAAACTTTTTTCCGACGAGACTTTTCGGAGCTGTCTGATGATGGCTTCTGATCAACAACATTAGTGTGTAATGTTTGTTCACTTAGTTCGCAGTGTCTCGGGGCGTTTGTCTATTTGCAAAGAACGGTGCAAGGTGCACCCTGGATTGTTGCCAAATCGATAAACGTGTATCTTTGTACCTATGCCTGGTAGAGATTCCTTTTTGACAGGGTGACAGAAAAAACGTGTAAACCGAAAACCGTCGCCACATGCAGATACCTTCGGAAGAAAACCACGCAACAGCATTGCGTGTTGATTTTTTTATTACAAAAATAATTTCCATAATTATTAACGCATGCAGAATATTCGAAATTCTTCCCGCATTCAACTCCATCAGACTTCAAATTGTGGTTCCGGATAATTCCGTATCCGTATTCGAATTATTTATGAATTATGATACGTACGTTGGTCATGTCTTTTCGGTGCCATCACACAACGATGAAACATAAATTGCACAACTTCAACCAAACATCATTGCAATTGCATGCAGATGTGAATACTACGAGTAAATGACAGATCCAATCCGACGACGACGATGTCCGAGGTTTTTATCGGGAATATTTATTTTTATTTAATCCTTTTCTTCGTCATATCGCGTATATACGAGGTACGTACACCACTGCATCTCTTCTCTGGACGTCATTGTTGTCATCCTCATCCTCCTTATGATGCGCATAAATCGCATTCGAACGTCCGGCCTGCTGTTGTAGGTCACCAATGTGCCGGATGATATCTGACCCGGCGGATGGCAGCAGAGAAAATAAAACACTGCATTTACTCATGTCAAGATGACGAGTTGGATGGGTTGTGTGGAGGGGTGATTTCTCTTCCTTCTGTGGCGCAATTGATATGAAATTTCACTTTAAAAGAGAAAGGACAGAAAAGTACTATGCTGTGCTGTGCTGCACTACTGACGGAGGATGATGCTATCACTGAATGAATGCAAGAACCCTTTCCACTCACTCAGATTCAGCCATCATCCCGGTTCATCATCGCTGAATAAATTATTCAGATAAACTGAAATGATTGATGCGATCATGTGGAGTGCTTTTTGGCTTTTGTCCGCATTTATGATGTGAGAGTAATTCGTATTTTGATTTAATTTTCCTTTCCTTTCATTTTCTTTCCCAGTGATAATTCTGTAGATATTCATATCGGGTGTGCTAAATTAACATCACAGTGTACCTAGGGCAAACGGAAATTGCTGAAATATTCATGACTGACAAATTTGACCACCGATGTTACCAAAATGGTACGAATGAAGAGTGAATAGCAAAGATATTATGCATCTTCAGAGGGCAACCTTACCTATATCACCACCATTGAGGGTTGATGAACTTGGTCTGGTTGTGTAAAGGAAATAAACAGCAACTGAAGACATGAACGAGCTTAACAGGTTGACGTTGGCACCTCGGTACGTTCGTCATCAGGTTCGGGTTGTGGCGGCGGTCTATTTGGTTGCGAGTCGCTCCATCAGGAGATACCCAGGTGGCTTTGTGGATATTTTTATGCGCAAATCTTGTACTCGCAACGACCAAATTATTGCTTGCTGACATCTCTATGACTCGTTATCCATTGTCATTAGTGTTCTCGTGTAAGCTATGGGTGCCAATGTACTGCCTGAATACTGACTCCCTAACTATTAGCATTCATATCCCCCAAAATGATTTTACATCATAATAAGGGCAAGCATGGAGTTCCCGTTCGACTGATTCGACAAATTCTTCTTTTTCAACATCTGGAGAATCCTCTGTAGGTGCGTGAACGTTTATGAGTCTTATGTTTTTAAATCTGCCCCGCACCGGTGGCCACCACGTGGATGTTTAATGGCACTTCCACCAGTCAGACATAGTTACGGCCACTCTCAATTCTGATGCATTTTTTGTTATTCCCCTTATTCTGTTGATGGTTAACCGCCAAGAGAACAGTATGGCTTAGTGATGAGCAAACGCAAGACCAAGACCATTTCATCTCGGTCTTGGTCTTGGTCTTGGTCTTGGTCTTGCAAGTCAAGTCTTGGTCTTGGTCTTGCATTCGTGCCATTAGTCTTGGTCTTGGTCTTGCAGCCTGAATCTTGGTCTTTGTCTTGCGGTCTTGCAGAATAAAGTATTTTTTGAATAATAACTATATAAGTATGTATAAATTGTTGTATGTACGTACATATTTTTGTTCTAGCATAACGTCAAAATCAAAAATGAGCATGGGGAAGAAAACTGGTACAGGCATTGAACTTGAATATCTGAAGACTTAAGCAAGATATCAACGTATATTTTAACGTAGTTACAATGCCTAGTATTTATTCTACAAACAAAGACCAAAACGAAGTTTCTACCATAAGTATTAACAGAGCAATTTCCGTTAACATGGGTCAGGGTGCACCAAGTAAGCTTTTTCTTAAATCCCCCATAAATGATGTCAACATTGGAGATAGACCCTTACTGTAGAACGATTTTTGTCTTAGAATATACCCAAGAACCATTTCCCATATTAATGTGCACGAATATGGGGACACCCTATATTCATATACACACAAAACTATCAACATTTAAGCTTAGCGGTTAATTCGAAAAAAACATTTGTTGAAGAAAGTCTAGACTTATTCTGTCAAAAGAACTCAGTCAATTTCAAAATTTTTATTTGCAACTGATGCCATGACATACACGTCTTTATTGACGTCTTTTTTTTATATGACGTGTCTAGCATGAAAAAACCTATAACAAGAAAAACCCAAAAATATAAAATTAATGAGGAAATAGCAATCTAAATCTATGTGTATATGAACATCCATACATATGCCTGTAAATACTACAGCCAGACACAACAGACTCGCTGAAGATCTTCTGTCTGGGTTTTTAAGTTTGGTAGTATTATATATGTACCTATTCGTATACAAATAAACATACGACACATGTAGATTTTAAAAATAAATATCAACAGAGAAATTACATAACTTTAAATGCAAGAGTCTTGCATACATATTTTTGGTTTTGGTCTTGGTCTTGGTCTTGGTCTTGGTCTTGGTCTTGCAACTGAATGATTGGTCTTGGTCTTGGTCTTGCATTTTTTGCAAGACCAACACAAGACTGCAAGACCAAGACCAATTTTGCTCATCACTAGTATGGCTAGACGAAAATCCCAACTGGAATGGCCTCAAATAACTTCTTCATGAGTACTTACTGGTAACATAATGATAAATGTGGATGTAATTTCTGACACGATCACTAACATCATTCTTGATGGTATGACACTTCCTGGAAGGAAGTCTGTCAACTTAAAGAAAATGGTTTGATTTGAGCTGCAAAGGCTCTATTAGGAGACTATTATAGGTTATATAAAGGACACCCCACTTTCGAAAACCGAGACAAATTTAAACGACTCGGAAATAATTGCAATAGCTTCATCAACGCTGGCATTACCAATTACCATTAAGAAAGCTTTTCCAATTCTGCTTTTCTTCATCCTTTGTCCAGCCTGTCCCAAAAGAAAAGCGAAGTGTCATCTCTCTACTCGTTTCGACATGTAGCTGTACTAAAATCCATACTTTCGAATGCTTTGAAAATTCTCTTTGATCGTTGAATTACGGTATATATTTGGCGAGCAGCAGTACGCGATTTTCGAAGGCTACGTTCTATTGGTGATCTGATTTACAAATTTAGTGCATGAAAATGTGTACTGTATTGTCCGATCTGGTGCTCCCAACACCACATTGCATCTACTTGGCAAAAAACCGAATCGTGCGATATTAGTGACGACCACATCGCAACATTTGCTGAAACATTGTTGGAATGTTTCCTGCTTATGACTGTTTTATAGCTATTTTAGGCTCCGGGCGCTTCACTACCCGCACACATAAACCCCTACCGCCAGTCCCCCTCCCACCAAAAACTAACCACTGAATCCCCACCATCCATCGACCACCACAACCACCCAGAAAACTATATAATCGACACAAATATCACAAGAAAAATATCGTGAGTTATGTTCGTGAGCTCATGTAAAAATACACTTTTAGTTTTTCCCGAATTTTCCCGAACTTTTCCAATTTTTCTTATTCCCATAACCTTATCTGGACTCTTACGAACATTTTTGTAAAAATATTGACCAAATTGGTCGAGCCGTTTAGCCGTGAAAACTTAACAGACAGACAGAGTTACTCTCACATTTATAACATTAGTATATGGATAGTATGGATAGAAGCAGTGTTCAAAAGATATAGTCAGGTGCATCCCGCCTATCCACCAACTCAGCCACAAAACTCGTGACTCTACTCGAGCCCATAGGTCTACCATTGAACCTATCCTCGGACGTACTGACCATAAAAGATATTCCTTCTTTAGCCGCACAATAATTATGTGGAATAAATTGCCTTCTGTTCTGTGCTTCCGCATCTGTATGATCCGCAGGCATTTAAGGCGCATAAACAGCCTCTCCTCAATATGCAAACGCCCACTCGGTCGGTGCTTGGCATTATAAGGGTGCAAATCAATTGAACGTATGTGCAAATTATAAAAAATGCTTAAACCGAATAAACGCTTTTAAAACACTACCCAAAAGAAGGCAAATGATTTTTACTTCACAGCAATTTTTCTTCTTTTTTTTATTTGATTTGATGTTAAACATACCCGGTTTGTAGCGAGAAACCTCGATAGATTTTAAGATGTGTATTTGTACTAAATTGAATAATTTAGACGATTAATTTTTGACGTGGCATGAACATAGTTAACATTTAAAAGCAAGAGTTAAGCGTTTTTTTAGAGGTTTTTAATGAATTTGCATTTAGGTGGAACTGCCTTTTGACGCAAACACAAATCAGTACATTCTGCGATCTACGCTAATGAATTAAAATCCGTATATCCATTTCCCTGCAGTCATGGTTTTACATTATGAGCGCTTTTTGATAAATTAATATTAAGATTTATTCTTTAGTGTAGCCATTAAAGATCGTATAAAGATCCATCAAATTTTATAAATAATGGAAGCAACAGAAAATTAATGTAAGCTCAAGCCAAAAAAAAACGCCTTCAGCATTGGATTGGGTATGCCTACAAAATGTACAGCTTACACTACTCGTATCTAATGGATGTGTTGTTATAATAATTGTAAAGGATGAATGCGCAAGCAAATGTGGACACCAACATCAAATCGAGTAGGTAACAATGAACTCACAATCATTGTTTACCCAACTGTTTCATATCTAGTGCTGCAACTCTATAAATGATACGGTTAGATATGAGGGTATCACCTCAATATCACATCAAACATACCATTTAGTTATACATTTATATACATACAAAACGGAAAAAACAGTAAACAAAAAGCCCGTACAAATTTAACATTCATTCATGCATGAAGGAACTGATAACAGTCTATCAGACATTTGTTAAGCAGGTAATCGAGTTGATCACGTTGCGTTTCCAATGGTGTAGTCATGATAGGGGGTGTGGTGTTGCTTAGAGACAGTTACCCATACGACTTTTAGAGGAATTATGTTTCACGCAACACACCGACTTCTCGCAATCATTCGTGTTGTGCATGTTATATTTGTTAGCTTTCAATTAGCCCGGGCAATTGCTGTGCCTTTGGGTAGTCGTTTGGGGTCTTTGTTTTTTATATTTTTTTAAATTCTTTTCTATATTAATCAACTTTATAAAACTCAATTTTACTCAAACTTTGCACATATGTATCTCCGGTGACAACACTTTCTATAAAAATTTGGAAATGAGGAGCTCCCAATATATATTTTTTCAAGGGGAACCGGATTTTACTAAAACTTTACACGGATGTGTATCTCCAATTACAGAATTAATATAAAAATGTTTATTTTTATGAGTTTGCTTTTTATAGCTCGATTCATGAGCTTACTTAAAATCCAGCATTCAGCTGTTAAATTTAAAGGATTTTGTGGTGTCCGCTTTGCTAATGGAACGCAAATTAACTTTAACCAAAGCCGAATACTATTGGAATCTGTCATCATGCTACGAAAGTAGTAAGAACGGAATTAAAAACTGTTTCAATCTATTACTAAGATTGTCTGTTCATAAACAAAAAAAATTATAATTGTCCTGAGAGATAGCTCTTTCCAATTGCACATTTCGAACCCAAAAGTGGATTTACGGTTAATCTGTCAAAGTGCCTGGATTTTCGTGGCAAATTGAACAAAAATACAAATCAACCAGAATTTTAATTTGTTTGCATTCTTTATCATACTCGTATGTTATGCGTTTTGTACTGAAATACTAAAAAATGTTGTTTCAAACTAACTAAAGTCAACTTATCGAAATCTAAAAATAGCTTTTTAGAAACTTATTTCTTACTAGCATCGTCAGAGAGAGAGAGAGAGAGATTAACTATACCATGCAAATGGAACGCGCTATTAATAAAATTCCTATATAAATAAAAAAGTAATTGTGTGCAGTTGTTATATATGGGAACTCACATTTACCAACCGATTTTTATGAAATTTTCAATGTATATTAATGGCAGGCAGGTCGGGGGAGGTTATAGGGTATAGTATACCTCAACGAAGCTTTTGGTAAGAGATAAGGGAGGGGGGGTAATGAAAAGTTTTGACATCAGACACATTTACAAACCAACAATGTAAATTACTGCCAGGTGGGGGAAGGTAATAGGCTATAGTACACCACCCACCCCGAAGGTTTATTTGTGCTGTCTGCGAAGCGCTCCGAAAAAGCTAGTTTGTCAATAGCAAAAAGGATTACCATTATCGTAAACTCTATAGAGATTTAGAGTCTGTAAGGTTCGTTTTGCATTTCAAAGCGAGAGATGTGATATAAAATACGTCTTTTGATACTACTTTCTTTTTTAGTATGAAATGGATATTTTATGATGTAGACTAATCGGTAAACTTCACATTAAACCCTATGAAATTTGTAAGTACATCTCTTATACCTATAAACAGAAGTAAAGCCACATAAATGGGGCAAATTCTGACAAACAGATCTCGTACTTTTTGACTTTCCCCCTACACCAAAGACGCCACTGCTTCTTTTTTTTATTTCAAAAACTGTAAATCAAATCACACTCGTAAGCAGTTTTAACGAGTTTAGTTTATATGTATGAGTAGATTATTTGATTATATAGATTCTGATAATAAATTATTATCGGTATATATGTACATATGTAGAACGTAGGCTTATGCATTTTTACCCTAGAACTTGGAATAACAATACAGTTTAGTTTGATAACAGATAACATTTGTTGCACATGTGCGTTCGTATATTCGTGTGGAAAGTAGAAAAAGGTACAAGAATGCCTATAAACTTTCTACTTTCTACATGGATAGATATATGGAGGTATATGTAAAGCTATTGACGTAAATTAAAGAAGTTCTAATACTCTCTCTTTAGTAACTTAAAGCCCTAAGCTTTTACGAGTAAATCGTGCAACTGTATTTGACAGTTTTTGCTAAATGCTAAGAGCGCTTTTGATAGTAATTAGCATATTGACATTAAGGTGACATATTCTACACACACACATGAGGAGAATAAAATGATTTTGTATTTCATTGTTGCTATTATCCGTTCATCAATTCAATTTTGTTAATTTTTACACAATTCCTTTCCCCCCAATGACTATTTGGCACACGTGCCATGTATCATTTCAGAAGAAAAAAGTTTAATAAACTATTAGAACACTAGATTCGAAGAGGAGCACATAGTTCTATGTTTTGAGCGATTTTTCCCCCATTTTTTTCAAACCATAAAAGGTATTTTGACGTGGGTTCGATTCGATTCAGATTGACAGCTTTTTGTTTCTTATTTCTTCATTCGGACTTTGTTCATTGTATATACATAAGTTACGTCAGTTTATAGCGATTTAATGGCAGATCAATCCGTAAATTTGTTCTGTTCCAAATGAATGGTCCAACATGTGTTTAGATGAGACAAAAACTCATTGAATAAAGTGCTGCCGGCTGTTTTTACGATTCATCTCTAATCCTAATTAGACAAAACAGAAAACATAATATTGCGCTATTAGCCAATCGAAGTAACCAGTTTTTTTTATCGTTTTTGTGGTATAGTTTGTTCCACACTAGAACAGAGATGAACACTTGTCTTGAATTCGTCAGACGTATTTAAATACACGTCTACATATTCAATATCAATAAATATAATTTCGAATAAAAGTGGTTCGTAACGCAATTTTGTGAAATGAATGCGCTGAACTGTAGTATAGATCCAAATGGGGTAAGAAGGTTTTAAAGACGTACCATCCCAAGAGGTAACGTTCGAGAGGTTAATACCTAACCTACACAGCCGTTTTGTATTTAGAAGCATGACATCATAGGATTAGCTTCGACTGTAGAACGAACAAGCAGACGGACAAACTGCCAAAAATTCGCTGGGTTTAAAAAATTATGGGTGCGGTGGTGGTGCGATTATTTGTTATCAATAATCGAAAGGTAATATAAGAACTTCTTATTTTTAAAAGAGCTGGGACAAATCGAGCCACCATTGCCGGTGCCGGAGGTACAAAAAACTGCCTTTTAGTACAAATTAATTTTAAGTCCTTGACTGGAGGGAACGGTCTTTCCCGAGGATACAAAATGAAAGTCTAATATCTAGCCTACAAGGCCTATTTAGATTTAGCGATATGGCATCAAACTGAATTGCTATTGCCTATAGAATGTACAGGCTGACGGTCCTCTCAAAATCTGAGAGATATAAACTATACTAATACAAAATAGAAGACATGTTAAGAATATAACTTTCAGGGATTTTAAGCCACTGTACTCTGATGCAAGAGCCTTACAGAGACGAGAATGCAGTACCAGGTACAAAGGCAATGACAGCACAAAATTGACGATCAACAGAGGAGTGCTACTAGGATGCGTTTTATCACCAATACTCTTTCCGATTGTCTTAGAAGGTCTTATGAAACAAATCTATATAATCCAAAAGTAATCATAATCACTGCGAAACCTTAATAAAGAGTAAAAAAAGACCTTCGTTAATTCCATTTCCATTGTCAATTCCCCGCAAATGTATTCAAACAAGGAATTACAAGGAATGCGATCTTCCGACAACTGTCACTGTCCGCTCATCAGCTCTAGTCAGAAATTGCGGATAGCTTATCTACATCTAAGGAAACACATCAGCAGGTGTCTCTATAAAATCTCACAAACAACCCTCATTACACGCTACCCTATCGGATCTAATTTTTTTTATTAATACCTCACCCTGAATAGAACACATTAAGGACAGCTGCAGTATTAGTCTGATTTGATTTTATCTTCCAAACGAATTGAAAATCGAAAAAAAAAATTAAAGAGAGAATTTTTTATGAGTATCTCTGCTAAAAAACAGGAAGCGTAAAACCTCTCTCTTCTTTTATAATCGTTAAGAAATTAACCTCTCATTCTACATATTTAACATTAATAGTATTATTAGTTATATTATTACAAAAATTACATGCGGCATATGGATTATTTTATCATCTGCTACGCCAATCTAAAAATAGAAACATGCAGTACATATACGATTGTGAAGAGATAACAATTTGCAGTACGCAACGCGAAAGAAGTACGAGCGTGGTTTTTTCTTCAAATGATTGTGTTGTTGGCTATCTCAATATTATATTCCATTGAACTTGCGCAAAAAAAATAGCTGATAATAAAAATGTTTCGTAATGTAAAAGTGGTTGAATTCATGTTCTGAATTCAGAAGTGTTTATTAGTAAATAAGCCAAAGCCAAGAGACTTAACCCTAGTATGGGTGCCTGGGCACAGCGACATTCATGACAATGAACAAGCAGAAGTACTGGCGAAGAAGGGCGTCACAATGGACATTGACAACACGGAAAGAGTCTGCTGTTCATTGAGCTCCGTCAGGGAACGTGTTCTCATCTTCCTTACCACTAATGCACAGCTAAGCTGAATTGACTTGACCAACTGCATTACATCGAGAGCGATGTAGTCTTGGTACAATAAAAACAAATCCACCAAGCTGATCTCGAGATCACGGTAAGATATTTCCAAAGTCATTGCTATAATCACAGTAGGCTAGTGGGAAGCCACGCTGCCTTTAGCAGGAGTTGCATAGATGTCAATAAGAAAGAAACTCTCATTCATTATCTCTGCAAATGTCCAGCCCTAACGGGCTTCCGACTTCGCAAATTGAACATACCCTTCTTAACCGACCTGAACGAGCTTTTGAAGTACGGCATCACCGATTTGACCTCGTACCTGAATGCTACTAGTTGGATGTAATTAAAGCAATTATCTATCACTTCATTAGGTCTCCCAAAGACTGTGGTTGCAAAACGGCGCACTAAAGCTCTATTTAAGGCCCTCGCTATGGCGGCGAGGACCACCACTCTACCTACCATTACTAAATTGCACAGCCACTTCTTGAAATACTCAGATGAATTCGAAGTGATACATCTTCTGGCATTGTGAACGTGGACACATTTTCATTGGGATCAGAACAAATTCCTTTGACTATGATGACTGTGTATAGTGCAGTATACAGTATTAGGGTCAGATGACCCCTCCTTAGGGAGTGGGAATAGTGTTATGATGCATGTGGAGCGAAATGGTCGAATAAGTAAGACCGCCGACTACCTTCTGAATATGAGCTCAAGCCGTCCCGCTCAAGGAAATTTTTTTTGTTGTAGAAAATACACAAATTCCTCCCGTGCAATACCAGGGCAGTTCGATTGGGAATTAAAATCTAATAAAGATAATACAAATCAAGCCACATGTGGTTGCATAAAATATTCTTTTTTAAAAAAGCCACTGACGTAATTCCCAATTAGTCTTTGATAGCATACCCTGATATTAATCGGAAAAATTCTTTGATGTGGGGGAGCGATACTGACAAATTCAGTGACTCCACATTAGGAAACCAGTTTTCATATTTGTGCACTATTTGAACACAAATTTTCTGGAATTTGTTTCCGATATTTCGAGCAAGAGCAAGTATTACCTTGAAATCATCCGAACACTCCGTTCAAGTCATAGTCCTCCTGAATTAGGACATTTACTTGACTGCCGTAGTCGAAAAAGTTATAGGTTACTACTTACGAGTCGATATTGTACAGTGCTCTATGCCTAGCATTGCCTACACTGGATCTCCGTTCGCTAAGCACTAACCGTCCATTTGTACTCCGCAAATGAGTGTTCGATATCATACCCATACCCACTCTCACTAGAGCGAACCTGTCTATAGTTCTTGCACCGATCGAAACGGCCGATCAAAGTACCTAGGATATTTTGTATTTTATTTAGGTATTAAGTATGATCATACATGATAACACGAGTGGTTATATAAACCGAATTCCGAAAAAAAAGTCCAGAGAAAAGAAAATAAAATAATGGCCGGTTGCTGCGATCGGCATCGAGTTGAGGTCGATGGATTCTGTCCCACACTATGGGCCACAACTACAATATTCTCTGTCCGAGCTCGGACACAACTTCTGTTATCCAATAGCAATAGCCTTTCTCACGAACTTTCTCTACCAATTTTACTACAGCGGTTCCTGTTCTGTTTTATGACCCATATTTGTTTTCAAATTTCACACGTTTTCGGCTCATAACACTGAGTTTGAAAATGAGTTTTCACACGCTCATAGAGGAAAGTGACTGTTTCATACACTATAACCTATAGCCTCGAAAGTAGCCGTTATACACACTAGTGAGTTAACATATAAAATACTTTTGTTTGCAGTCACAGCTAACACACATTCCCAGAGTAATTTTGCATTGCGCATAGTCGGTTTAGCAGAAAAACCGGTTTTGGTCGTGTGAAAAATAAGTTTTGAAACGCTTCTCAAGCGAAAAGATGATTGCTTCGTGTCGCGAAATTTAAAAAAAGTGTTGCCATAGCCTATGATTTAAAAATTAGCCAGTAGATGGCCCACCCTTTGCTCATGTCTCGGTTAAAAGTTTGGGAGTTAATAGTTTGAGAATTGATTGTAAACTGATGATATTTTAAAGTTTGAAATGTGCAAAGCATCACATTGGTGCGTGCGTGCCTGCATGAATGGATTAGTTATATAAGCGTTAATATATTGATGTTATAATGTAGACAACACGTACTTGTTAATCCAGAAAAGAATATTACACTATTATGTAGCTGGTCTGCAACTCCTCGATTGATAATGAATATGAAAGGATCGTAGAACATAAGCCGTCAAAACTAGAGATTCGTTATTCTGAGCTAACAATTAATGAGTTATGAATACTTGAATACTTGAGAATGGATTTCTCCTCGCATCGACCCAACTACACAACTAATGAAAGTACTCATAAATGTCGGGACAAATTGAGAGCAGCAATTTGTTCCAAAGATTATTTTCTGTTAAGATTTAAATTTTTCTCTTTGTAAAGTTACAAAAGCTTTAAAACAAATTTGTATTGATAAGAAAGCCCTCAATCGAATGTGCCAAATGAAACACAGTAAGAGAACGCCTTCCTACACAAAGATGCTTCCATTTCTAAACTAAAAGTCAAACATTACCCAATTTATTGCCCTAAAATTAATTTTTCAACTGATAACAAAGTGCTGTCGAGCACAACTGCCCATGAGTAGACAATGTAATTAGTGCACATTACTTGCATATAGCTACCAGATGTAGGCGAGATTACTTGTTGAGTATTCGTATACCAAACCACGAAACCTTCCTACGCGACTTCAATTTGTTTGTGGCATCATTTTCTTGCTGGCTGTTATTGTTGTTGTATTATTATTTAACTTCTATTAGATTATACACAAATGATTCAACGGATAATTGAAAAACAAAAAGTGTTGCTATATATAAATGCCACAGATGTGTGGATGATGTTTGTATAGGAAATCTGGAGCAAGCAAGCTGGGTACGATCGACCTGTGGATGGGGCAGTGTTTACGTATTGCTTTTTTTTGTAAAAATGTAGCACACACATTTGAAAAATGTAAATTATTCAATATTTAAATGCAACGACTAGGCAAATTGAATAACGCTTCAGTGATTACTTCAGAGCGAATTGCGTCTCAATACCACATGATAAGCTGGTGACAACACTTGGGAGTCGCCTACATGACCCCGCATGTTGATCACAGACATGTAGGCGCTTATTTATATGAAGATGTATTTATACCATTTTTTTTGCAGTGTAAAAATAACATTTTAATGACCTAAAAAGACTAAATTAAATAATTGCCCGCTAAGTAGATGAATGATGAGAACATCGGCACATTAGATAGGTGGTACAAGATCAGTATTTTCAGTCTGTTCTGATGCGCTTTGCAAAAGTTAATTTATAAAAAACTACATCTTTTCCTTTTTGAAAAAAAAATCTTTACTTCTAGGTGGATTTGAGTTGATTTTTACCGCCAAAGGACATGTAATTATACTTACATTAGCTACCTTGTTAAACGACTTAGGTTTAGATCACAGAAAAAGTTATTTTTATACTAAAAATCCAAAAAATCTAATTTCAATTAAAAACAAACCCAAAAAGTGTATGGATTAGGACCAGTGGAAAGGACGGAAATACAGGCGAGCTATTCAAACAAATGTAGCCCAACCGTAGACAGTGTGAATATAAACTGTTAAGGGATTAGATTCCTGCTAACGGTCTTACATAACAAAGATATTGTCCCATTCCTTCAAAAGTGGACTTTTCGCCTAACACCACAGATTTTTGTTCTTCTAATCTTTTTATATTTTCAGTGTAAAAACATAAATCGTAAGTATGTAAATTCAGCCCGATTAACCTTGTAGTGAATACACAGAATATAAGAAATATAAATACCTCAGCCACCAGACGGAAAATTCCAAATTGTTCGGTGTGTTCCCACGTTATCGCGGTATTTTCGACAATCACCTTTGTAGGATTCTCATCCTACTGAGAATCCTTCAAAAGTGAACCAAATGCGAAAACAAAAACACAAACACAACAACATTTCCAAATACATAGCAACTCCTTGTACGTCCTTGTAGAACTTTGCCTACTCTACCTACCTGAGGCACATCTATAGCTGATGAATGTTTAAAGCAAAAAACAAGCATCTCACTAGCGGGCAGCGACTTTCAAACAACTGTGCACAAAATTATAAACTTCTCAGAGGAGTTGTTTTTCATTTACCTTTAATTTCAAAAAACATTGCCCAACTGTGAGCATGTATATAAGGATATATATCCAGAAAGGGAATTTCCTATGTTATTATCCTTTGCCTTTTGCCCTGTATTTTCTTGCAGCCGAACGACGGCGAACGCTATAATTTGGCAAAATAAGGGCAACAAAGTAGGCATCTGCATTCGCCATCCTTAGGGGATGTTTTCCGAAT
Organism: Nephrocerus scutellatus; assembly: GCA_947095585.1. Taxonomy (NCBI): domain Eukaryota; kingdom Metazoa; phylum Arthropoda; class Insecta; order Diptera; family Pipunculidae; genus Nephrocerus; species Nephrocerus scutellatus. Next base: position 18,886,358 of record OX352763.1, on the reverse strand, counting down.
CGGAAGAAATCATGACACAAAATGCACAGACGATAGGAACGCTTGTGGCAAGGAAAGCAACGACGGACAAAGGATCAGAACATACAGAGCTAGGGAATTATCTTTATGAAGTTCATACTTGGAACAATAAATCTCAAAAGATGCAGGTACGTACGGCGGTATGACTGATGTGCTACTACTAGCATTTAAGGCAAAGACGTGTTATAACATATATAGCTGGACATAAGGTTTCGGATACATTCGTTGATTACAGGTAGATTCCTTTAAGACCACGATTTAGTGTTGTAGTGAAATTTGTTTCTGTCGCGTCAGAGAGTAAATATTTACCTGCGACGTCTGCTTGCACCACGTCGCTCTACTATAAGGGTTGTTTAGTTTTTTTTATCGCAATACCGACTGCCATCCGCAAACCGTCACAAGACAGCTCAAGTTTTTAAAGAGATGAACTCAGCAGCAAATTTGGATGTTTGGTTATTTGAATTTTCAAGAATCCTTTAAATCTAGACAATTGGTTAAAACTTGGAGTAGCTGGATTATCAGTAAGAAATTTTCGCACTTCATCCTAGACAGATATTGTAAAGTCTCAGCTTGCAGACAGTGTTGCAAAATCAAACAACAACGACGTACACTATAGAAAGTTTACTGGAGAATGAAAACAGCACGGGAGGTGAATATCGTTGATGAAAAAAATAACCAATAAAAATTAAAATTTTTCATGTAAATTCTCTAATAGGGATACACAATGTGCAAAGTTTGAATAAAATCGGCTACATTTTTTAAAAAAATTCCCGGGACCCGAATTTTTACAAAAAGTGTAGTCGGGGATATGTGTATAAAATTTGAAGAATATTGGCCCTCTAGGTCCTGCAAAAGGTGGCTTAAAAAATTTTAATTTGCTTTCTAAACCGTCACAAACTTCATTCCTTTTCTGAACTTCAGAGTGCGAAAGAGTCACAGAGTTCCATTTCTCTAACATATTTAGACAGTCAGTTGAACATAGGACGCAGACTAAACTTAGGAGAAGACATTATATTTAATATGCGCTATATAGGCCAACACTTTGGGAATATTTTTTGGATTCTTTTAGGGGATCCTTGAAGCGGGAAGAATGTTTTAAGCTGGTTACACATCTTCGTACAACGATGATAACGATATTTTTTACTAACTTGTCTACTTTTTAAATTCTCTATATTAACTTCACTTGCCCGTGGCTGGCTGGCTGGCTGGCCAAATCTTGTGATCAATTTTTAACCCACTTCCTACAGCACAAGAAATTTTGCACACATGTATATCTCCCAAGACAACACTTTCTATTAAAATTTGAGGCCCCTCGGACCTCGGGTTCGGGGGGCTCCCATACAAATATTTTACAAAATTTACCCGATTTTCTTTAAATTTTGTACAAATGTGTGTCTTCGATGGAGCGATCGGCCCCTTGGGGACCCCAATATTCAATTTTTAAATATCGCTATATCGCATCAGATCACGGCAAAGTCTGAGCTCTGTGCTTTGTGAGCAGCGCTGTTCGCTGCCGCTGCGTCATTTGGTGAATGATTTTGCCACAAAACGAGCACGCAGTGTGTGTGTGTGTGTGTGTGTGTGTGTGTGTGTGTGTGTGTGAGTGTGTGTATCCCCGATTAGAGAATTTACAAAAAAAAATTTAATTTTTATGGGTTGTTTTTTTGTCCTACTAACTACAAATATCGATGTACGTTGATAATCCACGAACACATTCAATATACCCAGAAGTTGTGTACCCAACTTACAAAGAATTGTTGGAATTAGAGAATAACAATTATGAAGACTATTTACCAAACCTATCTATAGACGTAATATTTGCTGACTCCTTAAAAAAAGCTCGATGGCCAGGATTTCTAATTTTCATGGGCATTGCGCGGTAGACCATCCTTTTTAACATCCACTATTTAGATGTACCTAACTGAATGACTTAACTTAAAATCAAAACAGATGAATAATTGTGTTACGCAAGACAAATACCCAGCATCGGTGGTGTGGCTACAGAACGAAAAGGCTTTAAAACTGATTTTAACAAAACAACGAAAATATTCATTAGTTTCTTTGCAGTCAATAGAAAGGACTAGCAAAGGACAAATAAAAGAAAAAGGTCTGTCAAGTGTAGATACCTTATACGATTCTACCTATTTTTAACTTCCAAGAATCAAGTCCAACACCAATACAATTTTATGATTGATATTGCATGTGTCTGAATTGCGTTTATGTACTAGGGCGGGCTAAAAAGTAAACGGCCTAGACAAGAGATGGCACTACCAGTAACGTTGTTTCGTATTTGTACGACAGCCATCAATAGTGAACGCTTACAATGAATTTTTAAATAGGGACAAAATTGGTCTTCGTTATGTTATACAATACTTGTATTTGAAAGTCCTCAATCGAACCAACATCAAAACTGAGCTAGAATCTACTTTGTGGGAGTTTACAACAATAAAATATTGAGTGGCAGAGTTTAAGCGAGGCCGTTCGAGTTGCCAAGACGAACATCGCCGTGGTCGACCAAATAAAGTGAGTATGGTGAAAAAAATCCATTGGATGTCTGTCGACTGAAATTGCGTGAGCTAGCAGATATGGCAGGCATTTCAAAAAGTGCTGTACATCGCATTTTGACAGATCATTTTGACATAAGAAAGCTGAGCGAAAGATGGGTGCCGCAAACACTTATAATAGAACAAAAACAGCGTCGTGAGGTTGTTTCAATCGGGTGTTTGGCGAAGTTTCACAACAATAAAGCTGAGTTTTTGCGTCGATTCATAACCGTGGATGAAACATAAGTCCATCAGACGAAGGAACAGTCAAAACAATGGACTGAAAGGGGAGAATCAACTCCAACGAAGGCGAAGACAGTTCCATCTGCAGGCAAGATTATGGCGTCAGGTTTTTGGGATGGACGCGGTATCATTTAGATAGATTATCTTGAAAGAGGCATAACAATCACCGGTGTATATTATGCTGAGCTGTTGGATCGATTTGACGCCTGTGTGAAGCTAAAGCCGACACATTTGACGAAGAATAAAGTGCTTTTCCACCAAGGCAATGTACCGGCACACCTTTCCACGATGATTGGTTTTACGCACCGAAAGCACTTCCAAATACTGGACCAAAGATCGTCAACCCAACCAAATATTAATGATTTCAGACCTGGAGTCCTACAACAACAACCGGCACACAAGTCCGCAGTCGCAATGGCAAAATTACATGATCTGCGCTACGAATTGGTTTCTCATCCACATTACCACAATATTTTCCAGATTTGGCTCTCTCCTACTATTATATATGTATTTCCGAACCTTGAAAAATTGCTCGGCGGTAAAAGATCTGGAAAGAATGAGGAACTCATCACTGAAACAGAGAACTATTTTACAGCTTTTTCGATTTGCTGGGTATAGTGAAGGTTTGGTGTCCCATTTCGACAGCGTTTTCGAAGAAAACCAGAGAACGCTGTCGAAATGGGACACCAAACATTCAATGTACCCAGCAAAACGAAAGCGCTGTGACTTTCAGATTATTGTAAGGGTATCGTGGGACGAATTGTATTAATCTAAAAGGAGACTTTGTTGAGAAATAAATTTGATTTTTGCCGAAAAAAGTTCGGTTTTCATGCCAAGTTCGGTTTTCATGCCTAGGCCTGTTACTTTTCAGCACGCCATCATATTACTTAAGTATGTAGTATACTTTTGTAAAATATTTTTTTTCTTAAATTCTTGCTGATACTAATACCGGTAATCAAACATTTTTTTAACTAAAGTGCTTACCTTAATGAATATTATCGGTTGATAAGAGAATTCCACCTGAAAAGACTCGCCTTTCTAGTTCTGGTAATCCGTGAATTGTTGACTTTTATATCAGTTTCCTGAAGGATCTTGTTCAATTCTTTACTTTCAATGTTCAATAGAAAGTTACAAGTATATTTTTTTTTATATTTTTTATAATTAATTTCGATTTCACACAATAATTAATTCTTATGCCGTTTATGCCGTAGGCTCAGTAAAACGTGCCAAAGAAATTTTTAATTTCACCTTTTGATGGCAGAATCAATGTGAAAAGAAATTATATTACAAAAAAGCCGTGGATATCCGTTGTAGCTAAGCACAAGAGCAAAATTATATCTACGAGTATATTCGATTTTAGATACACACACAGCACTTTGAATAGATAATTTTTTTCGGTCATCAAATTTGGTAACGAAAGTGAACAACAAACCATGAAAATGCATGCATCCCGCCGCAAGCCGCATGTGCACAAGACGTGTTTGTTTTTTCCTTATCGCTTTTTCTTCTCGATTGATATTTGATATTTACGTAAAGAAATTTTTTCAAACAAACAACAATTTTTTGGAACAAATGATAAATAATTACACTCAGGTCGGTGCCGATGATCGCGCAAACAAGAACCAACACGCACAACAACCGAATTCAAATTCAAACTAAACCTGAAGTAACGTCCACGTTGATGGTGAGCGCCTGAACGGCGTTGATTATGATTATGACGATGACGAGTTGAAGTTGATGACGACAACGTCCACAAGAATGCAATGAAAAAAACTCAAAACTTCATATCTTTCCTCTCATACCTGTGTATGAGTACAAATTTAGTTAGTAGTCTCTTTAAAATAAATAGAAACCGTGTGATCATCAAATTTATTGAAAGAGAGAATGTTTCGGTTACAAAGCAGCGTTGCCGAAGTGGCACAATCGTGTCATTATTGCACTGTTTTTTTTCAACAGACACTGTGGCCCGTTAAAATTTATATGGCACGGTTTGATCATTTTCGACAACAAAATTTGAACAGAGTTAATGAAGAAAGCAGCTTGGGATAAGAGTCTCGTCCGTGAACTAGAACAGTACAGAGAGCGAGGACCGCAACAGGCGCGGTAGTTCTACCAAAGTGTTCAGGGTATAAAGCAATATTCACCGCGTTGCACATACTGCAAGGACACGAAGGGTAATCTGATCTGATGCAAGTGTGACACGAAATTTTTATTTCGTACAGTGCTCGATGAGGAAAGGCGATTAATGATAAATCAATTATAGATTTACCAATCACCACTATACGTATTTTAAAGAATTCTACCAAACAAATTTTCGAATAAAAAATGTTCCCTACTATTCAAAAATTTTTAGGGGCCTCAATAGCCTTGATTAATATTTTTTCACAAAATTTGCATTCAATATGTCTAACCGTAAAAGGGGTGTATATTTTTTGCTCTTGAACTTTTTTTTGGATTTTTGTATAATTATGTATGGATGTAGTTTTTTGTTTTTTTGTTAAAATATTTAAAAAAGTTCATATAAAGGAATTAGGAAATGTTTTATTTAATTTATAAGACTGGTACCATTTTGTTGTACGTATATATTTTTTTTAAATAAATGTTTAAAAAAATTTATTCAAATTACGTAGAAAAAAACAATTGGGTCGTCTGTGACTTTTGCTACTTTTGAATCCCCAAAAAAGTCAGAAATGTGTCTCGACGAAAATGTTGAACGACAGCACTAATTACATTCATTTGGTCGATCTTTCTTTGCCTACAAATGATAAATACCCATATTCTTGTGACTCACAAGTTGTGAGTTGCGACAGTTAGTGAAGAGTGAATTATTGATCACAAAACGTTGCTACTCAATTACTCATTATATTCATCATTGCTGCCGTACCGCCGTACAGCACACAAATTACAAATTCTCTTAATTTTACTACAGAAGTGGGAATTATTAAGTCACGTTCTTTTCACTTTAGGTAACAACACGTGGGAATTTCTTCCAAAAATGGGAAAGCGATATTAAATGTGAACCTGTTAACCTTCAGTATGATATATGATGTAAAAGTAAATTACAACTTTTTTTATTTGTCGTCAATGTGCGTATACGTACGATTAATATTATTCGATTTTATATTTGATTCTTTTCTCGGCAACGCTATATCAACTTTTTGGATATCAAACAAAATGCCGCACATACTTTAATTTAAAAGATCAGTATTGAATTTTTGCAAAATAAATTTCACAGTAGCTTTGTTCAATAGTGTGATTACATTTGTTATTAAAATAAGTTCACAAAATCACGCAGAATAGAATAAAAGGATCGCTTATTTGGGTTCATTAAAAACGAATTCACTTCCGCTAACTTACTATGATTTGGGTTCACGAATTTCGTTAACTTTCTTACAAAAAATGTCGAAATGTACTTTTTGAATACTTATCAAGTGAGGTTCTTCGAAGAAATGCCCGTTTTCGCTTCATTGACTCTTGTTCAACAAATGTTTAAATGTTTGGGAATCTGCATTGCGATTGCTACTGACCGCTCAAAACTTGGTTTGAGCCAGTAGCGCAACAATCAAGTTCGTGATGTAGTGCTTGCTTTACCTCCTATTGTTGGTCCCCGGGCAACTATGTGTATAAATCCTTATATATATATATATATATATATAGGCTAAAATTGACGGAAGTGGCAGGGGATTGGTCATACACTCCGAAAAGGCAACATTTCCATAGCAAACTACACAATGCAATGCAGAACTGTTAAGGAGGAGGCACGTCAATTGGGGAAGAGTTGCAGAGAGCTGAAGCTCATTACCAGGAACCGTACGCGATGGCGCGTAGGCGTAGTAGAGGCCCTATGACCCTTAAGGGAATATAGGACATATGTAAGATCATATCCGAGAATTATCGAAGCGTAAAAAAAACTCCTCAGAGAAAAAAGATTTCTCGGAGAATGAAAAAAAACAGATCTGAATTCTGACAGTTAAATTATCTCTCCGATTAGTCCGACATAAAAGAAAACACTGCCATAGATGCGTGAGTTTATTTTTAAGTTGGCCAAAAATGGGAATTTCTTACCGATAAAGAGGAAATTAAGTTTAAACTGATTTTGAACACTCGTTTCTTTATCGTTCGTCAGAGCATCAGACACGGCATGTTAAAATCGATCTGAGCACTTTTGAAATACATCATATAAAAGATTAGTAAATAAAGCAGAAAATTATCTATCCGCACTCTCATGTCACATCTTATTCAATTTTACTCAAAACCTGATGCTGACTCAAATTAAAATGAGTGAGTTACGGTGAGTGACGTATTTACTCTCTTAAATTTATGAAAATTAAACCTGTCTGTTGCTTAGGGCTAAAGGTCGATGAATTAAAGACAGAACCACACAAACGCTAACCATAAATGATGAAGGGAAACAAGATCGGACAAGCAAAAGATGCAACAACTCGCTCAGATTTATTGTTGTTTGATCATTTTTATGGCAACGTAAAAAATCTGCTAAAATGTGAGCTTCCAGTAGTAGTATTCCACTCGTACTAATGTTAGCGCCAAACAGACGCGACCAAATCAAATTTGTGCTCATATGCTAATTGCTGTCTAATTTCATTTCTTGTTCTTCTTTTGTTGCCCCATTTTCGGACTTGGATTATACGTTCTACCCATATCGTGTGGCAAAATTAATTAAAATTTCGTTCGTGTTCGCCGGACAGACGGAACTTCCCATTTGCGGAACAGACAGACAAAGGACTCTCCTTGTACAACCATTAACGGTATATTGCGTGTAAAAAGAACCTGTCGAGTCGTGATTTAAAGAAGATGCCGCATTTCACTTTGTATGCACAGGTACAAGTATTTTGTTTAAGGTGCAGCGCGAAGATAATCTGCATTGGAAGATTCTATCGAGCCGTCAAGTGCTTTGTCGGTTGCTTTGGAGTTGCGCTTAACAACTTGATTAGTGATTAGGAATTCCATCGGCTGGATGGGTTGTTAATTAAATTTAATATGCTTTTTTTGGCAATGAAGGTTCATCTTTATATCGGTTGTAACTGCAGCTAGAGTAGGGTGACCAGACATACCCCATTTTGTTTAATAAACCTTCGAAATACCCCAATTTTAAATATATAGAGAAAGGGATATGAAAAATACCTCAAAATCGTAGAAAATAAATTATTTTGATTGGCTTACATGAATATAATCTAACTTCATTACAATACAAATCTAGTACTTTTGTTTAATGAGTTACAGAAATTAAATTAAATAAAAACAGAATTAGGAAAAGCTAAGCGAGTATCTTGGAGACTCTTCTGGGGCAAGATAGAATAATCTTCCCAGGCATCTAGGCTTAGAAAAATTCTCTCTACGAATCCAACAATACCTAGCTTTTAAAAAAAGCAGACGGCTCTTGTATTTGTATACCTCTAGCATCGTATTACGCCTCCTTAACCACTAGACATATTAAAGGTATATGTCGATTGGTGCTTCTGAATGTTTCTCTATTTTTTTATTACGGTAAGTGGCGCTGTAGTCGATATTATTTAAAATGTCATTCTGCATATATCTGCCCTTAACACGTGTAAGCCAGTGTCGAAGCCATATTCACACCATAACTTTTTTGGCGCTCCGACAAGTTTATGTTTATTTTGATTATGGTGGCGGTGGAATCGAGATGTCACCTGGCAAAAGTTACGTCATCACTTCTAATCCATTGGACGTATCGAAGCCATATTTACATCATATGTTCGTTGCATGATCCTATAAGTTCACCTTTTTGGGACTCGGTAGATCGCGCTGGAGTGGAGATATTATTATATATGTGTGTAAGAGCATCACACCTAATCCACTGGACATATTGAAACCAACTCCATATATTCGGTTGGTGATCCTTAATGTTTGTTCGAGTCCGGTAGGTGAAGGTTAAGTCGAGATATTTTTGAAAATGTGTATGTGTGTAAAATGTGAACAAACTGCCAAACACGAATCTACTGACAACTAACTAATGTGGCGTTTGTTTGATTTTTCTAATTTTTGACAAAGTACAATAATTTTTTGGTGGAGAGCGGAAAAAAAGGATTTCCAACGATTTTTTTTAAAGCACCATTACTATTGTGAATGTAGAATATTGGCGTAAGTGATTTTGACAGTTTTTGCCAATACAACAGCTTGAATGCTTTATCGTACTTTTTTGTGTGTAAGTTCTTTTTTTAGTGATTTTAACCTCAATTTACTTGTTAACTAATTTTACTAAAAAAAGTACATGAACAGACCTATTGTGTGAAGTTTTGAGTTTTAATAAGACTGACAGCTGTCAGATTGCTGGAGATTGGTGGCACTTAACTGATAAGTATCTATTTACCGAGTTCAAGTATATGATAAAGCGAGAAGTTTGAACGAAATGATCCGAAAAAATATTATCGGAAACTTATAATTTTTTAATGTTTACTTTTTAGTATTCTTTTTGTTTAAAAACAAGTTGCAGTTGTACAAAGGCCAAAAGGTATTTGTTATTTGTTAACAATAGTTTACTGTTGTTATTAACGAACAAAACAGGTTGGACTAAGTTGAACACAGGAGTTTCCACTTTTCAGCAAACCACGCATTACATCTAGATCCGCAGGTGTTAGAGCCCATCCAGAGAGTTGTCCCACATATTGCAGTTTTGGACAGTGATCCAACAGAATCTATAAACAAAATTTCATAGAACAATTAAAAATATATATCACATTATACTTTTTACTCTCGTAAAGATATACGTAAGTTGTTCTAATTAGGCGTTTGAAAGCTTAACTTTAGTCCTGAAAAAATGAGTAAATGACTAATTTAGTGTTCGGACCTACGACAAAAGAAATGTAATTTCCATCCAATTTTAATTAAAAATAAAAAAGGGTATCAAACACACACCTCTTCCAATTTATTTATGTGGCAATGAAAGGGAAAAGATATTAGGCGTACACTAATGAAGTTGTGCGGTAACAACTCTTTACTTTGTATTTCTTTCACACGTACCTATTTCTACCGTATATTTCACAAATGTCAAACTTCCTTCTTCGACTTTCATTTTAGCGATACTCGAAAGTCGAAGTCCACACAAAATTGATATCGTTTTTAAAATAGAAAATTTAATTTGTCATTGAAATTTTAAAATTTTACGCTGGCATTTCTCACCTTAAGAGCAGCAATGGTCAGATTTGGCGCCGAGATTAAACAAATATTCTCTAACTCTTTAACTTCATGTTCTATTTCTTTCACACGAACCTATTTCTACCGTATATTTCACAAATGTCAAACTTCCTTCTTCGACTTTCATTTTAGCGATACTCGAAAGTCGAAGTCCACACAAAATTGATATCGTTTTTAAAATAGAAAATTTAATTTGTCATTGCAATTTTAAAATTTTACACTGGCATTTCTCACCTTAAGAGCAGCAATGGTCAGATTTGGCGCCGAGATTAAACAAATATTCTCTAACTCTTTAAATTCATGTTCTACGAACAAGCTGCGGAAAATTTTCATGTAAAAATTTCTCATTTAATTCTATCCAAAGGCTTACCTGATCATATCTTCATCATTGAATGTAACAGTGTCCAAGGTTAATTGCTTTAAAGAATTCGAATAGCAAATAAACTTTATAAGCGAACTGCTAATCATAGAACACCTATGCAACTGAAATCGCTCCAGTCTTTCAAATTTGTAACTACAGCGAATATACGACAGCGTATCCATCTGACAAAAATGCAAATAATTTAGAGCGGGACAGGATCGAGATAATTTTCCAATTTCTAGATTTCCTTCGCCTTTGCCCATATTTAAATAACTTAAGTTGCGACCGGTTCTCTTCAGGACTTGCAGCAATTCGTTGCATGAGAAATCGTATACTTCTAATTTTTGCAAGAATATATCATTTAGGATATGCAAAATGCCACCTTTTGGTATAGTTAGTTTTAATGATTCTAACTTTGGACATGTCTTTACGATTGCTTTCAACGTTTCCTCGTTCGTGCGGATGTCATGTAAATACTTGAGTTTGCACTTGAAATTCACATCTACGTTGTCGTAAATATATTTCAGTGCTGATCCGACATCTATATTACTGCAAAGAGTTTCCACATTTGGACAATGTTCGACAATTTTTGCAATGTCCGAATAGGAAATGTTCTTCTTATCATAGCGTCCAACATCGACCACAGTCAGCTGTGTACAAGATACACCTTTGCTAAGGAACTCAATACCAATTTTTGTGATGTCCGTCTTTCCAGATATATTGATAAGTTGCAGTTTTGTGCAGTTTTTAGCAATAACTTTGAGCAGTTCATCATTGGCAATCCATGGGATATAAAGTTTCGTTAAATTGGGACAATTCTGGACAATACTCATCATATATTGCATGTATTTATTTTTGGGTTCGTCTTTAAGCAATAAGCCCTCCAGATTTAACGTGCGCAGCCCTGTTCCTTGGGCATCGATCAGTTGCAGTATCATCTTATTGTACGAAGAAGGAAATTTGTTGATCTCCAAAATGCTTACACGGAAATTCAACAACAATTTTAAGCATAAGAAACGTACTGAATCCTCTACATGTAATCCCAATCCCAAAATGATTTGCAGCAAATAATCATGGATATTATTGGTAGCGCCGGCATACTCCAAATATGTTCGAATGTCCTTCACTATAACTCTAACGTGACATTGCGGATGCATTCGCATTGCATAGCGAAGCGTTGATAAGATGTGAATGACCAATTTACCCATCGAAATATCACGGAGTGAACGAACCGGGTATTTCTTCGCCATGTATTCGCTAAAAGGTTAAACACAATTTATTTTATGCTATTTTATTTTGTTTTTATTTAATGGCGCCGCGTCGCAGTTAAGTAAACAATAGGGTAGTGATGGGCGAAAATGATCTGAAACTAATGGCCTGTTTTTTTAACCCAAACGAGTATAGCTACCTAGAATACAACGAGCAAATGTTGTATGGTGTAAAAAGCACCGGTTTGTACACTGGGTAACTTTACTCGTTTTATTCAGTGCTGCGGAAATGTATCCGATCGGATCCATTTAGAACCTATTGCGAGCTGTTCCCTACCCTTAATATAAAAATGACTCCTCTCCACGGAATAATTTAAAACGCCCAATAAATTACGAATTTGCTACTTGACTTGCGAACTTTTGTGGTTGCTTGCAAGTTCCAATTTAAATATTTTTACGTTTTATTATGAAGTAGCTGAAATACCCATCGTTGCCTGGCTGCCCCCAGCAGACCACGAAGACCCTTTTAGACCCACCTTGAGGTACCCCCCACATATAACAGCATTTTTATTATTATTATGTTTATTGCATTTTTAATTTTAATATTTTTAATTTTAAAAGGGTATTGCCATGGTGCAAGTCATGTAGTGAGTTGTACTTGGTAATAAGATAATGTATAAAAAATGCCAGATCATCGAGTCAATCCAACCACCATGTCAACCCCCTCAACACCATTACCTACATAATCCCTAAAAACATCCAGCTTAACTGTCCCCACCACATCACAAAGTTTCAGCGATATCGGATGAGCAGTCTTCGAGGTATGCGCGAACAGACATACAGACATTTTTCATTTATATATATTAAGATTATGAAGTGATTCTGACAGCTGACATGAAGTATTGTGTCTGGGTTGATCTTGGCCCTTGGTTTAACTCTCACAATTGACATAAGACTTACAGGATTGTAGGGATTTTGATTTTGACCAAAAAATTTCTTGTTATGTTGGAAATCCATTCAATCCTGTAAACTTAAGTATTAAGTTTTTTCATTGTGAAAGCGCCCTTAAAGTTCAAATTAGTGGCAAATGCGTGTTTTTAAACACCAACCTTTTTGTAAAAATTTAAAAGTGATCGAGCCCCGGAGTCGGGGGGCACCAATATAAATTTTTTAAAAAGAGTACCCAATTTTCTTCAAATTTTATACACTTGTGATATCCTTTTTTTCAGAATAAGAAGATCATATGGGCGCTGTGCCTCAGTGGTAGATCGCTTTTACCCTAAAACAGATCTTGATATTTTGGGAGATTTATACCTGTTTTCATTAACTACAACAACAACACATGCAACAAAATAATGTAAACAAAAGATTATCGGCTTTCGTTTTCGTTTTTTCAATAAAAAATCTGAGCTCGAGCGCAGAATTCTAAAATATTAAAAAATACGTCATTAGTATTCGCCAAAATATTACTAATATTTGTACATATTACGTATCACTAATTCAAAAAACAAAGGGAATTTTGACTCCTCTCGACAACTCTCTGTGCATGTGCACGTTATGTGAAATGACTGGCTTATGCCGGTGAATTAGCAATAATTTATTTCTTGGAAGACAACTTTATTCTAGTTACGACCCACATTACTCGAAAAAGCGATACAAAAATCCTAAAATTAACGCCAATACTCGCAGCTATTATGCCAGAAATTAATTTGCAAGTACATTGTTGGCAATTTTAATTTTCCTGGACTATTGGATTGCAAAAGTACATTCATGATCTACACCTAAAGAGTGAAGGCAAAAACAATGCCCAGTATATTAATGCCAACTTCTAAAGGGAATTATGAAGTCTACAAGCGCAAACAAGCCGATGAAAATTGACTTCACCTTCTAGCAGCAAAGACAACAAACCATGCTGTTCAAACCAATAAGGGACTTTTCCAATTAGATACTTATTTGTTTGGCTAAACTTATTTGACGCCAGCAAACTTATTCAAATTAGTAAGTCTCCACAAATAAGTGTTGAGGGAATAGAATGAATAATAATACTTGTTATGTCAATTTCTAAACTTCTGGAATAATTAAACAAATAAAAGAAAAGACTGGATCTATTGCTATTGCGAGTCAAGCAACATAGAATCGGTATCCGGTGACAGCTGTCACATTCAATGTCAGGTCGGTTTCAACCACACTCAGCAGTCAGTTCGTCAGTCGAGAGTCGACACTCGAGACTCGACAGTAATAAATCATCACCATCTGTCAGTCGTCTTAATAATAATCTTGTATTATATATATTGCAATTTACATCGGAAAACGTTAGAGCGCAGGCAACGATAAATCACTCACTAAAGTTTTATCAATAAAAACTGATAACAGACAAATCAGTTTTCATTTGTGACTTGTACGTTGTTGGAGTAAGTTCTTTCTTTATCCTTTCCCATCCGCGTTACTTTTCAAGTGAAGTATTTGTTTTTTTTTTAATCAGAAAGCTAATTCTCGATAAAAACTACATCAAGATGACAACAATTCCTGGCCGTGCATTACATTACGTCTTTAAAATTGGAGATCGAGCAAAAAATGCATTTTTCTATCGAAGTATATTGGGAATGCAGGTAATTATAGTAATTTGTGGTTACGCTGGCATTGGTTTGGGATAATTATCATAAACATTTTTTCCATTGGTAGGTAGTAGTGTTGTAGGGCTTCTCGGGTGCTTTGCTACGTTTATTTGTAGAATACGTTTATTTGTTTGCAGTACTCCAGTGTTCGCAGTACTTCGGTGTTCGGTAGCAGCAACCGGTTAGTGAGTCAACAGGTGTTTGCTTCCACTCAATTGATCATGTGACCTTCCTCGGCATTTTTGTTTATGAAAAATTTCCAACGTCAATAACTCTATTCAAGCGATTCTTTTTCTTTTTGATGAATTCATTCTGAAGTTTTGCAAAAGCTACTATCAAATAAGAATGCAACTTCGATGTTGGAAGCATTGACAACATTTACGTTTGAAATACATACCAATATATTAGGTTATTAGACTGAGTTTCAGATGAGAGTATGCTTGCATTAGCATTCGGGCTTTTAAAATCGTCATCAAGAGGAAACCCTCCAAATTAAATTAACTTAAATTAACTAAAGGCTCATGGCTCATGAACTATATAGTCATAGTGTATAGTCATCGAGTAATGTTGGCGGGCCAAGAAAAGATACCGCGCCAACAGGGTTGGACCACAGATCTGTGACGTCCAAATCCTAGTAACCTAGTGGTAAATGCATTTCTCTCGTCACTTAAATAATCTCGGTGATTAAAAACCAAACACTCGTAACTGGCCTTAACGATGGCAAGCAACAAACAAAATATTATTATGAAGGGTTCATGCTACAGTATACCTGCTTTGCTATGCGGTTTCTCAAGTGCATTGAATTTAAATAAAATACAAATACAAAATATAATTAATACAAATACACGATATCGTGTGAAAATTGTTTCACGGCGGAAATCATGATAGGGCCCCAGCAAAACTTTCAAAGCAACACTCGTACAAGTAGAGTGTCTCTATGATACATCTGAGCTCAGGCTCCTTGACACCTAAAAATAGATGACTTACTTAAATAAATGCCTTTGCCTTTATAGGTTCTTCGCCATGAAGAGTTTACGCAAGGATGTGATGCCCAGTGCAACGGGTTAGTAATCAGTGCACATCTGAATGATCATTTTTCATATTCCTAAGTTTCGAAATATTTATAATCCCACCATACAGCCCCTACGATAATCGCTGGAGCAAAACAATGGTTGGATACGGTCCAGAGGCATCCCATTTTGTCATTGAACTGACTTACAATTATGGAGTGAAAAGCTATGAAATAGGTATGTGAGCGTTTATTTAATAAATGTTTTGTTTTTTTGAATAAAAGAGCTTTGTTTGTGGGAAATAAAATGTATTTGGGGTTGAAGTACCATTGATGCCATTAATTATGGAAAACCTTAGCAGTCAAATGTCCTTCACGGAGACTACAAGAAGTACATTTCGATCCCATGTTGTTCCTGGGCCGTCTAAAGATACTGGCTTTTTGTAATATACCGTGCACTTCAAAAGACGTCAAATAACACGAACGAGGTGGCCTGTCAATTGATTGATACTTTTCTGGAGAAAACACGGTCACCGAACTTCGACTTGAATAACTCGATTGTTTGGTCAGCTGTGTGGCAAGTGTTGCCGTCATTTTGAAACGACATATACTCCAAGTCAACCCCTTCAAGTTTATCGCAAGAATAGTCAATCAACATGATCCGGTAGCGATCTACATTAACTGTGACTGTGTTGCCAGTATAAGTTAAGAAGAAGCATGAACCAATGACCGCTCCAGTTATCCAGTATGAAACCCGCACTAAAAAGTATATTTTTGTGGGCGTTTGGCTTCAGGTGATTTGCTCAAATGCGACAATTTGTTTATTAACGTCTCTTTAACGTTGTCGCAATCGAACGCAATTGATCGCAATCCGTAAGAGAAAGAGGTCGGAATGCTTTTTGCTAAGCAGTATCCGATCCATACGGAAGTACTGGTATGACCATTGTCTTATATACCAGCAGCTTGGATGTTATGGTTAAGTTCCTGTATTTGACTATAGTAGGCTTTGCTGACAACCGTGCGCGTATTTCTGGTTCCATGCTGTTATCGGCTGCTATAGTTGACCCGAGATAGTTAAAGGATTGCACTACTTCAAATTCGCGCTCCACTATTTTATTTGTGGGACCAATGTTGGATCTTCTATTCGCAGACGTGGCAACCATATACTTTGTTTTGCTCTTATTTACGTGCAGGCATCAGGTTTCGTGCCGCCTGCTAGATCTAGATGAATGCTTGCTGTGCAGCTCTTGGGTTTCTACCAACGATGTCAATATCATCAAGGCAGTACCTGAATGGACTTATAGAGGGTTGTTTCTCTTGTTGTTACGTCAGCAGATTCCTCCGTTAGCTTTCTATTTAGCAACTCATTAAAGTGCTCTTCCCATCGCTTTAAGATGGTTTTGAGATCGGCGATCAGATTACCCTCTTTGTCTGTGCAACGCTGTGTATAGAACTTCCGCGTCTGGTGCCGTCCTTGCTCTCTGTACTGTTCTAGTTCACGGACGAGACTCTTCTCCCAGGCTGCTTTCTTTCGCCGGTGAACTGTTGTTTCATCTCTTATGAGCTCTTTATATTCCTCTTTGCGTGCCCGCGTTCTATGAGATTTCTGCATTGCTCGGTACGCAAAATTCTTACGGTCAGTCGCTGGCTTCCATTCTTCATCGAACCATTCGTCCCGATCTCTACTCTACGCCTACTGCCTAAGATGAAGTCGGTAGTACTAATGACTATTCTTAAGGCGTGTCCATTTCTCTTCTCTACGACCGCTCTTGCTCTTGAATTGTTGTTGTCTTCTCAACCTAAACATTAATCGCCTCCAAAATGTAAAGCATTCTTTGAACTATAACCGTATTTTATTTAATTTTCCTTATCATTGTCAGGCAACGATTTCGGTGGCATTACAATCAAATCGAAGGAAGCACTCGAACGTGCCCGCTCGAATAATTATCCAATTGTTCAAGAGAATGATCTGCACATTCTCACCTCACCGGATGGTTACAAGTTCTACGTTATCGATGAACCCCAGCCGCAGTCAAACGATCCAGTTGTCGAAGTTACTCTCAATTCAAGCAATTTGGACAATTCCAAGCATTACTGGCATGAACTGTTGACGATGAAGCTCCTTGCGGAGGAACCGAAATCGGTGCTTTTGGCATACGGTGATCGGCAGGCAGCTTTGCGTATTCGTGAAATTGCCGATCCGCTGAATCGTGCAAAGGCTTACGGTCGCATTGCTTTTGCTGTTCCGCTTGATGTTCAGCCGAAAATCGATGAAATCATAAAGAAAGCATCAGGCACAATACTAACTCCGCTAATCAGTCTGGACACGCCCGGCAAAGCTACAGTGCGTGTAATCATTTTAGCTGATCCCGATGGTCATGAAATTTGCTTTGTGGACGAGGAAGGATTTTCGCAACTCTCTCAGGTCGATCCTGATAGCAATGCATCGTTGGACAAATATATCGGCAAGGACCCATTTCAGGACAAATGAATAAATTATGCGGAATAAAGTTTGAATTGTTTTTGTTTTCTTTTTTAAAGGTGGTGGGTGATGTTTTTTACTTGAGTGTTAATTTGTTATAACAATTATGTGATTATGCAATAAATTATATGTGATGTTAATAAAATGTCCATTCCATTTCTTGGGATTTTCATGTTCTACATTTAAGAGTCCACGGATTGTTAATGTTATTCAAAAAGTTTCATTCCTTCTCTGTATTCATTCATTTAAGTGTTCATTTATACAGTTTTTATCTCAATTATTTGAAACTTTAACTTAATTAAGAGCAGGTATACTTTATTCAGTGAAACTGAAAAGTATTGAACCAGTACCAATGACGAGTTATACGAGCTGTACAGCGACATCAACTCAGTCAAAAAACTAGTCGTACTGGACGTTTTAAATGTATAAGACATGTAGAGCGAATGGATATTCATGCACCTACCCGTACAGTCGACGAATCGAATATAGAGGGAAAGCCAAGTGATTGGAGATCTGAAAAGGATTGGAGGCAGTTACGAAAAGCCCAAAAGACCCACCAAAGTAAGTCATGAATTATCTTGAATCACAGGAATTTCTAGTACCCGGTCGTACAGACATCCCACGAAATCCCATCGAAATGTTTCACCGAACGGAAGAACCGGCGTAGTCATCAATTTGGTGTAAGCAAAACTGTGGCACTCGATATTTCCAAGGCATTTCATAGAATTTTATATCAAGATACTCGTATTTGTAAATGGATGCTTATGGGGTCGGTCAAAACTGCTTTTTTGGATCTTTAGATAACGAACATTCAAGTTGTTATAGGCGGATTAAAGTCAGAAATTCATCGCCTAATGCTTGCGTTACCTAGGTCTCTGTTTTATTCCCGATACACTTCCTTATCTTCATTAATGATCCCTTGTCTGCTACTTCTTATGCGATACGAGTACATTCCTTTCCTAACGACAGCACTTATAGTTTCGCAAATAACTTTGAGGAACGCTTTCCTTACAAACACCAACAAATGTTAAGAACGTTAAATTCTGACATGGACAGCATAATAAAATGGATGAGAACACAGTAGAGTAGAAAAAAACGCTTCCAAAATCAAAATGCTTTCTTCTGTTGAACAAGCGAAACATAAACCTCCAGCCCTTATTAATGATCCTAGGAATTATCGGTACAAGCATAGTTGGAGAGACTGCGCGAAATATTTATCTTTCCTAAAGCGGTGCAAGAAATACTTCATTCCCTCAGCTCTGGCTTCTATGTCATTACATGTTACTCAACAACCGGTGTCCGGTCCTGGTCTCCCGCAAAAAATCCTACCACCGGTCGGGATTTCGAGCTCATTTCAACATGTTTGGCATCTCTAAGCTCTAGGCGTACTACTTTTGGTTAAGGCTTAGCCGGCCTCGCGATTGTGTCCCATAAATTCTATCACAAGACAGTACGAGCAGAATCCTCTTCGCTCCTGCGAGGTTAGTGTCCTGCCCACCGGATCCTACCGAGCTTAATTCTCTTCATGCGGTAACGCTTGTAGATCTTATTATTATTCATAAGACTTCTGTTGAAATCTGCTGAGAAAACAAAGCGATAACGTTTGCCAAGCACCCAAATCACGGATCTATACGTTAGTAATGGTATGACCATTGTCTTATACACCAGCTGATTTAATGTTATGGTCAAATACCCGGATTCGAAGATTCTTGATAGGCTAAAGTTAACTTTGTTGGCTTTAAGCAACTGCGAGCGTATTTATGGACCCTGGACCCTGGAAAACTTTTTGCAAAGCTCTTGGGCCTTACGAATGATGTCTATATCGTATGTGTAAGCCAGTAACTGGATGAACTTATAGATGATTGTTCCTCTCATCGTTACATCGGAATCTCGGATAACTTTTTCCAACGCCAGGTTAAAGAGGACGCAGGCCAGTCTATCTCCTTGTCAGAGCTTGATAGTGATCCTGATATTTTTACTTGGCTTATAACATTGTTCATGGTCAACCTGCATAGTCGTATCCGTTTATTTGGGATGCCGAATTTTCTCATGGCTTTATAAAGTTCCCCTCTACCAGTATCATAGGCGGCTTTAAAGTCTATAAAATGATGGGGTAGTAAGTTTTAAAACTATACACAATTTTCCATCAGCTGCCTAAAGGTGAAAATATGATCCGTTGTTGATTTGCCTGGGATGAATCCACACTGGTAAGGGCCAATGATGACTTAAGCGTATGGGGCTATCCTGTCTTGCAGGACAGAGAAGACGGGGTACTCTACAACGTTGTACCACGATAATTGCTGCATGTTCTGATGTCTCCTTTCTTATGTGGCGCAGGATCACAGGATCTATTCTTGTGGCATCGTTTCTTTCTTCCATACTTGCACTATAAGTTAATGAATTGCTCTGCTCGATGTAGTGCGGACCTCCTGATTTAATCAGCTCCGCTGGGATGCCATCTGATCCCGGGGTCTTATTATTTTATCACTTTGCTGACTTTGTCTATGCTTGGTGGAGCCTGCACATTGTGGTCGTCGGTCATTGGTGGAGCCTCCAATTCCTCAGTATGCAGTCCATTTGCCAACTCATGAAAGTGATCTTGCCATTGCTTAGCGAGATCAGCGATCAGATTACCCCTCGTTGTTTTAGGAGTATGTACAACGCGGTGTATATTGCGCTCTATGATAGAAGTTCTGTGTCGGTGATAATGATAATGAGAACAATAATTTCTCATCGACAAAATGTGTATCGTGTATGGTAAAAATTTCTTTATCATGATCATTTTATCACAGAATTCTGGACCTAGTCTCTGTACTCTCTGTACTGACAATAGTCCGAGTCGACGTTAGCACTTCGGCCTAAACTTGAATGCAACTAAATTGTATGGTCATGTACACCGAAGACCACCTTACATCTTCTTGACAGAAAACAGAACCACTCGAAAAAACCTATTGGTGACGTAATCATTGCGAAGGCAATTGATTCGTTCTAACATCACAGGAATGTTTCCTACTTGTTATTGTTTTAAAGCATTACTATTACTGTTCAGTCAATAACTCCGTTGACTGGAATTTAATTATCACCACCAACAACAAACACACTACTGCCCATTCCACATCACAAAGCTTTCCTCAATTGAACTACTTTGTCTGCATTGATGCTGCTATGACATGATCAGAACACATTCGATAATTCGCTGATGACGCACATGGCGGCGACTCATACTTTGTGTGAATCCCAATCATCCACTCATCGACAGGACATCCGATACCTCGCTTCGTTGCGATAACGTTGGGTGACCTATTTGCTATATGGCAATATATACTGGCCCGATGATTTGCAGTAGCATTGTCGACTCAGCAATACAGACGGAATGCCATCATTCACAAGGATCGCGATCGCAGGGGCCGGCGTGGGGACATTTATAATGGTCTGCAGTTGGATATACAAGGCATGGGCCTGGTATCATGTACTTGGCAAATTTCACTTATGGAATTTGTGATGACGCTGCAGCTTGGCGTCGCGCATATTGGTGGTGGTGGTCTGCTGCTCATGGAGAAGCGACCCTTCTTGGTGTAGCCGCAGAAACTACAAAGGCAGTCTAATTTTTGGACTGCTTATTGCTCTATGCTATTACCAGCGGTGCTTAATAGTAATAGCGGATTGCGTTCAGCCTTTCCAACTCCTATATGTCTATCATGTAAAAAGTGATACTAAGACTGTGATGAAACATCATCAGATCACAGCATACCAATTCAGTGGTTCACAACCTTCAACAGAGACACAAACCATAATGGGAGCAACACACTTTCAAATAAAATCGTGAAATAATTTCGTTGCAGGACAATTGACATTAAATGAAATAAATATGCGCAGCAGCGGCTGCGAATTGTTGCAGCTAGCGTAAATGGTGTGATTTTTTCTGCAGCTATGAAAATGCCGTCTCTTTTTGAGCTTTTGGTGGTCTTTTGGGTGCTTTTTGGTGGTCTTTCAGGATTCTTTTGATGGTCTTTTGAGGGTTTTTTGGGGATCTCTCGAGGGTCTTTCGGGGATATTTTCGGGTTTTTTTGCGGGTCTTTGAGGGACTTTTTGAAGATGTTTTGGGGGTCTTTTGATTGTCTTTTGAGGGGTCTTTTGGGGAGTCTTCTGATGATCTTTTGGTGGTCTTTTAGGATTCTTTTGATTGTCTTTTGAGGGGTCTTTTGGGGAGTCTTCTGATGATCTTTTGGTGGTCTTTTAAGGGTCTTTTAGGGGTGTTTTGGTAGTATTTCCGGGTCTTTTGAGTTTTTTGTATCACATGTACAACTTCGTATCATGTGGACTTGTAATCTAGATGATCAGTATAATGAGAAAAATTCGTGGGTTTTTTTGGACGCGCCGGGAATAGAACCGGGGTGTCCTCCGAGTCGAAATCAATGGTTATTAACACTGTACCACCGACTCCGACAAAAAGTCAGTCAGTTTTAGTTAAAATTAACGAATTTTATTCTTACTAAATAAAACTAAGAGCTCTTTACAAGTCTCATGACAGATGAGATACATCTCAGGAGTTGTGTCTATGAGTTTTATTCATATGATTGCTCTTGCTTGAAATAACCGCTTACACTTGCTGAGCTTAGTAACCGGGATGTTGGATTTTCTCGACTCTTCCAATAAACATTTGTTACAAATTTTACTAAAAGCAAATGCCTTGATACATTTTGCCTTTTTTTCAATAACTATGTTTACCATTGCTTGGGTAAAATGCATCCATCAGTTAAATAAGATAAGAAACGATAAGCAGATAAGAACTGAAAACAGAATATGAGAGCAAAAATTGCATTTGGTTGAGAGTGTCTATGTTATTGGTATGGAAGCAAAGCACTAAGTAAACTCGAAGCTGCACTAACTTCACACATTGTAAGTGCCAATAGGGTAATAGGTATCACATACCACCACACACTCATGAGGGGTTGGAGTTTTCCCCCTTTCCAACGAACTTATTGCGTATTTGTGCAATAATTAATATAAACCGATCGACGGCTTAGTATGCGAATAGAATCGGAATAACATTGCGCCGCTTGCTTCATTGCTTCCATGAATACAACACAATGCTGGGAGTGGGAGTGGACTTACGTATTTTGATTTTTCGAGTGTAAATATGCCATCATCACTACTCGTAGGTAGTTAGTTACTTGTAACTGACGAACACGATGTTGGGGAAAACAATGCAGAAACAGTCGCCTTTTGTCCATTAAGTTAATCGGTTAGTCGTTTTAAGACAAAAAGACAAATAGTTGCTAACAAAGCAACGAATTAAAGTGTTCTTAGAAGTATTCCGGTTTGGGCCTTTTGAGCCAAAGATTGCAGTTTAGTGTCTTGTGCAAAGTTGTCTTTTCGCCGCCCGCCCGCCGTTGTAAGCGTCGATGTCGATTGATTGTCGATGAATCACAAATCTACAAACGCAATTGCATCTTATTACGTAGTTACATTGAGTTACCTTTATTTACAATTACGATAACAGCGATCGTTGAAGCAAGCTACAGTGTGTAAAAAAAACTTATTGCGGTAGAAATAAAAAAAACTGTCTTAAGATTGAAGTTTTGAATAAACCAAGTTTGCGTTTTTAATCTTCCTCATACGTAAAGGGAAGTTGCTAATTTTGTTGCACCTGCAATTATTATTGGAAGTGACGGTTTCTACCCAAATTTGATCAGAATTAAAATTTCAAAATATTTTAAAAACAGCTTATTAGGTTATCCTTTAGACCACTTTTTTCCCCCGACAATGGAAAAGTTCTTGCATCTTACATTAAACATTAAATTTTGAGTCTTTTATTAAATTCCACTTTGGTCTTGCATTGGCCAACTGAATCGACGATCTTCAACGCTCACGTCATCAGTATCGAACCAAGTTTCTGTGACTACTACGAGTACTTGCGATGTAGTCAGATAAGACCTCTTGAAGATAACGATAAAAAACTTGTCCCTACTTATTATCCAAACAGCCATATTCTCCAATATGTGTTGTCATCACATCGCTTCGAGGAATAAAATATGGTAGCAGTTCCTTTAGTGCCAAACTCAGAGACGGACAGTACATCAGTGACTATGCTAATGCCGGGCAGTAGAAAACGCGCTGTTCTCATACTCTTTGCGGTATGCATCTGCGGAGCATTGCTTATGTGTGTTTACATCGTAAAGTCATCACCGGCATTGAATCAATATGAAATTCTGAAATCCTATCGTAGTGAGTCCATTTCATCCGCTCCACGGACAATACTCTTGTGGAATAGTTTTTTCGGCGACAAGCGGTGGAAATTGCCCGACGACAAACTCGGTCCGGCTTACTTCCGCGAGCAAAAGTGCCAAGTGACGCAATGTGAAATCACCAATTATAGGGATTTTCTTCCGTCCATCGATATGTACGATGCGATATTGTTTCACACGGCGGAGCCATTTCCGTTGGTGCACCCGGTTCCGAAATCTCGAGATCCTAGACAATTGTATGTGTTTGCCTTGATGGAACCACCGGGCGAGACAAAGCATGTACTTGGCGATGAAGGTGGTTTCTATAATTTGACCATGGCATACCGATTGGATTCGGACATTGTGTGGCCGTATCAGTATATAGAAGATTTGGAGACTGGAGCAATGGTGGCTCCAGTCAAGAGTCCCATGTGGCGACGTCCACCGCGAGAGGCATTTTTCGATGCTGAGGTCAATAGTTTGATGAAAACTAAGACCAGATTTGCTGCTTGGATTGTATCGCACTGTGAGACGTTGTCGAAACGTGAAGAGCTGACGCGGAGTCTGCAGAAACACATCAATGTGGATGTGTTCGGGAAGTGCGGCAAGATGAAGTAAGTTGTCACGGGATCTTTTCTTTATTCCATCCAATAGTAACAGTGTTATAATTTCTATCAAAACATAAACTGAAAATGTCAATTTCTCTCCCCCCCCCCACCACACAGATGCCCACGAAACTCAACACTCTGCGATGATCTGCTGGATCAGAATTATAAATTCTTCTTCGCCTTTGAAAACTCGCTTTGCAAGGATTATGTGACGGAGAAGTTTTACAACGCTCTGAAACGTCTTGTCGTTCCGGTTGTCTTTGGCGGAGCCGATTATAATCGCTTTGCTCCGCCGCACTCATACATCGACGCGGAGAAGTTCGACAGTGCCAAAGAACTGGCTGAATATTTGAAATATTTAGATGGAAATCCGGCGGAGTATATGCGCTATTTCTGGTGGAGGCACCATTATAAACTCGGTTATCGTTCGCCACTTTGTGATCTTTGCGAGCAACTACACAGTCCAGCGACACGCCAAAAAGTACAAATTTATCACAACATCGAAGAATGGTGGCTGGGAGGAAGTTGCCGCTTTCAGTCGAAAATTGATTTGTGAATGTTTTTTTTTATGTACAGGTACCGCCACAAATAAATTAAGAAACATAAAAATTATAATTTGTTGTACTTTTAATGAAGTTGTTGTTATAAATTCCAGTGTGGTAATGAATCAGTTATCAAAGCGCGCCATATCTAGGCGAGGTCTTTCTCTACTTGGCTGTCCCTTTCGGTTAGGTTCTAAGATCGGGGCTCTATTCGCTACCTAAGTTATCAAATAACATCTCAAATGTGTCTATTACGTAGTTTCTATACTGGGTCAATCTAGGCTTCAGGCTTCGTAAACGATTTTACAAATAAAACACAACACAAGTTTATTAAATTTGCAAATAACAACTTTAATAAACAAACTGTAATTACACTGGTGATAACATTAAATTTACACAAAACACTTATTACAACAATACTTGTACTTTACTACTATTTCTGAGAGAGCTTTTCAACTGCACTGGTCGAATTTCAAATTATAACTAACTTACTTTGGCCTAACGCCTCTATTTATACTCAATCGAAAGCTTGCAGAAACTTCCAATCTTATAGACAGAAATATCGAGAAAAGACCAGAATATTGTAGCCTTATTCCCTTATTTACAACTAACGAAACTTATATGTTATAGATTCCATTTCTTACTCTACCATATAGCTTAGAAAGGCATCAGTAAAGAATTGAACAGCTTCGAATTCTGGTATCGAGCCACTTTTTATTAGAACTCCGAAAGCCTGGTAAAGTGAGAGAAGAACGGAAGTTTTCCGTAGACGGGCACGTAGTCCGAAAGCCTGGTAAAGTTTAAAGTTTGAAATTATGGTATAACAGAAGTTTGGGGCTATTTATTAGAAAGGACATCCCGAACAAGCTATTTATGTCACGGAGTATCAACGGAAAAATGCCAAAAAATCTGCTCGAGGGTCATATCTACACTAATAATATAAATAGGTAAAGTTAGTTTGTGGGTAGGAGGTGATCTTCGAAACTTTTAGATCTGCTTTAATAAAAGAGCATTTCATGGCGACCCATTTTGTAATGAAATAACTAAAGTTGACCAAAAAACGGTCGGGAATCATAATGACTGTCTTCTGTGTGCTGCGTTTTTACTGTGCTGTACGAACATCACGCCATAATGACTGTGTGCTATATGCTGCGCTGCTTTGTACGTACTGTAATCTATATACATATATATAAAAGTATGTCTGTTGGTTTGTAATACGGTATTCAAACTCAAAAACAGCTGGTTGAGCTGAAACTTTCACATTGGCGCTTTGTTTAGGTTTAGGCAATAGTACACCCCATGGGCGCCGTGGCTCAGTGGAAATGCGCATGGCTACTGAGCAGCAGGTTCGTGGTTCGAATCCCAGTAACACCAAAGAGTATTTTTCACGGTGTCCCACCTCTCGCGAGTGACAATTACAAACATTCCGAGAGTAATAGTTTGTCACGGAAAGCTTCTCAAGGTCTTGGACCGCAACGGTCTGTCGAGCCGAATATTATTGTTATAATAGTATACCCCTCCCGTGGTAGTGATGGCAAGACGGGGATTCATGTGTGCGGGTGGTGGAGCGCCCGGAAAAGCTAGTATTATTATAAAGGTTTCCTAAAAACCAATGAGTCATCAATTATCGACAGAAATATTCAAGTTTGAAGTGGAATTTTGCCGGTTGTAAACCAGTATCCAAACCTGCTGTGCTGTGCAGATTATTTAAAAGAAAATAATCCAGTCCCTTTACCCGTCGGACTTCGTTGTACGTGTTTATTACAAGTAAGCCTCTTGCTTTATTGAAAAAGCTTTCAATTATAGAGCGCAGTTGACGTCCTGCTATGACTACTATCTCATAGATGGAGCAACGGACGTTTTGTTTTTAAGAAGATAACATAAATTTTAGAAATTTAAAATTTATCTATAATTTAAGCCCATCATTGTCCAATACACTATCATCAGCAAAGTTAGTATGTGATGAATGTGGTTAATTGAAAGATGACCATAATCAGACCAGACCCTTGTTACAGAGACACATATGGTGATGATGTGACGTAATAAAATCATCTATATGTCAACTATAATTATATATCTACAAGAATTCTTTTTATGAATGCGGCAAATTCATAAAACTGACAGGCAAAAGTTTATGATTACAGATGTCTCCCACACAAATTGTCAATTTTATAACGACATGCGCTTTGGCTTCCGATTGCCTGCGTCATTGTCATGTAAATGTCAAAAGTCACACAAAAGTTTATATGTGTGGCAGTGACACATACACTTTAAGAAACAACTGCGCAACTGCGAACTTTGTGACGTCAACACTTACTGTCAACTGTATGAATCACAACCCTTAAAAAGTTTGTTTATCTTTCTGCCATGGCTGCTGCACCAGTAGCCGGAATATAGTTTACAGTTTTTGATAACTGACAAATCGGGGGATAACTAACAACTTAGTGAAGTGAAACAGACCCAAAAAAGGATTCACATCAAATTAAAGAAATCCATTCAGAAAATTGCGTGCGGTTATGGTATCCATGGGATGAAAAACATATACTCGTTTGTATCTGTATAGCTATATGTATATGTAAAGTAAGAAATCTACCCCTTTGTCAGTTGGTCGAAAAGCCAGCCAACTTCAGTCGTGGTGAATTGTAAGTTAACTTTAATTTAGGGGAACATTTCATCATCATTAGGGCAAATGAGCTCAGTTCAAGTTTTTCCGACATTGTAACGACGTGAAAATATCCACTGTTCGCTTCAGAGTGTTTTTCCATGGAAAAGAAAATTCCCAATAATTCTTAGTGATACAATTTGTTTAAAAGTAAAGAACTAATTGCCTTTTTAGCTTGTTGTGGGGAAAGAGAGACGTAAGTTTCAACAACAAACAAAAAAACAGAAAGTTAAAAATTTTCTTTCGCTTTTTCGTGTAAAAAAAATTTTTCTTTTCTCGAACAGGAAAACTTAGATTTTTCTGTATGCATTATCTATCTGTTTATGGTTACACCGATTTTTTCCTTATATCATAAATTGTTACTTTGGTGAAATATATTACCACTTAAGTGGAGAAAAAAAGAAAATCGCCAGTTATCATTTTTTAAAAGAAAATTAGCATGAGTTGAAAAGAAAAACGATTTTTCGCTGCGCTATATCCGAGAAAATTTTTGAAAATCGATTTTTCCTGAAGGCAACACACCAGAGACCGTACTTCCTCATTTGTACAATATACATACGTATGTACCAGTATCTACCAATATAAACTTTTGGTACTCGCATAATACTCATTTTGTCTATATTGGTGGTGGGCTTTCTCTGTGGTTTGGTGTATGTGGTGGCTGGTGGCATGGTGAGTTGTGAGCAATGATTTCTTTCTCGAAGAAGGAAATCTGCCTGTGATAAATTTTTTTTTATAGAGGATGGCATGGATGGCATTTATTGCCTAAAAAGAAGAGAGATAATGGATATTTAATAAAAATGCACTGCTCGGTGAGTAGAAATTTTTGAGAAATATATTAGTTTTGGCTTTTTGCCCACCCCAAAACCCCTATGTAGACATATCAGACCCCATGCCCACCATTATACTCACAACCCTGTAAAAAACTCATGTTACATAGAAGTAAATTACATAAAAATAGAACTGTTAGACTTGTGTGAGTAATCGACCCTTTTATACAAAAATGTAACACTTCCCACAACTGCCACTTTATGGACCGACGTGCTAGTTACGTACGTATGTACAAATTACATGGCATTTGAACACAACACATCAGGTGGCAGATACGTTTTTATTATCTATTATGTATGTAATTGGAAAGATTTGGTAGGATGAGAAAAAAAGCCATTTAATGCTCGGTACTGCTGAAAGGATTACTGTTTCAGGAGTACATTGCCGGAGTCAAATCAACTTTGGCAGGTGCCGAATTGGTGTAATCGATAATTTCACAGAATACTCGTAATAGACTAACGACACTTATTCAGGACATTTTAATGCGGATATTTTCGACTATTTGGTAAAAGTTTACAAAAGAAGTGAACAAAAAATGTTGTTCTTTTAAATAAAAAAACTGGCGTGGCATGTACCGCATATAATACCACAATTATACAAAATAAATCAATGTAAAAGAAATTTCAATAAGAACATAACAATTTTGTAATTAAATAAAATACAGAATAATTGAGATATCGAGCTGAAGTTTATTCTTCGTATTGTACACATGTTCAATTTAAGTATAGATTTCGCTCTCGTGCATACAACACCGCGAGCACTTTTGCTGCGATCGATTCTTTGGAGCCCATTATCCACCACTTTTCAACACATATCGGCCGAAACGTTGTCAATTTCGCGTTCGATATTGTTTCTGAGCTCATCTTACGTTGTTGGCTTGTTAGCATAAACCAACGATGAAAATAAATCCAACGACGTTAAATCGCATAAGCGAACTGGCCATTCGACTGGACCCTTTCTCGAAATTACACGAACTTCCCCATCCATAGATCAATTGTTTGACCAGCAGTATGGCATGTGACACCATTTTATTGGAACCACATATCACTGATATCAAGTCCATCCAAATTTGGCCAAAAATCGTCTTCCCACATGGTACGATAGTGAATTCCATTGACCGTGACATGGCGATCATTTGCATCGACGAAAAAACAAGAATCAATAACACCGCCGGCATGAAATCCATACCACACGGTCACCTTTTGTGGATGCAATGGAGCCCCTTGAATCACATGTGGGTTTGTTCTGCATTCCTGTGAACAGCGTAGAACGTTGACTCGAATTTATTCACTGTCTGGTGGGACGATGTTTACAATCGGAAATTGGAGAAAGCGCTCCTAAAGTTGCGACCACCGACTCAGGAATTCGGTAGTAATTTTTAATAATTTCCAAACCTTGACTGACGTTGACATTGACAAATCATAAAAAATAGACCTTATTTTTTCAAAAATGAGGACGGAATTCGACGTTCGGTTAATAGAGAACGTTTGCGGACCTTGATCCTTTACAGTTCTGTATAGTTTGCAAACTGGTAGCATCATTAGAACTTATTCAACTTTTGGTTAATAGAGATCGTTTCCGTACCATGATCACATACAGTTTTGGATGGTTTGCAAACTGATAACTTCATTAGACCTTATTTTTTCAAAAATTGAGACGAAATTCAAGTTTCGGCAAATGAAGAGCGTTGCCGGACCATGATTACATACTCGTTCAGTTTTATATGACTTACCAGCTGGTAGCATCATTAGATTTCTACAAGGGTGAGGAAGGACTTTGAGTTTGGATAAATGAAAATCGTTTTCAGACAATGATCAATATATAATTTTTAGACAAAATGGAAACCATTGATCGCAACGAGATGTGCGATTTTAGCAGGATACGGCTAACAACGGAAAGCATCGACGTATTCTTCGACGTTCATGTTATTTATGACATACTACTAGCAATGCCAGAAAAATGTTATTGAAACCTTTAACCCCGGGGGGGGGGGGATATGGTGTGTTCGTAGTTTTGAAATGTTTGAGCATTTCCAAACATCTCGATTCCACCTATCCTATATCGTTGTTTTTCCTACCTGAATGAGCTGATTCCACTGGATGTCGTATTTTGGAATGAATTTTCGCCGCGTAGGGTATGTCCAATTCGCTACCACTTTCTTTCTGTAATAAAGTTGTTTGTTTGAGATGCCATTGGGTCAAAACAACCATAAGATGATTCTTAGCATGTATTAACGATGATTTGAACCTTGTGTGTGTTAATGGTATCCTCCTTCCAAGTACTGTATATACAGTTCGGTGCCATCACGGTTATCTGAGACCAAACATTCTACATATAGGAATTATTGGAATTTTTTGATTTCCTTTCCGGCAATGTTGAGTTGAACGTGGGTATTAGAATGCTTGTGACTTTTGTTTTGGCTGAGTTAATTTTAAATCCTGCTTTGTTTGCCTCATCAGCTTATAGATTATGGGTCACCCGAATGATAAAGATCTATTATCCGTTGTGAAAGTAGGCAAACATCATTAGCGTAGTCAATGTGTTTGGGGTAAGATGTCATAGTCCATTAAATTTGATGTTTACCACAAGTCATTGCTGCACGGAGTACATTGCTTGATGACCAACATGAAAAGCAATAAGCACCCATGACACAATGGATTTCAATGTATTCTGACATTCTACTATTTTGTGTAAAATATGACACTTACTTCTAATATAATTCTAGCTATTTTGGCTACGGCTGGGAGAACGCATATATCTCTCCAATTTACAACAATCCATCAAATTTCCGTTCTTCATAAGCTTAATGGTCATACCTCTTTCAATGTGTTATCCAGTTAAAAAATTGATTTTCACAGTAATAGTATGGTCATGTACGGATTGTGTTGCTGCTAGAAATAGTGAATTATTTTTCGATGGCCTGAATTAGCTTGACAGCTGCAGTCTTCATAAAAACCAACATTTTTTCAAGTATTCGGTCTGATTAAAGTCCTGTGCATTATGAATCATTTTATGGGTCATTCTTGTATACTCTAAAGTGCTTTGTACACGCTTGAGATGACGTCGAAATCGGAAGAGAATGTCAAAGCGAATTTCTTGCTGTGTTGATGATGGAATTTCATCCGACGACCTTACAAGACTTATTTTACAATTTTTGCCTATTTTTCCAAAATTTTATGATATATTTCGTTCTCGTTTCTTTTTTCAAAAATAATTTAATAATGTTATGCCAACAACTAAGCGAACTTATATCGTAGCAACAAAAATAAAATGGTACTGATGGACCGAAAAGGCAAAAAATGCGAGACTAAAAGTCTTGGAATATAGTTTTTTTTTAGCAGGACAGAATTACTGCTGTAAATCTCCCCAAATTTAAAATCCTTTCGAACAGTAGTTCCCTCAATTTATTGATTAAAAAAATAGTACATTATGATACATATTAAATTTTCTGTAATCGAAAAGGAGCCACTTGCTGCTTAATCATCCGACTACGCTTAGGTACTCAATCAGGGCAGGAATCAATGCAAACAATACAACATTACAGTACACAATCATACATCCAAATGTGAAATTACAAAGTATGCCCTTGTCTCGGGGGTCTCTTCTGTAGATTCCACTCGATTAGATTGCAGTACTTGCCATGGCGAATCAAAAGTAACGTTGAAAATTCGAATGTGTCACACATACATACACATATTATTTTGTGTGTTTTTTGTTCGTTTTTTCGCCTAGGAACAACGCCTACATTAGAATTCATCTGAGTGCACTTGAAATATGTCAGCTGGTTTTATGACAAAAGTATCCTAAGATTTTTCGAGGTTGTTTTGTTTTTGGTGCTGTCGTAAGTTGGCATCTTTACAACTCAACTACACTTATACAAGAATGAGACCTTCAAGTGTTCGGGTGATTTGCACTGGGGTTATATATTGGTGAAAAGCAGTTGTAGGGAGGGGATTATAACATTGCAACGTATGCCAGACATATTTGTAGTTTAATATGACTGTGTTACGTCACGTCTCTTTCAACTTGGAATTTTCGTACTTTGACGAATCAATTGGTAATTTGCAATGGTCTTTTAATTTTTTATTTCTATCACATGATCGTCTGACTGAATTTAAGAAGACACAGGCTGTTCGATGACACATTTAAGACAATAATCAAAACAGGAACAAAAGAAAAAACTTTTTTTACACTTCAGTTATTCAGTGTAACTTATTAGTCCTTTTTCTTCTCTTATGTTGAAAAGTTTTTCTCAGTATTTCAAATTTTTATTGATTTGTATTTAGACAAAATCACGCATGTGGATAGAAAGTTGTGTATAAAGCTTTTCCTTACTTAATATGTGAGTCACGTAAAATCCACGGTGTTTGAGTGTAGAATTAATTTCTTTGAATAAAAGCCCTCTAACCTATATAATGTCTACCTTAATTTCAAAAAAGAATCTATTTTTATTCTTTAATTGCCATAGTATGGCTAGTATTGTAGAAACTTATCAGCCATGGGACTATTCCTGGCCTCCAGTTAAAAATATCTCCACCGGTCCCTATTTCGAGACGATGTCATTCAGTTTCGCATTTAATTTATTTAATAATTAACATTAATTGTTTGAGATATATTAATGCTTGATTGTGAAATACCTATTTAGGCCTGCAATACCAATATTGCTACGATTACCTAGCAAATAAGAATAGTTTCATACATTTCTAGTCTTGATCATAGATTATATTGTTAAGTGAAATTTTTGAAAGTATCTCTTTACTCTCTTTGATTTTGTGCTAAAAGGCCTTAAACGCTTGGTAGAAATGCATATTGGGTCGAATGTACGCAGAAGAAACCTTCCTTATTTCAATAAAAAAAATTCAGAAGCAGGGTTCAGGAGAGCATAATCCGTCTTGAAAATATAGGATGTTTATTAACATTGTTAAAAAATTTAGGCTTTCTAAAGACTAGAACAACACAAAATCGTTTTTTTACAAATTACAATTTTGATAATAAAATTGCAAGAGTTCACAAATTTACACTAGTGATTACTTATTATTCACTTATAATACTCCAAGTAGTCTGGAATAATTCCAAACTCTAACTCACTGCGATAAGGTATAAGGGTTATTTATACCTAATCTAATGTTGGGAGAAAGTTCTATTGTAACCACTTAGCAAATACTAGATTAACACCTAGCAAATACTACCTAGAATATGCTGGTGTAATTTCCCTGTATAAAATTCTATACACAATATTACATTGAGCCTAAACACATGTCATGGTTTTTGCTAATTTCTTAATACTTAATGCTTATTCCTATACGAGTATGTACAGTCAGATAAAATATTTCTCTTCATAACATTAACCATTCGTAACAATATTGGGGGAGCTTTTGACAACGCTACCTTTGACTCAATTTGCAAATCTTCTGCAATTCATGGAGTGGAACCAAAAAAATGAATTCACTACATGCTTTCGCACCGCCTTCATCAGAAAGGTCTTTATGGAAAATAATCCTACGGTCTAAGTGGTAAGGGGATGTTCCCAAGGTGGAGTCTCTTTACCACTTCTGTTGTGCTTGTTGTCGATTTATTGCTCAACAAAGTTGGTCGGCAGATGATCTCAATACACTGCTTAATTTGCTACTCTGATTCTAGTTATTCTTCTGTGTGTCTTGGTGGTGGGGGTTGGCGGGTCATGGGTAATGCCGTGGTTAACAACTAGTATGCTATATATGCGACCTTATAGGAATAAGGTCTGGCATGATGCATATTTGAGCTATGCCTACAGGTCCGGAACCAATATAAGACTTGAAAGTAAACTATTGAAATTCGAAAATTTTTGGAACCCAAACAGGAGTACTGTTGGAACTTTATAAGTTCTTGTAGAAATACCAAGTAGTTTGTGAATACGCCAAACAAAAAATACAAAGGTATATATATATTGGTGGTGGGTTGGTGTGATAGTTCGATAAAAAACCACACAAGACCACTCAGACCGTCGGTCCATTGTACTCGTTCCCATCTCTTCGATACCTTTACATAGCGAAGGACTTGATATAGTTTCAACGATCGAAGTTCTTCGATCCTTATTATATTCCTTCCAAAAACGTTTATCCTTGGTTAGGTACCTTGCAAAGGTACTTAAAGCATTTTTTCATATATAAGTTATAACTTATAGTTTTGGGCATTTTTAACTGTTATACTGAAATAAAAAGAAAATTAGCCTATGATTAAAAGACCAGTAATATTCGTTTACGTGATACCTTATGTTTCATCAATCGCACTAGTAGGAACTTATTAAAATGTTAAACTTAGTCCGCTTACTGGAGAATTAAGCAAAGCTTTATTACTTAGTTAGTTGGTTAATGTAAAACGAGAAGAGTGTTGGGCCATGGATAGATTCTTGTGGTACACCGCTCTGGACTTTAAGAAAACGCGAAGTCTTAGTACACTGTCACGCATTGTTGCCTTCCTTCTAGATGACAATGAAAACTTAAAACTCTGCATTTGCTTATTTGCTTATTTGAAACAATTTTTTACATAAGTTACAACTAATCTATCTTTTGCAAAATTCCAAATGGTTTTTGTCGGCAAACCCATTAAATTTACGCTGCTTTGGGTCAGAACAAATTAGGTTAACATGCTACGGGTATATACAGAGCCAACCACTTATCAGTTTGTTAGCCTATTTTTTTTTTAGTAAAATTGCAGTAAAAATAAAATAAAAATGTATACAAACACAGAATTCATGCAGTGGAATGACACGGATATGTTCTTCATGTCTGCCAGTTACTCATATCCTTTGAGCCGTTCAAAGTTTCATACAAGTATGCCACACATTACGCTTTCATGTAAACGATCCTACAATAATTTTATAAATAGAAACGGACATGCACAATGTACGTATGCATATAGCAATTCAACTACATTTAAAAAAATGTATAAGGGTACGTGTACGAGAAGTTTTTTTTATGCCATATCTTGACACGTTGGGACATTTTTTACATTAAAAGATATATATATATAAAATGTAAACATAATGTTTAGCTAAACATGCATCCTAATGATTGGTAACTGATAGTATTTCATGGTGCTTATTGCGCTTAAGTCTTCGAGTTATTCCAGTCAGGATGATAAGCCTAGATGCCTAGGTGCTGCATCAGTCTTTTCTCATGAGCCACTGCATACATTGCGATTGTGTTGGATACGGTTTTTATCCCCAGGTCTCGTTAGAGGTCGCTGTTTCTCACATACCAGGGTGCATCCGCAATACATCTTAACACTTTGTTATGGAATTTTTGAATTATGCTTATGGTGGTATGCTTGGCACAACCGCATAGTTGGGATCCATATGTCCATACTGGTTTCAGTATTTGATTATAAATATTTTTATTTATAAAATTAAAATTAATTATTGGTAAAATTAACATGTATTGGTTTAGAGTTATTTAACTGTATTTGCCATTTTTTGTCCAGTTGACTATGATATTTGTTGCATCTTCTTCAGTTTTCCCATGTGCAAGTATCGCTGTGTCGGTAGCAAAAGTTACTAACGTGCAAGGGTATGGAAGTTGTAAGTCATACGTGAAGAGGATATATAAAACGGAACCCAGAATAACAACACTAAACGAGCTTACGAGTATGTCTCATGACGGTAATAAGATAAAAATTGTTAAATCTTGAAGCAAAGCAATATACCTGACAATCTCTGTGTTAGTTAATATCCCAAATGTACGTTAAGTTTTAATTATGTAAAATGAACACAAGGACATGAGAGTATGTATATTTACCCGTACAATATAGTGTCCAGCAATATCAATTTTATTTTTCTTTTGTTGTTCACACACTAAAAGCGCAAATAAAGTCCGTTGTTTTATTTTTATGATGCCTCAGAGCACTTTGAATTGTTATTAAACGCACACAGCACACTAATTTGTTGCTCTTTAGTACTAACACTACAAATAAGGTCGTCATTTAATTCAATCTTCTCATTACAAACAACGTAGCTGCGACACTATAAATCTCAAACGGTGTGAATATTTTTTTTATCATGTACACATGCTCAAGGGATTTGCATTATTAAAATGTTAAGCACAGCGTGGTCGTAAGGGAATTAAGAAGAAGAAAGGAGGAGATGTCTATGCACATGTGGTGTAAATGTTAACGATCATACAGATGCGGGACGTCAGTCCAACTTACTTCGGATCGTCAATTGAGCAGCGTGCATCAACGCACCGCTCTCACTTGGCCATCCTGACCCCGGTTACCACATACTCGTGTACAACAGACCTTTTCCGAGATTTTTTTGAGGTCCTTTTTAACCACTTTACACACTACCTAGAGAGTTGAAATTTGGTGAGTGTCAAGCCGAAATAGCATATTTTTTATAATCCGCGTTTGACACGTGTGATGGGTTGAAATTTTAGAGTTTCGACTTCATTTGATGTAATTTTTAACTACATTCCACACGACATAGAGAGCTGAAATTCGGTTAGTGTCTAAGCCCAAAATTTCATTTTTTATATTCCGCGGATGACGTGTGTCGCGTGTCATGGGTTGAAACTTTTTTTTTCGACTTCTAAGAGGTCCTTTTTAACCACCTTCAACACGACATAGAGAGCTGAAATTCGGTTAGTGTCTAACCCAAAAATAACATTTTTTTATATTCCGCGTGTGACGCGTGTCGTGTATGGTGCGTCTGATGGGTTGAAATTTTTGTTTTTTTCAACTTCTTTGAGGTCCTTTATAACCACCTTCCACACGACCTAGCTTCAAATTTTTGAGTGTCTAAGAACAAAATATAATTTTTTATATTCAGTGGGACGCGTGTCGCGTTTCGCATGTGGCGCGTGTCGATGTATTCATAAAAGTTTGTACCTGATTGATTTCTTCTTTTTGCATACGATTCAGTATCAGTTGATATGATCGAGTTTCAAAAGAAACAGTCGAGTAATTCATATAAGAAAACGATTTTATATAACTGGTAATCTATTGTAATATTAATATTAATAATAATGAATCAGTTGGTCACAATTCCCGTGCTTTTCAGCCAAAATATTAACTTAACTTTTCATATTTTGGTCAAGTAGTTATTGTATCCACTTAATTTCGCGTTAGTTTTATAAAGGATCTTACGTAAAAGTTAGTCCGAATTAGCTACGACAACCCATAGTCAGACACTAGTCATTCAATGTTATAAATATTTCAATTTCAAAATGTCCTTTCGATTCTTCTACTTACATTTATTCTTGCAAAGATATCGTTTAAATATTAATACATACTCGTCCGCCCACGGCTATAATTTCTGATAAAATATGCCTTTCATAACAAGTCATAAAACGCACAGACATTTGTATTAATCTTTAGCGCGCAGGGCATTGATTGAGGACATCAACATCACCACTCTGTGTTGTCGTCGGTGTAGAAAATTTCATTTTCTATTCAAGGAGCTTTCAGAAGAAGATCATAATATCCTTGAACTGTGACGCAAAACGCAATAGAAGGTATAATTGCGCATTTTCTAAGAAAAATACGACGGAAATGTTTCCTGTTGCTCTTTTGCACGTTCGTAAGGATGTCTGTAAGGATCAAATTATATACTGCAACTCGATAAAAGGAGAGGAGGTCAAACTACGTGCAGTGCATGGCAAAACTAATTGATTTATATAAAATGTTAGTGCAGATACTTTCCGCAGACAATGACCTCGTTGCACATTACGAGTATTGATGCATCGCATCCTATGTGTTCAGCATTCAGCTCAAATTATCTGAGGACATAATTCAATAGAACACTAGGTGGATATCAGCTCAGGTTAAGGTTATAATTAATTTTGCTTCACCCTCTATGATGGTGTACATGTTACGGAATAGTCAACATTAAATGCAAATTTTGTAGTTGCGTGTGGGTGAGTGTGTGTGGTAAACATCTACCTATATTAAAACTTATTCAGATATGGAAATGGTGGTGCTCTAATAATGGTAATTGAGGTACGCTTACACTTTTTGTATAAACATAGTAAACGCTGTGTGTAAAGGCCAACAAGTGATTTTTTAAAAATTCTGACTAAGTGGATTTTTAAATAAATTGTCAGGGGAAAAACTATACTTTTGTTATATAATAATTATACTCCCTTTCCTTCTCATTGCAGACCGGTATCGATGTCTTCCACATTAGATAATGCTTAAGCTACCAAAAGGTCTAAAAAAGAAAAAGAAGGGAAAAAAGTCGAAAAAAGACCAAGAGCTCTTCACCGAAGAGGAACTCGAACAGTATAAACGCGATTTAAAAGCCAAGCAGGAGGCAGCCGCTGCCAAATCTGACGCTGGTGAATCAGACGCAGCATCTGACGCCGAAGGGGTAGCAGCGACAACATCGGCTACCGGTACATCCGGTGGTGGTAGTGCTGCAACAGCAGCAACAACAACAACCACAACAACAACATTTGCTTGCACATTCGTCGAGGGGGCAGCAGCAACAGAAGCGGCAAATAACGAAGGATCCGCTGTAAAAAAGGCGGAAGACGACGAAGAGTGGTCTAAATTCAAGGCTCTGACTGCAGGTGTTGATTCTGTACTACACAAGACACAAGACGAATTAGGTCGCATCAAGCAGACCTCATTCTATCAGCGACTTCCATCGGCGGCAGAAAAGAAAAAACTCGAAGAAGAGGAAGCTGCCGCACGTGAAGCTGAGCGTCTAGCGGAGGAACGCCGCAAGGCCGAGGAATTTGAGGCTAATCGGGACAAGCTTGCCGAGGCTGTCGTAGAGCTTTCCGACTCCGAAGGGGAGTCCGAGGAAGTCGGTGATATCTTTGCTACAGATTATATTGATGCCATCACAAGTGGTGAGATCCAATTAGCTGTTGTTCCAGATTCGCCCGTTCTAGAATTCGACGAAGGTCCCGATCCATTTGATACTGCCTACGCGGAGAAGATCATTGTCGGCGCTGACAAGGCTAAAAGTGGCAAAAAACTCGTCAGTCTAGGAGCTGCAGTAGAAGTTTTAACTGGACGTGTTGATCGCGATCACGCTGTAGCGTTAAGTGGTGCCAAGCGCAAACCACGCAAGGGCGTCCAAGATTTACTACTAGGCGATAGTTTAGATCTTGAAGGAATTGTCGAGGCTCCAGTTACTCCGGAACCACCGAAGAATCTACTCGACGAACTTGTCGATGATATTCCCGAATCAGATGCTCCGATTGACCTAAGCGTTTCATTGCATTTGCATTTGATTCAGCCGAAGAAACACTCCGAAGAAGACGAAGAAGAAGAATACAAAGAAGGAGGAGAAGACCTTCTATTTGCTAAAACCACAGAAGAGAGTTTGATTAATCCACTCACAGACCTCTCAGAGTTTGACACATTAAAGGACGACGAGGATGATGAATTTGCAGAACTAGCTGCAGAATCTCTTACGAAGAAAGAAGAAGTCAAGGTTATCAGCCAGCCACAGTCGCTCGTCTTTACTGGAGAAGTATCGGGAGACTGGGCAGAATTTGAGCAGCTACCAGAGGAAAAGGAAAAGACAGAGGAAGCTACTACCGGTAGAAAGGGTAAGTTTTTCCCTTTACATACAGATTTCGTTGTTTTACGTTGAATTTTTAACACTTTACAGAAAAACCATCACGTCCACCACCACCAGCACGACCAAGCACTGGACCACATATAGCTCCAGGCGTTATTTACATTAGTGACGACGACGATTTCGACGCAGGGGACGATCCATTCAACACAGCATACGTTGAAGAAGTAATCGCAGTCAAGCCAGAGGAAGACGACGACGACTTTGACTTTGACCCAAGAGCTGACGAACGAAAGGCACCACCTCCAGTACCACCACCGCCGCAAAAGAAAGTCGAACGTGACTTATTGGGAGCAAGTAAGCCAAAAGACCTTCTTGGAGGCAGCTCCACAGATCTCTCGGCATTCGGAGCAAGGCCAATTATCCCATCACAGGGAGCCGCCGAAGACGAAGATCCAGACGAATTCGATCCGTTTGATACCTCGGCGGTATCTGAGCTTGTGCAGCCAAAGTCAGCTGAATTAAAATTCATCGAAAAGGAATTTCTAC
Source organism: Nephrocerus scutellatus (assembly GCA_947095585.1). Classification (NCBI taxonomy): domain Eukaryota; kingdom Metazoa; phylum Arthropoda; class Insecta; order Diptera; family Pipunculidae; genus Nephrocerus; species Nephrocerus scutellatus. Next base: position 18,845,781 of record OX352763.1, on the reverse strand, counting down.
AAGATTCAAAGCTTAAACACTCACTAAGTGACCCCGACTTTGACCCAAGAGCAGACGAACCGACTGCTGTCACAGCAGCACCTTTACAGATAAGTACCCCTGGCCACCAGGCAGCCGGATTTGATGTGGCACGACGTAAATCTTCTCTCAGCTTAAACGTTCAATCGAAGTCCGTTGGATTCTTGGTAACTAATCAACAAGACTTGCTAGCCACAGCTAATGATGGCTCTAAGTCGCAGAAGCCACTAACTCCGTACTACGCTGCTGCTGAACCAATTGTCGAAAAGGAACCGGAAGATCCGTTCGACACCTCATTTGTGCCAGAGACAAAACCAAGTGCAGTCGAACTGAAAAACCTTGAACAGGACTTGCTGACAACCTCGAAACTAAAACACAGTCTTTCCGATCCGGATTTCGATCCAAGAGCACCACCGACACCAGTTGCTCCCGCTACGCCTACAGATCTTTTGGCTGTCGAAGATAACATCAACATTAAAGTACTCACGCCGGCTCAAGAGAGCAAAGATCTAGCTGACGAGCTCGAAACTTACATAGATCCGTTTGATACATCGATTGCCGCCAATATTCAGCCGGGAAAGACAGAATTAAAGTTACTCGAGAGTGAACTGTTACCAGCGGTCGTACCCGAAATAACAACCGGCGTTCTAGATACATTGACAGACGCTCAGGAATTGGGTTTAGGTGATAAGGTTCTTACACCACAGTTGCCGGTCAAGCAGATCATTGTACCGGAGGACATCGATCCCTTTGACACGTCAATAGCTGAAAATCTTGCACCGGGACAAACCGAGATAAAACTTCTCGAGAACGAGCTGATAGAGCGTTAGATCTAAGGATAAGAAGAGTTGAAAAGAGGAGGAGAAGAGAAAAAAAAACAAGAAATAATAACAACTCAAAATGGCCAATCCTTTCTTAATGATGGATGAGGAGCTAGACGAGGGAGCTGATGCTGCGATGAATCCCTTTCTTATGCAAGATGGACCAGCAGGTGAAGCAGATGGTCAAGAGACATTTGACAATCCATTTGCAGGGCAAGCTTCAAATCCGTTTGCGTTTGGTGATGATCTCAAAGAGGAATGTCAGGAGCAGCAGTATCCCTTATCAGCAGTACCAACTACAATGGCCGATATTTATCAGGCATCTGTAGCTGCCGAGCCGAGCCCCACGGTCTCAGTTGCACCAGTAGTTGGAGGAGGAGGCGGAGGAGCAGCCGGAGCATTCCACTCCATTGATCCAGCAATGAGTTTCTTTGGCACAACCATTGAAGCAGATGACGACACCATCAGCATTGATGCTAAATCGACTACGGATGACCCAACTGTGGCGTATTCTAGCGAAGATGAAATCTCAAAAAAGAAAGCTCCGCCACCGAGGCCCGTGCCACCACCATCGCAACAGACTCAAGATCTTATTAACACTGTATCAAGCCAAATGGATGAGACCAGCACGCAGTTGCTCGGACGTCTGCCGGCGACTAGATCACCAAGTCCCGTCTCAATGCGTGACTTGCATTCGCCAAGTCCCACTCCAGATTCTGGTTTGGCGGATCTTCTCGATGTGTCAGACAGTGGATCTTCGGCAACTCAGGGATTTGATCTAGACCTTATGGGTAGCAGCAATGACAATCCATTTGCTGTACCAACTTCAGTTCCAAACATACAAGCTGCAGCACCAGTTCAGCCCGTGGGAAAGCCACAACCACCAAGGCCACCACCACCGCGGCCAGCACCGCCAAGGCCAGCACCACCACCACCTATATCGCAGCAACAACCTAGGGGACCTGCGCAAGTAGCAGCACAACAGCAATCCGCTGCCGAATCAGATGATCTCTTCGATATGTTTGGCACGAGTGCGCCAGCGAAACCTCCACCCCCGAAAACAAAGGAAGATATCTTAAGTCTGTTTTCGAAGCCAGCCCAACCAGTCGTCCAACCAGATCTTCTGAGTGGGGATATTATTCTTAATGCGATTCCGGCCTCTGAAGCCGCATCGTCAGAAGTGCCAATGGAAACTGAGACAAGTTCACTAATCGAAACGGAAACAAAAGCGGAGGTTCAAGCCGAGACGGCTCCATCAGAAGATCCTATATTTACATCAACATTAACGCACCCCGATGGAAGTACTAGCGATACTTCATCTCATCCCCAATCCGCACCGGTGTCCGAGGCGTTATCGACCATGAGCAGTATCGCTCCAGCGGTGATCACAAAGCGTGCTCCGACACCCGACATCGAGATCACTACTGTGGAAGATTTGCCCCGCTCTGATGATGAAGAAGAAGCCGAACCTGTGCCGATACCACCAGTTTCTGTTGTCATTGATAGTGTTCCTGATCTGGAGCCAGAAGATTCTGAAACCGATCCTGCGCTTGCTTCAGAGGCAGAGCAGGCCGAACAGACTATCGTCCCCTCGGACTTCAGTACGCCGACAGAATCCGCTCACTCCACTACTACAAACGTAATGCCGGAATCACCACCAGTCGATGCTGATTCTATCTTCCAGCACAGCGAAATGGAACCTCTTGAACAAATGGATACAGGATTAGATTTTGCTCCGGCAAGTACCGTGCCAAGTGGTGCAGCGTCGGCTAATCCGTTCGCTAGCCCCGACGAAGATGAGGAAACCTATCCACCGACGACAGCTGTGACAAACATTTTCGCGGTAAATGATGACGAACCAGTAACTAATATATTTGCGGCTGATGAACCTGCACCACCGGCCGCGATGAATATTTTTGCGGCAGATGACCCTATACCACCCGTCTCGATGAATATATTTGCTGCAGATCCAGATCCAGTAGAGGTAGTCGCACCGTCGATACACGTTACCAATATATTCGCCGAACCGGACGAGTTCGATGCATTCTCAGCGAAATTCGATTCAGTTAAAAAGGATAACGTCAGTTTGCTAGACGGATTTGGTGGAACAACGCCAACAAGTGTAGCCGGCGATGGTGAGTGCGCACCGTTCATTGAGTTAACGAAATTTATATTTTTGAGCAATTTTTACATTTAGCCTTTCTGGTCATTTCAGCTTGGGGCGATACTGGCGATTTTGGTAGTTCAGCTGTGGCTGACACCGGTGCAAGTGCATTCGAAGACGCCAGTGCTGCGGATGGATTCGGTAACGATGACGAAGGCTTCGATTCATTTTTAGCGATGCAAGCTCCCTTGCCACGCAGCGAATCGGTTGAATCGGTTGACAAAGAGTTTAGCGTCGTTATTCGGCCCAAAGTTGAAGGAGGTCATGGAGTTGCACCGGTTTTGGCACCACCGCCACCACCTCGAGGATCACAGAATAATTCAGTTTATTCCGGGGAGTCATCGCCACGGGTGAATCCATTTGATAAAGGCGAAGAAGAAACTGGATTCCCTTCAGCTGCCGCCACGTCAGAGCAGCAGCCAGCCATGCAACGCACAGACTCACAAGATACTCCACAGACACCGCTCTTCGATGAAGATGTGTCGCAACCGCTCGAAGACTTCCCACGCTTGAACTATGTTGGGCCCGGATGGGAGATGCAATTGCGACAGCCCAACAAAAAGAAAATCACTGGCCAACGCTTTTGGAAGAAGGTCTTCGTAAAGATGGCCATCCAGAATGATGTTCCAGTGGTGCAACTCTTAAATCAGGCCACCGATAAAAATCCTTTCCAGGAGCTGCCACTTCAGCCGTCATACTCCGTATCCGAAGTCGGAGCGCAACAGTACGATCAGTTTGGCAAAATCTTCACAATGAAACTGCAGTACATCTTCTATAAAGAACGTCCAGGAGTTCGTCCCGGACAAGTTACCAAAGCTGGACGTATCACAGATAAACTATCTCAGTTTGCGCAGTATGCCATTGCCGGCGATTATCAGGGTGTCAAGGAGTTTGGAAGTGATTTGAAAAAGCTTGGACTTCCAGTGGAGCATGCTCCGCAATCGTCACAATTGTTCAAAATCGGTTCCATGAACTACGAGGACATGAAGCAATTGTCGATATGTATCGAGGAGTCACTCTTTAAGATATCGGCACATCGTGACAGGGCGCTCAATTACAAAATGGAAGAAGTACAAGTGACGGCCGTCGATGAGATCTCAGTGGAGCAAGACGCTGAGGGCCGAATTCTGAAACAAATAGCTCGAGTTCGATTGTTCTTTCTGGCTTTCTTATCGGGTAAGCTTGTAGATTGCGTAGTAGAATGTTTTAATCGCTTTTCTTACCTTTCTGCCTTTAGGAATGCCGACCATTGAACTGGGCCTCAATGATATGTGGCGCCAAGGAAAAGAAGTCGTTGGTCGCCATGACATCATTCCGGTTGTGACTGAAGAGTGGATTCGTTTGGAAGCAGTAGAATTTCACAATGTGGTCAATCAGGAGGAGTACGAACGAACCCGAACAATCAGGTAATGAACGCATGCATGAAGGAGTTACATGGAATTTTGTTATTAATTACAAGAGCACAATTAGATTCCAACCGCCTGATGCATGCTACATTGAATTGTTGCGATTCCGAGTGAGACCGCCGAAAAATCGAGAACTTCCATTACAACTGAAGGCTACGTGGTGTGTGACTGGAAACAAAGTGGAACTTCGCGCTGACATATTGGTGCCTGGTTTTGCATCGCGAAAACTTGGCCAGATTCCTTGCGAAGATGTTTCCATACGGTTTCCCATTCCCGACTGTTGGATCTATTTGTTCCGTGTAGAGAAGCACTTTAGGTAGTATGACACAAACTGTGCCAGCGATTAGACAAATGCTTTTACCTCTAACCCATTCTCTTCTCAGATACGGATCAGTGAAATCAGCACACAGACGTACAGGGAAGATCAAGGGAATCGAAAGAATTCTCGGTACGGTCGACACATTGCAGGAATCCCTAATCGAGGTAACGTCCGGTCAGGCTAAATACGAACACCATCATCGAGCAATTGTATGGAGGTGTCCGCGACTGCCAAAGGATGGTCAAGGTAAGTACTCAAAGTGATAGGGTTAATCCGGTTTTGTTGCATTCTTGGGGGTACCTTTCAGGAGCTTACACTACGCATCAAATGGTGTGTCGTATGGCACTCACATCCTACGATCAGATCCCCAGCGAGTTGGCTCCATACGCGTTTGTCGAATTCACAATGCCAGCGACGCAAGTCTCACACACCACAGTGAGATCTGTCAGTGTCCAGGATTCCGATAGCGATGAACCACCGGAGAAATATGTCCGCTATTTGGCACGCCATGAATACAGGTAAGGCAGACATACATTTAAGAAGTAACTGCAATTTGTAGTTTTTTGTATTTCCATTTGCAGAGTTGGAATTGAAACGACGCAAGGGGAATCGACAAATGCCTATTTGGCAGCAACCAGACCGACTAAGCAGGAATCACCCACACCCCAAGCTGCTGCTCCTTCACCAATGCCACCAAGCGATTCAGATTCGGATTCCAATTAAGGTATAATAATCTAGGAAATTTGTTGTTTAAATTAGGCTAAGACGACAGAAGACAGCATTGGGTTTTGGTCTTCACCTTGTTATGCTGTCGAGGTCAGAATTTAACGCTTAACATATGTTGGTGTTCAAGTTGCACTTGTAATAAAGAGGGGCGTGCAGAAAGCGTGAAATCATATGAAAAGCTAAGAGTGCTGTCGCCATCGAAAGAAAAATTGGATTAAAAGTAGCGGCTAGGAGATCATTAATGAAAATGAGAAAGAGTGTTGGGGACAAAACAGAGCCTTGGGGACCACCGGCGTTTATGCGGTGAACATTATAATGCTTATAATGCTCGGCTATATGCTTGGCACAGCGTGGGCGTTAAGGAAGATTAGAAGGTTACCGATGTCTCAGCCAGGGGACTGCCTTCTCAATCGCTCTCACCTCAGCCTGATACACGCTGCAATTATCCGGGAGACGAACGGAAATGTTGGCGTTATTTTTGTCACAGTAGACTCCGGTGCCGACCTTATCGTCAAGCTTGGAGCCGTCCGTGAATAGTTTTCCTGCAATAATTTCTTGTGGCGAGCCGTCCCTCTATTGCTCTCTGGAGGAATATATGGCCCTAAAACCCTTGTTGAAGCATAACACCGGCAATGTGTAGTCTACGTTTGCCAGTTCTGCCTTTAGCGAGTTATTGCACCTAGATCAACAGATGGTCCATTGTGATGCCACATGGATCGAGAGAGTTTCTCACCCTACTCATTGAACCAGTTGGAGCTTCGAACGAAGCGTAGAAGACTTTTGATGTCCTGTTTTATTTTTGGCTAGACCTGTTTTGTCGCTACACAAGTTATGCCATCTAAGGTTAGTTTTGTCAGTAGCATCCTGCTTTAACATAAGTTTGCATGTAGCTATCGGTATGTCTAGGGAACCAAAAGGGGCAGCGTAGTACCATTTTTGGCGAGTTCATCGGCCCTGCAGTTCCCCAGAATGTCCCTATGTCCCAACACACAATACAGGTGACGATATACAATACACATGACAATACGGCATCTCCCTGAAAGATGATCGGTAGTCTATGGCTACAATAGAGACTGATCCTAGGGATCTCAAAGATGCTTGACTATCCGAGAAGATGCGGATATCCTTAGGGGATATGACGTTTCTCTTCAGCCAAAACAGTACTTCTTTAATAGCCATTACTTCTACTCGAAAATCACTGCAGTGATTAGTAAGACGGAAAGAGAGACTAATATTTAGCCTCCGCCTGCCTTCGTCAGTATTAAAACTTATTGATTAATCTTCCGAGATAGCACCTTCTTCCAGAGTGGTCTAAAGGGGATGGTGACCTGGAAGTGAAATGTAGCTGCGAAATGATCTGAAAAAGTACTGATATTTGCAGTCTTATTGTTGTATGTTATTATTATATTGATGAAATAATATGATGAAATGAATTGTTATGGCTTGTACTCTAACCTTTGGCATTTTTTTATATTTTCAGCAAATTCAGCAGCTTCAGTGCATACGCAAAGTTCAGTATTCAAAAACTATAATACAAGTATAAAATTATATTACCTAAGTTCCAAATAATAGTGAATTATATTTGTGAACATTACTATATTATATGGGCATATTGATATAAGTATTAACATAAATAACAAACATTGCTAATCATCACACAACCAATCAAGCAACCATCTCACCGATAACAAAAAATTACCCATTCCTAAATTGCATGTTCCCTCAACACATCGAAGCTCATCGTATGCTCCTCCTAAGCAATCAGAAAGTTCGTGTTTGTTGATCATTTTAATAGAAATAAAGCTTTAGTTAAGTATAGTAAAGGATTTTCGCTTTTTTGTTTGGATTCATACCGATAATCGTATGTATTAGTTGATAGTAATATAGATACAAATTTCAATGTAAAAAGAAATCTGTGTGGAAACAATAAACACTCATAAGGGCAGTTATACGCAACAATCTACGATCAATGATCTAGAAATGGAAAGAAGAAAAAGGGGGCGAAATGGAATTAACAATTTTTTATTTATTTTTGTAATTTAGTTGGAATTTATGAAGAAAAGCATACTATAAAAAATGCCTATCCTGAGCTGATTCTAGTCATACATTTTTTGATTTTGCAAATTGAATTATGCAATAATCAGAAAATAATAATTAATACAAAAATAGAAAGAAAAAAAAACTTCTCTCAGATGAGGAAATAACTTCACTAGGATTAACTTAAAAAATAAATGTATGAATATATTATATGAAAAATTAAATATATTATTATAGTCCTGTTCATATTTTGTTGTTGTTGATCGAAATCTCATTTATATTATATGTTGACTAAAAGTAATAATTATTATAGCAGAAAATATATGAGAAAAAATAAAATACATAAAAACCTATAAATATAAACTAAAGGGAAAAATGTATTCTAGAAGGGACGATGCAATAGATTGTAGCCTATCAACAGAGTATTCATAGATACATTAATTCACTACAATACAACATGACAGATGTACAAGAGCAGAGTGATAAATACCTAGCCTTTCTTGTTTTGACAAAATTCATTAGAATTTTTAACATTGATTTCTTTTGGCAAGATACACTGAGGTTAGCTTAGATTAAAGTGGCAGTCGGTAGAAAAGCCGAAGCACTTAAACCAGTAATGGTCCATTGTGATACCACATGGATACCCCCAATCGCGAAAGCATTTGAAGCTTCATATAAAGCAGAAGTAACTACTAATGTCAGTAGTGGTCAGATCATTAAGGTCATTGTAAAAGAAAGCCCCACATTTTTGAGAGAGGGCACGTACAGATAAGAAAGAACATGTTCTACGTCTCCTAGTCCATGCAGCTACTAAAGAAGTCTAAGGTTTTTCTAATTTTTTCAATTTTAAATGTGCAGTTCAGATAAGTGATGAGATCATATTTCGTCAAAAGATTTAAATCAGCGCAGAAATTCTTTTGAATGTTGGTATTCTGTGTCAACTGTGAGTAAACGGGGCACCTATCATGCAGATAGCTTTTTTATGTGCAGCTATATGCCACTATCTGATATGCCTGCTATCTTAACTATATTATGGACTATCATTCCATACGATGTTATGGTTTGTGACTTGGATGACTTGGATGTTCGTCATTAAAGATGCTCGTATGGCCGCGTTTAAATTCCACTTTCCAATATTTTATGTTGCTAACAAATGTACAGGGTCCCAATGAAATTAGTTTATCTCCACTTTGATTTAGTCGATCTTTTTCTTTTTCTTAAAGAAGAATCCACTGCTCTATTGGTATTTTTTTTTCATTTTCATAAAAACATGGAAGTATCTCAATTTAGACAGCTGTCAGAAGTGAATTTGAAAAAGTACAGAGGATGACCTGTGTGTTAATTACGGACGCCATGAGAACCTGCCTCACTACAGGTATGGAGACAATCCTTGGGCTTCTCCCATTACACATCATAGTGGTAGAAAGTAAATCCAAGGAGGCTTAGTTACGTTTTAGCAAGGTACAAATGTACAGAGTCCTTAGTTTATCTCTACTTGGTTTTCGTCGTTCTTTTTCTTTTTCTAAAACAAGAATCCACTGCTCTATCGGTTTTTCCCCCATTTTCATAAAAAGATGAATGTAGCTCAATTTAGACACCTGTCAAACACAAACTGAATTACGAAGCTATCTGAAAATTTAAACGTAGTCTTTTGAAAGATGGCATTATTTTTATTATTATTATAATAGGTGGAGCTGCGACCTTAAGGTCTATTGTGCGTCCCTGATGTTTTACCACATTATGTGATTGCTCAGTTCCTTCGTGAACGCCACCACATCTGACAATGCGATTGGTCTGGCATTCGGCCAGGGAACTGTATGAGCCTTGAAATATTTTATTCTTTTCTGGGTGAAGGCTTCGATACGAAGAGTATGTGCTCTGACGTTTCCTTTGCGGAATCGGCAGCGGTCCGATTGGGATTTACCCATTTACCATCATTTACCAAAAGATGGCCATGGAATGAGCCATGTCCTGTCAAATACCAGACTAGTGTTCTTATTGTATGGCGGTTCAGTTTGAAGGCCCTGTCCACTTGACTAATGTATTTTAGAAGCTTCTTGGCTTGTCTCATCCCAGGCGATGAATTCCATTGCGCTTCGATAGTAGTGTTTTCGCACTCTTTAATTTTTCTACTTATATGGCATTTGGAATAGGCAATGCTGGGTTCTGGACCAGTGAAAGTTCCATAGAAAGATCACATAGATCTCGGTTCTCCTATACTTTCTTTTAGTACATTCCAGGACGCAGACTTCTGGAATAGACAGTTGGAGATCTACTTAGTGGTATTCGTAGTGTAATTCTGGGTCCGAATACTCCTGCTCCGGTTCCTGTGTTTCTTTTTGATCCGTCTGTATACCAGATGGACGCATGGTTTGGAAGGTTACTTAAGATATTTTCAATTTGATTCCGCTTTGGTATTTTAATCGAAAAATTCATTTTGAAATTAGTTTTTTTTATCATTAGGTCTGATGGTTGGACAGTTACATCTTTCAAATCTGTTTTGGTTATGATGGTGGAAAAATTTTTTTAGTTTTGTGGCTCTTGATCCAGGCTTGCTTTTGATGTATATATGGGGTTGAAGTCCTAGAAGTTTTTCCAGAGCTGCCGTTGGGCATTGCTTTTGATGTATATATGGGGTGGAAGTCCTAGAAGTTTTTCCATAGCTGGTGTTGGGCAGCTCTTTACTGCACCCGACAGTTAAGTCTTTGTATTTTCTTCAGTTTTGTTGATTGCTCTGTTTTTGGCCACCAAACCAGGGCCGTGTATGTGATCCTGGGCCTAATTATGCTTTGGTATTTTTTTGCGGGTTTATTCCCCACGTTTTGCTAAACATGCGTCGACATGTAAAGTAAACTCTATTAGCTTTTTTGTAATATATGATATGTGGGGGTTCCATGTTAGTTTTTTGTCAAACACGACCCCTAAATATTTTACTTCTTGCATTAATTGAAGGCTTTTGCCTTGGAATTGTATTACTGGGAGCGTTACTTTGTGCCTTTTGGTGAATAGGGTGCAAACTATCTTGCCAGGATTGACGCTTAGGCCAACCTCTTTGCACCAGTCTTTGACTAGTTTGAGAGTAAATTGCATACGATCTGTTATCGTGCTCTCGAATTTGCCACGAACTACTAGAACTAGGTCATCTGCATAGCTAATATTTATTAGGCCGTTGTTTGCTAGCCTTGTGAGCAGCTGGTCCATCACTAATTTTCACAGAAAGGGCGAAAGGACACCGCCTTGTGGACAGCCTCTGGTTGTCGCTATTGTGATGCTTTCATCGCCGAGTGAGGCCTGAATTTTACTGCTTCTTAGCATGCTTATGATCCTAGGATAGAGGAGTCAATGCCTCTTGATCTAGCTTGTGTTTGAATTACTTCGAAGCTAATGTTGTCAAAAGCGCATAATAATATTTCTTTGCTTGGAAATGTATCTTCGATTATAATTGTCAGCTCATGTAGTGCTGTTTCCGTTAATTTGCCAGTCTGGTATGCGTATTAAATGGTGCGTAAGGGAATTCGTTGGAGCGCGTTAGACCTCATGTAATGGCCTATTATTTACACTGGCATTGCCTTAACTTAAAATGAATTTGTATTTAATTATTAACGTTGACTCTCGACAAGTCTAGATACTTATCACTCTGCCCTTGAAGATGTTTATTATTTTAAATTTAATTGTTATCAGTTTGTTGCTCTTAAAAGCTGTCATCAAATTAAATTCCAAAATGAAATGAAATATCCTTCTTATCCTATTCTCATTTCCTCCGAGTAAAACCAAAATATTTATGACAATTGAATGTAAAGTTATCTGTAATTGCAAAACGAATTTCACATAAAATACCTAATTAATTATTAAATGTAGCAAGAGTAATATACGAACTAGAAGAATTCATAAACACCATTTACAGGAATAACAATAATACGTTAGAAATCGATCCATATGTGTATCAATGTATTGTAGAGTTTATCTATGAGTAGTGCGAGTAGTAGCGAGAGCAAAACTATTGATCGATAGAATCGTCTCCTCATTTTACTGCTTAAGAGCAGTATTTTATTTAACATTTCAAAACACTAAAGCATATTGTATTATAAATTCAAAAACAAAATCAAATTCAAAAATTCTAAAATCTATTGACAAAATTTAAAGCAACCCGCTCTGAGAATATCAGAGGACGATGTCTTTTGTGACGTGATGGCTTTCATTTCATTCCCACTATCACCGGTATTCAAAAATAAAAAGACAATTAAGAATAACCTCAGTATGATATAAATATTTAAATTATTCTAACAAAAGGAGAGCAAACTAAATTATAGACGAAATTAACAAAAAAAAAAACTGAAATAAAATCTCTGCGGTACGATGGTACTTATGTAAGAATATAAAATATTAATATTAAAAAATAAATATAGTTAATTGAGAAACAAACCTTAAAATGCAGTAAGAGACATTTTATTTGTGTTTATCTATGGGTTCCGGTTGAGCGTCAGCTTTGGTTAGTGAATTGTTGATATCATGATTTTAGCATCATTTCAATGTCATTAGATGATAAATGGTATCGAACAGAGAAATGTCGACTGTAGGAAGTACACTGCTCTTTCATAAAAAAGAGTAAATGCGGTATAACTTTGTTAAGTATCGCCTATAAGATATTACCGGCGATAGTTCCACACGCTAAAGTCATTATTCATTCATATCAGTGTTGCTTCATCCCAGCAAAATCAACAACTGATCAAAGTTTTCCCATAGGCAGGCGAAAAACTTTTTTCTAGAGCATTGTTGCAACATCAGTAAATTGACATTGATGCCAAATAAAGTACACGACTAGTATAGGTATTTTTTTCTGTAAGTATCAGCAAAATGGATTAGCCACCACGAGCAGATGGTGCCAAGAGTTGAGAGTTAGGGCAAACCCGCAAGCAAGACCAGACTGGTTCACTTCACCAATAATTCACTATCAGCAAAAAATTCAAGTACCTTGAATTGATATTTGATAGTAGACTGCTATGGAACTAACATCAAACAAGCAGAACTACAAAAATTAAAAGGAGCGCTGATGGTGTGCAGAAGGCTGGCTGGAAAATCTTGGAGAGTTAGTCCCAGAATAATGCACTGGATGTACAACATGGTAAAACATAAGCCTTATAAACGTTCACGCACCTACAGAGGATTCCCCAGGCTTGGAGGCTCCACCAATGACCGAAGTTAATACTGTGCTTCCGCCACTAAGCATAGATGAAGTTAGCAGAGGGATAAATTGGCTTAATAATAATACGGCCCCGGGGTCAGATGGGATCCCAGCGGAACTGATTAAAATAGGAGGCCCCACGTTACACCAAGCAATTCATGAAATAATAGTGCAAGTATGGGAGGAAGAAGCTATGCCAGAAGACTGGAGAAGATTCATCCTGTGCCCCATACATAAGAAGGGAGATATTACAAAATGCAGCAATTATCGTGGTATAACGTTGTTGGGTACCGCGTATAAGATGTTCTCCTCTATCATTCAAGACAGGATAGCCCATTACGCATAAGTAATTATTGGTCCATACTTCAGCTTGTCTTCATCCCAGGCAAATCAACAACTGATCAGCCATAACAAACACATGCGGAGGGGGAGTTAATACGATGGTTAGTTTGAAAAGTCAGTGACTTTTTAAATAAAAGAGTATTTTTTGGGCAAAAACAACCGTCTTATTTATTTTCTTTTTTTATTCCCTCCAAGGCCATCAAAATAGGCTTTTGTTTCAGTGATGATCTCTTCGTTAGACCCAAATCTGTAGCCGCCCAGCCATTTCTTCAGGTATGGAGATAGGAAATAGTCGCAGGGGCAAAATCTGGAGAATACGCTGGATGGGGTAGCAGTTCTTAGCCCAATTCATGGATTTTTGCCATCGTGACTATACACATGTGCACCCGTGCATTGTCTTGATGGAACTGAACTTTTTTTTTCGCCAAATGCGGTCGTTTTGTTTCAAATCAATATCGAATCTATCCAAAAGCTCTGAATAATATTCACCGGTGATCGTTTTACCCTTTTCAAGGCAATCAATGTAAATGACACTGAGTGCATCCCAAAAAAATTGTGGCCATTACCTTGTTGGCTGACAGTCCCACCTTGGCCTTCTTTGGTGCACGTACACCCAGAGAAACACACTGTCCTGATTGTTTCCTTGGACTCTGGTTGTTGTGATGGGCCCATGTGTCATGGTTACTTTCCTTGGTTTCGTTGATGGTTTTTTACGCAAAATATAATGCTTAATCAGCACACGAAATTCACATTTTTCCATTTTCGTTAAAATTCACGAGGTTGTCTACTTTCAATGGCTGTCAAACACAAACTATTAATAGATAGTCTGTTAATAGATGGCAGCTAACGGAAACAGTGTTGCTTTTAAAGTTACTGTGCGGGAAATTCAAAAAGTCACTGACTTATTAAACTACCCTCGTATAGAGAATTTAAAAAAAATTAAATTTACAAATAAAGAGGGAATAAAAATAGTATAAATAATAATTTACAGGTGGAACAGAAATACCTATGTTTATTTCATGTTTATTATATGATACATCATACATCCAAGTTGCTCTGAATATTTCGATATTCAAAAGCAAATAATATCGCTCACTTTTTGTTGACCGAAGCTCGTGGACTCCTGCTGTTCTTTATGGATATATTGTAAACAGTGGCTGCTGCAGTTTCTATGAAAAACTTCATTCAACAAATGCATATAACTATACAAGTAAGCACATAGTCAATCATAAAAAGGCTGTCTGTTTGCTCGTGCACTTTTGTAAATTCAACCCGGAAAAACGTCCACTGTGGAATCGAAATTGATTGATACTTTCTCATTACGCAGAAATCAAAATGAAAAATAAATGCAGCGCTTTTGAGGAAATCAATGAAACAAAGAGCTGGGGTAGGAAAGACAACACGTTACTCCGCCAGTGCATGGCAAACCGTCAGCCAGAAACACACAGAGATAAAGAGAGACATAGAGTTTTGCAGATACATTAAGTAAATAAATTACACACTTGAATAAATACGATATTAATAATTAAATTTTGGATAAAAACAAACCGGCCTTTTGGCGATACATCATTGCTTTTGGTTAAAGGTTGATATTGGAGATACTCATCAGCATTGTTGCGTATCCCTTTTGCAATTTACCATCGCTGGTAAACGAACAGTTATGTTCGTTGAAATCAGGTAAGGAAAAGTAAACACAGTAATTTACAATAATGTATATTCTGGTCGTTTTTGGACAAATTAATTCTTATTTATCGAGAACTGATTTAAAGTAAAAAAATTCATGGACGCAGCATACGTTTTTATTAATATTCAGTAATCAATCAATATTCATACATTTACGCTGGTAAAAGTCAATTTTCATGATTACTTTTTGCTTTTGCATTGAGTTTATTATAATGTGGGCGAGAAGAGGAGATGTAGTTTAGTACTATACCATAGCGCTAGTCCTAACCGAGAAAAAAGTTTCTTCTACGAAATGCTTTTTTGTTAACTTGTCAGTGTCTGTCTCCATATTATGTAACTTTATTTACAACAGAAGCAGCGAGCAGGTGCGGTAGCAGAACCGTTTACAGAATCACCAAAGAGCTGACAGGTGGTCACCGCTCTAGCCAACATCCGGTGAAAGGCCTAGATGGTGCCGTACTCGTTTCAGATAAGGATCAGCTCAAGCGATGGAAGGAGCATCTACGGTCCTTAACCGTGTATTTGCTACCGATATGCACCCAATAAACTCCCAGTAAAGACGAGATCGCTACCGCGATTAACGCACTAAAGAACAACAAGTCGGTAGGACTAGATGGTATACCCTCAGAGCTTCTGCGTGCAACTCCAACGACATCAGCAGAGCTTTTATATCCTCTTGTAGAGAGAGCTTGGGAGGAAGAAAGTTTCCCCGACGAGTGGAAGAAGGGAATGATTGTCAAGCTCCCTAAAAAAGGTAGTCTGATGGAATGCGAAAACTACTTAGGCATTTGCGTTCTTCCTGTAGTTGCAAAGGTAATAGCCAAGTAGTACTTGAGCGAATTAAGGAACATCTGGAAGATGCCAAACAAGCAGTTTTCCGCACTAGATCCTCTTGTGTAGACCACATAAATACCCTGCGGATCATTATTGAACAGTGCGTTGAATTCCGGTCACCACTGCACCTGCTGTTCATCGATTTTGAGAAGGCGTTTGACAGTATCAACAGACAGTTTATCTGGCTCGCCTTGCGCAGGAGAGGTATACCCGATAAACTAATAGCTATTATTAATGCAAACTATGATGGCTCTGGGTACGACAAGGTTGCATTCTATCGCCGATACTTTTTTTTGTTGGTGATTAGCGATGTACTTTGCGCAGCTTTATCTACTGGAAACGGAGGAACTCGTTGGACTCTTATATCTCAACTCAAACATCTGGATTACGCTGACGAAGTTTGTTTACTCTTACACAGAATTATGGAGCTGCACCAAATGACAGTGAATTGACCACTGTTTGTCCCTTTATATCGACTTATTTAAGCTATTTTTAACCAACGTTCGAACGACCTAGTGACCAGCTTAGTTTCCTAGCGATTTTCGGAGATTTCGCGTGTGACACATGTCGTGAGTCACGTGTGGCGCGTGTGATGCGTGTAAAAGTGCTTCTTTTCCGAAATTTTTGAGGCCTAAGTTTCAGACGACCTAGAGAGCTGAATTTTTTTAAGCAGCTCAGTTCCGTAGGACATTTTTAAAATCTCGCGTGTGACGCATTTCTCGATTCGCTGAGGCTCACGTAAAAGTGACACGTTTTTCTCCATTTGGCCGGTTCAGTGTTGTAATCTTGTCGTCCTAGGTTATTTGATATTCTTGCGTTTGGCTGTACTGCCTTGGTTCCGGATGTTCTCGAACTTTTGATAAGCTTAAAAATTTGCATTTGTAATAAACAAAACTCGAAATTTTTCTTAATTTGGTTTTATGTGGACAAAATTCGACCCCACGAATTGTGTTCCGACACAATCAGAGTTTTAGAAGCAAAAGCTCAATTAAAGTTGGAATTTTTTTCTTCTTCCAACTTTCTACCAAACTTCTCCATTCACATGTCTTGACCATATAAAAAAGTATGGTCAAAAATGTATTATGGCGGAGTAGAAACAGAAAGTTAAAAAGAACAATCCCTCCAAGAAATACAAAAAAAGCTGCTTTCTCAATTGCAAAGAATAATTTAATATCTTTCAATGGGACTGCGACAAGCGCAAATCTAATGGTTCGTGACATTTGCGAAATTTGAATTTAAAAACGCAAGATGTCCAAGCTGTGTCCAGCTCGTACGACGGGTCAACATACAACATGACAGCTGAATGCCATGACCGCATCTTCCAAACCAAATGTGATATCTCCATTTTGACCATTTTTGAAAATAATTTATTTCCCACATACCTACATATAATAATGTGTTCCTTCTGTGCGCAAGATGTGCCCCCAGATTCCAAGAGTACTCGTACGAGGTGGTTTTACTTCTCATGGAACTAATGTCTTGAAGTGTTATGGTAGTTTGAATGGCCAGCGATGGCAAATCTCTATTTTACGTCGGATTTGGTTATGTTTCGAAGTATTGTACTACTTCTCTACTACTACTGTCTTAGTCACGCTTTCGAGAACAGCTAACGTACGTAATAACTCAAAAGAGACTTCCGTAATCCGCCGTATATCCTTTTACTTCGGTTTTTTTGCTTTGATGTGCTGCAGGAGTTCGCTTCTATAACTATCATATTATTTTCTTCTTCGTCTTCTTTTATACCCCAGGAGAACAATGATAAATCGTTTAAACTATTGCTTGGCTTTATTTTTTTCCCTTTGTTTCTAACTGAGGATACAAAGTGTGAGTGAAAAATCTGTGCGGCTGTTTTGGGCTTTTGCGCTTCTTTTGTCGGAACAATGGGATTCACTTTAGGTTTTCCAACCACACAGAGTTTTACCATTGTGGCAATGTACAAAAGCATTAGAATTGCGGGCAAGATTAAGTTATAGCACTGTTACATATCCTTAAGAAAGACGAAGGTACTTGCTCCACGTTCAGTGGTTGCCATATGTTGAATTTAATTTCGTTAAGTGGGTACCTAAATGTTTTGGTTATGTAATAGTTTTTTTGTGTGACAAAGGGCAAGAAGAGACTGATGGAAATTACTCAGATAAAAAATGGATATGTACTTTTATATAAATATCACAAAAGCTAATGAAATATATATATGGCTCCTTTAAATGCCCCCCTTTAACGATATGCAAGGTAAACAATTTAAAATCAAATTGAGCCACAAAAAGGAACAAAATATCAATTTGTAGAAAACGAGCTGTTATACTGCGCTTCACTTTGACATTTATTATCAGTATACTCTGGCAAATCATCATAAATAGACTCACGAATGAACAACGCAACCAAATTTTCAAAAATACGACCGGCTTTTGG
Organism: Nephrocerus scutellatus; assembly: GCA_947095585.1. Classification (NCBI taxonomy): domain Eukaryota; kingdom Metazoa; phylum Arthropoda; class Insecta; order Diptera; family Pipunculidae; genus Nephrocerus; species Nephrocerus scutellatus. Next base: position 18,827,840 of record OX352763.1, on the reverse strand, counting down.
CTTAATTGGTTTGTTAATAAGCAAAGTTGCTGCATATAGAGTGACCCCCATCTACAAGAAATCCTACAAAATCCATTATATCCAGAAAATTTGATTCACTGTTCGGTACAGTTACACACTTATGGCATCATCAGACCTTATTTCTGTAAAAATAAGGCCGGAGTCAATGCAGATCGTTACCGCACTACGATTAATAATTTTTTTTATGGATGACATGGATCCGGGTAATAGGTTCAGCATAATGTTGCTATGTGCCATTCGGCGACGGCAGCCATCGACTTATTGAAATCAAAACTTCTCGATAAGTTGATTTCAAGAAATGGACTAATCAACTGTCTTCCAAGATCGTGCTATGTGACACCTCTCCATTATTTCCTTTGAGAGGCCACGTGGAATCACTGGTTCATGCTGAGAAACCAGCAACAATTGACGCCTTGGAGGCCAACATTGTTCACGTTATCTGTGACATACGAAAAAGTGGGCAAAATTGGACGTTCAGACTGCTCTTCGTCAATAACAGCCGTGGTGGCCGTATAATACAGTATACCCGAAGTAATTTTGAAATATTAATGCTATGTACAGTTCGGCAATAACTTCCAAGGCACTATCCCCTTTAGATCGTTCTGGGAGGAAGGTGTTCTCTTGAAAGATGAATCGACCTACTTCTAAACTGAAGGTTCAAGAACCGATGCTCAGGCAGGCGGAGGTGTCCTCTCAAAAAACCTTCTTATTAGTCTATTTTTTCTTCTATCCAATCACTGCAGTATTTTCCAATCATGGCAATAAAAGAAGTCCTGTCTAGGCTGATGAGAAATGTTGTATCCGCTAAGGATATCCGCAGACTCAACCTGCTCTAATATCCCTGGAATCAATCCCTACAAACTATATTATAGCCCTGGACTGCCGATTATCTCTTAAGGAGATGGTGTAGCAGTTCAACATTCACCTGTGCTGAGTGCGGGAGCATAGAGACCTTATGGGGAACTGTAGGGCTGATTAACTCGCGAAAAATAGAACTACACTGCCCTTTTTACCTAAAAATGGTTCCTTGGGCATACCTATTATTCCATGTCAACCCATGCTATTGAGGAAACTAACATAAGGTGGTCAAACGGAACAACTTGCGGAGCGATAAAAGAGATCTGGCCTTCGTGCGCCGTTGACAAAAGCCTGAATGATTCAGCCTTTGTGTGCCATTTGACGTGAGCCTGGCGAGAACCCCAGTAGGTCGTGCGAAGGCGAGGACATCAGTGAATGCAGCGATAAGATAAGGTGTGCCAACGTAACAACCTGCGGGGAAATCGCACAGTGAAGTCACGTTGTACAATGGTGAATGCAGCGAATGCAAAAGTGTATTGTTATGTGTCTACAAAATTCGGCCACAAGAATTTTTTTCCTCACACTGTTTCGTCCTCATTCGTCTTCAAATGAGGTTCTGGTCGGACCCGATACAAGCTTAAGCACCACACTTAAAGCTACATAAATAAAAGCAAACAAACGGCCAGTCCTCATAGGAATAAAACGAGCACCAACCACGAAGTTTCTACACTAGCCAAAGGATCCTCAAGAAAAGTTAAGGGAATGGACAGGCGATATTCCAGGAAAAGAACAAAAATCAAATAACTAGAGAGTAACTGATTCACCCCTAAACGTATGAGTTAAATAAAAAATAATTTTTAATATACATGTCGAACTCTAGTATTTATATTGACTGAGATGAGCCTCGTCAAGTTGCATTTTATCTTTTGCTTGTAAGCCGAAGGCGAATTAGTTTAAACCAATTATAGCCATATAGGTAATGAATTTAAAGACAGGTGCTCGTTTAACGCATCATTAGCATATATGCATTGTACACTATAAAATTAAATATAGAAACGGGGATTAGGAAAAATATGATAACCTATACCTACCTATGAGACTCGTAAAACGCAAACACGTAAAAATGCGCTTTAGTCTCTTGAGTTACTTTGACTTGCCACCACAGGTATTTTCAAGAACGTCTGCATATAGCAAATTAATAAAATGCAATCGAGGAATATTTCATAAGGTTTCTTTTTTGCTCAACTGAAATAACTGAGACATGAAAAATTTTCCAATGTTACTAAATGCAGTGCATAGTAAATACCTGTGTTTCTTGTGAGTTTACATTTTAATGATATCCTCTTATTCCTTACTACGATCAAAAAAATCCCTTAAACAGTTGCCAGGAAATGACATTGTGCTCCCTAGTGACTATGCAACGCAACGTACCAAAAAGATTTTCTGGAATCTCAATCTTTTAGAATTGAGAGAATTTTAATAAAATATTAAGGTAAGAAGAACTGGAATGTTGAATATGAGATATAATTTTTTGTTCTCAACAAGTGAACATGCATCTAAGGAGTAGAAGAGAAATGCAGTTGGATGTTGTGCACGTTGAAAGCGCTTGCAGGTTCATTGCATTTTCATAAATTCCATCTATTTATGAATTTTAAATAAGTCTGATTTTTTGTGAACAGTTCCTTGGTTTAATTAATGAAGAAGTAGATAATATAAAACGGTAAAAGTTTTCCTCATAAGTATATTGTGCAATATGGGACCGGTGGAGAGATTTTTTACAGGAGCCCAGGCCCGGACCCTGGTTGTAAAGCCAAATATTGTGATGTATTTTATAATTATTACCAAAACTCTTAGTACAGTTTCTAACGAACAAAACAGACAAACTTTTGCAAACTAAAATATCTTTTTACACTATTTATCTACTACTACTCTGAAATTCTAGTTTATTATTCTGAAATAGTGATCGAAACAAATGACGGTCAGATGGCGGTCAGCAATGTCTGCGCTATAGTATGAGGATAATGCACCATGACTTCAGTGAAGCCATTGTAATATTAAAGGAGCCGTGATAGATGTGAATGTGAATGACCTGATGTTGTGTTGGTCAAATCTTTCTCCAAGTTTATTATGGATGCTTTTATTTAATTGTTTTTGTCTTTTGTTTTAACCACTGGCTCCCAGCTTAAAGATTAAACATTCAGCGTGAGTTTGCACTTAACTCTTCACAAATTCTGTTTCTGGAAAAGGCACATTAACACAAGAAGATTTTTGTTTCTACCACAGCTGTCAATTTGTGATCCATCAACAAATTTTTAATCCTGTTACCATAGCTACTGTATATAGTAGCGTCTAGCTGAAGCAGAAACGTATGTCCAAAGCTACGCAGACGATATATTGATCGTAGCAAGAGGGAAGTTCGAGGAAGTGCTCTGTGACATAATCCAAAACGGATTAGCTATCACAAGTAGGTGCCCAGAGATGGGACTCAGGGTAAATCCAAATAAGACCACAGTGGTTCCTTTTACCAATAAAAGGAAGATGAGGCAAATGCAACTGACTACCCTCAATGGAGAAGAGATTACTATCAGCAAAGGGATCAAGTATCTTGGAGGACTGATATTTGATAGTAGACTGCTATGGAACAAACACCAACGAGAAGTACTAAAAAAGTCAAAAAGAGCTCTCATGGTATGCAGAAGGGTGGAAACCAAGTTACATTTGAGCAAGGTAGGCTGCTTTACGGACGGCAGGTCAAGTAGTAGGAGGTCAGTGGAATCACTGGCCAAGCTGACTCCTTTAGCGAGCATGCCGCGTGATAACATGGTGCAAAATCTTGAATTCAAAAAGAAAATAAAGAAGTAATAATGAGCACCAAGAAGGAATTTAAATCTTAAAATGAATACCAGATACATACGAGTGCTATAAAACGGTATACGGATGGATTAAAGAAACTAGATGGCACGGTGCTGGAGTCTATGGGCCATGAACCAAGTACGCTGTAGCAATGTGGCAGTACCCGAGTATATTCCAGGCAAAAGTACATGTCATCGAAAGATGTGCTTATTTTAACCTGGAAAGGAAATACATGATACAGGAAAAAGCTATCATGACTGGGTGCCGGGACACACTGGCATAGAACGTCACTAAGAAGTGGATATGCTCGCTTATAAAGGAGCAGAAACTCCGTTTGTTGGGCCTAAACCATTCTGCGGCATAGGGTACCGCATAATGCGGGAACAGATACGCGGTACAGGTAAGGCAGCCGCTTTCGTAAGATGGGAGATTCTCCCGGGTCTACGGCAGGCAAAGGAAATGCTTGTGAATTATAACCCAAAAAGGTCTCGCCTGATATTAGAACTAAGTAGTAGTAATTTAAGAATCATTACGGGTTTCTATCTGAATGTGAGAGAGCGGCCAATACGACTGCGTGGCTGTCAGCAACAGTTCAGTGGAAATGTATTCGATCAGGATACTTGACAATTAGCAACTCGATAAATGTAGAACTGAAAATTTATATTACCTATTACCGGTTCTATGCTTTCCGGGCTATCTACCCCTTCAGAAAGCAATGGAGTTATGCCTCGTTACAGGAAGTAGACAAAATGCTATTCTATAACGATCCTAGCTGGCATTTTCGTTCGCCTCACGGACTATTACAGCATTTATCAAGCTAAGGTGACAGCAATTGAGGAAGAACTGACTTGGCTGAAACATAATATAAAATCACTAAGCACTAACTGATATTGGCGGCAATTAAATCGATGGAATCAGTTTCACTAAACGTCTGGTGTGGCTTTGAGCAGCCGCACATCTCTTGAGAAGATGAGGGATTATTTCAAGACCCGCATAGTCTGGATCCCTGGCAATTCAGACATCGTTGGGAACTGCAAGGCAGACGAGCCTGCCAGAAAGGGCAGAAAACTTTAACTACTACCGCAAAGGGCAGTTATAGAAAGGCCATTATTAATGGTTAAGTTAATGCTTCAGAGAGAGGCGGAAACATTTGCAGATTCAGAGGTTGACGTATGCCACCCCATGTACTACAGCAAAACAAGAATTTCTGATATCCCAACAAAGCAGAGATATGAGAATGATATTAGAATGATTCTAACGAAGTATTGTCTTTTCCGAGTATATGCGAGAAGGATGGGTCTTGAGTTAAATGACTTCTGCCGTAGCTGCAATGGTGTCGAGGAGGAAGAAACAGTATCTCAATTCCTGTGTTCATATTCGGCTCTTGCAGGCAGAAGACAAAAATATTTGAAATAAAATAACTTATTGGACTTATAAAGCTGTAAGTGCGAGACATCCTGATTTTTATTTAAAGCTTAAAATAGGCTCTGTTAAGAAAGAGAGAAAAGTTAAGTTCACAATGGACCCTTACCGGTCTAGGTGTGTGATTTGTATTTAAGTTAAATTCTACTTATGGAGAGTAAGTAATTGAACATAGATGTAGTAAGCCTGGACGTTAGAGTGTGTTTTTAGAATGCATCGGATAAGAAAAAGTAGAAAGGAAAATCATCGATGATAATAAGAAAGAGCTTCTGATATAAAATGAGAGTAAGGAACACTACCAAAACTTTACAATTTTTTTAAATCGAACTGATATCTGTAGTAATTTTTTTCAATACTCTACTCTTATTTTAAATTATTATCGCATACCTAATATGTATATATTATGAATGTATGGTACGCATATAAATAAGTAGTTTTTAGTCACTCACTTCCACCAGTGAAGTTTTTATTAACCAGAATTCCTTACAAGCGAGGGTTGAACACCTACCTACTCAAACACGACATAAAACACTCGTAATTAATATTGTCGGTATTATTAAACGAGCACTCTGATGAACGAACGCCACTATGTTCACTCTTCCGCTAAGCTTCCATATAGTCCTAGGTACGTTGTTGTTCTGGAGTTATTGAGTCATTTCACCGCTTAATATACATGAAATCTGATATGTGAAACTGTGTGGAAAATTGTACCCTCAAGCTGCAATTATCCCAGTCAAACAGAAAGCATGCAGTTGGCATCCTTGTATGCCTGGCTGGCGAAAAAATCAAATTTGATTGTTTATACACTTTTGGTCAGTTTATTTGATGGCAATATGACCCTATTATTACAGCTTATGTGGGCAAACAGAAACGCGAAAATAAATAAAATAAATCCTGCCCATGTGTACGTGTTTTAATGAAAATATTCAATGAAAGATAGATAGAGAACAGCCTTGCCAACGCTAATAAGCAATGAAATCCGTTCAAAATTGGCCTATTTATGCACTCATTTTTGAGTTTGCGTGTTTTGGATAGAAATATTGACCACAAATAATGTGGGCTGTTCTGAATGCATAATTATGGGCATCTGAAGTTTCGTGTCGGTCTATAGTATATGACTCTTACCATTTATATCATATATATTTTATATCGAACGTAATTTAGTTGAATGCGGATATTTCAACGCATATCAGTATCAATCTAAACGATGTATTTATATGAATAATAGCTGACGTTAAAGAAGTTATCATTAAAAATGGTAATAACTCAATAATTGTGTTAAACTTGCAATTTTTTATGAGATTTTTTACAACGTATGTAACTTAAATGGCGGTCAGCGATCAGCAGAATAGGGGGAATAACACAAAATGCATCAGAATTGCAAGTGGCCCTAACTATCTCTGACTGGTGGAAGTTCGATCAAACCTCCACGCTGGAAATTTTCCTCCAGTACAGGAAAAGCGAAATGATCCATAGGTTAGTCGATTCAAAGTAAGGTTGACACGAGGCCAATAACCTCGCCCGTAAAAAAAACTATTGCGAAACCAAAAATCAGCCTCGGATAGGTACACTGAAACGGCTCAATGATTTACGAATATTCTCATGGAAAGTACGCTCACTGTACAGAGCACGAGCTGCACAGTAGCCTTCGCGTAGTACTTAAGGTTAAAATGTATTAAAAAAGACATCATCAACCAATTTTCATCTTCAGAAATACTAGAAACTCTTCCAGTAATTGAACAACGGAATAATTGAAGGTCATAAATAATGGCGTTCTTATATTGATCCCATATTTTTTTCACGTCTTTCTTTCTGTCCAACCTTTAGAATTTCTTAAATTGTAGATCAGACCCGCTTGCGTTTTCTTACCAATTAACTCACACGATCTATATCTTTAAAGATGCCTTTTACTTACCTCCAGCTTAAAATTAGAAGTAAACGTTAGCAATTGAAGAGCTTGTTGTATAGCTGAAGCGCTTCAGCTACTTACTTGTCCGTAAACTGATTTTTAGGCCATTCTGCGCCATCAAATTTACTGTGGAGCTGATTCCTCTTACTTCATTCAACAGGGTCGTTAAAAAGATGCAAATGATTTCTTGGCTTGATCCAAGTACACGTAATATATATTAGAATTTAAGAATGGGGTGGACACACATGATTCAAATTTGATTGGGAAAAAGTTATTAAGTTTCAGATAAAGTAGTCCTTCTGAACATTTTTGTTACACATTTATAAAGAATTAATACAATTGAATCTTTTTACCTCTTCCAATTTTGCAATATGTAATACACGATCAAATAAAAGGACAAGACATTCTTCTTGCTATTTTACTCAACGGAAGCTCAGTTTGTAGTTTAATCAATTTTTTTGCTGACCAATACTTAACACAGAATATCTACCTGACCACTCTCTGTTTGCTCCTTATAGAGCGACCCCAGATTTTGCTATTTGCTTTAGATGGACGAACAGATTATTTGCGTCGAGAAGCTGGCTATTCAAGGAATACCTCACGGGTGTACGAGTTTTATTACGACACCAGCTGCACACACCGTCTCGTATGTACGAGTATCTTAAATTATAACATGTGCTTGCACCTAAAAAACGGATCCATTTTCTCAAAGCAAAAAAACCGTAATAGTTTGTTTATATATCTGGCATGACATGTACCTACCTAGCCATATGTCATACGAATGAGTGTGTTATTTCATGCCAGCTTTCAATTTGTCTGTCAGATATTTTCATCACGTCCCACTGAACTGACAGTATTTTCCAACTGCATTTGCTGATGGATCAAGAAAAAGGGCAAGTGCTCTAGTTGTTGGATGAAAATTTGATTTGTTAGATGGGCACGTACTCTATACGTCCGACACCATACACTCTGCAGGACCAACAAAAAAAAATCCGAACAAAAAGTTCTTCCAACGGGAACGTGCGCCACTTTTCTGTTGAAATGTGTCGTCGTCGTTGCCGTTTTCGTCGCCGCAAAGGAAGCTTTTCATTAACTGCACTGTCACTGTGTGTGTCTGCTATTTGTCTAATATCCAATGCTTAGGGTTTAGGATGTGATCCCATTAGTTTATTGCTTAAATGGGCGGATATTTTTTCCATTTCAGAAAAGGGAATATGAACGATTTTTTGCTCCTATTGATGGTTGATGTTGTTGAAGGTTAAGAGCAACAAATTTTATTACTTATTCAATCTTTATATTTTTGCCTTATTATGAGGTAACATATTGTCAGCTTTGTAAAGGCTCAATATTTAAGATCGTGTACCAGAAAATGCGTTTAACATTGTGCTGCTTTTGCTCCTCTCCTTGGCTTAGTTTCTGTGCCTTGTATCATCGGCATCTTAAACCGTTGAGCGTTGTGACAACTTATTAAATCAAATACATTGTGAAAACGTCTTATCCAACTTGATGTCCTTAGGAGGAGCAAGTAATGTAGGAGTCGGATGATTTGTGGTTCTCGTGTACGTCGCAGCTCCGTACTTTCCGCTTTCCAGGCGGAGAAGAGAACTGGACGGGAAATGAATTGACTAGACCTTGTTTTTATATTTTAAATATTTTTAATTTGTTTTATTTCTACGAAAATCCCGCTGTCTTTTTTCTTGGCTGCGACTTGGCTAGAATTTTGGTCTTAGTTCTACTTTTCTTCTACTTCGATCTCTACCTACACAGCAGCTTCTTTTATGCCAAAACTTCTGGGTTTAAACTAATTAAACTAATTTAAATTAAAACTTAATTGGGCTAATAGACAATTCGGATCGATTTATTATCTATCCACATAATAATCGACCAATATCCGATCTCGATTCAATTTTGGGTCCGCCCTCAAATTCATCTATCCTCTTACGCAACATCAGTCCATGTGCATAAGTACAATGCTTTGCACTTATGTACATTGTGTTGTGCCTTCGTAAAGTAAATACGACAGTCGATGCACACCATAAAGATCACAACGTATTCAGTACAATACATATGCGACAGAAACACAATAGTAATACTTCCGCCCGGTAATCGTATTGTTACGAAATTTAGGCTTTCGTGTTCGTAAAGGATTTTGTATATAAAACACAAGACAAGTTTATTAATTCACAAATAACAATTTAAATAAACAGTGCACAGTAAAATTCACAATTTATATTGATTATTACTTTCAATGTACACAAAAACACTTATTACAAAAAAACTTGTACATATTTCACTATAATTCCCTTAGGTGGTAGCTTTATCTCTTTGCAAGAACTTTTTGAACTTGACTGGTTGAATTCTAAACAATGAATGAATCCCACCTTTTATACTTATTGAAAAGTTTCCAGAAACTTCCAATCTTATAGATAGAAATATCCAGAAATTCCCTTATTTACAACTAACCATACTCATATGTAATGAGTCATCTTCTAAAAACAAAGTACATGTGCAATCAATCGTATTTTTGTACTCTCACAAGAATTAAGCAAACCGCACAAACCGCTGTGACTACATTTTCAGCTTCAGCTTTTAAGTAAGCTATCGGCAGTTGTCTGATACTATTTCGCAACTTTAAATAGCTACTTCGAGCCGAGCCATTCAACCCGAACGCCCTCCGTGTGCTCCACTGGTGCAGTGCCACCTACAAACCCACGAATCCATTAGCTTAGTATTATTTAGTTATTATACCCCATATGTGTCTTGTAGGTCCCTACGATCGCTCTTAACTCACTTATTTGCAGGGATGCTTAGAGCATCTCAAGTCCAGCTTACATGTTAGTGTGTGTGTCCACCTATCATTTTCCGAGGTCTTCGCTTCTTTCCAAAGATATAATTTAATGTCGTAATAGGCCTCCCGACACTTGCCATTTCCGGTAACAGCTAGAGAGTCGTACCTTGCCTCGCGTGTTTGTATGCCCTGCGGTTCCTCTCAATGTTTGAGTGACCAAGGACTCTTACTAATTATAGCCACTAGCTGTGTACGTGCCGTTAAAACCAAACCAATCTTTCGGGGTTAAATGTGACATGCGACATACCAATGTCACTTGACACCTAGTGAAACATCTACCAAGTGAATGAACGAGAGTGTATTTCAGCTATCAAGGAATTGAGATTGCTATGTATTCCAGAACTCGTTGTATTTACCACGGCACAGCACTTCGAAAGAATCAGAATGATTTTGAGGGAGAGACAATAATCATATCGTTACTATTGGTTAATGATTGTACCGATAGATAATAAATCGATCCGATTGGTCAATCAGTTCCCTTTAACTTAGCTAAAACCCTTAATTTAGGGTGCAAAAGAGGCTGCAGTCTAGGTAGTGGTTAGAAATGAACTGAGACGAATTTGAAAGAAGATGAATTGGAACTAAGACAGAAACTCTTACAAGTCGCAGCTAAGCTTAAGAAAGCGGACACGAGTAAAATAATTAAATAAATAATAATAAAAAATATTCAAAAGTCAAATTCATTTTCCCGTTGAAGTTTCATCTCCTCTTAAAATTCCATACTAACTCATCGATCCTGCGCTAATTGTGATGATGTGATGTAAATATTGAGACATCAGAGTAAGTGGATTAAAAAAGTACGAATACTAAGCTTTGAAAAATTAAATAAAAAAAAATACTGCATCAAGAACTATTACAAAAATGTTGAAAGCTAAAGTAATGTACAAAAGAGAAGTTTAAAAAAATCTGTCAGTTGGCATGTTGAGAATGTGAAATTGTCATAAGAACTACCAATAGCTTGGGATGCAGGTAAAATACTCCAGGCTCTTGGTAGTTCTTATGACAATTTCATCACAGAAGGGAGTTGGCTATTGGCGGTGTACGCCTTTCCTCGTATCTGATGGTGTACAACGCGATTTAAATCTCATGAACAGCTGACATAATGTAATGCGAATAGCCTCAGCCACCCTTTTGCAAGATATCACAGGTTATAGTATGTTATTAAGCCACCCCCACCCATCACCAATGCTCTATACTATTTTTTGTGTGTGGATCCGCACTGCAGTTCATTTTTTTATAAAGCGATTTTTATGCTGATTCCTAGTTCCTATGCATGCATAGTCTGCTTGTTTCACGTAGAAAGGTTGAATTTATGACAATAAAAGTTTTGCACATTCTGTTCATATATACAAAATACATACACACGGATAACAGATGGCCAGCAAAGTTCTGTGCTTCGTTTACCTGGCGACTCTCGTTTTGTGTAAAATGTCCCAAATTTGCATATTAATTGAGGTTTTTTGGTTTATTTGTTTATACTTTTTAAATTTAGAAGCCCTTTCGGTGTTTTTGGAGTTGTTTTCATATTTAACTGGCTATCTACATTCTTTTTATTTATAAACCTTTTAACGCAAGCATCCCTTATTTAAAAGACTGCAATAACGCTCTAGGCAGTGTTAAGTGTAGATAAATGCCTAAGGTATCAAAAGAGTAAGCAATGTTATGTGGTTCAGTTGAAGATGTTTTTTTTTTGTAGAGAGTGATGTAGGGTAGCGGTCATACTTCCTGTTATAGTTGACGAATTGAAAAAAAAGCCTTAGGATCTTTTATGAGTTCAGCTTGCACATTATTAAGATAGCGCTGGTGGAGAGAGAGTTATAAAGCTGGGTGAATTGCAAGTAAGTACCGATAGAGTTGGGAGAGTCAGAACGTAAGGAACGAAGTTTTCCAACCAAGAAGGAGATGAAGATGAGGGTTTATGGTGCGAGAAGGGGATATAAAGAGACATAGAAGTAAATATTCTTTGTAAAAAGTGTAGATGGCATCATTTGAAGCTTGTCAAACCCAATAGAAGACCTGCTACAATAGTCATTAATTTTGCAAAAATTAAATTAATGAAAGTCGTAATAAGCGTTAAGTCGATATAGATAGGGGAAAAGGCGAGACAGAGGATTTAATGGGATCAGTTGTGAAGATAAGGTCTAAATACCTACCCATGTAGTTAAGAACGTCACTTACTTGGCATAGACTTAAGCCTTTCAGCCGGTCTACGAAGAGACATTCCTTAGTGGAGTTTGGATATAAAGCGACGGATTTATCATTTGATGGGGTCTAATGCAGTTAAGGCAAATTAAAGTCACCGAAAATAAGGATGACGTCAAGAGAGTCAGATAATGATATCGATTATTTGGACAATGGCGTCGATAGAAAATTGGTAAGATTCGTTAGGTTGGGCCGGTTGAATTTAAGAACACATAATGTACAATAAATAAATATGGGGAAGTGTTTTTTGTATTGAAACGAAATCGAGTTTAGAGGACGAAGAAATTGCGATTGGAGTCGAGTCGAGGTCGTTGCGGATGGCTAGCAAGACGCCTCGACAGGGAGAGTCTATCATAGGGTGGGCAAGATCGTGATCTCGAAAAACATTAAATGTAGGGTGGAATAACTCCTGGTTCTTTATGTCTGGGATAAGATTGGTTTCAGTCAGGGCATACATATCGAATGGATTGGCGCAGAAAATCGCCGATTTTCGAGCGTAGGCCCCCCGTACATTCGGGTAGTAGAAGAAAAGAGGAAAGTTATGATGAGGTGTAAGGGAGGGTTGCTCAAGTGCTGTCAATGGTCGTAAATTAGGGACGAAAAAATTTGCTTTGATTAACACGGCTCTGTTGGAGGTGTAAGATTCTTTTAGAATGTACATAGTTACCGAAAGCGCCAAGGTCGTCCGCCACTTTTTGGGGTTACATATTGAAAATCTCGTGTTACCTGATGCAAATGTTCCTGAGGCTGGTTAGATCTGTAGAGAGACCTTTCTGCTGAATGAAAACCATGACACTTGTTATGGTTTTGCTTCAAGAAAGGGTCGTATATTCTCGTATACTTTTTTTCTCTAAGCCTAGAGAGTGTATACCGACATTTAGTGGCGTCTATGGTTTGTTGAGTTAGTTTAACAGTGGGTGGCGGAAGGGGAACATGTTATTCAAGATATTAACCAAATTTCCGGAGAGATTTGCTTACTTTCATAGCGTCGTAAAAATGTTTATGGCAACAGGATTGCCCATCAAATGGGAGTGGGAAACTTTTGGGAAATACCCTCCTTAGTTAGTCCTATAAAACTGCAAAATTTCATTGCTATGTGAATTATTAACTTCTTTTGCACAACTTTCCTAAACTACGAGTATTAAATTTTTTCCGTTGAATTCAATGAACCGATCTAACAAAACAAAAACATTTGTACAATTTCGTCATTGAACTTGTTATTCTTATCCTCGCGGGATCCGCGACTTTCACGAAATCTGAAAACTTTCATGCAATTCTCGTTCTCGTCCATTGTGCCAGGTTCAATGTTGTACGCTGACGTGTTACCTAAACGAGTATGTGCCTCGAGTGCAATGGACAAGAGACGTTTCATTTATTAGAATTATTCACTCATTTCTTCACCATACATATATGTACATATACTATGTATTTCTTGTGTCAACACTGCAGCACAAATTGCATAAGAAAAATAGGCAAACATTATGAATAAAGGCAAATAGTGCTATACATATGCATACGCACGTTATCCTCGTATATGCATGCAGGCTACTCTACGCCATTCCGCTGAAGAGTCCTTCAATCAAGTCCAAGGCCTTCTCCTCAATGTGAACAATGTTTATTTTATTTTTCATTCAAAAGTTTGTCTTTATTTTACGTTTAATGGAAAAAGAATGGAAGAATGAGAATGAAAGACCTAAACTATGCTAACAGGCTGGCAGCACGCGGAGGTGACCGGGGGTGGAATATTTATATGGAACACAGCATAGCCGCCAGCCACGTCAGTCATTTATGCACTTTAACTTTTAGCTTCATTTCGTTATGAAATACTGAATATATGCACATACATACGAGTACATATGTAGTTTCCACATATGCACACCACCTTGTTGTGTACACGTTTCATAGAATTGTGAAACATCAAATGAGTTGCATTTTTCTGAGGCCGAGGCGATAAAAAGACAAAAGCAAAATCAAATAGAATGTTAGAAGAAAAAAAAGCGAAAAACTGCAGGCAGGACGAAACACAAGGATCTCAGGTACCTAATGGTACTTGGGGCAGGTTCACCATAAAGTCCTTAAATGCTCTGTGAACTTGTTTTTGTGTGTGCAAGAATAAGGTTTTTTGTTTTGCTTTGCTTTGTTTTGTGTGTATGTGTTTTTTTTATTTCAAATATAATATATTTGCATATTTATGACAAGAACTTTTGACGATACTTTGTGCTGTTGTGTAAAATATCCTGTGGGTTGATTGCATAACATTCGCGGCTTATTTAGAGCATACATGTGTTGTGCACCAAAATACCTGGCATACTCTTTTTAATTAAAGTTTTATACGACAAATGGGAAACCACAAAACTTTGATAGAAATATGCTTTGTATTCTGGTTGCTTTCTGGAATTTGGATATCAAATGACATATTTAAGGATTAGGTAGGTAGTCGTGACAGGTTTTTGTGATGCACGTGAAGAGATTATTAAGAGGCCTCTGGAATCGAAGCGGTATGCTTTCGGTTATAAGAACCAATTCCAGCTGAGGAAACCCGAATAAAATTTAGACGAACTATAAATGCTTGTAATGCCATACTTTGGCGAGTTGGATTCGCCAATGTTTTACAAAGATGGTAACAATTTCTGCTCATTCGGGGAAAAAAATACTACCTCGTCGTCAATTCCAGCGATCATTTATAATGTCATTACCCATCAAAGCTGTCAGCTCTAACAACAATGCCAACTCCTTAAACAAATGCGCTGGGCCATATGATGGAGTTTGTTTAATTGAGTATCCTTTATAGTTATGAAGAGGTGTTTTTAACGCTGACATAACTATTCCTTAAGATTAGCTATTAATTCTATTTTTCTGTACTATTTCCGAGAAGTTGGAAAATCATTATGCCTATATCCTTAAACGGCTAGCCGTCGACTTCTTTTTCATATTGTCTTTTAGCACTTAAGCCAAGAAGAGCAGATAAATAGTCAGCTAACGAAATACAAAAGCACATAAAAGACACAACAAATTCTTACTGACGTACAGATGTTGTTGGCAATATTCCACTGATGATTCGAAGGCATATCTTACAAAACACCATTTCTATTCTATACATCAAATCATTGAACTCAAAATTGTTGCATTAGTCTTATAACAGAGTTGCGCATCGATTTCTTTAGTTAAAAATAAGTGCTTTTGAGGTTGATGAACACATATGTCTAATTGGATTAGAAACTTTCTCTTTGACCGATCAATTTTTGCGGTTTCAAGTCGGAAATTCAAATGCTGGTGTTATGTTTTGTTCCCGACACTAGTTTTCATTTTCATTAATGGTCTCTCTTTTTAGGAAGATTCTTTTGCTGACGGCCGCGACTCTCAGCTTTTCATATAAGTTTGAGGAACGTCTATTCTCTCAAGTGGTCTGTCGCACCGAATATAATTATTACCCAGTGCAGTCTCCTGTAGTCAAGTCTCAAACTCAAACCTCCCTCCATAGCCATGAATGGAACTTGCATTGAGGAAACCTAAAATATCGTCAGTCTCTTTATGAAGCTTGTCGTTACTTCGTTGAAGTGGGTCCAATATATTCGTCGTTGCCACAAATTCTGCAAAATATTTAGGTTTCCAAATGCAGTACAAGAAATATTTCACTTCCGCTGATCTGACTGCTTGTTTCCAAGCCTTTCATTCGAACTTACTTAAGTACCTTGTACCTTGCATCTGCTAGATGCGTTAAAACTTATTGGTGATTATAAAAAACTGGAAAGACAATCTAAGCGGCTGAACATCGCAGAAATGTTTTCTATTTGTCCAAGCAATGCTTTTTCTTAAGATCTTATTTTCCTTTTGCAAGTTCACTTCGAGGTCATACTTGAGCGGACAATTTTGATGGTTCTAGTCGAGTGCCTGCTTCGCGATATTGTCGACTGATTTTTTTTTTATAGATTAGAAATTAGATACAGAGGGAATACTATAGATAAAGAGTGATACTTAACGTTCTATTATAAAGATCTCTGCAGTTATTGAAACATTCTTTGCCTAGACACATTTGCTCTGCAGGACCCTGACAAAGGATTGCCATTTGCTTCTTTGCAATTCCTGCTAAAAGGTGTTTTAATTGTGAGAGATTCCCAGTTGACATTCATGGCTGCAGCTATCAGCGCAGTGACCTGAACTCTTAGCCACAACTTACTTTACCAGGTAACGACGAAAGCTCATTCTTTTTAGGTAAAATTTTATTTTTGTTGCATTTAACAACATTTCTTCGCAATATTGACTGAGCCAACTCGCCAGAAGAACATTTGAAATTTAATTTATTTTCGCAGCAATCATCCTCGTTGGAATTGAAATTTCCTCACCAATTAGAGGACACTAAAGCGAACGAGACGATATGAAAGGAAGACTCGTAAACATTTCGGAAGCTCAAGTCGCGTATAGGTGAATGAAATTCTGCCGCAATGTATATGGCTCCCATTAGCTTACAACACATACACACACACACATACAAATGCAATTAAAAGTATTGCCGTTGCTATATTTTCTGCAGTAACATATACGAGTGTAGAATACATCAATATTAAGGATCCTTTTACTATTTTGTGTGCAATTTAATTGTGTCCCTTATGGGGCTATAATTTTCTGTGTTGAGTACAATATATATATGGATAAACGAGTTCGACATATGAATGATGGGAATGATGAGGATTTACCGTGCATTTACTTGATGATAGCTTCTGAAGATCCGAAGTCTTCAGGGAATGGGAATTTCTGTTACCGCAGCATACTGGTCGTTTACAGCGGCATTGCTGATTTATTAACTATGAAATTTAAGTTCGTTCCATTTTCACTCAGCCATATAAACAACGAATACAATCGAAAGTCGACAACTTACCTTCCAGCCAGCGCTAGGCGGACAGACGAGCGACAAAAAACAAAAACGAAAGAGACGGGAAAACTCTCGTAAATTATGTTTTATTAGATTTTATGTGTAACTTAAATTAAAACGTCCCTTCTGGACCTGGACTTTTTGGAGACTTTTGTAATTACCCACCATACACATCCATACATACTCCCACATACTTGTGGAAACAGTCAACATCCAACGAACAAGGACTTCCGACGACTTTTCATTCAGTTTTGCTTCAAGTGGTACGTGTTATGATCAAGTGTGCGGTGCAGTGGGGAAATGTTAGAGAAGTAAGATTACTGTTTATAATTGTATTATAATCGGAATGAATGTGTGTCCATGTGTGTGTGTGCAGACGTATAGTGTAGGTGCGGTTATGCCTTCACCAAAGACAACATTGCACTTACAAATATTGGGTGGTGGCTTATAACATTTGCGTTGGGACAGTTGGAATTAAATTGTTGCCGTTGTTAGGTATATTGTAGTTCTTGCATAGATCCCACTTAATTACGAGATGTATGCATGATGTTGGGTTATTAAAGATACTCTATTATTAATTATAGTTTATTAGGGCCATGTCCAAATTAATGTTAACTACGTTCAGTTAATTTTAAGTGCTCGGATTAAGGTATGGTACAATTAGATTTGCCTTATGTTTGTGAGGATAAACAACGATGTGGTTTAAAGGGTCGGAATTTAATTGGCAGTTTTTTTTACTTAGAGTATGACAAGATATACAATTGATAATTAATTTTAAACTTAGTAGTTTATATATTTATTCCATAATAACTGTGGAGAACCAGATCTATATTCCTCTCTTTTATTTTCTATCTCTTTCTTTTATTTGCCTCTAACCAAATACATAGGGTCCCGTAAATGTTTTTAGAAAATCCGAATACTAGTGTTTTCCGATGCAAATCTCTATTTCAGCCAAAAAGTTTAACATTTTTGGAAGTTATGTTTCTCAAAAGTAATCTGTCAGTTCGCATCGCAACATTGTTTTTTATTTACTTGAAAAATGGAATTCAGTGAATGAATGGAATTATCGTGTGATGATTTTTTACGATTTTCGAAAGGGGCTAACTCAACAACAGTGCTTCGAATCAATTCATTTGGCCTTTGGCAACGAAGCACCATCCTTTGCTAGTGTTTATAATTGGAGCCTCGTGAAGGTCGTCTAAAAGTAGCTGTTGTGCCAGAAAACATCGATGCTGAGAGTAAACTGATTGAAGAGGATTGTCATGTGATGTATCGGGAAATCGAGGCTTGCCTAGGCATTAGTAACACCAGCGTAGATACGATCTTGCATAAACATTTAAAGGTGCGGTAGTTATGTGCACGTTGGAATCCAGACGCACAAAAAAAGGTTCGTGTTGATTGGTGCCGCCAAATACTTGGAAAATTCGTTGAAGGTACACCCAAAAACGTATACAAGATCATGACAGGTATGCGTATGAGCCGGAAAAAAAGGGCAATCGATTGTTTGGGTTTTACAATTCGAAGAAAAACCCACAAAAGTTGTGCGAGGTCGGAGCGTTGGGAAGCAAATGGTAGCGTGTTTCTTCACTAAAACCGCTCATGTGGCTACTGTTGCTCTTGAAAATCAAAAGACAGTCAATTCAGGTTGGTATACGAAAATTTGTTTGCTTGAAATTTTCAACAAATTGAGAGAAAACAAACCAAAACGGCGAATCATTTTGCATCACGATAATGCGAGATCACACACATCACATCAAACAAGCTAGTATTTGAGCACTCAATCAATCGAATTGATGGCTTATCCGCCTTACAGCCCCGACTTGGCACCCAATGACTTCTTCCTGTTCCCATCGCCTGAAGAAGCGGTTGAAGCTTTCCAAAAACCATGTTTTGGAGCTATCACCTTCGGACTGGAAAAAGTGTTTCGATAAATGGTTAGGGCGTATGCAAAAGTGTAGAGATCTTAAAGGCGAATACTTTGAAAAGCGATAAAGCAATTTTTGATGAAAAATTTAAATTTTTTATTACTTTTTCTATAAACTTTTACGGCACCCCTTGTAGCATAAACGGAAGCTGACGTTTGCGCTTCACGTTAGAAATCTCTTTGAATAAATACCTCGTGGTGGAGAAAAGTGTTTGATTAAAGTATTGTCTTTTTACATACAATATTTAAATCTACATTTATAAAAAAACATTAATCATTTTAATAAGTACTTTTTCAATTAACTTGTTAAATGTACTTCTTTTAAGAAGGAACACTGCATGTAAGGCGCATATTCAAGTTTTTGGCCCCGTCAGTTATGATGTATACGCTTTTGTTCACAAGTCAACAGAACATCTTCTTTAATCTTCCATTTGATAAAATTAAATCAATTTCATCAATTGCGATTTCTGTAAAAAATTCTTTCGTTCTCTCTCCTTTCCTCATAAATGTCAGAGTGAATAAATGTTGAGTTAGTTATACTCACACACACGTGATCAAATAATGTTTTTTTTATTTCCTAGAAATGTACACACACAACAGGAGCGCCAAAATTCCATAGGAATTGTGATACACTTTTACAGCTTTCGATGGAAAAAAAACTATAAAGAAAAGAATTTGGGAAAAAAGAAATTATGTCAACCGTTTCCATTGAACCACGATATTTTGAGTTTTCATCGATGCTCATATATGCTCTTAAGCATCATCTTCTCGAAGCGGGATCAAGAATTTTATTATCCTTTCCTCTTACACACTCCGGTCGTATGATTCTTAAGAGTGGTAAATGTATATCTGCACTTTGTCAGTACTTTGTTTATTTCTATTTCAAAAAAAAAAAAGAATTTCAATTATTAACATTAATTTGAAGTAATACATGTAGTTTCTTCTATGAAATTGGTTTCTTATTTAAAAAATATAAACTCATACATCACTTTTTCTCCCCTTGATTGACTGCATCAAATCTAATGAGCCGGAGTTTATTTGTGTACTATAGAACTTGCGCGAAATACTAAAGGAGTTTAAGTAAATTTTTGTGATTAAAATGTATTGCGATTCCACTGTTCATTTGGAATTTCCCTTCTTTTTTATTCACTTTTATGAGTGTATCTAATATTAAAACGAAAACTTGAAATATTACCTAAAATTGTTTATTGCATTATTAAAGGCTGTTTTCTATTATGCTTAGTGTAAGTCGTAAAATGCACCACACTGTCTTTTTCATACTTTGTGGGTATCATCTCCAATTTGCTATTGCCAGTTACAATTAATAAGATGATGATAAGACACTTAAGCATCATGTAGCTATGAGGTGGTACGTATACAAAAAAAGTTCCTATCCGTTGATTCATGAAGTCAAGTTTACACTTGTGCCTAGGTTTTATTACTATCACTAAGTATTTTGTGTGATTCAAGATATTTCATGAGCTGAGTAATAACCAACGTATCCTTGACCTTAGAAAGAGTGGACGTAATAACTATAGGTCGGTACGAAGAAAGAGATGACAGCCCGAATGTTTCTTGTTCAGGCTGGACAAATGCTGTTTTCCAACTGGTGTGTAATATGTAGAACAGTTGATCTAGAAATAATTTTTTTGTAAGCGGTGAGGAGAAAATTTATGACGGTATCAAAAATAATTTTGAGTTACGATTTTGTGTTGCGATTTTGTTTTACATTTTTGAATTCTTGTAACTAAGTCATTTCTCAAGCAATTTTTATGAAATTCGGTAGGCAGGACTAATATGCGACTGGAATAAGGTTATAAGGGACTGGAATTTCGGGAACTAAGCCATTGCTCAACCGATTTTTATGAAAGTCGGTATGGTATGCAGGACTAATATGGAACTATAAGACTTGTTCCTATGAAAATTCTGGTATACGGTCATGGTTTCTTGAGGGTTTTTTTGCATCACAACATCAAGGAAGTTTCACTTACACCGCGCGTAAAGGTTATACGCACTTTTTTTTTAAATCTTATCCATTCGCAAATGGTTCTTATATTAGCTACATGAAAAGACAAAGTAAAGCAAATGTATAATTTCTATTAACTGACTAAATGTACGGTAAAGCAGCTGAATGAATGTACTCCCCAAACTATCCATACACACACGTGTAACAGTGTTCATGGAAAATTGATTAGGAAAAAAATGAGTTATTTCTAGTTAAGTAAAGCTCCTTTTGAACGCGAAATAATTTTCCAATATCAATATCTTACTAAATACGGCGGACGCAAAATAAACTTAAAACCATCATCATCATCATTAACAAATTATCAAAAGACAACCAAAAAAAAGTTATAGGAAAGTTACAGTTGGTAGATATAAACTCTACACCTCGCCAAAGCAGACCTTATTATATACAGTCTTTACCTATTTTGACTATACTCGTAACTAATAAGAGGTTTTTCTCTTTTGGGTTTTTTTTTATCATTGAAATGGAATCGATGCCAAAATCGCTGGTAATTATTTCTTACTTTTGCGAACAAGCATTTCTTTGCTTAAAGTGTTAGTAACAGCGCGTTACCTACCAATAGTACGGCTCTTTGTAAGGTTCTAAAAGAAATCAATGATAAAAGGAAACCTAAGTTCGGCAAGAACTTTATCCCGCATTGTATGAATGAATGAATTCAATTGCCATCACTCAGAGGTATTAGCATTGGTCCATCATGCATGCCCAGACGACGTACATAGTCGATATCCCTTTGCACTTTCTGTTTGTTAGTTACTTTGTTTGGATGCTAGATAACGTTGTTTGCCTACGTAGGAGGAAACTTTCTTATCTCTTAGACAGGGTGCTTGTAAAGTAGCACTGTAATAGTTTTCGTTTAGAGAACGTCGTCTAAGATGGAATTAAAAAAAATATTAAACTCCAAGCGGTTTTTTATTAAGCTCTACCTCAAGAAATTTACTGAACAGTATTTAGTAGGAAGGAAAAGAGGTAGATATATATCTCTATATATCTAAAGCTTTAATTATCAGTGTTATTTTGCATATAAGGACATTGAAGAAAGAGCTACAGCATATTTCCGATATAGCTCTGATTTCCTTTTTCCCACACTGTCGATCATCGACGAATACACAGTTTTTTTTTGCATTAGACCGTTGTCAAGTATGATTTAAAACTAAGAACCATTTAAAACAAAAGATCACCAATCATACGCTTCTCCCTAGAAATAATTTTATTTTTTATATAATCACCAGTGGTACATTTGTAGCCAACGTGCAAAGTTGTTTCGGAAGAGGAAGAGTAGATGAGAGCACAGATATCAGTACAATATACAGTGCTGTGCAAAAAAATTGGTCACGTTCATCATTCGCTTGTAAGGACCAGATGTTCATCCGCTTCGATAACAGTTCTCTGCGTTGGCGATAGACCAACTTATTGCCGTGACGCAAGTCATTCAGGGACTTATCCCTTGGCAATGAGTCTATATATAAACGTCCATTTTGGTCGAAAAATAATCTTTTCAGACGAAGTGCATTTCCATCTCGGGGGCTCTGTAGAATAAACTGCCAGATCTGGGGTTCAGAACACCCACACGTAATCGTAGAGAAGACAATGCATCCACCAAGAGCGAGAGTTTGGTGTGGATTTTGGAGTGGTGGCTTAATTGGCCCATTTTTCTTCGAAAACGCTGCTGGAAATGCCGTTACCGTCTATGGTGACCGTTACAGAGCCAGCTGACCAACTTTTAAATTCTCTATATTAAATTCGCGTGCCTGCCCGTGGCTGGCTGGCTGGCTGGCTGGCTGGTCAGCTCTTGTGATCAATTTTTAACCCACTTCCCAAAGCTCGATGTTATCAAAATTTTGCACACATGGATATTTCCGGTGACAATACTTTCTATTAAAATTTGATAGTGATCGGGCCGCAGGGTCGGGGGGCTCCAATACCAATTTTTTCCCCGGCATCAGATTATTTCATACTATAATGACTGTGTTCTGTGTGCGTTGTACGCTGTGGGCAGCGCTGCTTGCTTTACGATTGGGGTTGTTTTATTGTTGGTTTTAACAAGATGGCGCCACATGCCATACAACCGACTGACAAGCGATCTCTTGCGCGCCAAATTTGGCAACCGAATAATCAGCCCTTTTGGAGACATCAATTGGCCTGCGCGAAGCCTGATTCAGATATATGATGGTCATTTGATATTACCAGGAGATCACCACGCGTCTTTGGCACCTCAGACAACCTCTTCACCGCGGACTTCAAGTGCAATGTTTTCGATTTCGGGCCGCCAACTTTGGCCAAAAGTCTCCTTAGGTCAGTGAGCATAATTTTTAAGTATTGGAATTATATTGAACAACCCTTCCAACCCAACAGGCAGATAAAGTATAAGACAAGAAATTGAAACGGTTTAAGCAACAGCCTGTATTCCATTTGCAAATCAGCGCTATCGATGGAGTTACTGTTGACGTTAGTACATGCTCGTATGTTGATAGATAGGCAAATAAACAGACAGACGTTCCACCGATAGGAAAATGAATGTGAACGGATTAAATCACCCGATAAGCAATATCCTCGCACTTGCAGTGTTTGGGGAAATTTCATTCGATTACGAGTAAGCTGTCAGGCAAACTCTTGCCAAAAGGAAGAAGGGGGAAAGATGGAAAAAAGATGAAAAAATTAAAGTATCCTTCAAAATATTTTCGCCTGATTTTCTCTCGACAATCCACAGCAATGGCGCGAAAAGTTTAACTCTTTGGAATTTGCTTGCTTTGGCCATCTCGCTTTGCTGCTCGCTCGAGCGAATAGTATGCGAAGTATAAAGAATTTGAAACGTGTGTGGAATTTAAGAAATTCGAATTTCACTGATTGACTGTTTGTCCAGAGATTAAACATCACGTAGACGTGCACGGGTGTATTCTCAACTACACTCGTAAGGTAAACTAATATTAGGAAACAACATATATGTGTATTTTATTTACATAACAAAAGTAATGAAGCTTAATGTGCGGATAACGCAAATTCACGCCATATTAACGCTCGTTATCCGTTATCTGAACTAAGAAATAAACATATAGTTTTTGTATTTTTTTTTCAAACGTGAAACCGGCGAATACCTCCTGTAAAAATCAGATAAAATTTTTGCTTTGGATTTCTGCTTGATAAACGAAAATAAATAAATCGTTTCCTTCTGGTGTTTTCGGAAGTCAGATACGAAAAACCCTTCGGCATTTTGCTCCCAAGAGAAAGATTGATTTACGAGCTTTCTTAATGGAAATAATCATTCGCATGCTAAATTGATAGTCTTGGCAGATATTCTGACGCTTTTTGGTCAAAGGTTTGATTGATCGATTGCCATCTATTGAGCTGGTCGAAGCAATGTACAATAAAATTATACATACTTGTCGAAGCCCTTTCTATATATTGACTCCAACCCACGGTCTTCTTCGGACAGCGATTGTAATATGACAATCAACGTCGATCTACAGACAGGTGTGTCAGTATTAAAGCGTTCATGGGATCGGGACCTATTTTTCATGCTAGCCGATTCATGGGATGACAGCAACCAGGTGTACACTTCCACCCCGAGCATATACTCACACTAGATACATTACTTTTTTTTTATATATATTTTATATATATATATATAATTAAATAACTTAAGTGTAACAGCGCTAACACCCTACCTGCATTTGGGTAGTAAACAGCAGCCACTACGATGATCATGCCTAGAACGAACTTGGTCCACAACCAAAAGTTGGCACTCGGTTAACTGCAAGCAAACGTCGTCGGTTGGCCTACCCAATGCAACCATGGCGAGGTCTAGCATCAATGGTCTCAGTTTGTGTTCGTTATGTGTATCTGACGGTCAACAAAGCAGATCATAGCATCCTATCAGATCCGAAACCTTGAACCAAATCATTTTGACTTTCTCGCAATCCACCAAGAAGGTGTGAGGGCTACTAAAGAAGACAAAACATTCTAAGTACCAGTAGTCCGAACATTTTATGTCCGGAGGTGTCGAAGTAACTCGCCAATTTATGTATGGATTAGAGGATGTCTCTTCTCCAGACTTTTGACAGAAGAAACCTCCCATACCTGCACTCTTAGTTCATCAATTGTTTAATGTAGAGCGGGCCGTCCAAATTTAATCAGCTCCGTTTGGATGCCATCTTTTCCGAAATCCTTATTATTTCTAGCCGATTTATTGATAATTTTCTCTACGCTTGGTGACTGTAGCATAGTGTATGGTCATTGGGTAGTCATTGGTCTTCAATTCCTTAGATGGCTGACCATTCATATCTGATGAAAGTGCTCTTTACATCGCTCTCACATTTCTTTGAGATAGGAATAGGTCAGATCACCCTCTTTATTCAATTGTATACATACTACATGTTATATCTCAATCTTTTGATGGCAAACCGTCATCACCATGGAACCAAAAATTCTTGTGGGGCTGCTTAAAATATAGTGTATCAAGGCTCTTCAATTAAAGAAATCCAAATATAACACCCAATCTGCTGGTGCAGACATTGAGCATTGACCGTTTCTCAATTGTAGAGCAAACATACAAGAATTTGTTATCTCCGAAATGCATTATTTTACATTTAAGATTACTCCATAACAGCTTTTTAATTAATTGTAAAATTAAATAGTCTGTTTCATTGAATACTGAGCTTTGCTAACTTTGACAAAAGCTGATTTATGGAAAACTCTTCTTTCTTTTCTTTGATTTTTTGTTATGTAGCAGAGTTTATAACCAATGACATAAAAATTCTTATTTCAAAAATTAGGAAGGATCTTTCACAACCCTTTTTTATTTATAGCTAATATTAAGAATAAGAAAACCATTTCAAGCCAAAAATAGTTTTTGTTGATATATTCATGGTCTTAAGTATGGAAATGGGCATTCAACATTTGGGTTGGTATATATGCTATACAAATAATAGCAGGTGCAGCCGTGGACAGAAAACCATTTCTCAGAGTAATGTGTTTTTTATTCAAAATTGAAACTATTTATGCAAAACGTTATTTTGGTTTACACAAAGAGAAACATGTGTTTCATGTGAAGAAAGGCATACAAAAATTATACGATAATATTTTGGGGATAACGCACACATTTATCTTATCTGCAATTTATGTCACCTTTGCAATGCAGATTTCCATATTTATGTTAAATTTGTTTTAGGGTTTCTTCTTCTATTTCATTCAACCAAATGCAAATGATTTTCGTTGTACCAATGCAATGAGTCACATTTAAATCTGTAAAGTTAACAGAACATTCGCAGATGTTATTCTGAATTTTTGTGAATAATATGATTTGAGAAGAAAGTGTCTTTAAAAAATGTCCAGGATTTAATTCCAAAATCATCCACTTAACTACCCGGCTGTGAATGTCTTAAATTTGCATTTAAGTATTTAAAGAAAGTTATTAGTTCAATAATAAAAAATAATCATATCTGCCAACTGACTAATCTTTTTTTTTTGATTTACGTAGGAATTTGAAGAAGAAAATCTTTATAAATAACACAAACTTCGCTTGCGTTCCCTGTGCTTGTGTACCACACTTATACACTAAAAAATCTCCAGAAGGACTTATAAGCATCTTTGACAACTAGTTTTCAACAACAATATTTTGCTTGTTTGTTTTGCAGACTCACTTGTCCCTTCCTTTTCAGATCCATTAGTAATCCATTGATTAACAGAAGTATATTAGATGTGTTTCTTGACAGGATTGGTGATTTATAAAAATATTCGGCGCGACAAACAGTTGCGGCCCAAGCCCTAGCTTCTCGCACACAAATGGAAGGAACCTACAATTTAATGCCGTATCCGAAAGGCGAATTGAGAAGCTTTCCATGACAAGTTATTACTCTCGGCCGTTTGTCAGATATTCGCGAGATGTGGGACCGTGAAAAATACTTTCGATGTTACTGGGATTCGAACCACGAACCTCCTGCTCAGAATTCCATTAACTTATTCACTGAGCCACGCCGCCCAGGATTGATCATTAGTTCCACGATTCTTTTCTCTCTCTCTCTCTCTCTCTCTCTCTCTCTCTCTCTCTCACTCTTAAATGTTGCACTCTGAATAAAAAATCTCAGACTACTCGTTTGTCCCCGTACGCAACTCTTTGAACTGCCTTCAAATAACAACTAATTAGTATTGAGCTGCCATCACTTTACGCATTATTGCATTTAAGCTTTAAGTGGCCTCCTAGGTCGATATGGCAATCAGAGTGGCTACGGATATAAAGCACTGCAACGCTTCGCAAATATAAAAGAAGATTTCCTGAATTAAAAAAGGATCTAGTAGCCATTAAACTTTTAATTTAATTGAATCACCTTTGGCGCTTCAGTTAAGGACTAGCGCACGAGTGCGGTCATCTTCCACGCCATTGCTTGACAATGTGGCCTCCCTACATTGATGATGTTTTTCTTATTGCAAATTGGCCTCAATGTTGTTGGTTAAGTGCTAAAAGCGTTAAATGCACATTTTGCGGGTTCTGTTGTTGCGTGATATATGGATGTGTGTATGTTTATCCGGTGCGGTGTGGTTATTTATATTTATTCCCGTGCATGTTTTGCTCTGTTCTGTCCTCAGTACTCTGTACAAAATGGCGTGTAATGTTTAACCTGTTATTTGGTCGTGGTGGGAAATGCTTATTGTACCCATCCAACATGGACAACGGGTACAGGACCAAAGCACAACCAGCCAAGCCGTATTTCATTTCAAGCTTGGCTTCGTTTTATTACGAATTCATTAAATGGAAAATTTGTTGGTAAGCCTGCTCCACACTGATAGAGAAGGCGACGAACGAAAGCCAAACGGCTACAACAAAACACAAAAAATGTAAATTCTCCTTTTCGGTTTTGGTTTTCTGTGTGTCAACAAACCGTGGCATTTACAGTGTTGAACACAGCTGGGGTTTTGTTCATTTCAAGTGGTCCAACCTACAACGGATATGCCTAGCTCCACGGCTGTACCTACTACAGGACCGACCAAGAAGTGAACAAAAGTAGGAACACAAACAATGACAAGCAAAAAAGGTAATAAAATGAAAAAAAAAATAAAAAATATGACCACGTAATGTCTATATAGAGTATGTGTGGTGGATTAACGTATTCCATCAGGTAAACGACGTGAACAGGGATAATCTACATACAGAAGTAGTGTACTTTACGTATTATGGGCTATGGAATTTTGCGGTTTTCCATTTGGTTAAAGAGGACGAGAGCAGCCGCGAGAGCCGTTGCTCCGACGCACACCACAATGACTTAAACACGTTGAATTCCCGTACAGAGTAACTAGGACGTCTGTTTTAATTCGTCCTTCCTTTTGATATTTTCGTGTTAATTTTCCAACGTTCAGAATTTACATAAGCCCATGATGCTAGAGCATTGCATATTGGTTTGCTGTTACCATAAACGTCGTCGGCCGTTCGTTCGGTTTTCCACTTCGAACAATTCAGCTATAGTTGGCTGCACTTACTGGTGACGATGGCCAGAACGCGACGGATGTCATCGATGGAACCGCTAGCAAAGGACTTTCGGGATATTCTCGCCGTTACATGCTTCCCGTATTTCTGCTATTGCCTCTGTATTCCTTTTAAATATTAAAGCCATCTTGTTAAATAAAATATATTGGTATTGCATATCGTAGATGTTGATCCTCACGGTACTCGCACATAGCGAAGCTGGTTCGGTAACCCGATGAGGTAGCGAGATTTAGCGCTGGTTATAGTCAATGTACGCGGCTATGTCAGCTCCAGATGTGGAAATGTTTCAATTGGATGGATGGAGACAGTCTTTAAACGGAATACAGAAAACGCAATAGTAATCTCCTTGCACACTTTGATAGTGGATTTGCATATAATTAAAAAAAGCACAATTTCGCGTGTTAGTATGAGATATATTATATTATTTCGCCCTCAATCTCCTTCTCTCTTTAAAATTTCTCATAAAGGGTGGGCAAGTAAAACGGTTATTATTAAAAATGCTTTACATCAATATTTTTTTGGATTTTTTTGTATGTGAAGGTTGAATTTT
The DNA here is from genome assembly GCA_947095585.1 of Nephrocerus scutellatus. Lineage (NCBI taxonomy): Eukaryota > Metazoa > Arthropoda > Insecta > Diptera > Pipunculidae > Nephrocerus > Nephrocerus scutellatus. The sequence goes on along the minus strand of OX352763.1, from coordinate 18,798,943 downwards.
TCGATTTAAGAATGAAAAACAATTTCGTTCTGCTGGCCTTTTAGTAAGCCATCCTTTGAGTCCAGTTTCCAAGAATTTTTTCGATCATTTCGGCGCCTATTTCGCGAGGTCTTAAAGCTGGAATTGTCTCTGGATTATCCGCATGACATCTATTCTTAATTGCACACCTTCGAGAAAAGTCAATCGGCGTCAAATCGCAGCTCCGCGCAGGCCAATTGACTTCTCCAAAACGGCGCCAAAATTTGGCGCGGAAGAAATCGATTGTCAGTCGGCTTGTATGGCATGTGGCCCCATCTTGTTGGAAAGGTCGTCCATATTCATGGCGTCGATTTCAAACCATAAAAAGCTGATCAGCTGTTATAGTAAGTCTTTCTCATGAATTTTCTTTACCAATTTCACCGCAGCGGTTCCGCTTGGCGCACTTTTACGACCCATATTTCTTTTCAAAATTCGCACGGTTTCGGTTATTCAACACTAACATTGAAAGAAGTTTTCAATATTTCGAAACGCTCTTCAAGCGACAGCATGATTGTTTCGTGCAGCGGAATACCAGACTGACTAATTGTCAAAATTTCAAGCAAATCGTTAAAAAAAATCGTCATAGCCTATGATTTAAATACAAACCATTATTGCCAGATTGCCAACCATTTAAATTTGTTTTCATTAGGAGCGCTTTATTTGGTTTTTTCAATAAAACAACTCGGGTGAAAGTACCATCGATGCCATTTGGCCATTTTGAAACACAACAGTATTTAATTGTCTTGCAAGAAAAAGCATGTGCTGAATCCAATTTTTCATCACCTGTTCGCATAAATCTTGCGGTATGCCGGCTATTGCGAGTTCTATAATGATTCTGAGGTCGTCTTTAGTCCCAGACTTATTGGCATAGACTGAACTTGGCATAGCCCCACCAAAAAACTATACAAATTCATCAAATAAAATCATTGCCTTGCCAGAATAATTCAGAACTGATTGGCTATGCTTTGTAAAGCTTCCAATTTACCGCTAAGCTAAATCTGGTCTACAACCGGAGTGAAAGCCAGAAGAAAATTGTTCATCGCATTACTCAGTAGCCCCTTCATTTAAAACACCAGAAAATTGATAAAAAACCGCCACTTAATGAAGCATCGCCCTAGTTTTACGAAGCAGGAAATCCGATGGTAAAGAGTTTAATTTGGGTCCATCCAAATGGCCATATCTGCTATTTTCATGATCAACATTGAATAGACTACTCAGCAAAGCCTGCGGCGTGATGGTATGGGGAGAATATCATTTTATGGCACGGTAGAACTGGATTTCCAAAGCGCCCGATTAATTGGGGCAATCTACAAAAATGCATGCTGGATCGAGATTTTCCTAAGTTTTTTTGAATTTGTGTTTGTTCAATACGTTTGTTGAATCGTAGACTCACGGAGAGATTACGATGAAGAAAATCAGTTTCAAACAAAATAATACCTAATTAAAGCACTGTTTGGGTTTAAAAAGCAACTAAACTAAACATTAAAACTTATATATGTGAGTACATACATAGACGTACCACCTCCCTAGTGAAGGATAGTAGGTCCTTAGTGGCAGAATTTACGCATTCACTGGTGAGTATAATTCCTAACGAAAAATGACTCATAATCCTCCGAGCAGAACCTACACTCTGTCTCTGAGACAACACCAATTTTGACACTACAAGGCACAATGTACAGTTAGAAAACTCACCAGCTTCGTAATGCTATCCCTATTTAGATCAAGGATTTCCTTTGGGAAAAGTGCCTGATGAATTGTTTGGATTGCCTCAGCACTGGGACGTTATCTCAGTGGGACAGATGAAGTATGTGTTCCCAACAATTTATCAGTGCTGTGGTGCCAACCAGTACGGTTCAGGTCCTATGAACGCAGTTTCCTAGCCAGCCCTAGCTAGCTTATTTGCAGATTCGTTTCCTGCAATTCCCTGACCACCAGGGACCCAACCGAGTTTCACTCTTTTGTTTATTGCAGGAGGGAGATTGCAGTGCATCTAGCAGTTTTTAACTGACAACGAGTCCATTTAATTGGACGACAGCGCTTTAAGTACTGTCTGGCTATCCGAAAAGATATATAATAAAGCGCACTTCATTCCTTTACTAAGGTTAATTCTGGCGAGATCTCAATGGCATGGAGTTCCGTCTGGAAAATCGTGGGCCTTTTTTCCATTGGTATTGAGACTTTTGAAGTGGGTCCAAAGACACCAGCTCCAACTCCAGTTTCCTTCTTCAATCCATATGTTCAGATCCATTGCACCAGTTTGACCGGTTCAATATTTCTACCCCAAATAACCTGCCAAAACAGTACTCCCCGACCATAATGACGGGGATTGTGCAGAACATGTCTTGTTCAGGAATTGAGTCAAGAATTTTCAGGTGTACCACATAGTCACCTGGTTTGTACCCGTATTCTACTCGTATTTGCAGCTTAATGGCGCATCTAGCAGCCGTCTTCCTGATGAAAATTTGCAATGGTGAATGCCCTATGACAGTTTCTAATACCGCCGATGGGAAGGGACGCATGGCACCCGTAATACCGAGGCAATTATTTGAAGCTTCTAAAGCTTAGTTGTCCTTGTCCGTTCAAGAACGCATACGTAATAATAGGTCTCACTATTCTTGTATACATCCAGTGTATCATTTTTGGATTCAGATTCAAGTTCTGCCGTAACGACGTTGGCCCACATTTCTATAGTGGCACGTTCGATGGCGGACTTGATGCTGTCGATGACTAGTGACCATAGAACGGCGGAAAAGTCTCCTCCTTAAGGATAACCCCTAACAGCGGTAATTTCTCGAATTTCTAGCACTTATCCATTGGTCAAGACTTCGATAACTCTGCGACTGATTGCTCTTGCTATTGAGTCGTAGCCAGTGTTATCGAATGCGCCCTCAATATCACACAGATCGACTTCCTTGTAACGAAAAGTTCCTTCTATATTCTTTACAAGATAGTGAAGGGCACCTTCTGTGCTTTTACCTTTCCTGTATCAAACGGATTTGAGTGCAGGGGGGTAGACAAATCTAGCCAGCCTCTAATATGCACATCAAGGAGTCTATCCATGGTTTTGTGGACAAATGATGTTAGACTTGTAAGTATGTAAGGCAGCTCACTAGGCCTATTGCCTAATTTGGAAATAAAGACTACCTATCTCCAGGTAGTTGGGACGTACCCTCAGTTGTAGCTTGCTCTAAATAAAGCAATCATTCCAAGTAGGATGAGATCTAGTGCCTTCTGTAGAAGCGCTGGAAAAACCCCATCACCACCGGGAGCTTTGAGAGATTTAAAAAAGCCTCCTGCCCATTTAACCTTATCCGGACTGCAGATTTTACCGTATAAACTATTTACCCTACTAGTAATACTAACCTTTTGGTCAGATGCGTTCGGGTACGTGTATGGTGCACGAGTAGATGAACCTGGAAAATAAACCTGGAGTAGGTTTCTGATTGTATATCCTTACGGTCCGACGTCTAGTGCCATTGGCCTTTTTTAAACAACCTACACAGTTTGTCTGATCCTAAACTAATGCTTTATGGATTCGTGCAGCTATTGGCATTTCTTCAATGTTTTCCCCATGTGGCAGGTTTGTTGTATGCATTGTTCAACTTCTGTTATGTTCTGCCTAGATGTGAATTTCCATACCAAATAATCACTTGGATCTTCTATAAATCGCCTAACGATGCTCACTAGTATGTTGGATGACAAATCGATGCGTGATTTCGTTTTCATCTTGCAGTTATTCCATAGCTGTTTTCCTTTTGGGAGCGACCGTAAGCTCTAGCTGTATCGCATTTGGAATAGCAACCACCTCTTGCAAATAACTACCTGACTTTAAGTCATTTATAAATTTCTATCGCTTCATTGAATGTTTGTTCGGATATTAAACAGCAGAAATTAAATTCTTGGCGTATTTAACTTTTAGGAGAAATTTAAACGCTTAGTGTGTGGGCGCGTAAATCGTGTGATACGCAAAACACGAAGTCGAGTTGACAGAATTAAATTAAAACTGAAATGATTTCCATTATATAGCAATCAGAATTTTAATTACAGTTGCATTATTTGTTGTATTAACAACAATCGTATCAGTTTGCTGTAGAAATTAATTGACTGATTTGGCCAATGCGTGACAGATGGAATTAACTGCAACGAATCAGGGTAACAGATCGTGCAGTTCTGTGACACATTACTTAATTGCAGTTTAAATGGGGCGGATAAATAATTAAATAATAGGTAAATATTGATTCAGTTCAAGTGCGCTTACCGTCGTAATAAATTATGACGACGTAGTTACATATTCAACGTTTAGTGTGTCATAAAAGAACGAACGTCAAAATGTCACTTCCATCAGTCATTTCTATAGAAATGCTGTTCGTCTGGCATTATCATTAAATTTTAATATCTGTTTGCGTTTTCAAATACATACGGGTATATGTATAGAATTTGTATCTCGTCTTTCAGCTGGCTACCGCTACAAGTACCTTATACGCTCGTTCACTCTCCGTCACTATGGTGAGCTATGTTCGTTTAAGTAATAAAATATATACGCAACGCAAAACCTAAAAAGGCACATGTTAGGGTCCTGTAAAGCAAATCAAGAAACAAGCAACAACAAAAATCACAATTTAATTTCAAAATTACGCAATGTCATGCGGAATCCTTGTAAATTTGCCGGCTCTAAGTTGAAAGGCAAATAAAGGCAGTGACAACGTTAATAAAATTGTAGATACGTCGTAACGAGATGTTGTGGATGAGGTGCATATGTATTAGGGGATGCCTATATGATCATATAGTTGTTGTCCTGCAGGGTGAATAGAAAATAATTTTTCTGCAAAGAACTTTTGAATTTTTGTCGAATACTAACATTCGTTTGTCAAAGTGCGGTTTTACAGTTGGACAGCTAATAAAATTCAGCTAAATAATTACCAACGCAAATCTTTGTAGTTAAGGTGAAGCTTTGGGCAATTAGACCGACTAGTGGTTATTTGGGGGGTGCCATCTGATTCTAGTTTATGTCATCTGAAATCATTAAGGGAAGCCACCGTAGACCATTGCTATTCACTACTGCTATCCGTATGGTCACTGCTATAATATGTAATTCAATGGAATATTTATCATCAAAGTTCTTTCTAAACTGGGGTCAAGCCTCCCGAAAAATTCTCCCTATCGGTTCTGATTTTTTCATTGCTGAACTCCGAGCGGTCAGCCATCAGTAGAATAGGACGAAAAACACAGAATGATCTAGAATTGAAGGTGGCCGTAATTAAATCTGACTTGTGGAAGTGCAATCAAACCTCCACGTGGTGGCCGCCGCTAATTTTCCTCCAAATACCGAAAAAGCTAATGATCGGACTAGTTTATTAAAAGTAAGGTTGTCTCGCCTGTAAGGTAAACTCGCCCGTAAAAAAATTTTATTACGGAACCCAAAATCAGCCTCGAATACACTGATGAACGACGATGACCACGGCAACGAAAACCGCTAAACGATTTAAGAATTCTCATGGAACGTACGCTAGTGCTCGAGCTGTACAGCAATTAGCCGATACCCTGTCCAAATATAATGCTGACATAACAGCAATTCAGGAGATGCGGTGGACGGGGGAATGGTGTCTCACAAAAATCAGAATATGACATATATTACAACTGACATGCTCGTGGTGGAGATTCTAGTCAGGAAATGAATGAAACCCACGTTATTGGCTTAAAAGCAGTAAATGAACGGCTATGCAGCATTCGCGTGCAGGGCAGATTCAAAAATATAAGCCTCATAAACGTTCACGCTCCTACAGAGGATTCCCCAGATAATGAAATGGAAGAATTCTTTGAATCAGTCGAACGGGAATTCAATGCCTGTCCTCAGTATGATGTAAAAATAATTCTAGGGGATATGAATGCCAAAATAGATAGGGAGCCAGTATTCAGGCAGTACGTTGGTATACATAGTTTACACGAGAACACTAACGACAATTGACAACGAGTCATAGAGATGGCAACAAGCAATAATTTGGACGTTGCGAGTACAAGGTTTGCGCGTAAAAATATCCACAAATCCACCGGAGTGTTTCCTGATGGCGCCACTCACAACCAGATAGATCACGTGTGGACAGACTGCCGCCACAACCTGAACCTGATGACGGGTTGAACGTACCGAGGTGTCAACGTCGACTCGGACCACTATCTCGTTGGTATGGTGCTCCGAGCGCGGATTGCATCATGACGAAAGACTGCAACCAAGGGACCAGAAACAACGACGGTCAAGCGATTGTACTCACCCTAAATGCAGGAAGAGTAAGTTCTGGGGCATTTCTGAAGCATTCTGTGTTACTCGCCCTACTCTGCTGATGGCTGACCGCCAAAAAAAAAGGTTAAACCATGGAAAAAATTTTGGTTCAAACAAATCCATTCGACAGTTTACGCTTTGACTAAATTGCAACTGGCGTCTAAATGATAAGAGGAAATATGGTGCCTGTATAGTGGGTCTCAAAAAAGCCTTTGACACGTTTTCGATAGACGCACTGATTTATAAAAGTATAAGATATGGGTTTCCACATCATTTAGTTAAATTGATTATATCTAAATATATATACGGGAAAAATTTTGTCGTAACAGATAATACAAACACGACAGTGGGGTTTTTCAATATTTCTAACGGTGTTCTACAGGACGCAGTAACGGTACCACTTCTTTTTAAAATATTTATTTCCAGAGTACTGAAGGGGATGCGTCATTCGCTTAAGCTGACGATGTTATGCTATACGTACACGGCTCGAGAGTCGAGGAAATGCAAAGAAATTTGAAAACCATTCGATGAATTCGATTAAATTCGGTTATACTACGAAACGTAAACGAAACGAACGTGAAAGCTTAAGAATAGCTACTCAAAATGAGATGTTATACTGTTTCGCACCTCTCTAAGACGTTTTGGAGTGTGTGCTGCCATTTGCCTTTACGTGCCTTGACGAGGAATTTAAGTTTTTCACCTGAAATAGCCCAATACTCAATGTTCATTCAAATCACTTAGAAAATTTTGTAAGCCCTATGGTAAGTAATAGAGCGTTTCCTAAGATTAAGATCCAATAATGTGTGTTTGTGAGCATCCTATTATAGTTTGTTCGTGTCAGGTGAGAACTCTCGATGCTTTGTTGATGCGTTTGCTTAACCTCATACATATCAGTCGGCCATTTAAAAAACTGTTCTTTTTTCACAAACAAGCATTTTTTTTCACAAAAAAATGTTACGCAAAATTTTTAAATATAGAGACCATAGGAATCCTCTGTTGATTCAATAACGACGACGACGTCGGCTACGAGACCGAGACATCCGCCGTCTACTGCGAGTTCTTCGCCGACGGGTTCTACGACGGCGGGATGCCTCTTCAGGAGCAGTCAAATTCTCTACAGGTTCAGGAGCGCCCTGTAGAAGAGAAAAAAATACAAAAATGAATAACTAGAATTATACGTTTAAAACAAAAATTGGAAAATTGCAAAAGGAACATAAGGAATTTCAGTTATTATATAAATCGAGAACTAGATCGCAGCTGTATACTGCTGGCTATTCGCATTCTACTGGTACATCTGCTTCTAGGCTTCTTCTCACAAAATATCGTGTAAAAATTGGTTACTGGTCTGTTGTTAACAATTTTTACACGAAATTTTTGGAGATGAAGAAACCAATTTTGTATGTATCACATGATAAACATAGGTCTCGCGACACGCGTCACACGCAGGATCTAATAAATGCACTACGAGACGAAGTTGCTCATACAATTTCAGCTCTCTAGCTCGTGGAGAAGTTGCTTAAAAAGTATATCAAAAAAGTCAAAACGAACAGATAAAAGTTTTTAAAAAGATTGGAATTTACCTGCACCACCTGCTGTGCACTTGCTGAGGGTTTCTTTTTAAGTTGCTTCTTTTGTTCTTTAATCGATGTGCTCTGTTAGGAAAAAAACAAAGAAAACAATTGAGAAAAAAATAATTCTAGAACATTTTACAATTATTTCAAGACATCTGGATACTAACCTGACCCTTGTGGGGCCTTTCTATGATGCCTTCGTCGTCTGTGGAGTATAGTACACTACTTTCATCGTCATAGAGATTTTCTTTGCTCATCTTTTATAAAAATTAACAATAAATTTTTATTTTAGAAAAATTAAAAACTGAAATGGAAATATGAAATTTTCCCTTATTTATGTACTTTTTCATCTATGAATCAGATTACTGTAATGATTTAAAGTTTGCTTGTGACAAGTGGAAAATTGCCCAGTGAATAATGCGGGAGGAACAAAACTTTTTTAGGTGTTCAGACTTTTATACGTTTGGCTGAGCATGTAAATCCTGGCTCCGTTTATAAAAACTGCATATTATATACATGACAATCGCAACATACAAAAAAAAGACCCAGGTTCTTTGTTTAAGTCGACCGTCTTATAACAGCACGTCTACTCAGACACATTTTAAAGAAATGTAAAGTTAAAGTTAAGAAAGTTAGTTAAGTTATGATTAAGATGGATTAGCTATAAATAATGAAATACGACAAGTAAAAGTGTCTAGTGAAGATCGTTAAATGGAAGTAGTTTTTTTTTCCGAGGAATTGGAATAACATTTTGGTCAAAAGGAATGAAAAACTTTTTTGTTAATTGCGTTTGTAATTGGATTCCTAAAAAATATAAAGATGGCAGCATTGTATAAGAATGTAAGCTAGTGACTAAACGTAAAAATGTTGCGTACCGAGCAATGCAACGATCTCAGAAGATATGAAAAAACAGTTCACCGGCGAAAGAAAGCAGCCTGTGAGAAGAATCTCGTCCATGAGCTGGAACAGTACAGAGAGCAATGACCGCACCAAGTGCGGAAGTTCTACCAAAGGGTCCGTGGTATGACGCAATATACACCGCGTTGCACATACTGCAAAAACAAAGAGGGTAATCTGATCGCCGATCTCAAAGGCATCTTAGAGCAATGGGAAGAACACTTTCATGAGTTCCTAAATGGCCAACTAACTGTGGAATTGGAGGCTCTACCAATGACCGAAGACCACACCATGCTGCCGCCACCAAGTATAGACGAAGTTAGCAGAGCGATAAATCGGCTCAAGAATAATAAGGCCCCGGGATCAGATGGTATCCCAGCGGTACTGTTTAAGTCAGGAGAGTCCGCAATACATCAAGCAATTCATGAACTAATAGTGCAAGTATGGGAGGAACAAGCGATGACAGAAGACTGGCGAAGAGGCATTTTGTGCCCAATACCTAAGAAAGGAGATAAAACAACATGCAGCCATTATCGTGCCATTACTTTGTTGAATACCGCGTATAAGATTTTCTCCTCTATCCTTTGAGAAAGTAAAGCCCCATACGCTATAGTCATCATTGGTGCATACCAGTGTGGCTTCATCCCAGGCTAATCAACAACTATTAAGATTTACACCCTTAGTCAGTTGACGGAAAAATTTCTAGAGTTTCAAAACTAACTCATAATAGCATAGCTAGATTGGAAGTTTATAAAGCCATGAAAGCATTTGGCATCCCAAATAAACTGACACGACTATGTAGGTAGAAAATGACCAATGTTATAAGCCAAGTGATAATATCCGGATTATTGTCAAGACCATTCAACATCTACAACGGGCTCCGACAAGAGGATGGACTGGCCTGCGTCCTGCTCAACCTGGCGTTAGAGACAGTGATCCGAGACTCTGACGTAACGGCGAGAGGAACAATTCTCTATAAGTCCATTCAGATACTGGCTTACGCACACCACATCGACATCGTTGGTAGAAACCAAAGGGCTGTACAGGAAGAGTTCGTCCCGATCGAGTGGGCGGCACGAAATCTGGGGCTGCACATAAAAGAGAGCAAAACAAAGTACATGGTTGCTACGTCTGCGATTAGAAGATCCAACATTGGTCCTGCAATTAAAATAGTGGAGCGCGAATTTGAAGTAGTGCAATCCCTTAACTATCTCGGGTCAACTGTACCAGCCGATAACAGCATGAAACCAGAAATACGCGTACGGTTGTTTAAAGCCAACAAAGCCTACTATAGTCTGTCAGGACTCTTCAAATCCAGGAATTTAACCATTACATCCAAGCTGCTAGTATATAAGACACTGGTCATACCAGTACTTACATATGGATCCTAGACTTAGGTGCTTACCAAAATGTATTCTGCTTCGGTTTTCTTTGCAAATGTCAAAGTTAAGAGGCCATTTGCAAAAATTACAGCTTCTTTGGGTAGGGTATGCCTTTTGTACCAACAAATAGCATGTACATTTTGAAAGTGCCGAAGGTAGCTCCTGGTTCTTAAAATAATGCCTAAATACATTTTCTACTCTTAAACGTCGAAAAATTCATGGTAGCATTGTACTACTGTTTATGTCTGTTTTCGTTCTTTTAGAATAGGACCAAAAATGTTTACAAAATGTGAATTATTTCCATTCTCTTTACGAAGCAAATAAACGATTCTTTGGTTCAGCATCACTTATTTAACTATATATTTTACGTACCACCCTATTGCGTTCGTATGCATGCGTGAACCATAGATTGCTCTGCACCTAATGGAAATGTTTATGTGTTTGAAGAAAAATAAAATCGTCCCGAAGAAAACGATAAATAAAATCATAAGTCTCCCTGGGGAAATTGTTTGTTGTTGGTTGACAGGACAGCTTTATGTTATAATTTGCGAAAATATTGAGTGTATGTGTGAGTGCTTTTCTGTTAGGGTTACAGAACAGACTTAATTTCTTTTATTTCCAAGTCAAAGTCGAGAAGTAAACCGCCTCTTACACACGGATCTTATATTTGAGTGCAAACAAAAAAGAAAACTCTTTTTTGGCGTTTTATGAGTCTGGACCTAATTTCGTGTTTGTATCTTAGCTTTATATGTAAGTTCAATGCTTACATATGCTTTGTGAAGCTTCTGAGTCTACCAATGCCCTAATTTAATGACGATTACTGTAATGTAAAGCATTGATGAGCTTAGTGAAAATTCTAACAGAAGGCTTAGAGATCACAGTAGCTCTTATTAAAAACGACGCACTAAAAATTGCTGTTTCTATCCACAAAAATGGATAACAAAAAACAATGTTAGGTCTAACGAGGCATCAGCTTTTTTCAAATCTTCTACAAGATCTTATCAGTTATTTCAGCTTTCCAGCTTAGAAAGTTTTTTTTCAGTTTTCAACTGAATTGTTCAACAACAGGTTATATGTCCGACTTAGATGCAGAATCTATTGATGTCATTGATTTATCGATTAAGAGCAATTGCTCGACAACGTAAACTCCCAAAAGCCTTAACGGAGGCTGGAATTTGCAGAAGAAGAAAAAATGGTACATACCAATGGTAATTCTTACGTACACATTACACAAAAGGAACTATTATTGTTATTATTGTTGGTGGGCTGGTAAACCTTGCGTACTGCACCCTTAGGGTTTAGTGTGCATCGCAGATGTCTACCATATATAGTGATAACTTAGTACTTCTATGAATGTCAATATATCTGCCAGGTCTATAGGTCTGGCATTATGCCATAGAACTAAGTGAGCCTTGAGGTATTGAAGTCTTTTTCGGGTGAGGGCATTACATATAAAAAGTATGTGTTCTGGCGTCTCCTCTGTCTCGAGGCAAAAGCGGCAGCGATCTGTTTGGGATTTCCCAATTTTTGTTAAGTGGCCATTAAATGGGCCATGTCCCGTCATGTACCAGACAAGGGATCTGAGTGTATATCGGTGTAACTTGATTGCCTTGTTTGTGTTTTTAATGTTGTACTTGAGAAGCTTTTTGGTTTGTTTCATCGTAGTTGATGGTTCCCATTCAGCCTCGATGACGTTATTGCCCACTCTTTTATCTTGTTTTTGAGGTGGCTCTTGCTGTAGGCAATGTTTGGCTCGGGACCAGAGAAGGTCTCTTCCGCGACTCTTCTCCTCTTGCGCAGAGGTCTGATGCCTCGTTTCCTTTAATGCCTTATCAGGATGACCTTGTTGGTTTTGCCAGTTCGTTTAAATGGCAATAGCAGCTCCACATTGTAATTAAAAATAAAAAATTAGCATTTTAGCGATAGCAGAGCAGTCTGGTTATCGGAGATCATATAGATCTCGGTTCTTCTATATTTTCTCTTAATGCATTCTAATGTGCAGGCTTCTAATTGGCCTGGAAAACGGTTGGGAATTTTCCTAGGGGTATTCGTAATGTGATTCTGGGTCCGAACACTCCTGCCCCTGTTCCTGAGTTTGTTTTAGATCCGTCTGTATACCAGATAGATGCATAATTGAGGAGGTAGGTTATTTATGATATTTTCAACTTGATTACGGTCCGGTACTCTTACTTCTTTGGAAATTAGTTGTTTTTACCATTGAGTCGGATTGGAGGACATTCCGTTTTCCAAGTTGATTTTGGTCTATTGACTTTGAGTTAATTACTTACCTTGAGTGAAATGGCTCTTGCACCCGCTTCGCTTTTGATGTGTAAGTGAAGTGGTGTGAGTCCTAGTAGTTTTTCTAGTGCTGCTGTTGGGCAAGTCTTGATAGCACCTATTTCACTAAGACATATTAGTCTGAGTTTCGAGCGTGTCTTCCACTGCTCTGTTTTTGGCCACCATATCAGGGCTGCGTATGTAAGTCTGGGTCTTATAACACAAAAGGAATAGTTATCGGATGTCTAATGAAGCACATAACAATAACAGTAGTTCTTTTGTTTTCTATGAGTATTCACTTCCAACAGTTCAATTTTGTTCCTTTTAAAAGTTTCTTTAATAAAACAGCCTTCAGGAAAAGCTGTTTGAAAGTTTGACTCGACTAGCTCACATTGAAGACATCATTAAGCAAACATGCCTTCTCATCTTCCTGTCGCGTTAGTGTTATGTGACATATCAACAAAAGTGATAGTGTCTCTGACTGGAAATACATAACGTAACGTGCATGTGTATATCTGCGCTACACCTACTCGTTCTCCTTTATATTTCTCAGGAGAATTCACGATCAAGGATATGAACAGCTTGTTTCCTTCTGGTACTGAAGTTGTGAGCGAGAATTACACCAAGCTTAAGCATGTGGTCTTGAAGTTCTTGCAAGTATACAACTACAACAAGAAAATTCTCGAACAGATAAGTAGTTTAACAGACATCATGCAGAACTTTGTACATTCGAGCAAACGAGTTGGATTCCATCCAACTGCGGCAGATCACTCCGGTGTTTTCGTTGCGTTCCATCGAGCTGTGCAGTGAAATTAAATGGCTGTCAATCTGACTGTTGTTATGCAATATACACTTCCGCTGTTTTGTTATTGTCGCCAAGGAATTCTACATAATACATGAAAGTGCCTGAGCGTTGCAGTCGTGCTTTCTGCATCTGATCTTTAGGGAATTGTTCTTATCCTTACAATTCAATCGACATAGTCGACTTTTGCGCCAGCATTAACAGACGAGATGCTAGTTATTCTCCTACAAATTGACTGCTGTCGTATCGAGCTGTCTTCTCAGTCTGGCTTCTTTGAAATTTTACTCCGTAAAAGGTAAACATCCAATCTGGCAATGACTGATGATGCTTGAAGAGATGGATACTTGTATCTACATATTGGAAGGAAATGCTAATATTTTAAGCATTAGATATTTACATATAAGAAAAATTAAAAGAAAATTTAAGTGAGTTTTGGGAAATATTTCTAATCTACGTGGAAATATTCTGCAATTTTTTGTCTTCCTTTTTCTAATCCAACACTCGCTTATATTGGAATAATTAAAACATCCTTTATCCACATAGACTACCATTTTCAGGTTGGCTGAGTTGAGAAAAACTCATTACACTTTCAAAATCCCAGCAAGAATTTTCATCTTAAGCCGCCTGTCTGCACATATCGGCCAATCTTCTGAAATTGATGAGTTCGCACAAATTAATCCTGTATGAGAGTATAATATATTTTTCCATTCCAGAGAGCTTTTTGGTAATTTACCAAGAGCTCTAAATTACCACCAACCACGCGCACTCAAGCGTGCTCTTCGATGGATGAATGAACCGAGGGGGAACAAATTTTTACGTTAAAAGTTTTCGACGCGTCAATCGCTTCATCCTCACCCATCACACACCAGTGGGGCGGCCGCGTGCCAACGTCCACATACCAATCAAAGAATGTAAGTAAGCGTAAAATCGAATATCGATTATCCACAAAAGTCAATCCGCTGAGACTTAGTTAGTGAGAAGAAAAAAAAAAACTTGGAATACGTACGATGGCGCGACATAAATCGATGCTTATTTTAATATGGAATAAAAAAAAAACCCGAAATCTTGACGTTTGCTTATCTGACATTGGACTCATAGACCAAAATAGCAATGGCTTTCCTCAGACGATAATGTAGGCGGCCCAAGAAAATTAACTTAAGTTATACATTTTTATCAATACTCGTATATTGAAATTTCCAAATTGTTCTTTATTTCTATGAATGAAGTACAATTGAAATGAAACAAAAGCTGATGGCAGCCATGAGCTTATGAATATGTATTGTGCGTTTTATATGAAAACATCATGATGTCATCTGTTTCAATGGAAATTGAGTTCTTTGACTAGTGATTCGACAATGAAAATTCAAGAAATTCTTTTTTTTATCAACATAATAAGAAGCTCATAAAATGACAGTACATATTAAGAAATTAGTTTGTTCCTTATTGAAGGTTATTTGACTATTTTGTGACTGGTTCGTTTTATCCTTACCGTTTACCTTTCTTTTATTTTTTACCGGTCTTTTTGTTGACTTTGACTTTTTTCTATTGAATCGACCGTAGATTGTTACAATAAATTATGAAATCATATGGACTAAAATTACAATAATATTCTTTACCGTTGTATTGAAGTATCATGTTTGAAACAAAGATGCATTGGCGATTTCGATGTAGGACTTGATATGAGAATTCCAGTTAAGCCGTTTATCACAGATGACGTCTAGATACTAAACATAAGTGGAATAATCTAACGTGGTGCCTTTGATGATGATAGATCCCAAATCGACCAGTCTTCTTTTCGTGAAAGACACTAGAACGGTTTTGCAAGGATTGATGAATAATTCGTCTCTGCTGCACCATTCGTAAACCAATGGCGATGTAGCCTCATCTGTAAAGATCGACTGGAAGATTGTCACTAACTAGTGACCATAGAAGGGGAGAAAGCACTCCTCCTCCTCCTCCTCCTCCTAAGGGACATCCATCAACTCTAGTCGCAGTCCTGTTCCTGTAAGAAATTTGACTTGAGTGCAGAGGGGTAAACAATTCTAACCAGCCCATATTATGAACATCAATAAGTCACTCCATAGTTTTGAGGACAAATGATGTTAGACTTATAGGTCTGTATGATTTAGCCAGCTCACTAGTCCTATTGCCTTGTTTGATTTGGATTTGGGGATAAGTACCACATTTCCCTGTCTCCAGATAATAGGAATGTACCCCCAGTTGTAGCTGGCTCTAAATAAAACAATCATATCCGGTAGAATGAGATCGATTGTCTTCAGTAGAAGCACTGGAAAGATCCTATCACCACCGGGAGCTTTGAAATGCTTAAAAGAGCCTACTGCCCACTTAACCTTTTATCCAGACTGAAGATTTACCGGATAAACTATTAACCCTACTAGTAATAAAGACTCTTTGGTCAGATGCGTTTGGGTACCTGTATGGTGCATGAGTAGACGAACCTGGGAAATGAGCCTGGAGTAGGGTTCTCATTGTTTCCCCACGATCAAACGTGTAAGTGCCATTGACATTTTTTCATAAACCTACACAGTTTGTCTGATCCTAAACTATATCTGATCGATAGTACTATGTTTTCTCTTGAAGTCAAACTAGTAGTCAATGTATGGCATAAGTTGGTCTAGAATAAACTTCTCCAATATATTCGATGCAATATGTAGGACACTGATAGATAAGAATTTACATTATTAGCATATTTTCCCGGCAATTACGATGATATCGTTTTGCTGCCAGAAGATCGGGAAATATTTTATGCATAGTAATGTACTTAATATGTGCAGTAACTGAGTTACAACTACTTTTGGTATTTCCTTCAACAAACCGTCGCCGTCGCATTTAGGAGTTTTTTTTAAATCAACATTTTTGATAGCTGCTGTCAAGTATTTAATCTTTATTTTAAAAGGAGCTTGCAAATCAGTGATTCAGAATTTGAATTTGAATTTTAGAATTTGAATACTAGTTTGTGTAAGTACATTGAAGTAGTATTCGACCAACGATAAGCCTTTCGATGAGGCGTCTCTAGCCCAGCTGCCGTCAGGTAAATGAAGGAAAAGGGGCACACAGAGTGCGAACTAGAAGCTGTCCCGTCTGACTGAATTTCTGAATAAAAAGTGATTGAAGCTCTTTCGATACTCTTATAAAAGTTTTATAAGTAAATAATGGCGCCCACCTAGCTGGCGTTGATTAACCCTTGAGTATTTATCCAGTAGTATCAGGACTGGCAGCCATTATCTTTTAGAAGATATATATAAAGTTGTGTTATCACGGCGATTGCTTCTATGGCAGTTGTTGGGCTCGTCGGCTTAGCTCTCATAATTGAAAAATTGGAAAGATTTACTTAACTTTATACCTAATTGTCTTTTCAAGCTCCTTCTTTCACCATTCTATAGAAAAGATGCATACGTTACGATAGGTCTAATCAACATGCTGTATAACCAATTTTATTCTTAAGACCCAAAGTTTTTCCGTATAGGCATCTACAAGGCTCTTGTGGTACGTCAACAGCCTTATATGGGTATTTCAGTTTAGCCCTTTATCTAGCACGGAACATATATACATGACCGCTCTGGAATACCTTACGATAGTTACCCTAACGGAGGCTTAGTACATAATAACTCGACTTTTCTTCTTCTAGTGAAAGGATCAGAACGGTTCTACGGGGGTTGATCGATATACCCTCCCTGTGGCAGTATTTCGATACATATGACTATGCAAAGACAAGTTGCATGACGTTGAAGATGTCTAAGCCATTATTGCCATCAACTAATATCGTGAGGTCATCCGCATGGCCAAGTAACCAGACTCATTTAGCTTAGTTAGTAGGTCGTAAATACTAAACAGTAAGGCAGTTATTGTGGTACAATTTCGTTCTATTTTGTTTACGTAAAATTGGGTCCTATGCAACTCAAACGGTCACTACTCGGGTCAAAACCTACTGCCTCAAAAACTAGGAGATGTTATATTGTGCTTGTAACTTCAAACGGCTTGTGGTTTGTCGGAATGTCGGAAATATTCATATGTTTTATGTATATAGATATTTTGTGTGACAGCACATAACTTTCGTCTTGCTGTGTTTTTCCGTATTCTAAGTACTGTTGGAAGCATTGACGTGTACAATAGTAGATTACTTTAAAAAGTCTTGATAAGCTTTGTTTGCTTTGAAGTGGTCAAAGTCGTCCACCAACATTTAAGGACAAAGGAATAAAACTTATTTCAATTGTGCATGTCAAGCGTATAAACAAATTATGGAATTAGATGGTAAAGCGGAGCTTCTCACCACGCCATATAGATAGTTCTTATTCAGTGTAAAGACTGAATTAACTTAAAAGGATTTTAGTTTCATGAAAAAACCATATCTTTTATAATTTTTCTCTTGAAACTGTCCCTATGAATAGAACAAAAACTCTAAATAACTCCATCGCAATTTGTTTAAAAACAAGTCTCTGTTTTAAAACAAGTCTCATCAAATTCTGTCTGGTAGAAGTCGACATATACGCGTGGACATACTCACAAACTGACAAACTCACAAACTGACAAATACAAGCACGCTGAAAAAAATTCATTTTTTCTGATTATTAGCTTCGCCCTTCGGTCTCACAATCATTAAACACCCATTTGGTGCGACTAAAATCGGCTCATCTTAGAGTAACATGATATTCACTTCTCTAAAGCAAAATCCAAATGAAAGTAAAGGCGAATACTTCATCTCACATGATTTAGCGGCCTGCAAAAGACAGAGTAGATAGCTGTAATAAATCCCGATTATATCTGCCATGTGAATATATTCCAAAAGTTTTCTCTCTTATTCTGAAGTGTCCCTCTTTAGCCTAAGGAAGTCATCATTATCAGGCGTTATTGTCATGAAGCACCACCGCCATTGCCACGTCGCACTGGTTTTTATGAGTACGCCGGTACAACATGAGTTGTGCGTCGACAATAAAAATTAAATTCCCTCCTTCATTCAATGGGATTTTTATGAAGTGCTTAAAGTTCTCATACAGCGCACCAAAGGCTGACTATTGAAGATTTCATCTATCGCAGCGGGGTGCAACATTTAAAAAAAATGGAAAATCCTTTCTGCATTTCACGTTTAAGAAGGTTTTCCTCCATTTCTGGCAGTTTGAGTGCTGGTGTTTAATGTATAATTTCGTGGCAATGGTATTAGTTATATACTTTTCTGTATTCTTATCATGGTTCGGGAATTTATAAATACGAATTTCAGAATACCCGCGATTTGTAGTTCATGAACACATCCACTCGCTAATCCGCTTCTTTTACTGCCAAAAACTGAATTAGGCAACTTTTGACTATTATTGTAGCACTTTATTGCAGCCAGTTTAGCCAATTCATTTCGAAGGTAATTATATTTTAATGGTGTCCATGCTAGCTGCGTAAAACATGAAAATAATTGCTACTTGTCCTTGGCAGAGGAGGTTGGCCAATTTTTTATTTGAATAATTAAATAATTTTCATAGTTTATGTATTGGAAATGTACTCCAACTGATGTGTTAATTTGAGAACATAGTATATAGTGTTGGCTCCGTCAAACAGAACGCGGGCCAGCGGCGCGGTCAGTACAGTACATCGACCGCGGCGGGCATTTGCCCGAACCGCTGACCTGCGTTCTGTTAATGTTGCAAGCCATATTTTTGGCCGAGTGCTTTAAGGTTAAGAGGACTAAGGAACGAAATGTATGCAAAGCAATTTAAACTGAACGAGGGAAGATGGTAATTGGCACTGTACTGTGGTATTAGCAAAATGTTTTACTAATTCACTAAATATAATTGGTAACAGAAACCAGACAATTGGCTGCCATCTTCCGAGTATAGGTCACACAATAATTCGTTGACTGCCATATTATGGCAATTCATATATGATCGACTATCAAGTCTGTGTCCTGACGTAGTTTGTTTGACACTCGTATTCTCTACTACTCAAAATAACGTACCAAACTTTGAAGGTGTCAAGGATCCTTAAATGTTTTGCGTTTATTCAACCTTTTAAGCCACAAAGAATGCCACTCTAATTGGATTTCACTGCTACATAACCAAAGTTCGCACTGAGCAACAGATTAAAGAAACATGCGGAAGCATTCAGCAAGTCCTCACTTCCAGCCACACAGTGATATTATTTATTTAATTGCCTAGGGTTGTAAAGGGGTGTGTGGCAACGGAAAGGAAATGTTCAAATCACTTATTCTCCCATTCTGCATTTGCATTGCTCATCGTTGCTCTGGGGTTCGTCGGTATGGATTGTTGTTAATTGTGAATCAACAAGCAGCTGTGGAAAATCCTCCCCTGCATAATTCAATTGCAGCGAGTATTCTGTGTCGTGGCTTATGCATCATAAATGGTATCCAAATGCAATGCAATAGTGGGACTGGAACAATAATTATTTCACCATCGTGTGAGAATTTCTGCAAATAACTTGGTCTCTGATCTGATGAACACTTGAAATGGAAGGAATCAATATTTGCTCAAGTATTTAGCAGAGAGAATTAGTCTTTGTTTACAATTACTCAGTGGTAAGTTGTTGCTGTTCTAAACTCATAGGAGGGCAACAATAATTATTATTATTATTATTCTAATTATTCAGTTGTGAGTTGGAGGCATAACACATTTTAGTGATGGGTTCGATGATCATTGTGTGCAAACGACAAGATGGTATTTCATATGGGAATTAAATGCTAGAAGGAATGGAGGAGCACATTACAAATAATGGGATTAATGCGATGTGATTACGCATCTTCTGATAGGTTGCGGCAGGGCGTCTTTCAATATGAATATGAATATTGAATATTCAATGAATAGTCGTCATGCGAGGTTGTGAAGGAACTATATATTTGTATACAGAGTTTGCTTGAATTATCCTTTAAGGCTCTTCTCTTATGCGAATCAATTAGGACTCATTGTTAAATTGCGAAATATAATTCAATTTGTGATAATTAAATGCTTTTATATTAACTTGGCGGTGTCTGTCTGTCTGTATGTCTTTCGGTTCATATGTCATAGGTAGAGTAGTTGACCCCACTGTATACCTCATTTCTCAAATAGTGTTAGTGCGTGCTATTTTGATGCCACAAGTATCGAGGGTGACTTAAATCCAACATGTAGCGTTCAGATATGATATCAACTCGATGATCCTGTAATCTGAGAGGACCTGAAAGGTCGGGAAAAATAGTTTATCTAAAATGCGGTATCTTGGTCCTGCTAGGGCCGGACAACTCCAGAGGAAGTATATGAGAGTTTCCTTCTAATTTTCATCTTTGCAAATTCTGCAGAAGTTGTTGTGCGATATACCCAACTTAGCAGCATGGCTGCCCACTGTCCAGTGGCCCGTGCTTATAGCCACAACTCTAGCAATATCTTTCTGGGTTCTAGATAACATCTCAGTGGTTTTCCTTTTGCTGTGGTATGGTCACATCAATCTTGATATGGCGCAGTTCGACAGACTGCTTCACCTGAGCTGTGACTTAGTTTTAAAAAAGAGAGAATTTGTTCCTTGACGACGCCCATCTTAGCCAGTTCGCTGGTCCTCTCATTACCCTCTATATTACTGTACCCCAGCACCCATACTATAGCGATGTCCAGGAATTGGCTTATCGAGGCCAATTTTTCTTGGCACTATTGTACCAGTTTCGAGTTTATGGTGGTCGCATAAATCGCCCTTATGGAAGATTGGCTAACAACAAATATGCCAACACTTCCGATTTTTCGCTTTTGTGTACTTAGTGTACTGCAGGCCTCCCTAATTGCTAGCATCTCTGCCTAAAAGATACTAACTGAATCGAGTAGCTTGTATTACCTTGACAGATTTAGGTCATTCGATAAGATACCTGCACCGACTCCATCCTTCATCTTGGATTTAGTCAATCAGTATTGTTTCGTCAAAAGGCCTCGTTACTCCCATATCCTTCCAGATTTAGGGATGCAGTAGTCAGTAGATGATGGTATCACACCTTCAGATACCGTCTGCAGTATATTATAGTGGCTGTATGGTCTAGTAACTTTCTCTGAGTCGTACTGCACTTCACGTCGCAACATACTTGGTAAATATGTCAGGAGGTAATAGGTGCAACATGGTGTAAAGGGCCTCGGCTGGACATGACCGTAGAGGTCCTGTGATGCCGACTGCTACTGATCGCTGTAATCTGCAGAGTGTAGTGGCCTTATACTTCTTCATCCATATGTAAGAATTGGCTGTACAACAGCTGTGTACAGCCAGAGAGGATTCTTTGGTTGAAGACCCTATTTCCTGCCGATGGTTTTACTGCTGGCATTGAGGGCCACACACGGCGCTGTATCTCTGTGTTAGCCTTCCAGCTAAGCTTCCTTTATAAGATTATTCTGAGATATTTGGCGCTGGGGGTAAGGCTGAGACATACATTGCATTACATTACATTCACATTGAGTTTTGGAAGGATAAAGGCCGGTGTTTTGGATTTCGTGTTAAGCAGTACCATTTCAGTCTTCCCAGGATTGACTCCAAGGTCACGTCTTGTTGACCAGGAGTTGACTTTACCCAGGTCCCTTTCTATAACTTCACTGAACACGGAATCGTACTGGCCTGATACGAGTATCGCATGTCATTCTGTGACGCTTTAGTTCCATTCATATGCTGTTAGTTGATAGACCCGTACGCGTTTTTATGCTACGACTTTTCGGCGATGGATCTTGAGGGATGTCTTCAGGCATTCTTAGAGGTCTTAAAGTGGTCTAGAGGTGGTCTTGAGTAGGACTTGACTAGGACTAGGATTAGAAGAATATCAAATGCTCGTCAAATAACGTCACATTAAATGAAGAATGAGATACGCTGAACTTGAATCATTGGATTGACATGATTTGTTTCCAATCTTGAAATTCTTCTACTTCCTTCAGTTGATGAGCTGATTTCTTATTTAGTTTCACCGTAAGCTGATTTGATACAATAATACACTTCTGTAGTAGTAAAGCTCCCAAGCAAACTAATTAAAATTAGCCAAATTAACAATCGTCTAGAAATCTACTTAGGGCGATTTTCATTCGTCAAACTTTTGGCGAAACGATTACTCAAATTAAAAAGGATGTAAATGGCCCAAAACGATATAGGATAATCAATCACAAATGCTTATCATTACTTTTGGGCGATTCTTGAGTTTTGGTTGTGAGTAAATAAGTTCTGCTCCTCTACCATTAACCTGTAACGACCTATAATCACACTTTTCCATGAAGGATAAGCAACATTTTAATTACTTGTAATATCTGAGAACTTTCTTAACTTTTGTGATTAGCATTTCTATTAATCCTTGTCAAGGAAACTTGCAACCTCAACATTGATTCTTTTTACCTGTTTTTTGTAGGTGACGGTCGAATCCTCGTTTACTCACTTTAGTTCCATTCATATGCTGTTAGTTGATAGACCCGTACGCGTTTTTATGCTACGACTTTTCGGCGATGGATCTTGAGGGATGTCTTCAGGCATTCTTAGAGGTCTTAAAGTGGTCTAGAGGTGGTCTTGAGTAGGACTTGACTAGGACTAGGATTAGAAGAATATCAAATGCTCGTCAAATAACGTCACATTAAATGAAGAATGAGATACGCTGAACTTGAATCATTGGATTGACATGATTTGTTTCCAATCTTGAAATTCTTCTACTTCCTTCAGTTGATGAGCTGATTTCTTATTTAGTTTCACCGTAAGCTGATTTGATACAATAATACACTTCTGTAGTAGTAAAGCTCCCAAGCAAACTAATTAAAATTAGCCAAATTAACAATCGTCTAGAAATCTACTTAGGGCGATTTTCATTCGTCAAACTTTTGGCGAAACGATTACTCAAATTAAAAAGGATGTAAATGGCCCAAAACGATATAGGATAATCAATCACAAATGCTTATCATTACTTTTGGGCGATTCTTGAGTTTTGGTTGTGAGTAAATAAGTTCTGCTCCTCTACCATTAACCTGTAACGACCTATAATCACACTTTTCCATGAAGGATAAGCAACATTTTAATTACTTGTAATATCTGAGAACTTTCTTAACTTTTGTGATTAGCATTTCTATTAATCCTTGTCAAGGAAAATTGCAACCTCAACATCTGATTGTTTTTACTTGTTTTTTGTAGGTGACGGTCGAATCCTCGTTTACTCACTCTATTGTTTGCGTTAAAAACTTTTCAACAACTTTTACATGTATTTGTTAACATAACTTTTGAAGGATCCCAGTGGTTTTATGCGCGCCGCTGAAAGGGGAACTGTCCACACACGCAGCATAACAAAAAATATTGTTAAAGTTACATAAGACACGTAGGTGTATACTGAGGAGATAACAACAATAGCAACCATTTATGATACGTTCTTAAGTGGCTCTAATGGTTGTAACATTTTCCATTTACTTAAAATGCTACCCTTCCTTGTCGCTGTTATGCATATTTGGGGTCGTATACTTTGTACTCTGTAGTACTAGTACTTTGCACAAGAAATTTCTTTCCCGAACTTGTACCAGGTACATTGTAAAACTTACGTGGTACTTTGTCTGTAGAGTTTGAGTAATGAAAAATTAATTGCGCGCTATCAGGCAGAATGTAAAATGAATTTTATTCATAAACCTGCTACGTGATTTGACATTATTTGTTGTTAGGGATACAAATTTATGACAAACAAGCTGTATTCAGGTTTTTTTTCTAATTTTAACTTACTTGCCGGTCTGCTTCTCCAATGTGTCCCTGAAGTAATAAATATAGATTTTCTTAATTATTTTATGAACCAATATAGTGCTCCCGATGAATAACGAAAATAGTTCCTTTATTTATCTAACGGCCGATGGTGATTCATCACATCCCAGTCGTGATATTGTTTTAGTCATAAAAAAATATTTAATCCAAACTCTGGATTGTAGTCCTTACTTGTTTTGAATAGCCTGGGATATGGAATCAACACACGATATAAATTTTAAGCTACACCAATGGGGAAGGAAAAATCCAATTAACTTTTAAATCTGTTTACTCCAAGGCTATTTACGTGCCGCAGAGCGGAAATGTCAACACTGACTGTGGCATTAAAAATCAATTATAAAACTGACGAAATGCAAAAGCTACCAATTTGTCTTTCTCTGTAATATTAAGATAGGGAGCCAATCCACTTGTTGAGAGTAAAAGTTAAGTAAAAGTTATATTTATTTATTTTAGGTCTCTGGAAGTGGAGTGACCATGACAGTATATGCTTTAAAGCCAGGAGAAATTTCACAGTTTAACGGACGGTCGGCATTCTTTAATTCAAATATTTAGAGTCTGAGTCAAATGGAAATGTAAAACGTATCCCACCCAAGCATTCGACAACAGAGGCAGATCTTAATGACCTTTTTCGAATTCTAGGCTACAAATTTAGGTGATTTCAATACAAAACCCGCTTATACTGGTGGCCAAGATTAATAACAACAAAAGGCAGGAAACTTAACAAAGCTTGACAGAATGTTACTGTGATTTTATTTCGATCGCCCACTAATTGGCCATCTGACCCAGTGAAACTTCCAGAGTTAATTAACTTCTTTATAATTAAAGAAATCGATAGAAAAGAAGTAAAAATTTAAATCAGGTTCATACACACGTAATCCTGACGATTAACGACGTGTCAACAGAACAGACAAAAAACGACTCACTTACTAACAAAAGAACAAACTGGTGTAAATTAAAAGAATTAGCGAGGGATTTATTAAACTTAAATCCCCACTGGTCAAAACAAACCATATTGACTTCGAAGTGGAACAATTCATTGCCGATATAAAACATGCAGCAGAAAGTACAAAAAAAGGATTGGTAAAATATCCTACACAAATTATGGAACTAATATTAGAAAAGAGAAGAGCTCACAGAAAATGGCAAATGATAAGATATCCCGGAGATAAAACTATGTTCAATAGACTAAATAACAAACTAAAATATATTGGTCAACTTAAAAATAGATCTCTAATTGAATATATTTGTAACTTAACTGCTGAGAAAGTTACGTTAAGAGAGATTAACATATGTATTCATAAACATATTCTATTCTAATAGAAAATAACCAGGTTATGATCTCAAAACTGGCCAAATTCTGATAGAACTACCTTCATAAAATAATTTCCGACGCGAAAGACCGTTGCGGTCCAAGACCTAGCGTCTAGCGATCATTCGTGTTGTGCATGTATATTTTTGCACACAAATGAAAGTGACCAAAAGTTTAATGCCGTATCCGAATGGCGAATTGAGAAGCTTTCCGTGACAAGTTATTACTCTCGGATGATTGTCAGACGTTCGCGAGAGGTGGGACCATGAAAAATACTTTTGGTGTTTTCTGGGATTCTAACTACCAACCCCTGCTCAGACAACTGAGCTACGGCTCCCACTACCCTTCACAGCAATGTTAACACTCAAGCTTATAATTAATGCCTGCTTTACACAAGGATATGTTTCACATCACTGGAAACAAGGTAAGAGTCTATTAGAAGTTACCTCATGTAGGCCAATATCATTTCTACCGGTATTATCAAAACTTTTCGAGAAACTGCTTCTTAAAATGCTGTCTAGAAGCATAGAACAAAGAAGGCTTATTCCCACTCCTCAGTTCAGGTCTAGAAATAAACACCTGATAATAAACCAAGAGCATCTTATAACTAATTTTATTGAAAAACCACTAGAAGAAAAACAAGTTTTTTCTACAATATTTTTAGACGTTGTAATGTTTTTCATAAGGTCTGGCATAATGGGTTAGAGTATACTCTTCATATGGACCAACCTAGACAGTACTATGAGATACTAAAATCTTTCATAGCTAATAGTTCCTTTAGAGCTTGCTTTAGCTCTGCGTTTTCTAAAGTTAAATAAATATAAGCAATACAAAAAGGTTTTTCACAGGGAAGTGTTCAGGTACCCACCATATATTTATTATACTAGTGACATACTAAATGCCCATAATACCATGATAGCCACATTCGCAGACGACACTGCTCTCCTATCAATTGATGGATGCGTGGCTATTCTAAAAGAAAAGCTACAAAATTCGGTTAACGAGATAGGTAATTCGACGCAACGATGGCAAATTAACTTAATGAGTCAAAATCCACCCATATGACTTTTTCAAATAAAAAATTAACTTATGTACCTGTGGTTACAAATAATGAAGTGACATGGCTAAGTGCACTTGACAAGTGCATTTTAATTACTCTTAAAAATGATACGCTCAAATACACCAGTCTATAAAGAATGCAGTGTATTGCAAGACGAGCCGCCAAATGGGTAAAGAGAATCTTAACTTTTTTGTTGACTGTGCAGTGTAAAAAATACAACTTCTTTCCTTGCCACAAACCTGCAATAGATATGTTTTTAAGATAACAGAACCAGCATGAATTTCATGTTAACCAATTCCAAAACCGCTACCGATGGAAATCCGCCAAAACATCAATATTTGGGTTAACAATTTTGAAGGTATCTTCCAAATTCAATTCCAATATTGTTCTAGAGTATACATAAGGTTACCTTTCAATTCCCATTGGCGATGACACTATTGTCTCCCAGTGCCAAACATTAAAAATTCAAATTCAGATCGCTACCAGCCCTTACCTATACCTACCTGATTGGAGTAATTAATTGCTCCTTCCGCAGTGCACGTATTTGCTCCAATTAGTCTGATGGAATCATGTGAATTGCGCCCGAATATGTGTGACTTTGCTATAAGAACTCTGCTGCCTGGCAAGCGAGAGACTGTGCCATTTCAAATCATCCACCAGGATGAAAATGAATAGCATCATCATCACCGATGCCAAACAGCGGTGACATCGTAATCCCCATTTGAGCCTTATTTATGATCCATCCAGCCGGGTCGCAGTGCATCCAATCGTTAAATGACTTAACTTATCCGTTGTCGTCAAGAGAGTCCTAGCTAGGGGAATGTAGGTGCTACTGTGCTGCATACATAACAATTAGACGCCGTTAGGATATCCCTATTGAGTTCAAGTCATCGTATTGCAGTCGTCGTCTCGAAATGGATACCGGTAACCGATGGCAGTTTGAGGTAGTTTCTAAAGCCATGCAATGTACGACCCGATGACGAAGGATTCTGACAAAATCTTATCACTTCGTTAAGCAAGAGGAAATGCATGTTTGTGGTCGTAAAAAAATTAATCCAAGTGAATGTTCAGTTGGTCCAGTGTTTCTGATCGTTGTAGTTTGCTCAACGACGATGCAACCAAGGAATTTTGTAAAGTAAACATTGTGGTGCCAAAATCTCGGATTTGTGCCAGGTCCTTAAACAGGTACGAGTATGCTACACTCCAAATAGCCTCATTATTAACAAACTGTGCATACGCCCATACAATGTAAAGGTGCATTTGGCTTAGCATTCTTCTCCTATAGCTTCTCTACGATTGTAGGCATCACAGAGATAGGGTACCATTCCCATAAGCGAATAAGCGACGTTTCGTTCGAAAATTGCAGATACGCGTACTAATTAAATTACGACGAATTAAAGGGATTTCCATCATTTACCCTTTTGTAGGAGGCTGCATCAGCAATCTATTTTGTTATTGTAATCCTGTGAAGATTTCATGATTAGTCCAACAATGGTACAAAAGGTTTGCTCATCGTATTTCGGAAACGAATCCAATCCGCTATAACAGTTCGTCTGAAATAATAAATTTTCCATGGTTGGCAAGAATTTCAGAGGAGGAGGAGGAGGAGGAGGAGGATATATTGCCACTGTAGGCCGAAAACTGTGAATGGTAAATGATGAGAGGCCGCATATAGAACCACATCATTATGTTTGGCAATTCGATTGGATATTTCTTACAATGTGCAGAGAGGATTTATGATAACATTGATTTTCAAGAGTAGGATTGTTGTTGAGTGCATTTCAGTTTGGTTTAGGAAATGCTGGATTCATAAGCAGTGGGACAAGCAAAACAAAACAAAAATGTTGATCGCGGGAGTTTCCATTGTTATCTATTAAACGCTTTAATTTACTGCTCGCAAACATCGAAATTAAATCACGGGCCGAATTACCACACCAGTGATCGAGTGAGTAAAAAGTATCAGTGAACAAATGACACATTATGATGACAGCCTACGAATGCACATTTTAAATTGTATAATTCTATTATAACAAATTTTAGTGTCTGACAAATATTTAAAATGGACATGGACATGTTGCTATGTTTTAGTTTATCAGATTTGGAACATGTTGAATACTACGAGACTATATAGAGCGAATATGCTTGAGAGACAGAAGCAATCCTTTGGTATTATCAGATTCTGGATAAGTAAACCAAATTACATGATTCTTATAAAATTCTATTTAATAATAAAAGTATACTCTTTTCTTACAAATTCACTAAACGAATTAGATTGAGCAATAGCGCTTTTTTTATATAATATAATTTTAAAAGTTGTATCTCACCCGATGTTCCAGCTACCAGTGGTCTTGAGCTTTTTTCGTACTAGTGAAGTATATCTCTCTACCATTGCTTTTGCGCGTGTTATATTTGGAGGGACCTACAATTTAATGCCATATCCGAAAGGCGAGTTGAAAAGCTTTCCGTGACAGGTTATTTCTCTCGAAAGTTTGTCTGACATTTTCGAGAGGTTATATCTTGAAAAATAGATTTGATATATCTGGAATTTGAACCTTCAACCTCCTGCTCAGTAGTCTAACGCACTAACGACTAGAGTCGCGGCACCCCACATGAATTCATAGTGGGTTAGGTTGGGGTTTCTGTCGGCAAGAATTCGACCCACTAAGATCAACGATGGTCCATTGTGATGCCACATGGATCGAGAAGATTTCTCAACCTACTCGTTGAATCAGCTATAGCTTCGATTGTTTTGTAGAAGACTTTTGATGTTAGTGTTTGACAAATCATTAATGTCGTTGTAAAAGAAGACTCCTAATTGGAGCTTACGTTTTAGAGAAAGAGCTGTGCATGTACAGAGAAGATGAAGAATGGTTTCTTCCTCCTTCTCGTCCATGCACCTTCTGCAGTGGTGGTTGGAAGTTATTCATAGTATCATTTAGTAAATATTTATCTTATAGGTAATGATTTCCTTATTCGGATGTCGAAAATAACATCCAACGTTTTAAAGGATATCGAGGAAATAATCTTTCCGTCTCACATTAGTTTTCATAAGAATTGGAGTGCTTCCTGCATCCTGCAATCATTTCTTTGAATTTCATACAAAATAATAAAAACATTTTCAATAAACTAAACAATACTTACATCTTCGCTGCGTCCATACATCTGCACCGTTCCGTATAGATGTTGAATGGGTTTGTTAGTGATCTCGATAAAGTAATGACTTTAGCTGTCTGTCTTTGGCTGTCTTGAAGGATAGTGGAGAAAATCTTATACGCGGTGCTCCACAACGTTATACCACGATAAATGCACATGGATAAATGGTGCACAGGATGCCTTTTTCCCAGCTTTCTGGAAACGCTTCTTTCTCCCATACTTAGTTAGTTCATGAACTTCTTGGTGCATTGCGGGGCCACCTGAGCCGAAGGGCAGCCGTTTTGACTCGAATCTGATTCGCTGATGCAGTCTTTCATGATGATGCAACCCGCGCTCGGAGCACTATACCAAAAAGATAGTGGTCTTAGTCGAAATTGGCTCCTCTGTACATTCGTACCGTCATCAGGTTCGGGTTGTGGCGGCGGTCTATTACCACGTGGTCTATCTGGTTGCAAATGGCTACATCAGAAGCTACCCAGGTGGCTTTTTGGATATTTTTACATGCAAAGCTTGTACTCACAACGACCATATTATTGCTTGCTGCCATCTCTAGGACTCGTTGTCCATTGTCATTAGTGTTCTCGTGAAAGCTATGGGTACCAATGTACTACCTGAATACTGGCTTTTTGGCATCCAGAATGATTTTTACGTCATGCTGAGGGCAGGCATGAAGTTCCCGTTCGACTGAATCTAAGAATTCGTCCTTTTCATAATCTAGGGAATCCTCTGTAGGTGCGTGAACGTTTATGAGGCTTATGTTTTTAAATTTGCCCCGCACGCGAAGGGTGCATAGCCGTTCATTTATTGCTTTAAAGCCGATAGCGGTGGGTTTCATTCTTTTGCTGACTAGAAATCCCACCTCGAGCACATGATATCTTGCATGACAGCTGTAATATATGTCATATTCTGATTTTTGTACGACACCATTCCCCGTCCACCGCATCTACAGAATTGCTGTAATGTCAGCATTATATTTGGACAGGCTATTGGCCAGCTTCTGTGCAGCTCGAGAGGGTACGTTCCATGAGAAAATTTTTAAATCGTTTATCCCTTTACGTTGCCGTGGTCGTCATCGTTCTTCAGTGTATCCGAGGCTGATTTGGGGTTCCGTAATAAAGTTTTTTTACGGGCAAGGTTATTGGCTTCACGCCAACCTTACTTTGAAGACACACTAGCCCGATCATTCCGGTTTTCCTGTATTGGAGAAAAATTACCAGCAGCCACTACATGGATGTTTGATCGCACTTCCACCAGTCAGAGATAGTTACGGCCACCTGCAATTCTGATGCATTATGTGTTATTCCCCATATTCTGCTGATGACTTACTGCGGTAAAACTTCGTAATATTTATAGTTAGTCAAAGGTCCCGCCAAGGTTCTAATCTTATCTATTGTTTTCTGTTCGAATAACCTAGATTGGGCGAGATCATGCTTATTTATAACTTACCATAAAGCAAGTATACCTATATGAGCAATATATGGTAAAAGTTCTAAACATAATTATTATGTACAGTGTGTGTATATACCTCACGCATACAACCGCCATATACAACCCAATATTACTGAGCCATGCTTATTCTAACAGTCTACAGATAACGCTTTTAAGTGAACTACTCGTAAAACTTGCTGTCGCAACAATATAAACGATTTAATCTTGAATTTAAATCTTAATTTTAAATCAGACAGACCCTTGAAAGTCCTTTCCCTTTCCGCTAGATGATATAGCTTTATTCTGCTAACTATTCTAAAAACAGAAATTTACAAAGAACAGCGATTAGTTTTAGTGGAGCGGCGAGCACAATCGAATAGGGTATTTTCACCCCAAAATGGTTTAGCGGTATTTTATTCAGCTTACTGCGGTTAGAATGTTTATGACACACGTGTTTTTCTATTCCAAAATGTTTACTCTTTACAACATTAATAATGACATTTAGTGGTTTCACCGACATTTATGCCAAGCCATAATATATTGGCGTTGACCCTTTCCAATAATCCTTTTCCTCCCCCGAAAGCAACCACTCAACATATTTCAAATGAAATTATGTGCTAAGCAAAAGCAACAAAGGAGAATAAAACAAAAATGATAACACCCAATTTGCATTAAAAATAAATACACTTAAATAGCACACACACACACACACACGCAGATGCACACACAAAACAAAGCACTTTAAGCGCCAAATCCCACAAAACACAATTTGGATCGTGTTTAATGAAATCTCCTGTTACCCGAGCCTCATTATGAGACCGCTACAACACAACACCAATTGGCATTTTGTGTCGGGGAGAAATTTTGGCCAATTGAATATTTTTGCCATCGTTGTGGGAAAGGGAATGTCGTGACATGGTTTGGCGTGGCAGCACAATCCACTGCGCACCACATCTAGACTCGTAATAAAGTCACATTGACGCGCCTCCTAGGAATTTCGTGTATCCGGAATTCTCCTTATCTGGTGTTTAAAACAAAATTTTTTTTTGGTTTTTTCCCATCGGCATTGAGAGAATTGTTTGCCTGCCATGCATCCAGCTCCAGCTTGATGGGAACCGACGCAGGACATCCCATCTGCTTGGGCACGAAATTTGCCGCATTACAATTAACATACCTAGCTCTCCGCGGATGAGCTCTGGCACGTCGGCCAAATGAGGATGCCGGCCCTGCTGGCTGGAAAAATACCCGTTGTTGGTTACTGTGTCGCATCGTACATCCAACAATCGACAGTGACTCCCAAACACGCAAATGTGGTAATTTCGTCGGCAGACATCACTACAGCATAGCTACACAACGTGCGCATTGGGATGGAAAATCCTCTCTCCAGCCTGATTCATTCCAATGGAAATTCAAACTGCACAGCATAGCGCGCGACGCAGCAGTGGTGCTATTTGCAATTACTCCTTGTCTCGTTGTTGATGATGCTATTTCCTCCCCAACTAGGCGGCTTTTGAGCCCAATTTCCATTTAAATTAGATGGTCATTTTGTTGATTATGCTAATCGGGCGTTTTTTTGTCGTTGGTTAACCACTTCTTGCGACTACGACTATCCAACGTGTCACACTGTCACTGTCCTTGTTGCCTCTAAATAGCTAACTAGCCTACAGTGAGTGCCAAAGATAAATATGTTAAATACAAAGCGTCAAGCGGTAAATACTGTAAGTATTATGTTGCAAGAGTAAATGTGTGCGTGTAAAAACTTTAAATGAACTTTAATTAAATTGTCTTAGTTGTTTTGGTTGTTGTGCTCACGTTGCAAAGGCGCATCTGTGGTTTGTCAGATTCTTAATTAAAAAACTCATTCCACACGCGCATCCGCATCACTAGCCGTCTAAGGCAAATGAAAGTCTCTGCTACTCCTAATGTTACTGCAGAGACTGCTGTTAAGGAACTTTTGCGCAAGTTACCAACGCTGATTAATTTATTGCCAAATTGAGAATTCAGTTTTCAGCACCAATGCCATGGTTACGGGCTACGGGCTGCGCGGAAAGGGTACTATGCTCTTAAGGGCATACTATAAGCAAAACCAATGCACATCCCCCCACCCATTGTATACAGCATGTACCATTTTAATGCACATTCTCAGCTCACATCAGCTGCTGCTGCGTGCAAAAGTGCGAAATTAAATGCAATTGGTAGATATTTGTAACAAAGCGAATTCGGGCGGGCGGTAGCGCACAGCTCCACCCGAAGGAGCGTGAAATTTATTCGAAAATGAGTTTAATTTCAGGACCAAATGAACGTGTACTTGTGCAGTACAATTTATTTACAATTCATTTATATTACGGCGTATTCACAACGTTACGTAATCCGAGATGGAATATACATAGATTCTCATTATCATGAAATATTTTCGCATTTTCCAAAAACCAAAATAGAAAATTTGTAATTAAACAAAGATACGAATTGTTTCGACTGTATATTAGTACCTACCCTTGAGAACGGTTTCGCGTACGAACTGTAGCACTGTGAAGTGCAATAAATTCAACAATGCGTATGGCAACAATGATTAACTGAGTAGAGTCGTGAATTCTTGTATCGTCGCTGTTAAGTTTTTGATTTTTCTTAAAAGATACCTGTAACTATAAGTAACCATGAGTTGCGATATAGCAACAAGGGAGTCAGTAAAGCTTCAGGTTTTTTTGTTTTGAGAAATTAGATCGGTCATATTATGTTTTTGGAATTATCCCTCAGAAAGTTATCCCCCATCAGCAGATTAGGGAGAATAACATTAGAACTTAGCGTATTTCGTATCTATTCTGACTAGTTATCAAACCTTCTCGTGCTGGCCGCCGGTAATTTTCCCACTGAATGATTGTCTGAATGATCGGGCTAGTTCCTTCAAAGTAAAGTTGTCGTGGGCTATTAACTTGCCCGTAAAAAAATGAAAGTCCTAGTTACCGTTGAGAATACTAAGACCACAGCTACGAAAACGGCTAAACGATTTAAACGTTTTTTGACACGCCCATAGACGAAAGTGACTGTTTCATACACTATAACCTAGCTTTGAAAGTAGCCGTTATACACACTAGTGAGTTAACATATAAAATACTTTTGTTATTTACTTTAGTCACAGCGAACTTACATTCCCAGAGTAATTATGCATTGCGCATAACCGGTTTAACAGAAAACTGGTTTTGGTCGTGTGAAAAATAGCGTACGTTTAACTCGGCTAAAGCCTCGTGCTTCAAGCTTCTAACTCACACGAAAACCTCCACTTTCCTCGCTCGTTATGTGATATACTATTTCACACGCCCATAAACGAAAGTGACTGTTTCGTACGCTATAAACTAGCCTCGAAAGTAGCCCATAACAACACTAGTTATGTTATGATATAAACGTCTTTTGTTATTTACTACAATCTCAGCGAACACATTGCGCATGAGCAAGAATTCTCTTTTGTTTGTCGTTTGTGATTTCTGCTTCTCTCTCGATTTAGCAGAAAAACCGGTTTGGACGCGTGAAAAATTCATTTCTTTGTTATTTACTGCAGTCACAGCACATTCTCACATTTCTGCTTCTCTCTCGATTTAGCAAAAAAAAAACCGGTTTGGATGCGTGAAAAATAGCGTACATGACTTGCAGAAAAGTGATCATCGTGCTCGTTAGATTGCCGAATGCTTCGACCTTGCACGATAAACTCCACTTCCCTTGCTCGTTATGTAATATACCTTAACCCACTGTTTGGTTTTGTACTCTGTAGAGTGGCGAGCAGTGTGTGATTGCTTTGTCAGTCGCTCAATTCTTAACTTAACTGCTGAAATGGCATAACACTAGCAGCAGTTTGTTTTGAGTGTTTTAATTGTCCCTTCGCATCACGGTTCGTCTCGATTGAGTCAGAGTGTGCCCAATATGACATTGCGCACGGGTTCAGGGTTGACGTGTGCAATATTCGTGGGATTAGATCGAATCTCTCGGCCAAGTGCGTCCATTTAACAGACAAAACACCTGCTATTCTCTGGCACTAACATAAACCCAGGTTAATGGTAGTTCTGACGTTTTGGATTTTAGTTGGCCTAGTTACAACTTGCTGCCAGTATTTTTTCCCCACCTCGCCATCTTTGTACGTAGTGATGTCGCTTCGCACTATGCAAACTCAAGTATAATACAACCATTGTTCCAACGCGGAATTTAATTTCATTTGGCTCAAAGTCAAAGTGCGTAAGGATGACATTCACTACTGCTTCATATACAGAAGCTCTAATTTAGACAGTGTCCCAATTTGTAGTTTAGTTAGAGTAAGACTGTCTGACGCTATATCCAGAAATTTTTTCCTTGTTCCATTTTTTTAAAATCGTCATTGCGGGTGTTTCAATATACAAAGTTCTAGTTGGCTTCGCCATTCAGGCTTAACAACACCGCAAGGAAAGGATGTGGAATTATTTGCTGATTTTAACAATCGTACTCAGCTTGTGAATGAGCCCACTCGGATTCCAGATATTGTAAGCCATAACGCGAATACCCTTGACTTGTTTCTTACCTCTCTTTCTAACAAATTCATCGTCTGTGTATCATCACCTCTAGGCTCTTCAGACCATTATGTAGTGTTAGCAAATTTCTCGTTGTCGAGCTACGCAGTTAAAGAAAAAAAAACCCTAAAAGATTAGTAGGGTTACACGAGAAAGCCGACTGGGATGGCCTCAACAATTTAGGAATATTAGCTTGGCCACTTAATGCCAATGCCAAATAATAGTTTGGATGCCATATCTGATACGATCACAAACATAATCCAGGTATGAAACAATTTATCCCTTCCAGGACATTTTCTTCCTTTTGATATACTTTGTATGATTTAAGCTGCAAAGAGGCTACTAGGAACCGCTTTCGTTTATATAAAAAGAAAACCCCACTGTGGAAAACCGAACCAAATTTTGACGAGTTAACAATTATTGCAATACCTACCTTACGAGTCAAATTCGACTATGACCAAAAAATTAAACAAGAAATACTTCAATGTCCCAAAGGAAGTAAACATTTTTGGTCATTCGTGAAACGAATTAAAAATACTGCCTCGTCTGCAATTCCAACGCTTATTCACAATGACATTCCAACTGTCAGCTCTATAGACAAGGCCAATCTGCTTGCTTCACATTTCGCAGCTAGCTCTACGCTGCCAGATAACGCGTTGTCGCCGTCGGTACTTGCAAGAGTCGAATCCTCTATGAGATTTACTTTCGTACTCGTCAATTGGCTAGAGTATTAAATGATCTCAACATTCATAAATCTGCTGGGCCAGATGGTATTCCCGCTATAGTTTTGAAGAGGTGTTCTTCACCGTTGGCATTGCCACTGCGCAGGCTTTTGCATTTCTCTTATTCTTCTGGAGTAGTTCCAATTAAGTGGAAACAGCCTTTATCCAGCCTGTTACTAAAAAAGGCGAACCGTCATCTCTTTCCTCCTCTTGTGCTAACAGCTATACTTTTTAAGGTCATGGAAACGCTGATGAATCGTAAGCTTATGCAGTACCTTGAATCACATGAAATCGTTAGCGAACAAGAGAACGGTTTTCGTAGGCAACATTCTACAGGTGACCCTATAATACTGAAAAATATTTCCAAGGCATTTGACAGAGTTTAGCATCAAGCTCTTTTATCAAAAATGAATGCTTATGGAATTGATAATGCCCTGCCTGATTGGACTAGTAACTTCCTTTCTGGCCGTTTTATCCAGGTCGTATTAGACGGTTTCAAATCTAATGTTCACCGCATAAATGCCGGTGTTCCACAAGGCTCTGTTTTGTCTCCGACACTCTTTCTCATTTTCATAAACGATCTCCTATTAGCTACTTCTAATCCAATCCATTCTTTCGCTGATGACAGCACTCTTAGCTTTTCGTATGAATTCACGCTTTCTGCACGCCCTTCTTCGTCGCAAGTGGAACTTGAACAACAATGTACCTTGACAGCATAACAAGGTGGTGACTACATAATGGAGTTATATTTAAAACCCTGTCGTCCAAGCGTAATTTAAAGCCGCAACCTTTATCCATAAATGGATCTTGCATCAAAGCAACTGAAAAACTTGGTAAAGATAAAAAGATAACAGGCATGATGATGTATGAATTTCGCTTGAGCATTGAGAAAGAAATTTGAGGCTGTTGTTGGATA
Source organism: Nephrocerus scutellatus (assembly GCA_947095585.1). Taxonomy (NCBI): domain Eukaryota; kingdom Metazoa; phylum Arthropoda; class Insecta; order Diptera; family Pipunculidae; genus Nephrocerus; species Nephrocerus scutellatus. The sequence goes on along the minus strand of OX352763.1, from coordinate 18,761,877 downwards.
AGCTGTATTAACGTGTCACCTATATTTCCCATGGAAATGGTTGAAGTTTAAAACCCAAATGAAGGTTCTTCAAAAAGATTCTATGAAATCTTTCCTAAAGTTCAGGTTCTTTTAAGTAATTATCCAATTTATGCAATATATTTGATGCTTACGTTCTCGATAACCGAAACTAAATTCCTCATTTCTGAAATTTCGAAGGTACATTAAATGTTTTCCAGCTTCTACCAATCTCCATCAACCAGTGTCTGAGATGTATGACTTTCTTCAGAAGAAGTCGATTAGCAAGATCGAGCAGCTCTGAAAATTTTTAGAATAGCAGACATCCTATATCGTCTGTTAGTTAACATCTTTTCATTTCTGCTTTTTTCCAGAAATTTAACATATAGTGGGTGACCACTTGAGTTTTAAGAGATTTTAGCAATTACCTGTATAACGTCTATAAGTTAATATCTTTTCATTTCTGCTATTTTCCAGAAATTTAACATATAGTGGGTGACCACTTCAGATTTAATAGATTTCAGGGATTACCTGTATCATTGCAGTGTTTTGTTGTTTTGATTCCCTGATGTAAATGCCTTGGTACACAGTACCACAGATATCTGGAATATCAGATCTGGTCGGATTGAATATGTGTGCAAATCCACTTGTTGAAAATTCCATCATGCATCGCGAACGAACTCCTCAAAAACGCTGTATTATTTAAAAATCACTTTGCACAAAACTAAGTGGTTTCGCAATTATATTCGCAAAATTCACTTTTTCGTTTTTTAATTCCCCTACTTTTGCATTTTTAATTTTTAATTCGGTTTTTGTTCGCGCTCAATGCACAGTCTGGGAATAATGCATTGATATAGTCCATGGTGTGTGTGAGTTGTCCATACAGCACCAACCTTTTGGCGCTTGGGTTTGCTGTTGTTCTTTTGTGTTTTTTTTTTGCATTCTCATTTTCATAATTGGGTACTTAGTGGAATTTTCTCATTTGGAGTTTTTACGCTTTCATCGACTGCACTCTGGGACCGCCATCCCACAGCGTACTCCTTTTGTGTGGACAGCGTCAGACTTCGGTACAGTAATGCTGGAAGAATATAAATAATCTTGCTGCATGCATCATGCATAGCCCACCTTACCACAAGGTACCGCGTGGTACGTTCATCGTAATCGTCAGGACATTCCTCACGTCTCCCCCTCCGGCACTACACTCCTAGTTCCAAGGAGAGTTCTTTCTACGAAATACTTCAAGGTGACAAGGTGGATGGCTGCTGCATGGATGCTACACTTTGATGGTAATTTTTAGTGCGAGATTAATTTAATTTTTTACTGTTCCCTTCCAATACGCTGACCTCGTCGCACCCACAATTCACATAGCGCAGAGTACCATCAGCCCATCATTTACGCTTTGATATTTCTGCAGCATATCGCAGTTAGCTGACTGGATGGCTGGCTGGCTGGCTGGCTGGCTGACTGGCTGGCTGAATATGTAAAAAGCTGGTATGGCTGCCATGGTACGTCATTCCGGTGGCGAGGGTGTGAGTTTTTCTTTTAATTTTTCGCACGTCGGTCGAGATTTTTTCCCATCCCTTCTCCTACTCGCATATTACCTTGCCATGTTATGCTTAAATGAAGTGGAATTAGAGCATGTAATGTTGCACTTGACATTATGCAATTCAACTTCTGTATATATACATTACTTATTATGCTACAGCTTGCAGTGTGTGTGTTGATGGAGGAGGTAGTGCCTCTGCGTTCCTTATCGATCGCATGTTGCCCTTAGCTACCCATAGTTGAGCAAAGTCAATGGCTCATGGTTTTAACATGAATGTGAAGTGAAGTTGTCGTTAGTCCTTATTTGACAGGGTTTTTTTTATCGTACGTGCATACACATATTATAGTAAATTACTTAAATTTTTGTTTAGTTTTTTGTTCTGAATTGCTATAAGCGCGAAAGTGTTATGCGCTCCTTTTTTGTTTGCTCTTACAAATACATACATGCATACAAAAAATAAATATTTTGCAGCATACCATTTGTCAGAAATTTAGCAGCAATGGTGTCAGCTGGGTTTTAGGGGTTAAGTTTAACAGCGCTGACAAGGACTAGCTGGATTTATGTAAATAAATTAGTCGCACATATAAGTGTACTGTTATGATGATATGAGAGTGCGCGACCATTAAATGTTCGTTGAAAAATTTTGCCAGAGTGCCTCGCTCTGCGCTTTGAGAATGCAAATACAATGGAATGCCGACCATCGGAATTTTCTTTTCTTCTTTTTAATGAGTTTTCTTGTTAATCTGTCAACTGGTAATTCGTTGTATTTGGTTGTTAATTTTGACAGCATTTTCAAAAGGACGGCGCCCACTTGACACACAGCTGAACGAATAATAGTGGTGTTGAAGTCGAAGTTCGATGGTTGTTTTACATTCGGAATTGGACCACCTCCATCTCCAGAAATGGCCACCAGATCCTTGTTATTTGATTCGTCTGGACTGCTAAATAAAAAGACATCTTCATATACTGAAGATAGATACAAGCTTGAAGCGTGCTCTGCATTTGTAGAAACAGTTAAAGCTCCTACATTTCGTCTATGCTCCAAAGAGTCAAAGATGATGTAATGGTTACATCGTTTATCAAGGGATAGCTCTATTCTGAATTCCATCAAGATAAAGCAAATACGTTCTTGGAGCCCCACCCCACACATATGAATTAAATTCTAATATTGGTCTTACAAATCTTTCTTATATAATCTGAATAGTTCAGAGGGGTGAAGTAAAAGTTAAAACGTCTAATTAAGTCCAAGCATTGGCTCATTTTAAATTCCATAGATAAGTTCCTTCCAAAATAGTTCACTTGGAGCTTTCAAACCTAATATCTTAAGTAGATCTGATCTCACAATAATGGCACCATTAATTACTGTATGCATGTAATGTTGAATTACCTCCTGAAAAAAAAAGACAAGCCTGGAATTTATTACGGTTAAATTCCACCCTACTAGATCAGCCCCAATCAAGAATGTTTTGAATGTTCGACAAAATAGCCGTATCCCCCAATTCACGGGAATCAAGCAAGCGAGAATTGCATTCTAACAAACTAAATGGAAGCCGATAGCGTTGTATCATCAACAAATGAATGGATATCATAGGTTGTAGAAGACAACAAGTCATTGATGTATATCAAGTAAAGCGTAGGCCACAAGGATGACCCTTGTGGCACGGCAGCGTTGATCCCATGTGAAGCTGAAAATGTTCTGTTTCTTAAGACAATTTTGCCATAATCTATCAAAAGCCTTGTTCTGCACTATCCCCGACATTATGGTCAGGTAGCACTGTTTCAGAAGGAAATTTGAGCTAGAAATATTGGGCGGGGTAAACTGGTGCAATGGTGTGTCGGCACTGAACGCTAGAGGTCTAGACGGATCGAAGATGGAAATTAGAGCTGGAGTTGGTGTCCTTGGACCCAACGAAGTCTCGATACCAATGGGCAAAAGTGCCTAGGTTTTCCAGGCGGGACTCCATGCCATTGAGATCTGCGCAGGTATTAACCTTAATAAAGGAACTTAAGGCGCTAAAATATATATCTTTTCAGATATCCAGGCAGCATTTAGAGTGCTGTCGTCTAAATTAACGGATTCAATATTAGTTAAAAACTGTTACGATGCACTGCAATCTGTTGCCAGACACAACAAAGTCAAACTCGGTTGGCTCCCTGGTCAGCATCTGCAGATAAGCTAGCTAGGGCTGACTCGGAATCTGCATTCTTAGTACCTGAACCCTACTCTGTTTTCAACTGGGCTACCGCCACAGCACTGTTGGGATCACAAACTTCGTCTGGCTAACTGGGAAAGTGTCCTGGGGCTTAGGCAATAAAAAAAATTAATCAGGCCATTTTCCTAAAAGGAAATCCTTAATTTTAATAGGGATGGCATTACGAAGCTGGTGAGTTTTCTAATAGGTCATTGTGTCTTGCGATATCACCTCAAAAAAATTGGTGTGGGCTGAGAGACAGAATGTAGGTTCTGCTCGAAATATGAAGAGTCATCCGAGCACATTCTCTGTGAATGCCCAGCATTACTTTATTTAAGGAGACGCATCTTTCACAAGAAAATTCTGCTACAAAGGAAGTACTATCGTTCATTAGGGAGGTGGTACGTCTCTTAGAGTAAATATACAAGAGATCGTTCCGGTCGCAGTAGCTGTCATATGAGCTAGGGTAGTAACCAAAATAAAAATCATATAGGCTACATAGTGTTAGTGGTGGTTATGTGGATCAGTGTGATGATGTGAGGAGTTAGTGTTTGTGGAGTCAGTAGGATGGTGTCAGTGGCATGGTTTCAGTGGATGGATGGCCAGTTTGGTGGTGACCAGTGTGGTGGGTGGGCAGAGGTAGGGGCGATCGCGAAATGCCAGAGATTCCAGCTAGTTGAATTAATAACTTGTGTTGTGTCTTATTTGTAAAACTCTAAAAAGCCTATATTTCTTAACAATATTATACTAACAACGCATTGATATTTTACATGATGAACAAACTTTACCTTTGACTATTGATACAATAATGGCTTATTGCCAACTTCAAATGCCGCATAAGAAATTCGTATCTATCCTGCGCTTATCACTGATGAGCAACAAGGAGTTCTTATGCACTTCAGGACATCTTTACGAAAGTCAAAAATTATACCTGGAATGTCAAAGATCGTGATGCTCCCGTTTTCTCCTATAACTGACACTTTAAGAAATTATACCACAATGAATACTTTCCTTTGTTTTATCTTCTCGTATTTAATATTTGCTTAGCGGATAATCCTTATGCATACTTTTATCCGTCTTAACAAATCGCGCGACATCAAAGTTATTGCACGTGTTGCTATTGAAACAACAGGAAATCATCTTTCATCTGCATCTGCTGGTGGACCATTCTTCTTCTTCTTCGCTTCGTCCTCTTTCCCGTCGACATCAATCGTTGGTTGCATTTGCATGGAGTTTCACGAAATCAATAGACGCTTTTCATGTTGATGGCATGAAGGACGAGTGTATTATGAGCACGAGAGAAAAATGAAGTATGGATGCAATGAATGCCTCGTCATCGTCAGTGCAGGTAAGGTTGTTCTTGAGAAAATCAATCTCCTCGTCGGAAAAATGCAAATGAGTTATGAAGCAAGGAGCAGAAATGTTTTGTATGTCCGTCCGTCTGTCCGTCCGTGTTTGTGCTTATGCATGCATATTCAGTTGCACATACGACCACATACACTCATAGATCCGTACTCGAGATGACGAGATTTATCACGTCATGCATGTAATGAACAACGGGATGCACGGATGCACCTGTTGGAGCCGATGGCAATGCTGATGATGCTCAATGTCGACGATATTTTCACGTTGATTATGCCAAGTACACATCAGCATCAGACGCTGATCAAATTCGTTGCGACAACGTGAGCGGGTGTGCGGTAACTATGTGTGGTGGTAGAATAGTCACAGTCGGTACCTATATATGATGTGGTGTCCTGAACGTGTTGTTTGTGCGGTATGTACAAGCGTAGTAATGCTCATCCGCTCGCTGGTAACCGCGAATATCGACACACACGCACGTCAAATTCCCTTCTGCTTGAGCTTCGAACTCCATGAAGCATACGAATATTTACGGTAATTTGCTGTGATGTGCAAGTATGCGAAATTAGGTCGATCATCACAGCCTCCAGAGTTGGAGTGTTCAAAGAAATCAATAAATTTTACAACCAATCATTTGGTCGGAATGTATGAGGCATATATGCCATTTTACCATCATAGGTGGTAGGTAGGTGGTACAACAGAATATTGTTGTGTTGGACAAAAGGATGAATGCCAACTCGAATGACATTATTTTACAAAGTGACGTGCAGAGGTGGTGTATTGGGATGGCAGCCGACTTATTACTTCCAATGATATTGATTTGAAATGAAGTTTAATTAAATGTGAGTGAATCCTGTATTCTGTGTTCGGCTCTTTGAAGTACGAATAATTAATTTCGAAATCAATGAGGATAGGGCATATTTCCATTTCATCGGCGGAGGTTGTGTGTTTTGCATATTTCTGGAATATTAATATATATCTTTGGATGTTTGTTATAATTATTATTATAATTTTTTGTATTTTCAGGAAAAATTGGTTAACCAATCAGACGCTGGAAGAATGGACGTCCAATGGAGATGCCAAACTGGTTAAAATCAGCTCGAAATCGGTACCGCTGAAAAGACTTTAAGCGGGAGTTCAGCATCGAACCAAGGTTGTAAGCATTGAAGCATGTTTCTAATATGATCAGTAGAATTCTGAGAAGAAAAAAAATTAATATCGCAGTTGTAGCATGATATTGGGTGTATTATGCATACCTCGCGAGTAACGCGGTTTAAGCTTTAGTTGGATATCATGACAAATGCAATACCCATTAAGTTAAAAGTTAAAATAAAAATTTCGCTCAATGCTTTAATTACATACCAATGATATTTCACCGTTGGTACCTATTTACGAACGTTTGTAATCTTTTCGTAATAGGAGCGGTCACCCTCCAAGTGCTGCACCCATACAACAGCACAGATTCAACATTTGAACGGAACAGTCGCAGCTTGGTGCTTAAGCTGATCGCATTGCTTCGCCATATCATGGACATCATTCCAAACACTGATTTTGCTTTGCCGATTCGGTTGACAATGTCCTGTTTGGTTCCACCTTCGGTCGAGACAATACTCCCAAGATATTGGAAACTCTGTACTCTCTCTACTGGTTGTCCAGCAATGTTAACTTGAGTTACTGAGTTAGTGCCGAAGTTGATGATTTTGGTTTTGGCAGCATAAATCTTCAAACCCGCAACATTTGCCTCCCTTTCCACATTTGGTGTCATTTGGTGCAGCTCCATAATCCTGTGTGAGAGTAAACAAATGTCGTCTGCGTAATCCTGATGTTTGAGTTGACATGTAAGAGTCCAACGCATTCCTCCGTTTTCAGTTTCCCTGCGCGAAGCTAATCACCAACAAAAAAAGTATCGGCGATAGAATGCAACCTTGTCGTACCCCACTTAGGATCTCGAATTCCTCTGACAGCTTTCCTCTATAAAGCACATGACATTTAGAGTCATCATAGGTTGCTTTAATAATAGTAGCCATCTATTGGCTACGTTAAAATATGGCCAATCCAGGTACATTTCCTTTTTCCGGTGAATATTGTGAGTGTCGTGAATCGCTCACCTATTGGTTAATTTCTTTGTCAATCTTATACTAAGGATGTGTCTTACAGTCGAACAGTCATGACTGACTTTATCAGTTTCCAGGTTTCGCAACTAAAAGAACATTAGATCTAAAGACTGTGTAATTTATATTGCGAGATAAATGTATTTATGAAGGGCGCTGAGGAGTATTGTTTATTATGGAGTAGATATGCTGCATATCATCATTAGTTTTCCATCTCAATTATTTCACATCAAGCTGGCAATATAGCAAAACCTTTTACCAATCTCTTGCACTTTTATTCTGTATATAGATCGTCTTCGTAAATAAAATGCCTTATCCTTAGAGTTGATAACTGGAATGAAATTGTAAACGAGCGTTGGAATTGGCGACGAGGATGTATTTTTGATTTGTTTACAAAAAATTTTACTACCATTGGGACATTGTAGTATTTTTTGCCAAAACTTGTGGTCGTAGGCGAATTTGACCCGCCGAAATTGGACATTGCAATCATTTCTGGCTCGTATGAAATTTATTCGCTTTTCCCCTGTAGGATTTACTTTGTAAAACCGAAGACATAACTCTATAATCCTAGAAGTCTCTTTACAGCTCGAGTCAATCAGCCATCCTCATTTGGTTTGACAGACTTATTCCTGAAGTTCATAAAATCTGAAAGACTATATTGCCACGCTTTTCCTCAGTAGGGTCTATTATGCAAAACCGAAAGCATAACTCTATAATTCTAGAAGTCTCTTTACAGATCAAGTCGTACTATCCATTTGTTTGACAGACTTATTCGGAAAGGGATAAAGTCCCTCATACCAATAAAAATGATGTTTTAGTGATCGCTTTAGCGGTGGCATCCACGTTTCTGTCGCAAAACAATAGCGACCAACCTTTGCCCAGATAACAGCACTAATATTTCCTTTTATTGCGGTTATGGGAATGTACATTTACCGTTTGTTTTAAAAGATCTTGAACTACCAACATTCGTTCATGGCCGTCGAATTAACATCAATAATTAAACACTTATTGGTTTAATTTGAAAACTTTTCCTGGAAAACAACAATTGCAAAAATGCGAAAACTGCAAATTATGTAATTAGATACATCGCATCCGAATGAGTTAAATCATTGCAACGTTAATATTAACCTATGTGTGTTACGTCTGCTACATGTACAAAAGTTGAAACCGTTAAAGTAATAAAAGTGGAAACAATCGTAATTTTTTATTGTGGCCATAAGTTCATTATCCTGAAAAATCGTTCAGAGCGATGCTAAGAAAATCCATCGAACATAAGCCTGATGGTCTCGGCTTGACTGCCATGCAGTCAGTCCCCATTCCCACAGAGAGATGTTGTAAGCGCAGGCAAGACATGACTAATAAAATTTTAATGATGTCATTTTATGAAGGGACATCCTAAACAGAACACCAAAAGCGAACAAATAACCGTAATGATAATGTTTCCGATTTTCCTTTCGGTAAAATTGAAAGAAAAAAGAAAAATTCTGTTTTCTCATTACTACTCTGGGTCGATACTTCATTATCTAGTTAAGATTTTATCTGCGGCATTTTTTGAAGCACAAAAGATTGGCCAAAATATCGCCCTTAGGTCCAAACAAAATTTTATTAACCATTAAGTCGTTGAATTAATAGACGCGTTAGCTTCTCTGCGCCGGAATGAAGTGGGGCTTTCGGTTAACAGTGTATAAGGGAAGGAATAATTTTTTAATTTTCCTAGAACAGCTTTTCGCATTCTGTTAAGCAGAAGGACCATATTCCGCTGTAAAGCAGAACGAACCATATTCAATCGGAACAGTAATAGTCAAAATTTCATTTATGGCTTTAAAATTTATAACCATATGGTTTACTGAGTTTTGGGAGTCTATATAGACAATGTCTGCCAAAGGGTGAAATTCTTATCAGTGGTTTAATTTCCTAAGATAAAGATACACAATGGTATTTATTGTTTGGCTGACTTCGTCATTGCTTGGTGACGGCATCTTGGTGTGATTGTCGGCATTGGTGAAGCCCGAAATTTGCTACTTGGCAGGCCATTTTGTACTCCTCCTATCGTACTATAATGTCTTACACTTCTTGCTATGCGTGCACCTTTATAAGACTTATGTTCCAAAAATTTGCCAAACACGGGAAGTGCCCAAGCTAGCCAATAGCTCAAGCTCAAGCTCTACGAGTATACAAGGAACATAGGTTCTGCGAGGAAATTCTTAAATAGTTTAGCCGTTTTCGATGGTCGTCGTCGGGTATCAGTGTTACCATTACGGATTTGGGATTCCATAGATGTTCAAAGGGCGAGTTTATAAGCCTGGTGCTAACCTTTATTTAAAGCGATTTTCTCGTTTATTTGGGGTTTCCTTATTAATTGACTTTTAGAGGCGGCAATCACGTGAAGGTTTGATCGGATGTCCACTATTCAGAATAGATATAGAAGATGCACTAATCTTCATGTCATTTTCCCTATTCTGCTAGTGACTGACACCAACTTCTTGGGATTATATTTTATTAATTTCAACGCATTAAAGACATTTAATCTAAGGCATGGAAGTGTACACTGCTTGTAGAATGTAAACAGTTTTATATGTAGGCATATACTAATGCAGGAGTTGCATTGACTAGAAACCTTTATTTTAAGTTCTTTACTTTTATTTTTTTATATGTTCCTTCCATCTTAGTTTTGCAACTAAGTCCTTTTCGAGATACTTTGCTTTGTTTGTGTAGGGGATTTTTTCTTCCTGAAATGGTAATCGGGATATGTGGAGTCTTTTTTTTCGTGAAATCGACGTGAACAGATTAAGTACTGTTAAGACCTATTCATCATTTCTTGGTCCAATTTACTAGATCGTCTACAGAATTGTCTGAAGAATTCTAGTTGATACTACTTTACTTTTCTCGACAGTGTCATCACCAAACATAAATTTGTAAAAAGTAAATATAATATTGGCCCTAATATACTTCCTTGTGGGTATCCAGCTTTAATTTCTTTAAGGTGAGAATACGCACCTTTATGCTTGATACGAAAGTATCTTTCTGAGAGATAAGACTCCAGTATTGCCGTATATTTCTTCGGGAAATAGTAGCTTAAGTTTATATGCTAAGGGAGCTAGAAAGATAGGGCATGAGCGTAGTTGCCTATGCTGATGATGTAGATAGAGCTGTCTTAGGTAGTTTCCTATTAACGACCACAGAGTTTATGCAAAATGCGCTCTCAATCGTCACAAAATGGGCCAAAAGCTGTGGTTCAGGAGTAAACCCATTCAAAACAGTGCTGGTCCATTTTACTAATAAATATAAAATTCCAACAGTTAGTCCACCCACTCTAAATGGTACCAGTCTAGTTTTCACCAATAAGGCAAAATTCTGGATAAAAAATATGTTGGAAACCTATTATTTTAGAGACAGTTAACAAAGCTACCAAAGCTCTATACGCGTGTAAAAGCGCTATCGGTAAAAGTTGGGAATTAAAGCCGGAGTTGGTGCACTGGCTATATACTATTGCAGTAAGAGTAGCCAGTGTCAGGTGGCCTGCTCTACGAAAATCCACCCATGTAAAACTTTTGGAGAAGGTGCAAAGGGCAGCTTGTACCGTGGGGTATTAAAGACAACTAGAAGTAATATTGCACCTTACTGCTGTAGATATATAAGGCAGGCATAGTGTAGCCAAAACGGCTGCTGCGCGACTGTCAGCAACACGTCAGTGGATATATATTTATTAAAATGGTAGACTCGACTCTCAATAACTCGCTAAAGGCAGAACTGGCGAGTTTATACTACACACTGCCGGTGATATCAACCAGGGTTTTCGGGCTATCTACCTCTCCAGGGTGCAATGGATGGATGGCTCACTACAAGAAACTCTTGCATAAAAATCCTTCACGGTCGGCTCCAAGATCGACGGTAAAGTCGGTGCCAGAGTCGAGTGTTCCAAATCTAATGTAAATATGTCCGTTGAGCTCCCGGACCATTGCAGCGTGTATCAGGCTGAGGTGACAGCGATTGAAGAAGCAGTGAGCTCTGTAACCGTGTTACAAATTGGTTTTTGTTTATTTCTTGTTTTTATTTTTATTTTCGTGCGTTATGCCTACCGTAAACTTAACATAATAATAATAATAATAATAATAGTAATAATAATAATAATAATAATAATAATAATAATAATAATAATAATAATAATAATAATAATAATAATAATAATAATAATAATAATAATAATAATAATAATAATAATAATAATAATAATAATAATAATAATAATAATAATAATAATAATAATAATAATAATAATAATAATAATAATAATAATAATAATAATAATAATAATAATAATAATAATAATAATAATAATAATAATAATAATAATAATAATAATAATAATAATAATAATAATAATAATAATAATAATAATAATAATAATAATAATAATAATAATAATAATAATAATAATAATAATAATAATAATAATAATAATAATAATAATAATAATAATAATAATAATAATAATAATAATAATAATAATAATAATAATAATAATAATAATAATAATAATAATAATAATAATAATAATAATAATAATAATAATAATAATAATAATAATAATAATAATAATAATAATAATAATAATAATAATAATAATAATAATAATAATAATAATAATAATAATAATAATAATAATAATAATAATAATAATAATAATAATAATAATAATAATAATAATAATAATAATAATAATAATAATAATAATAATAATAATAATAATAATAATAATAATAATAATAATAATAATAATAATAATAATAATAATAATAATAATAATAATAATAATAATAATAATAATAATAATAATAATAATAATAATAATAAATAATAATAATAATAATAATAATAATAATAGTACAGAAAGAATACTATTAATACCTCCTACTAGTGACTATCGGATTCTTTTTACTAACTACCGGATTACCGAAACTTAACCAACAGGATGTCCTAAGGGAAAGGTTAAGCGGGGCATGGTGGCTTTTGGACCACGAACATGAAGTGACTACGTCAATGTCGAGACTTTGAGGGGGCGGGTTGACGGCCTTATACGATGGGGAAGAGGAAATACTGAAAGTCTATAAAACAAGGCGTGCCAGCGGAAGTGGGAGGGATCGCTAAAAGTCTATAGATAATTCAGTCTTTAGACTTTACAGACGATCTATAATGTACTATGTATATCTTCATTAGCGAAAATAACAATCAGACGAAATCTTACAACAGCGATATATTCATTAATGAATCTGACTAGCTAAAAAAATCGCTGAAGTAAATTACAATTTCAATAAATGAAAAAAATGTATTTTCCCTTTGAAACACTTTTCATAAATTTAAACTTTTCTCACAATAAACCAAATCACAAATTGCATAAACGAACGAAATGAAGAAAAAGTAAACAATTGTTGCTCCCAAATGACTTAATGTTCTCTGAACTGGGCGTGATATATACACGACACACATCGTGGTGACATAATATCTTCCACATGATCTACCTAAGTTATCTCTCAGTTGCTTTGTGCCTTCAGTCAGCCGTGTAGAAAGGGGCGGACAAATAGTCAGCATCCGTCTCAAACACTGAAAAGGTTGACCAACCATGAAAACGGCGACGCTATTACGAGACACTTAAAGTTTTTCTCTTTGAAAAATGCTTCGACAAGGGATCCAGACGAAGGCGAAGCTGTTCAGAGCTGTCCATAAGGACACATTGTTCCGAAATCCAGACCACAAAAAAAAAAAAAAACAGAAGCAACGGTTAGTTAATGACCACAGAGCGTAGAGTATAGAGCAGATTTATCCTTCAGAAACGAGGACAAATATCGCCAGCTAAATAGTAAATTTATATATTTTGTTGTTTATTTATTTATTTTTTTATCTTCTTGTCCTCGTATTTCCTCGTCTTCAGTGCTGCTGTATTGCTCACAGTGCATTAATCCTGATGTTTATTGCGGCCATTTTGGCCGTTTGTCCATTCACTGACCATTTATGTCGATTATTATTCTACTTTTTTTTTGGCTGTTGCTTTTTCTGCTGCTGCTGCTGGTGCTGTAGCGGTATGTCTGTGCGAAGGGTGTAACAGCTAAATTAAGGATCATAAATAAATGACTAAGTTGTGGTGTGAGTTAATTCGAGGTAAGAAAAAAGAGTACTGTACTTTCGTTGGCAACAATGTTGTGTCGTCTTGGACCTTTGTGACAGGACCAACATGGGAATTGAAGAGTATATCATAACGCTACCACTGAGTATAAATGATGACCGACATTAGGTTTTATGACAATAAATCAATGAGTTTGACAGCGGCATAAATGCTGCACACGCACTTTCATCAAGGGGTGGGTTGGGATAGTGCCTCGGGGCATGCACGTGTAAAATATTGCGAAAGTTGTTGCAAATGTTTTATACTCAACTGTATGTAGTTACGGAGTTTTTTGTGCTACCAGCCAGTTTAAGGATATTTTGAGATTTATCACATAGCAATTGAAATATAAAATTCAGCTTGGGTTAAGTGGCCATCAAAACATCGCTGTTTGCGTTAGGTATATGTCTAGGAAACCAAAGCTGATCAGAATAAATTCAAAATAAGAGCATACAAATCAAAAAGCATATCTAATGTCATGTGATCTTTAAAATACAAAAAAATAGAATCACACTCAATTGACGATTGTTTGAGATTTTGTTATCAAAGTGAATTAGGGACGCACATAGCATATTATGTCCTTATACCCGGCAACTGCCAGTTTGTGAAACGTAAGAAACAAAAACAAAACAAAACTCAATTTCAATTAAGAAGACGAAAAATAACTCAAAACTTTATCCTGTTGATATTTTTAAGGAATCGAATTTTTTTTGCAGTACTGGTATACCTTGCGCATAGAAACAGCTAACCAAGTATGACTGGGTCTGGGTCAATATCGCCCAAGGATAATTGTTTTTTTTTTCTAAAAAATGTTTTTAATATTTAAATTTCAGTTCAAACTGAGTTGGTATTGGGGTTGTGAAACAACCGAACCGAATTCAGTCTGAATTTGTGTTGTGACAATAATGGAATGAAAGTTGCACGCTTCGTTTGGTGGCAGAGAAATTAAATTTTTTTAATCAACTGAATGCTGTATGTGTGCCGCAAGTTAACATACAAATAAAGAAATATTGAAATGAACTGCTGACAATAAAAAAGTTTTGCGACTATTGTGTGAGGAAGCATTTAATGTTTGTTCTTAGAATTAAATTATTGATCGATCATTCCATCAATAAAAAAATTGTTGCCATTATTTTGCAAAAATCTCGGATTTTTGAGTGATTTCAGTCAGTCAGTTCCTATCAGTATAACCTTTTTCTTACGAAGAAGAAACTTGGATGTAATGTGTTGGCTATCAAATTTAAGACAACATCTTGTACAGGCCATAGTCGGTTTTGTTGGCTTTGTGCTTTAAGAAGTAGTGCGCGTATTTCAGACTTTGTTCCATTGTATCGACGGCGAAAGTGACTTGTGTCTTGGTTAAAGGGAGGTATTTTTTTTTTTGCATTTGTCCTCAGTCTGTGTTTTTGAATTTTAAATCATAGAAAAGACTCAAAACTGTTGTTACACTTATGATTTTGTCGAACGTATATCGACTGTGTTATGACGTAACGAGCGTCTGTATCGTTTAATTCTTTATCAATCTGTTAACCTCACCTCTTAGTGGGCCATAATACCCGTAATTGTGACAAAAAATGATCCGTCTGTTTATTTCGGCGTTTGATTGTGATGTTGTTTGCATCACAATACAAATTTTATTTAACCTTTTATGAAAGTTGGTATTAGCTCGAAAGATATAATTAAAAATATTGTGATGTTGTGTTGTGTTGTAATGAAGGAGTGTTTGTAGCTGAGCGTAACTCAATTGATGCTTGAGTCTAAGCGATGCATAGTAAAATGGGGGAAGGGAAGCAAAATGTTGGTGTCTATGAATATAGTGGACACAAGGCTACCTGCATCGTAAAACTTGAAAATAACCATTGAATCAGAAACTCTGTTGCTTGAGTACATCGGACATTTAGAAAGAATATTTTGCAAGTCTTCACTTAAGTAACCTCAGCCGAACTGTCAAAGTTGTCTTTTATGGAAGAAGATATGGCCTGGATGCATGCGGATGATCATGTTATTAAAAACGCCCATCAATATCGACTGCGGGATCGATCGAATTACTCGGGTTATTTCTGCCTTCAGATCTTCGGTATTTCTAAGGTTGGTTTCGTATATTTTTGTGTTAGAGTAGCCCTACAAAAAGAAGTCAAGTCTGATGAGCGTGGTGGCCATCTCATTGGGCAGTTTCGGCTGATGATTTTTTCGTGACATTTCGATTTCAGCAAGTCCATGTGATGTGTGGTGTTGGTTCGTCTTGCTGGGACCAAGTATTGTCTAAGTGCAACGGGTGCAGTTAAGAGCTGCCCAACGGCAGCTCTGGAAAAACTTCTAGGACTTCCTCCCCTGCACATACACATCAAAAGCGAGGCTGTATCAAGAGCCACAAAACTAAAAATCCTTAAACAAATAAAGGCAAACAAACCAGGACACACCAGCATCATAACCAAAATAGACTTGGAATATGTAACTGTCCAACCATCAGACCTAATGATAAAAACTACTAATTTCAACAGGAATTTTTCAATTAAAATACCCGATCGGAATCAAGTTGAAAATATCATAAGTACCATTCCAAACCATGCATCCATCTGGTATACAGACGGATCAAAAACAAACACAAGAACCGGAGCAGGAGTATTCGGACCCAGAATCACCCTACGAATACCCCTAGGAAGATCTCCAACAGTATTCCAGGCAGAAACTATAGCAATAGAAGCCTGCGTACTGGAATATACTAAAAGAAAGTACAGAAGAACCGAGATCTATGTGATCTCAGACAGTCAAGCAGCATTGCTAGCATTAAAAGGTCCAGTCTTTTACTCTAAAACAACGTGGAGCTGTTTCCGCCACTTAGAAGAACTGGCCAAAAACAACAAAATCACACTTATGTGGTCTCCCGGACACTCAGGCATATCAGGAAACGAGGCAGCAGACCTATGCGCAAGAGAAGGCGCAGAAGGAATTTTCACTGGCTCAGAACCCAGCATTGCCTATTCCAAATGCCATATCAACAGAAAAATTAAAGAGTGGGAAAACGCTACTATCGAAGCAGAATGGAATTCTTCGCCTGGGATGAGACAAGCCAAGAAGCTTCTAAACTACAACATTAGTCATATGAACAGGGCCATCAAACTTGACCGCCATACACTAAGAACACTAATCTGGTATATGACAGGACATGGCCCATTCTAAGACCACCTTTTGAAAATAGGCAAATCCCAATCGGACCGCTGCCGATTCTGTAACGAGGCAAAGGAAACGTCAGAGCATATACTCTTCGTATGCGTAGCCCTCACCCAGAAAAGAATGAAACATCTCAAGGCCTATACGGTTCCATGGCCGAATGCCAGACCAATCGCATTATCAGATGTGGTGGCATTCACGAAGGAACTGAACAACCACATAATGTGGTAAAACGTCAGGGACGCACAATAGACCTAAAGGTCGCAGTGCTCAGGGCCGTTCAAGAAGTATTTTGCATTGATGGATGAGGCTTCTGTTTAGCCAGACAGAATAGAATACAGGAGAGACTTTCCTTTTTTGCCTTGTTTTGAAGACTAATCTTGTCAGAGACACCCACTAAAAGTAGCATCGGCTGGCGAGTGGACAGCTATTCATATTCACTTAGAATATATTTTATAAAAACACTCTGACTACTAAGTCAACAGCATTTGCACGTATATTATTCTACGAAATTAAAATGAAAAGGCGCATTAAAATGAAGGCTTAATGCTTCATTAACAAACATCCCTTTGGCCTTACATCACATTTAATTTTTGTTTCCTTTCAGGACGTTGGCAAAAATAATTTACTCCAAAAAAATGCGTTAATTGAATTTTTAGGTTGGCTAAAAACATTGAAGTCATCTTACCTGGTCGAAATAGCTGCTATTTCTCCCCTGCTGTGGCAAATGAAGCGGTTAATTTATGGTTTTAACCGCAGATGGAATAAGCTATGGAATTAAAATCGCGTTTATATTTGCTCGCCACAGCACGATATACTTACACCAATCTGTAGAAGGCTGACTCCACGATCCAATGGCGATTTGGTATTCCTTTACAAAAAGGTTACCTCACGCCCTCTCAGACTTAAGGTGAAATTCATTTTTTTTTTCACCGTCACACTCTCTTAAGGAGTGTGTGTGTGGCTCCCACGTCTTCTCCGTGCCTACACTGTAAATTTAATGAAGAAATCATTTTAACCGGTTCCAGTCAATCACTAGCCATGTCGGGGGGATAATTTCGTCCCTCGAGGGTTAATGGGTAATTAAAAAGAGATCTATGATATTTTCCGTGTTGAGGGTAAATATCTCACTCTGAAGGCGGTGACGTCAAGAATTTTGTGCTTGTTTTGATGCTTTTAGATTTAATTATAGTGCCATACAACCCCCCTGTTCATTTAAATCTGATGCAAAATTCTTTTTTATCATAAATTTAACTTAAAACTTGTCAAAGGTAACAATTTTCCGTCTGCTCTTTCTGTTGTCCTTCATAAACAAGCAACGAGGAACATTTAATGTGGAATTAAATCATGAAAAATAGCTTTGTAGATTGGTTGGACCGTTTTTTATTTTTTTTATTATTTTCGTGGTCACAGACATCGTACCATTATGTCTCCTTATTGAGCTGTTAGCTCAGCGTAGAGGTGAAGCGCCACCACAGTCCAACGAAAAGTTTACCGAAAATCAATTTATACGCGCTATCGCTCTTTACCGCTCCTTCAATTCTCCTAAATATCAATATGTCATGTGAGGCACAGTTAGGAACACTATTTGATTTATAAGAGCAGTTGGTGTTACTGGCCTTTTCAGATTCTATATATATATTTATAAGTTACTTCTCAAAGCCAGATTTTATTGAAATAGAATTGGAACTAAATTTTTTTGAAAGTTTGGAACAACAGATTGCCAGAACCCGAACCTGATGACAGTACGAATGTACCGAGGTTCCATCTACTTTTTGTTATGGTGCTCCGAGCGCATAATCACGAAAGACTACATCCGCGAATCAGATTTGAGTCAACACGGCTACCCTTCGCAACGAAGAGTCCAGAAACAACTACGGTCAAGAGATAGGACTCATCCTAAATTGCAGGGAGAGTAAGTCCTGGTGCTTAGGTGGTATCGGGCGTAGAAGAGAAATCTGTCTTAAGAATACTGTCATTAGTACTGCTGACATTATCTTAGTAAGTAGTCGTAGAGATCGGTACCACTGGTTCAATGAATGTAAGCTACCGACTGAACGTAAGAATGTTGCGTACCGAGTAATGCAACAATCTCATAGAACGCGGGCACGCGAAGATGAATATAAAGAGCTCAGAAGATATGAAAAAACAGTCCACCGGCGAAAGAAAGCAGCGCGTTGCACATACTGCAAAGACAAAGAGGGTAATCTGATCGCCGATCTCAAAGGCATCATAGAGCGATGGGAAGAGCACTTTCATAAGTAGCTTAAGACAGTAAGACAGGAATCCAAAAAAATGAATCAATTGGTATTCCCATGTTCCTAATAGGAAATAAAAAAATATGGCTCTTGTTATCTTTAAATACCAAAGAGGTGTGCAAAATTTCAGAACGCTACTATTCAATAATTCTAAAATATTCATAAAAATATGAGTTTTGTAAAAACAATTTGTATGTTGACCCCTTGACTCAGGATTCTGACCATTTTCAAAATATGCCTATTAAGTGCTCATGATGGATTAAAACCCCTACGCAAAGTTTGAACGCGATCAGTTGAAGGGTCATACATACAAAGTTCCACGTTTATATATAAATGTGCATTAAGTATAATAAACAAACGCTTATAATATCCATAAAATCTTCAAAGAAAAGAAAAAGCTTAGATATACCACATTCTTTTGCATTTCAAACCCTCTTTAGAGTAAAATGACCTAACAAATTCCTCATACAATTGAAACGAAACTTAATTAAAAAATAAATTCCATTTCAGATAGTTATCCAAAATCTTACTTAAGTGTTTCCAAAATCAGTCGATTTACTTACATATCCTTTAGAAGGAATTTCGAATTCCATTCGATCCACAACACAAAGACAACAGATTGGTTTAAACTGTTGCAATTCAATTTGGCTTAATCAAATGTTATCTCTATTTATCTAAAAGTGAATAAAATTGACGTTCATAAAAATGCCATGAATACTCTGGCTTTGTAAGCCTCCTCCTGTTATTCACAGCCAGCTTGCTATCTTCGCCCCAAAGTCACATTTATTTGTTCTTCCTATTACTACTCGTCGTCGTCATCGTTGATTGTATGTACGAGTATCGTTCGAGAATATCGAATTGAGTCCTTTATTATGGATTGTGTGCATTTGTGCTTTTAATGCGGATTATGGAGATTAGAAGACATAGTACATAGCCAACAAACAACATCTCCTTGTATGTGTGTGTTTGTATACTTGAGATTACTGACGGGATTTCAATTTCGTTTGTATGGCATACAGTCCTTTCATCACAGTGATGACATAGGGCACTCTCTGATTGAAGGACTTTTTACATGAAGAAGAATAATACGAATAATTTGATTGGGCCTTTAAATAGTCAACCTACTCGTACGTATTGGCATCTTTTGTACAAAAATTAGGTGAAGGTGATGTTAATTTTATTCGGAAGTTCTAAATTCAATCAAACCCAAATTTGGATCTCTCTTCGCAGTGGTTTAACTGAAATCATGTGCAGGTTTCTCAAACTAGTTGGTTTATAAGCCTTGTGACGAAATTTTGTAATGAAAAATAATTGTTTGTGAGAAGTGTATCGGTGCGGAGTGTATTTGTAGATCTTGTATGAATTGCATGTCATAAAAATTGCATCAATTTAATGAACCAGCGTTCATTAGGCTTTCTATGCGTAAAGTAAATATCTTATAATCTTATAACAAGCGGTTCGAAGATATTAAGATTGGCGATTGTGGAAACCAGTTAACGTTTTCATTGCTATAGTGATCATTTGGGGCTGATTCTGATTCCGAGCCGCTGGCAAGTGCTTTGGTAACAGTTTCAGTAGTTTGATTCTCCAACGGGATAGCATTTGGCCAGCGGCTAAAGCAATCGATGATTGTAAGGCAGTAGCTAAACCCATTTGAGTGAGAAAGTGATTGGACCAAGTCAATATTGATGTGACTGAAACGTTTCGTGGTTCGAAACCCAGTAACAACAAAAGTATTTTTCACGGTGTCCCACCTCTCGCGAATGTCGGACAAATGTTCCGTGACAAACTTGTCACGGAAAGCTTCTCAATTCGCCGTTCGGATCCGGCGTTTAATTGTAGGACCCCTCCATTTGTGTGCAAAAATATAAATGTTCAAGAATGCAATCCTAGGCTGCCTAGAATATTACTTTTCCAGGCACTCTAGCGGTCAAACAGTGTAAGAATGAGCCACTAAATCCGAAGACAATATTTACCTCTAAGTACCAGTAGCCCATACGGATCGCTAAATTACGAAGACGTTGCCCAATCATGAGCATACACTAAGTACCCGTGGACCTTTTATTTTCTTCCTTGGTAAAGCTCCGCATCCTACCCATATATAGAGTTAGGATGCAGCTGGACCGCACCACGATGTCGTAACCCTGACTAAGGTCCCATCATGGCGTGTACATCTGACCCAAGGTTGATTACCGAGGTTCTGCTCCTTCACTCCTCCTTTCTCAACACGGACTTGTGACCGGCTGTGGTGGAGTTAACGTATAGAGCAGGAAAAGTCCAGTAAAAAATGCGTGCCCGTGGCTGGCTGGCTGGAAGACTGGTCAGATCTTGTGATCAATTTTAAACCAATTTCCTAAAGCCTGATTTTATTGAAACTTTGCACACATGAGTATTTCCGGTGACAATACTTTCTTTTAAAACTTGAGAGTGATCGGGCCGTGGGGTCGGGGGGGCTCCCATACAAAGTTTTTCCCATATAGCGGCGTCAGATCATGTCATACTACGATGACTGTGTTCTGTGTGTGTGGTGCACTGTGATGCTTGCTTTACGATTGGGGTTATTTTGTTGTTGTTGCTGGTTGCAGGGCTTCGCATGTGTTTTTATTTTTCAGCATTTATATTGGAATACAGCATACTTTTGGTTATTGGAGAATTTATATGAAATTTTTGACTTTTGAAATATTTCAGATTTTGTACCAATAAACTATCTAGCATCGCCGGACTATCGTTAGTACTTTTAAACAAAATCTAGAAAGGAACAGAAACAAAAATTCTCTATTCGTTCAATAATATCATCCACCCATACCACAGTTAATAACATACATCAATAACCTGCCCCAACGGAATTATTATTGACACAAAACACCAATCTTCCACAAAACCATGTCGGTGCTGCAGAAATATTTTGCATCCTCTCTTATGCGCATGGTGAGCACTCCATTTCTGTGTTTCTCTGCAGAAAGTTGCAGAAATGTATCGCAGTTTACAGAAAAGCTCCCCACGACGAGAAAGAAGTTTCTCGATTTTTGTTTCTGGTACAAGCAGCAGATTCAGCCAATGAACTCCTGAGCCAGTTTGGAATTCGAACTTCGAAATGTTGCCGGAACAAAACGCACAACAGCAAGGACTATCAACTCACAGGCATTGTCATGCATGCATGGCAAAGTGTTGGGAAAAAGTTCAAGGTGAGGCTCAGCCATGCTCGTTACAATGCTCCCACGCGTGTGACTGAAGTAATTGCACAGCACACAAACTTCCGCGGCGGCGGATGTCTGAACAAACAATAGCTGCTAGTAGCTGTGTGTTGCGTTTGTTCTATTTATCCCTCGTCGTGGTCGTCACTTTAAAAGCAAAGTAATGCAAGGATTTTTTTTTGCTTGTTTGCGAAGGAGGAAGGTTTGCGTGCGCGCCAGTGGATGTAATACTCGCAATATGTGTTTAGCTTAGTAGAAGGTGATGGTAACTGGTTTGTGTCTAATTAAAATGTTTTCGCTCGAGAAGGGTGGGTGTTACGCTGCGTCGTGTAAAAGCAGCAGCATATAGCCTTGCAGAAGTCGAAGGAAAAACATTTTAAGATTGAAAAACCACAAGAGAACCGCTAAATTGTTTGCGTTATGTTGAGCTGTTACTTAAGCTGGGCACTTTAAATAAGGACAAAGTACATTTTCTATTTATAGGTGCAGCAGGCTGCACAATTTTGTCCAGGGGATTGTCAAGTTCGCTTGTGGATGGAGTTTTTTATGTAAACACACGTCAAGTGCGCTTTAATTATATTTGCGCTTGAAAAATACTATGCAAATTTAAGTACAATACTGTGTCTTGAAGAAAATTCTCATTGAACGAACGACGCAGTTTGTTAAGCAAAAATAATTGAGTTGGAATATAGCTGATTATTTTCAGCTAAATATAGAAAATCATATACGTCTTTTACTTAATAGTAGCTGGATGCTTTCTTTTTATAATTAGCGCACGCTTCAGGGGCTTGCACACGTATAATGCCTTTGCATATTGTACTCGTAGGCTTGGAAATATTTAGTATATAAAAAGGAAAGAAAATGTTGTGGTTGGTGGTGTTGACTTCACACTTCACACCCGAGCACTCATAAGCTGGAATATTGTGCTCAAAGCCATATTGGTTGCTCTTCTTTGTTTTTTTTTTCGTTCTTTTACTCCGCGGGTGAGCATATGGCTTCTACAAACGCCCGCCAACGAACTCAATTTATAGCCTGAGGTTTCTAGAGACGCCACTCTGTCCCATGGGGTCTTGCTTTCTCTTCTATTCTCGCTTTCCATGTCTTGCTAGGACGGCCAACTCAGCGGCTTCCTTGTGGATTCCAGTCGAGCGCTAGTTTCGTAATATCGTCCGCTGGTCACCTCAATTTTCATCGTCTCCTGCTGATCCTGCTGCGTTACTCTCCACAAGTCTGGATTGGTGATAATGTCCCGCCATCTTATTCTCAGTATCCTCCTTAAGCACTTGTTGGCGAAGACTTGGCGCGTCGCAATTGACTCTGTGACTTTCCATGTTTCGCAGCCATACAAGAGTACTAAGAGAACGTTAAATCTTAAGCAATTGTGATAGGAGACAGATATCATCGACATAGTCCAGGTCTTCTAGGCGGTGAAAAACATTCCATGGCAAACCCGATGGAGTACGGGTTATTATTTTCATCACCCAGCCGATGACAATTGTGAAAAGCAATGGTGAGAGGGTGAAACCTTGCTTGACTCCCGAGTAGATATGAAAAGGTGATCCAAGATGATCGTTATGAATGACGCGGTATGTTGAGTCGCGGTACAGCTCCTTAATGATGTTAATGAGTTCTTCCGGCTAGCCAAAATCTGCCACATCATGTTTCGGCCAACGCTATCAAAAGAGCGCTTAAAATATACAAAAACCATACACAGCGATACTCAACTGACTGTTGATTGATTATACGCAGGGTGTTAATTTGATCAGTACAAGAACGGTTTGGGCGAAATCCTGCTTATTCATTTCTCAAAATTGGCTCTAACGCATTCCGTAATCGTCTAGCTATTATAGAGAAGATAACTTTGTTTATGACGTTTAGCCGGTAGTTCCGCTCAAATCACCTTTCTTGGGGAGTTTTACTATTAAGTCCTCTTTTAACGGCGATGGAATGTTTTCAGATTCCCAGATATCTTGATATATCACATGGAATGTTCGCGTAGTTAACTTGACATCGGCTTGAAAGAGTTCTTCGTAGATGTTGGCATTGCCTGCTGCTTTACCTAATTGCAGTGAACTAATTGTTGTCCTTATCTCCTCCAACGTAGGAGTATCGACGCTGATTTGAAGTAGCCTCTTAGGGTGCATATGTGGGATGATGTACGTGCCTGGCGAAGTACAATTCAAAACATTCTTAAAATGTTCTGTCTAGCGGGTTAATTGTTGTTCCTCCATAAGGATCAAAAAGCCGTCTATTGCCTTAACAGGGTAATTTATGTGGTGTTTCTTGTTGGCGAGCTTACGAGCGATTTGGTAGACTGTGCTGTATTGTCTACTATCTCATGTTGCGATGTCGCTTAGCCATGCTCGTTTGTCTGTTGTTCCCAGCTGAACAGCCAACTTGCCGGTCCAGATCCCTATATTTCCGCGCTAATGCGCTTCGCACGCGTTTAACTCTACTTTGATGGATTGGCGCTCACGAATGGTGTTTCATGTGCTATCTGATATCCATTCTTTTATAGTTTTTTCGGGATAACCTAAAATGGTTGAGACTGCTTCCTTATAAGCATTTACTGTTTTTTCCCATTTAAACTCTAGGATTTGGGGCTGTATCTCAGAGAGACACTATTGTATGCTGGATAGATACTGCAGTTTAACATCTAAGTCTTTCAGTGCTGCCACAGCTGGCTTTATCGTTGTTTGACTACATGTGGATGAGTGGACCGCCAGCTTCAATCGCACACTGCCAACCACAAGGTGGTGGTCGCTGTAGACGTTGGCTGCTCTTCGGGATCTAACGTCCAGCAACGATGATCACCACTTGCGGCTTATAGCGATGTGATCAATCTGGTTGTTGTACCAATTCAGATTTTCCTTCTTTAGCCGCACGATAGTTATGTGGAATGAATTGTCTGATTCTGTGTTTCCGCTTTTGTATGATCTGCAGTCGTTTAAGACACGCGTGCATAGACATCTCATCTTTTCTAACGCCCACGCTGTACTAAGCATTATAAGGGTGCAAACCCCTTTAGCGTGTGTACATTATATAAAAAGAAAAAAAATGTGATCGGGAGAGGTCCAGGTGGCTTTGTGGATGTTTTGTGGGGAAAAATTGTGCCTCCAATAATTAGGTTGCGATCAGAACATAGATCAGCAAACCTTTCACCGTTGTCATTCATAGAACCAATTTCAATTCATTCCACATAACTATAGTGCAGCTAAAGAAGGAATCTATTAATTGGTTAGTACGTCCGAAGATAGGTATAATGGTAAACCCGTAAGCTCTAGTTGAGCCACGGGTATTTCATTTGGGTTGGGACACTTGATGTATGGGAAATAAATTCCCGTGCATTTTTAAAGTAATTTTATATGACAAACCTAAGCATCACGATGAAAATCTTTTAATCGTTGTAATGGTCGGGCTTGGCAAGTTCGCAAATACTGCGTAGCCTGGTGGCTGAGGTGTGATTATACACCCTATAAAATGTAGGAAAGTTCGCTTTAACTTGAAAGGGTCGGCTGAACAATGCATTCTCGCGAGAGAAACCCCAATTCACCCAATTCTGGTACCGTCACCATTGGTACCAATGCATTGTCAATGCATTCGGCATGCTATTCCCCTGGCGTCACTGCAACCCACACACAAACCTTCCGTAAAGAAACTCATTTGCTGTATTGCTTTTGCAAAGCAACAAAAACCAACGATCGCATAAGCCAAAAGCGAAAGCGAAACCAGCTTGGTTTCGCCAAAGCAATATAGCAAGTGTGTTTCGTTCAGGCTAACTCAAAAGACAACGACATCGATGAGTACCGCAAAATCGGATGTTCTGGTTACCCCCCCCTCTTAGCCTGCATCAGCCACAGTGGTAATACGCCGTAGGATCACGCGATTGCTGTCCACCAGTAGCATGTCGCTCGAAAACTGTATGTACATATGTACTCACAGGCATTTGTCCTCTGCCGGCATACAAGTTGCAGAAAGGGAGAACACAAAGATGGGAAAAATATGAGTACCTACGAATTTTCACAATATGTTGGTGCACGAAGAATATTGCGAATCAAAAAAAGTTTCAGTTTGGTTTTGTCATTGGATCGGAGTTGTCCACTTATATTTTTTCTCTGTCGGCTGCCTAGTAGTACAGTTTCGCTGTGAAAAAAACAAAATTTTTTTGTTGTAGAGTGGTGCGCGTCGGACGACGGAAACCAACGGGTAGTGGATTATTTAAATTTAATGGGTTTTCCTACGGTGCCCTACCTGGAAAAAAAAAACGGAAGAGAACTGGTCTTCGAGAGTTTTCCTGGATCGAATAAATCGAACACCGTGGCGCGCAATTATTGCACGAGGCGTCCCATATTTCGGTCGCCTCCTGGCGAAACTATATATATATATATTTAACTCGAAGTGTCTAAACACCTCGCTACAGGCTAGCTGGGTGCTCCGTCATCTTGGAAGCCCAGTTTTTTTGTGCGCGTTTGTGCCCCAGCAGCAAGCGGAAAATATGTACGCTGTAAAATAGTAATGGCGTACTCGTGCTCTAGTGTCGACAGCCACCAAGCCTATCATTCGCCGTACTTTTGTTCAGTGTTTCGTCAGTTCCAGAACTTGGCCGGAAATTTGGCGCCGCCTAATTTGTTCGAATTGTGGTTCCAGACCAAAAATATTACACCCCGATGGCACTCACTTCCTAAAGTTGTGACTCCAATTACCATCATTGAAGAAAATTTTTTTTTAAAAATGGCCGACAGGCTTAACAAGCCGCAGCATGGAAGAATTTGTAAATTGCAATATTCCAACAGTTATTTTTACCGATGACCCCGAGGAAGAATTCTCCGTTCACCCCTTTAAAAGGATATCATCCAGTCCACGACCACGTGCTTCAGACGTGAAAATCTTTTAAGCTTAATTTAAAAAAAAAAATAAATAAATTCGAAATTTTGAGAAGTAATTTTTGTAAATGCTCGAAAAAAAAAAAAAAAAGGGAAAAGGTGGAATCATAAATCTAGTCATCCCTTTTGGTTCGGCCAATTCCTCGTTATATATATTGCCTCAGGAGTGTGCGGGTTTTTTTTTTTTCTCTTGAAATCTTGATTTTTTAATAACCCCTTTTTCCAGCACCCTACACAGGGTAGTCATCGTCATCGACAGCGCTGCCGACGTCGCCTGGGAACTCAAGTAAGTGGGAAATTTAATTTCTGTTCGTTTGTGCTTTTAAGCCCTTTTCCGGGTGTAATTCTCTTCCTTGTTCCGTGATACAATTGGCCTAAGCCATAGCGGGTGACTATAGGTTATTTGGTCACCAAATTTCCTGATAAGTTAAATCTATAATTTCCCTTGATTTGGAGCATAAATTAATAAATTTTTTTCTCGACGACCAATGATCGAATTAAATTATAAAGAAGATTTTTCCAACTATCGATAATCGATTAAATTTTAAATATAAAATTTTCTTGTACTTCGATAATCAATTATCGATTCGTTGGTATACCTCATTAAAGAATTTTTTTTCCAACTATCGATAATCGATTAAATTTTAAATATAAATTTTTCTTGTACTTCGATAATCAATTATCGATTCGTTGGTATACCTCATTAAAGAATTTTTTTTTTCAACTATCGATAATCGATTAAATTTTAAATATAAATTTTTCTTGTACTTCGATAATCAATTATCGATTCGTTGGTATACCTCATTAAAGAATTTTTTTTTTCAACTATCGATAATCGATTAAATTTTAAATATAAATTTTTCTTGTACTTCGATAATCAATTATCGATTCGTTGGTATACCTCATTAAAGAATTTTTTTTTTTCCAACTATCGATAATCGATTAAATTTTAAATATAAATTTTTCTTGTACTTCGATAATCAATTATCGATTCGTTGGTATACCTCATTAAAGAATTTTTTTTTCCAACTATCGATAATCGATTAAATTTTAAATATAAATTTTTCTTGTTCTTCGATAATCAATTATCGATTCGTTGGTATACCTCATTAAAGAATTTTTTCCCAACTATCGATAATCAATTAAAATTTAAAAATAAGATTTTCTTGTAAATAAGAGTTTCCTGATCGATAAATATTTAAATATAAAAGCCTCTTTTGTCAACGATCGATGATCGATTAATTAGTTTATAAAGATAAGATTTTTCTGGCGATCGATGATCCATTTTTTTTTGTAAATATAAGAGTTTTTCTTTTCGATGAATTTTTTTATATAAGATTTTTTTTGGTTTTCCTCCTACGGAAAATGATCAATTTTAGTCATAGAATAAATTGGACCTTATGCTTGTCCGAAACATGAATTGTCGATAATTTTATTTAAACACCTCCTCCGGCTCTAGTGATTCCTCGGCGACGGTAGGGGCTTGATCCCAATGAGGGGGCCCATTTACAGCGGGGCCCACAGGAAGGGTGGGTGTAGAAGTGATGGGACGGGGTCTGCTGAGCAGACCAAGGTACGCCGTTCCAAATAGCCACATTCGGACAGGTAACCAAATAGAAGGTCTCGAAAAACGTCGGATTCAAAGTTGTGTGTTCTCTCTTCCTCTCCTCACTCACTTCCTCTTCGAAATTTTAGCTTACCTGCATGCGAATTAAAATTATATGGTACGGAGGCCGCTAACCGACCAAGACCCCACCCCCTAAGCCGACGAGCAAAGGCCGAACTAGCGCATGCAAAAGGGAAGGTTAGTGTCTCAAAAGGGCGACGCTTAGCAGGAAGGATCCCCTCCTTCCTCTCCGACTCGAACATGCCCCAAACCACTAGGCAATCACCCGTAAAAATACCATTACATAATTTTTGGCGCCCAACGTGGGGCCCGAGGAAGGTTGGTTTTTTCCAATTTATTCTTCGGTCTCACACAATTTTCCAGTCATTTCTTTAGTTTTAATTTTCCTTCATAGTTTAATACATTGTCTATAAGACATCATCTTGCACTGGGTGTGGACAGTTAGACCGTATCCTTCGGAATCACAGGTAACTTGGAGATTCTAACCAAATTCCTGACCAAAGATACTGGTTTAACCAAAACCCTCATTACGCTCTACGGGCTTGAGGACGTCCCACTTCAGAACTTTTCTCTTTCTATCAGGTAGGTGGATCGGGATGATAGGAACCTTTAGGAATTACAGGCATCTGGCTCATGGCTTGGATGTACTGACCCAAAAGATCCTTGGTCGACTTGAATTCGCAGTCTTACCTAATTTTACCTGACATATATCTTTATTATTTAACTTTGGCTCGATCTGTATAATAGTATACAACTTTAGACTTTTAACTTTACATCTCATTTAATACCTTCATTTTAGGGACAATATCTTGCTGTTCTGGTGTAGTGCCTAAGCAGGTTACTAGAGAATCGTAGGTCATTCGGAGTTAAGCGACCGAGTACCTGACTTTGGGTTCCTGCTTGAAAAGTCTAACTAGGAATCACCGCACCAGATCCCTTTCTATCTTGAGAGATCTGCAGGGCCTTTAGAGTGGACCAATTTTTTTGGAAGTACAGACATCCTCTGCGGTGGATATTCTGACCATAAGACCGTTAGTCCATTTTTGAGACAATGCGATTTTCTAACTTCACGCTCGCGCCTTATAATTACAGGGTGTGCCTTCCTCTACGAGGGTGCATCATACGCGGGGTTCTGACAAACCTTATTTTTTCTTTCGCGAAGTCACTGGAATCGCAGGGGTGACGGATTTTGTCGTTCTCTTGACCACGGACTGGT
This sequence comes from Nephrocerus scutellatus, assembly GCA_947095585.1. Taxonomy (NCBI): domain Eukaryota; kingdom Metazoa; phylum Arthropoda; class Insecta; order Diptera; family Pipunculidae; genus Nephrocerus; species Nephrocerus scutellatus. The sequence continues at coordinate 18,732,160 of OX352763.1, read as the reverse complement.
GATCGAAAATTTTGGATGTGACCCGAGCGTATTTAAGACGTTTTCTAATTTTCTCATCTCACGCATTCTTGAGTTATCCGAACCTTTTGTTGTTTTACTTTTCATTGCAAATAGTAAGTCATTGCATCTCAGATTTGTTCTGATAACTCTACATGGTTGCTTGTCTTGATGTGGAACAGTACCGAAGCCGTCGTCCGGAATCATTTTGCTGGAGGAGGGACAATTGAAATTGGATATATCGTTTTTTTTAAAAAAAAAAAAAAAAAAAAAAAAAAAAAAAAAAAAAAATTTCAATTTTTTGTTAAATGGATTTTCCTTTTGATGGGAATGTTGGTGGAAATCACTATACTGGTTATCTGTAGCGGAGAAACTGGGTTTTGTTAACACTATAGTTTTGCTTTCGGAAGCCTATTGGGTTTACAAATATCGTTTTTTGCGTTATCTTACTAGTATCCAAAATTTTGAAATATTATCGCTTTGATTTTAGAATCCATATACCTCATTTTATAATTATCGATTACTACAATTTCAATATTCAAACTTAGATTATTACTGTTATATATTAATTTAAATTGGTTGCCGCGATCTTTTGAGAAGGATCAGGATAATTGGGGGTCGTACTTTCGCGTTAGTCTTAACAACCCTGTGCTCGGCCTCGGTTATTTTTTGTATTCCTTTTATCACTAGTACTCCTTGTTCTAAAGTGGCTATTGCTCGGAAGGGCTGATAAGAGCTGCTATTGTAGTAATTTAATATATCGGTCGCGATCGCGTACTCGCATCGTGAACTTCCTGGATTGTCTTAAAAATGTTTACTGTGCGAAGCAACGAGGATTTGAGTCGTCTCAATCCCAGCGTTATTTGCCAGGTTTGTAAGGCGGAGTTGGTCTCAGGAGTCGAAAGCCTGCTTACATCGTGTAACCATGTTTTCCATAATACTTGTATTACGGAATTCTTAAAGACTTCGGACAAGTGTCCTACATGTAAAGCGGCTTGCTCAGCTGAGAATCTTAAGCCCATAGACGTAGTGGTGGGGGATACTGCCAGCACAACCGCGGGAAGGAAACGATTCGGCAAGCGGACTCCGGCATCGAAAGGAGCTATTCCCAAAACCATGTCCACTCGCAGCACTAGTGCAGCTGGGAGGAGCAATGGCAAGGACAAACATTATACCCATAGGAACCTCCTAGATAGCGATGTGTTTGGGGAAGACAATCGGCAAATGACGGGGATACGCCCCATTCCGCTTGCAGAAAAGACTCTCACCACCGATGAAGTCAAAACGCTAATAAGCACCGCCTTAGAACAGCATAAGACCGAAACCCTTAATCTTCTCACTAGTAAGTTGTCAGACGTGGTCACTGTAAATATACAGAAGTCTTTAGAACAACTGAAACTACAAAACCAGACAGACCAGCTAATTCAACCGAGCCGTTCTCAAAATCACCCAGAGGATTTTACTCGCCTTCCCTCATTCGCATTCCAGAACGGATTCAGCAACCCAGTACCTCACGCCGGGTTGCGTAACGCCTCCTTTGCACCGAATCAGGCGACGATCCCCGGTCTTCCTCTTGATTTGGGAAAGTCGGATCGCATTACTAACCTGATCCAAAAGTGGCAAATTCGTTTCGATGGTACAATGGACGGACTCACCGTGGACGAATTTTTATATCGAATTCAGGTTTTGACTAACCAGACTCTATATGGAGATTTTTCACTTATTTGTAATAATTTTCATATGATACTTCATGGGAAAGCCCGAGAATGGTTTTGGCGGTATCATCGGAGTGTGCCGCAGTGCAACTGGTTTGATCTGTGCGAAGCGTTACGTTTACAATACAAAGACAATCGGACTGATTATGATCTTTTAGAAAGTATTCGTTCGAGGAAGCAGAAGGATCGTGAAACCTTCGACGAGTATTTCGACTCGATTTCCGTTTTGACCAATCGATTAAACTCTCCGATAAGCGAGAGTGAACTCGTTGAAATCATATCTCGAAATCTTCGACCGGATATTCGGCACGAGATACTGTATCTGACCATTAACTCGGTAGCACAACTCCGAGATATCTGCCGCAAGCGGGAACGGTTTCTCGCTGATGTTAGTCGCGGATTTACCGGATTTCGAAATCCGATACCTCGTCGTAACGTCGCCGAAGTGGATCGGGGCTGCGATTCGCAGGATGGAATTTGCGTGCCACCGATTGGTAAAGGGGGAAACGGGAATTTGACTGGTACTGGGGCGCTTATCTGTTGGAACTGTGGCGAGGTCGGTCATCGGTATGTAGATTGTCTGAAGGACCGACGGATCTTTTGTTACGGTTGCGGAGCGATTAATGTATATAAACCAAATTGTGTTAAGTGTAGGACATCGGGAAACTCCCGAGCGGGTGTGGCTCAGCTTCGACAGCGCAATCCACACCCCAAATAATTTCAACCACGCATGAAGTCGATCCACTCACTGATCCAAGTTACGGTGTTCTTTCGGGTGAACACTGTGTCACGAAGACCGTGCTTGTACCTGATATACATAAATTAATAACTCAACCTGATTGTAGGAAACCATTATTGTTTCCCATTAAGCCGTACCATGTGCGGTTCGATGAATATCAAAAAGCACGAGCGCGTATTTTTGACCTGGACGCAGCAACAGTGAAGAGACGGTGTAAACGTTCGACACTCAGGATGCGTAAGTTTTGGAAGTCCGTAGTGCAAAATCGTCGAAGATGGGTTAATGCGATCATCAGTCGAGGAGATGATGTGCGTTCGTATGCTGAAGTCAGATTTCTTGGTCGGTCTGTGTCGGGATTACTCGATAGTGGGGCCACAATAAGCTGTATCGGTTCGAAAGTAGCCGCCGAGATTTTAAAGGATGGTCGAAATTTGACGAGGTTCACCAGCAGCGTGAGAACGGCAGACGGAAGTCGACACCCAATAAAGGGAAAGGTTGATGTGAAAATGGAATTTCGAGGACAGACTCGAGAAATCGAGCTATACCTCATCCCTAACCTGTCACAAGATTTGTATCTTGGTGTTGACTTCTGGAAAGCATTCAATCTAGCGCCTGGGATCATCGGAGAATTGCACCATAGTTCGGATTTTGAGTTGGATAAGGGAGATAACACCAGATCTCTCGAGTTAACGAGCGGTCAATTGCGCCGACTAGAGGATGTTAAATCTCGCTTTCCTTCATTCGATCGGGAGGGACTGGGAAAGACGACTCTAGTTGAGCACGTCATAGATGTCCAGGATGCCAAGCCTATAAAACAGCGCCACTATCCCGTATCTCCGGCGATCGAAAAATTGATCTTCGCGGAATTGGATGAGATGCTTGCACAAGGAACTATAGAGGAATCCAAAAGTTCCTGGAGCTCTCCTGTGGTTTTGGTGCGTCAGCCGGGAAAAGTTCGACTTTGCCTGGACTCGAGGAAGGTTAATGCAGTGACGGTCAAGGATGCTTATCCCTTGCCCCACATTAATGGGATACTCAGCCGATTACCGCCTGCAGAGGTCATCTCGAGTCTGGATTTAAAGAAGGCTTTTCATCAAATTCCGTTGGAGGTGAATTCGAGGGACAAAACCGCTTTCACTGTCCCTAATCGACCGCTATACCAATACCGAGTAATGCCTTTCGGGTTATGCAACGCTCCACAGACTCTCTGTCGACTGATGGATCAAGTGATCCCTCCCCAACTTCGAAACTCCGTATTCGTGTATTTGGATGATCTACTGGTGATCACTGACACTTTCGAGAAGCACCTGCTGGTCTTAGATGAAGTCGCTTTACACTTGCGGAAGGCCGGTCTCACGATCAACCTAGGCAAGAGCAAGTTCTGTTTGAGGGAGGTAAAGTATCTGGGATACGTGGTTGGTTATGGGGTGCTGAAAGCGGACCCAGACAAGGTCGTCGCAATAACGGAGTTTCCAACGCCTGTATCTGTTCGACAGTTAAGAAGATTCCTTGGAATGGCAGGATGGTATCGGCGTTTCATAGCCAACTTTTCTGTTATAACTCACCCCCTCACCGAGCTTCTTAAAAAGTCGAAATCCTTCGGGTGGTCGAACGAAGCCGAGCATGCTTTTAACGAGCTAAAGCTGAGATTGACCTCCGCACCTGTATTGACCAACCCAGATTTTAGCAGACCTTTTCTTTTGCAATGCGATGCGAGCCAAGATGGTATCGGCAGCGTTCTTGCGCAAGTGACTGATAACGGTGACGAAGTCCCCGTGGCTTTTATGTCCCAAAAGTTCAACAAAGCACAACGAAACTACAGTGTCACGGAGCAAGAATGTCTGGCGGTGGTCTTGAGCATTAAGAAATTTCGCGCATATATAGAAGGTCAAGAGTTTACCGTGATTACCGATCACGCAAGTTTACAATGGTTGATGCGACAGACGGACTTGAGTGGTAGATTGGCGCGTTGGGCTCTGAAACTCCAGGGGTTTCAGTTTTCCATCAAACATAGGAAGGGATCAGAGAACGTGGTCCCAGATGCCCTATCCAGACTCCAGTCGGCCGAGATATGTGAACTCGAGGAAGAGGGTCCCGAAATTGATTTAGACTCTGACGAATTCAAAAGTACCGATTACGAAACTCTGAAGACCAAAGTCCTAGCTGACCAGAACAAGTTACCAGATTTGAAAGTTGTGGGAAATTACTTGTACAAACGTAGCGATTTTGCAACGGGTGATGTTGGGCAAGAAAACGACTCGTGGAAGCTTTGGGTTCCCGAAAACCTGACAAACGACGTCATTCAACGAGCCCACTGCCGCCTGACTAGTGCTCACGGAGGAGTAGGTAAAACAATCGAGAAGATACGGCGCTATTTCTTCTGGCCTCGTATGACGAGACAGATTCAAGATTATATTTCAAATTGCGAAGTGTGCAAATGCACCAAACCAGCCAACAAAATCTTACGTCCTCGTATGGGTCAGCGGGTACAATCAGCCCGGCCGTTCCAACGGTTATATGTAGATTTGTTGGGTCCTTATCCGCGATCGAAGACCGGGTCGGTCGGAATCTTAATTATCGTAGATCATCTGTCGAAATATAACTTCCTGAAACCGTTAAAGAAATTTTGTGCCTCAAAGATCAGCGAGTACTTAGAAGAATACATATTCCACACATTCGGTGTTCCCGAAACTGTCGTGACCGACAACGGGGTACAATTTAAGTCAGCTAATTTTAACTCCTTGCTATCGAAGTATGGTATAAAACATATATATACGGCCCTATATTCTCCCCAGGCGAACGCTTCCGAACGGGTAAATCGATCTATAATCGCTGCGATACGAGCGTTCGTAAATCAGGATCAGAAGGATTGGGATAAGAATCTAAGTGGGATTAGTTGCGCCCTGCGCAGTTCACACCATACCTCGATTGGGTTTCCACCGTACTACGTCCTCTTTGGTCTTCACATGATTCATCACGCATCCGACTACGGGTTGCTTAGGAATTTAGGCCTTCTAGGAGGTCCTGACGTAAAGGTCTGTTCCGAAGATTGGATGGTGTCCATCAGAAACAATGTCAGCAGAAATCTAGAACACGCGTACAAAACCAACCAACGTACTTATAATACTCGAAGCCGTGACGTCGACTACAAGGTAGGTCAAGAAATCTTCAGGCGAAATTTTGCGCAAAGCAATTTTGCAAAAGGCTTTAGCGCCAAATTAGCTCCCTTATTCCTTCCAGCGAGAATTCGCGAGAAAAGGGGAAATTCCTACTACCTACTGGAAGATCGATCCGGGAAGCCACTTGGCATTTATCATGCCAAGGACATTCGACAATAGAACTTAAGTTCGGACGCCCTACATCTTTCAACTAATAGAGCCTTCTCCCTCGTGCTAGGAGAACGGCCTATTATTTGTTTTTGTAATGGTCGGGCTTGGCAAGTTCGCAAATACTGCGTAGCCTGGTGGCTGAGGTGTGATTATACACCCTATAAAATGTAGGAAAGTTCGCTTTAACTTGAAAGGGTCGGCTGAACAATGCATTCTCGCGAGAGAAACCCCAATTCACCCAATTCTGGTACCGTCACCATTGGTACCAATGCATTGTCAATGCATTCGGCATGCTATTCCCCTGGCGTCACTGCAACCCACACACAAACCTTCCGTAAAGAAACTCATTTGCTGTATTGCTTTTGCAAAGCAACAAAAACCAACAATCGCATAAGCCAAAAGCGAAAGCGAAACCAGCTTGGTTTCGCCAAAGCAATATAGCAAGTGTGTTTCGTTCAGGCTAACTCAAAAGACAACGACATCGATGAGTACCGCAAAATCGGATGTTCTGGTTACCCCCCCCTCTTAGCCTGCATCAGCCACAGTGGTAATACGCCGTAGGATCACGCGATTGCTGTCCACCAGTAGCATGTCGCTCGAAAACTGTATGTACATATGTACTCACAGGCATTTGTCCTCTGCCGGCATACAAGTTGCAGAAAGGGAGAACACAAAGATGGGAAAAATATGAGTACCTACGAATTTTCACAATATGTTGGTGCACGAAGAATATTGCGAATCAAAAAAAGTTTCAGTTTGGTTTTGTCATTGGATCGGAGTTGTCCACTTATATTTTTTCTCTGTCGGCTGCCTAGTAGTACAGTTTCGCTGTGAAAAAAACAAAATTTTTTTGTTGTAGAGTGGTGCGCGTCGGACGACGGAAACCAACGGGTAGTGGATTATTTAAATTTAATGGGTTTTCCTACGGTGCCCTACCTGGAAAAAAAAAACGGAAGAGAACTGGTCTTCGAGAGTTTTCCTGGATCGAATAAATCGAACACCGTGGCGCGCAATTATTGCACGAGGCGTCCCATATTTCGGTCGCCTCCTGGCGAAACTATATATATATATATTTAACTCGAAGTGTCTAAACACCTCGCTACAGGCTAGCTGGGTGCTCCGTCATCTTGGAAGCCCAGTTTTTTTGTGCGCGTTTGTGCCCCAGCAGCAAGCGGAAAATATGTACGCTGTAAAATAGTAATGGCGTACTCGTGCTCTAGTGTCGACAGCCACCAAGCCTATCATTCGCCGTACTTTTGTTCAGTGTTTCGTCAGTTCCAGAACTTGGCCGGAAATTTGGCGCCGCCTAATTTGTTCGAATTGTGGTTCCAGACCAAAAATATTACACCCCGATGGCACTCACTTCCTAAAGTTGTGACTCCAATTACCATCATTGAAGAAAATTTTTTTTTTAAAAATGGCCGACAGGCTTAACAAGCCGCAGCATGGAAGAATTTGTAAATTGCAATATTCCAACAGTTATATTTACCGATGACCCCGAGGAAGAATTCTCCGTTCACCCCTTTAAAAGGATATCATCCAGTCCACGACCACGTGCTTCAGACGTGAAAATCTTTTAAGCTTAATTTAAAAAAAAAAATAAATAAATTCGAAATTTTGAGAAGTAATTTTTGTAAATGCTCGAAAAAAAAAAAAAAAAGGGAAAAGGTGGAATCATAAATCTAGTCATCCCTTTTGGTTCGGCCAATTCCTCGTTATATATATTGCCTCAGGAGTGTGCGGGTTTTTTTTTTTTCTCTTGAAATCTTGATTTTTTAATAACCCCTTTTTCCAGCACCCTACACAGGGTAGTCATCGTCATCGACAGCGCTGCCGACGTCGCCTGGGAACTCAAGTAAGTGGGAAATTTAATTTCTGTTCGTTTGTGCTTTTAAGCCCTTTTCCGGGTGTAATTCTCTTCCTTGTTCCGTGATACAATTGGCCTAAGCCATAGCGGGTGACTATAGGTTATTTGGTCACCAAATTTCCTGATAAGTTAAATCTATAATTTCCCTTGATTTGGAGCATAAATTAATAAATTTTTTTCTCGACGACCAATGATCGAATTAAATTATAAAGAAGATTTTTCCAACTATCGATAATCGATTAAATTTTAAATATAAAATTTTCTTGTACTTCGATAATCAATTATCGATTCGTTGGTATACCTCATTAAAGAATTTTTTTTCCAACTATCGATAATCGATTAAATTTTAAATATAAATTTTTCTTGTACTTCGATAATCAATTATCGATTCGTTGGTATACCTCATTAAAGAATTTTTTTTTTCAACTATCGATAATCGATTAAATTTTAAATATAAATTTTTCTTGTACTTCGATAATCAATTATCGATTCGTTGGTATACCTCATTAAAGAATTTTTTTTTTCAACTATCGATAATCGATTAAATTTTAAATATAAATTTTTCTTGTACTTCGATAATCAATTATCGATTCGTTGGTATACCTCATTAAAGAATTTTTTTTTTTCCAACTATCGATAATCGATTAAATTTTAAATATAAATTTTTCTTGTACTTCGATAATCAATTATCGATTCGTTGGTATACCTCATTAAAGAATTTTTTTTTCCAACTATCGATAATCGATTAAATTTTAAATATAAATTTTTCTTGTTCTTCGATAATCAATTATCGATTCGTTGGTATACCTCATTAAAGAATTTTTTCCCAACTATCGATAATCAATTAAAATTTAAAAATAAGATTTTCTTGTAAATAAGAGTTTCCTGATCGATAAATATTTAAATATAAAAGCCTCTTTTGTCAACGATCGATGATCGATTAATTAGTTTATAAAGATAAGATTTTTCTGGCGATCGATGATCCATTTTTTTTTGTAAATATAAGAGTTTTTCTTTTCGATGAATTTTTTTATATAAGATTTTTTTTGGTTTTCCTCCTACGGAAAATGATCAATTTTAGTCATAGAATAAATTGGACCTTATGCTTGTCCGAAACATGAATTGTCGATAATTTTATTTAAACACCTCCTCCGGCTCTAGTGATTCCTCGGCGACGGTAGGGGCTTGATCCCAATGAGGGGGCCCATTTACAGCGGGGCCCACAGGAAGGGTGGGTGTAGAAGTGATGGGACGGGGTCTGCTGAGCAGACCAAGGTACGCCGTTCCAAATAGCCACATTCGGACAGGTAACCAAATAGAAGGTCTCGAAAAACGTCGGATTCAAAGTTGTGTGTTCTCTCTTCCTCTCCTCACTCACTTCCTCTTCGAAATTTTAGCTTACCTGCATGCGAATTAAAATTATATGGTACGGAGGCCGCTAACCGACCAAGACCCCACCCCCTAAGCCGACGAGCAAAGGCCGAACTAGCGCATGCAAAAGGGAAGGTTAGTGTCTCAAAAGGGCGACGCTTAGCAGGAAGGATCCCCTCCTTCCTCTCCGACTCGAACATGCCCCAAACCACTAGGCAATCACCCGTAAAAATACCATTACATCGTTTATGATGCTCACGTGCTATTCTCTGTGTCGCATAATATCTTTGTCTTTCTTTTATCTGAGATATATATTTATAAAAAGGAGCTATTAAAAAAGAGTACGCACGTAGGCAATACACACAGACAGATAGAAATTGTTGTGCACTTCCTTAACCGATAAACAAAAAACGACTTGCCGACTTCGCATAACAATTCATTTTCATTCATTGCCTTCTCAAAAGTGGAGGAGCGAACAAATAAAATTCCATTACGACCAAATGTCAAAACATACGTACCGTGATTGTTGTTATAGTACACGTTTCGCTGCATTCGCAGCATAACAACACCCATCTTTAACCATAAACAACGGAATGGCCTGGCGAAAGCGGAAACAGCTAGTCCACTCCACTCACATTTATCCTTATCACTTTGTCGTCGTCGTCGTCGTCGTCGCTGTCGTCTCTGTATAAATAATTTTAAATTGCTCGTAATTTTCAATAAAAAGCATAACACGCTTCACATGCAAATTTCAACTCCATTATGAGATAGAGTTGATCATTATAAGCGTCCTTCAGGCGGTTTTCTTTTTTGTTTTATTGTGACTTCTCTTCTAAGTTATGCTGACTTCACTGTGGTTTGCATTCTAATGAACTACACTAACGATAAATGAACCAGGGATTACACAACAACAACAACCGATTTCACACACGTTCAGCATTATCTACTACACCTTCTCAACCATTTCACAAACTCACAAAAAAAACTTGAAACTAAACTAATTTTTTCCTTCAAATGCAGCAGCTCCCGGGTTGACACAAGTACTATCCAAGTAGCTGGCTACGAGAGTAAATAGTGAATAAAATTATCCTAACTGTTTTATTTTTTATTATTTTATGTCGCTAACGAATATACTTAAACCGACAAAGATAAACTATTGCCAGTGCACCAAGACGAGCACTCAACAAAGTGCAATTGAAGAGTAAAAAACGCTTAGATTCGAGAATCCCAAAGTGATGTTCATGATTTAATTTGTAATCTTTCCAAAAGAGTTACTGATGCTGAGCTAAATTTGAATTCTTATATTAAACTGTTTTTAAGCTTGTCTCTTCCTCATTCTTTCTCTCTCTCTTACTCTCTAACTTAGTAAAATTAACCTCTACTAAGGTGGGACATTTTAAATAACAAAGTATATGTAACTTCATATAAACATAAACAGATTGATTGATCACTCGATCAAAATAAAATAGAAAAGAAAGAACAATAATGGCCTCAAGGTACTCATTTGTGGCACACGGAGAAATTATGTCCGAATATTTTCAAATGCTTGCTTTGTTTTAAGATGGTTTTAAGAAAGTAATGTGACAACATATATAACTTTGTGTGTCAATTTATTGAGTCATGTTCACAATCCCATGAGTTTTTGGAAGAACGTGGCCCTACAGGTCGTTTTGGTCCAGGGATAGCTTCTCGCGACCATTCGTGTTCTAAGTCTACACAGATGAAAGCGACCTACAATTCAAGTGGGCGCCGTGGCTCAGTGGAAATGCACATGGCTACTGAGCAGGAGGTTCGTGATTCGAATCCCAGTAATACCAAAAGTATGTTTCACGGTGTCCCACCTCTCGCGAATGGGTGACAAACGTTCCGAGAGTAATTTATAGCTCGTCACGGAAAGCTTCTCAATTCGCCGTTCGAATCCGGCCTTAAATTGTAGGTCCCTTTCATTTGTGTCCAATAATATACATGCGCAACAAAAATGGTCGCGAGAAGCTAGGCCTTGGACCGCAATAGTCTGTCGCGCCGAATATTATTATTTAAAATTCAAGGCAGTATCCGAAGGACGAATTTCTCATGCCAGTTATTACTCCCGAAAGTTTGTCATTCGCGAATGATGGAACCAAAAAGATGAATAGCTTTTTGGTGTTTTTCTGTGATTCGACCTTCGAACCTTCGACTCAGTAGTCCAACGCACTAACTTCTGACCCTCGGCACCCATTTTTTTCAGCTCTTGCAGTCTATCCTTTTCAGGATGGATTGTATCTTGCCTGGGCCGTATTTGTTTCCATTGTAAACTGGAGTTGTTGACAGTTTGGAAAAGGTCTGTAGAAGTATTCAATGTCATCCGAAGTTTAGCTACGACAGGTTTATATTTATAATTAACTGTAGGAAGGTTTTTATAGTAAAGGTAAATTCGTTTTCTTATTCTTACATGTAGGATTGTTTTATGTCAAAAGAAGTAGACGCGAAGTAGAAGTCTACGCTGTCTTTGAAGAATCAAAAGAAGGCCTTTGGGTAAAAAATAGGAATTCTCGCAAACGTAATTGAAAAGTAAATAAGTTTTTTAAGTTTATTTAGCTCGAAAGCATCTTTTTACTAATCGAGGTCTCGTCAGATAGCAATAAACAGAGAAATTAAAAATAAAAGTATCATCATTCAAACTGAAATGACAATTTCTAGGCCAAACTTGAGATAATCAGAGAGATCTAGTTACTCAACGAAGAAAGGCGTGGCAAATGAAACTCTTCAAATTGAATTCTTTAATTTGAAAGAAAGAAAGACAGACAGACGGGAAGACAAAAACTTAAAGTGTTGCTCCTTGATGAACATAAAAAAGAAGACCAAAAGGCTAAGCTGAGTTTCTTTCCTATGTAGAATGTACAATAAAAGGACACAAGGCTACAATGTGTATAGTAAGTAGCATGTTCACGTAAACTCATGTGGGAAGTGCCAGTGTGTCACACACGTGACCTGCTGTTAAAATGGTTGAACTTTTAACCAGTGACATGTTATGTGTGGCTTTCGCGAAACACTGTACAATATTTATAGTTCGTACAGTGTATCACGAAAAAAAAAACTTGCGCTGAACTTCTGATAAGCTCATGTTCATGTTCAAAACGGAAATTAATAATCTACCGAGTACGATTACGTGTGCCGAGGAAAATCCCATTGGTGTCTAAGTAATTAGAAAAAATTAAATTGTTAATTGTTTCGCCAGAACGGGAATAAAGTGAACGACTTGTTTGCCGTTGAAGCTGGAGAGACTCACACAATAATTTCTCAACTGATATCATTTTAAAGAAATAAACCGTTTATACCTTTCTTTTTTAGTGTTGCAATTTGGAATGGGATGAACGTTGTGTTGTTTAAAACGGTTGTTAGGGGCCGGTACCGGTACTACACACAAGACGAGTAAGCGAATTTAATATACATGACACGATATACATAATCCATTAGAGTAAATGGAAGGAAGTTATCAGCGCGAATGTAGAAACATAGTCCACCTTCAAACTAAACTACATAGAGCCTTTGATAACTTGTTAAAAGTAGATTAATTGGAACGCAAACATAGAAACCCCATCTTCATATGAAGAAATGTAAAGTTTTTACCGTCCCTATAGCGCCCCTTCCATGACAATGGCCCTTAAAAACTTAATAATATGGAGCGGGTTCAGTGAATGTCGTTGTCGTTGACTCCGAGATTACATGAGTTCCCATGTGATCTCTTTTCTGTGGGATCGTTGCTCCACATTCGTTGAGAAGATGCCACGGGATCTTCTCAGCTTCCACACAGAGTCTGCAGCTGCCATCCTCTACTAATTTTATTCTATTTAGATGCCCTTTTAATGTGCAATGTCCTGTTAAGAAACCCTTAATGATTCTTACATTACTTCTACTTAGTCGCAATACCAGGCGAGACCTCTTTGGGTTATAATTCTCCAGCATTTCCTTTGCTTGTGGTAGACTCGGAAGATTCTACCATCTTACGGAAGTGACAGCCTTACCTATACTGCGTTCCTCTTCCCGCATTATGCGGTACCCTATACAGCAGAATGGTTCTGGCCCTACCAGCGGAGTTTCTGCTCCTTTATTGCCGAGCCTTTCCGCTGCTTCGTTACCTTATATGCCAGTCTTTCCCGGCACCCAGTACAAACGCACTTTGCTGACTTCGCCAAGTCGCTCCAGCTTCGCCCTGCGTTCCTCCACAAGTTTGGATGTGATGTAGATTGCATCCCGGGCTCTTAGCGAAGCTTGGCTGTCTGTAATGATAGCTATTTCTTGCTTCATGTAGCTCCTTTCCTGATTAAAGTGAGTACATCTTTCGATGGCATCTACTTCTGCCTGAAATATACTCGGGTATTGCCCCATTGCAACAGAGTACAGGCACGGGTGCTGGAGTCTATGGGCCACGGACCATTGCCCATAGATTCCAGCACCTTTGCCTTCAGATTTCTTCCATCCGTATACCACTTTATGGCACTCGGGTGTATCTGGTATTCAGTCTACTATATGAGTTCCTTCTTGGTGCTTATTATAAATTTAACTTTCTTTTTGAATTCAAGCTTTTGCACCAAGTTATCATACGGCATGCTCGCTAAGGGTGTCAGCTTGGCCAGTGATTAAACTATAGCTCTTACCCTGCTGTCCGTGAAGCAGCCCACCTTGCTCAAACGTAACTTGGTTTCCCTGGATTTGCTCTCTACCACTAAGTGTAGTGGGAGAAGTCCATAGATTTTGATTTTTTTTAGTAGTGCTTGGTTTTTTTTCCATAGCAGTCTGATATCAAATACTAGTCCAAGGTATTTAATCTCTTTGCTCATAGTTTTCCCTTATCCGTTATAGGTAAGGTTTGGATTTATCATGGGTCCTACCTCTAGGCACCATCTACTCGTGATTTAATCCATTTTAGATTATGTCACAAAGCACTTCCTCGAATTTCCCTCTTGCTACGATGAAATGAAATTAGTCTAATAATATGATTTTTCGAACAAAAATCGACGTCATTATCAAGCTGGTCTATGGCCCAAGCAGAGAACCGATATCGAAGCTTATGGTCATTTGTTTACAACTCCTGGATCATCTGGACCTTGTAAGTGAATAATCCAAGGTATTTGTGCGGTATTGTCATCAGACAGGGGCGACTAATGGCCAATTGCTGTGATCGGTGTCGAGTTGAGGTCGATGAATTCTGTCCCACATTATGGGCCACCGCTACAATATTCTCGGGTGTGCGCACTGTCCGAGCTCGAGGACCACTTTTCTTATCCAAAAGCAAGCCTTTTTAACGAATTTTCTTTACAAATTCATTACAGCGGTTCCGCTTGGCGCTCTTTCACGACCCAATTTTCTTTCAAAATTCGCACGGTTTCCGCTACTCAACAGTGAATTTGAAAATATAAGAAAATATAAGTAATAAGTTTTAAATATTTCGGAACGCTCCGCAAGTGAAAACATGATTGTTTCGTGCCGCGGAATATCAGACGGACGAGCTGTCAAAATTTCAACCAATTCGTTCAAAAAGTGTTGCCATATGTAGCGTTATGCGAAGAGACGTATTTCTGACCTTACATCACTTCACAGCCTGTAACTCTTGAATGCTCGAGCTACAAGGCTAATGTTAGTCTTTTTTGAAGGAAAATTAAATTTTTAAAGTCAAACAGTGTACATTTATTTAAATTCTTATAACCATTACCGATATGAACGTGGCACAATATCCTGTTTAGGGTATTGGTGGGGTACATCGATAACACTAATACTACCAACAGCATAAATACCAAATTAGAAATTGGTAGGGTACATTGATAACTATAACTGCGTAAACACCATAAATCTCGAATTGTAGAGAAAGCGAAACATGCAATAGCTGAGGATATTCTATAACAAAGAGTCCGTGCAGCACGTGCTACAAAGACATAGAAAGTAATCTAATCACAGATTTCAAAGGCATCTTCGAGTTATCGAAAAACTCGCATATGAGTTGCCATCCCAAGCATAGACGATTTTATTCGTTTCAGAACTCTCTTCAGTGAGAAGTTCAGAGGGCACCTGTGAAACCCTATCACATGTTGTCTTTCAAAAAGTCTTTAATTTTTGGAAAAAATAGCTAATGAATGCTAATCTATCATTTCTTTTTTGCAATAAATCCAAGCATCAAAAAAGCTAAAAGTTTTTATTATTTTCTTCGTGATTGTCATAATTATACTCCGACAAATAAAGAGTTACCTTCCAACACCTCGATATTCAAGAGGAAAGAGGCTTATACGAATTTAGTTTTCAGTGTTTCGGAATATATTTATATGGTTTTAGAATTTCTATTTGGATTGGGAAAACTTTTTGAACTTTAATTTTAACTGTAATCAAATAAGCAGAGTAGTGTCAAGGGCAGTGACATTGTAACCTTCCGTCGTGTAAGCATCCTTACCAAGAGTAAAACTGTACGATTTTCTTTTTCTTTTCTTTTATTCACAAGGTAGTGATTACAATCTCTTTCGACAGAAAACGAAATTTTCTTTATCACTTCTTCAAAAACCATGCAAGTTTATCATAGTTTGATATACTTCTGGTCGTAGATAAGTATTATTCTTTAACTCATGTCAACTACAGCATCGCATGCAGGACTTGCATGTGTATCCTGTCATCATGACCCATTCAACGAAAAAGCTACAAACTAAATGTGAATTAAGGCAAAATATTTAAGCTTAAAGTATAATCGAACTAAAAGCGAAATTGCGGTCTTGACGATGAGAAAGGAAATTGGAAATCTGTAGAAAATAATGAAATTGGATGCGCACAGACACACACATACTCGCATGCACAGAAACTCATATAGGAAATGATAAAACTTATTGCAGATTACAATATTTTGTTGCGAACAATTTCATTTTCTTTGAAAACGCTGTTCAAGTAAGTGTGTCAGTCCTTTAAATCATCGCAATTACAAGAGGGTAACAAAGGTATAAACCATAAGCAAAGTTAAGCTAACAAAAGAACAAACCAAACCCACACACTTAGAGATGCACTACTGGTTGGCGATGTGCACACAAAGGGATTTTAAGGATAAAAGCACAACAACAACAACAACCGCAACAACAACAACAACACCAACGACAAAAGCAAGAAAAAGAACATTGAAAAAAGGTAGTCAAGGATATTACTTGAACTTATCCCTAATTGAATTCAACCACATACATCTTAATGTAACACGCGCATCGTGTGCATACATATACGAGTGGAGCGTTGGAGCGCGAGCATATTGTAATATCTCTGCGGTACACATATAAGGCGGTATGCGGCAAATAGTTGGGCTGTAGACGTAGCCGCATCCCATCCATCCTGGTTGCATGCTGCAGCACATTGCTGAAAGCACAAAGACAGTAGCAACTCTTTTATTCTCTACCACAGCCTGGCGGCTAAGAACCCACCCTCAGCCCAGTGGGTCGTTAGGTTAAGTCAGACGCAGTAATACGAGTAGTAGTAGTAGTAGAACAAAGGGATAACCGGATGAAAACCGCCGCAAGAGATGAGTCAGTTTATGGTTAGCGGGCGGACAACTTTGAGCCACTGTGCGATGAGCTCCGTTCGCTGGCTGAAAGGCTGAACGTTGTGTTTGTCCCTCGTACAGCATTGAAATATTCCATGTAATATTCCCTGCGTTTACAAGAAGTTTTAGCTGTCGCCTCGCCGTCTATTTTTCCCTAGAGAGCACAGATTCATTCTTAAGTGGTTTGCTAAGGATGAAAGCAACTCGGTCATATGTGTGTATGAATTATAAATGACACAAAAACTCCTTAAGTCAAGCTGGGTTCTTTTGTGTGCAAAAGTTTGTGGGAGTTAATGAGATTGGTTGTGGGAATCCTGTACTTTTTTTTCTCTGGTAGACTTATTATACTCCTTTGAGTCTTTGTGTTGCGTCTTGCATTTTACAAATTGTACAATTTGTTGACAAACGTCTTATGTCACTTGAAATTAATTGAAAAAAAAAATACTTCTCTCTTTAGAAATAATAATTCTTTCGCTTCGATGCTGCATCATTATTAATTGGTCAATTGCGCAGACATATTGCAGCAACGCCTAATTAAACCTAATCACATTGCATTCTAATTAATTCCTATGATGGTTCGATTAATTTAAATATTCCATGCATTAACCTCTGTGCACTAAACCTAGTTGCGCGTGTGACGCAATGGTCTTATTCTGAAATACAAAAACAATCGGTTCATTGCTCTGTACTTTGGCTATCCATTGCTTTAAGTAGCCATTCATCATTAAAAATTTAGTTTAGTAATCTGCCTTTAGCAATCAGCATTCATCATTCAGCATTCAGCGTTAAGCAATCAAAACAAATTGATTTGCGTAATCAAGAATCTAATACGAGTATATCAGTTCCATTGAGCAGATTCATGGGGCTTTTTATGTGAATTTCAATAAAACTTTCACTTAATTAATTGCCTGACGGATGTTTATTCCCTTTTCCGTCTCTCAACCACATGATAGGTTACCAGAATAGGTTACTATTGCCCAGTCATTAGCGATTTACATCATCATTGGAGATCGTTGCGCTAAGCGTACCAAAGTCAAAGGAAATGTAGTTGATACCCATATATAATACCCATACCGAACTTCGGGGATTTGAGAATATTTGGTTTTTTGTCTACTGATACATCACGATAGAGAATAAGCACAAGCCAGCCTGTGATGGATATGAACGGCAATCTTTTAGTGACGATAAAAGATTAGCTGCGAAGGTATAAAGAATACCTTTAAGCCCTGGTCAACGATGATCAGATTGCAAATGTAGCTCACCATTTTTTGGACGTGCGTAGGTCATCCAAGGGGATTGACAACAGTTACCTATCAAGTGCAAAGTAAGTACCGCGATACATCTTCTGAAAACAAATAAAGCAGCTGGACTTGATGGAATAGTTGACGAGTTTCCGAAAGCAGATCCTGAAGCAATAGTCTGTAATTGGCTTCACGTAGTTCAGGCTTTTTTTTTAGAGAATGGAACTGGGCTGGAAGGAGGGTTACCAAAGAACTTTTTTCTTTAATATTCAAAATCTGACGTGGTATCCCCGTTCTGTGTTAAAGGCAATTAATATTCTCGAGAGAATAGAGTTCAGGATCGAGTCTAAAACAGGCACCAAGCTGACACTCGCATTGGTCGATCATGCATCGATCATCGATTTCCACCTTGCAAATCATTCTTGGACAATGGGCCGTGTTCCATATATTGACCTACCTCATGTGGATTTTGAGGAGCCTTCGACAGATCGCTTAGCATGAGTGTGATCCCTTATAAAACTGTTGCTGTTATAAGAGAATCCTACAAGAACGCAATCTGTTTCGTTTTTCACAATGGACAGATTTCTACTCCTTTGGATTACGTTAGGGTGTGAGTCAAGGGTATGTTTTGTCACCGATTCTGTTGATGTGATAACTGATACGGTGGGTCACCTTTTACCCAATTTAGGCTCTTTGACAAGCTTTTTGATGCCGATGATCTAAATTTTCGTGACAGACAGCTGTAGTGGCTTGCAACAAATGCAACAATCGCTGCAATTTAATGCCGAGGTGGTTAACTCAGCCACCACAGCATTCACTTGCAGAGAATTAACGCCAAAAAGACAAAAATAATGCATACTTTGGTAGAAACACACAACAAGTGATTATTCTGAGTACATTGACATACATTGAGGAAAACAAGCAACAATATCAGGGTGCAAGGAATTGAACAATGGAATAGAGATAAACTTAATTGGCTAAAGCTTACTCTTAGAATATGCTAAGGCCAATGTAATGGATCTAGTCACGAAATTGTTCTCGCCCTATTCTCCAAGAGTGTGCTGCTGTGAATGAAGCTACCGGTACTTATGTAAATATTATATACACTTTTTCGTCTCTCTGTAATGAGTTTGATTAAATGGATGGTGCTGTTCAAGAAATATATACATTTTATCAAGGTGTTTTTCTTCTAGTGTACGAGAAATTTGCAGTGGTGGCAGTTTTGTATATCCTGTTAAAGGTAATTAAAAAGGAAAATAATCGCATTCTTCTTAAAGTTCCATTTAGACACCATTTTTCATAATATGCCTAATATGCCACGACATGCCTATTAATACGAGTATACTAATTGGCCAATCACTGCCTAACCCACTGACTCACAGGGTGATTCTAAAACTGTAATGAAATATCATCAGTATACTAATTACGTGCTTCACAAACATTTAACAAAGGCATACCCCATCATAGCAGCAACTCTTTCAATAATTCTCTAACTTTTCTTTCCATGATTTTCTAACTTATATATGTTTTAGTAATTCTCAAATCTGTCTATAATTGATTCTCAAGCCTTTCTTTCAGGGATACTCAAACTTTGAAATAAAAACTGAGAAATATTTTCGTTGTAAGGCAATTGACTTACAGTGTCGAACACATAGTTCCCGGGGTTGCTCTGATGAATAGTGTTGGTAAGACAGGTGGGTCGACAGGGTGAGGCGATGTATGGTTTTTTTTTTTAAATTTCTTTATATTAACTTCGCGTGCCCATGTCACGTCTGTCTGTTTGTTTGCCTGTTTTTCGTGGAATCTTTCCCAAAGCCCGATTTTATTGAAAATTTACAAATATGTATGTTTCCGGAGGCAACACTTTTTAATTAAAATTTGGAGCCAATCGGATCGTAGGGCCGAGGTCTCGAGAAGTCTCGCCACTCATTTACCGGGGTATATATCCTGTTCACTAAAGCATAATAAACTTGTTTTTTGTACGACCCCAACATTGTTGTGAGCTTGTTAATCTCGTGTCTATAGTCTCCGATATCACTCTTTCTCAAAACTTTTAGCTCGAATGCTGCTAAGAGTTGAATCCCAGCTTTGGAAAGATCTCTTATAAGAAAATGAGAATTGAAAAAAAATCTAATGTCTGTTAGGACAGCGGCATAGTTTAAGGAAATAGCTTTTAAAATAGTTGTTTTTTTGATGGTTATAGATATCTACAGAGAATTAATGCGGTTACCCATCTAGGCGGTGCCAAGTTACAACTCAGGCTCAGTTCGTGAAATTGGTATCTTTCTCATCGAGAGCTTATTTAACCCTATTCCAACCGGGCAGTGAGTTTGGTTTTTCTTCCCCATTCATAAATGTCCTTTTTTACACCAAACGATAAAGTTGCTTTGTATTCTAAGAATAGATTATGTTCTTCTAAAAATCAATCTTAGACGATTTGATTCTGAGTAAAACAATTTTTCAAATCAAATTAGATCAATGTGCAATGAAGTTATTGATTCAAGTTATCTATGTGGTAGTTTACGTAGCAGTAATAGGGTTAAAAGAAAACCTGGTGCATCAACCTGTGACAAAAGTGCTGGAAGTGTACTTTTGAATTCACATTCCAAAATTTAAACCGCACAATTAGAAGAGATTGTCATATTTAGCTTGTCATGTTGATGGGATTATTATTCATCACGCAGGGTTGATAACGTTATTGCGGTTTTGCCAAATCCATTGAATATTGTTTTGTCAAAGACATGCAACCACTCGGCTGGAAATGTACGGAAATCATTTAAGCCAGCCAAGCATTAGAATACGACATGCAAGATGTTGCACAGCACCAAGACCACACAGCCGTAAATATAGTTTGGGGTTTAAGGATTTAGTAATT